>CM077518.1:42643331-45043331 GCA_039654895.1 Mongoloraphidia duomilia | reverse complement strand
TGACCTTTCTTTCTTGTGGTTTCTATTGGAAGCAGTGGCGTAACATCTTGGGGTTTGCTACAATATTGTTGATAGTTTGTCTCTTAATATTGGGTGAACCCACCAACGTCGTTTTTTCCTTCTGTTCTTTAAAAATATAATTGCACATATAACAGCAACGCAACCTGACATAGTGGGGTCCATTTTGTAACTAACAAAAAGTTGTAATGTTTTCCGTGAATGTAGTCAACGGAAAAAACGCTTTCAGTTTTGATACTTAAAATTCAGCGATAATCTCGTCGCGAGAAACACGCCGCGAAAAATCCGCCCGTGCAGTTTCGCTCAAAAGCGCTAACTGTACACATGTGAAGCTTTCAGAACAATACAATCTGGGATTACACATCCTTTACAGAATATGCAAGCTTCGATTTAGTTCAGTAAAATACAAAACAAATAAAATTTTACAATATGCAATTAAAATGCATTTATTTTTCTTCAATTCCGTAAGCTTTCTTTTAATTAATTTTTATAATTATGCAGATATTTGATAATATGCATTTTATTTCTTTACTATACTGGTTATAGCGCAGCCATTTTTGCCTAATCATTTTTAATTATCGACTTTTTAAATTGTTTTGACGGTTGTAGATGTATTCAAAGAAAGAGTTCTGCTCTTTTTGTACTTATAATTAATTTGAAACACTTCTTGCATCATTTATATTCAGGACCGAACTAGTATATAAAACGCTATAACAATACTAACAGTAGATTGTGTATCTAGGGCATAATTACATATATTTTCGACTAGGTGTGACATTATGTTAACCGAGCGCAGCGAGATCAACAGTCACACCGCTCCAAATGTATAAATGGTCAATATGAGGGTCTGCCAGGTATGTAAAAAAGATTTGCAAGGCACACGATAATAATAAATTGGAAATAATTCGACTGATGACCAGTCCTATACTTCCCACCTAGTAAATATTTGCAAAAAATAAACACTTTTTTTTTTATTCTTTGATTAGGCCCAAATAACCTTAGCTGTTGGTGGTCTTTAAAACACAATTTAATTTTTATTCTTTGAAAAAAGCATGGCCCTCTTCTTTGTTTGGTGATCTACTGATGGCTAACATAATATAGCAAAAATCATGGTTACCTTGATTTACGTGCAATTTTTATTTTTTTTAGTAAAATATTTTTTTTCTCGAAAACTATACATTTTAGAGAAAAAAAATATTTACATTTTTTTCATATTATAACATCTAGAATTCATTTATATTTTTTTTTACCTATGTTAATACGTGACATTGAGGACGTTTTTTTGAATATCTCAGGATCCACTGAACCGATTTGACTCAAAATCTAATCAGATCTAAGTTAAAGGCTGATAAATACAATAGAACAATCGGCATGCCCGTATGTTGTTCCGTTCTTAAGATATCGAAGGCGAAAAATTGACCACACACATACACACACACACACACACACATACACACACACACACACACCACACATACAGACATCAGTCAGAAAATGATCTTAAACGATTGCTAGGGTCTCAAAACGTGAAAATCTGTTAAAATCTCGAAATGTTTTTTTCGGACTAAATCCATTACTTCCCTACCATAGTAGAGGTGGGAAGTAAAAAACATTGAATTATTTTACCACCGATTTGATATTTTCCATCATATTATTGGCCGGTTTATCGTACATTTTAATCACGATGTTTTTTTAATCACACTGTTAAATGACGGGCTGCTGTGGTAACGAAACTCAGCCACTAATGAACACGTAGCAAACAAAATTTAACATCGTAATTAAAAAAACACCGTGTTTAAAATGACCCGGCCATTAATCTATCAAATTCAACAAGCCGTAAGGTGGGTCGTTTATTAGGACTAAAGTTCGACCTTTGAGGTCCACACGACGAACTTCCCAGTTTGATAAATATTTTAATAATAATAATTAAATTAGCTATTACACAGAAAAGTAATCATTTTAATCATTAAAAAATAATAAAATTAAGAATAATCGCAGGATGGTGGACAAAATATTTGGTTTATTTAATTGAATATACGACGTTTCGTCTATATATTTAGACTTTTTCAAGTACAAAAAAAATAACAATATTTATGAAAATTAATATTAATTACTAACTTTATATTAGAAATCGTGTCCATCGTGATTATAATAAAATTAAGCAAAATCGCAGGATAGTGGACAAAATAATTTGATTTATTAAATTAAATGTACATTTAATTTAATAAATCAAATTATTTTGTCCACTATCCTGCGATTTTGCTTAATTTTATTAATTACTAACCATAGCAATTAACATAAGATAGGGTACATAAGACAATATGTACCCTATCTTATGTTAATTGCTATGGTTAGTAATTAATATTAATTTTCATAAATATTGTTATTTTTTTTTGTACTTGAAAAAGTCTAAATATATAATTCAATTAAATAAACCAAATATTTTGTCCACTATCCTGCGATTATTCTTAATTTTATTATAATCACGATGGACACGATTTCTAATATAAATTAAAAAATAATTATTATTTATTTTTAACAATAATAATAAAACAAAAACGGCTGAACCGATTTTTATAAAATTTATGTCGGATCAAAATGACATTAACACGCCTCGATTGACACCTTGACGAAGTCGATATAATTTTTTAATCGCGAGATATTGTGTAAAATCTACTTTTTGGAGTCTATTTGGTTAAGAAAAAAGAATGGCTGAACCGATTTTGAAAAAATTTCTTTCAGATCATATTTACGTTAATACGCGTCGATTGGCACCCTAACGTAGTCGATATCATTTTTCATTCTCGAGATTTAGTCTTAGAAAGAAATGAACACATATACGTACGTACGTGCATCGTATACACACAAACAGCCATCTTTCTAAAAATAGTGTAAAAATTCGGTAAAAATAATGTAGTGACCTTCAAACATAAAAATTTGTTATACATTTTGATTTTGATTTTCGGACCCATTACAATAACTTCCAATGGGAAGTTAATAATTAATGTTACTAGTAGGGAGATGACACATTTTTAGTATACTTTTCATATTGGAATTTGGAAGATTTTTTGTCTACTAATTTTGTGTGTGACAGTAGTCGAGTTTTTTTTTCTTTTTTTTTAACTTCCCATTGGAAGTTATTGTAATGGGTCCGAGAATCGAAATCAAAATGTATAACAAATTTTTATGTTTCAAGGTCGCCACACTATTTTTACACTATTTTTAGAAAGAATACTGTCTGTGTGTGTGTGTGTGTGTACGTATGTGTCCATTTCTTTCTAAGACGAAATCGAGAATGAAAAATGATATCGACTACGTTAGGATGCCAATCGACGCGTATTAACGTAAATATGATCTGAAAGAAATTTTTTCAAAATCGGTTCAGCCGTTCTTTTTTCTTAACCAAATAACCTCCAAAAAAGTAGATTTTACACAATATCTCGCGAATAAAAAATTATATCGACTTCGTAAGGGTGTCAATCGAGGCGCGTGTTAACATCATTTTGATCCGACATAAATTTTATAAAAATCGGTACTACCATTTTTTTTTTTTTTATTGTTTTTTTTTAATTATTGTTAAAAATAAATTATAATTATGATTTAATAATTAAAATGATTACTTTTCTGTGTAATATCTAATTTAATTATTATTATTAAATATTTATGAAACTGGGAAGTTCGTCGTGTGGACCTCAAGGGTCGCACTTTAGTCCTAATAAACGACCCACCGCACGGCTTGTTTTAATTCAATTTGGAGTGAAATAAATTCCATATATACAGATTGTAGGAGATACAGTCGTTGTTATTAATAGTCGTTATGAATTCGCATTCCTGAAATTAATAGCCAATAGATTAACAGTTTTATCTTGTTAGTTGCTATAAGTTGCTGGTTGCTAGTGTGTTGTAAACATTTAGAACAATACCTAGGCATGTATTATCGCTTACAAACTCGTGCACTTCATTTACATATTATAATAATGAGTTCTTCAGATTCAGTTTTACTTATATATATTACCTCCCCGGTACAGTGATCAACAAAAGTTAACAATACATTTTTAAAACGCTATAACGAGAATCCGACCGAAGGTCAGTTTTTTAGTCAACGCCGAAACCGAACTTCGGATTTTTTTCTCACCAATTCGGTTGAAGCCGAAGCCGTTGTATAATGCGGCGAGTGAAATATACAGAGTGTTTCATAATATATGCTCAGGACTTCAGGGTACCTATTGTGTAACTCATTTCTAGTGATATCACTAAAGTGAGATTGTTCACGCGAATATGCATTTTTCGCACTAGTGAAATAGAACCATTTAACGTGAATTTATTCGCCATCGAATTTGTCGGTGAAACGTGAAATATTTCACGTTTCACTGACAAATTCGATGGCGAATAAATTCACGTTAAATGGTTCTATTTCACTAGTGCGAAAAATGCATATTCGCGTGAACAATCTCACTTTAGTGATATCACTAGAAATGAGTTACACAATAGGTACCCAGGATGTGATAGCTCGTCCAAAAATATGAAAAAAAGTTTAACTTACCCTCTAAAATGCACCATTTTAGAGATACAGGGTATTTGGGGAATTTTGAAAAGACAACTTTTGTATCATTTCTTCATTTTTTTTTGCAATTATGAAGTTAACGTTTGGTTTTGTTATTTGTTCTAACGTTTAAATAAATTTTGTTTAATTAGTAAGAAAAAAATTTTATTTAAAAAAATTGACCATGTTTTTCAACATAAAAGTTGATTTTTTTCGAAAACGATCGACTTTAGAGCTTATGAGTAAGAGTACCTTTTTTGTGTAGAAAACACTGGCGGTTCAAATGAGTGTCTCAAAACCGTACTTTTTCCAGTAGCGTAGAAGTTGGGGAGAAAAACACCCACTACCCCTTCAAAACCTTCACCAATTATGACTTAAAAAAAAATTTCCGCACAAAACATAGCTTATTATGAGTAGAAAATGCTTACAAAAGCTGTTTTCTGTACGATAAACGGTTCCGGAGATATTCGCAAAAAACGAAATTTTTTTCAATTTCAACACCCTGTATCTCTAAAATGGTGCATTTTCGAGAGTAAGTAAATAGAAACTTCTTTTCATATTTTTGGACGAGCTATCACATCCTGAAGTCCTGCGCATATATTATGAAACACCCTGTATATTGCATTACAAGGGACTATAAACATAGCGTTTGTAACTAGTGTGAAGTTTGCTCCCCGAGGAATGAGAGCAGCAAATCACACGCGTTGCATTCGCTGTGTTTCGTTCAAAGTAATGCATATTATTTTTCACAACAACTCTATTGACAATTCGATTTGAGGTACCTGCAATTTGGGTGCGCAAAAAAGGCACAAAAATATTAGATCTGTCAGATCCGTGTGAAATTTATGTGGGGTTATGTCCGTCATTTTGACGTTTACGAGTATCTATGCGAATTAAAGTTGGCGCGACTGAATCGCTCTATCTCTCTTTTAACAACGTTAAAAAACAGATAAAATCGACAACTAAAAGGTTTCAACCCGCTAAACAGATAACGAAAATCGAAGTTACAATAGAGGCGTTGTAAAAATACTTATTTTTGTAAGCTGAACGCAATTTCGTGGAAGTTGAGAAATATTTTTTTTATCTTGTCTTTTTTACTTAGGTAGGTATGTAAAACTTTTTTAGCCGCAAAGAGAGTAATTTTGTTCAACAGTGTAACGAAAAAACGACACAGCTAGGAGTGAAGGAAATTAGCTGCTAGCGAGGAACCAATAGGCTGGCGGGTAGTCAGTAGGTACGAATGCGTTGAGGGGGAAACTCCGTTTGGATTGCTAGGTAACTTGATCTATACGCCCCTTTCTGTTCACAAAATAGAAACAATATACCTGCAGGGCTGAAAACTTCAAAACAAAAAATCATCATCCGTCCTTGTCGCAATCACTAAACTTTTTCAAATTAAAATTGACAGCTTATAAAAATTAAATATTTCAAACAGCTAAATTGTATTTATGATTAGTAAATTCAACTTTTGGTCTGATTTTGGCCGAAGAGGGAAGCAAAAATGTTTTTCCGAATTTTAAATTTTTGGCCGAAGCCTAACCCTGCAGGGTCGCAATCTGTGACTACATTATTTAAGTAGGATTTATTTCAACTGTGGATTCATCTACACTAATATTATAAAGCTGAAGAGTTTGTTTGTTTGGTTAAACGCGCTAATCTCAGGAACTACCAGTCCAATTTGAAAGAATTTTTTTTTGTTAATTAGCCCATTTATTGAGGAAGGCTATAGGCTATATAATATCACGCTACGACCAATAGGAGCGGAGAATCAATGAAAAATGTTGCAAAAACGGGAAAAATTATTCCTTTTGAGAGCTTACGTTGCGTGCGAGCTGCGTAAACGGTTAAAGTTACGCAAAAATCATGTATGACGGAATTTTTCCCGGAAGGTTTATAATATATATAGCGAACGAGCGAAGCGAGTGAGTAATGTAATTCCTAAAGCACGCAACGGATTTTGATTCGGTTTTCACCATCAATTAGATAATTTTTCATGGAAGGTTTATATATAGAGTGAACGAGCGTAGCGAGTGAGTAATGTAATTATAATATTCAAGCGAACGAGCGAAGCGAGTGAGTAGTGTATTTATAATATTCAAGCGAAGCCGGACGGGGCCGCTATTATTAATAAAACGTAAATGCCGTCACAAATCTTTGGCGGCTCTGTGCGTCCTATTCAGGTATAAAGTTTTATACATGTTTTAAAGAGATTTATTTTATTCAAAAATTGGCTTACAATTTTGTTGAATATTGTATAAATACATATTATATTTGCACAAAACCAGGGTTTCCACTTAATTTAATTAAAGTGAAAGGCCTAATATACGATGTTTCCTAAGTCCTATTCATTATGCCAAAAGCAATATTCAAAAATCAAAAGTTCTTTTCTCACACCAGTTTATATTTTAGAGAACAGTGTGGTCTAGTGGTCAGCCTACCGGCCTCTGGATCAGATTGTCGTGGGTTCGAATCCCACCTCCTCTCAAGGATGTGGTGTGTTTTAGCTTTAAGTTTATAATATGTTATTTGATTGTATTCAGACGCTAATGACCTAAGTTGTCGACGCGTCTATAATCTACAATAAATAAAAAATAAACTTAGATTTTAACAATATCATCATTTTAACAATAACATCTAGCAAGTCTACCTACGGCACTGGATAAAAATAATAAAAAAGAGGCTTGGTGTGTGGGTAAAACCACACTGCTAACTTCCCATTGGATATGCTTAGTTTTTTTTAATAAATTTTTTTTTTTTTTGCAAATCTAATTATAGGTGTTCATTATGTAATTATGTATCGATTGAAATTGATCCGAAGTCGATCTCATTATTTGTTCTCGAGATATGCGAGCCGAAAAAAGTTTACCAACAAACGTACACATCCACAGTCACCCGATTGTCGCAGAGTTTAACAATCATCGAAGTTGACTTTTCGGTGAACAGTTGGCGCAGAATTTAAACTCAAATATTATTGACGTGAGCCCTAGAAAGTAGAAATGGTCGGCGTCAGTCGTTAATGCAGCATTATGGCCTTATGCAAAGCTACAATGGCAATGCTTAGAGATACTTATGATACAAATGCATATAGCACGAGAGTATGGTAAAAAACTTCAATATAACAATATTGTTAAATTTTGACCAGGGATGTTATGGAGTTCCGATCAGGGTTGCCATCCGTCCCGGTACACCGGGATGTCACCGGTTAGGAACTTCTGTCCTGATCGTCCCGGTTGATCTACAAAATGTCCCGGTGTATAAAAATATTGGGGTTTTATTGTTTTAACTACCTACTAAAGAACGCAATCTCCTTCAAATAGAAACAGTCGAAACTCGAAAGCATAATTCAAACAAAATTCAATTTTAAGATGACATGTTCAGAATTCCATAAGTATGTTATGGGTAAACTTGACCTGCTAAAGGAGGTAAAGACATCTGAAAAATATAATTAGTGTTTGATTTAGACTACTTATATTATTATTGACTAATTTTAAGGCTTAAAATTTAAGCTGATTTATATAAGAGATGAAGGCTAATAAAGTTGAATTGGTAACTAATACTATTTTTTTTCTTACTTGGATATTTTTGAGTTATCGCTAAGTATCCCAGTCAGTACTTAGACTATTATGGCTGATAAACACAACAGAACAATCGGCATGACCGTATGTTGTTCCGTTTTTACGATATCGAAGGCGGAAAATTGACCACATACACACACACACATACACACACACACATACACACACACACACACACACACACACACACACACACACACATACAGGCAGACATCAGTCAGAAAATGATCTTAAACGATTGCTAGGGTCTCAAAACGTGAAGATCTGTTAAAATCTCGAAATATTTTTTTCGGACTAAATCCATTACTTCCCTACCATAGTAGAAGTGGGAAGTAAAAACATATGGGACTATCCCATTTTTGTAATTGAATTTAGACCACAGTAAGTTTTGAACCGGACGGACGATACAGAGTGTATATTGTATTGAGAAGCATCGATCTATTACCACGAACTTTTTTATGCTATTAATGGCAAATTAAACGTTTTATCTTCAGTTATTTACATACATTGTTATTGTGCTTAGGCCACCGGGCTTTTGTTTCCAACTATGTGTATTAACATTATTATATTTATAGCGATGTTGCGTCTTGCGCCATTCTATTGTTTAATTCGTATTATCATTTTATTACAGAACTAGCTTCCCGGTACGGTTCGCCCGTGTAGATTTAGTTTTGCTAATTTATAATATAATTTTTAAATCATATATATTAATTATATAAAATTTAAAGAAGCTCCGGTTCTCGGAAGAAGCTTCGCTTCCTTATTGTCCCGCTCGGCAGCATTTTTAAACGGCTTTATTTAGCTTGGCCCCGTATGTTTGTTTGTTTGTTCCTATCTTTGTTTCAAATCTTGCGACAGCTTTTTCAACTACTTCTATTTAACCGATTCTTATGAAACTTTGCACACACATTGAGTTCCCGTGACAATACAATATTATGATAATTTCAACTTGGTAACGAGGGTCTGATGATGGAATCAGGAGGTGGACAGTTGAAAGGATTAGAAGTTTGCATAATGATACGGGCCAGAAATCAAACTAAAAACATAGAAAATAAAAATAGGTAAAAAAAACTTTTAAGCTAAACGGTTTTATTTTAAATCATCAGCTGTACCAAAAACTAGAAAATAATTAGGACACAAACCAAGGGGCACTTTGTGTCGTTGCGTTAGCGGAATAAGTAATAAAAACGTGGGGCGCATAAAAATCTGTATAACAACTGTATAATTATTAAATAAGAACGGCTTGTCTAGAAAAATGTATTTCCAAGCCTAACAACAGAAATATTTCAAATGCGCCCCATGTTTTTATTACTTATTCCGCTGACGCAGCGACACAAAGTGCCCCTTGGTTTGTGTCCTAATTATTTTCTAGTTGTAGTACAGCTGATGCTTAAAAGTTTTTTACCTATTTTTTTCACAGTCAAGCAGGGCTATCGCTCAGCTTGACATATATAGTGTAATGCTATGTTTTTGTTTACCTATTTTTTATTATTATTATATATTTTGAATCAGCTTAATATGTTGCTCACTCGTTTGGCTCGCTCGCTCGAATTTATAATTGTGACATGATTCGTGAGTTCAGATCGATTCAGAATGAAACACAAACATTTTATATTCATGATGCGATAGTAAAAATTTGTTTTTTGCTATTTTTGATGAATTTTTGAAATTAGTCAAGAAAATAAATTTACTTTTGGAAACACGTCTGCTTGAAATTTACACAATTTATGGTAAATAATGTATCATTTTTGAAAAAATTTGTCTGACTGACAATGTTTGTTATAACAGAACAGTTTTTGTTATAAATGATTTTTTTCATGAAAAACACCTCCTTGCTTTTTGTTTTAAAATGAAGTTTGTCAGACTTAATTTTGAAAGCGCGGCTTCCATGTATGAGTTTTTCATCATAAAAAAACATTTTTTCAATAAAAATCTATTTTGATATATGAAAGGGGCCTTAGCTTTTAATTTAGAATATAAGAAAAAGATCTTCTCACACTTGTTACGCAATATACTTGATATATTTTAACAAAACGAAAAACGTGTGTCAAATATTTTTTATTACCTACGAAATCCAAAATTAAAGCATAAAAAAATTCATCATAAATATTTACAAATTATATTTATTGATATTGCTAATGTAGAATTAGATGTGGTAGTAAATTGTAACGGTAGTTAAAAAAATTCTTTAAAATAAAATGTATACTGACATATTTCAAAGGAATCTACGACAAAAGGACGCGGAAATTTGGACGCGGGACAAAAGGACACGGAACAAAATGCGCCTTTTGCGTCCAACTGGAAGGCGACCTAATGTTTTGCGTCCAAATTTCTCCGCATCCTTTTGTCCCTTGCGACTTTTTGTCTCGCGTCCAAATGACCGCGTCCTTTTGTCCCGCGTCCAAATTGACGCGCCCTTTTATCGTGATACCATTTCAAAGACATTAAATTGAAATATTATCAAATTCATAATGAGTAATAATTCTAATTCAGAACATTTAGACAAGATGTCGTTTAAGGAAATAAATATGTTAAGAACAACTTGAATATTCAAATGAAAATATAAAAATGAAATGCATATGCTATTATACACCACGATAAATGGGGAAATGAGCAGTTAGCGAAAATAGCACTATAGTGATATCTGATTGAATTTTATCATTTATTCGTAATATAAACTTTCCAATCTCTCATTATACGCGATCATAACAGGAGGGCACCATTCGCGGGTAACGCCTAGTAAATTCAAAGATTAGTTAGAGATGTGGTTTAAGTTACGATAAAATTGCTAATAGGTACTCTGCATGTCGTTACAACAGTTTTGTTTTGGTTTTCTATGAGTCACAGTCAAGAAACAAACTAGTTGTAATTCAATATAAAATTCCGTTGTGAACTTTATTTTATGTAGAAATTATTGATAATATATTTATTATCTCTAAATTAATCTTTATAGACATGAACTCATAAAAAGTGCAGTAAGAACAAATTTAATTAGACGTTTAATAACAACTTTCCAAAATACACATAGAATTTAAGTGAAAATAAAAAAAAACATATTCCATTTTTCAATTTTAACAATTATAGTTAAATAAGATATTTACACTTAATTGCTACAGATAATATTGCGAGGATATCACATTAATTTCATGCTTGAATGAGTTCAGTATTATTGTACCTTCCGTGCTGCTTGCACAATAATTCCTTATATAGTAATTTATGATAGGAATAAATTCTACAAAGTGGGTGCAAAAAGTTTTGTTCATAAAATAATAATTTATGATATCGGTGCAAAAATCAAAACGATGTATGTCAGATTTTCGGTAAATTAATATCATACAGTACTGAGTACACCCTTGCTGATCAGTGATCGGAACCTCAATAATTTCTTAGAAGAAATGTTGGATTACAAATTTTTGTTATAGCTTCATAGTTAAGAAATACGGCTTTTTCCCGTTCGAAGGGGGTGCATAAGTCTCCAGGGGGTCATAAAGCATCTAAAAAACAGTTATTTTGAAATAGCTCCTATAATAAGCAGTTACTTTTGGGATAAATAAGGTCATTTAATCATTATCAATCTGAAAGCTGATATATATCCCCCTATATTATTAAACGAGTAAATCTTGTATATATATATGTTTCTATGTATCTATATAAATATTTTCTCGAAAACGGCTCTAACGATTTTGATCAAATTTACCGAAAAGGGGTTTCGGGGGGCAAAAAATCGATTTAGCTAGGTCTCATCCTTGGAAAAATTCGTTTTCCTATCGATTTTATCATTTTTAAAAACGGTTTTTTGACCTGTCAAAACATTGTAATATCGTGAGTAGGCTTTGGAGAAAACAAACTACTTTCATTATTTATATGTCAAAATACTCTGACAGAATTTTTAACTTATTTTAAAATAATCCGTGAACTATTTGTATAGTAAAGAATAACAGAAATAAAAACTAAACGTAATTATGTAAGTAGTTTTATCTAATATTTAAATAAATAGATACCTAAGTATGTTATTTTTATATTACCTATATAAAATATGTATATTATGTACGTTAAATATAGTATGACGTATAATCTTACCTAGACTTTTTTTTCTCAAAAAAGAATAACGATTTTGATGAAATTTACAGAATGGGGATTTTTCGGGGCGAGAAATCGATCTAGGTAGGAATCTTGGTCCCAGGGGGAGCAATTAAAAAAAAGAGTTTTTTTATTTATAACTCGGTCAATTGTCAGATCGATTCGAAGCCTATTTCTACATAGATTTTGTATAATATATCACAAGGGTTAAAACTGTAAATGAACACTAATATAAGAAGTGTCTTGCACAATATGTAAATAATGACAAATAGGCGGCCCGAAGGGCCGCACTTCTGGCACCGCGAGTCTGTGTAAAAACACATCGATTTTTGAAAACTATTGTTAAGATACATACAAAAAAGTTTTGTTTAAAAATTTGCACGGCGGCCCGAAGGGCCGCACTTCTAGCGACGCAGGCATGCAGTATATCAAAACACATCGATTTTTAAAAACTATGGTGAAGATGCATGCAAAAAAGTTTTGCGCTGCAGGTTTATAGTCTGACGTTTGTTATTAAAAGATATAATATGAATTCTATTTCTTCGAAATAGAGTGAGTTTTTCAGTAGGTACCTTCTATGCAAAAAAAATATTTGAAATTTACTGAAAGTTGCTAAGATGACATCACAGAGAAAAAGTACTTCGATAAAGTTGATATTTGGTATCAATGTTTAAAAATGGATTATTGAAACGGCAACGGGCAAGCAGAATTTCATCTGATTCGAACATTTTTACAAGATATTCAATCTATGAAAATCGGTTTTTGCGAGCTCTTCAGTCAACAAAACAATAACGGCGGTAGATTTGAAAATGGCGACCTAAGTAATATTTACAGGAAAAAATGCTTGATTCAAGTTGATACTTAGTTTTTACGCTTAAAAATACACATAGGTATTTAAAATATTTAACAGAAACAATTATTTAAATTATGTTTCAGAAATAAATTCGTTTCGGAATAATATTTTGAGAAAATAATATCTCACAGCATACAAGTACTATTTTTTTGAACTCATCCGAGCAAAGCTCGGCACCCAGATATTATTATATTAATCATACTATCACGATCGATTTGGGAGATCGCGTCGCCTTGGAAATTCACTGTTAAAATACCCTTTTCAACTACTATTATTATGTTCTTTATCGAACTTTAATAAAGAAAGTATGAATTTTCATCAAGCAAAGAACGTCCTAAGGCCTAAACCATGCTTTTTATCTCATAATTGCATCTTTAAAACTTTAGAAGTTAATGAAAATGTTTGTTGGAAAGCAGCCAATTATATAATTGATTCCAAACATATCGGAGAAAATAATTTTACCAACCATAGTCACAGTCAGGATTCTAACCTGAACCTTTCCACTTCCGCGGCGGAATGAGCTTACAATTACTCAACCGTGACTTGATTACTAATCTAACATTCTCCTTATATGCTTCAGAATCAATTGATTTTCACTACATGCGAGTGATAATTCATTATAGCTGAAAGTGAAAATTATTTCAAAACACCCAAATGCTAGTACGGAAAGCTAGTACGAAGATTCGCATCTACAACCTAGCTATAATGAATTAACACTCGCCTGTAGTGAAAATCAATTGATTCCGAAGCATATAAGGAGAATGTTAGATTAGTAATCAAATCACGGTTGAGTAGTTGTAAGCTCATTTCGTCGCGAAAGTGGAAAGATTTAGGCTAGAATTCTGACTGTGACTATGGTTGGTAAAATGATTTTTTCCGATATGTTGATGGCTGCTTTCCAACAAAAATTTTCATTTGCAAATCAGCCGTATAAAATCTATTAATTTATTTTAGAAGTTATAATTAATTAATTAATTGTAGATTATAGACGCGTCGACAACTCAGATCATTAGCGTCTTCAACACAACAAATAATCCATTTGTGTATTAGAATCCGCCAGCCGGCATACACAAACCGACTGGTACGAGCTCGGGTTCCTGGGAGCGCTAATTCCCAAAGAGCATTGGAATGCAATTTGCGATAGCAACCACATTCCAATGTCCCCCCTGGGGGGTTTAGAAGTTATAGGGAATCAAAGTTGAAAATTACGATTTTTTATAGGTACGCGTTATGAGTAAAAAATCCGTCTATAGGAATTTACAAGTAATTTAATACCCTAAAATTCCAACAAGTATTTTAACGATTCGCAAACTATTTATGCCCATTGTAGACACACTATATATTATTGTAATCAAGTAGCCAATAAGCCTTATTACCAACTGTGCAAATGTTTATATATAAAAGCATTCCCTGTAGTTTTATGGCCTCAGTTAAAAAAGGTTGCTGCTTTCTGAAAGGTAATATCATTTGTTTATCGGGTGTTTGTTATCGAATAATTACGCATAAGATACGCACCATTACCTTTCAACGTAAAAAATAAATAAAACACCACCGTTCCTACTCAGATAACAAAAACTAAAGAATCTTTCATAAATCATTAAAAGTATTCGATACGTACAAAATATACCCCTTGCACTCTTCATCCCAAATCCTTTCCTCTCAACTAAAAATTGTTATGGCTCTCCCAACGCTATTTTTAAACGCCAAATGAAGGACAAAGAATCAGACTATGCAGATCCCACAGGTGAGTTTTTTGAAAAAAAGTTTTGATTAGTGAATACATAATTTTTTTTAGTGTGATTTTTACGGCCGTATTCATAGTTAACCTTTAAGTAGTAAGGGACACTTACTCATACCCTCAAATCGAATATGCGTTTCATAGTCAAAATTGACGTTTGTAAGGGCCGTTACATCACGCTCACCTTAAGGGTGGATAGAATGTCCCTTAAGTGTCGAAAAAGTAAAAACAGTAAAACACATGAAAAACACGCATTTATATCAAAAATGACAACTAAACACAATCGGTCTGCAGTATGACCAACTGTTCTAAAGGAAAAAATCATGGAGGTTTACTATAATTCTTCCCTCACACAAGGAAATGACTATGAAATGCTCCTTTGAATAAGGTGCCTTCAGCACTTAAGTGATCCTCAGCGAAGGGACCCTTATCACTTACCTTAAGGGTTAACTATGAATATGGGCATCAGTCCTTCATTTGGCGTTTACCTGAACTCTTTAGCTTTAAGAGTGCAGGGGGTATTTGTAGGTATCGAATGCTCTTAACAAAAACAAACATGATTTTATTACAAGCTTTTATTTAACTTGCTTTCCTGTCTGTCCGGGACAAGTCCGGGGAAAATTTGGCAATCGAATTTTCGACCACTTCCCGATATCCAATCATGCTGAAATTTTGCACACACCTTTGGTTCTGAAGACGATACAATATAGTATATTTAATATTATGGTAGATTCAACATGGCAGCCCCCTCAAAATGGCGGATTATTTTATGCTTTACAACCCCCTCGAGATGAGTATCAAATAAAAGGGTATATGGCGGCCGTCCCAAATGGCGGATTACGTATTTCTTTACAACAGCCATGGTATGGGTATCAAATGAAAGGGTATGACGAGTAGAATACAATAAGCAGTGCAACGTCATTATAAATCCAAAATGGCGGCCGAAAATTTTAGAAGACTAAAAAGAACAAAATAAAATATTAGTAAAAAAAAACTTTTTAAAGACAAGCTTTTTTTAAAATTAACTAAAAAGGAAAAAATAATTTTTAATAATTTAGGTTCATAATTATAAAAGCGTGGGTTGTAAACTCTATGATACTTTATTGTTCACGACCCACGCTTTTATAATATGAACCTAAATTATTAAAATTATTATTTCCTATTTAGTCCATTTTATTTTTAAAAAGTTTTTTTACTAATAGGTACCTGTATGCTCTATGCAGGGCTGTGGCGGATCACCGACACAAAGAATTCGTGCTTGGACTTCAGTATCACAGGGTTCACAAAACAAAATGATGAGTTCCCGATACTTTCAAGAGCTGTGTAATTCAGAATCGAGGACTGCTATACATAACCTAAAAAATCTTGACAATTGATCAAAAAGGTTAATATATATCATATACGTTGTAGATATGATACGGCCTGTTACTGTTCGAACTGCCTGCCACAAACGTCACTTCCGCTACACAATTCCGTGACATTTCACCGAGTCATTTATACTTATTAACATTTTTCTAGTTACCAATTACTTTGAAAACTATTTTTATAATAATATCTATAATAGATCGACTTTACACAGAATGATTTTCTAATTTGAGTGGACTATTTCAAGAGATTTTTTTTTATATTATTAGTGTATTTGCCATATGGCACGTACACTATTGGCGTCGGTCGGATGGCGGGACCTAGGGGTCGGACCAAAATTTCTCGACGTTTCATAGCCTCCTGAACACTTTGGCACCATTTTTGGAAATGTCTATTTATATATGTATATATATATATATATATTTATATATATATGTGCGGGCAATAACTTTCGAAAGAGTTAATTGATTTTGACGAAATTTGGTAGGCACGTTGAAATCCATCACCGCACGAAGCCTATTTAAAATGGGCCCAATCGGACTATTTTAAGGGTGGTTTTTAGGGGTTGAAAAATGTTTTTGGGCCCAAAAATGCCGAAAAAATTTTCAGAATCGTTTCAAAATTGAAATTTAACCCTTTAGTAACGATTAAAATGTGCTGCTAAAATTTTAATAAAATCGGCCCGACAGGACCGGACTTACAAATTTTATGAAAATACTAGTTTGCGGATAGTGCTTTACTTACTGAAGGGTGTATTTAATTAAGTACCGAGGTTGCATTGATAAAAATATTGAAATTAAGAAAAAAAATATTATTTTAAGGGATGTATTAAGGGGTTAAATTTTTTATTTTGTTCAAAAGCAAACTTAAGTTCACATAATAAAGTCACAATGCCAGTATTAGCAAATACACTATATTGTCGGCAGGGTTTTGGCACTGCGACCCGAGTTTTTTATATACTTACACTGACGGACAAAAAAAACCGACACGCTGAATTTTTTTTTTAAAGTCCCCCTAACCGCATATTTTATTTCTACAAAGGCAAGCTCAACTGTTTTTTCTTCGTTTTTAATACGTTTAGATCTGTATTTTATTTCATAATACTTACACCTTTAGTTTTAATTTGCTATGTATAAGAAAGGATCGGTTTCCACTCTCGGGCACTGTGGAGAAATCGGTAACTTACCTAGCCGGAAACTGGGAGTTTCGGGTTCAAGTCCGGACAGTGCTCATTTGATTTTTTCTTAGATATAGCTCAAAAATCATGGCAGCCTAGCTGTCTGAGATATTTATTATTTTCACCTCTAATTGTTATGTGAATAATATGGTGTGGATATAAGGGGGTTTTAAATCGATTGATTTTATCATATACCAATTAATTTGAACAGGTTAAAATCATTTTCAACCATATTATAACTCGATGCAACGATGTAATTCGAGTCCCAGGAGGACATATACGTTATTAAAAATTACCGGAATCTATTAAAAACAGCCCACCTTAATTTTTTACAACTAAGACAAAAATCTTATTTGCATTGTTTCTGTTACTGTTTTGAATTAAATTATTTTTTGTGTTTATTTGTGATCTCTATTCAGCTAATTTATGCATTCCGTATTAACAACAAATGGTTCTTTAACCTACTATCAATATTTAGTCAAATTATGCAATATTTCAGTACATTTGGAAAATATTTCAGAGTGCTGGTTTTTTCTGTCAGTCAGTGTATGTTTTTTATAATTAAAATAAACAAACTCCTTGTATAATGTATATGTCAAAATATTTTTTTGTAAACTATTTTGGCAAACTAATAGTGGACTTTTTTATTACGAAACGACAAATGTTAATTTCTCTTAAATAGAATCACATCAAAGTACAGTTAGGTGAACAACAATAAATTGACTGAAACTGTTTCTAATATAAATTAGTTCTAATTCACAGTTAGACACATTATAGCGTTAAATACTTGTTAATTAACGTATTACCTGTATATACACAAGGTGCGCATGCGTAAGGGCCCCATGTGGTACATCAGAAATTAAATCGTTCACATCGGCGTATGTTCGTAATTATAGATTTAAATCTTAAATCGAATTAATATCAAATCTTGTTTTATGCAACTATGCTTCTATATAGCAACCGTTTCAACTGAACCTATTTGTTATCCATGCCTACACTGTAAAAAATGGATGTAAAAATACTTTGAAAATTAAAGTAGAATTCGCTCGATTTTCCAAGTGATTTTACATTATTCATTTTTACACAGAAAACTTCATAAAACTTGGACTTTTACTGTAAAGTTAATTTGTGATTTTTACATAAAGTAAAATAAAATTACATAATTTGTGTAACATTCCAATAAAGTGTGTAAAAATTACAAAATAAAATGTAGGTATAGTTACATATATAAAATGGATGAATACAAAATAAATTAATGTAAAATTAGTAACCACGCATGCGCAATGTGTTTTTATGGAATCTACGCAATGTGCAGGCGATACCTGTTTGAAACGCCATTGTCTCTTCGTGTGTCTATTACCAGATTAATCGCTGGCTACAATGGACCATCGATAAACTGTGTAATCTTACAGTGTGTCTTCATACCTATTCATTAATTTGTAAATCAAGTTAATGATCTAGAAATTTACAAAATTATCGTAATGCAAGAAAAAAATGTCACGTTTTACTTATAATTTAGTATAAATTTCGTTTTTGTCCTACCCATTATAAAATAGCTGTTTTTCTAATTGTAAACCGGTCGTAAAATAATCCATTTCAGGTTGGTAACGAGCGGGGCGTTAAGTAAAATTAAATATTAATTTAATTTTTAACTTCCCTCTAAGAAAATTGAAAATTTTCAAAAATAGGGAAGTTATTGATCTTACCCCGATTTTCGAAAATCGAGTTTTCATCAAATCTCGACGTTTTGTGATCCTAGGAAGTTATTCTGACTATTTTTATGATGATGTCACTATGTCTCTATATGTGTGTGTGTGTGTGTGTATGTAAACCTCTCATAACTTTTGAACGGCTTGACCGATCGAATCGCGATTTGCGGCATTCGAAAGGGTTCCACTGAACTTAGATTTCCTGAAAATTTGAACCGATTCGACCCAATAGATTTTGAGAAATTCCAAAAAAACCGAAAAAAAAAGTTGTTAAAACGAAGTTTTTTCAAAATTGACCAACAACAGAACCTACACCTATACAATAAACATCGATCCCATGCTAATACTTAGCTTCGGCTCGTACAGCACGGTAACCGGGTTAACGCCCGTGAAAACCAAAAGGTATTTTAAATAATAATAATAATAATAACACTTTATTTCGTGGACTTTACAGTGTAGAAAATATCAACCTTAAAGCTGACAAGTTAAAAAAAACATCACATGTTAAAAAATTCGGTATAAGAATAAAATGGATTCTTTTGTAAATAAGATGTCACAGATCTTTTAAATTGAAGCTGCTTTCATTTTTAATATAACTTGGGAGTTTGTTATATACTCTTTATAGAGGTTATTGTTGGACCTTTTGCTACTTGGATTAGTCTATATTGTGGCACGTAAAGATTTTGTGCATTTCTCGTTTTATAACTATTCACATCCGATACTTTTTCAAGGGAGTCTACAGGAAGAACGTGTACACTACCCAGCACTGGCATAGTGCTAGTGTTACACTCGTGTAAAACTACACGCCGCTAGTGTTAAAAAATACTTAACAGCTGAAAACGCTAAAGTTTGGGAGTGGATTGCGCCGCGACATCAGACATGAGTGTTAAATATTTTGTGTTGGTATATTAAAAATATTGCAACCAAAAAATATAAAATGTAATCACTTGACCAGACCTGTACTAATATATTAAAATAATAACATCTTATTTGTGTGAAATAGCTTCTGGTTATGTTTTCACATATATAGCTGGCACATGCAATCCTGCAATATTGTCAGGTTGATATGAATTCATTGGTTTCTATTCTCCTGTTGTTCACATATAATTCTGATTGTCTGCTTTAAACATAGCTGCTTCAGTCATAGCTTCAAGTCATATTATTTGTACATGACTTATTTATTTACATGCAAACTAACACTTACGCCACGTTTCGTATAATAGAAGATTAACACCGACGCGAGAATTTGCAATCTACGTTTAATAATAGACACTAAACAATTCGCCGATAAAGACATTTTGGTCCAAATGCTGTCCAGAGTAAACATGAATGGGAATCTACTACATTAAAAATATTTATCCCAAAGGAACAGTATGTTATAAGTAAGGAAGTAGGTAAAACTATCACTTATTGAAATTTCAATTTGTTGAAATATGAAAATCAAACCCCTGAATGGATTTTTAAAGTACCATCATTTTTACGAGACAACACTAGAAATCATTTTGGTTTGAGGTTTTTGACAGATTCCATATAGTAATACCTATATTCTATAATCATCTTTTAAATCATTCTCAAATTCAGGTAAAGACTTAATAAAGTCTTTATCTGGATTTAAAAGAAGGCTAGGCACCTACTATATAGTACCACTGAATCTATAAAAAACTTCAAATAAAAATATTTTCAGACTGAACTATTTGACTACCCCGCTAATTCTTTTACAGTAATTGTCTTACAGAAGATTTACAGTATACATGGCACCCTCTTAACAATGTGAAATCAATACATAAATAACGATGAGAGTTCATGTCTGTAATTATTGAATTATTAATTGATCTTATTAGCATTTCTGCAAACTGGTTTTAATGATATGGATATCAGTGGCGTGCTCAGAATATTATTCAAAAACATCTGGGGTTCATTTCTTTGGAGGATAAAGTACTTAAATGATAATAATAAAATGTATTTCCAATATTAATTTCTAAGAGATATATATTTTAATATTATTAAAGTTCATATTGCAGTATACAGGTAACAGATGTATTATTTACTAGACTGCAGTGGTTTCCAAGCCTCGAGATCTAAATTGCATACATCGTCATGAAGATCTTAGTGAAAATTACAAAATATTACAGACAGTTAAGATTTATATTCTCCACGATTTTTGCAATTGTACAATATACAGGGTGTCCAAGACTTGCGTTGTCGGTCGATATATTGATTTTGGGTGAAGATAGAAAAGAAATTTAAATACAAACGTTGTATAAATTTTAATGGTGTATAACCTAAAAATATTTTCAATTATACAGTCTGTTCCATTTAAGCGTGGCAGATCAAAGTTATGTTTTTTTTAACCTAGCACCCTGTTTTTAATTGTTTTTTTCAATTCTGCACCTAAATGTGAATAAAAATTGTAAGGAAAGCCATTCTCGAAAATTCAGTAATTTTTGAGTTATTCAAGTTTTTTAGAAATTTTTGACACGTGCAGACCTTTACCTAAAATTCGACATAACCAAAACAGAAACCTTAATCAAACTGAAATTTTGAGGATCACTATATAGTAGACGGACAAATCAATTTCTATCCTAAAAAATGAATTTATTATGCAGGGTGTTCAAAATAATTTACTTCTTTTACCTAACTTCAATCACGTGTAACTTTTGATTGTTAAAGACAACGAGGTTATTTTTTTGCTGGAATTGTATTCTTTAGGATATTTACTAACACTTTTATTAAGGGTTGTTCATACCTAAACCAAATATTTTAATACGAAAATATTATGTTTAGGTATGGACAACCCTTAATAAAAGTGTAAATATCCTAAAGAATACAATTCCAGCAAAAAACTAACCTCGTTGTATTTAACAATCAAAAGCTACACGTGATTGAATTTAGGTAAAAGTAGTACATTATTTTGAACACCCTGTATAATAAATTCATTTTTTTAGGACAGAAATTGATTTGTCCGTCTATTATCTAGTGATCCTCAAAATTTCAGTTTGATAAAGGTTTCTGTTTTGGTTATGTCGAATTTTAGGTAAAGGTCTGCACGTGTCAAAAATACTCAAAATAACTCAAAAATTACTGAATTTTCGAGCATGGCTTCCCTTAGAATTTTTATTCACATTTAGGTGCAGAATTGACAAAACAAATAAAAACAGGGTGCTAGATTAAAAAAAACATAACTTTGATCTGCCACGCATAAATGGGACAGGCTATATATGGGACAGGCTAATATATCTATCAAGTTTTCCGTTGAAAATGTTTTGCAAAATTTGCTGATGATTTTCATTGTAAGTAATTTTAAATACGCTCCTGTGTGAAAAGTACAATGTATAGTAACCGATAGACATTTACAATCAGTTGGCTTTGGATGACGTTTTAATTGTAATGAATTATGAATGATGTACTATCTGTTACTCGCTTTATAAATCTGTAATTACTATCAATACTACAGACTGTCCTCTTGGACACTATGTTACTTCTGTTGCTAATTCAGATAACATTAACGTCCGTTTTCGAAAAAAGGCCAGGTACCTACGTAACTCGCAATGTCACCATACTTATCTATATTAGTAGGTACCTATCTAAACTAATTTTATAAAGAGAGAGTGTGTGTTTGTTTGTTTAAAAGAAGTAAACTCGAAAACTACTGAACCGATTTCAAATTTTTTCACTTTTCGATAGGTGATACTTTGCTTTAGGACATAGGACTATATCGAGACTATATTAACTGGAGCGAGCGAGCGAAGCGAGTGAGTAATGGGCTAATTAATCATAAATTCGAGAGAACGAACGAATAATGTATTAATAACTCATAAATTCGAGCAAAAGAGCAAAGAGAGTGAGTAATATATTAATAATTAATAAATTCGAGCAAACGAGCGAAGCTAGGGAGCAATGTATTAATTGATAATTATAAATTCGAGCGAAGCAAGTGGGTAATTTATTAATTACTAATAAATTCGAGCGAACGAACGAATAATGTATTAATAACTCATAAATTAGAGCGAACGAGCAAAGCGAGTGAGTAATATATTAATCAATAATAAATTCGAGCGATCGAGCGAAGCTAGTGAGCAATGTATTAATTGATAATTATAAATTCGAGCGAACGAGCGAAGCAAATGAGTAATTTATTAATTAATAATAAATTCGAGCGAACGAGCGAAGCTAGTGAGCAATGTATTAATTAATAATAATATTATAAACTCGAGCGAACGAGCGAAGCAAGTGAGAAATTTATTAATAAATCATAAATTCGAGCGAACGAGTGAAAAAGACGTCCTCACTTTAGTGAAGACCTCATTTTGATAAAATCGACTTATAGTCAGCTGTCGTTAGAAGTTTTGAAACTTCTACCGATGTTTAAAATGAGGTCACCATTTTGAATTCGTTGAAAAAATATAGGTAGAGTGTCATTTGAAACAAATAAAGATGTGTACGCCGGGGGCGGCGCGACGATACAGCACCTATGATAGATAGATAGATAATTTATTCCTTGGAGACCTTGTCAGGTATAAAATTGTAAAATTGTGTTTCTCTATCGATTGCCCAACCTCTCAAATTACCAATTTCAAACTCAAAAAGCAAAGCAATGAAATGCGTTGAAAGTTCTCACCCACTGTATAATAAATACATAAATAAATAATTGCAATAAATAATAAAACATTGTAGCTAAGTTATTAGCTGAATCCTGTGAATTTTCTACATTACACACATCACAAATCAAGTTTTATTCATATTATAATGCTGAATGTTTTATGATAATAAACTGTCATTTCAAGTGCACAAATAGACAATTAGTAATTATCTTTGAACATAATTAATTTATCCCTGTTTTATTGACAGGTTATTGAAAATAAATTCTTTAATGCAAATGTCAGCGAGGGTAATAGCATTCACTGACGTAATGTTTTGTACATTCCTGGACAAAAATCTAGGCGGATACATAAAAGAACATTTTTCCGTTTATTCAATATAATTCCTACCCAACATCAAATTGTATAATATATTAATGAACTTCCGCTCCTTGTAATTTTCGAATTATTTGCATAGGTACTCCAATTTTTTTATTTAATAACATTTTCATTATATTTCAACTTTTTTATAGATTATTACTTATGCGGTGCCTCCCGATACGAATAAAATATTACGAGAATATCTGCGGGATTACAGAAGATGTAGGGTGGGTTACGCCAGTACATCTTCTGTAAAATTCGGAGTTTGCATTCTGGAAACTATAAGTGAAAAATGACAGTATCGGATTACTGACGGCCGGAATAGTGAGATTCTATTGTAGTGATCTTTTTATTGTAGATTGTATATCTAGATGTGTAATGGCAGGTGCACGCAGGCGTATAGATCGAATAAACAGAAATTGCTATGGCAACCGTTATTTTCTGCGCTAGTGCGGAAAATAAAACATTTTCCGCACACCTGCCTGTTAAATGACTTATTAAAGGTCGCTATACATACATCGAAAATAGCTATTTTGTAGTGGGTATGGCAAAAAAATAATTATATCGCTTTTTTGCTAGGACATGTTATATACGTTTTAAAGCTGAACTGTTTTTTTAACAGAATCAGAACATGTCAATGATAGTCTGGATTTTGAAATGAAAATCCACCGCTTAAGTAACAAATAATTAACAATATATAAGTACAGTGAAAAAAACATTCTTTATCCACAACTGTACACGTGGACGTTTTCGTGATTTAAACTAATCGAATTATGAATATTACTTGAACAGTTGTTTGCTGAATGGATAAAGATAATATCGCCACTGAGTTAATATTAATAAACCATAAAACTCCTAGACAAGGATCCCCTTAAAAGGCAAGATTCAATACTATTGGCTCAAGCAACCCATAAATCATATCTACAAGTATGCAGCTATGCTGCACATTATGGCATTTAAATGCTTTTTTGGGTCATTCTGTAAGTAGTGTTTTTAGTTTCATTTCTTATTCCTTATTCTACTAAAAAATGTAACTCATTAAAAACGCATCTTGTTTATATTTTATTAGCTGCCTAATCTGGCTTCACCTCATGGGTACAAATCGTTATTTTTTCTTACTGATCATCCCTCTTTTATCGTAGCATAGCATACGTTACTCGTCAAGAAGTAGGATTTTAAACAGCGAAAGAATTTTTAAAATCGCTTCTGTGGCTCTTGATTTTGCTGTAACACACGCACGCACGCATGCACGCAATTATTATAGTACCTATATCAGTCTTAACTGTCTGTCTTAGTTTATTGACTGTTGCAGCGTTACTTATGGGACACCCAGTATAATTAAACTAAAATGACAGCCAAAACTGATATGAATAATGGCGTGACGCGGAAGTGACGCAAAACTCCACTGTCAGCTATATTGTAACCTCCTTGGTAAGTCGTCAACAAATTTTGAGGTTATGTGTAGCCGTCATCGTATACGAATCTGAATATTTGCACACTCTTGAGAGTTTCGAAGACTTTTTTAATAAAAAATTTTAGATAACATTCCTCAGTTATTATTTTGGTGATCCTATTGATTACAAACCAGTAGGTGATTTTGTTAAGCTAATTTTCTTATTCAGTATACCCCTGCAGAATAAAAGTGTGTTAAGTCCACTTTTATTGTTATTAAGTGGTTTATTTCATTAAAGTAGATAATATTGAGTCCTCTTTCAAATGCAAGACTGTTTTATGTCCTACCTAACTTTATAATACTTATTTATCGAATTTAGAACAGAGCTATATCACACAATATTCTGGAATAAAAAAACTTTTTAACAAAAAAAAACCTCCTTCAAAAAGGCACTAAAAAGAGGAAAATAATGAAATTTTGAGGTCTGTGCCAATTAAAATACGAAGTTGGTTAAAAAGAAGATATAAATCACTATACTATACTTTTTAACCAACTTCATATTTTAATTGGCACAGACCTCAAAATTTCATTATTTTCCTCTTTTTAGTGCCTTTTTGAAGGAGGTTTTTTTTTGTTAAAAAGTTTTTTATTTTTTACTTTTTAGTGTCAAAAAGTAACATTTACCTTAAAGAATCACACGCCGTTACTAACTTTTATTAAAATCAGCCGAACTACTGAACCGATTTTGATGAAATTTCTATGGGACCAATCTGAAAGTATATCCTTTCAAATAAAAAATTTTTTTCAAAATCGGTTCATAAACGACGAAGTTATCCGCGAACATACATAAAACATAATTACATAAAAAATATATACGGTCGAATTGAGAAACCTCCTTTTTTGAAGTCGGTTAAAAACAATATTATGTGCCTAGTTACAGTTTCCTATTTTATATTAAGTCCAATTATCTGATGAATATTGAAGACATGTCCTGCATAAACAAAAACTTAATTTGCATCTCCTGTAAAATTTGAAAAATGCGACTTAACACACTTTTATTCTGGGGTACAGTATTAGTTTCATAGTTCAAATCAAGGTCAATTTTATTAGCAGAACTAGTTCCAGGCGCTCAGCACACTGACTTCGAATACTAATTACAATGATTAGGTACCTAAGTATTCTTATATACCGCAATGGTGGTGGAGGAGTAAGATATCAAATATGTAGCTGTCATAATTATTTATAAGCAATTATTATTGCCTGTAAATGCCAACACAGTATTATAATATATTGCTTACAATAAACCAGACGTAAATATTCAAACAGATTGCCTAACTAGAGTTGTGCCAACGGAACCAATGCAATGTTAAAAATCCTAACTAATATTATTTTAACAAAACCGTATTCCAGTGGCGGTAATAGTAGATTGTATGTCTAGATGCGTAATGGGGCATATTACGGCTAGTGATGATATTATGTAAAAACGAGCGATAGCGAGTTTTTACAGTCACACGAGCCGTAATACCATTACGTACGAGACATATTGATATATGGTATTTTTTGCCATACCCACTACAAAATACCTACTTTTCACGTCATTTTCAAAAAATTATGACAGTTCATTTGCGTCGCCATCTTTCCTTCTACAGTGTGCCGCGAAGTTCATGCAAGTAAGTAATGACAGGCGTTATACGCAGGCACATTGAGCGAATAAACAGAAGTTGCTATGGCAACCGTTATTTTCTGCGCTGTGCGGAAAATAAAACATTTTCCGTACTGCGGAAAATAAAACATTTTCCGCACACCTGCAGCTTGTTAAATGATTCATTAAAGGCCGTTATACATACATCGAAAGTAGCTATTTTTAACCGACTTCAAAAAAAGGAGGTGGTTCTCAATTCGGTTGTATTTTTTTTATGTTTGTTACCTCAGAACTCCGTTATTTATAAACCGATTTGAAATTTTTTTTTTTATTTGAAAGCATATACTTTCAGATTGGTCCCATAGAAATTTTATCAAAATCGGTTCAGTAGTTCGGCTGATTTTAATAAAAGTTAGTAACGGCGTGTGATTCCTTAAGGTAAATGTCATTTTTTGACACATCAGACAGCGTAAGAAAGTCGGTTTAATAAAAGTGAGTAACGGCGTGTAATTCCTGGCAAATGTCACTTTTTGACACTAAAAAGTAAAAAATAAAAAACTTTTTAACAAAAAAAAAAACCTCCTTCAAAAAGCCACTAAAAAGAGGAAAATAATGAAATTTTGAGGTTGCGTCAATTTAATAAAATATGAAGTTGGTTAAAAAGAAGATATTAATCACTAATCTTCTTTTTAACCAACTTCATATTTTATTAAATTGGCGCAGACCTCAAAATTTCATTATTTTCCTCTTTTTAGTGGCTTTTTGAAGGAGTATTTTTTTTGTTAAAAAGTTTTTGTACAGAACGAGTTTGAGTACCTACACATCTTTTAGCTCTTTTTAAAAACGGATTTTTTATTTTTAATTATTTATTTCACGTGAAAACTAACTCTTCAGCCTTCATCAATAGAAACACTAAAAATAAACTCTCGCCTTTTTCTGTTGGCTGTACTATCAACAATGCAGGGTTATTATTAGATGCGCATGTTCAGAAGCAATTTACTATAAATGCTCTGATTATGGAGCGTAACTCTTCCATAGATATTATAATTTATAAGTGGTGCAGTTTGAAAATCGAACAAAATAAACCCACTTAAATTTAATCCTAGCTTAACATCTTATCTGTTTCTAAAGGCATCAATAAGATACGAAGAAGATTATGATTAAGTTCAGTTAGAGCCATTTTCTGGTAGCTATAGTTGCCTGTGCGGCGCGTGTATTGCGACACGTTATATGCAAATATAAGCCTGTAGCAAAACAATATATTTTTCGACAGATCCGACAAGTTAGTCATATATCTCGTTCTTTCTCAGAATTAAATGGAAGTATATCAGGTAAGATACTCTGGACCAAAATTTCTAAAAATAATAAGTCATCAAAACGGCATCTTTAAGGTGACAAAAATTGTTTTTAGCTTTCACTACAAATGTAATAGTCTAAGAGCTGGTGAACATTAAATTTCACACATGAGTTTCTACCGATTGAAAATTGGTAGGAAGGTTGTTTTTTATGGTAGAAAAAGGAATGGACATTGGACAACCTTGCTGAGTAACTCGGGTCCTGAACCACCCCACAATTTTTTAAAATACTTTTTTTTACATTTTTCTGGATATTATAGGGCCGCCTGGCTTTCAACATTTTCCCTTTCAATATTATTAAAAGCCTTCTGTAAGCATTCCAGGCGGCAGAAAATATTTTAAATGCATCTAATCATCGAATGAAACTTTTAAAAGTATAACCTTAACACCACAGCTGTCAATAGACTCGGACTAGCCAAACTGCCGTTTGGAAAATGTTTTTTAAACTTGAATAGATATGAAAAAAATAGTTATCAAGTGGTAGAATTCCTAATGCTGCGAGGGCCTATGGCGAGAAAAGGTCTTGGTTCCTTTAATCCTTGTTTGTTTAATCCTTATCATTTTGTGTCTGGCACATATGGGATTAAATCCTTGAAGCCAAGGGGGGTTTTAATTGAAAAAAAGTGGTAGAAATTTTTAACATTGGAAATGTTTATGTTCGTATATGGGGGCAGAGTTACGAGTTTTCGTTCAAGGCCAAAAGACAACGGTGTCGCGATCAAGTGAGGAGCAATCATGCAAAATTGAACAAGTGCAATTTTTTCGAAATGTGTTTTATATCATGTCTAATTAATTGAGAGGTATTTTCGACGATCTGCGGTGTTATTTTTGAGCAAATGTTAATAAATACTGTAGAAAAATCCATTTAAAAGTTAAGTAATCAAGCAAAAGTGAACGCGTATATAACAGAAGAATAATAGGATTATTCCTGACAAAACTAAACAGTTCATTGATAAATATTGTGTGTATAATAAACAGTTAATTATGTTTCATATATGCTGTTATCATTTTCAATGTCCTCGGTGGTTGCAAGGATTGCGAAATCTGTGAATTTTTTTTCTATTTTTTTGCAATTTTGAAAAATTGGGGCTACTCAGGACACGAGTTACCCAGCGAAGTTGTCCATTTCTTTTTCTGCAATAAAAAAACTACCTTCTTGCAACATTTCAATCTCAGTTGTGAGAATGTGCACCAGCTCTTAGATTACAAATGAAACATTTAGAATATTTGTGTATTAATTGTTTCATCCTTTGAAACTATCAAATCAAAGAATACAACTTCATCTGCTTGTTCTAATATTCAGGAAGTAAACATTTCGACTATAGACAAGTAAATAAATCCGTTAGAGTTGATTTATCACATATTCTGGAAGATACAACATACAGATTGTTAACTCGGCAGCGGTACAACATTATAAACTTTAGTAACAACCTCAAAACTAAGTCAACCGTGTTAAAATCGTCGTGATCAAGGCAAACAATGTGAATTAGGTAGTTCGCATACAGGATGATTATTTACAAACTAAGTTAAGCGTTTTTTTAGACAATTTTGTTTGTATACTTTAGTTCTTACGCTTGTGCTAATATCGGTTATGACAGAAATATAAAATTAACCTGAACTTAGTCAGATAAAAAATATTAGTAAAAAAACTTTTTAGAGACAAGCTTTTATTGAAATTTACTAAAAAGGAAAAAATAATATTTAATAATTTTGGTTCTTAATTATTATAAAAGCGGGGGTTGTAATCTCTATGATAGTTTATTAGTCGCAACCCCCGCTTTTATAATAATTATGAACCAAAATTATTAAATATTATTTTTCCTTTTTAGTACATTTCAATAAAAGCTTGTTTCTAAAAAGTTTTTTTTTACTAATATTTTATTTCAAAATCCGTCAATAGGCTACAGAGCGTGATAAAGAAATATACATACATACATACACTCGAAAAACATTACCCTCCTTCTGGCGCAGTCGGGTAAAAATAAAGTTGGACAGCTATACCCAGTTTTTGTGTGTTTTATTTATTAAAAGAAACAAATGTTGAATCATGCTATATATGTACTTTTTATACGCCGATATATTTTGCGTGAAAATTCCAACAATTTATTCATAGCTAATCTTTTTAAGTGAACGACGTGTAGACAATTTTTGTTTTTATTTTTATTTTACAACAATCAGTTTAAGCGTAACATACGTGACGACCTTTTCTTCTTTAATCTTTATCCTATACACTGATTTTAAAAATCACGGTTGACCGATTTAATCTGCTTCAGGTCAACAAGCAATAAGTCAACTGTGCGGGAAATAAATTAATCTTTACGCTAACATTTGACATCCCACGCAGTTAAAAAGCTGGACATTTCATAACCACTGGCTAGGGAAGGAATCGATTCCGAAATCGAATCGTAAGAAAATGCTACTCGATTTCTAATTTCGTCTAAGCTATACATTCTTACCGGAAACCATTGTAAGTGCAGGTTTATCCGCTTGGCTCTATTCCTTGCTAGGCTGTTGAAAATTTCGTGAACAATTATTATATCACTTTGTTTTATTACTCAAGTTACGTACCAGATTTTTATTCGCCAACACGCGAGCCTCCCCCGACGCACTGGGGCTCATAGAGACTGGTGGTGAATCACCGCGATCGCACGATTTATTTATTTATTGTAGATTATAGACGCGTCTACATCTCAGGTCATTAGCGTCTTTCAACTACACTAAATAACAACTATCTTAAAACTAAATAACATCACAAAACATCCATGAGCGCAGGTGGGATTCGAACCCACGGCAGTCCAGTCCAGAGATTGCGGCACTAAGCACGCTAACCACTAGGCTATACTGCCCTCTTCGTAACCGCACTAAATACGCTGCACTTGTTTTGGTTCCTGAGTAAGATATTATAAATGCCTTTATTAAAATCGTAAAGAAATGTTTGAAGTGAAAACTTCTTTAGGCGCACTTTGCGTTCTTTCTGAATAGTGAACGAAAGTGAACCGTCACGTTCGGATCGGTGACGCTGAATCAGGTTTACTCGGCTCCACTCGACATCAAGCGCGTTCGGGTTGGTGACCACGTTTACTGTCTAACAAGGAGTGCATCGTTTCAAGAATTATTACGTATTATAATAATATTATGTATGTTTTGCATATAATCAAGTTTTCACTTCTGTCGTGTGGTCATAAGCACACACCCACTTTTTTATTTTTAACAACACTCCCGCTCTCTTCTGTGACTTCTATCTACAAATTACATTTTTTTAAGATTTATTGCTGACCAATCAAGTTCAATGTCAAAAACAATCAATATTGTTATTATTATTATATAAGAAAAAAAACAACAACGAAGACGCTAACGACCTCAGTTGTCGAGCGTCTAATCTACAATATTAAAAAACCAACGAATGTCACGAAATTAATGAATTCTAAGCGTAAAGCTTACACTCACACTATTCACAAGTAAAGAAAACTATACTAGGTATATCACTTTTAAAAATTACAATAGCTAAATCAAATATATAGTTGTTATGCACAAAATGTTGTAAAAGTTACTAAAAAAATGTATTGGCTTTTTGAATTAATCATTAAAATAATTGATTTTTTTTTATAAAATTGTTTGTTCTAGCACGTGTTTTCAGATACTGTTCGAAAAACATGTTTCAATACAATTAAATTAAACCGTGTTTCAACAAATCTTCGAAAGGTCAGATCGAACGTAATATTATAATATTGAATCAAAAATATTGAAATTACATAATTCAAATATTTTTTATAAAATAATATAAAGGATGTTTTACAAAATTATATTTTCATTCATGTATTTTTTTTTTTTGTAAATAAAATTTTATAAATGAGTTTTTTTTTGTCCAAAAACATCAGAAAACGGGAAGAAAATATATTTATATCGAAACTTCATTCTTAGAAAGGTCCAATCCCACAGAAAGACTTTCTACAAAAAAGTTCGCGGCAGCATTTATGTCTATCTTTACCAAACTACAAACTAGGGCGCTAGTGTGGTATAAAAATACTATTAATTTTCAATAATCCTTTTTTATAACTCATATACTTGGACGTTATTAAGTCGCCAAAAGAGATTTTTAATCGCGTTCACTTCTAAGAAGAATCTAACGTGTATTTTATAAACGGACACCAAAAACATTTCTAATTATCTAACATTTCTAAGAAGGTTATTAATCTTACATATAAGTATCGATGTTTGCATATTAAAATTATAATTAATTTCCCAACAAAATTGTCGAGCATCTATATTCTAAAATCTATACCCCAGTTTCCTAGCAGTATGAGCCATAAATTATCTAAAAATGAGATTCCAAATTACAAAATTCTTGTAAGTATTTATTGTTTTTTATTTAGGTACATAAAAAGAATACAAAACACAAAATCAGTTCAAAAGAAAATAAATGAAAATATCAAGTCATGAACACTAGGTAGAATGGTGTACGAGTAGATAAAATATAAGCAATTGTGAAAATATTTGTCAATTGTATTTAAATACATATTTATACCCGACTACGAAAAAAGGAAGGGTTATGATTTTAACAGTCTATGTATTATGTAGGTATTTAAGTTAGTTCATTATATCTCGTATAGAGCCTTAAATCTCAGTTACTGGCTGAAGGCTAAGCCAGGGCCAAAAAAAAGCCTTAAATCTACTAGGCCGATTTTCATTCGATTTGTGTTAATCACGCTATAAAATATTTTTGTGAAATCAAAACGGCGGCTGTAAAATGGAAAAAATCTTGACTCAAAAATTTAATTTTTTTCCGGCCAGTTCGATCGAGTAGGATATTGAAAGAAATTTTGTAGTGATTCCAAAAATATATAGGTACTTTTTAACTTCCCAGTCCATTGGGAAGTTATTGTAATGGGTCCGAAAATCGAAATCAAAATTTTTAACAAATTTTTATGTTTCAAGGTCACTACACTATTTTTACACTATTTTTGAAAAGATGTCTCTCTCTCTCTCTCTCTCTCTCTCTCTGTGTGTGTATACGTACGTACGTACATATACATACGTATGTTATCATTTCTTTCTAAATCGAAATCTCGAGAATGAAAAATGATATCGACTACGTTAGGATGCCAATCGACGCGTATTAACGTAAATATGATCTGACAGAAGTTTTTTCAAAATCGGTTCAGCCGTTCTTCGGCCCAACCGTTTTTTTGTTTAAAGAAAAAGAATGCAGAAAGTGGATTGTACACGAAATCTCGCGAATAAAAAATGGTATCAACTTTGTTAGGGTGCAAATAGAAGCATATATTGACATCAACAAGACCCGAAAGAAATTTTATCAAAATCGATCAAGCCGTTTATTTTTTGTTTAAACAAAACCACTGCAAAAAAGTAGATTTTATACGAACTCTCGCCCAATAAAATGCTATGAACTTCATTGAGTTGTCTATCTAAGCATGTTAACGTCACTATGATCCGACATAGATTTTATAAAAATCGGTCCAGCCGTCTTTTTAATTTATTGTTGAAAATAAATAATAATTATGTTTTAATGATTAAAATGATTACTTTTTTGTGTAATTTCTAATTTAATTATTAATATTCAATATTCATCAAACTGGGAAGTTCGTCGTGTGGACCTCAAGGGTCGCACATGTGAGTCCCAATCAAAAGTAACTTTTACGTAATAAACGACCCCCCCTCACGGCTTGTTATAGTTTGTAATACACACCTATTTATTACAAATAATTATTATACCTATATCATATTACCTATATGGAGTTTAGACTTACAACTTACAAGTCACACGAAATTAATAAATACAAATGAATTCTTAATTAAATTAGCATTTCTGTTAAAAACACCCATCAAATGACGTAACGTTTCAAATTACAATATAATACCAGAAATAATTCATTCTTTAAACCTAAAATAATAAATGTTTTACAGCCTGTTTTGTTGACCGCGCCGTTTCGTAATCAAGCGTGTATGCGCAGTAAAAGCAGACTTGCACAAATGCAATATCATTGTTGGTAACTTGGTATTTTTAATTATAAACTTACATATTATATACAAATGCGCTTAATTTAGTACGTGGATCATTTGGCATTCAACTGTCACGCAAGTCCTAGAGAACATCTCAATGTAGTTATTCTTCCTCTTGTATAATTATACACAATGTTCCTAAACAACATGGATTACGTTTTACGAAACTTTTTATATGAATGATTGCGATTTTTAAGTTTTTATTGAAAGCCAAATCGGTGAGAAAATGGCACAGTGTGAAGTCAAAATCCGACGTAATATAATCTGGAGGCAAAATAGTAGATTGTATGTCTAGATACGTAATGGGGCATATTACAACGAGTGATGACAGTATTTAAAAACGAGCGACAGCGAGTTTTTACAGCCACACGAGTTCTAATACCATTACGTACGAGACATTTATGGTATTTTTTGCCATACCTACTATAAAATAACTACTTTTCACATCATTTTTTAAAAATTCTGACAGTTAATTTGCGTCGCCATCTTTCCTTCCACAGTGTGCCGCGAAGTTCGTGCAAGTAAGTAATGACAGGCGCATGCAAGGGTACGCAGGCGTATAGAGCGAATAAACCGAAGTTGATATGGCAACCGTTATTTTCTGCGTTAGTACGGAAAATAAAATATTTTTCGCACACCTGTCCGTTTAATGACCGTTATACATACATCGAAAGTAGCTATTTTGTAGTGGGTATGGCAAAAAATGTCCTAATAAATATGACTTATGTTAATTTTAAATCTAAAACTCTTTGAAAAAAATCATAAGTTCCGTATCAAAAAGGTGAAAACGAAACTCTTATTCTATTCTACTCCATTCCATTCCATTCTATATAAATATTAAATAGGTATAATATTAGAATAGTAAGTTTCTTATACAATGTTTTAAATTAGTAAAATGCATTTATTATGAGACAGACCATATAAACCTTTAAACTACATTGACTGAATTTTAATTCAATTCACTTTGCATATGCATATAATTTGCCTCAACAACTGAATTAATTCTTGCAACTTTACTACACAATTATTCAATAGTTGAAAATATAAGGATTTGTACAGACCGAAGAAAATTACAAATAATTAATACGTTGCCAGTGGAGTGTCTTAATTTCAAATGAATTAATTTTTCATTTTTCAGTTCTTTTTGTCGTTATTTAGTATGGTAGGTACTAATTTAGGTTTTCAAAATTTTACAATAATCATTCGTTTTGAGGTCTCCCGAATCCAAAAAACGTATGTTACCATTCCAACTCAAGTAGGGAATGGCTAGGTAGGTACTAATTTAGGTGAAAATTCGAATGTAATTACTTTAAAAATTATTAATTTATTTAAATTTGATAGGGAAAAATTTTGAAACACTAAAGAACAAAATAAAATATATAAGTAAAAAAAAACTTTTTTTGCAGTACGAAACCCTCGATGCGCGAGTCTGACTCGCACTTGGCCGGTTTTAAATGCTATATTTTTATAACGGTTTATTATTCTATTCGCTTTTGTAAGAATTTTGGAAAAAAACTTTTTTTTTTCTAAACCTTTTGTTCTGAAGTAATTTTAATCTGTCAAAAAGAAAAGCATGCTTAGGTTAATGTTTACGTGTGAAACCATATGTAACTATGGAAACGATAAGCATATCTAATATAAATATTTAATACTAGCCGTTACCCGCATCATCGCAAACGTTTACAGAAATTTTATTATATTATGTCTATAATGTCAGTATTTTTTTGAAGTTGGAATGGTCACGCGTCCAATTGCCTGGAATTTTTATTTATGAAATAATAATACTTATTCATTAAAACAAAAATTGGGACAAAGATATAAAAACAATGGCTGCAGTTCAAAAGCCTGCTGATAAAATAGTGCAGTATATTGTTACAAAACTGTTTTCTGAGTTGGCGGAATAAATATTTATTTACAATATTTATTTACAATAATTAAAAACACAACAATAATAAATACAACAACCAAAAGTCAGTTTTAACTATCAACACAAGTAATTAACACTTAACTATATACAATTGACTACACTAATATTTATTTTATCAGGTGAATTTATATCAGATTTATTTCTGTCGGTCATTTACTCAGTTACTTCAATACTGTTTATTTATATCCACTCCACTATTTATACCACTGTACTGACTGATTCGACCGTTGATTGACTAATATTTATATCACTGATCCGCTTGGTTGCACGACTCGCCATTGACTGAATGACTGATGGCTTCACTCACTCGTTTATATACGCTGCGTGGCTGAAGCCTAGTGCTTCTCGCGTTCTCTAGAAACTTCGCGTATTACTCGTTGTTCAGCAAGCAGACACCGCTTCTCAGAATTCTTTCCTGACGTTTATATACAGGGTGATCCGTAACAATATTATAATTTCTTCAATTCCGAAATAAATGTTTAAAAATGTTATCCGAAATTTTGGGATTACGGAATCTTGGAATTCCAGTATGGAAGCTCTAACTGGCATAAAGTGAGATCGAGTATCAGGGTTACCTGTAGTTTGAAAACGATACAAAACGTAATATGCCACATTCGCATCGGTTGATCAGATCCAGTTGTGACTATAAGAATCAATACAAGTAAATGTCTGTATGTTTGTTTGCTTGTTTGATATTTATTAATTTTTATTTGCATACAGACTCTTCTAGTTGTGTGGTCGTTGCATTCTTGTGCAGTATGCACTATTGCATCCGTATGTTAAAGCAAGCGTACAAGCTATATGTTTGATGCCAAGTATTAAATACAGGCATTCTCATTTTTACGACAGTTAAATACCGGAAGCTGAAGAAATATATCGATAAATATTGATTAACAAAAAGAAAAGTGTAATAATAAAAGCTCTGCTATATACCTACAACTTAAAAGATAAACAGCTTACGTCGAAATTGTGGTAAATCAAGATGAATGAAAACTTCATCCAGTTAGGGGTAGGAATGTTCTGAATTCTGATCCACCAAAAAGTACCGATACTAGGTATCGATCTGGATCTATAAAGTATCTATACAGTATAAAATCGTATTATAAAAGATTGATACTCAATATTTCGATACAATATTGATCTAGTATCTCATAACATAATAACGAGCCAAAAAAACAACCTGTATTCTGGCTAATAACCATTCTAAGAACTAGACTAGACAATGTGTCCATAGGCACCAAAATGTATCGATACTCATTATGTATCGCATTAAAAAATCGATACAAAATATTGAGTATCGAAAGCTAAAGTATCGATACACTAAAGGATCGATCCGTATCACGCATTCCTAGTCAGGGACGTACACAAATTACGTAACACAATTTGGAGGAGAGGGGTCCGGTCAGGCGTTACGATCTTGGTACGTGGGGGAGGGGGGGGTCAAGGTTTGCGTTAGAGTGCCCGCGCTGAGAGATGAAGCCAGGCACGTCATCAATAATATGCTAGTGAACGCCTGCTTGCCCGCAGACAGTGCCGTGTACACAAAACTGCACATTGGGTTTTATGACGTTAGGTACAATTTTGGCAAACTGCTTTTGGATCTCCAAAACAGCCAATAGCAAGCTAGAAGGCGGGTGCAATGCATTCACGTTACTATGACGCGGTGGCTTCATCTTTCGCCGCGCGAGGTCTACGTCACTATTTTAGAGCTGACAAAAATAGCAAAATTTCTGCATGTTCCAGTTTTGAATTTAAAACTCGTGCGCAATTTACCGCAAAATTTACTGAAAAAATGGAACAAAAATCCAATCATATACGATTCACAGAATAATCCTGTCGTCCTATGAATACATTTTCGTTTATTCGCAGTGTGACACCACACTTAAATGTTTATTGTTCACGGGAGAACTAAACAATTGCACATTTTAATTCTGCTGCTTAGGGCAAATTTCAATTTTTTGCGCAATATTATTAACTTCCCATTGGAAGTTATTGTAATGGATCCGAAAATCGATATCAAAATGTATAACAAATTTTTATGTTTCAAGGTCACTACACTATTTTTAGAAAGATATCTGTGTGTGTATGTGTGTGTGTACGTACGTACGTACGTATGTGCTCATTTCTTTCTAAGACGAAATCTCGAGAATGAAAAATGATATCGACTACGTTAGGATGCCAATCGACGCGTATTAACGTAAATATGATCTGAAAGAAATTTTTTCAAAATCGGTTCAGCGGTTCTTTTTTCATAACCAAATAGACTCCAAAAAAGTAGATTTTACACAATATCACGCGAATAAAAAATTATATCGACTTCGTAAGGGTGTCAATCGAGGCGCGTTAACGTCATTTTGATCCGACATAAATTTTATAAAAATCGGTTCAGCCGTTTTTTTTTTTAATTATTGTTAAAAATAAATAATAATTATGTTTTAATGATTAAAATGATTACTTTTCCTTGTAATATCTAATTTAATTATTATTATTAAATATTTATCAAACTGGGAAGTTCGTCGTGTGAACCTCAAGGGTCGCACTTTAGTCCTAATAAACGACCCACCTCACGGCTTGTTATACTATAATATTGACAGTCTAGGGGCCGCTTTTTATAACATGAACAATTAATAGAAAAATCTTAACGGTAAAGAACACCATACATTCAATTTAGACTTGCACTTGATCGGCTTTTTAGTGTAAAATGGCTACATGCGGAAACACTGCAAAGTGGCCGTGACATTAACCTAAACGAAGCCGCTGATAAAGACTAGATATCTATTAAATATGGATTATAGATGGTATAGTAAATTCCTCCATGAATAAACGCAATGTTTCGCATTAATGAACGATGACACTTGAGTTGGTATGTGATAAATACTGCATTAACTGAACTAAACAACGCAACCTTTATCGCATCAAATAGTAAATCGTCAATTGCTGTGTTGTTCTTGCACACTGTATAGCAATTAACGCCAGCTACCGCACAAATCAAAAATATCACATAAGTTTTGTTCGATCGCTCGTACATAAAAACTTGATCAGAGCCGGTTCAATAATAATAATAGAGATGGGCGACTTCGACTAAATAGTCGACTTGTAATTTAAAACGAAAAAATTCGATTGATGACCAGTCCTAATACTTCCCACCTAGTAAATATTTGCAAAAAATAAACACTCTTTTTTAATTCTTTGAAAAAAAGCATGGCCCTCTTTTTTGTTTGGTGATCTACTGATGTCTAGTAATATAGCAAAAATCATGGTTACCTTGATTTACGTACAATTTTCTTTTTTAGTAAAATATTTTTTTCTCGAAAACTATACATTTAAGAGAAAAACAATATTAACATTTTTTTCATATTATAACATCTAGAATTCATTTATATTTTTTTTACCTATGTTAATACGTGACATTGAGAACGTTTTTTTAATATCTCAGGATCCACTGAACCGATTTGACTCAAAATCTAATCAGATCTAAGTTAAAGGCTGATAAACACAATAGAACAATCGACATGGCCGTATGTTGTTCCGTTTTTACGATATCGAAGGCGAAAAATTGACCACACACACACACACACACACACACACACACACACATACAGACATCAGTCAGAAAATGATCTTAAACGATTGCTAGGGTCTCAAAACGTGAAGATCTGTTAAAATCTCGAAATATTTTTTTCGGACTAAATGCATTACTTCCCTACCATAGTAGAGGTGGGAAGTAAAAAATAACAAGGGGCACAGTAATTGCAATTATTGTGACGTAGAACTATTTCTATAGTTTTATCTTAAAATATTAGCGTGACATACACGATAGAAAACACAAACTATGGCGTAAACTATGGTAGTTCGCGTCACACATTTTACGTCACATATTTTTTATAACGCATTTTTCGTCTCGCATCATTTTACCCCCCTATATACCGCCGGGAAAGACATAATTCCACGTCAAAAACCTAAACGTATGTACTTTAAAGGAACTACAACAGACTCTTTGAGAGCCAAACGGCTAGATCAGGTTATCCTAATAGACTACAGAAGTAATTTGAGCGCGAAATTTAAAATTGAGTCGATTGGCGTTCAAAAATGTATGGGGTTTAACAGAATATTCGTTACTATTCTCTTAAAACACATTTCATTACCAAAACAATGGCTGTTTCATAAAAATAATTAATAAATCCCGTCATTATTGGCTACAAAACTTTATTATTTCGTGTGAATTAATTTTTTATTTGTAATTCAAGATTTATAAATAACGAATGTCCTAACTTGATTCACTAATTCAGCCAGTGACGTTTAATTATAACCGAACTTCCTCGTTGACGTTTGTCGAGCTATAATTTAAGCAATTATAATTAGAAATTGCGTTTGTTCTTTCCATTTGGAGTTGGAAAAATGTTTTGAAGTCGTCTGAGTTACGTTAGATCAAGCGAAGGTACGCTAAAAGTATAAAAAAAATTTTTTTCACCAATTAGGTATTGGATATCTAGGTATTATTTTAGCTTTTTCTTCAGTCGGAAATGTAAACTTTTTGCAGTCATAATTTTCATTATGAATGCAGTCAGGTACAAAACACCACCCCATAACAAATTGCTTTAATTATTAACGACGGCAACGTGTTTAAAAAAAAACGAGGTTATGTCAGTAGAATGAATGAAACTTGACAGCTGTCTTGCCAAGGCGACGGGAAATTCAATTTAGAACGTACGTTTCTAGTTAGAAGAAGACAGTTGCGACTCAGAAGGAGACAGTTGCGACTCCGCCACGCCTTCCTTTCCTAATCTATTGACATATATTATGATAGGATTTTTCAGGGATTTAAAGAAGCTATACTGGAGAAGCATAATACGATGAGTTATTTTTCTTGTCTCCTACACATACCTACAAGAAATGATTAGGACGGAGAGATGTCATTATAATAGATGAAAATTTATTTTTATTTTTCCCTGTAAATTTTTCAGTTTTAACTAATGTCTTGTTTTCTTTTTTTGCAATTACGGTTCTGTTAAACCTTTGACTATACAGCCATTATAGTTAGCAAACGATTCATTATTCTGTATGAACCGTTTACTAACTACACTTACTAAGCATAAAAAGTCGTTCAATTAAATTCTTAATTTCTGTGGTGTATTCATGCTGTGTTTGACTAGTTTGACAATGACCTTAGATTGTGACCACAAATATTTCCCCATAAAAAAGGCATTATATTTAAAAATTTGGAAGATTAATTTTTTATTTTCTGCTTTTTAGGGCTCCTCAATAAAAAGCATCTTCTATTAAAAATTTTTTCTTTACTTTAATTTTATTTTATATTTTCATCTATAATGACAGTAATATTGGATGACAAATAGTTCCATGGGAGTTGTCTAACTGTAATATTCTATACGCAAGGATTTAACATTACTGATGATAACGGTATGTCAGCTGTAAGAAAAGGGCGGTGGGGTGGAGAATAAATTAAGAGTAGTCGCTGCCGGTATAACAGGCGGCGGATATTATCGGCTGTACACGTACAAACCATTATAAATATCAAACATAGTATATTGCGTTATATAGCACGGTAATGTTTGCCCTCAGCGGTTTATAAAATACATCACACACTGCCAACTATGTAGAGAAGAGGTAGAAATAGACTGTAGATTAGAGATTGTCGAGCGTCTATAATCTACAATGTATCCTTCTGTACATCTTATCTAACTAATATTATAAATGTGAAAGTTTGGATGGATGGATGGATGTATGGATGTTTGTTACTCAATCACGCCAGAACGGCTGAACGGATCTGGATGAAATTTGGCAAAGAGATAGATTATAGTCTGGAATAGCACATAGGCTACTTTTTATCCCGGAACAATGTACAAGTTTACTTTTGCGAACTTTAATAAATACGAATAGAAACAAAAAGATCGACAAGTGCGAATAGAATTTGGGCACGGAATCCGCAGGGCGCAAATTCTATTCGCACTTGTCGGTCTTTTTGTTTCTATTCGTATTTATTAAAGTTCGCAAAAGTAAACTTGAAACAGTGAACTAACTGACCAGCATACCAGTTGTACCTGCAGCTAGGCAACGCAAGACAAGGCATGCCCCACCCATCATACACCTGTCAATGTATGATTAGCCTTACCGATAGCAAAACTTGTTGCGTATAAATCTAAAGAAGCTTTATGTTGCCGCTCTCCTTTTTTATTCTGCAGCCTATCTTTGTCTTTTCTGCTCTTTGATTGCAAATCAACTAGAAATTATCAAGATTCCTTCTTATATGTAACTTGCAGAATACAAAATGATACAAAAACACAGTGAAAATTGCAATTGGAAAATCAAAGTCTGGTAATGCGAAAGATTCATATTCGGGAAGTATTGAATTCGAGCAGACGTCCCCCCAGGAGGACATTGGAATGTGGTTGCTATCGCAAATTGCACTCCAATGTTCTAGGGAATTAGCGCTCCCAGGGACCCGAGCTCGTACCAGTCAGTTTGTGTATGCCGGCTGGCGGATTCTAATACACAAATGAATTATTTGTTGTGTTGAAGACGCTAATGACCTGAGTTGTCGACGCGTCTATAATCTACAATTAATTAATTAATCGAGCAGACGTAACTGTGACAATGTTTTCTTTCTGCTTCCCATAGGAAAACTGAATTTATTGACTCGAGATTTTCGTGTTTTAAGTTAATAATTCCAGATAAGTGATCCAGAGTTCTTCTTGCAAAATGATACAAAAACACATTGGAACTTAAGCTGAGGCAACTCCGTGAAAAATGTAATAAAGAGCGAACGCTAAACAGATTCTAGATGTTCTAATATCGGCGAAGCACAGTGGGCGAAACAAAATATTAAAAAAACTCAAATTTTTAATAGGAGTATGTAGCATGAAATAGAAATCATATTTCTCTGAATTTAGATTGGTTTGAATATGAACCAATATGAAAATAACTAGATTAGATTAGATTAGATTAGAGAAGAGGGCGAGAGGCAGACCTCGTCAACACCGCGACCTTAATAGATCTCTGAAAATAACTAATGATCCTGTAACTTACACCTACTTAAATGATGCCGATAATCAGCCTTTTCAAGAATACTAATTTTTAAGAATTACTATTTTAAGAATAAACCTCGGAATAAACATAGGCGTACGCAAATGAGACTGCCCCCCCATGCGATCTGAAATAATGAAATAAAGTTTGAAAATTCATAGATACTATAATCCTTTTTATTTACCGCTATTGACCTTTAGCGTCCGAAAATTCCTCGAATTGCACTTATAGGTCTTAGAACGTTTGGTATTTGGATTATCGTTTATGACCTAATTGTAGTATAATAACCGAATGTCCGTGTTTACTCTCATAAATCTTGCTCCTCCCCCCGAAGAAAATTCTACGTACGCCCTTGAGAATAAACATTACGTTTAACACTTGAGTTCCAGTAAGTAATAAAATTAGATTTGTGATCAAACTTCTCGAATTGTGGCATAAAACTTTTTCTTATCGTCTCTTATCGAAAAATCATAAACTTCCTTTTTTTCGTAAACAGGTAAAAACTGAATCGATCATGGTTTCTCTCAACATTTACAATGTTCGATTAGTCCTTTAGATGTTATACCTATTATTTTTTCAGATATGCACATTGCAATGTTACACTGTTTGTATTTTTTATGAAAAAATAAGTTCATTTCAATTTCAATTTCAAAGTTCCATATTCAAAACCGTAACCTTATCAAATTTTTCTCTCGGTACTAAATTTGTTTGGAGGCATTTCGTAATACAGCAGTTGAAGTTGATTGTGAAATAGCGGCATTTATCTGAGCGCGTTTTATATTATTTATTTATAATGTGTATCACAATGATTAGATCGGCGATCGATATTACAGTTATCGGTTTCACCGACAATGAGACGCCTGTGATACTGATCAATTAACTCGATTGGTTAATTCATAATATTAAACAATGGAATGGCTGAGATTCTCAATTCAATCGATGGATCAATCTTTGCATATATAATTGATTTAGTAGCACAGCTGCAAGTATTTATAGATTTTACTATAACACTGATTAATTTACATAGTGTAGACGAGTGACATCTGTCTTTTTATTGGTTGAACTACAGTTTGTGTTGTCAACGTAGAGACACCAATTTGTGAGTTAGGTCCGCGAAACCCGAATTTTGTTCAACGATACACAGGATATTCTACGAAACCACATGCAATTCATTTTCGGATTGTGGAGGCTCTATGGAGGGAGGGGGTTTGCTTCCCCCAAGCAGTTAGAGATTTCAATCCGAGATGATTTTCTCACCTTTATTGATTGCTATACGAGGGAATTTGGCCTGAAGATGTTGAAGGGGAAGAACGACGCGTGTGAGGTAAGACTCTCGGGCACATTCTTGTTGATGTATGTAAGACATATTCTTTGGAGCTGGAGAAAAAATCTGTTGATCCACCCCCAAATGAAATCCTGGAGCCGCCAATGTTTTTGGATGCGAAAGAATGGTTTGAAGTCTATAGTGCTGATTAACAATCTAAGCTCCCACCACCGTACAAAAGTCTACTAAAATTTTATTAATGAATTTATTAGATAATGCGTGATGGAGAACATCAAATCGGTGGCAGACTAATTCGATTTTTTTAATCATTTGTTATGGTCAGTATCTCGTACACTGGTCAACATACTACTTACTGTCCACAGGAACTCAAAACGTTGTTTATCTATAGGTAAAACCTAAGGCGTCCCAGCCTAACGAGTTTATTAAGTTGATAAAACTTATAAAATGTTAACTCTCGCATGTAAAGTGATTCGACTGTTTAATATCTGTACTATGCTTTGCTAATTCATTTGAATAGTCGATTCTCGCATGTAGTGTGTTTTTCAGCTTGAAATTGCTATATATAAGAAAGGATCGGTTTCCACTCTCGGGCACTGTGGAGAAATCGGTAACTCGCCTAGCCGGAAACTGGGAGTTTCGGGTTCAAGTTCCGACAGTGGTCATTTGATTTTTTCTTAGATATAGCTCAAAAATCATGGCAGCCTAGCTGTCTGAGATATTTATTATTTTCACCTCTAATTGTTATGTGAATAATATGGTGTGGATATAAGGGGTTTTAAATCGATTGATTTTATCATATACGAAGTAACATACTACTTGATGAAATTTATGCAGATTATAGAGAAATATCAATAATTTACAGTAATTGTCATTGTCTGCTGTAAATTTTTTTTACATGATTAAATTTATGGAGATTATAGAAAAATATCAATTATTTACAGATTGTTGTCATTGTCTGCTCTAAAATTTTTTTTACATACCCGGCAGACCTTATGCTGAACGTTTATTTCGGGAGAGGTTTGCCAGGTAAAAAAAAATTGCAAGACAAACAATATGATAATTGTAAATAATTGATATTTGTCTATAATCTGTATTATGTATAAGTGGGATTGATTTTCGCAAAAAGTAAGGTTTCGGCTACTAATTGACCACCATTTTGCAAAAATTCTTACTCTGTAAGGAAGATAAAAGACAAAGCTAGGGTTTTAATTGAGTACTTAATTAATTTATGTGCAACTAAAAAAAGATTTCCTACGTTTAGAAATATACTCTACACTTACATTTAAGAAAAATCTTTTACATGTCACATTTTGAAAATATACATTTTTAACAACTTTTCTGTGGACGAATTTTGTCGAATATTAGATACGGTGTACAAAATATAAACCAATAATTGTGAGGAATTTTTCTTGTAACAATTTTTCACAGTTGTTGTCGAATTAAGTTATTTTTTAACTATAATTGTAACTTATCAGTTTTTAAAATGCTTTGGACATAGAAAATAAAAATTATTATCAACACTCGTAAAAATTAACATTTTTCGTTTCGATCTTTATCCATATTAAATTAGGTTTGTAATAAGGTGAAAATTTTTTTGTGTGTTATCATAATCATAGCCAATTAAATTAGTTCGACGTTATTATAACATCCAAAGTCATTTATTTAATAATAATTACTAAAATACTTGACAAAATTTTTCATTTTCATTTAGACTGTAGTGGAACAAAGACAGGTGGCCCTATTAAATATGTCTGTCTTTACTCGTTTTCCACATACAGAGTGGCATATAGGGAGTGCACATTCCAGTATTATTGTATTTCAGTGGTGAACCTACGTCCTACACATATGCTATACAACAATGCACACTTTAAAAGCACGTGTGTTGAGAATCCTTAATCATTCAAAGTAAAATAAACTAACCATTTTCTGATATTAAAATATTTATTACTATGTTAATATTTATATAAATATAATATGTTATTTACATAAATAAGATTTTTATTTAACTATCAAGTATTTCCTTTTTCAACTGTTCATCATATTTGGTACGATACGTTCGTTTAGGATCATATTTTTCTTCTAATTCTTTCCACATGTCTGGTTTGTTCTTGATTAAAAATCTGAGCACCTTCTTGGCCCCTTCTCTGTGTTTGTCTGTGCATTTAGAACATTCGTCAGTGAGAGCACCAGGAATATACCCTGAAAACGAATTTGTTTTTTAAGATTTTTTAGAAATTTTGTTAAATAAAAATTACTTACCTTTGAGTTCTTTTCCGTCGGGAGTGCAGCTTCCTTTATCCATCAAACAGTTGAAATAATTCCTTAGAAGACGATCACTACCCAAAATTGCGTCCAAATCGACATTGTCGTATTTTGAAGAGTATTTGTTTTGTGGACGAGCCAAAGCAAGGCCTACCAACATTGCAAAGACACATAAAACTATTGTATTCATGTTTTGCTTTTGAAGTCTGAATACTGACTGTAATGACAATCTTTTTTTAAAGAATTTATATACTCAGAAATCGAGAGTTTTGAACATCGCATGGAATATGATATCAAGGCTACAATATTATTTATTATATTGTGAGAATTAATTGAACAATTTAAGTAGGTACAACTAATTAGTAAAAGTTGCATATCCTAGTCACGACATATTATTGTAGTGAAATATTGAAACAACGCATCTATTATTTTCAGAAATGTATAGTTGATTAAAAAGAAATTTTCAAAAGCAGCATTAAGGTAGTTGTCGTGCTATCGCTCGTTTTTACATACTGTTATCACTCGCCGTAATATTCCCCATTACGTATCTAGATATACAATCTACTATTAAATTGTTACAGTGCACATTATTTGTTAAAAACGATACACTCAACGGTACATTCTTATCATACGAGGTCGACTAAGTATTAAACGACCTAGTCACGTGTGTCAATGAATATGTGCCTACAATACCTTTCAAAATACATCAACTCAAAGTATGAAAAATTTAAAAGGTCCTTCTTTTTTATTTATTTAACTGATCAGCCGATTATTATTGTTATTAGTGGATGAAATTTTTTTGCGTAATTTATTTTCGGTCGCTAACTAAACTGCTTAATCAATCTAAGATGAAGAATAGATAATTATATATTATTATTATTATGCGAAGAATAAATTCCTTAAAGAATTTTGCATCCACAAGCACCCTAAACTTCAGGTTCATCACCGTCACACAAGGGATTATTATTATTATACTGCAACCAAATCTTTTTTTTGTTATGTAAAATTTCCACAGTTAAAATATGTATGCAATTTTAAAATTTACTGAAAATGTTCATGTTCTCTGTACGAATTTACAGTTCATCAACTAGAAGCTCAAATATAATATTATTAATTTATTTTGTAAAAACCTTGCATATTTAGCAAATAAAGAAATCGTAGTCAAAGGAAGTGTATTAAGTAATCACTTATAATATTATCCTCATTTAATTTTCAAAGACCAATTTTAGTTTCCATCTGTTCCCAATAAATTGATCATAAGAATAGTAATTGTTCTATAAAAAGCAGACTTTATTAATACAACTTTATCATTCATCAGTTATTCACTGAACAGTTCACACCAAAATGAATACAATAATTCTGTGTGTTTTTGTAATGTTGGCAGGTTTTGCTTTGGCTAGTCCACAAAGCAAATACTCTTCAAAATACGACAACGTCGATTTGGACGAAATTTTGGGTAGTGATCGTCTTCTGAGGAATTATTTCAACTGTTTGATGGACAAAGGAAGTTGCACTCCTGACGGAAAAGAACTCAAAGGTAAGTGATTTTTATTTAACAAAATTTCTAAAAAATCTTAAAAAACAATTTCGTTTTCAGGGTATATTCCTGGTGCTCTCACTGACGAATGTTCTAAATGCACCGACAAACACAGAGAAGGGGCCAAGAAGGTGCTCAGATTTTTAATCAAGAAAAAGCCAGACATGTGGAAAGAGCTGGAGGAAAAATATGATCCCAAGAGAGCGTATCGCACCAAATATGATGAACAGCTGAAAAAGGAAATTCTTGATAGTTAATTTTTGGGACAGATTACTACCTTAACATTTAATGTAAATATAAATAATTTATAATACACTTGTAAAACTGTACATAAAATGTCAAAAAATATAACTAAGTACTTAACAAAATCTTTAATGTTACTAACTCGGAAATAAAATATATGGCTTGCATTTGTTTGTTTTCGTAAGATATTGTCTGTATGCTACCAAATCTATTTGAAATCACCAGATCTGCTTACTTTGGTTCCAGATCTGGTGATTTCAAGTCGAGGGGCAAACCGCTGAGCAAAATTTGTACACCAGACATCCCTTTCCCAGAGACATCCCCAGACATCCCCGGACATCCCTCGACATCTCCGGACATCCCTGGACATCTCCGGACATCCCTGGACATCCCCGGACATCCCCAAACATCCCCGGACATCCCTCAGACATTCTTATAAATAATTTAAAAAGTACTGAGTATACATCTCCATTTCAATTATTAAATTTAGAACCTACCTGTCTCAATGCCTGTTTAGTAACTTCATAATCGTTTATGATCTTTATGGTTCATCATATAGTGATTTTGAATACATACCTACCAGGTTATCTGAGATTTTATATGTTATTCGGCCGAAAAATAGAAAACCGGCCAAGTACGAGTAGACTCGCGCATCGAGGGTTCCGTACAATAATAAAAATAAGGAGTTAGGTAGGGGTAAAAAATTAACATTTCGTTTTAAAAAGTTTTTTTTCTTAGGTACCTATATTTTAGTTTGTTCTTTCTAGTGTTTCAAATTTTTTCGGTAGGTATCAAATTTAATTAGGTAAATTATATTTTTAAAGTAAAAAAAATATTAACAGAATATTTGATGAATGAAAAAAACAAAACAAAAATATTGTGAAACCCAGGAGCGAACAAGGGACCTTCTGATCTTCAGTCTAACGCTATTATACCAATAAGCTATCCGGATCTATAAGTATACAGCGAAAAAATAGAGTTACTAAATAATCTATACTAAAAACGTGTAACTATATTAATTTATAAAAATTAATTAATTATTTATTTACCTATAATTATTATTTGCCAGGATTCATGCCATAACAGTACACAATTTCAACTAGACCTCTTATCGTTTGTGAGACAGAGTTCTGTGACAGACGGACGGACGGACATACATCGTAGGCAGAGTAGTAGGGTTCCATACGGAGGTACGGGACCCTAAAAATGAATCTAGGTATTTTAAAAAAATACAAAAAATATTTATTGAAAAAAACAAAAATAAACACAATAAGAGCACAACAACTATTTCAATTACAAACTTAAATATAAAATAACAAAAAATTTCTACAAATAGTCAAGTCGCCACAGACTTTTACCTTAAAAAATTCCGAACTTAATGAATCTTTGGTCTGTTGTTTGTGGGTGTCCATTAGTGCTGCACCCAATTTATCCAACAAAAAAACCTTGTGGAATTTTGGTGGGGGGGCGAAAACTCCCAAAATTTTTGCACTTTTTTCGGTTTTTTCGAAATATTTCGAAAACGGTTGATTTTAGCGGACAACTTCAAATTAGTAAATTGTAGAAGATTAAATTTCCTACAATCTTCATGGGTAAAACATATTTTTTCACCCCATAGGTACCGAGATACAGAGTTTCGAACCCAACTTACTAAATTGTAGGAAATTTAATCCTCTACAAGTTATAAATTTGAAGTTGTCCGCTAAAATCAACCGTTTTCGAAATATTTCGAAAAACCCGAAAAAAGTGCAAAATTTTTGGAGTTTTTCACCCCCCACCAACATTTTTCAAGGTTTTTTGTTGGATAAATTGGGTGTAGCACTAATGGACACCCACAAACAATATCCCAAAGTTTCATTAAGTTCGGAATTTTTTGAAGTTACCTATTGATTGGATTCTCTCACGATTGGTTTAAAAGTGTTTTAATTTGATATTTTTTTTTTTAAATTATAAGTCGAGATTTTAGCCGAGATTTTATTTTAATGTACATTTCCTTTAAATCGTTATAAATAGTTTCGTCTAATTTATATATTAATAAATCCGAAGATTTATCAAAAGACGTTGTAGGTTGTTCTGATTCAGCAGTCAAAATTAGGGGGCCAAAAAATATAAATTCTTTTTCAACATCTGCGACGTCTGAAATTTTCGGCCAAGAAAATGTATTCCCTTTTCTTATTTGTTTTAAAAATCTTACGGTGAATACATTGTCGTTGATGTATTTTTCAATACGTCCAATATACCACCTCTCCTCATAAAAAACTCCATAAAATTGCCCTACGTCGATAGAAATATTAAATAAATCTTCAGTGTATGAATGTTTTTCAATCATTTTTCGGGCCTGATAAACTTCACAACTTTTTTCTTTTTCAATTCTTTTTTCTAATTCCGTTTCAAAATTTTCATTTTTGTCAGTATCCATTTCATCAAATGACTCTGTATCTGTGCTATCATCGTAACTTATTTCATTTTCATTACTGCTGGAGGAGGAATATTCTGAGAAATATTCTAACGTGTTACATGGATTATATTTTAATTGTTTTCTTTTATTCCTAATTGAAGTCGGTGCGAGGATTCTTTTAACTTGTTTACCGGAAGTTCTCGCAGGTGTACTATTTATAAACCTGCGTAAACGGTCAGGACTGACCCTTTCTTGAGTTTTTTCCACTAACCAACAGAGTGCAGACTTTTTAATAGTTGTCGATTCTTCAAAACAATTCTCATAACAGTCCTCCATATCAGCCACATTATTATATTTCAAGCTAGAAATTACAACTTTATAAGAATAGATCTAACCTCAAAATAACTAATCGACTTGTCTATCGATTATTGTTTTATAAAAACTAATTTCAGTAGTAGATATAGAAATTGCAAAATGTAGTAACTTACCATTGCAATAATATTAAATTTATATTGTTGTTATGTTGTTATTGTTGTTATCGAATTTCACGTCAAATTGTTAATAACAGTAGCCACAACATAACCTCAAAATATAAATTGCGCAAAGATCTACGCGCATGCGTGATACTTAGGATATCCCCGCGACATCCCCGGGATATCCCCGGGACATCCCCGGGACATCCCCGAGACATCCTCGGACATCACCGGACATCCCTGGACATCACCGGACATCCCTTGACATCCCCGGACATCCTCAAACTTGTACACCGGACATCCCCAGCGGTTTACCCGTTTCAAGTAGATTTAGTTTTTAGTGTAGCTACGTATTTGCTCAAAGAACTCCCTGTATTATATACCCATTTAAAACGGCGAGTTACACAGTGACGTAATTACAAAAACCGAAGACCCAAGTTGAACTATAAAAAGAGGCCTTCGATCTAAATTATTTTTAACCGACTTCAAAAAAAGGATATACTTTTAGATTAGTCCCATAGAAATTTCATCAAAATCGGTTCAGTAGTTCGACTGATTTTAATAAAAGTTAGTAACGGCGTGTGATTCCTTAAGGTAAATGTCACTTTTTGACACATCAGACAGCGTAAGAAAGTCGGTTTAATAAAAGTGAGTAACGACGTGTGATTCCTTTAAGGTAAATGTCACTTTTTGACACTAAAAAGTAAAAAATAAAAAACTTTTAACAAAAAAAAAACCTACTTCAAAATGCCACTAAAAAGAGGAAAATAATGAAATTTTGAGGTCTGCGTCAATTTAATAAAATATGAAGTTGGTTAAAAAGAAGATATTAATCACTATACTATACTTTTTAATCGACTTCATATTTTATTAAATTGGCGCAGACCTCAAAATTTCATTATTTTCCTCTTATTAGTGGCATTTTGAAGTAGGTTTTCTTTTGTTAAAAAGTTTTTTAATCACAATCTCCTCTAAACCAAAAAAATGTGGAAATCGGTTGATTCAACTCGAACGCACTTCCCGCTATTTTCGAGCTAAAATAGCTAGAAAACGTTTTTTTATTATCTTTTTATTATTAAATAAATAAAAAAAACGTAAACATCTATTATTTTTTTTTATTAATTATGAGAAAACAAAATTTAATTAAAATTTAAAAATAAATAAAATAATAATTATTATCGTGCAATATATTGTGAACTAATTGACCGATTTTGATGAATCTTGCGGCAATTGAAAGAGCTATTCACGACTTAGATCTGATTGAAATTTGAGCCCAATCGCACAAGTAGTTTTTAATTTATTCAAATTATAACAATAAAAAAAATATTATTTTACGTTTTTGACGTATAACTCAAACCACTACTGCGATTGAGCTCAAAATTTAATCAGATTTAAGTCTTAATAAACCCATTCAATCGCCATATGGAACGTTCAAATCTATCATTCCGTTCCAAAGATATCTTATTATTATTATGTTTACATGAATACACACACAAAAACGTTCATCACAAATAGCTTCCTAGGACATCAAAACGGCGAGATCTGTTGAAAATCTAATTTCAAAAATCGGACTGTAACTAATAACTCTCCGGGAAGTTAAAAAAATGTATTCGATCCACTCATTCGAAGATTCAAACGTTCGTAAATTTCATAAAATCGTCATGTTCAGCCTGTCATTAGTTACGCCAATAGAATTAGATTACATAATGTATTTATATTATCTGATTTTTTTTATTTCGATCATTTACAAAAATTTATTTTAATGTTTCAAATCAGGCAGAAATCAAAACCATCAAAATAAAATAAAATGCATATTAATTCATTATAATATTCTGTGTTTTAAATTTATTTTATTTTATCAACAGTTTTATTTAAGTTTATTTGTTCTTGATATTCATTCTTATATTGCATTTGAAAACAATGGCCGTAAGTACAAAATTATTGTATCCAATGCATTATTATACTTTATTAGCTTCGCTCGCGTGAATAGCTTAACCAAAAAGTAGTTGGATAAAAAGTCTCCATACTTTAACTTTGGGCACCAATAATTGGTATATAATGTATACTATGTTTAGGTAATAAAAATTCTTAAGTGATGCTGATATAAGCAGATAGATAGACACAATTTCCGGAAAAAGTTTTGTCCGTCTAGGCAGTATAAAATATCTAAAAACCCGCAAGGAAACGAAAGTTCAGAGGTCCAGTTAAAGTTTTATACAGGGTGTCCTCGGTCTACCTATTTTAATTTTAATGGATGATAGTACAAGTCAAAACAGGATGCTTAGTGTTAAAAGTTGTGTGATAAGAGAAGAAAACGATTATCTGAGTTCGTATTCTAACGTTGAATTAGTTGATATGATACTAATTTATGGGGAAGTGCATCGAAATTATCATCCAACTTTTACTAAGGTGTTTTAGCACTAATAGTCTTCTTTTGACCTGTACTATGACCCATAAACAATAAAATAGATAGACCGAGAACACCCTGTATATAAGTATTAATATACCGGGATCGGCCATATCTTTTGGTTTGTTGTGTTCCTCTTTTCAAAATATCGACACTATACAGGGTGATTCATAATATGTGCGCAGGACTTCAGGATGTGATAGCTCGTTCAAAAATATGAAAAAAAGTTCCTATTAACATGGGTCCACAAAAGCAACGTTTTCGAGATACAGGGTGTTAAAGTTGAAGAAAAAAATTTCGTTTTTTGCTTATATCTGAAGAACGGTTTGAGGTACAAAGTTAAGCTGCCGCACACATTTTCTACCTTAAAATTGCTTTGTTTTTTTTTTACGAAAAATTTTTTTTTGTTACCAGTGGTGGAGATTTTAAAGGTGGTCTGTTTTGTTTGTGTAATTTTTTATTGACATTTTGTCAACTTATAAAATCAAGTACGTAGGTGCTTAAAAAAAATCATGTTTTTAATCCTAAAATGCTCTTTTTCTCGGAAACGATTGACTGTAGCGCTTCAAGACAAGAGTACCTTTTTTGTGTAGAATATCCCGGCGGTTCCAAAACGCGTTTCAAAATTAATTTTTTTCCAGTGGCGTAGAAGTTACGGGGAAAAATACCCTTCAATCCTTCAAAATCTCCACCACTGGTAACAAAAAAAAATTTTTCGTAAAAAAAACAAAGCAATTTTAAGGTAGAAAATGTGTGCGGCAGCTTAACTTTGTACCTCAAACCGTTCTTCAGATATAAGCAAAAAACGAAATTTTTTTCTTCAATTTTAATACCCTGTATCTTGAAAACGGTGCTTTTGCGGGCCCATGTTAATAGGAACTTTTTTTCATATTTTTGAACGAGCTATCACATCCTGAAGTCCTGCGCACATATTATGAATCACCCTGTATTATTGAAATCATAATGTAGTATGCTGCATATTATTAAGGATTCTTAACACACAGAAATAAATGTTTCAATTTTGTTGTTCCAGTGCAGTGATCGTTTTATTCCAAACCGTTCAAAACTGAATTTGGACTTCGCCTATCATCGTATCGCTTCTGTAAAAACTCCGACAGAAAATAACATACTAACCCAAAAACCCAACTCTTGGAAGCAGCAGAACTTCCAAAAGGTCTTAAAGAGTACAATTTTCGGCAACTGCAATCGCGTCTTAATCTTTACAGATCCCACTCGTAAAAAACAACAGTCACAGAAGAAAAAAATTACATATGATGATCTTAAAAGTGGGCGTGATTGGCCGGTAATTCCTAGGAAAAGACCAGTAACTATGGGTCCTGAGATTGTTCTAGATATGCACGGATTAGGCAAATTTATGTGTAAGCGTTTAAAACATGGATTAATAAATTATTATAATAATTCTAAATGTCAAAATGCATGTATTAGCATATACAGAGTGGGCTAATGAAAACAGTCCAGGCAAGTTTTGGCTACTTAACACCAGTTTTGCGAAAAAAGCTCGCACACGTCAATTTTAGAATCAAGGGGGACATCTAAATCGATTAGTATTATTTACGTAACTTCAGCCCTGAGAGCAGGTGAATTGCACCCCAAAAATTTTTAATGGAAATGGGTGTCAAACGATTCGCAGTTCGAAAGACCTCTCAATTCTTTTTACAACAGTCTTTTTTTTTAATATGAGGGGGAAAATTCGCGTTTGCGGGTAGTGTGGAACTCGGCCGCAGCAATACCCCTCCCTTCCGTCCTGCCAACCTGGGACCGCTTACGCACTACTTGATACAAATTAAAATGTAATTTTCTCCGCAATTAATGATCGGATTTGAAAAACAAAAAGACTGTTGTGAAAAGAATTGAGAGGCCTTTTCAACTGCGAATCGTTTGACACCCCTATCCATTAAAAATTTTTAGAGTGCAATTCACCCTGCTCTCAGGGTTGAAGTTACGTAAATAATACTAATCGATTTAGATTTCCCCCTTGATTCTAAAATTGACCTACACTGTTATGTCAGTAGAGTTCCATATTGCGATTCGAATTTTCTTTATAATTATTATGGCAACTCATTATTATTTAAAACGCGTATAAAAAATACAGAATAATTTATAGTTTTGGAAATTCCCAAGAAACCCCAGGAATTATGATTTCCCGTTCCCAAATCTCGAAGACTAATGTCAGGAATTTTGAAACACTAATCATCTTCTAGCACCAAGAACATTATTATACCAACTATAATTATCTTCTTGATATGATGAATCATTAGCAAAATGTGCTTTAAAATTTGAAGCTGGTGCTGTTTGTATTAAATCATCAGTCATATTTCAGATGTTTTTAACACGCTTATATTAGCTTTACCTGTATGCTTGCTTGTTTGCGGGCTTGCGGGCTTGTGTGTTTGTCAGTTTGTAACCGACTTCTTTGAACTTGATTTTGACCAACTTTGAACGGTCAGATTTAGTTTAAACTTTGCACACTTATCAAGGACCGACGACAATACAATAATTCAATAAGTTTGTCCCATTATCCTGACCAGGATCTCCAGGACTAAAAAAAAAAGCAAAAAACTTCAGATTGAACTGAAACTTTGCACACTTATCAAGAACCGATTACAATACAATAATTCCATAAGTTTGTCCCATTATCCTGACCAGGATCTCCAGGACTAAAAAAAAAAAGCAAAAAACTTCAGATTGAACTGAAACTTTGCACACTTATCAAGAACCGATTACAATACAATAATTCCATAAGTTTGTCCCATTATCCTGACCAGGATCTCCAGGACTAAAAAAAAAAAGCAAAAAACTTCAGATTGAACTGAAACTTTGCACACTTATCAAGGACCGATTACAATACAATAATTCCATAAGTTTGTCCCATTATCCTGACCAGGATCTCCAGGACTAAAAAAAAAAGCAAAAAACTTCAGATTGAACTGAAACTTTGCACACTTATCAAGGACCGATTACAATACAATAATTCCATAAGTTTGTCCCATTATCCTGACCAGGATCTCCAGGACTAAAAAGCAAAAATAAATTATAATTTAAAAAAACTAAAAAACACGCTTTAATGAACTAAAAAGTAAAAAATAATTAATTTTATTGTAAAAAAGCGTGGGGTGCTTTGTATCATATTTCCATACTACCCCACGCTTTTTTACAATAAAATTAATTATTTTTTACTTTTTAGTTCATTAAAGCGTGTTTTTTAGTTTTTTTAAATTATAATTTATTTTATTTATGAGATTACGCACTGTTGATCAATATTGCTATTTTGCAGACGTCAACCTGGTGGATTGGGGAAGTACCGATCAGTTAGCCAGCGCCATTCAAAGTCGTGTTTATTTGTGGAATTACGTAACAAACAAGTGTTGTATCGCAATGGACGCCGGTAGTGCCATTGTGACAGGAGTCGCTTGGAACTCACGAGGGACGAAGTTGGCAATCATCGTCAACAATGGTTGCGTTTCCACCATGAATACGGATCACCTCACACACCTAAAGACACTAGGAATCCGTTGTACCGGTTGCGTATGCTGTGGAACAGCCGTTGCCTGGGACAATTTTGACAAACGAATTGTTGTGTAAGTCTGCATATTATAGCACTCAAGTAGATTCACTCAATAATTTATTTTTCACTTACCTCATTTCAACTGTATGATAGTCGTCTACGACGCGTGAAATCAAAATAAAGCCGTGAAGTGGGTCGTTTATTAGGACTACAGTGCGACCCTTGAGGTTCACACGACGAACTTCCCAGTTTGATAAACATTTAGATAGATAGATATAGATAGATATAAACTTTATTCTGTTAATACTGTATATACAGTGTAGAATGCGTCAGTATAAAAGTATACAAATTAAAACTTATGATTAAAAAATTCCTCGACAGAGTAAAAAGTTTTCTGTAATAATATAAATTTTAATTTCTGTTTAAATTTGGTGACTGGTAAATTTTTGATCTCTTGGGGCAACTTATTAAACACTTTCAACATTGCATTGACAGGACCTTTGTTGACCGTAGTCAACGACGTGTAATCAAGTCTATAGTTAGTACCTGTTCGAGTGCTGTATGTATGATTTGGAATATTTCCTGAGAAGAGATTAAAATTAAATTTAACAAAGCTGGCACATTCTAGCACATAAAGATCGTGAATTGTTAAGATATTAAGTTTTTTAAAGAGTGGGCGACAGTGTGTTCTAGGAGGAACTTTACAGATTGCTCTAATACAGCGCTTTTGTACAATAAAAAGTTGAGAAGTATTTACGGAGTTGCCCCAAAAGACAATTCCATATAAAAATATACTTTGCACAAAGGCATTATAAACAGTGACGAGAACTGATTCTGGAATAAATTTACCCAGACATTTTAATAGATACACATATTTACTGGTTTTTTTAATTATTTTGTCAACTTGATCTTTCCAGTTCAAATGCTTATCAATGGTTAGACCCAGAAAATTTACCGAACTAGAGAAAGAGATTTCACCTACATTTGGTACAATAAAACTATTTGGGCAGTTCCCATACTCACCAAATTTTATAAATTTTGTTTTTTCCAAATTTAGTCGAAGACTATTATCAGAGAACCATTTTTCTAAAAGAACTATGGAATCCTCAAGTGAATTCTTCAAATTCGAGAGTGAACACGACTCATAGATGATTGCAGTATCATCTGCATAAAGAATGAGATTATTTTGAACAGTATTTGGGAGATCATTTATATAAGCAATAAATAATAGTGGCCCAAGAATCGAGCCTTGAGGCACACCCCTCGAAATTAAAGATTCACTTGAAGAAACCATTGACATAACATTGTTTTCGACTTTTGATTGTTGGACTATTTGTATGCGATCTGATAGATAAGACCTAATTAAATCTAATGCTAAACCTCGCACCCCATAATTATAAAGTTTAGAGCATAGCAGTTCAAAGTGGACACAATCGAATGCTTTTGAAAGGTCAAAGAGAGCAGTTACGCAGAGCGATTTGTTATTCCAGGCATTAATTATTGATGATATTGCTGTAAATATAGCATGGCTTGTAGAATGCCCAGCTCTAAAACCGTGCTGGGAACTTGTTAAAATGTCAAAAACACTGAAGAATTCATTAAGACGATTATAAATAATTCTTTCAAAAACTTTTGAGATATTCGTTAACAGTGAAATAGGTCTATAGTTGTTTAGATTTTTAGTATCCCCTTTTTTGTGCAAAGGTTTAACAATAGAAATTTTTAATAAATCTGGGAACTGCCCACTTAAAAAGCTCTCATTTATTATATGACTGAGTGGATAAGCTATTTTGTTTGCACACGATTTTAGGACAATAATTGGAATATTATCCCATCCAACAGATTTTTTATTTTTTAATTTTAATATAATATTTGAGATCTCAATACTATTCGATGGGTAGAAGAAAAATATACTATTTTCATCCCTCACTCGTGTGAAACTATGGTCTATCGTTGGTTCCTTTAAATTTAGGGTAGATGTTATATTAGTGAAAAAATTATTAAGTTCGTTGCAAATTTGATAAGGGTCAGTGATTGTATAGCCATTGACATCAATGCTAGTTACTGTGTTGGGCATATTTTTGTTAGTGCCTTTTGCATGCTGATTAACAATATCCCAAATAATTTTAGATTTTTTCGAGGAATTTTTAATTAAACTATCAAAGTAATCTCGTTTTGAATTGTTTACAAGAGATTTCAGTTTTTTTCTAACCTCGTCATATTCGGACTGTATAATGTTTGAATGCATATTGTTTTTGTTTAGTTCATTCAGAAAGATAAATAACTTTTGTTTTTTTTGAGACAAAACTTTAATTTCAGGCGAAACCCATTTTTTTACGTTATTAATATTATTTTTGTTTTTTTCAATATTAACTAATCTATTTGGAAACGCAAGATTAAAATAGTATGTAATTATATTGTGGAATGCTAAATATTTATCATTTACATTCATATTATTATAAACTAAGTCCCAGTTTTCATTTTCAAGTAAATTACAAAAATACTCAATGTTTTCATCATTAAAAGTTCTGATATTTTTAAAAAGCTTATTAAATTTATTACACTGATTTATACGTATCGAAATTTCGATTGGGTAGTGATCAGATATTATATAATTTATGATTCTAGCTGTATAATTTTTATCAGATATATCAGTAATGATTTGATCAATCAGTGTAGCTGATGTTTTAGTTATTCTAGTCGGTTGGTCAATTGTACATTTTAAATTATAAGCAAGGAGTAACATATTCAACTGTTTATATTTAAAGTCAGTGGCATTCAAAAAGTTAATATTGAAGTCACCACAGCAAATTATTTGACACTTTTGGGATGAAATTTCTGCAAGTAATTGTTCAAACTTTTCAAGAAAAATATTTAAGTCACCCAGTGGACTTCTGTATATACAAATGATAATTAATTTTAAGTCCACAGATTTAATAACACTACACTCAAATTGTTTTTCTATGTTCCATTTGTCTATTTGTATTTTCTCCACTGATTTTAAGTTATTTTTACTATAGATTGCTACGCCACCATGGCAAAAATTGGATCTTGAAAAATAAGCCGTTAGATTGTAACCACTGATTTGTGTAAATTTAATTTAATAATAACAATAATTAAATTAGATATTACACAGAAAAGTAATCATTTTAATCATTAAAACATAATTAATATTTATTTTTAACAATGATTAAAAAAAAAACGGCTGAACCGATTTTTATAAAATTTATGTAGGGTCAAAATGACGTTAACACGCCTCGATTGACACCCTTACGATGTCGATATAATTTTTTATTCGCGAGATATTGTGTAAAATCTACTTTTTTGGAGTCTATTTGGTTAAGAAAAAAGAACGGCTGAACCGATTTTGAAAAAATTTCTTTCAGATAATATTTTTGTTAATACGCGTCGATTGGCACCCTAACGTAGTCGATATCATTTTTCATTCTCGAGATTTCGTCTTAGAAAGAAATGGACACATACATACGTACACACACACACAGACATCTTTCTAAAAATAGTGTAGTGACCTGGAAACATAAAAATTTGTTGTACATTTTGATTTCGATTTTCGGACCCATAAAAATAACTTCCAATGGGAAGTTAAAAAGAGGCTTAGTGTGTGGGTAAAACCACACTGCTAACTTCCCATTGACTCAAAATCTAATCAGATCTAAGTTAAAGAATGATAAACACAATAGAACAATCGGCATGGCCGTATGTTGTTCCGTTTTTACGATATCGAAGGCGAAAGATTGACCACATACACACACACACACACATGCAGACATCAGTCAGAAAATGATCTTAAACAATTGCTAGGGTCTCAAAACGTGAAGATCTGTTAAAATCTCGAAATATTTTTTTCGGACTAAATCCATTACTTCCCTACCATAATAGAGGTGGGAAGTAAAAACGTATACCTATGATAACATTTGATTGATTTAGCTTTTCTGAGAAAAATATAACCTTACTTTAATGCAAAATATTCCGTTTTTTGACGGAATAATGGTAGCCATGTTTGTTGTCGCCCACAAGTCGTTCCACTACAGGTTTTGTCCACAACGTTTGTAAGCTATAGTGGAACGGCTAATGTGCGATCGTGGGCGCGGGCGTTGCGGGCGCCAAGTGGAAAGCACTAATCAGTGCAGACAATTTATGTTTGAGATGTTATTAATTAATATTTAATTCGTGTATTATAAATGCAATATTGGTTAAGAATTTTTTACTAGCACAGTAATATTTGTCTTTTTCCAGAGGGTGTTCCAACGGAAATATGACCATAATATGTGCAGAAAAGTTCTGCATATTATCCTGCGTGTGCATTCACGTGGGTGCAGTTCTATCATTGAAATTTTCGCCTGACGGACGCTATCTAGCAACCATAGATGACAGAACCTACTCTGTTCGCTTATGGAAATGGCCAAAACTTGAACCACATTTTCAGATTGATTACGATTCTCCTATACGAGTAAGTCATTTGGAAATTGGAAGTGCAAAACAATATGAATATAAGAAGTTATAGCCAAAGCCATGCCAAAGCTGGGGAATCTTGTATCAAGATACCGTTTTGTATCTTAGATACTTTTTGTTGTATCTGCATTTGAAAATAAAGTTACTGCTCAAAAATATCTAGGATCTAAGATATATTTAATTGTATCTTAGTTATTTACAAAGTAACTTACTTAGATATTTTAAGTAACTAAGATATTTTGAAGTAGTGATAGGTACTTACAGTAAATTAGATATTTAAATTATTCAGAAATATATTCATATAGAAAGTATCAGTCATCTTTTGACGGTATTGATTATATTTTGAACAAGCCGTGAGGTGGGTCGTTTATTAGGTTTAAAGTGCAACCCTGGAGGTCCACACGACGAACTTCCCAGTTTGATAAATATTTAATAATAATAATTAAATTAGATATTACACAGAAAAGTAATCATTTTAATCATTAAAACATAATTATTATTTATTTTTAACAATAATTAAAAAAAAAACGGCTGAACCGATTTTTATATAATAATCAAAATGACGTTAACACGCCTCGATTGACACCCTTCCGAAGTCGATATAATTTTTATTCGCGAGATATTGTGTAAAATCTACTTTTTTGGAGTCTATTTGGTTAAGAAAATAGAACGGCTGCACCGATTTTGAAAAAAATTCTTTCAGATCATATTTACGTTAATACACGTCGATTGGCATCCTAACGTAGTCGATATCATTTTTCATTCTCGAGATTTCGTCTTAGAAAGAAATGGACACATCCGTACGTAAACACACACACACACACACAGACATCTTTCTAAAAATAGTGTAAAAATAGTGCAGTGACCTTGAAACATAACAATTTGTTATACATTTTGATTTCGATTTTCGGACCCATTACAATAACTTCCAATGGGAAGTTAATAAAATAATTTTATATTTGAAATCAGATTACATTTTGTATCTAGATACTTTTTTCAGATGTTTTCTGCAGCACTTAGGTCATAGTTTAACATAGTGTTTTTTTTGTTTTTGTGTTGTAAGGTTTCCGCGATACTAAACCCTCAAGCGCGCACTTCTTGCGCCTGTGCGGTGATCTACCAACCCACTTCTATAGTTAAATAGTTGTATAGAAAACTTGCTATTCCTCTGGCTTTACTAGGTGAACTTTTGTTTAATCGTTTTGCTTATGAATCGAAATTTGTCGAACCCTGCATTTGATGGATCTGTTATTTCGCTTAAATGGATAGTTAATAATCGTTTTAGTTAACATATTGTTGTCGTTATACTGCGCAGGCGTTAGCATGGCACCCATGGCGAAGCGCGTTTCTAGCCATCGGCGGAGGAAACAATGACGGATCTATAGCCTTATGGAAAGTCGCCGTACCTGAATCAGTTGGCTACCATGAACCTGCCACTCCAGCTAAAATTAACTGTCTTGAATTCAGTAAAATTACTGGAGAATTAATAGTCAGCTACGAATTACAATGTAAGTGTATAAGTAATAAAGATTACCAAAGTAAGTAAATAGTGAAGGCCTATTTCAGTGGCGGCGCGTGAACATTTTAAATGGGTGTTCTGCAGAGTCAACCTGGAGATTGGAGTAGCCCCCCCTAAGGAGGGAACCTCGAAAAAAAAATTCAAAAATACATTTGATGCAATTTTTAAGTGTATTTTTGATCTGAATAATTTGTCTACACATTGATTTCGCTAGAGCTAAAATCATAAATAAAGTGATTTTTATAGCAATATTTATTATTGTATTAAAAAAAAGAGTGTGTGTGTGTACTATGTACGCACGTCAGAAGCTATACTTCTTTTACGTAACAAAACAAAAATAACTCCAAAAATTTTATCCCGCGTGCTAGTACCAAACGTTTGTAAGAGACGATAAAATAATAAAATAAAGATATTAAATAAATTAATTTAATTTAATAAATTATTAATTTATTAAATATATTTATTTATGATATTTATATCTAATTATTTATTAAAAAAAAAAGTATGCTTGTCTTGAGAATTGAACCCGAAACCTGTTGGTTATAAAGCCACTACGTTATCCGTTAGACTACGGATACATCTAATCCCACTCCTGTATAATACGGTTACCCTGTGTGCGTATGCCAACAGACTAGATATATTAAATATGAGTTCGTACTGTACGTCCTGCGAACCTAAATGCTTGCTTACGCATACAAATCTGTCTCTTTTTGTACTCTCTTTACTCTATTTAACACATTGATTTTGGTGCAAAATATAATGCAGAACGCGTCACTTGCGTAGTGAAATTAGTACGGCTGCGGACGGTTTATAGAATATAGGCCCCGTGGCATGCCGTCATTTATAATAATGTTATGTGATAGCTTCATAATTAGGCTTCATAGTTATGAAATTAAAACATATTATGCAGATTTATAATACAATTTCTTTAGATTTATAATACAATTTTTTTTAATTGTGCGTTATTTTCTGGCAGTGCGGCAGCTCCGTAGCTCTCATAGAGTAGCCGCTACTGGCCTATTTACATACTTTGGTAATCTTTATCAAATATAAAAAATGTATTTTTGACAGAACCGGCAAGCGCAAAATTATTAAAAGTGTATCAGGTAAGGATACTCTGGACAAAAATTCTTCAAAATTACTGGGTCCAAATTAACAAAAGGTGGCATATTTAGTGCAATGATTTCGAGCTCCCCCCAGGGGGGGACATTGGAATGTGGTTGCTATCGCAAATTGCATTTCAATGTTCTTTGGAAATTAGCGCTCCCAGGAACCCGAGCTCGTACAAGTCGGTTTGTGTATGCCGGCTGGCGGATTCTAATACACAAATGGATTATTTTTGTGTTGAAGACGCTAATGACCTGAGTTGTCGACGCGTCTATAATCTACAATTAATTAATTAATTCGAGCTCCCCACATTTCTCAACTATTGACGGTAGACATACATGCCGCCGTGGACTTTTTTGTAAGAAATCTTATAGGTACTCTACAAAATTACTGGTAAGTATACAATTTTGTCCTATCTAAAGCATGGTTCTCACACCAACTGGAAAAACACATTTTTAACGAATTTTTTCACTTTAAAAATTCCATTTGAGGAGGTTCTGCCGCCGTAATTTTGGTCAAGAGTATTCTGACCTGATATATATAATATGATAATTTTGCGAAAGAACTAATTATTTCGCACTTGTCAGTGAAATTGTGTTCTAGAAGACTTTTTCTGTTTGAGCTGTTAGGCCTAAAATAGAACAGAAATATATACAAATCTTTCGGTGCTAAAACTCAAATCTCTTGCCTTAAAAGTCTGGTAAATTATTTTTCACAACAAAAGCCAGAATTCATTGTAATGTTGTTATAAAAATAAAAATAATATTAGCTCTCGCAGGTTGTGGATCTGCGGTGTATCGTTGCTATATATAAGAAAGATTTAAGTGTACGCTGTGGGCACCGTGGAGTAACTGGAAACTTTCCCGACGCGATATTGGGAGTTCCGGGTTCGATTCCCGGCGGTGCATTTAAATTTTTCTTATGTGGCCTTTCTACAATAATTAATAAGGGCATGTTATGGCGAATCATGTCGTCTGATGTCCTTATGTTAATTTCACTAAAATAGTGAATTTGTACAGTAAGGAAGTAATAACAAAAATTGATTGTTAATCTAATTGTTAAATTTGTTTTGATTAATTTACTTTCTAAACATTTAGAGATTTTTTGTAACATTTTTAAGAAAATTGTAGAATTTCTCGTTTCGATTTACAATCTGAGCACGAGAATAGTCGTTTTTTGACGAGACGAGACGACAACACTATACAGTATGCGTGTTGAAATTTTATTTTAACCCTTCATTTAAAAACGTTGCTCACTCCTGATTAACAAAATGATAATAAAAAACTACCCGTGCCTGTATTGTTAGTGATAAATTTATTTTTTGTTTATAAAAATAAACTACAACGCTACTTTAATGGCTAACAATTAATATTGCATTTGTTTTAAAAAATTCAAGATATTGATCAGTTTGTTTTTGCTTTGTCATAACTTAAATAACTGGGATCTTGAAAGACGAGGCGTTTTGACATTTGTATAACTGTAATTTCCCTACGTGACTTTTTTTAACTCCATATTTAACTGCTGAGACAGAAAATGATGTGTGGGTCCGTATCAGTCCCAGAGCGGGCCGTCAGATTTCCTATGTATCAAATATGCATATGTGAGTAGCATTGGAGTAGAATTATTATTATTTTTATTCTGTCATAATTGTTCCTGTTCATTAATTGTTCACAATTCGTTTTTACACTGTTTTAATAACCTGAATTTTATTTTATTCATCGCCAAAAACAGAGATTCTTCCTTTTAAAAATTTAAGTTCACGATATAGGGGGAGGGGGGTGGCCACCCTTGAATACACGGTCAGGGGCTTCGCCAGCTGTACCCCGATCAAGGGCTTCACCTCTGGATCCGTCTCTCTTGGACCTGACCCTTAACCTCTTTCTATAACTAGTATTTTATGACAACTCTGAGGGCGATAGTTTCGTCAATCAATCAGGTCACCCATTATTTCGCCCACGCTCAGCAGAGCCACGAAATGACATATTTCTTGCGGTAGTTGAACAAAATATTGTGTGCGACTATTGGTCGAAAGAGGAGATTCCACTCGTGTGTTTTACCGCAATCGCTACGCTCGTGCGGTAAAATCCACACTCGAGGAATCCCCTCTTTCTGCCACTAGTCGCACAATATACTATTTAAATATAAATGAAAATATAAATAAATAAATAAATATCAAGTGAAATAAAAATATAGAATAGATGTAAGAAAAGAACTTATGATGTCGGTCGGAGTCGAACTGGAGAACTTGTCCGTACCGATGCAGAGCTGTAACCACTAGTCTACGATCGCTATGGATGATTCGCTACTTTTATGATATAGCAGTAGCACTCAGTTTTTCTACGATATTATTAATTATACTGTACAATATTATTAAGTATAAGCTGTCAAAAATAATAAAATAAAATTGTTTATAAAAATTAAACTAGTGAACGCATTTCAGTAAATTTAAATAGGGTTCTAGTCTGATAGTAAAGAAAGCGAATAAAATATAAACCAAAGCGTTTCGTCAAGAATTGCGATCTGTAGAGCTCGGACGTACGTACGTACGTACATACAGACCAACTGACAACTGCTGTTCGCGATTTTCAGTTTCAATTTTAGAAGTAATTATGAACTCGGATCAATCGAAAAATGGTTCCATTTTATAGAACACAATGTCCCCTTTTCAAAAAGCTACAATTTGAATGGATTTCGTGCGAAATTAACCTAGATATAACTTCTTGTATGAACGAAGCTCCGCTCTGACGCGTTAAGCGATAATAGAGTATATCCGCTAGACGTAGTGTAGCGGCATGTGCAATTAGGTCTTCCAAGGAGTTGCGGCAGGATGAACTCTGGCACCCCATGATGTAACGGAAGTATACTCTTTGAGCCCGACATTTTGACGTTGATTTTATTTATGTAAAATAACCGTAAGTGATGTAAGTATCTCATGATAAAAATAATAATAATTATGGCTCCCTATATGTCTCCCCCATTGTTAACTCACACAGACAAATTTGTCTGTGTATTTATCATTCATCATTCGATACATAGACAATCTGACGGTGGGCTTTCCGTCTATAAGACCTGCAGCTTATGCACTTAGCTTATTGGAGCAATAAAGTCATGGATAAACTTGCGCTTTTCACGAATGAATATGATAGACGCTAATGCTTTTTAACATAGGCGGGATTTCAGAAATCTCAGGCACCAGGACAGCTTAATTTTTAACCTACTTCAAAAAAGGAGGAGGTTCTTATTTTGATGTGTATTTTTTATGTATGTACACCGATTTCTCCTGAATTTGTGAACCGATTTTGATAATTATAGTTTTATTTAATATAGGGCATATCTTCGGGGTGGTCCCATATAAATTTTACTTAAATCGGTTCAGTAGTTCGATCAATTTTTTATTATGTATTTTTTATACGTATGTTGTGTATGAAAGTCAACTCATATCTCCAGCATTTGAGGACCGATTTTGATTATTCTTGTTTTATTTAATAGGGCATACCTTCAGGGTGGTTCCACATAAATTTTACAAAAATCGGTTCAGTGTTTCTTTTAAGTTTAGTAATCAAATATCAAGACAGAAGTCGATTAATAACGTGCAAATTACGTATTGTAAAGCCACTAAAAAGTAAAAACTAAAAAACTTTTTAACAAAAAAGAAACCTCCTTCAAAAAAGCCACTAAAAAGAGGAAAATAATACAAATTTGAGGTCGGTGCCAATTTAATAAAATAAAAGTAGATATATAAAAAGTTCTGGCAATTAAATTGGAGCCGACCTGAAAATTTTATTATTTTCCTCTCTTTTTAGTGGCTTTTTTGAAGGAGGTTTTTTTTTTGTTAAAAAGTTTTTTGTAGAAATCCAACTTCTTTACGCACGGTAGATTGAATTGGATTCATTCGGCTGTGCGTTTAACGAAAAGACGTTACGGAACGCTACACCTCTACTCCTCTGCGCTCTGTTAACGTATGGATGTGTGTGTGTGTCTACACTCGACGCGACTGCAAGTTCCTCTTCTATAGTGTGTAGTATATAAGCAAAATACTTAATGTATTTGATAACACATTCATTGTGATATTCAAATAGGTATATATGTTTTCAGACAAAAAAAATTCCTTACAGCTCTCCCGACACTATTTTTAAAAGTAAAGGGCTCATGTAAACGCCAAATAAAATACCGAGAATCACAGTACAGATCATTGACGAAAAATTGAAGAAAAAAAATGTTTCTGAAAAAACTTACAACTTAAAAAAAGTAATAAATTACGTAATCTTTCACACGTAGCCAAAACTTTTATTCAAAAAATTCGCTTGAAGGATCTGTAGTGTGATTCTTGGTTCTTCATTTGGTGCGCCGAATCCTTTAGCTTTAAAAATAGCGTCGGGAGACTCATCACCGTTTTTAGCCAAGGGGAAAGAATTTGAGATGAAAAAGGTAGGAAATAAAAATATATTAAAATACAGTAGGTACCACTAAATAAATTTCAAGAGCAGCAGAAAAATATTAAATTTCTGCTATAGAAGCGCCCCTTCAGTATTTATCACTGAATTTTGAGTTTGGTCATTCTTTTTGCAGCAGCTAATGGAACCCTCGATGGAAGCAATGTAGAGGAGGCGACCAACAAACTACTGGTTTTGGATTCCCTTGGACACAGCACTGAATCAATTCAATTCGACTCAAACAGGGGCCAAATCATGTATATTCTATGGAACTCGGATGGTCGCAAACTTTGTAATTTTCCAAAATATGATTATTCTTTTTTTACTATTTTACGTTTTACTGTTCTACTTATTCTGAATATAGACAACAGAAGTAGGCGGTCCTAATTTGAGCGCGAAATTTAAAGTGGAGTCGATTGGCGTTCAAAAATGTATGGTGTTTAACAGAATATTCGTTACTATTCTCTTAAAACACATATCTTACCAAAACAATGGCTGTTTCATAAAAAATAATTAATAAATCCCGTCATTATTGGCTACAAAACTTTATTATTTCGTGTGAAATAATTTTTTATTTGAAATTAAAAATTTATGAAAAATGAATCTCCTATAACTTGATTCAGCCAGTGACGTTTATTTTAACTAATTTGGATAAAGTAACAACAGGATACAAGGCTTATAATTTAAAAACAGTTATTCACTTTTCATTTTTAATGGCCAACGTTTCGGCAAACATTTTTTGCCTTCCTCAGGACCTATAACCAAAAATAGTACAATGAATTACTTTAAACCATACCTAAATCTTAAATGTAGAAAAAAATTTTGTTTTAAAAAATTTTTTTTAAAAGTTTTTTGGATATCAAATAAATAATTTTTAATTACCTTAAATATTTTAGTGAATCGTCACAAATTTAAAATTTAAAAACATGCATTAGTTGAAAATTAATTTTGTCCAAATAAAACTTTTTAAGAGTATATCTCATTAATTAAAAATTGAAATTTAAAAATTTTAAAAATTTTAAAATATAAAACTATGCTTTCGCTAACTTAAAAAATTATGAATTAAAATGCTAGTTATTTGATATACAAAATTGATGTCTTAACCCCAATAACCTCTATTATAAAAATTTGTCCTTCAAATTGTGCAGTTTATTTAATTAACCTCGTTGACGTTTGTCGAAGTATAATTTAAGCAATTATAATTAGAAAATGAGTTTGTTCTTTCCATTTGGAGTTGAAACAGTGTTCTGAAGTCGTCTGAGCTACGCTAGATCAAAAGGATAAAAAAAATGTTTTCACCAATTAGGTATTGGATATCTAGGTATTATTTTAGCTTTTTCCTCAGTCGGAAATTTAAACTTTTTGCAGTCATAATTTTCATTATAACTGAAGTCAAGTACAAGACACCATCCCATAACAAATTGCTTTGATTATTAACGACGATGTGTTTAAAAAAACGAGGTTATGTCAGTAGAATGAATGAAATTTGACAGTTGTATCGTGTCAATGGGTGAACGTACGTTTAACGCAGATTCTAGTTAGAAGGAGACAGTTGCGACTCCGCCACGCCTTCCTTTCCTAATCTATTTCATACAGCTTAGTGGAAAAGTAGTTAAATTTAATAACAACTAATTTGACCCCGTCGAGAGTACCTTAGAAATAATCAAAATAATTGTATTTGTTTATATTATTATAAGCATATACTAAGTATATGTTATAAGTAAACAATTATTTTGAACACTCCTTTTTAACATTCTATTTTTTTGTACATACAATCATGTCATGACTTATCTTAGTATAACCGTAATTTCTTCGGTATTTTCGGGACAAAATTTTTTAACTTCTAAATACGCCTCTTAATCTTAAAGTCAACTTTCAATAATTGATTTTGTTTATGGATCTCTTTGACAAGTAACTAACCTTGAATATACACTTCTTGGTTAAAATTAACGTACCACACTGTTTTTATGTTAAAGGATTAATTGAACAGAAAGCATGTTTTTTTTAACCAGAAAAGACTAAAATAAACAAAAAATGTGCATTTTCTGAGTATTATATGGCGAAAGCTTGGGGAAAGATTTCTGCAACTCTGTGCAGGCATCGGAGATTTTTCTCCAGAACACTAAATAGTTCCCTTGCAGGGATAATGCAGGTCGCAAATATTATACTCGTCCACGAGCGGTAACTTCAAAGGATACCCTAGTTTCATCAAAAAACAAAACATGCTTTCAGTTCAATAATTCCATCAATATTAAAAATATATACCAGAAAACATGTGTGAGTCCAGTTAGTACTCTCGTAATATGTGTAAACATATTTTTATGTTTGTGTGTTTGTTTACGATGTGCGCACTGGTTTCTTTGTCACATCAATTTTTTGAGATTACTGTCGCATAAAACTTGTTTGGGAGAGCGCTAGCTGAGATGTTTATGCATCAAAAACTGAGTGCGGTGAGTTAATTTTAACCAGAAGTCTAGATAGGTATAATTTATTTTGTTAAATTCGGTTTTGTTTTTTAATATTTTTACAGTAGCAATATCTTCCAGCGAGACACTGTTCGTTTGGAACTACTTAGGTGAACCTAACAAAGCAGGACGTACAAAGCATCGATCACTGCAATCCTTGCAGAGCCGCGGAAATAAACACGATCATCTGTTGTCGCCTGATTTTACTCTTAACAGTTTCGGAATGATACGTTAACATCTAGTATTATTTTAATTTTCTCTAGTTGTACTCAGGGGCGGATTCAGAAAAATATTTCGGGGGGGTTTTCAAAATATTTATGTACAAGTACATTATATTGATAGTTACCTCACCAAATCAGTTTTGTACACGCGAAAATACAAAAAAATATCGAAAATATGCAACGCCCAACGCCGCTAAGATATGAATCGGATGTCCTTTTCTATGCGTTCTATGTGTTGCCAAAAATTTCGGGGGGTTTGAACCCCCTAACCCCCCCTGAATCCGCCACTGATTGTACTGCGTTCAAAGCTGCGAAGTGCTGATTAATTATAGCCCTACTTTGAAATTATTTTATGTATACTGTCAATCCTTAATGCTTTTTTCAAGACGAAGGATGCGCCATAACATGGCTCAACTTTCTGTCAATAATTCCCGTTTTTTCTATCAACAATGCAAATTTTTACAAAAAATGAAGGAAAAACTCCGTGGCTTAGAATCAAAAATAGCAATACTCATGTTTAAATTATTTGCATGTATTTACTAACGTTTCGGCAACTCTTCGTGCCATCTTCAGAGTATCAATGCTATCTATATTTTATTTTCGCATTGATTCTCTGATATATAACTCTCATTGATATTCTAAAGATGGCACGAAGAGTTGCCGAACGTTAGGAAATACATGCAAATAATTTAAACATAAGAATTGCTATTATTGATCCTGAGCCACGGAGGTTTTCCTTCAATTTTCACATCAATTCTACGAATCGCTTTCTACTCTAAAAAATCTTTAGAGTCAATTCAACCATCAAATGATCAATGCAAATTTTTCTTTTCTAATTATAATGCATTAAGTATTTTCCGACTGTTAATATGTTATTTCTATCTAATAAATTTTGTCGGGAACATATATTTTTATTAAGACTATACTTTTTTAATGTTCGTAATAAAGAATTTATCTATCTATCTACTCGCGTATGCACCCTCGGCTTTAAATGGAGTACCTACGTATGTTTTATTTGTGGTTGTTCAATGTTTCCAATTTTTGGAGTTAACTACTCCAAAATCGATAACGTTTTTGCTTCAATTAAAAAGCGTAACGTTTGCTTATAATTCGCTCAATTCAAGTCCGATCGATTCGAAACCAGTCTTAATCGAAAGAGGAGAAAATTCTAAATAGATTTTATGTATAATATTGTGTCAAAACATTTTTTTATACACATTTATATGCAAATTCAAATTTTATTCTAATATAGTCTTTCAATTTTTTGACTGCTGATGTTTTAATTTTATGTTTAAAAACCATGGCCTACTGAGTTAAAACGACTTAAGTAAGTAATAATATTGATATCGGTCGGATCGGAACAAAAATTTCTCGACGTTTTTTGAAAATTGATATTTAAGAGTTTTATAGGACACAAAAAAAAATAAAATGGCGTCGGATTTTAAAATGGCGGCCATATGCACTTTTGTAAAAATTATCCGATCTTTTTGAAAATTGATTTTTAAGAGTTTTATAGGACACAAAAAAAATAAAATGGCGTCAGATTTCAAAATGGCGGCCATATGTAATTTTGTAAAAATTGTCCGATCTTTTTGAAAATTGATTTTTAAGAGTTTTATAGGACACAAAAAAATAAAATGGCGTCATATTTCAAAATGGCGGCCATATGTACCTACTTAAGGAGTAAACTCCAATCGTGCGTCGGAGCTGACAGACACACTTTTTTTTAAAATAGCATATAGCGTTTTTAAGACCTGCTGTTTACGTTTTAAAATTGTGTTCATTATTCATATATTAAAGTTGATTAAATTACCGTTTCCATTGTATTAATTTTATTTACCTATTGTTGTATTTACCAAATATCACTACAAGCACAGATGACATATAATACAGATATGTTGTGGCTGTACTAACGAGCGACTCACCTTTTGAAGGCCAGATTTGACCGTCGCATCTGTTAGCAGAATTCAAAAGCTTGAAATAAGTATGTGTCAGTGTGAGTTATAGTTGATTCAAAACATAAGAGTGGTTCTGACCCTACACATTTAAAACAATCTCAATTCTATTAAAATGTATATGTCGCTTTAGTCGCGGGATAAGTACTTACACTACGGCACAGATGAGTAGTAGAGACAGAGAATATTACCTCTCTGATCCAGTGTTGCCAGTGTCAGTACAATTGTACTGCTGAATTCAGTATGGTCATCTGTGATAATATACAGGATGTTCCAAAATTGCTGGGACACAGAGCTACCACGTGTAGTAGAGGTCAAAATTATTCGATTGAACCCAATTTATTTATATACCAAAATGTACCGTTTGCCCGTGAGAAGAGTTCAAAGTTTACACAAGAAAACACATTTTTGTACGCTGTTCAGAAATGAGTGAAACAAATTGAATGAAATTTGACAAAAGTGAATTTTAGAGGATTACTCTCCTTTCGGTAATCAAAGAAACCCAACAGAAATTGTAGAAGGATTAAAACCACCCTTACCCCCTGACATTTTTTTCAGAACTTTCTTAGGGGTGGTAATACGATTCTCAAATTTTTTTAGCAAGAAGACTGATTAATTATCTTCATTTTGTTACTCTTATAAAAATTTCGTATTCCGCATAGTTCCGAAGGAAAAAAATGTTTTCTTAAATATTGCTAACAGATATTCCTAGTACAAGTTTAATAAAATTGTAATGCAACATTTAATATACAAAATTTTATGTAAACTTTGAACTCTTCTCACGGGCAAACGGTACATTTTGGTATATAAATAAATTGGGTCCAATCGACTTATTTTGACCTCTACTACACGTGGTAGCTCTGTGTCCCAGCAATTTTGGGACACCCTGTATATATACAACTGTAGTTTATTTTAAAATTTTTGACCATTGCCTACTGTAATTACTTATATTAAAAATTTTTGTTAAAGCGTCATTTTATTAGTTACCATTTTTGCCACTAGGTGCCAGGAATGGATATTATCTATAAATACCAAAGTTTAGTACTTTATTTTGTTTATGTTTTTAGTTCCATAAAATGATACAAATCATGTAATAAAGGCGCTCATAAGACGGTCGTTTTCTCCCGTAAGGCAAGACCCCCCTGCTACAATTACGTAGTAGATGAAATATTCCAGGCGCATACAGACAATTGTTTCCACGACTAAACAGTTTAGTCGAGTTGTGAACGTGTCGCGATTTCAACTCGACTAAACTGTTAGTTGTTAGAGGTGTGCATACAAACAATCAGTTGTGCCATAATTTTTACTATTAAACTAATGGGTCGCCGAACAACTACGAGTATTTAGTCGAGCGTATGCTATAGTGTCAATTCACAGCTGTAGATATAAGCTGCCGACGATAGTTGTTCAACAGAAAAGTCAAAAGACGATCGATGCGGTTTTATGATTTTTTGTTGTACAACTATAGTATATCGATAGTATGCGCAGTCCCTTCTGATCCCATTGCCTTTTGACAAACAACTGATATGATCCTGAGGGGTCCACGTTTCCAAAAAAAAGCATTTTCATGAGCTCTGTTATCATCTGTCAAATAAAAAAATAGTTTTTAAAACACACTGTAAAAAATGGTTGTAAAAATACTTTGAAAGTTAAGGTAGAATTCGCTCGATTTTCTAAGTGATTTTATACATTATTATTTATTTTTACACAGAAAACTTCATAAAACCTTGGACTTTTACTGTAAAGTTAAACAAATTTGTGATTTTTACATAAAGTAAATTAAAATTACATAATTTGTGTAATATTCCAATAAAATGTGTAAAAATTACAAAATAAAATGTATAGTTACATATATAAAATGGATGAATACAAAACAAATTAATGTAAAATTAGTAACCACGCATGCGCAATGTGTTTTTATGGAATCTACGCGATGTGGCGATACCTGTTTGCGACGCCATTGTCTCTTTGTGTGCCTATTACCAGATTAATCGCTGGCTTCAAATGGACCATCGATAATCTATGTAATCGGCCTTCTCATTTCTTACAGTGCACTTTTCGATCGCAAAAAATTCAAATAACTTTTGAACCGTCAACAACTAGGTAATACCTATGCTTATTTTGATTGGAAATGACCACCCCTGTCACCTCACTTCGTTTGGACGTCGACTTTTGGAACATTCTGTATATGAACTTTCCACTTAAAACCCTACGATCTTGAAAATTCCGAAACGTATGTCTAAATCTACACAAATTATCCAGTTCGAAGTTAAAACGGCATGTGTTAAACTGAAATACATTTTTTTCTTTTAATCTACTCCTTATGGAAATTTATTCGCTCCACATATGTAGACATGTACTATAAATGGATACCTATTTTCTTAAGAGAGAACTATAGCTTAATGCAGATTTCATTCTAAGAGATTATTTAGTCAACTGTGACAAAAGATTTAAACACATAGATTTAAAGTTAAGATTTTTGACACAAAAAGCAAAAATAATGCAACTGCTTCAATTAAATTTTTAATGAACGAATATTTATTTTGTTCCGTTTTTCAACTGTGTACATTGTTGTTAGATTTTTAAGACGTTAGTTTGACGTTTGACCACCAAAGAAATATCACAGTCCATTATTCATGCCTTGTTTCACAGGAAACGGCCATTCAATGCAATTAATAACAACTGAACACAAAACAATATGGTTGTTAGTGACCGATATTTCTCAGAGAAGTATGGTTTATCATGTTCTTTATTATCTTTCTAACCGATAGTTATATGCTCGTGATTTTAAACCAAAAGAATATAAGTTCTGGTTTCTAATAGTGGGGCCGTTAAGCGTTTCAACCTTGCACTTTGTGATAGAGAAATGCCACTCGGTACGAATGTTGGTCGGACCCATATCTTCATTTTAAGAGGTGAAGGCATTTTGGGCCGCGCGACCGGGCCCCTAGACAGGGTGGTTGCGTAACTTTCAGGGGAAAAACGCCTGTAACTCAGCAACCGCTCCTCGCACAGCCCTGGGGGTAGTCTCATTGGATTCAGCGCACTCAACTTCATACGAGACGGCCCTCAGACTAACTCCTAAATCTCCACCAGCCCGCGTATAGGGGTGAAATACAAGTAGTCCATTAAAATTTAAAATTTTTTTAGGCTACGTTTGCATTTTGGGTAGGACAAGGTTTTCTTTTTCGTTGCGTGTAAGTTTAAAAATGTCTAGGGGCCCGGTCGCGGAGCCCAAAATGCCTTCACCTCTTAAAATGAAGATATAGGTCCGACCAACATTCGTACCGAGTGGCATCTCTCTATCACAAAATGCAAGGTTGAAGTTGGATTCGTCGCTTGGCGGCCCCACTATAAGGTTCCATACCCAAAAAGTTGTCTGTCTGTCACAGCCTTTCAGCTCCTAAACTTTAACAGCTACAATATGGCTATAATAATGAAATTGCCATACTATAATACAGTATGACTATCTTAACTTACATAATAATATCATTATGTAAGCTGATCGCTAAAATCCGAATATAGAAATTTTTTTATTGGATTTAGGGGCTCATGTACATCGAACAGAGGGTAAAAATTATTACAAATTTTAAAGATGGTGGGGTTTCTACTGTCTATAAATAGATTTTATTGAGTACCATACAGTAAGAAAAGATAATCTTTTTTAAATCCAAAATTACAGTCCCCCAATTTTCCAAAAACTATTTTTTTAAAGGCATGCTTCGCCGCAGACACGACCGAAGTGAAGTGTATAAATAATATAATAAATATTAGCAAAAAAAACTTTTTAGAGACAAGCTTTTATTTAAATGCACTAAAAAGAAAAAAATAATTTTTAATAATTTAGGTTCATAATTATAAAAGCGTGGGTCGTGAACTCTATGATAGTTTATTAGTCACGACTCACGCTTTTATAATTATGAACCTAAATTTATTATTAAAAATTATTTTTTCCTTTTTAGTGCATTTAAATAAAAGCTTGTCTCTAAAAAGTTTTTTTTGCTAATATTTATTTTGTTCATTTTAGTCTTTCAAAATTTTACCCCCCTTGTAGGAGTTGAATTTCGAGAAATCCTTTCTTAGTGGATACTTACGTCAGAAAAGGAACCAACTGTCCAAATTTCAAGTTTCTAGCTTCAGTGATTTGGCCTGGGCGTTGATTAGTCAAAAAAACCTCACATCCCCGTTTGAACCCCTTAGGGGTCGAATTTATTTCTAAAAACGATTTATTTACCCAAGTAGCACAGAAAGTTGTAAATTGGTTCTCACAAACTTGTCACAACTAATTTTCTACAACCATTTGGTTCTGCGAACCGCTCAAAAAAGTTATCACAACCACTCTCACAAACTTGTCACAACTAAAGTGGCGTAAATTTTCGGTTGCGACAAGCTTGTGGCAAGCTTGTGAGAAGGTTGTGGTTGTGGCCACAACCAGAGTAATATATTTTGTTTGCGAATGACGATTACAACCGAATTGCAAATTTTTATTTAATAGAATTTATACGTATTCTATAATTCTTATGTAGGTAGGTACTTTACATTATTTGCACTTTATAAATCGTTTTTTTTTCATCTGGATATTGTAAAAAGTTAAGAGAAATACAAATTTTTTGTGAAAACGGATGAGATAGGTCGAAAAATAGCGATTCGCCTCAAAAATATCAAGTATTTAAAAAAAATTATTTAAATGTCAAAATTTTGGAAATTTAATTTCACTTAAATAAAACAGTGAAATTGCTTGGATTGCCTAGAAAATATTTAAAAATGTGGTAATAACTATTTTTCAAATAAAAAAAATCACTCCTATTGGCGAAAATGAATTTTTAAATATTACTGATTTTTTGACGATACACTTTTTTCAATATGGCGATTGCTTTTTCCTCAATAAATATGGCGTTTAAAAAGTATACGACCTTTTATTTGTGATGCGAAACATTCTATAACCGTTTGGTTATAGATTAGTTCTGTGAACAACCCATAAAGAACCACAACTAAACAGTTCGCAAACGGAGTTGTGACAACCTTGTTACAACTAAGACGAAAACCAGCCAAGAACCACAACCAAATAGTTCGATAGGTCAGTTGTGAGAACTTTCGCACAACTAAATTATGAAATATTTGGTTTAGACAGCTAAATACTTGTGAAAACAACTATTTTACAACTTCAGTTTTAAGCTAAAAATCTGGTAACCGAATCACAACCAAATGACGGTTGCGACAAAGCTGTGACAACCCCAATTTCGGTTGTGGCAACTAATAATTTTGCTTGTGCTAGTTGGGTATGTATTGTCATCGGGAATACATATGTGTACAAAATTTCAAGTCGATCGGATACGTAGAAGTCGTTCAAAATTGACTTGCAAGTTTTGACCTAAACAAACAAACACACAAACCCACAAACGAACTAACTAACATACATTGCATGTTAAATAAAAGCTTGTAAAAATCAAATAGGGCTAGGAGCACTTGTAAACTGTGCGATGTGCTAAGTTAGAAGTCGAATGGCTGTTTCAGGGTTTATAATATGTATAATACGTATTATCTCATTCCGCATTCCCCTCCCTCGCCACACTTTGTCGCGTTAAACACTACACGCCTCCCCCCGAGATTAATACTAGTTAATGAACGGCCCCTAAACTTAAAAAGAATATTCATAACTCGTACATCCCTTAATGATGGACTATAATCGATATGCGACAAAACGTTCGGCAATAGCATTATGAACACTCTGTATAATAGTTGATGTGTGTTTACATAGTAGTTGATCGGCCAAACATAAAGGCTGGGAACCAAAATGGTACGACCGCGATAGCCGTAACATGTTTAAATTAATAATATGACTTGTCAAAATCGTAACATGTGATACAAAATGCTGCTGCCTTTAAAATACAATGACCGCGCTCAACCGGACAAACCATACATGTGCTGATACAGTGGTGCCCACGCAACTGCATATTTCAAAAACGTCCAGGAGTGCGTTCAGAAAGTTCCCCGGGGAATTAAGAGTTACCCAAATCGGTTCAGAAAAACCGCGGAAGCTTGATTCAAAGGAAAACTCCGAGGAATAAATACGATAAGTTTTTGAACGCACTAGGGTCTTTAGAGTAGCCATATTACCCAGCTCAGTGAGGTTGAAAAAAATTAATCGACATGCCCAAAAGCAACACAACTCTTATAGACCGAGAGCTAGTGACAATCTTTTGGTGTGATTTATTCAAGGCATTATTTTTGTGAAGATGTTGAGGGAGGCATGAGTAAGGGATTTTGATAGATAGCAGTATGGGAGGGATGCAAACCGCCCCAACATGTAAGAAAAAAAATGGTCAGAATTATTATTGCCTCAAGACTGAAATTATTTGTCCTTATAGCTTGTCGGTGATCCAATAATGTCATTATAATATTTGCAGATCGATTGGTCAGTATTAAAGGGGTGGCAGATCACCCTAAACGTGTCATGTCACCGACGAAATTTATATTATTAGTTCAAGGTTCAAATTTTAATATGTTCTTACGGCGACTGTTTTAAGCATATATTTCAATTTGCAGAACAAAATGTCGGTATTAACCCCCTCTCTTAGAGGGAAACTTACTCGCCTGGGTGTTTATATCGTTCTGCAAGGGGGTTAATACAAACGTTTTGTTCTGTAAATTGAAATATATGCTTAAAACAGTCGCCGTAACAACATATTAAAATTTGAAATTTGAACTAATAATCTAAATTTCGTCGGGTACATGACACGTTTAGGGTGATCTGTCACCCCTTAAATACTGACCAATCGATATTCAAATATTATAATGGCATTATTGGGTCACCGACAAACTATACTTACGAACAATTTCAGCCATGAAGCAATAATAATTGTGACCATTTTTTTGTTACATGTTGGGGACGGTCTGCATCCCTCCCATACCGCTATCTAGCAAAATCCCTTACTCAGGCCACTTTAATGTGCCTCCCTAAACATCTTCACAAAAATAAGGCCTTGAATAAATAACACCAAAAAATTGTCACTAGCTCTCGGTCTATTACTTCCCCGGGGAACTTTCTGGATTTCAATCAGAAAAGTTCAGTCATTGAATGATTCGTTGAAATGCAATAATTTATTGAAATATGAATAAATTTCCAAAAATCAAAAACGGTGTGTGACGTCAACGTGCATGTTGAGTGTCCGTTAACATAGAAACTTGTTTACATTGGTACAAAACAATATTTTTAGCGGGCGGGGCTTAGGTACCTACATACTTATTTTTGAGCTTATTTGAAATCAGAATGAAGTAATTGATGTCATTTTGTTCAGAATTTACTGCAGTACCTATCAGTCTTGGCCCAAATTCGCAGATTAGTATTGGGCCTACCTTGGCTATCAAACCTGGGCCAGTCTTGGCAACCAAGTGAGGCACGAAGTTATCATTGCAGACTTTCGCCAAGGCTGGGCCAATACTGGTTTGCGAATTTGGGCCAAGTTTGGGCCTATGCTGGCTCATCGGAACTTCCTATATGGGTGCTCTAAAGCCGTAGGTAAGTGACACAGTTTGAATACATTTTTTCGAATTACTCTATCTTGAAAAATTTATAATTACAACAAAATTTGTATTCCAGATATGTACTTAATTAATGTAATTTTATTTAGGTCTCGAAAAAGAACTGATTTTAGTTCAAAATGTCGGCAACAGGTTTACTTCTTTTTGTTATATCTTATCACATATTTTTCCATCAAGAGTTTTCGGTATTGCAAGTTACCCCGGCACTCTTCACCTCAAATTTTTTCTCCTCGCCTGACAACAGTTACAGCTATCCCGACGCTATTTTTAAAGCTAAAGGCTTTGAACACCAATTGAAGGACCAAGAATCACACTACAGTTCCTTCAGGCGAAAAATTGGGAAAAAACTCCTGGAAAAACTTACAGCTTTTTAAATATTACGTAATCTTTCACACGTAGCCAAAACATTTTTTAAAAAAATCGCCAGTAGGATCTGTAGTGTGATTCTTGACCATTCATTTGGCGTTTACCCGAATCCTTTAGCTTTAAAAATAGCGTCGAAAGAGCCGTTACCGTTTTTAGGTGAGGGGAAAAAATTTGAGATAAAGAGTGCAGAGGGTGTCTTTCGGTATCGAATACTCTTAGTTTTTTTAGATGTACATCCCTGGTGAAAATAAGAATAAAATGTACATCCTGTATATAAAATAATAACAGTAAATGATGTCGTCAATAACATACATACATCTCATAAAGACAGCTAATATATCATATTATGCATTCACATATAGAGCCCTTGGTTCAAAACATCGCCGCATTTCCTATCGTACAGGGTTGACCACTTGTGTTGTGGATCATATTCACAAAACAATTGATCGACTAAAACTGTGCCTTTTGTTCGAAATTGAGAAAATATAAATTTGTTCAACACCCGCAAGAAATATGTAATTTCGTGGCTCTACTGAGAGTGGGCGGGATTTTTTACAACAAAAGTTGTTTTTCTGCTCTCAATCTCCATAAATCTCGGTCATCCCATTCTTTTGCTTTCAATCTCCTCTCCCACATTGCTTCTTACCTATATACCGTCTCCCCAACTTCTACGCGACCTTTCTCTTTTCCTTCTCTCTTCTGGGGTTCATTCTATTACCTTCTTAGGCCATCTTTCTCCCGTCATTCGTCTTACATGCCCGTACCATATAAGCTGTTTACTTCGTACAAAGTCAATGATAGAATTGGCCTTATAAAAACGTTAAATATATATTTTATTAGTGTATTTGCCATATGGCACATACACTATTGGCGTAGGTCGGATGGCAGGACCTAGGGGTCGGACCAACATTTCTCGATGTTTCATAGCCTTCTGAACAATTTGGCAACATTTTTGAAAATGTTTATTTATATATGTGTGTGTGTGTGTGTGTGTGTGTTAGCACGATAACTCTCGAAAGACTCGATCGATTTTAACGAAATTTGGTACACACGTTGGAATCCATCACCGTACGGAACCTATTTAAAATGGGCCCAATCGTACCATTTTAAGGGTGGTTTTTAGGGGTTAAAAAATGTTTTTGGGCCCAAAAATATCGAAAAAATTCTCAGAATCGTTTCAAAATTGAAATTTAACCCTTTAGTAACGATTAAAATGTGCTGCTAAAATTTTAATAAAATCGGCCCGGCAGGACCGGACTTACAAATTTTATGAAAACATTAGTTGCGGATACGGATTTATTTACTGAAGGGTGTATTTAATTTGGTACAAATGTTAGGAATGATAATAATATTGCAATTAAGAAAAAAATTATTGTTTTAAGGAATGTGTTAAGGGGTTAAATTTTTTATTTTGTCTAAAAACAAACTTAAGTTCACATAATAAAGCCACAATGCCAGTATTAGCAAATACACTATATGTCGGCAGGGTTTGGCACTGCGACCCGAGTTTTTTTATTTATTGTAGATTATAGACGCATCGACATCTAAGGTCATTAGCGTCTTTCAACTACGCAGCTAGTTGTTATTTAGATAACAACTAACTTAAAACTACATAACATCACAAAACATCCATGAGCGCAGGTGGGATTCGAACCCACGGCAGTCCAGTCTAGAGGTTGCGGCGCCAAGCATGCTAACCACTAGGCTATACTGCCCCCGTTAAATATATAATCACAATCCAAGATTATATCAATGTTATAAAAATTATAAAAGTAGTAGCAACAACAGAATATGAAATATGGATAGATCGATACCAACAAAAATTTTCTTAAAATTCAAAAGGTAACTAAATTTGAGAGTGGTAAATAGAATAAATACACGCTATCTTTATATATATACTAGCAGTCACCCGTGGCTTCGCCCACGTATATTTCGATTTGATTTATTACCCCCCCCCCCACCTCGAGAAATTCTCCTTCTGGGAAGCGAAGCCGGGCTGGTGGTGTTTATTCGCTCGAATTTTATTAATACATTACTCACTCGCTTCGCCCGTTTGCTTGAATATTATTAATATATATTACTCACTCGCTTCGCTCGTTCGCTCGAATTTTATTAATACATTACGCATTCGCTTCGCTCGTTCGCTCCAATTTCGTTAATACATTACTCACTCGCTTCGCTCGTTCGCTCGAATTTTATTAATACATTTTTGCTCACCTACGTTATATAAGGAACTCCTGTGCAAAAGTTCATGCTTCTAACTTCAAAAATGACGAACTTCCATACAAACTTTCATCCGATTTTTCACCCCGTTAGGGGATGAATTTTCAAAAAAACATTTCTTAGTGCTCACCTACGTTATATATATAAGAAACTCCTGTGCAAAATTTCATGCTTCTAACTTCAAAAATGAAAAACATCCTTTTATCCCCTATTTAACCCCCTTAATTGATGAATTTTCAAAAATCCTGTCTTAGTGGGTGCCTACGTCACGAAAGGAACCTACTGTCCAAATTTCAAGTTTATATCTTCAGCGGTTTGACCTGGGCGTTGTCTGTCAGTCAGTCAGTCAGTAACGGAACTGTTTTATATATATAGATATATTTTCTGTCCGTGTGTATGTGACTGAACTCCTCCTAAACGGCTGGTTTGATTTTGATGAAACTTTGTGTGTGTGATTAAGTTGATTCGAGAATGGTTTAGATTCACAATTTGATTCGAAATGTAGCGAACGAGCGCAGCGAGTGGGTAATGTAATTATAATATTCAAGCAAACGAGCAAAACGAATAAGTAAGTTCGAGCGAACGAGCAAAGCGAGTGAGTAGTGTATTAATAAAATTCGAGCGAACGAGCGCAGCGAGTGAGAAATGTATTAATAATATTCTTAGCACCCGGGCGAAGCCGGACCGGGCTGCTAGTATTTAAGTAAAAATCAAACAGTTGTCAAATTTTAATCCCTGGATCTCTGCTATTTAAATAATACATTTTTGTAATGTAACTCAACGGAAAGTAAGCCATTGCATATTACAATAAAACCGCAGATACAAATAAGGTATAAGTCAGGGCTGCCAAATTTATAGATATACGCGGAATAGGCGGTCTTTCATCGAAGTAGAGAAAGAAGCTGCTACCACTGCTCATTCAAAAGCAGAGGAAAGAGAGAGCGATAAAGATAGGGCGTATGCCTCTTTCTGAAGTTTTCTTGTTGGCTCTTTACTATCAGCAGATAAAAATCAATATACGTATATACCGGGTGTCCGGTCTCAAAGTCGAACATAGGGAATTAACGTTGTATGAGCCATTTTTAAGTATTTTGGCTTTTACTTCTACTCGTGTAGACTACAATAAGAAAACAAACAGGTACCTATCTAAGTAATGAAGAATTTAATTGGTTTTTATTATTAAACAACGAAAAGTTATACTTAATAAAGAAAATAAAATTATAATAAATATTCAAATAACACCCCATTTTCAAATAAACAATATCCCAATCTTCATTGGAGTAATTATTCATTTTTACTTTAATTATTGTAAAAATGCTTACGTGCACCAATTGGGTTTTTAAATGAATTTTTTTTTAACTTAAATGGAAGGACCACATACAAGTTTTATAGCAAAACTGTTTTTATTTAATTTTTTTGCTTACTAATTAAAAAGTTATATTTAAATAAAAATTAATTTTTAAACTCAGTTCCGATAACGCGCCGAAAGAATCCGAACGCGTGTGACGTCATTATGTTATCTATGGTCTTTGTATCCATGGTTACCAAGTTAAAAATTTATTATTTTTGATAGTATGTGTAATACATATACACAAATACCAACAAATGCAGACACATTTTAACATAACGACGTCACAAACATTCCTGGCGCGTTTTGAAGTCACGTGATATTTTTTAAATTTTTATACATTTTAATTTATTTTTAGTAATTTATCTATAGCTTTAAAAAAATTTTTCTTTTCGATTTTCAATATTATTTATGTTAAATTATTAGAAAAAAATAAAAAATTAATAATTTTTTTTAAACTTAAATACCTAATTACGAGTACAAAAGTTTTTTGACAATTTTATTACAGCACACTAATTCTTTCAGTGTATTGTTTTTCGCCAACTTAATTTGACATCATTACTGCAAAATCGTCAAATTTCAAATTGGTATTTTAAAGTAAAAATTTCATTTTTGGTCTTATTTTTAGAATCATTTGATGCGCAATAATTTTATCTTTCGATAGGTACCATTACCCTTTCTTGTACGTTGATTTGGCGAACACGAATCAGCAAAAATGAACAATAACATGTTAAATCCCTATGTTCACCTTTGAGACCGGACACGGGGTATAAAATAATAACGTGACCTCTGCCTTTACTCGTTTTCTTGTGGATTTTTCAAGAATTTTGTATGATAGAACCTAGACGCAAGAGCTGTTTTCAGAATTTTTGTCTGCTTTTTTGTACCAGTCTCATTCGCGTGAATAGCTGGATCAATTTGGGCGAAATGATTGGTATCTAAACTGAAAGTATGGGATAATTTTTATTTGGCTACTATCGAGCTAAAATAGTTAGGTATACATAATAAATTAATATTTGAAATATAAAGAAATTCGGTCCATTAATTAGGTTTGAAAACACAGTATTAATAATTGTCCGATATTTATTAAAATAAAATTAAAGATTTTTAAAGCTCTTGGTACTACCGAATAGTACGTACCTATCTTTTTAATGCAGTGTATAGATGCTTTTAATATTAATCGATATTAATGCATTTAATTCATACAAAAATTTATTAATTTAATATTGAATGCTTATGATACAATATATAATTTCAAGTTATTATGGATATAAAGGGATACTAATTCAATTTTTACATTGTTGTTTCCCTATTATACATGCAGTGAACTTGGTGCAACAATCAGAAATTGTTACCTGCTGAGTGCTGACTTAACAGTTACTTGAGAAACTCTATTACGAATGACTTCGGTTAGTATCATGCTAAAAGTGGAAATATATAAAACAAATGCATGACTTCCATGATTGAATAGTAGATCTTTATTTATTTATTGTAGATTACAGACGCGTCGACATCTAAGGTCATTAGCGTCTTTCAACAACACTAAAAAACAACTAACTTAAAACTAAATAACATCACAAAATATCCATGAGCGCAGGTGGGGTTCGAACCCACGGCAGCCAAGTCTAGAGGCTGCGGCGCCAAGCATGCTAACCACTAGGCTATACTGCCCCCGAATAGTAGATCGTATATCTAGTTGCGTAATGAGGCATATTACTGAAGAGTAGTGACAGTATGTTAAAACGAGTGATAATGAGTTTTAAATCACACGAGTCATATAATATCATTACGCACGAGATATATATGGTATTTTTTGCCATACTCACTATAAAATAGCTGCTTTTCACTTCATTTTCAGTATTTTCAAAAAAATTTGACAGTTCATATTTTGTGTCGCCAATTTCACTCCTATAGTAGGCTGGGGCACGCACAGCTGAGTATATAATAGCGGGCGGATCAGGCGAATAAACATTAATCACTATGGAAATGGTTTGCTTTCCCACACTAGTGTGCGAAGATACGTTCCCGTACTATATCGCCCTGTTAAAACTAAGAGTCACTTCACATGCATATACGATTCATACCTGCATGCATGTAAAGCAGCTATTTTATAGTGGGTATGGCAAAAAATAATTTTTAATTATGGAATTTACTAGAAATTCCTTATATAATACTTATTTAACTGTTGCTTTTGTTTTATTGTTTTTGCTTTTGTTTTGTTTACATTTTTCTTTTCAGACGCTAATGACCTCTGTTGTCGAGCGTCTATAATCCACAATTCGATTCTATATCTTCCGGGCTTCTGAGGCGTGGTCTACTGGAACCGATTATTAAGAAACTTTGCACACACATTGAGTTCCCGTGACAATACAATATTATTATAATTTCAACTTGGTAACGAGCGTCTGATGATGGAATCAGGAGGTGAACAGTTGAAAGGATGCGGAGTTTGCATAATGATACGGGTCAGAAATCAAACTAATAAAATCTAAAAAATAAAAATAGGTAAAAAATTTAACGGTTTTAAAGTTTAACGGTTTTATTTTAAATCATCAGCTGTACCAAAAACTAGAAAATAATTAGGACACAAACCAAGGGACACTTTGTGTCGCTGCGTCAGCGGAATAAGTAGTAAAAACGTGAGGCGCATAAAAATCTGTATAACGACGGTATATAATAATTTATTAAATAAGAACGGCTTGTCTAGAAAAATGTGTTTCCAAGCCCACCAACAGAAATATTTCAAATGCGCCCCACGTTTTTATTACTTATTCCGCTGACACAGCGACACAAAGTGCCCCTTGGTTTGTGTCCTAATTATTTTCTAGTTTTTGGTACAGCTGATAATTTAAAATAAAACAGTTTAACTTTAAAGTTTTTTTACCTATTTTTATTTGCTAGTTTTTATTAGTTTGATTTCTGGTCCGTATCATTATGCAAACTCCGCATCTTTTCAACTGTCCACCTCCTGATCCTATCATCAGACCCTCGTTACCAAGTTAAAATTATCATAATATTGTATTGTCACGGGAACTCAATGTGTGTGCAAAGTTTCATAAGAATCGGTTAAGTAGAATTAGTTTTTCTACCTATTTTTATTAGGAAGCGTACATACCATAAAAGAATTTGATCAAAACCATTTTTTTTTGTATATTTTCACTAGCGGCCCGGTCCGGCTTCGCCCGAACTGCTCTTTCGCTCCCGGGTGGTACATATGGTAATATTCGCTCGTTCGCTTGAATATTATAAATACATTACCACTCGCTTCGCTCGTTCGCTCGAATATTATAATTACATTACTCACTCGCTTTGCTCGTTCGCTCTCGGGTGGTGTAATTTATATACAAAATCTTTGTTTTATATACTTATATACAGAATAATACATTACATTACATTCAAAAAATCAAAGATCATGAAAATCGGTCCAGCCGTTCTCGAGTTATAAACGATGTCACTAACTAACTAACACGACTTTCTTTTATATATATTATTATTATTATTTTCATTACAAAAATAATTCGGCAACCCTGAATACGAGCGCAGTGGACTGAGAGATACCTAACTATAGGTGAGATACGATGCGCTGCTGTTTGTATGGTACATGCGATGCTTATCTGTTATTCCAGTGCCAGTGGTCACTGGATTCCAGCAGAGCGGTCGTGAGTTACCTTATTGTATCACAATAATCAGATCTGATTGCTACATAAAAAAAGAGCTGGAATTAATTTGAAATCATTACATTGCCGTAGCAGGGAATTCAATGACCAAACACAAGACATCAAGAAAATACATACAGCGTGACTAAAGTGAAGTGTAATATAGGTATATAATATAGGCTCTTTTTTTAAATCGATATTTTTAATCTATAAAAGAATAAATACACTTGTATGGATGTCATAAATTAAACAGAATTTGAACGTAAATATGTCTATTATAGTCTAAATAAATAAATAAATTTTATTTACTCCACATTTCAACATCGATGAGATGAGAGTTTCCAGATAGAGTAATTTGAAAAAATACATTCCAACATCAGGGGCGCACCTAAGAGAGGGTATGGAGGGGGAGCCTCCCCCCCTGGTTTGGGAAAATTAAAGCTCAGAGCTGGGTCTTTTGTTCATCATCTGGAAAATTTTGGAAGCGAAAAAAATTTTAAACGTTTTTACTGACGGATCAGCGTCAAGCAGGCAAGCGGGTCGGAAGGCGCTTCTTTCAACAAAAAAAATTTAATGAGAATGTACCTAGCGATTAAAGGAAACTTTAGTGTTAGGAATAATTGAGATATTAGTAATCGAGAGTTGGGAAATTTGGGAATCCAACTCCCCCCTCAATTGTATATTATGCTCGGTGCGCCCCTGTCCAACATTGTCATTTACCTACAGCTGACAACAAAATAAATAGATAAATACGGTCTAGTATACATTTGCAAAATTTGAAATTCTCCCGACCGACCAATCACAACTAAAAAAGCAAAGGAAGTCGAGCTGATTACGCCCACAGGTCACTCAATCTTGAAAATGAATAGACCGAGAATAGACTATACTTATATAGATTTATGTGCAACAACAAAGCCAGACAGACGCTAATGACCTCTGTTGTCTAGCGTCTATAATTCACAATTCATTCAACAAAGCCAGGCATTTAAACTCTTCTTTGCTATAAAAATTATCAAATTGATTTAAACAACGATTATATGGAAATTCACTTTTGTATTTTGTACTTACCGTATCTATCCGGAGTTGCCCGGGAATTATAGTCCGACTACCATAACAGGGGGCTCATATACAATATCAGATAGCGTATATATAATGATATAAGACTATTGCAGGATCTCCCTCTTACTCCACTTGGAAGGTTCATATAATATCACAAATTTATACCTAATTAACTTAAATTAATAAAATTTCATGTCGTTAATAGCTTCTTCGCTTCAGTTGGAAGTTTAAATTATTATCAATAAACATAAATTATTATAATATGTCCGTCAGATTTCGCTTTTAGGTACCCACTACTAAAGTCGATATTTTCGCTCACTGCTAAACAGTATGCTTTTGTCAAAGCATAATATGAATACTTATACCCACCAAAAAACAAAAATGTGAAAAAGGGGCCAAGTTCGGTGCAAAGAACATCTTCGCCGAAAAAAAAATTGAGATCTAAGTTGATGCCAAGTTTTCACTTGGCAAGTTTTCATCTTTTATATATTATAAAATAAGTGAATCGTGTGTGAAAACTTGCCAAGTGAAAACTTGGCACCCACTTAGATCTCAATTCTTTTTTCGGCGAAGATGTTCCTTGTACCGAACTTGGCCCCTTTTTCACATTTATGTTTTTGGTAGGATATCAATACTTTTTGCAAAGTTACATTCTACTTAAATATTATCTAGACACATATATGTAGTTATTCATCATACTTCCCCCCCGTGAGAAATTCTCCCCCTGCGAAGCGAAGTCGGGCTGGTGGTGTTTAATATTAGTAGGATTCCGCCTTTACGCTAAAATGCAAAAGAATTTCAGAGTTGCGTTTTGTTACTATCCCATAAGAATTATCCCCCCACGCGAGACCTATATCAGAATAAAATATAGCCTGTGTCACTCAGGGATAGTGTAGCTTTCTATTAGTGAAAGAATTTTTAGAATAGGTTTAGTAGTTTAAGAGATAAGAATTTATGATTTATTATACCCCACCCCCACCACCGCCATGTTTTTAATTTATTTTCGATTTTTCTCGTCATTATCACCTTAAACACTATCTATGTTTCAAATTTCAAAGGTCTAGCTCGATTGAAAGTACCCTAGATTTTTGATGATCTATCAGTCAGTCAGTCAGTCACAAAACCATAATGGTTTGGTGTTTTGTGACAATTATAACATTTTGTAGTGATTTATCGCTATTCCATAAAATTCTAAGGGTTTGGTAAATGGTAGCACTCCTAGGCGCATCCTTTATCTTTAATTTGACATATCAAAATGGACTCTACCTATGTTCAAAAATAAGGTCAAGACAGTGCAAATAATTAGTGAATGTCTGTTTTTTACTTTTTTGCGTACATCATATATATAAAATTCTCGTGTCACGGTGTACGTTATTGAATTCCTCCGAAACGGCTGGACCGATTTTGATGAAATTTTGTGTGCTTATCGGGTAGGGTGGAGACACGGACAACATCTATTTTTCATCCCCCTAAATGTTAAGGGTGGTCCACCCCAAATTTTTTTTTTTTATTTTTTGGACAAAATTTTTTGTTTTAATTTTTTCATGATTCAGCATTGAAAAATACATACAACTCTAAATTTTCACCCTTATACGATCAACCCCTGATTTTTAATCGCGATTTTTATATTAAGCTTTAAAAAATACATATATGGCGAACGAGCGAAGCGAGTGAGTAGTGTATTTACAATATTCAAGCGAACGAGCGAAGCGAGTGAGTAGTGTATTCATAATATTCAAGCGAACGAGCGAAGCGAGTGAGTAGTGTATTTATAATATTCAAGCGAACGAGCGATATATAAAATTCTCATGTCGCGGTGTACCTATGTTATTGAACTCCTCCGAAACGGCTGGACCGATTTTGATGAAATTTTGTGTGCTTATCGGGTAGGGTGGAGACACGGACAACATCTATTTTTCATCCCCCTAAATGTTAAGGGTGGTCCACCCCAAATTTTTTTTTTTTATTTTTTGGACAAAATTTTTTGTTTTAATTTTTTCATGATTCAGCATTGAAAAATACATACAACTCTAAATTTTCACCCTTATACGATCAACCCCTGATTTTTAATCGCGATTTTTATATTAAGCTTTAAAAAATACATATATGGCGAAGGAGCGAAGCGAGTGAGTAGGCGAAAATATTCAAGCGAACGAGCGAAGCGAGTGAGTAGTGTATTAATAAAATTCAAACGAACGAGCGAAGCGAGTGAGTAATGTAATTATAATATTCAAGCGAACGAACGAAGCGAGTGAGTAATGTAATTATAATATTCAAGCGAACGAGCGAAGCGAGTGAGTAGTGTATTTATAATATTCAAGCGAACGAGCGAAGCGAGTGAGTAGTGTATTTATTATATTCAAGCGAACGAGCGAAGCGAGTGAGTAGTGTATTTATTATATTCAAGCGAACGAGCGAAGCGAGTGAGTAGTATATCAATAAAATTCAAACGAACGAGCGAAGCGAGTGAGTAATGTAATTATTCCTGGAAATAACGTATATGGCTAAACAACGTTTGCCGGGTCAGCTATACTAAATATACGTGAGCGGAGTAATGGGTGACCGCTATTAAATCATAATTTCATACCATCCGAGCGAATCCGGACCGGGTCCGCTAGTAATATTATAGGTACCTAGTATTTACAAGAGAGACACAGTAAATTATGTTATTTCCTTCATAAGATGTTTTATTATTGGCATTTTGTGCAGTGTTAATCAAAAGGATGTATATTTGGTCGTCAGTTTGTATATGGGTGACTTTAATGAGCAATTAAGACATCAACCGGAAACAGTGAAAAAACCTTTGAATAAAATAATTCTTAAATAAATTCTTCTGTAATAATTTTCATCCCGATCAAAATTTCTTTTATTATAATTGTTTAAAAAATTCACTGTACTATTTTTTATGTAATCCAATACATATTTACATTAGGTCTTATGGCTCTTAGCCTACTACAAAATTGTAATTCTTCTCAATGTTATTTTCTCTATGTTCGGTAAACCGCGTTTACACACAGTACCTATATGAATGTCGCGCCTTGTAATTCTTGAATTACCTGCATGCTCCAATTTTTTTAAATTTACGTGCAAATAATTTATTGAAATATATAATAAAAGACAAGATTTGTTTATGTGGTAACTATGGAAATCAATCCTGTTAGTTTTGATGTCACAGTTTTTGTGTCAAAGTTTTTGAAAAATTTATACTCTCATCATTTTTTCACAACGCGCCTAATAGACCGAGAGCTAGTGACAATTTTTTGGTGTTATTTATTCAAGGCCTTATTTTTGTGAAGATGTTGAGGAGGGCATAATTAAAGTGCCCTCTGAGTAAGGGATTTTGCTAGATAGCGGTATGGGAGGGAAGCAGACCGCCCCCAACATTTAACAAAAAAAAATGGTCACAATTATTATTGCTTCAAGGCTGAAATTGTTTGTATAACTTGTCGATGACCCAAAAATGCCATTATAATATTTGCAGATCGATTGGTCAGTATTAAAGGGGTGGAAAATCACCCTAAACGTGTCATGCGCCCGACGAAATTTATATTATTAGTTCAAAGTTCAAACTTTAATATGTTGTTACGGCGACTGTTTTAAACATATATTTCAATTTGCAGTACAAAATGTCGGTATTAACCCTCTCTCTTAGAGGGAAACTTGCTCGCCTAGGTGTTAATATCGTTCGGCAAGGGGGTTAATACTGACATTTTGTACTGAAAATTGAAATATATGCTTAAAACAGTCGCCGTAACAACATATTAAAATTTGAACCTTGAACTAATAATATAAATTTCGTCGGGTACATGACACGTTTAGGGTGATCTGCCACCCCTTTAATACTGACCAATCGATCTGCAAATATTATAATGGCATTATTGGGTCTCGAAGCAATAATAATTGTGACCATTTTTTTTGTTATACATGTTGGGGGCGGTCTGCATCCCTCCCATACCGCTATCTAGCAAAATCCCTTACTCAGGGCACTTTAATATGCCTCGCTCAACGTCTTCACAAAAATAAGGCCTTGAATAAATAACACCAAAAAATTGTCACTAGCTCTCGGCCTATAACAAAGTATAACTTCAATAAAAGAATTTTTTATCGGGAAGAGATTTTCGTATTAATCTTGCAATTTTATTAGAAATATCAATAAAATAGTCTGAATTATTTGTTTAACTTTTTGCATAATAATTTTACGACTCGCATCTGATCAAATATGTAATTATGTTTTCATAATGTTGGCATACTTTTAAAAAAATTCCGAGAAAGGGATGTAAAAAGTAAGAAGGCCGTTATAATGTATTGAGACTTAGAGCCCTTCCCTCGCAGAGTTTTATGTGAAACGGTGGGTTGGGGGAAGTTGTTGAGACGCACCGCGTGAGAAAAGCGTCCGCAGCATCTGACCCCGAGGTCACTGTCTCAACTGACCGCCGTATGTTGCGATGACATAAATTAGGGGAAATAAATGGTATGTTTTTGCTTTAAAAGACATTCATGTAGTCTTTACGTTAAGGATGGACTAAATGACTATCACTATCGCTAAGTAGCTGAAATATTTTTACTCGACTGCGAAAAAGAAATGGTAAGCAGTTTAACAGTCTATATACAAGGTGTCCCAAAATTGCTGGGACACAGAGCTACCACGTGTAGTAGAGGTCAAAATATGTCGATTGGACCCAATTTATTTATATACCAAAATGTACCGTTTGCCCGTGAGAAGAGTTCAAAGTTTACATAAAATTTTGTATTACAATTTTATTAAACTTGTACTATAGGAATATCTGTTAGCATTATTTAAGAAAACATTTTTTTCCTTCGGAACGATGCGGAATACGAAATTTTTACAAGAGTAACAAACTGAAGATAATTAATCAGTCTTCTCGCTAAAAAAATTTGAGAACCGTATTACCACCCTTAAGAAAGTTCTGAAAAAAATGTCAGGGGGGGGTACAATTTCTTTTGGGTTTCTATGATTACCGAAAGGACAGTAATCCTCTAAAATGCACTTTTGTCAAATTTCATTCAATTTGTATCACTCATTTCTGAACAGCGTACAAAAATGTGTTTTTTTATGTAAACTTTGAACTCTTCTCACGGGCAAACGGTACATTTTGGTATATAAATAAATTGGGTCCAATCGACTTATTTTGACCTCTACTACACGTGGTAGCTCTGTGTCCCAGCAATTTTGGGACACCCTGTATATGTAAAAAAAATGAAATTGTGTTTTAAAGATCACCAACAGCTAAGGTTATTTGGGCCTAGCACCAATTCATATTTTCAATTCATTTTTTTTTTTTAATAATAAATTGAAAATCCAATTGACACTAAGTTTTACCAGCTCTCGGGCTAGAACCCGGGAACTGGGGACTTGTAATAGAGGAACCATAGCAACGCCATGTAAACAACAGCATTGCTACACTCTCGGCTATTCTCAAGTCCAGGTCTAGGTCTCAAGCCCAGGTCTAGGTGTCAACTGTAGTTACAATATAATAATATCTATAGTTGAGAGTTTCAAAATGTTGGCAGTGACTCATAGATATTAGAGAGTTACTAACAAGCTTAATGGAGCGGAAAAGCAATGAAACAATGTAAAGCATAAGCGTCCCATGTAAAAAAATTGTGCCGCTTATATTATAGGTATTGTAAAGTATAAGTGTATTACTCACTAACCAATTATTTTGGAACCGTACTATAACCTAAGTAGAAATTTTGTTAAAAACTAATGGTTATCTAGGTACCTATGCAAACTAACTTACGATTTTATTTATTTAATTGTGGACAACGATAACTATCAAAATGTCCCAACCCTCAATGTTTTTCCATCCTTGAATGACACTCTGTCATGTGACTGTTTTGTACTGCTACTGTTTCTTTGTGCAATATTTTTTTACTCTTTTTGTTTGACACTTAATATATTTACTTTTTTATACGGCGCGTGAATATTTGCATTAAAATATTATATATGTCACCATACGAGTGTGTTTTGTTACAGAAACTGCCGTTGAAATATTTGTTTTTTTTTCATTTCGTTCTTTCGTACTTTTATTAATGATCTTTGATATATTTAAAATGTACCCATAAATTATAAGAAACTAAATATATATTACTTATATAAACACAATATACATATGTAGTTTGTTTATAATTTATAATTATATTGGAAACCATAGTATGGTTTCAATTAAACTTTTCCTACTTTATTTTGACCATTCCTCCACAAGTAGGGAATGGTAACATAGTAACTATTAAAAGGTCAAAATTCACTTTTCACAATTTTACTATACTCCCCCTACTTGAGGTTCCCGGAATGTATATACACGTGTTTTTGCCAAAAAGTGTGTTCGTTTGTTTGTCTGTCAGCACGAAACCGGATCAAACGGCTGAGCAGTTTGAAACCAAATTTTGGTAGGTTATTTGTCATGTAAATATAAAGCCCTATTATTTTTGATGAAAATCGGTCGTAACTTATATTTTTTATAACGGTATACTTTTCATAATGGTTCATTATTCTACTCATTTGTACAAGAAAGTTTTGTAAATCAATTTTTTTCTAAACCTTGCAGCAAAAAATAAAAGAATCAGCTGTTCTTTTGTTCTAAAGGAATTAATCTGTCAAAAAGAAATAAGTTAGCGGACAAGTATGCTTTGGTTAATGATAAGTAACCATGGAAACGGAAAACAAATGTCTATAATATTATAAATATTTATTACAAGCCGTTACCCGTGGCATCGCACGATTTGAAATGGCTGGAATTTTTTTAATAGATTTTTTTAGGATTTGTGAATTTTTTTGTACCTACTTATTTTTTATTTATAAAAGAAAATATTATTATTGTAAAACATTCTTAGTTTTAACTGGTTGGTCAGCTAGTCCACGGTTATCATTTTTATTATTTTCTGTAAAAATATATTATTTTATAGACAAATAAAACGATAATATCGAAGGCCTGCACTGTAATTATTAGTACATAGAACATAATGTAATGTCAGGTTCATTTTTACTACGGAATTATAATGGAACTAAAAAAGTTATGAACAAATTATTATTACCTATCTGTAAACTGTTAATTTTTTTTATTTTCAATGTTGTTTGTTTAATGACCCTTGTAATCAACATGTTTATTCAGCAACAGGTAGGTACTTTAGTTTTTTTTAAACACAATGAGATCGATGCTCAACCGGGCATAACGTTCTTTTTTGTTCTTTACATATTTTTACGAAAATATTTTAATATGCAAACGTCTGCCTAGAATGCAGGGACGTAGCCAGCATTTTTTTTGCATGGGCCAGCGCTGGGTCACACTGATGTATAACGGCCAAGACGTAAAAATGACACAAGCATTTAACCCCAATAACCATTTGTCTGCTTGGGGGGTAGGGGTGTGATGTACGGCGAGTAATTAAAAATTTAAATTTATAATAACACAAGCGCACTAGAACAACACAGTTCAGGAAGCTACTTTAAATTTTAAACCGATGCGATGCTTCTTGTTTATTCAATAATTATTTAGTTTAACAAACTTACGTCTTGGGTTATCGCATTGGCCAAATCATGGGCTAAAACTTTTATTGCATGGACCATGGCTCACCCGGACCCATCCGTAATTATACGTCCATGCTATTACAGCACATAAAAAATTACACAATTTCAAAAAACATTTAAAAATATTTTTAATTGAACATACTTTCTATAAAATAGATAATTTTTTTAACATGACTGTCTGAGTTTTTAATGAGCTCATTCAATAATAAAGGACGATTTGTATCCATATCAATGGCTAAACAAATAAAATAATAATAATAATTATTATTATTATTATTAATGCCTTCAAGTATTGGTAACAAGGACTTGAGCACTGCCGAGATTGCGCGGATATTGTTGTTTATAATTATTTATACAGGGTGCTGCAGAATTGCTTTGCGGGTAATAGGGATTAAACCCGTAAAATCAAACTTTCGTGATTTCCTTCTTCCCTAATTATTTTAGGAAAAATATCTTAAAATAAAAGTTTTAGAACATAAAATTCTGCATCTAGATCATTAAACTAAATTAATTTTGCATGCTTTGCAACGGCAGAAATTTGATATGAAAATGTCAAAATTACCTCAAAAACAGATAGCGATAGCCATGAAACTTGAACAAAAAGATTAGAAATTATTCTGACAGCTAAAACGTCATCATTTTGTTCAAGTTCCATGGCTATCGCTATCTGTTTTTGAGGTAATTTTGACATTTTCATATCAAATTACTGCCGTTACAAAGCATGCAAAATTAATTTTGTTTAATGATTTAGATGCAGAATTTTATGTTCTAAAACTTTTATTCGAAGATATTTTTCCTAAAATAATTAGGGAAGCAGAAAATCGCAAAAGTTTGATTTTACGGGTTAAATCCCTATTACCCGCAAAGCAATTCAGCACCCTGTATAGCATTTCTACATCTAAAATATTATCAACCTTCAGTTCCCAGGTCCTGAGAACTGGTGAAAATGTCGGTTAGTTTGTCAAATTATGTAAAAAAAAATACTTCTCCATAAAAGTCTCACTAAATTGGTATCAAATTGCAAAAAAACATATTTTTTTCAATAATACTTGACTTCGCTCGGCTGCTGCATTAAAATTATTCAGTTTAAAGAAAAAATGTATGACATATTTTGTAGAAAATTTAATGCCATTTTATTTTCATAAACAACATTTTTGCCGCATGAGGAACCCGAAGCGAAATATTTCAAAGGAACTGTTTTTGCGCCATTTTTTCAATATGGCGGCCCCGGCGGTTCTGATCACATTTTGCATTTTTTCTCATTTCATTCAAGGCATTGAAATTTACAAACTACAAAATTTCAAAACTTTGCCACTTACTTGGATCAGAATCTACTTATCGACTGTACTAACTATCTACTCGACTGGAGTTTTTTTCAAGTATTTATGATGCGTAAACATCTTTACTGGCGCCCACCTCCCAAAATTTCTGCTAAAGTGTTTCGGTGAAATGTTACGGAGCTCTACAGTGAACTATATTCACCCTCCTTGACCAGGTACCAAAACATTTTGAAGTTATGTGTAGCTATCATGGTATTCGAATCTGAATTTTTAACTTCCCATTGGAAGTTATTGTAATGGGTCCGAAAATCGAAATCAAAATTTTTAACAAATTTGTATGTTTCAAGGTCACTACACTATTTTTAGAAAGATGTCTGTGTGTATGTACGTACGTATGTGTCCATTTCTTTCTAAGACGAAATCTCGAGAATGAAAAATGATAATATCGACTACGTTAGGGTGCCAATCGACGCGTATTAACGTAAATATGATCTGAAAGAAATTTTTTCAAAATCGGTTCAGCCGTTCTTTTTTCTTAACCAAATAGACTCCAAAAAGTAGATTTTACACAATATCTCGCGAATAAAAAATTATATCGACTTCGTAAGGGTGTCAATCGAGGCGTGTTAACGTCATTTTGATCCGACATAAATTTTATAAAAATCGGTTCAGCCGTTTTTTTTTTTTTATTATTGTTAAAAATAAATAATAAATATGTTTTAATGATTAAAATGATTACTTTTCTGTGTAATATCTAATTTAATTATTATTATTAAATATTTATCAAACTGGGAAGTTCGTCGTGTGAACCTCAAGGGTCGAACTTTAGTCTTAATAAACGACCCACCTCACGGCTTGTTACACTTGTGTTGACAGTACCCTGGATTCACTTTCTTTTCTACTCGTCTCGGTTATCTGGGGCCACGGCAGTGGCCCCCGCCAAGTCGAGCAAACAACAGACGGCCGCTACCGTGTATACCTTTTCTCGAAGCAACTCAAGGCACTTTTCAACTTTCTATATCTCTGTTACAAATGCAAGCAGAAGGCTAAAAATTTCGCTAGAGATTGTACCTAACGGTCTTAACTAATTCCCCAAATTACAAGTTTCTAATCAATATAGTTCAGAAAATTTCAACCTTCAAAATTGTCTATTTTGTCATCACTCACTCACTCACTGACATAGCGATCATCAAAAAGCTAGGGCACTTCCAGTAGTCCTAGAAAGCTGAAATTTGGTATGCAGGCTGGGTTTTACGTAAAAGTAACGAGAAAATTCCAATATCTATGTTTTTCCCCCTCCAACCCTTAAAAGGGGGTGGTGCATATTTCTATTATTATAGGCTAAGTCCGTAGTCAGAGAAAGCTGAAATTTGGTATGGGGCTAGGTTTCGCGTACAAGTAACGAGGAAATTCAAACATGTGTGATCTTCCCCCTCCAACCCCTAAAAGGGGGTGTTGCAGATTTCTATAGGTCCTTAGTCAGAGAAAGCTGAAATTTGGTATGCAGGCTGAGCTTCGCGTACAAGTAACGAGAAAATTAACAAATCTATGTTTTTCCCCCTCCAACCCCTAAAAGGGGGTGGTGCATATTTCTATTATTATAGGCTAAGTCCGTAGTCAGAGAAAGCTGAAATTTGGTATGCAGGCTAGGTTTCGCGTACAATTAACGAGGAAATTCAAACATGTGTGATCTTTCTCCTCCAACCCCTAAAAGGGGGTGTTGCAGATTTCTAAAGTCCTTATAGTCAGAGAAAGCTGAAATTTGGTATGCATGCTGGGTTTCACGTACAAGTAACGAGAAAATTCAAATTTTTCCTTTCCAACCTTACAAAAAGAACTGAGATACCATCAAAAATATTCTTGTAAAGAAAAAAAATGCCAAGTCTCGCAACACTTTCCCCGTAAAAAGTTTTAAGATCCCGAAAAGTACCAAGTCAGCCATTCTATTACCTTTGACTATGAAGATAACAAATTACTCGATAGTTGTCTTAAAACTACACAGGTAAAATAAAGAATAATTTATAAATAATATTTTATGACTGTAAACTTGTAGTACCTTTTGAACTTGGCAATCACATAGTATCAGGATATATGATACCGTGCGGTAAAGTTTTAATAAAAACAATATCTCATCACAGTGCACCTATGCCACGTGATTGCCAAGTTCAAAAGGTACTACAAGTTTACAGTCATAAAATATTATTTATAAATTATTCTTATTTTACCTGTGTAGTTTTAAGACAACTATCGAGTAATTTGCTATCTTCATAGTCAAAGGTAATAGAATGGCTGACTTGGTACTTTTCGGGATCTTAAAACTTTTTACGGGAAAAGTGTTGCGAGACTTGGCATTTTTTTTCTTTACAAGAATATTTTTGATGGTATTCAATATTTTTGCTACTCAATCGAGTACTCGCACACTCCTTATTAGTCCCATCCTTTTTAGTATAAAACAGTTACATTGTAGATAGTATAATATGCAATGCACTGGCATCATAAAGAATAGAAATTACCTATTTAAATGGTTGACATCGCCAGCAAGGAAGAGGAGAAGAAGAAGGGACAAGGGTGCTCCGGTTTGTCTTGTGTGCTTCCGAACGTCTCACTGCACATTGCACAAGCCGGTTGGATATCTGATCAGTGATCATTTTATTATTATGGTCTTTCATAACTCCAAGGATGGGACGATCGCATTATCCGGACTTGTTGATTTTAAGTTTTCGAACAATTGAGCCATCTCTTAACTGCAAGATAGGTTTTTTGCGAATTTTAAATCGATCCTGCTCGAAAAATAATTGATCGAGTAAAACGATATTTTTTTAGTTTTTTTATACAATTTAGACTTCGAAACAACATTTATCTACGCATTTTGATACAAATTTAGCTTGAAAAGTGATCATTTTCTATGTAGATCCAATCATTTATTTTTCTGTAAGTTATAGGTACTTACAATCTAATATTCTACAATTTACATGCCAGAGAGGATGACAACGACATTAGACTGCTCCTGCATGTATAAAAAAAACTGTATAATTATACAGGGTGTCTCAAAAATAATGGGACATAAAGTAACAGCTGATTCCTTATAAAAAAATATTGCGATAGACCCCAACATGTCTATTCCGAAAGTTGATATTAAAAGGGATACAGAGTGTCAAAGTTTAATGTTTATTTTTATCATCATGACGCGGCATTTTAATAAGAAACATTGAATTTTTAAATAAAACTGTCAAAATTACCATGATAACGCCGCGCCGGCGTTTTCAAAGCCACCTATGTTCATTTTCAAAATTTGCCATTTAAAACCACATTGCATCGATTACTTTAAGTGCAAATATCTTGAAAAAGGTTACTCCTAGCCACTTTTACAAAGTATATCTTTTTTACGTAAAAATGACGGAAAAATCAATTTTTTAATTCAAAAAAATAGTACGAGTGCGTACAAAAAAGTTATGACTATTTGAATAAGTAAAAAGGTGTGTAAGTGGCGCCCCCTACAAGTAAGAGCCATACCAATGTCAGATTTGAATTTCTCATGTCAAAAAATCCCCATACACCAAATTTCATTAAAATGCCTAAATTATTTTAAAAGTTATTTAAGAAAATCAAAAATAAAAATTAAACTTTGACACCCTGTATCTCTTTTAATATCAACTTTCGGAATAGACAAGTTGGGGTCTATCGCAATATTTTTTTGTAAGGAATCAGCTGTTACTTTATGTCCCATTCTTTTTGGGACACCCTGTATATGATCAAAATCCAAGGTTATTGTCAAATCAAACTTTTTGATATTTCTTTCTGCAACTCAGCATCAATGGGCTTTTCTAGCGTAAAGCCTCAATGAAAGTCATTCTGTTCGACCCAAAAAAATATAGGTATTATTATTATCATAAAAAATATTGTTTTTCAATTATTGTAGCAGAAACATTCAAAATCATTTGGGCCTGTCACGATGACGTGACCACACAAATCGTTAAATAAGGTGCGTTCAGTTTGCCTGTGGTGATGGATGTTAGCAAAGCGCTGACGAACAATTTATTATACTTCGCGTTTGTCGTATGCGTACCAACCTGATTGTAATTCAATTATCTATTAAAAAATTAATTTTCAAAATGTAAATTTGCTATAGGCGGCTAAAAACACTTATCGACTTTTAATAGCTTATATATAGAACTTCTTTTGCCTTGAAGTAAGCCTAAAGCTCATGTTACACGTATGAAGATTTGTAATTAAAATAATTTTCACTGTTAAATTTCTGACTTTTCACTTTGTTTGTTTTAAACATTAAACCACCTTTTGACGTAATAATTGGAGTGGTCTTTTAGAAATATTAGATGTAACGAAAATAGTCGGAAGTGGTTGACATGTGAAACAAAACACAGTAAGCCAGGTGGCCGTGTGGAAAAGTACGAGTCTACCGACAGGTAAAACGCCAAGCTCAGGTTTGAATACTGAAAGCTTTTAATATATTTTTTTTTATAATAATGAAAATATATAGGTAGATATTGGATAACAATTTAAAATATAAAAAAAAAAATTACAATTAGGTACCTATTCTATTTAATTTAGTTTACGAACATTTGATTTTATGATAAATAAAAGTGGATGTATACAATTATTTGTGTTTAACAGTATTCATGCATCTGTCTGTACCCGCGAGTCAAACTTACCCATTTTTTGGATACTCGGTATCTATTGATAAGTACTGAAAAATTCCTTTGGCATACCGTCAAAATTATTATAAAGAGAAATGTTTGATTTGTATCAAAATGTAACCGCCATTGCGAACGAAATCTAGACCTATAATATTGTTACGGATCACCTTGTGGCTGTATGTAAACGGCAGGCGAGAGTTCCGAGAAACGGGATCTGCTTACTGTAACAACGAGTACCTGCACGAAAGTTCTAGAGAACGCGAGAACTTACTGGGCTTAAGCCGCGCAGCATATATAAACAGTCGATGCGAGGGAATGAAAATCAGTCATCGGTGAGTCACGCAATCAGTCAATGGAGAATACTGAGCGACAAATAGTGCGTCTGATATAAATACAGTGAATATAAATATTTGAAACAAATAACTAGAAAAAAATAGTCCTGGTATATAGTTAGCTAATTGTATATAGTTAAGTGTTAATTACTGTTTAGTTATTGTTTACTTGTGTTGATTATTAGAACTGACTTTTCGTTGTTGCATTCATTATTATTGTGTTTTTAATTATTGTAAATAAATATTTATTCCGCCAACTCAAAAAACAGTTTTGTAACAATATCGATATGTATATCGGTCAAAAAAATGTAATTGCAAAGGTTACAAAATTATATTCGTTTAAAACAGGTTTTATAATAAATTTCTAAATACGCGTAATAATAGTGCTTTAGTGTTAATAATTTATTACGAACTTGTAAAGCAATCATAAATAGTTCTATAAATACCTAATTTAATTAAATAATACAGGTGTTCAACAACATATCTGTCTTTTTGGTAAAATAAGATTATAGTAAACTCTTTAGAAACCGGCCGTGCGCTAAACCGGCCCACCCAGTAATCCGACGTTGCGGTCAGCTTCTTGCGAGCGAATTTTTTTACTTTATTTGTTCTTTTGTAACAAACGATAAACATCAAATTGACAACTTCTTTTTTTAAATCTGTTAATAAAAACTGTTCGAGTGACATAATCTATAGTTTTTTGTGACCATAGATATGCTGTTGTTTTTTTTACAAACTCGTGTAACAATTTGATGTATTAATGGAAGATTAATAAATTTAATAATTTAGTTTGATGATAGAGTGCTAGGATAAAAAAAAGTCGATTATAAAAGAAATAGATTCTTAAATATGTATAATTATCAATCATCTTTTTTACGTTTTAAATAATTGAACTGGTATTTGTTCTGAGCAGTAATTAATCTTCTGCTAAGAACAGGAAGTTTAACAATGTCCAACTGTGAAATTATATCACTGTAAATGAAGAAATTTATCAATGACAAAATACTAAACGTTATTTAAAATTCACTGTGTCCTTTTATTAATTTTGTGTCCGTCCATTACTATAATTTATTAGGTATCTGTTAATTGCTTGAATACGCTGGGTCAATGAACATGGGATCCGTTACGTACTTCGACTAGACTTCGACGCACCTTTATACTTAAGGGGGCTCTCTCACTTATGACCTGCAAATACATTTTTTCGATTAACACGATTTGATGACTGTAAAGGTTAATTTAGAGTGAAACACTATCCCCAAAAGGTTCAATTAAGTTGAAAAGGAAGACTTCGTGGCTGCAGATTTGATGGAAAGCAATATTTATGTTAAAATATTGTATTCAAAGCAGTGGCGGACTAACCCCGTCGGAGGTCCCGGGCGGCAGAACTAAATGAGGCCCCTGCCTGCTTATAGAAATTGATTTGTAGTGTAAATTTCGTAAAAAATGAATAATATAGATGTAATGGCTGACAAAAAAATCAAATATTTATAATAAACGACCTACCTACTTTATATTTTGTATACGTACGGGGCCTTCAACTCTAAACTGCCTCTTACTTACTAAACATATTTTGGCCTTGTTTGGGATTTGATTAAGAAGGACTTCTCGATATTTAGAGGCCCCCCAGGAACAGAGGCCCGGGGCGAGCCGCCCTCTCCGCCCCTCCCCAAGTCCGCCACTGATTCAAAGTTTCAATGCTGTCAAAATAATAATTGTCAATATACCTACAACAAATATCTGCAATACAATAACAATATACTGAAAATTATATTTTGACAGCATTGAAACTCTGAAGATGACATGTATCCCCCGCGAGAAATTTATCAAAATAAAATATAGCCTATAACCCTCAAGGATAGTGTAGTTTTCTATTAGTGAAAGGATTTTTAGAATCGGTACAGTAGTTCCAGAGATTACCCACAACATACAAACTCACAAACAGACTCACAAACTTTTCCTCTTTATACCTAATATTAATATAGTTTACTATCTATTGATAACGGGAAATGTGAAGAAAAGAAAATAGTAAATAATAGGTAGTTGAATAGGTATGACGCAATAGGTACTTATCGAAAAATTAATGTTAAACGCACTATTTTGATTATTATTTTGAAAGCAGTAACCTTTCGTTAAAACTTATGAAAATCTCACTTTAGATGCAGCCGTTAAGGTATATGAAACTGTTTTTAAATATTTTAAATTTTGGCCATTCCAAGTGTAGGTACCTACACTAATTGTAACATACCTACTTGTTGCATTATTGCTATTTTTAACACGCTTTTATTAGCTTCACCTGTATGTTTGCTTGCTTGCTTGTTTGTCAGTTTGTAACCGACTTCTTTGAACTTGATTTTGACCAACTTTGAACGGTCGGATTTAGTTTAAACGTTGTCGACTTATCAAGGACCGACGACAATACAATAATTCAATAAGTTTGTCCCATTATCCTGACCAGGATTTCCAGGACTAAAAAAAAAAGCAAAAAACTTCAGATTGAACTGAAACTTTGCACACTTATCAAGGACCGATGACAATACAATAATTCCATAAGTTTGTCCCATTATCCTGACCAGGATCTCCAGGACTAACAAAAAGCAAAAAACTTCAGATTGAACTGAAACTTTGCACACTTATCAAGGACCGATTACTATACAATAATTCCATAAGTTTGTCCCATTATCCTGACCAGGATCTCCAGGACTAAAAAGCAAAAATAAATTATAATTTAAAAAACACGCTTTAATGAACTAAAAAGTAAAAAATAATTAATTTTATTGTAAAAAAGCGTGGGGTGCTTTGTATCATATTTTCATACTACACCACGCTTTTTTACAATAAAATTATTTATTTTTTACTTTGTAAAAAAGCGTGGGTAGTATGAAAATATGATACAAAACACCCCACGCTTTTTTACAATAAAATTAATTATTTTTTACTTTTTAGTTCATTAAAGCGTGTTTTTTAGTTTTTTTAAATTATAATTTATTAAACAGACAGATTATAAATTATAGGCGCTCGACAGCTAAGGTCATCAGCGTCTACGTAATTTTTAAAGTTATACTCAATGAAACCCCCGCCTAAACAAAACACATTCAATCCATCATGTTTTGTGAACTTCGAATTTTTCCCAACAAATCAGTAAAACTGATATCTGACGTTCGTCGCTTGACTAATCATCGACATCACTCGTCCGTCGTGCTCTGGATCAGTGAGCACACACATATCATGGCAGCGGCGTTGAATCTTTCTGATCGCGGTGGTCACCATTCGACCAGCAACGGTGGCCGGGTGGTTGAACAATGTAAGGTCACAGCTGATCGCGACCTTGTCAGCACAACGACCGCTATATAGCTGACGCTATACAATGCATGCTATGTATCAGTCTATACAGTTTGTTTCAATTTTCATGGATCCACCTCGATTGTTATTTTTCAACGAAATAATTTCAATTTTTTCTCATATGTATAACTTTCAAAGACGCATCTTTTCATGTCTAGATTATAGACGTTCGGCAACTGACGTTTTTAGCGAGTTTAGTAGTAAAATTGTGTGTGTTTTAAAGACCACCAACAGCTAAGGTTATTTGGGCCTAGCACCAATTCATATATTTAATTCATTATTTTTTTTAATAATAAATTGAAAATCCAATTGACACTTTTACCAGCTCTCGGGCTAGAACCCGGGAACTGGGGACTTGTGATAGAGAATCCATAGCAACGCCATGTAAACAACAGCACCGCTACACGCTCGGCTATTCTCAAGCCCGAGTTTAGTAGTAGGTATAACACAAGTACATAGGATATATTTTCATATTTTGCTACGCTTTTGAGAGGTAAAGCAAAAAGTTATTTAAGAAAGCTGTTCAGAATAAAAAAAGTATGGGTATGTATGTGTCGCGGGTACAGACAGATGACGTGAATACTATTAAACACAAATAATTATTGAATTCGTTGTCATGGAAAGAAATACCTACATCCACTTTTATTTAATGAAACGTTCGTAAAATATATATCATATAAATAAAATAATTGTAATTTTATTTTTTTATATTTTAAATTGTTATCCAATGATTAATATTCATATAATCTATCTACCTATTTTCATTTAAAAAAAAAATTAAAAATTAAAAGCATTCGGGAATCGAATCTGCGGGCTCGTAAAAAATGAATAATATAAATGTAATGACTGACAAAAAAAATCAAATATTTATAATAAACGACCTACCTACGTTTATACCTATTTTGTATACGTACGGGGCCTCCAACTACAATCTGCCTCTTACTTACTAAACATATTTTGGCCTTGTTTGGGATTTGATTAAGAAGGACTTCTCGATATTTGGAGGCCCCCCAGGAGCAGAGGCCTGGGGCGGACCGCCCCCTTCGCCCCCCCCCTAGTCCGCCACTGCGCAGCGCTAGTGTTTCTTGTTCCCAATTTTAGGCCTGAGTTGCACGTACTTAAAATTCTATAGTATTTGTTACTGCAGGTAACATTATTTGCCAATAGAAATATAAAAAACATGTTTCCATTTATTTTACCAATTTATTAGTTGATTAAGATGTCATAATGCTTAGAACATAAAATACAAAATAAATCACTTTCGTATCCAGTATCTATAAAATACAAATTTTATAAATCGTAAAATGTTTAATGACGTCGCTTTCTTGTAACGATGTTAACATTTTGACACGTTCTTTTTCCATTTTTAAAGGTTATAATAATTACAAATATACGGAGTTTACACTTGTCATTTTTTATGTCACAGCTGGAGCGATTGACGCATGCGCACCGCATCGACATAAAGTGGCCCTACTGTGCAGTGACACGTGACATGATTACTAACGCGACACGTGTCATCAGAAGGAACATGTTCATTTAATCGATAAAAAATATACAGAGTGCAACATCAAAAAGAAAGTGGGTGTAGAAACATGTATATACTTAATTATTTACTATTTGCCTAAAACTGTAAGCCCCCAATATCAGATCATTCGTAATTCCGGAATTGGTTTCGATATTTGATTCTCAGTTTCGGAATTCCAGAACTAATTGTGATACCGAGAAAGGTCTATACTCTATAGTATCTGCATTTTGAAGAAACACGTATTTCTTAAATTCGAAATATGGTTACCTACGCATATTGATACAAAATAGAAAACGTTGAATCAGTTTGCAAACAAACAAAAATTAACATTATCGATTAATAGGCAAATTGGTCATATTCGTATATTCAAATTATTAAAAAAATCGCAGATACTTGAACTGCAGTAATTAAGTCAATGATTTTTCACGAGATTTTTCATCTACTAATTATACAACGTTGCGTCACTTTATTATGACTTCCTCAGGTAATGTAAAAATGTATGTTTGGTTACAATATATACCTACCTACCTAAGAAAGTCAATAAAATGATGCAACGTTAGTAGATGAAAAATCATTGATTTAATGTTGCAGTCCAAGACCTGCTATTTTTTAATTAATTATCGATTATAGTTTCTGTCAAAACCGCTCTTAATACATGCGAAGCTGCGAATATTACAAGCCCAGTTCCCAGGTTCTAACCCGAGATCTACGGTAAATGTGTCAATTTGATTTTCAATTTTTTATTAAAAAATAATTAACTAAAAATATGAAGTGATACGTACTAGGCCCAAATAACCTTAGCTTTTGGTGACCGTAAAAATAAGATTTCTACAAAAACATGAAAAGTTTAAAACCAATCCCTTTCTAAATCACAAATATACTTTATAATCGCTATATACTTTATAACACTGTATCTGAAAAATCGCTGCGTTATTTCTAGAACTTTTGATATTACAAGAAATTTGAGCGCTGGAAGTATGAATACTTAATACAAATTAATTGTTTAATTTATGCAACAAAAAGTAATAATTAGAAAAAATTGGAAATTTCCATTAGCGTAACGTGTGAAGATTCCAAACAAAAGCAATATTTTGCAGAATTAACTACTCTTGTATTAGCTTCGGCACGCAGGATAAATATAATTAATAACCATAAATAATAACAATTAGAGTATCAGTTACTATCAACAAAAATAGATCTTAATTGCTTAATTTTATTAACAGAGCGTGTAGAATTTTGTGATGATCAAATTCAGAATTACGTTTCTTGCCGCTGTTTACAACAGACAATAACATCAAATGTGAACAAACCTGTGATAGAACCAAATAAACAGTTGCCAAAGCCCAAAATTATGTTGGAATGAAATTTCAGAGGTTTTAGGATCTATAAATGAATGTTAAAAAGCTATTTTAATGTTCATTTATAGATCCTAAAACCTCTGAAATTTCATTCCATTATCACACAAAGGATCTTAACTATTATGATGACAAAATTATGTTGTTTAAAAAAGAATGAATAGATTGTGTCGTCTACAATGTCGCGGGTGTTTTGTGCGTGACAACGTCTGCAGCCTGGGATGAAAGAAACAATAAATTTTGCAAAGTACAGCAAAGAGCGATTTTGAAAAAGCTGTAAAAACAAATGCCATCCATTTTTCAAAATTGTATTTTTACCACCTTAAAGTACATAAAAAAGCATTCAAGAAAATTAAGTGAATATAGGTAACTAAGTTTTAAAAATAACTCCAGTAAGACGAAGCCCGTTCAGGCGTAGACATTCTTCCAAACGAACTTTGAAGTTATTCATCACGTATTCCGCACAGCATTACCAGTGGGATTTGAACCACCTCCCGTCGGATACGTTCTTTCAGTGCTTCAACTGTTCTTGGTGGGTTATCCTGATAAACTTTGCTCTTCAGGTAACCCCACAAAAAATTTGAAAATGGGTGCGAAAAGCACGACGTGTTTGCACGTAAGAGCGTCCATTTTGATAAAACGCGTTGAAAGCGTACGCGCGATTCTGAGGTGTCCACAGCTCCATTGCTACTGAATGCTAACGTGTCAGGAATATGGCCGACTGCATCCCCACCACTGTCCATCAGCTGAGCACGATTTCCGTGCTTTTCAAAATCGCTTTTTACTCTACCCCACCTTGTACATTTTTATTGTCTAGTGAATTTTAGAAATTTCACGTTTTGTCTGGTGATTTCTGGAAAGTAAAATTTTATTGTCTAATTTTTAGAACGTATATACTTTGGTTGATTGGTGTATTCTAGAAAGTTCATTATAAATGTCTGGTAAATTTTGGAATGTACACTTTGAGTGTCTAATGGATTCTGTACATACATAAGTGTTGCTAATATGTATTATCAAAAAAATAACTGAAATATTTCATGTCAAAATCTGTTTTTCTAAAATGGTAAATTGGTAAGAAAAGATTACTTTCCGGACATGCATGCTTACCTGCGTAATGAGACGTTGTAACGTCGAAATGTACTGTGTTATGTGACAGTGGAAAGATAAGGATTGCACGTCAATAATGCAGTTTTCTGCAAGACTAAAACAGTTCGACGCGTCATCTCTCGAGTGGAAGGGGAAGTATACTTTCCGTACATGGACACCTGCCTGGGTAGTGAGACGTTGTCACGTCAAAAGTGTATAAAAGAATGAACAACGAACGATCGCAACGCAGCGTTGTTACGAAGTAGGGTTAATAAACAAATAATCTCCGGCAATAGACACCATATTTGGACGTTTTAACAGCCGTCAACTGTTACACAATCAAGAGTGAGGATGGGATATCCTTTTCCGGTGTTGTTATAGTAACTATATAATAACACTTATGTTAAAACACGTTTAACTTTGGTACAGAAACTTGTGAGGATGTAGATATTAGATTTTAATTCAGAATACAAATTATACGTTAAGATAGGCTATTTTACATAATGTAAGGATGGATGAACTACGCAAGCTGCAATAATTTCTTGTACGGTGGTACACCATTTATATTTTATATCATAATCAACACCTATACAAAATTGTAACGGGGCTTAATTTTGTTTTCTTGCGATCTTTTTGGGTTTTTACTTAGATGGGAACACGTTTCTACAATCTACAGTTTGTGTGTGTGTGTGTGTTATTTGAACAAACATTAAATACTCGAGAACGGCTGAACCGATTTTGGTGAAATTTGGTATACTAATGTATAAAGATAAAATGTCTGTCAAAACGGGCATTAACGCGATCGGAGCCGCAAGAAACTTATCCTTGACATCTAGTATAGCCATTATGCGACTGAAGTAATAATTGTAAGTAGGTACTTCAGCCAGTTGGTGCAAGATATCAGGGATAATTTGGAAGTATTTATATACTATTTTCTTCTGCTGGTTGCCATCCCTGTAATCAAATACCAACATTAAAACTTGAACGTAAGGTAAGGTGACCAGACGTCCTCCTTTGAGGAGGACAGCCCTCCTTTGGTGAGATTTACCCTCCTCAGTGATAATGTCCTCCTTTCCAGTGTTAGTGTCCTCCTATATCCTCCTTTCGAATGATAACGTCATAACGACCCCATTTCCCATTTGTCCTACTTTTGAACGATTTCAACACTATGGATAGACAATCTCACAACCGGTAGAGTAGTCACAGCATTCTTTAATGATTATATTATTATTTTACAGCAAATAGTAATACGAATACGGCTATAGACTGTTAGATGGCGCCATTCCTATGTGTTTCATAGTTTTTTTTTTGTGTCCAGTTTATGTCCTTCTGAGCAATTTTAGAATTTTGGTCACCTTAGCGTAAGGTCACCAAAAGGAACGTAAAAATTATTAAATAAAATATTAATATATCAATTAAAAGTAATAGTGTACGTTACTTTAGTGCTGAGATTTAATAATCTTTTTATAAGTTCTTATTAAAAAATCGCGCTTTCTTGGTCTTAGCAACAGATCGCTATATTATTTAGAATACCAATGAAGATGTGTTTTAAGGTAGCGTTTTCTTCTGTAATGAAAAGGTGTTGTCCTTATCTTTTATTTTATTATACAACAATATCCGGACAGAAAATCGCCAACTGTAATGGTGAGGGGGGTGTGTGAGTTTCTCTAATATTTTGAACAACAATAGAAACTGCAGAATATCATTGTTAAACTTATTTAATCATTACTTACCAACAACTACTCATTACAGAAGAAAACTGTATCTTTACAGTTGCCCTCCTCACTTACAAGTACATTACAGATGGAAATGTGTGCAAAAATGCAGTCTGTTAACAAATTACATATTTCAATATTGGATGTCTATTTTTCTTGGACTATTATCAAAGTCTGCTTTAACTTTTTCGCATCCTTTACGGAGGTACGAATATTAAAGATGGGCATCCACTGTAGCGGAGCCAACTAATACGCCGACTTTTAATAACGCTATAAAGAACCTATTATTTGTTGAAGCAGCTAGTGTTACAATGTTAGTTATGACGCGGGTATTTTAATGAATGATGTTTTATATAGGAAACGATTTTATTACTGTGTCACTTGACTCAATCATTGATTCATTGACAATTCATTTGAGAATACGTTTTAACATACGATCTGTTTGATATTCACGAATTTAAAATCGAGTTAAGTGGGGGTTTAGTTTTGAAAGGGTTCATTTATATCTACCTATATGGATTAGTTTCACAAAGGTCAAACTCCTTGGTACAGTGAATGGTGGACTACCACACAGGGAAGCACTTGAAGCTTCAAAAAACCAAAAATAAAACTGTAGTTACTTTAACATATTATATACGGAATTAATTCTTGCCAAAACCCTGCCGACAATATAGTGTATGTGCTAATACTGGCATTGTGGCTTTATTATAAGAACTTAAGTTTGTTTTTGGACAAAATAAAAAATTTAACCCCTTAATACATCCCTTAAAATAATATTTTTTTTCTTAATTTCAATATTTTTATCAATGCAACCTCGGTACCAAATTAAATACACCCTTCAGTAAGTAAAGCACTATCCGCAAACTAGTGTTTCTATAAAATTTGTAAGTCCGGTCCTGTCGGGCCGATTTTATTAAAATTTTAGCAGAACATTTTAATCGTTACTAAAGGGTTAAATTTCAATTTTGAAACGATTCTGAGAATTTTTTCAACATTTTTGGACCCAAAAACATTTTTCAACCCCTAAAAACCACCCTTAAAATAGTCCGATTGGGGCCATTTTAAATAGGCTTCGTGCGGTGATGGATTTCAACGTGCCTACCAAATTTCGTCAAAATCAATTAACTCTTTCGAAAGTTATAGCCCGCACACATATATATATATAAATATATATATTATATATACATAAATAAACAGACATTTCCAAAAATGGTGCCAAATTGTTCAGGAGGCTATGAAACGTCGAGAAATTTTGTTCCGACCCCTAGGTCCCGCCATCCGACCGACGCCAATAGTGTATGTGCCATATGGCAAATACACTAAAAAGCGGTTTTTAAAAAATATCTATCTTTCGACTGTCTGTCTGTGGTCGCACCTAGAGCCCAAACCACTTGATCACAAAATCGATCTTAGCTTAAATGCAGGAGAATTGGCCTTTAAGGTAGTTGTCGTGCTATGGGCATAGTTCAGAAAATTCTAAATTTTCGTATACTCATTAAGGATACTATAATACAAATACCAATAAAATTTGAAGTTGATTGACCATCTCTAACTCGAGATAAACTTAATTAAAGTTCGGATAATTAACACGGAGAACATAGGAAAGGTTGTGTTTTTGACAAGTTTTTTAATTTAAAAAAAAAGTAACAGTGAGAAATTTTCAAAAAACTAACTGTTCAATGTTCATAGATGTTTTTGTTCTGAGTTTAAAAAAGAAAATCCAAAAATTATTTTATTGTTGAGATATAATAACGCAAAGTTCAACAATTTATGAGAAAAGATTGACATTTTTATATAATCTAAGCGAACAAACTAAGTGAAATATGTGTAACTATCTGAGCAACAGTTTAGATACAATCTCTAACAAAATTTTTTTACATTTAACACTATACTTATTTATTGTTTTACAGCGTATTATGAACGAAACTTTTGGATGTTATTATCACAAGCCAACTACCTTAAAACAGCTGTAAAAACAGATTAAACATTTTCTCGAAAACGTCTCTGACGATTGTGAATAAATTTTTCTCCTTTAGTACCTACCAGTATAAGATGGCATAAAGTCCTCCCAGAAAACGTATAGGGCGGCACGCTGTGGTGACAGTACTAAAATATCTAAGATACCCTTAAATATATTTTTGATATCAGATACTTTTGAGCAGTATCTTCATTAGTATCTTATATACAAGATATGCCTCAGCTCTGGGAAAGTCAGTCCGAGTTGTGCCGAACCGTTTATCCCATTAATATAATTTTATGAACCGCCCCTGATTTTTTATAACTCTTTTGGAGATTTATAAAAGAATGTAGGCTTTCACGGCCGGCGTTAATAGAATTAAGATAAGAATCTTTCGGGCTTATGAGCCGTGGTCTACTGGAATGGCATCTTCTTCTTCCAGACGTTTCGCTTGCAACTGCGGCAAGCATCTTCAGTGGTGTGTCCGAGAAGAACACTACGATCACGTCGAACACACCACTGAAGATGCTTGCCGCAGTTGCAAGAGAAACGTCTGGAAGAAGAAGATGCCATTCCAGTAGACCACGGCTCACAAGCCCGAAAGATTCTTATCTTAATTCTTTTGGAGATTGACAAAAAACTGTTTTGATGTCTCTAGTAGTATTTTATTTATAAATTAGATCATCGTCGCTTTCTTATAATCTGAATTTAGAAACATTTCTTTTGATTGCTATTTTTCATTCTCGTTTTTATACTACTCAGTTTGATTTATAACGCTCGACGTTTTTACTATACACTGGATGGAGTCATCATCGGACAAATATATTCCACTTCAAAATACAATAAAATAAATTGAACCGCCGTATTAAATATCGGTTTTAATGCATATTTTATAACTTTACAAGTGTAAACAGACTAACATTGGTTGTGGTGTAGAAACATCATTATTCCAAATTGGAAGGAAAAAACGTTTTGATCTTTTTCTATTTTTAACCGACTTCCAAAAAAAGGGGGAAGGTTCTCAATTCGACTGTATTTTTTATGTATGTGACCTTATATTCCCTGCATTTTTGAAAAGATTTTGATGATTCTTGTTTCATTTAGCAACAGGCAGATCAATTTTTCAATACAATACTCGTATAAGACAATGTTCTTTTCTCAAAAAAAAATTACATTACAACCGGATATCATGTTAAAAAAATAACAATTTTACAAAAAAAAATACCATTCAACAGTTTTTAGGTAAATTTGGATTTGTTCATGCTGATCTCAGAAATTGCTCTATTGATACAAGGTGGGGCAGAGTAAAGAGCGATTTTGAAAAGCACAGCCTTTTCAAAAATCGGTCTTTACTCTGCCCCACCCTGTATAAAAAATGTTTTAACTGTGTAAAAATAAATGTCTTCCCGATTATTTCAGGATGTATATTATTATGCAACGACAAAAGGAGGAAGATGCTAAATTTGTACAAAACATTCTTGTTTTTTTTATTTTAGAAAAAAAAAATCGCTTCAATCACAAGATAAACACAGTTCTGTACCGAACTAGCGAGATGATGCGTGAATAGCGTGAATAATTTATGGTTTCCAGAATACGTTAAAATCGTTATAAAATATTATAAAAGATATTATAGAGAGGCACTTAATGGCGCTTATTTTTGTTAAGCCGGATTTAAACAGTCATATTATTATAGGTATAACGTAAAATCTTCTTTGTAATCGTTTGACAATGTCAATTTTTTTTCATCTCGTAAAAGACTAAATTTTACCTTCTTAAAGTAGCTGGTTATTTATTTTTTAATAACGGATATCTTTAAAAAATAATTTCATTTGAAATAATCATGGGAAAATTTGCAAAACAATAATTTGATTTTTGAAGTTATACTTCTTTTGGCGCGTTATGGAAAAAATGATGAGAGTGAATTTTTAGGATGCGCGCGCATCGCGTCACGAAAATTTAACAGGATGAAGTTAGTAATTAGTAATAACTAGTCGTTACACCAGTCTTAATGTGACAAGAGCGTTTTCGGTTTTGAATAACATTAATAAAAGCTTTTGCCGTACAAATGCTCGTGTGTGCCGCTTTTGTTAAATATGAGTTCGTACTCCAAACCGTACTGATTTCACGGTATTATTTTTCTTGATTATAATATCCTATAGTACTGGTATAAGACGTCTCCGTGGTCTAACGGTAACGTCGTGGCTTCATAAGCGATAGGTCTCGGGTTCAAATCTCAACACAAACATGCATTTTTTTTAATAAATAATTAGATATAAACTTAATAAATAAATATATTTAATAAGTTAATAATTTGTTAAATTTAATTAATTTATTTAATATCTTTATTTTATTATTTTATCGTCTTTTTACAAACGTTTGTACTGGCACGCGGGATAAAATTTTTGGAGTTATTTTTGTTTTGTTACGTAAAAGAAGTATAACTTCTGACGTGCGTACGTAGTACACACATACACTCTTTTTTTATGAATTTTTGGTTTGATGCAGGTGGTGACCACTGACTTAGGACGAAAAGGTGTAAAGTAGTGTACTCAGTCAGGGGGTGGGGATAAGAAAGAGAAGTTGTCTCTTCTGGAAAATTACCGAAATGAGGCCTGGCACCCGGAGCAATCACCTTTACCGGCGACTTAGAGACATTACTGAATCCCATGATTATGCAATTTACAAGATTCATGCAAAATCAAATTTGTTAAATGTGAATCCCGCTTTAACAATAACAGTATTATTAATATCTTACCATAGTGTTAACTACCAATAAGACTGATTGATAATAAACGGCTCTTAATTAGTTAAGCATTGATAAATGATCACTTAACAATTATTTTTTTATTATTTTTTTACAAGTTTCCGTTTTGTTTTAGGCATGCATATTTAACGATTTTTTATTATCAAGCATTTAAAAACCTAATTGATTATTTATATTGTACCCGTCTATATTAAAGAATGCAGAATTGGTATAATCTTGACATTTCTATTTTCTATACAGTTAGAACAATATCATAAAAAAAATAACCAAAAAAAAAGAATGTGGTTTTATGAAACCACGGTACAAGTGAAACGTTTTTGTCATGACCCTAAACGTTTTTATCCTGAAATCGCCGAAAGTGTATAATTTTGTTAATGCATCGAAAGCCCGCAAGACGCTAATGACCTAAGTTGTCGACGCGTCTATAATTTACAATAAAAGAAAGCCCGCAACGTTTGATTGTATGAAAAAAATAAACAAAGACAAATAATTAACAATGAAAGATAAACAATCAATATGATTAATTTCCCTAGACCGTAACTAAATACATAAGAATATCAGACGACATTATCGCCATGATATTATATAGAAGGCTATATAGGAAAAATGTAAATGCACCGCCGGGATTCGAACCCAGAACTCCCGATTTCGCGTCAGGAAAGTTTCCACTTACTACACAGTGCCCGACAGTGAACATTTAATCTTTCCTATATATAGCGACGATGTACCACAAATCCAGTAACTGCGAGAGCTATTAATTTTATAACAACATTACAATTAATGCTGCCTTTCTCAAATGGCTGTCTTATAGTCAAATATAGACAAATATATAAAAAAAATTGAAATAAAATATTAGTAAAAAAGCTTTTTAAAGACACGCTTTTATTTTTAAATGTACTAAAAAGGAAAAAAATAAGTTTTAATAATTTAGTTTCATAATTATAAAAGCGTGGGTTGTTTATTAGTCACGACCCACGCTTTTATAATTATGAAACTAAATTATTGAAACTTATTTTTTTCCTTTTTAGTACATTTTATTAATAAAAGCGTGTCTTTAAAAAGTTTTTTTACTAATATTTTATTTTGTTCCTTTTAGTCGTTTAAAAGTATATCACCTTTTCACTCCCTTAGGGATTACATTTCGAAAAATTCCTTCATATAGTGAGTGCTTACGTCACAAAAGAAACCTATACTGTCCAAATTCCAAGTTTCTAGCTTTAGCGGTTTGGCCTAGGCGTTGAATAGTTAAAAAAACCTACTCCCTCGTTTGACCCCCTTAGGGATTGAATTTAATTTTAAAAACGATTGATTCATGTATTGTCATCGGGAATGTATATGTGTGCCAAATGTTAAATCTATCGGATACGTGGAAGTCGTTCAAAATTGACTTGCAAGTTTTGACCTAAGCAAACAAAGCTAACATGCAAACATTGCAAGTTAAATAAAAGCTTGTAAAAATATATAAAAAATAAATATCACGCGGAATATGGAATAGTTGTAAAAATGACAAAAACAGTAATCGTGCCGACGGGAATAGAACCATCGACTTTCTGCGTACGAAGCAAACGTTATACCACTGAGCTATTATATAGGTGTTTGACGTGCGGCTATTTATATGCTACATCTAGTTGTTATATAGGATATAAATATGGGATCGGTGTTGAACGTGACGTGACGTGACGTGACATGACGATCGATATGCGTAGCAAACGAAAAAAAAACCAGGCTAAAAAAGTTACACAACCGTTCCCTATTCTTTTTTCGTAACTGTCACATAATATATCAATAAAACAGCTATACTGCATTTTAAATATGTTTTTTGCCCACTTCGTATTTTTCTATTTATGTTTTGGTGAACACTATAATAATTTATCTTCATCAAGATAATCTTTAATCTGAATATCTAATTTTACATAATAACTAGCTTTGCCTGCGGGTTCGCTTGCGTGAACGTCGATTTTGCCCGCAGATTCGTTAGCGTTAATGACGATTTTGACGGAAGAATAGCTGGATAAAAAGTACGCTGTTATGTACTTTAAGCTTGTGTAGCCATTCTTGAGTAATATCGCTATAAACAAACAGACAAACATTCTGAAAAAACACTCTCCCATCTTTGGTGCATTTACGGACCATTGCCATTTTCTATTTTTTGTCATTACATTTTCAAATTTTTACTTTGTTATCTATACTAATATTATAAAATTGGTAAATTCCGATGTGTTCGTATATATAGTAACGCGCCTACAAAGTCCACATCATGAGAGAGTCATATTTTTAATAATTTATACAGAAGTTAATAACTTTAATAAAAATAAACTAAATCGTAACTTAGTCTGTAATTGTAAAGTTCTAAGGACTAGAAGAGCGAATTTTCCGTTTTCATAATTTTTTTCCTGTTTTTCAAATTTCAATCTATCTATATCTATTTGTTTGGTTGAACGCGCTAATCTCAGGAACTACCAGTCCGATTTGAAAATTTTTTTTTATTAGATAGCCCATTTATCGAGGAAGGCTATATAATATCACGCTACGATCAATAGGAGCGGAGCATCAATGAAAAATGTTGCAAAAACGGGAAAAACTATTCCTTTTGAGAGCTTCCGTTGCGTGCGCTGCGTAAACGGTTAAAGTTACGCAAAAATCATGTATGACGTAATTGTTCCCGGAAGGTTTATACATATAGCGAACGAGCGTAGCGAGTGAGTAATGTAATTCCTAAACCACGCAACGGATTTTGATGCAATTTTCACCATCAGTTAGATAATTTTTCACGGAAGGTTTATATATATAGCGAACGAGCGAAGCGAGTGAGTAATGTAATTATAATATTCAAGCGAACGAGCGAAGCGAGTGAGTAGTGTATTTATAATATTCAAGCGAACGAGCGAAGCGAGTGAGTAGTGTATTGCACCCGGGCGAAGTCGGACGGGGCCGCTAGTTAGCATAATAAAAGTTGAGGAATGTTAGGAAACTATGATATTAGTGTAGCTTGATGATGGTGATGCCCCCCCCCCAACGCGAATTGAATTCCTTCCAGATTTAGACAAAATCCTCTAAACTATTTTCAACAATTATTGTGAGCAACCCTGAAGCACGACCATATTTTAGGTTTATTTGGATATAAAATTTGAATTAAAGCACTGATGCTGGGTTTATCGTACAATTTTAACATGCTGTTTTTTTAATTACGCTGTTAAATTTTGATTGCTACTTTTTCAATGGTTGCTGCATTTTTATTTTGGTAAATTATTGATCGTTACCATAGCAATCGTCATTTAACAGCGTGATTAAAAAATAAAATTGTACGATAAACCCAGCATGAGGCTCTTGCAAACTTAGAAATAATTATTGCGAAATCTTATAAAATTGAGTCAATTGAGTCAGATTATTTGCTTGCTTGATATTAAAGGGTTTAGTAAAGTTTCTAAAATTTTAAAATTTATTATGCTATTTATGATGGTACCCATGGTCAACGTATAAAATTCCCTAATTATTTACACTAAAATTTCCTTTCCCTATAAAGTTCTCAACTTTAAAGGGAAACCTCTCAAGCTGGCAACATAATATGATAAAGTGTAAATCAACATCGTAAGCACAAAAGTTCTTGGCTGTCTACGAAACGATTTTGACATATTTTGTTTGAAATGCCACAGAAGACCACAGAGAATATCTTTCAGTCTTTTCTTATTCCGTAGTATTTCGTATAATATATTCTAATATTTTATTATAAACAAGTTAATAATTGTTAATTAATAAATAATAAACTGAAATTTTGAAAATTTAATTTAATAACATTACATTAATTTGAAATAACCTTAATGATGAGACGCTAATAATCCAAAAAATAGTTGAATAACCATATTAGTAATCACTAATCGGTAATTTAATTCTTTAAGTAATGAACAATAAATTGTAAAAATTGATATACATAGTATACGGCACACTAACTATTGACATTAGTTGGATAGTGGAAACTAAAATCTTGACGTTTTACACCATTTTGAAGAACTTGGCACTATTTTTAAAAATATTTATATGTGTGCGCGATAACTCGCGAAAGACATGATAAACTTAAATGAAATTTGGTACACATATTGATATGCTCTACAAAGTCTATACTTAAAATGGGCGTAATCGAACCATTTAATGGTAGGGGTTGAAATTGTTTTTGAGCTCGAAAACACTGAACAGTTTTCGAAAATCTCACAGTAAAGATTAAAATATGCCCCCAAAATTTTAACAAAATCGGCCAGACATTAATTTGTGGATAGTGAATTGAATGGTGCATATAATTTGGTGCAGATGTTGGATTGAGAAAATACTTACCCATTATTGAAATTGAAGAAATTTAATCGAATTCAGGGATGTAATCAGATATTAATTTTTTAATTTGTCCAAAAATAAATTAAAGTTCACATAGGCCCGTATTCACCGAGCCTAGTTATTTATTTATTCCGCTGATTTATTCCCCTGGTAACTATTACTCGGATTAAATAGCGATATTTCAATTCACCAAACGTAGTTTAGTTTACTGCAGGTATAGATCGTAAGAATAACTATTCTGTCCAATTTCAAGGGTATAAATATTTATTCGTCTAGTAAAATAGGATGGCCACGAAATGCACAAATTACTTTATGACCTGGCGACCTTTTCAGGTAAATATTAATTCCATATCTTTCAGGTAAAGGCTTTTGTAGTAAAATAAAATAAATTTACATTTTCGATCGATGCGCCATCGGTCGGATCTTTGGTAAACGTGCTTTAGAATCAAAATATTTGACAAAATATCCAAGGTGTATAGATAAAGTAAATTTGTACCTGAAGTTACTATTCTATCGAATGAATTGCTTGGTGAATTAAAAGTTAATTTTATTCCAAGGAATAAATTTATTTTAAGATTAGTAACTTCTATCTTTAACAGTGTTTGGTGAATACGGGCCATAGTGATACAAATTTGTATCGCAGTGCAAAAACATTATTTTATCGACAAGGTTCTGTACTGCGACTTGAGTTTTTTTTTATTAACTGGCTTGTGTGTGTGACGAGTATATTGGTGTTATTGCCTTCATTCTGATCACAGTTCAGAGCATCAGAACCCACGTTTAGTGGACAGTGTCATTCGACATCATCGTCAGCAAGTTGATTGCACCAATACCCATGTCTAAAGCAAGTTACCCACACCATACAGTCGAACCTGTGGTGAGGATATTATATAGAGTAGGTATTATGATGATGGTGGAGATACATATGAGGTGGTGTCCAAAATACTCCAATTTACGTTCATCAACTTGCAACTTATTCACAGCAATATACAAACAAGTAAATTCTATGGTGTTATTATAGACGCTCGACATCTGAGGTCATTAGCGAGCTGTCTCTATGTAAATTCAGTAGTGTGGAAGATTATTGTTACAAAACTGTTTTCTGAGTTGGCGGAATAAATATTTATTTACAATAATTAAAAACACAATGATAATGAACGCAACAACTATATACAATAATTCGTAACAATTAACTATACACAATAATTCGTAACGATTAGCTATATACAATAATTCGTAACAATTAACTATATACAATAATTCGTAACAACTATATACAATAATTCGTAACAATTAACTATTTACAATAATTCGTAACAATTAACTATATACAATAACTCGTAACAATTAACTATATACAATAATTCGTAACAATTAACTATATACCAGGACTATTTATTTCTAGTTATTTATGTTTCAAATATTTATATTCACTGTATTTATATCAGACGCACTATTTGTCGCTCAGTATTCTCCATTGACTGATTGCTCGTAGGGTTGAATGCCTGACTCACCGTTGAATGCTGTTATATATGCTGCGTGCATAAACCTAGTGTGTTCTCGCTTTCTCTAGAACTTTCGTGCAGGTACTAGTTGTTACAGTAAGCGGACCCCCGTTTGTCAGAACTCTTGCCTGCCGGTTATATACAGGGTGATCCGTAACATTATTCTCAACAAACCATGAGTTAAAGGTCAAAGCGCACAAAACTGGTGGTTTCCACAGGTGTCAGCAAGTGGAGCTACGGTACTGAAGGATATTACACTAGTTTCTAAATAGAGCTGCTGCAATAATGTTCTCGATAAGGTGTCAGTAATATCCAAAGAAACCATTTTTGGATTGAAAAGGACAATTCACTTGATGAAGTAAAATTAGCAAACTTTTGGAGCAGAAAGTGTTACTTTGATTCGTTATCCTTTTAAAAGAAGATCATTTGATTAAAAACTTGTCTAAGCTGGGGACAGGTAATTCTTGGGTAATTTTAGAATGCATCTCGTATAATAAATATCTAGATAATACCTATATACATGTAGTAAAGATCAGCAACATCGTATTAAGAACCAGTTCTCAATGCATGGCTGCTTTGATACCAGTGGCGGACCACTATATGTATCTTTGTTTAAACCACGGTCCATTTATAATAACTAACTCTCTTCAACTACCGTGAAACATTTAACTAACGAAGCATCAAGAGTGGGCTAGAGTTAACACACAAAACACTTTAAAAACAACCTCCTTTATATATCTCCGTTCTTGTTTAACTCATACCGAATCAAATCGAATCTGAAAAGAATAAACTTACAAATATTAGCTTATTCTTACAACAAATGGGATTTATTTGTGATCAAGTTTCGGTATACAATCAAATGATGTGTATGTTTTGATGCCATTCTTTTCTATTCGACCGCACTGTAAATATAACTAATAAAGAAAGAAGATACTGTATCAAAATGAAAGTCAATGTGAATGCAATATTTAACATTTGCAGAACAAGTTCGGGAAATCTGTCGATTCTTTACTGGCTTTACGGATTGTCTATAAGGTTGACGTGAGATGGATATAGTTTTTGAGATCTGTTTTCTGGATGAACGGGCGTTACTATCTTGTTTATAATCCTTCTTGGATGCGTGTTTTTTGATTGCAGCTGTGTGGTGGTAAGAGAGTGGTAAGAGTTGCCGGGCGGTGACGGTGCATAAGCTCTACCACGACACGACCAGTGTCTTCTGGTGATCGTGCCAACTACCACGGGTGTACGTTGCCCTTAAAAAAGGACGCGCGCGCGGAAGTTAAATGCTGGTTCGGTGAAGACCGCGAAATTTCTTACAGCAGCGGTTTGCAATAGTGTGCGTGCTTTTTACTATTATGAATGCTTCCCTGTATTATTTATCTCTTTTTATCGATGACACTACTGTGTTTTCAGAATTATTGGTGAACAATTAGTGACAAGTCAAATCGAATTTGATTTTTCTAAAAACTAAGTTCGAAATTTCAATTAAATATAAAACATTTTTGTGCAAAAGCGACAACATCTTCAAGAGTTTTAACTGTAGGTTGATAAAAACAATTGAAAAATTGTTCAAAGTTTTATTTACATTTTTAATATTTATGCATTGTTCCAAAATCACCTTCTGTTTTTGTTGACTTGTACCCGATTGCAATGACAAATTATTGCTTTTATCGGAAAACCACGATAATATAATATATTTGATCGATTGCTTTGGCACAGATTTTTTTCACTTTAGTGAAAATATATTTTGGTTCGTTGTTGAAAGTATAATTCGATACCCAGTTTGACAAAATCTTAATAATTAGATTGTCTTTGATCTTTGAACGTGAAAAAAGTTTACAGATAACTATAATTAAATTCTGGTTAACTTTTAATCAACATTAGTGCAAATGTTTTTATGTTGAATTAAATCAATAGTATCAGAAGTTGCATTTTTGAATCTTATCATCATTATTCTAATGATATTCCAAGCTCCCGGGCTTTCATTCACTAACATTAATATTGTTTAAGTTTAAGACAAATTCTGTTACCTATATTTTCTTTAAAAGGTTCATTATAATAATACAAAATAGAAATAAACAAAGCCTAAATCAAATGTATGCTGCCAACCCCTAAAATTTTATTGCACTACAAAATTTGAGTATTTTGTTAACCATAAACAGTGAAATTCCTGTCTCATTTATTTATTAAATCAACTCAACCTAAAAAAAGTAATTTATTAATAATAATTTTTGAGAAATTGTTTATAACTTGTGTAATGTTTTAAATATGCTTCCTTTTTAGTAAACAGTAAATTTTGGGGGTGAACCGTTTGTTCAAATAAAAATAAATAGATTGTCGATTATAGACGCTCAACATTTAAACTCATCAGCGTCTATGTTCAAATAAAGTTAATCAGCTAAGTGATTATTTTGAAATTATTCAAAAACACATTAACATAATATTTATTGTCGTAAAAATATTTGTCTACAAATTAAGATAAATTATAAAAAAATTATAAATTGAAATTAGAGCTGCTTTTACTAAGGCAAATATTGTGAAAAAAATAATATTTATCAGCCTAGACCCTAGGGTATACAAAAATTTTAGTAAAATATTTTCAACATGCTAATTTTACGACAGTTTTAAAACAGACAAAATAATAGTCCCGATTACAAAAAAGTTAAAAATAAATTCTTAATTTTAATATCTCAATAATTTTTTGAAATGTCGAATACAAACGTTTGTCCAGCTTGACATTCCATTTTTAATTGCAATACACCTATTTTATTGAACGACTATCTTTCTCTAGAAAACAAAAGTCGAACTAATTTTCAACAGTTTTTAAATGTACAATTTCTGAATACAATCTTATATAATTTTTGCAAAGATACTTTCCCTCCACCACATACGGCATACAGTTATCACGTATCAATTATTAAAAATCGGTTGTCACCCGTCGCATTAAAATTTTGTTAAACTGTTCAGAAGGTAAATATTGATTTTTTGACGTTAAAATATAATATAATAAATTACTATTAACGACGAAAGTATATACAATTAAGTGAAAAACTTATAACTTAATATCGGGAAAACAGCATAAAAAATATATTTAGTTAATTATTTATTTTAGAAATTAAGAGACGTTTTTCCTAAATTTTAGGCATCAGGTTATAATTAATAAGTACCTACATAAATATCACTATAATTTTTCAAACAATTAACTATAATTTAAAGAATTAATGTTCTACTAGTAAGTACAATCAAATAGTTGCCAAAGCAGCGAAATATAACAAATAATTTCTGGAGCGATGAAATTTGATGGAGTGGTAGGGACCGCCCACCGAAGTTGAACCCAGAATTCCCGACCATCCCCTAAAGGAGAAAATTCCGTTAGGGGGTGGTTTTGGTTTTTTCAGTTATATCTCCGAAAGTATTCATCCGAATTGCGATTTTTTTGTACTTAAATTTGCAGAATGAAATTCTCAACAATTTTTATAAGCACATATTTCACCTGCGAGCGATATTGAAAGAATTATGTCTCAGAGTATGTGAAAAGATTAAGGGGGTTAAATCCGTTTTCGCCGTTTTTCTGTACTTTCTTTAAGTAATCTATAGCGCTTGAAATTTCCTACAATTAGGATGCGGCGAACATTTTTTCTCAGTTGCATCTACGCTCCGCAGAGGGCGATTTCACCCCCTATCTTCCACATACTCTGAGACACAATTCTTTAAATATCGCTCGCAGGTGAAATATGTGCTCACAGAAATTGTAGACATTCTGCAAATTTACGTACAAAAAAATCGCAATTCAAATGAATACTTTCGGAGATAAACTGAAAAAACCAAAACCACCTCCTAACGGAATTTCCTCCTTTAGGGAATGGTCGGGAATTCGGGGTTCAACTTCGGTGAGCGGTCCCTACCACTCCACCAAATTTCATCGCACCAGGAATTATTTTAGTCCCTCGGGTTTACTTTATTGAACTATACACAATTTTCCCAATATTATAACTGTTCAGATTTATTTATATAGTGTGTAAAAATTGTTTTTTAATGTTTTATATTTTTTTGATTTATCATTTACTCAGTAACTAATAACTCAGCCGCCGCGATAGTGGAAGATTCGGGTTTGAGTCCCGATGGTGACATAGGTTTAAAATGAATTTTTCTAGAATATATTGCATTGTAACGTTACGTCATTAGATGGATGTTCCCAACATTAATGCTATAGCATAAAAAGTATTTACTTGTATTTTAATAGTTTGCGAAAATTGATATTGCATGAACATTTAACACTTTTCTTTATGTTTTGAGAGTAGACCTGTGCAATCAGAATTTAAAATTTTTTCTAGTACTGCATTGTAATCAGGTAAAAATGACAAAAATAGCGTAAGTTTAACACAAATTTATGTGTAGAAAAAAATTAATTTCAAAAAAACTGTTCAAATAGCCCTCTTCCTTAGTATTTTTTGCATACATCTGTAAAGAAAAAACTTTAAAATGTCAATTTGACTTCCCGTAATTTGAAATAATACGTCGTGCTGTAAAGAAAATATTGATAAATATCACGTTTTTTGATACAATTTTTTAAACAGATTTTTTTTTTTTTTAGTTTTTAAGCAATTAGAGCCCTTCTATAAAGCTTAATGTTTAATTGTAGCTAATAAAAACAGTATTAAAATGACTTTTGTGACCACAGTTTGAAATTTGCCGAGATCATTTTTTGCAATCTGCGTGTGCAGTCACCTTAATGCTATAACATAAAAAGAATTTAGTATTTGTATTTTAATAGTTGGCGAAAATTGATCGCACGAACACTTAACACTCTTTTCTTTATATTTTGAGGGTAGTACCTATATACAATCAGAATCTTACCTTATCTCGGATACGGTTTTTTTTCTATCCTGTTCCAATATTTCCATTTTCCTACGGAACAAGCGATTTTGCCTTGTACTCACAGATATATCTATTATAACGAAATGTCCTAGAGCAGGGGTCGGCAACCTTTTGAGACGGAAGAGCCAAAAGTTACAATTTACAAAATTTCCCAGTTTTTAAAGAGCCACTAACATTTTTATTTCAATATTATGGTATTTGATTAGGATTATAACTAAACAAACAGAACAGTGTTGCCACATTTAAAAAATGTCAGCTGTCCGTATATTCTCTACTCCACCTATTCTCACTGTTCTCTGTTGAGTGTTTTTATCCTGTTTAAAGTTTTTTTGCAGTATAATATTTTTTATGAGTTTTGAAAATAAAATAATATAATTATTAATATTTGCGCATGGACCTGGAGAGCCGCATCTTGACATCATAAGAGCCGCATGCGGCTCGCGAGCCGCAGGTTGCCGACCCCTGTCCTAGAGTAATTGGCTCGAAAATAATTGTCAGTTATTCATATACTTATACTTCACAATTTAACATAAGCGGAACAGTTTTTATGCATGTTACATTGTTTCATTGCTTTTCCGTATCATTAAGCTTGTTAGTAACTATATTACATGACTCACTGATAATTATTTTCAAACCGTACTATAGTAACTTTTGTCTCGCACTAGAGAGAAAATTCATAAATAATTGACCCAAGTTATAAAGTAAGATTGTACGAAGTATTATTTTAGCATAAATCTACCAATTTATTTCCGTACGTAGGAATAATATTTTTATGAACTGTACATAATATTATATATAAAATGCAAAGATAATGGTATTTTATCTAGCCGGTTACGCTTCATAAAGTAGAACACCTACCCAAATGTCATTGCTTTAGAAAAAAAACACACTTTGGAATTTATATAGAAAAACCACAGAGGCAAGATTTAAATAAACGCATACCATGGGTTCGATTCGTTACTACAGTGGGTACAAATTGAAAGATGTCCTGAAAATCACTTGGGTTTGATAAAAGTTTTTTGAAGTGAAAACTTCTTTAGGCGCGTTGAGAGATTTTTGGTAGGGGAAAATCTTATGTGTTCGCGTCACCGACATGCTATGGGCTAGAATGTGTCTGTCATACTGTACCCGCGCGTAAAACCAGACTAATGTAAATAATTTTTCATTTCTGTCGGCAGTCACCATGACTGCCTAATTTTTTTTTCGTCCGCCTATCAGGTGACCACAAGCGTTGGTAGGACATGAAATACCAAAATACAGTTTATTCGATTTCTCATTTATTTTCTTAAAATTTTAAATAATTTCACATAATCGGAAGTTCGGCGATTTCAAATGTAAATCAATTTTTTAAACTATGATGGGGCTATAGTCAAATGTATCAAAACATTCTTTATTTGTTTTAATTTAAAATCGATTTAATTAATTTGAAGGTAGGGCATAAACAAAGATTTATCTATAGAATAGCGAAAACTATCTCTGAATCATTAATATTACTATATTTGTGAGTAAGAACTACAAAGAACCGAGAGTTTGGGTAAAAAAATTTTCTATCTTCATCTAAAAAAAGTTATTTCCAAAATTTAAATGCAAAGCATAGAAAATTATAGATAGGTATAGAAAATTATAATGTAGCAAAAGTAATATTCTAGTATGAAATCATTATTGAAATAGTTTACTGTAGTTAGATTTGAATCAAATTAAAACGGGATCTCTGTCAGCAATTTTGTTTCACATCAGGTTTGGCGAGCCTTGTTGAATTTTTCGTAGAATACTTTGACTGAAGAACGCGTTACTGAAATGTTTTCAATCTGTCTGAAAATTCTCGTTCTCCGAGAATATTCCTCGGAAATATTTTCGCCTAACATGATTTTGATTTTCGTTCTGAACGCTACACAGTTTGTTACCAAGCTTAGCCAGTAGACAATGTCTAGAATTTATTTACTGCACCCGATGTTATAACATGCAATAGTGATAGCACTGCAAGTACAGCACGAATAATACTTACAATGTAGATAAAGAGCCTACAGAAGGACATTCAAACCCATATTTATTACTGGCTTTTGCCAGCGGCTTCCCATGCGTGAACGTCTAATTTGTTCACAAATATACGCTCGTGTTATTGTTGGTTTTTAGGGTTCCGTACCTCTGAACGGAATCTATTATTAGGGTCCCGTACCTCCGAATGGAACCCTATTACTGAGCCTACGATGTATGTTCGTACGTCCGTCTGTCACAAGGCTCTATCTCACAAACGGGTATAATAGGTATTCTAGACGAAATTTTCAGATTGTGTGTTGTGGCATAAATTGTGGCAAATAATAATTAGAATACTTATAAATAAGAAATTAATTTTAATAAAATAATGTTTTTTATTTTTATGGGAAACCTGTCTTAGGCCCGTATTCACCGAGCATAGTTAGTTATTTAGTCCGTTGATTTATTCCCCTGGTAACTATTACTCGAAATAAACAGCGATAATTCAATTCACCAAACGTAACTAAGTTTACTGCATGTATAAATCGTAAGAATAACTATTCTGTCCAATTTCAAGGGTAATAAATATTTATTCGCCTAGTAAAATAGGATGTGGACTAAATGCACAAATTACTTTATGACCTGGCGACCTTTTAAATATTAAATCCATTTCTTTCAGGTAAAGGCTTTTGTAGTAAAATAAAATAAATTTACATTTTCGATCGATGCACCATCGGTCGGATCTTTGATAAACGTGCTTTAGAATCAAAATATTTGACAAAATGTCCAAGGTGTATGGTATAAAGTAAATTTGTACCTGAAGTTACTATTCTATCAAATGAATTGCTTGGTGAATTGAAAGTTAATTTTATTCCAAGGAATAAATTTACTCTAAAATTAGTAACTTCTATCTTTAACAGTTTTTGGTGAATACTGGCCTTAATCCATGCTTTTCGGGTAGAAAGAACGCTATGCTTTCACTGATAGGGTACCAAGTTTTATCAAATTTGGTTTAATCGCGTTTTCGAGTGATGTCAGTATAAACTGACAGACAAAATTCTGGATATTACAGAATACCCGGAAACTTCGAAAAATCCGTACGGAATCGAAATTTCGAACAGAGGTCCCGTTACTTTTTATAATGTACTAGCCTTTACCCGCGCCATCGCTCGCGTTGATATCTGCCTCTTATTGTTCATCCAACTTCACACAAATGCAATGATATAATTCCTTGGTGTATAAACAAACATAGTAGACATTTGATAAAAATCGGTTCAGTAGTTTCTGATTAATCCGGAACAAATGAACTGACAGATAAGATGAAATGTCGTTAAAAATTATTACAAACAGAGTTACGATTTTATTTATTATGCGTATTGATGAGTATTGATGCATACAAATGGCACAAATTTTTTACTTTGGATAAACGCAAAATACCTACACATTGACATTTGGCCGTTTTATTAAACCCTCCAGTAGGTGTATGATCACCAAGAAATATGCCTCGATTTATCTTACACGAGCATTGCGAACGATAACTCGAACGGAATTCATTCACTAACGTATATATTTTGAATCTAAACACATACGGTGAACCCCTCAGGAGGCGCATCATTTCGAGTATATTTAGAATAAAAATTCTTGTTGGTGAATGAATTTCTCTTAAATGGATGTCAGTGTATAGCGAACAGTCGGCGTTCGTGCCAAAGAGATTTACTCTTTTATAATTTATTTCTTTTTATGAATAGAAATCTAATGAAATAAATCTTCGAGAATTTGTTTAAAATAATTAATTGTTGTATTCTTCTCATTTATATTTTATGTTTTTAAATATGAGGAGAGTATCTTCAAACACCGTTTGGAGAATATGAACTATAATTGAATTTTTTGTAAAAAAACTTTTGAAAATATTGGAAGAAAACGACTCAAAAGTGGCTTAAGGATCCAATTAAGAAGCAAATACTGTTTTAATGCATTTATTAGCTAACGTTTCGAAAAATATGTTTTCATCATCAGAGCTCAAATGCCGTCAACAGTAACAGTAAAATTGTCGAATAATTAAAAAAACATTTAACATTTTTTTTTTTTATTATTGTTTTTATGATGTGTAAAAAATTATTTTATTGATTTCTTTAGTAAATAACAACACTGAAAATATTTATGTTATAAGTAGAATTTTGATTATAATTTTTTATTGTGGAAAATTTTGCCATGTTAACTAATTGATACTTAAATGCTTTAAGCTAGAAACTTAGTTTCTATATTAAAGCATTTAAGTATCAATTTCTTTTGCATTTTAGCGTATTGGCGGAATCCTACTAATATTATAAATACCACCAGCCCAACTTTGCCTCACAGAGGGGGAATTTCTCGCGGGGGGGATAATAAATCATAAATCAAAAAAACTCGGGTCGCAATGCCAAAACCCTGCCGATAATATAATGTATTTGCTAATACAGGCCTTGTAGCTTTTACGTGAACTTAAGTTTGTTTTTGGACAAAATAAAAAATTTAACCCCTTAATACATCCCTTAAAATAATATTTTTTTTCTTAATTTCAATATTATTATCAATGCAACCTCTGTACCAAATTAAATACACCCATCAGCAAATAAATCACTATCCGCAAACTAGTGTTTTCATAAAATTTGTAAGTCCAGTCCTGTCGTGCCGATTTTATTAAAATTTTAGCAACACATTTTAATCTCTACTAAAGGGATAAATTCCAATTTTGAAACAATTCTGAGATTTTATTCTGTATTTTTGGGCCCAAAAACTTTTTTCAACCCCTAAAAATACCCTTAAAATGGCCCGATCGGGCCCATTTTAAATAGGCTTCGTGCGGTGATGGGTTTCAATGTGTGTACCAAATTTCGTTTAAATCGATTAAGTCTGTCGAGAGTTATCGTGTACACACACACACACACACACATACACATATATATATATATATAAACTTTTTCAAAAATGGTGGCAAATTGTTCAGGAGGTTATGAAACGTCGAGAAATTTTGGTCCGACCCCTAGGTCCCACCATCCGACCGACGCCACTAGTGTATGTGCCATATGGCAAATACACTAATAAACGTGGGCGAAACCACGGGTAGCGAGTATGTGTCCTATTGAAATCACTCCGGATAAAGAAGTTATACTTCAAAAATGAAAAACGTATGACATAAGCGGTTTGGAGTTTTGCCCACAGATATTATGTTTACTGCATTTTATAATGATATCGTTGTCCTTTTGATTTGCAAAACATGCAACGCGAGTCTCCTGTTTATTAGTCGATCAAATCACGTAACGCATGTAACACGGTGTCATTAGCGGCCGTTATGGACAATTACCGTGAGCTCGTTATTGCTCGACGGTTCTTCGTATCGTAGCTCCGCATAGCTTTATTATCTCAAAGCTCAAACTTATCGCCAATTGAAGCGCATCTATCGAGTGTACGCCAAAGGAAATACCAAACAATATTCGCGAATCGCGATTGAAACTTAAGCCTATTGAAATGAGTGTCGCTGGTTACACGAACAGATCGTGTTACCACTTAAAAAAAATAGATAAAAAAAACTTTTAAGTTAAACGGTTTTATAAATGTACTAAAAAGAAAAAAAATAATATTTAATTTAGGTCCATAAGTATAACAGCGTGGTTCGTAAACTCTATGATAATTTATTACAGTCACGACCCACGCTTTAATACTTATGAACCTAAATTAAATATTATTTTTTTTCTTTTTAGTACATTTATAAAACCGTTTAACTTAAAAAATTTTTTTCCTATTTTTATTTTTAATTTTTTAGTGTGCTTTATTTGCTTAGTTTGATTTTATTACATTTATCCGATCCACTGAAACGTAACCTTTTGCCTGTGAAAATTCAAAAATGCGATTTGCACCCGGACGCGAGTCAGGTCGGTCAGCTAGTTACCATAATATTGTATTGTCACCGGAGCTACACATGTATGCAAAATTTCAACTCAATCGGATAACGGGAAGTGGGTGAACATTCAAATGTACGATTTACACCCGGACGAAAGCCGGACCGGTCAGCTAGTTACTATAATATTGTATTGTCACCGGAGCTACACATGTGTGCAAAATTTCAACTCAATGGGATAACGAGAACTGGGTGAAAAATCGGTCGCAAGATTGGGAGCCACCTAGGGATAAAACTTACTATAAGAAATTAATTATTTATCTTATAAAATATAATAATTACAATAATTGTAATTTTATTTTCTTATATTTTAAATTGTTATCCAAAACCGATTCAAAACCTGTATAGTATTATTATATAAAAAAAATTAAAAGCAATCTGGGCTTGGTGTTTGTACCTATCGGTAGACTCGTACTTTTTCGCACGGCCACCTGGCTGAGTATCTGAGACCTTAACATAGTTATACATGCTGTGTTTTGTTTCACATGTCAACCACTTCCGACTATCGACTATTTCCGTTGCATCTAATATTATAATTCTAAAATGCCAACCCAGTATGAGATGTCAGACGTTATTTGCATCACAATACAATTCAGTTGAAAAATATATTGCAGTTCACAAGTAAGACACGCATTTTATCCAATTATGCAAAACACCCTGTACATATCGATAAGAGGATTGGTTCTGTTTCAATCTACCCAATACCGATGTCAGTTTTATCCTAATGTGATCTGCAAGTGTTTGCAAACAACAGAAGGTCGTACCTGTTTTATTTTCTGTTAAAATGCGGTCAAACGTAAGAAACTGTAAACAAATATTGCATCATATATTATTACTCGATAACTGCGTAGTATAGGTATTTTAAATAATCCCCAAACCAGTAACACATTCAAGAATTACTTCCACCTTTTCTTATTTTTTACTTCCCACCTCTACAATGGTAGGACTAGGACGAAATATTGGATCCAGTCTGAAGAAATTTTTTCGGGATAATAATAGACCTTAACGTTTTGATGCCTTGGAATTATTTGAGACCATTTTTTGACTGATGTCCGTGTGTGTGTTCATCGTCGATATCTTAAAAACGAACCAACATAGGACCACGCGGTTGGTTTTGTTGTTATAGGTATTTGTCGGCATTTAAATTAGATCTGATTAGATTTTGAACAAAATTGGTCCGGTGGATCCTAAGATATATTTTTAACAAGCCGTGAGGTGGGTCGTTTATTAGGACTAAAGTGCGACCCTTGAGGTCCACACGACGAACTTCCCAGTTTGATAAATATTTAATAATAATAATTAAATTAGGTAATACACAGAAAAGTAATCATTTTAATCATTAAAACATAATTATTATTTATTTTTAACAATAATTAAAAAAAAAAACGGCTGAACCGATTTTTATAAAATTTATGTTGGATCAAAATGACGTTAACACGCCTCGATTGACACCCTTACGAAGTCGATATAATTTTTTATTCGCGAGATATCAATTCTAAGATTTCAAGAAAAAAATCCTAAAAAAATTGCGCAGAAATCATTTTTTATTTGCTTAATCAAGATGCCTATGATTTTAATTGGCCTTTAGTAACAATAGGTAACGAGCTATGCTTTTGTGTTTTTTTAAAGACCACCAACAGCTAAGGTTATTTGGGCCGAGCACCAATTCATATTTTCAATTCATTATTTTTTTTTAGCTATGCTTTTTATATTAAGAATTTGAAAAGAGAATAATTGTTTTGTTGAGAAAATTTTCAGTTACGAACGATTGTTTATTAGGTGGGAAGTATTCGCTGTGAGCTTCTACACTGGCGCCGCCTATTGGTTCGAAAAAGACATCTTTGCTGTAACTTTAGTATGCGAAATTATAGGAAAGAGCAAAAAATTCGCTTATTACTTGAAATTGAGACAATACCTCTAAATTTTCTAATTGTATTGTAAACGTTAAGTGAATATATTTTTCAAAAATTCAATGTAAGTAAGCATTATTATTCATAAATATTTATTGCTTTAAGTTATTAGGACTATGTAGAGGTTATTATTCCACATTTTGTTGCTGTATTAGTTTAGGTTCGAACCATATTTGTAATCTGCTTAGATATCTAGTTGCTACATTTCTCTTATATTTAGTTTTAAGTTCGAACAATTATTATAAGATTCGTTTATTATCAACTCAATTTGCCATACAATAAAATTACATTCTTTAATTATCTGTTCTTTCACTGCAACACTACAACACCTTCTCATTAAAAATACAGCATTAACGCATAAAGTCACCGCATACAGCGCTCGCGAAAAACTGCTTATCCCCTCCTTCTCGAGGCTCACAACGAATAGGACTTGATTTTGTTAGCGTTTTATCTGTTCTCTGTTGTGACCCGAACACAACAGGTTCTCCACCCCTGGATAGATATCGATCAAATAATAATTAAAAGCGATGATACGATAGATTCGATCTGTAGTCTGATCATTTTTACAGTAAAGTCGTTTTGGTTGATTTGTCGTAATACGACGGGGTTAATAGCATGAAACTTACTATAATATTTTTGTGCATAGCAATATACAAATAGAGCATGAATATGATCTCTGTTCACTAGGGCTGGAATTATTGCTATCGCTATAACGATCAGCAATAATACAGTAGAGTCCGTCTAATACGACTTCGTTTATAACGACTAACCGTTTTTAGCGACGTAAATGCTAACTCAAGTTAGGTTCCATATAGACGTACTATATATGTGTATTATGCGTCCGCTTTGTGCGTCGTCCGGTTAATACGACATAATGTCGCCGGTCCCTTGAAAGTCATTCTATCCGGATTCTACTGTAATTAATAGATAAAATCGTGATTGTAAAAATACAAGCGACTAGACCCTGCAGTCAGGGTCCAATCTGATTGGTAGAATACCCCATCTTGATGTCGTTTGACTCACACGCGCACACACCTAAACGAACGTAACAACTAACTAGTGAACTCTGTATACTAATATGGATAGTTGATAGCGATTAAAAAATGGGTTTTGTATGTGAACAATGTTCAAATACATATTCTTCAAAACATACATTAATGTTTACAAAATTAGAATGAAAACTTCAGGTAAGGCTTGTAATCTAATTCTTTTTATAAAAGTCGACCAATTTTTTGACATTTCAAAATAAAACCTAATTTAATATTATAATTTGAGATATTTAGGATGTCCAAAATTTATACAATAACAGTGTTCTTGAGAAATTGGAATAGAAAAATAAATTTTAATTAAGTTTTATTTTGAAATGTCAGAAAATTGATCGACTTTTATAGAAAGAATTAGATTACAAGCCTTATCTGAAGTTTTCATTCTAATTTTGTGAACTTTAATGTCTGTCTTGAAGAATATGTATTTGAACATTGTCCACGTACAAAACCCATTTTTTAATCGCTATCAACTATCCATATTATAGTATACAGAGTTCACTAATTGTTGTTACGCTCGTTTAGGTGTGTTTGTGTGTGTCAAACGACATGATGGAGTATTCGACCAATTAGAATGGGCCCAGTTGGAAAAATAAGGGTAAAATTATTGAATCCTCTTTAAATACATTCTGGTTCCTTGTTTGAAATTGGTTCCATTTTTTTAATCGGTGAAACAAATGTTTTTGAAGTCGATTAATAATATGACTCACACAATCCAAATAGGTTCAATAGTCCAATAACCGCGGCCATATTTAAGAAAAAGAATAAGAATTGTTTATTGCAACAAAAGAAGCATATGGGGACAGATTCAATCATCAAGATTGGTCTTCCATCTGCCCTTACAATAACAAAATTTCGTTTAAAAACTGATTCATCTACATCACCATACAATTAAATGCTAGTTCAGGCATAATATTTTGGGATCATAATTAATAATATCGGTATGAATTTGCTGTCGAAAAATCCAATTTATTTTCCAATATCGCCCAGCCCTATTTCTTACGATATCCGTTACTTATCTTACGTCGAATCTGAGATGATACTTCGACAGGAAACACTGATTACTATGTTTCATTACTGTTAGTAACTATTTCGTTACAGTATGATACCGATATATTGTACATTCGGCGCCAATTTCGAGATGAAAATGTTAAATCTGATCACTCACGTCATGTGGTCGTTTATAGTTATGTATTTTTTATATTATTTTATACTTGGCAGGATAGATTATTAGATAATAGATACTATGTAATAAATAAAATTGTTGTTATTATTTCTTATTAAATAAACTGAATTACTATTATAATATTTGTTTTTCAACTTTTTTGTATATTCGTGCGTTACATTTACAAACACTCGTTAGGTCATTATACCATGTGTGGCTTAAAAAAGGTAACATAGAGCAAATAACATTGAGAAGATTCGTAATGGTTTAGATCCTTCAAAGTGATATGAATGAAAATTGTTTTGGGAGGTTTGTAGGATCCGTGAATGAATTCATTCACGGATCCTACAAACCTCCCAAAACAATTTTCATTCATTGAGAAGATTTATAATTTTGTAGTCGGCTATGGGCCATAAGACCTAATGTAAATGTGTAGTAGATGCTTTGTTTTATTAACTTCCCATTGGAAGTTATTGTAATGGGTCCGAAAATCGAAATCAAAAAGGAAAAAAAAATTTTATGTTTCAAGGTCACTACACTATTTTTACACTACTTTTAGAAAGATGTCTGTGTGTGTGTGTGTGTGTGTACGTACGTACGTACGTACGTATGTATGTGTCCATTTCTTTCTAAGACGAAATCTCGAGAACGAAAAATGATATCGACTACGTTGGGGTGCCAATCGACGCGTATTAACGTAAATATGATCTGAAAGGAATTTTTTTAAAATCGGTTCAGCCGTTCTTTTTTCTTAACCAAATAACCTCCAAAAAAGTAGATTTTACACAATATCTCGCGAATAAAAAATTATATCGACTTCGTAAGGGTGTCAATCGAGGCGTGTTAACGTCATTTTGATCCGGCATAAATTTTATAAAAATCGGTTCAGCCGTTTTTTTTTTTTTTTTTTTTTTTTTAATTATTGATGTTTTAATGATTAAAATGATTACTTTTCTGTGTAATATCTAATTTAATTATTATTATTAAATATTTATCAAACTGGGAAGTTCGTCGTCTATAATCTACAATAATAATCCAAGTTACTCTTAATAGTCAACCGTTGCAATGGAAAATTGTTTAAAAAAATCACTATACTATTTTTTCTACATATTTACATTAGGTCTTATGGTCCATAGCCGACTACAAAATTGTAAATCTTCTCAATGTTATTTGCCTATATTTTAACACACGGTATGTACAGGGTGAGTTCGACCACCCGTATCAGTCGTTTTTTTCGAAAACGGTTAGTCGTAGAGAGTTGTGTCAAAAATTTGTATTATAAAAGCCCTAATAAAGAATCGAATGGTGATAATTTTTTTTCCGGGAAGGTCGGCTTCCCTATAAGTTTGCTCCAGAATGTCCAGAACTCCGGAATTATAAATGTAACGATAGGTCGAAAGTGGTATTGTTGAAAAGATCTTTAAAAAATAAGTAAGTTTTGTAGGAAAATTTTTTTTATTACTGCCACCCCTGTAAATTTCTATAAGTATAAATATAAATTATTATATGTTCAAAACTCCGGAATTTTAGAAAGCACGATAGGTTGAAAGTGGTGCTGTTGAAAAGCTCGTTAAAAAATGAGCAAGTTTTGTAGGAAAAATTATTTAATTACTGCCACCCCTGTTAAGTAACAATCGTTTGAAATTATTAAATCAAAATTTCATAATAACGATCGAAGTCGGCATTAAAAATCTAGCAACCTTAGACATTGTCACAAGTGTTCAAACTGTCTTCCATTTACTCTTTAATACATACTACTGAGCTCTTCTGGTTATACTGTGAGTGTACTTCTTCAGTATTTAATGATCGATAGATAGGTAACTAGATTTTAAATGCGGACTTTTAAAAAGTTCGTTATTATGACATTTTAATTTAGTAATTTCAAACAAATATTACTTAACAGGGGTGGCAGTAATAAAAAAAAATTTCCTACAAAACTTGCTTATTTTTTAAAGATCTTTTCAACAATACCACTTTCGACCTATCGTTACATTTATAATTCCGGAGTTCTGGACATTCTGGAGCAAACTAATAGGGAAGCCGACCTTCCCGGAAAAAAAAATTATCACCATTCGATTCTTTATTAGGGCTTTTATAATACAAATTTTTGACACAACTCTCTACGACTAACCGTTTTCGAAAAAAACGACTGATACGGGTGGTCGAACTCACCCTGTATATCTATTAATTAGGTATATATTTTTACGAGAAAAATTATAAAAAGCCGTGTTTACTTCTAGCATCTCCAGTATTCTGTTCAATTTATCGGTGCCAAATTGTAGTTAACTTTTATAGGTCAACTACGATGTGATTCAGTAAAATTTAAAATAATTATAGGTGTATATTTTATCGATACTTACATTGATTTGTATGTATACGAATTATTAATTTTAAAATATATCTGATAGCTTTAACGTGAAATAAATTGCAAAATATTTAAACTAATTTAAATGTTTGATATTCAAGTTTAAGTGTGCGAATTAAGATGGTTTACTAATAACTGTGAATGAAATGTTGATTTGAGATGTGTAAAATAATATCAGTACAATTTAGCAATAGTTGAAAGAAATTCAATAACACTATCTTTAAAAAAATGATTGATTTTATTATTTTGCTCGAAATTAAACAGTTGCGGTTAATGTTATAATATATTGGGTGCTGAATTGCTTTGCAGGTAATAGGGATTTAACCCGTAAAATCAAACTTTTGCGATTTCCTGCTTCCCTAATTATTTTAGGAAAAATATCTTCGAATAAAAGTTTTAGAACATGAAATTCTGCATCTAAATCATTAAACAAAATTAATTTTGCATGCTTTGTAACGGTAGAAATTTGATATGAAAATGTCAAAATTACCTCAGAAAATGATTAGAAATTATTCTGACAGCTAAAACGCCATCATTTTGTTCAAGTTCCATGGCTATCGCTCTCTGTTTTTGAAGTAATTTTGACATTTTCATATCAAATTGTAGTTTTTTAATATTTGTTACCTCAGAACTACGTTATTTATAAACCGATTTGGAAAATTCTTTATTTATTTGAAAGGATATACTTTCAGATTGGTCCCATAGAAATTTCATCAAAATCGATTCAGTAGTTCCGCTGATTTTAATAAAAGTGAATAACGGCGTGTAATTCCTTAAGGTAAATATGTCACTTTTTGACACATCAGAAAGCGTAAGAAAATCGGTTTATTAAAAGTGAGTAACGGCGTGTGATTCCTTTAAAGTAAATGTCACTTATTGACACTAAAAAGTAAAAAATAAAAATCTTTTTAACAAAAAAAAATTTCCTTTAAAAAGCCACTAAAAAGAGGAAAATAATGAAATTTTGAGGTCTGCGCCAATTTAATAAAATATGAAGTCGGTTAAAAAGTAAGTATATTACCTACAGTGATTAATATCTTCTTTTTAACAGACTTCATGTTTTATTAAATTGGCGCAGACCTCAAAATTTCATTATTTTCCTCTTTTTAGTGGCTTTTCTAAGGAGGTTGTTTTTTTTTAATTTTTTTTTTATATAACTGTTAGAACGATTCCATTTAAATTAAGGCTACTAACCTTATTGGGACGTATGCCATTAACGCGTGTTATATAGTCGTCTAATAATGATTACTCTACCTAAACTATTTTTTAATGTTCGCGTAAATTCATTAGCAAAAAAAAAATACAAAACGTATCAGTAAAACTACAATAGAGAAGGCGTGAAAATATATTATATTAATCCGCAATTAAATAATTAATTACTTTAATAATCAAATATAAAAAAAAACTTTTTACAACTTCCGTTAAATTTCCAGTGTTATTTTTAAATAACCTAACAATTATTTTAAATCTTAATTAATTTCATGTCCGTCATTCAAATCGTAGTGGAACAAAAACAAAAGAACTGTAAAGTAGCTTGTACACTATTTATGTTCAACACCGAGTATTGTTTGTCGATAAAAAAGACTTTTTCATAAAAAAGACTTTTTCAATTACTGACTGGTGACTGCAACGATATGCAGTTGAGTTTTAATATTACCTTTGAACACGCTATTATAAATATTATAAATAGAGTCAATATACATTGAAATCATCTTTTTAATTGATTAATTTAAATAGACAAGTATCTTAAGTTAATTATTTATAAAAGGGTATAAATAACAGTTAAAATAATAAATAATAACTAGACTGGCTCCGTTGAAATTCGCCGGAGTGAAGTTATACTTGGAAAAAATATAAAACAACGAGAAAAGTATCAAATTAAAATAGTAATAGTGTGAGAGGTGTTTGTTATGATTTAATGTCGAGAAACGGAAGCTAAACATGCTATTATTATTAGGTACTAGTAACTAGACTGACCTCAGTGAAGATGCTTGAAAAAGTATCTTAGAAATAAAAGAAAAAATTGTAATTAGGAAGTTTACCTTTTTTATTTTTTCAGTCTAAATTATAGTTCTAAAAATTACAAAATTAATGGCGGAAGAATTTTTGAAATATCTTTGAAAACAACAAAGTTATGCTACTTCAAAGTTTGAATTTGACAATTCTCCAAGAAATTCAGTTTTCAGTCCGGGTGACGTCACGCGGCACGATATTTTTTAAAGTTATTTTCAGTTTGTATGTATAGTAATTTAACATGGTAAATTCCGATAAATCTCTTTCTTAAACTCGTAAATTGTTATGGAAACACTAAAAACAAACCAGTTGATGACGGAAAATATTGACATATCTAAATTTTTGACAATTATTTTAATTTAATATAAATAGAAAATAGTCCAGTAACTGTTTATACAAATGTTTATACAAAAGTTGTAGATAATTTCGTCCTCTACAAGATTGATAATAACCATTTTCTACAAAAAATGAAACGGAACCGAGAAATTTGCAAAAAACCGTCTATCGTAAACTTGAACTTCGAATATCTGGCAACGCCGGCACGATATCGATGGGGACTTTTTACACGTTTTTTAAAACACCATAACAAAGGTACCTATATAAAAAAATCAGCTAACTGGGAATTATTCTGCAGATGGGTCGTTCTAATGTCTAAAATTACTGGAGTCAAAGTCTGTATTACAACAAAATAGTTACTAAGTAACCTCGGTTCTAATTACTCACAAAGCTAAAAAACAGCAAACTTGTACCGCGTCACGTCATATTCATAAATCAGTTTCGTTTGCAACCCCACGTACAAGAAATTGAAAATCTCCGTTGAAATTAAAGATATCAAAATAATTCTTTCAGAATTTTTAAAGTTATTTTCATTACAATGATGTGACAGTATCATAATTAGTATATTCATCCAATGGAAACTTCCTAATTGTTCAAATTTTTAATAAACAAAAAACAGTTCTGAACGCTCCTTTCCGATGAAACATAGTAAGTGTTATAAAAAGGAGCAATCAAAATTGTTATTTTTTTAATAATAATAAAACAGACACAATGCTTCAATTAAAAAAAAAATGTATACAAATCGGTTGAGTAGGTACTCCTGGCGGACTATTGAAAGAAATCGGCTTGTCTTTTAAACATATTATAATATACTTAGACAGAAAGGGGTATTGTTTTAAGTTACGGGGAAAATAACTATCTATTTATACGAATCGATATTTCATTTTACTGTTAACATTTGACTCAATCAATAGAGCTAATTTCGACCCTTTGATCGTTAGTTTGACAAACCTGACCTGTAAATCGTAATACGGTGTGTGTCATGAGTTTGACGTCAAATAATTAAAAATATACTATCTACATTATATTTGTTTTCATTGTATAAATGGTTAAGTCAGGTGTTAAATGACGTCATGTTTCACACTCTAGTAATTTAGTTTTATTTAGGTTATGTTAATAATAAATTAATAAATAGCTGTCGATCTTATAAAAAGCCTATAGTTAATGATTTTTTGCCATACCCACTACAAAATAGCTACTTTCGATGTTTGTATAGCGGCCTTTAATGAATCATTTAATAGGCAGGTGTGAAGAAAATGTTTTATTTTCCGCATTAGAGCTTTGACTATTATAGGCGAGACAATAAGTATAGAAATGAGCATGGAATTTTTACTGTCGCCGCTTAGCCAGAGGTTCCATCTTTATTAGGGTATTTCTTTGATAAAAAATATTATTGATGACTTCCCAATCTACCTTACATGATATACCTATACATGATATACCTATCTTTGATCTATAATAATGATACCGAAACTAATAGCGTGTTAGCTAACAGCTAATTAATTTGCTTTAAGAAATCACCAGAACAATACAGCAGTATGGATAATTTAAAAATATTGATAAAATCGAACTACATTGATAATTAATAGGATTTTGGAAACTGGCAAAACAATGAGTTTTATGTTTTTAAATGCGTGTCAGAACGAATTTCCATAATGTTGTATTCCTACACCTACTTTCGTATTTATAAAATAAAAATTTATAACTCCGATAGCTACAAATTAATTACATATTATGATGGTTGTACATTTTTTCATAATTGATTGTATTGTTAAAGAATAAATGTTGTAAACTACACGCTGATATCTTTAAATGTAAATTTTACGGTTCCGATAAGTGATTACAGAAAGATGTTTTAGATACATTTTTAGAGTGTTGGGTCTCCAAGTCACTATATGAATATTATGAAGTATTAGAAATACCTTGTATTTTTTGATGTCCGTCTTGTGACTTCCTGTGTTTTAACACGACCGCAGGGCCGGATTAATCATGTCGGGGGCCCTGGGCAATGCAATTTTCGGGGCTCCTTTTCAGCCGTTAAACAAAAGACAGCATGCGTCGAAATACAGTGTGATTCATACCGTATTTGATGAAATGCTTCATACTTACAGAACAGAATCATCTAATATCGAATAGTAGAACTAATAATATAGATGCGTTCCGTAGCGTATTGTATGATTCATATAATATGCTACGTAACGCATCCATATTATTAGTTCTACTACTCAATACTAGATGGTTCTGTTCTGTAAGTATGAAGTAGTTCATCATCTGACAGCATGCGCGTCGAAATAAAGCAATACTAGGTACCATTGAGGATACAAATTTTCCAATTAAATTTTCACTCTATGAAACATTTTCAATTTTTTTTGTGCGTGCGGGCCCCTATAGTTGATGCGGCGCCCCTAGGCAGTTGCCTACTCTGCCTAATGGTTAATCCGGCCCTGAACACGACGCGTTTCAGCAACGAGTTGCTATCTTCAGGTGTGGTTAATTTTTCTTTTAAATTACACATTGAGTATCCGCATAATACGTTATAATATTAAGCACATGCGTGTTATGTAGTGGATGTGCTTAATTTTATAACGTGTTACGACTCAATGTGTAATTTTTAAAAAAAATTTAACCACACTTGAAGATAGCAACTCGTTACTGAAACGCGTCGTGTTAAAACACAGGAAGTCACAAGACGAACATCAAAAAATACAAGGTATTTCTAATACTTCATAATATAGATGTTTTAGTTTTTGCAGTTAAGAATATGTTTGTGGCCTGTGACCATAAGACACAATCGTTTTTCTCGATCTTTTTATCACTAATTCTGCAGAAGGGTTACGCAATATCTCAACGAATGCTGCATTGGCCGAGGGAGTTCAGTAAATTGGTAAACTTTAGGTCTTATACTTATGCGTGTCTTTAGGACTTTTAGGGTCAGAATGACCCCATCAGGTACACTTAGTTACAATATGAACATCGTATGGCAGAACATCCCTGTATATATTAATATAGATGAAAAAATCGTTAGAACCGTTTTTGAGAAAATCACACTTTTCGATTTTCATTCATTAGTAAACTATCCTTAATTGGAGGAGTAAGCGGAAAATTAAAAAACTCGGGTCGCAGTGCCAAACCCTGCCGACAATGTGTATTTGCTAATACAGGCCTTGTGGCTTTAATTTTTTTAATTTATTTATTTATTTCAACAACAGGGTAGACACCCCAATTACAGTTGAAATTTACACATAAATATGCATTCTAGTGCATTGTTGAAATACAAAATAATAATATTAAACAAAAAAAAATAAAAATAAAAGGTCCGAATACATAATTCCAAAATCTAAATTGAGTATAAATAAGAATATGATAGGTACAGAATTACAAAAAAAATGTTTCAAAATATGTACTACAACATATTACATATTATGCAGATTAAATGACAACCACGATATCAACACTCGGTCATAAGGATGAGTCGCCTGACAATAATGCAAAGCATGTTTTTTTGAACGTAGTTTTATTCATTTTAAAAATGTCTAAATTAGAAGATAAACCATTATATAATATTAACATAAAGTATATGGGAGAAGAGGCACGGAAAACAGTCCTACATCTAGGGATATTAAAAAGATTAGAACTTCGACTGTAGAATGTGAACTTAGGTTTGTTTTTCGACAAAATAAAAAATTTAACCCCTTAATACATCCCTTAAAATAATATTTTTTTTCTTAATTTCAATATTATTATCAATGCAACCTCTGTACGAAATTAAATACACCCTTCAGTAAGTAAATCACTATCCGCAAACTGGTGTTTTTATAAAATTTGTAAGTCCAGTCCTGTCGGGCCGATTTTAATAAAATCTTAGCAGCTCATTTTGATCTTTACTAAAAGGTTAAATTTCAATTTTGAAACAATTCTGAGAATTTTTTCGCTATTTTTGGACCCAAAAACATTTTTCTACCCCTAAAAACCACCCTTAAAATAGTCCAATTTGGCCCATTTTAAATAAGCTTTGTGCGGTGATGGATTCCAAAGTGCCTACCAAATTTCGTCAAAATCAATTAACTCTTTCGAAAGTTATAGCCCGTATTTCCAAAAATGGTGCCAAATTGTTCAGGAGGCTATGAAACGTCGAGAAATTTTGGTCCGACCCCTAGGTCCCGCCATCCGACCGACGCCAATAGTGTATGTGCCATATGGCAAATACACTAAAAATAGATAGGTATGTCTATATCGCGGGTACAGACAGATGATGTGAATACCGTTAAACATAATTAATTGTATTCGTTGTCATGGAAAGAAATACATCCACTTTCATTTATCATATAAAAACAAATGTTCGTAAAATATAATAAATGAAATATGATAGAAATTTTATTTTTTTATATTTTAAATTGTTATCCAATACACCTATACCTACCTATATATTTTCATTATTAAAAAAATAAAAAGTATTAATAAAATAATAAAAGACTTCGGGATTCGAACCTGGGTTTGGCGTTTATACATATCGGTAGACTCATACTTTTCCGCACGGCCATTATGGTTTATTGTGTTTGTTATAGATTGTTACATATCGATGGTGAAGACAGCAAACTCCTAGATCTCCGTTTGCAGCAAAACAATAACCTTTTATGTCAATTTCTGTAGATTTGAAAATTATAAATTAAACGATTTACAAATAGCCTTCTTTTTGTTGGCAAAATCTCCCATGTCAATAAAGAATAATTACGGACTTATACAACAAAACTCCTATGTCAAGTTAAGAACGACAACCTCCTTTGTCAGACATAGGAGTTTGTTACAACCTCCTGTCAGTGTATTAATTTAATCTAATATGAAAGAAAATGTTAGAACATCATGGTTCAAAACATTGTTATCTTCCCCCTGAAAAGTGTCTGTTTTTGACATAGAAGCTTGCTGAATTTCTGCAAATCATGACCTGGAAGGTTGCCTTTCTACACCATCGATATAGTACATGCTGTTTTGTTTCACATGTCAACCACTTCCGACTATTTCCGTTACATCTAATATTTCTAAAATGCAAACCCAGGTATGAGACATTAGACGTTTTTCACATCAAAATCCATTGGGGAATCCCTTAAAAATCCTAAGTTTAAAATTTGGTTTTGATTCGTTGATAGGTGTGTCTGGTACCACCCAAACCTCTGCAGATATACAGGCTGTTCCATAAATATACCAACAAAATTTTAGCGGTAGTAGGGGACATAAAAACAAACATGTTTTGCTTTATCAATGTATGTCCGAAAACGCTTCGTTTTCGAGATACAGGATGTTAAAATTTGTAGAAAAAATCGTTTTTTTATTAATACCTAAAAACGCTTCAGCCGATTTTAATGAAATTTTCACAGTTTGTTGGTAACTTTATGAGGCATCTTTTGGATCTATTAAACTTAATAAAGATCAATAAAAAACGATTTTTTCAACAATTTTTAACACCCTGTATCTATCTCGAAAACGAAGCGTTTCCGAACATATATTTATAAAGAAAAAAATGTTTCAAGTCTTCATGGTTTCCGGGCTTATATGACGTGGTTCGGTGGTATTTCTACCTGACGTTTCGTCTACAACTGCGGTAGACATTCTCAAAGGCGATGTGGCAGCGGTCGAAGTGTCCTCCTTGGCGGCTCACAGGTCAGTGTGTCAGTTACTGGTGTTCTCTCTTCTTTTATACCTAGTACCAGTGTGTTCTCTGTTCGGTCGTAGTCCGTCTCTCTGTCATTGGTCAACTGCGCAGTATGTAATGGTGGGGGCGAGTTCTCTACTCGGTCGTATCCCATCCTTGTACGATTGTTCATTGGTTTTGTATGTCGGAGTGCTGGTGTCCAGGTTTTACTAGGATTGAGGCCTTCATCTTTTCGGTTGACACACTGACCTGTGAGCCGCCAAGGAGGACACTTCGACCGCTGCCACATCGCCTTTGAGAATGTCTACCGCAGTTGTAGACGAAACGTCAGGTAGAAATACCACTGGACCACGGCCTACAAGCCCGGAAACCATGAAGACTTGGAACAATGCCGGCCGTGAAAGCTTGCACACTTGGATAAAAAATGTTTGTTTTGATGTTCCCTACTGCACCCTTAAAAGTTTGCTGGTATATTTATGGAACACCCTGTATATTATACGAATAAAAAGAAGGATGAATAGATGGACGAATGAACGTCCAAAACTCGTTTTTTCGGTATTACAGATAAAGGTCCCGTTACAATTTTATATTAAGTTAGTACATCGTCAATGAACACGATAATATATTATCATCCAGTATAATATAATAATACACGTGCATTTATATGGATATGTTCGCAATTTTATGGCGTACAGTTTATGGTCAGTAATTATACTTCTAGTAGACAGTTAATCAGGCTTCGCTACCAACTTTTATTTCAGACGTAATTAATTAAATTAATATGCTAATAAAAATAACTACGTTATGTTCAGCATGCAAAGAAGTCAACAGAAGATTTACAGGGCTGCATTTCAAATTATAGTAAACTGCCAGGATTGATTAGTGGCAGTTTTTTTGTGGAAATTAAAAAACGGAAACCAGCCGCTCATATTTTATTTGCCTATTAACCATTTTAGTACGTTGTAAAGTAAATTACGTTTTGCTATTAAATCATGTTTATGCTTTCATATGCTTATTTCTATATACTTAACATTTTATATACAGGAAAAGTTTGTTTGTTTATTTGTCGCGGGTAAACTCAGGAACTACTGAATTGATTGAAAAAAAAATCCAGCCATTTAGGCGACTGGACCATTCCAACTTCACTAAAAATATAGTGACATTTGGCATAGGTAATATTATCATAAAATAAAATTTCTGTTAACGCGTGTGATAACGCGATTAACAATCTATTTGCTTCCCCTGGTTACATATTGTTACAAAACTGTTTTCTGAGTTTGGCGAAATAAATATTTATTTACAATAACAATAAATTCAACAACGAAAAGTCAATTCTAACAATAAAAAAACTTAAACGGTAATTATTGAACTAAACGTGCCACTTAAATAACACTTAACTATATACAATTGACTACACTAATATTTATTTTATCAGGTGAATTTATATCACGGTATTTATATCAGATTTATTTCACTGTACTGACTGATGGCCGACTCACCAAGTCACCATTCACTGATTGTTTCAACACGACACACTCCTGTTTATATACCTGCGTGCGGTGTACGCTCAGTGCGTCCAGCGTTGTCTGGAATCTTCGATACCATTCCACGCTTTACTACTGTGACCTTCCTTTCTCGTGGTTTCTATTGGAGGCAGTGGCGTTACATCTTGGGGTTTGCTACAATATGTTTCCAGATGTAAAAATTAAATCAAAATATGCTTGTCAGCTAATTTCTTTTTGACAGATCAATTACTTCAGAACAAAAGAACAGCTGATTTTTTTTATTTTTAAAATATTTACAAAACTAGATGATTGAGAAAAAAATGTGTTTACAAAACTTTCTTGCAAAAATGAATAGAACAATAAACCGTTATGAAAAGTATACCATTATTATAGAAAAACAACGTTATAGCCCATATCTCTTCTGCGCATGCGCCGATCTTCCACAGAAACAATAGTGCTCTTCCTATTTATATGTCAAACGTCCTACCAAAATTTGGTTTCGATTCACTCAGCCGTTTGATCTGTATCGTGCTCACAGACGAACAGACGATTTCCAAAAATATGTTTTTTTAATTCAAAACGAAAAAATGTTGTAAATATTTTAAAAAGTTAATTTTGACCATTTTTATCATTGACTTAAACAAAATCATGGCTATTTGGATAAAATATTTTTAATTTAAACTTAATCACAGCTCCTTAATAATTATGTTGTAATAAAAAGCTGCATATTGGTACGTGTCAGATTAGAGTTTTTAATTATGAACAAACTTTGTTTTTTTTTCACCAAAATATACAGGGTGTCCCAAAAAGAATGGGACGTAAAGTAAAAGCTTATTCCTTACAAAAAAATATTGCGATAGACCCCAACATGTCTATTCCGAAAGTTGATATTAAAAGAGATACAGGGTGTCAAAGTTTAATTTTTATTTTTATCATTATGACGCGGTATTTTAATAAGAAACAATGAATTTTTAAATAAAACTGTCAAAATTATCATGATAACGCCGCGTCGGCGTTTTCAAAGCCACCTATGTTCATTTTCAAAATTTGCAATTTAAAACCACATTGCATCGATTACTTTAAGTGCATATAACTTGAAAAAGGTTACTCCTAGCCACTTTTGAAAAGTATACCTTTTTTACGTAAAAATGACGGCAAAATCATTTTTTTAATTAAAAAAAATAGTACGAGTGCCTACAAAAAAGTTATGACTATTTGAATGAATGAAAAGGTGTGTAAGTGGCGCCCCCTACAAGTAAGAGCCATACCAAAGTCAGATTTGAATTTCTCATGTTAAAAAATCCCCATATACCAAATTTCATTAAAATGCCTTAATTATTTTAAAAGTTATTTAAGAAAATCAAAAATAAAAATTAAACTTTGACACCTTGTATCTCTTTTAATATCAACTTTCGGAATAGACAAGTTGGGGTTTATCGCAATATTTTTTTGTAAGGAATCAGCTGTTACTTTATGTCTCATTCTTTTTGGGACACCCTGTATAGAGAAGCAAGAAAATTCATAAACATGATTTTACATATAGATAAACAACGTTTTGAGTTTCTGTGGACAGTAATAAATTGGTATATGATAAAATCAATCGATTTAAAACCCCTTATATCCACACCATATTATTCACATAACAATTAGAGGTGAAAATAATAAATATCTCAGACAGCTAAGCTGCCATGATTTTTGAGCTCAAAAATCATGGCAGCTTAGCTGTCTGAGATATTTATTATTTTTACCTCTAATTGTTATGTGAATAATATGGTGTGGATATAAGGGGTTTTAAATCGATTGATTTTATCATATACCGTGATTTTACATGTAAAATCCCTATTACCCGCAAAGCAAATCAGCACCCGGTATATATAAGTACTAATAAAGTAGTGTTGATCCAATAGAATGTCAATAGTTGATGGAAAGTTTGGTTGAGGATCAAATAATAAAGCTTTTATACCAATGTTGTAATTGTATTTTAAAGACCACCGACAGTTAAGGTTATTTGGGCCTAGCACCAATTCATATTTTCAATTCATTATTTTTTTATTTTTTTTTTAATAATAAATTGAAAATTCAATTAACACTTTTACCAGCTCTCGGGCTAGAACTCGGGAACTGGGGACTTGTAATAGAGGAACCATAGCAACGCCATGTAAACAACAGCGCCGCTACACTCTCGGCTATTCTCAAGCCCTTTATACCAATGTTGCGGTAGTGTCAGTAATATAATTAATAATAATTGACTTGAGGTAAATTGGGTGTTAAATTCGTTCGTTTATGTTTGCCGCATGTATTTTTTGTTATGAATGAGCGTATATATCGCATAAATGCATGCGGCATAAAATGCATAAAGTAAGGAGGATTCCGTCCTAAAATAAAGCAATTAACTTAACACGCTATTGCTGTTGTTAGTGTATTTGCCATAATATGGCACATACACTATTGGCGTCGGTCGGATGGCGGGACCTAGGGGTCGGACCAAAATTTCTCGACGTTTCATAGCCTCCTGAACAATTTGGCACCATTTTTGAAAATGTTTATATATATATGTATGTATATATATATATATTTATTTATTTATATATATATATATATTTATATATATATATGTGTGTACACGATAACTCTCGACAGACTTAATCGATTGAAACGAAATTTGGTACACACATTGGAACCCATCACCGCAAGAAGCCTATTTAAAATGGGCCCGATCGGACCATTTTCAGGGTTGTATTTAGGGGTTCCAAAAAGTTTTTGGGCCCAAAAATACCGAAAAAATTGTCAGAATCGTTTCAAAATTGAAATTTAACTCTTTAGTAAAGATTAAAACGTGCTGCTAAAATTTTAATAAAATCGGCCCGACAGGACCGGACTTTCAAATTTTATGAAAACACTGGTTTGTTGATACGGATTTACTTATGAAAGGGTGTATTTAATGTGGTACAGAGGTTGCATTGATAATAATATTGAAATTAAGAAAAAAATATTATTTTAAGGGATGTAATAAGGGGTTAAATTTTTTATTTTGTCCAAAAACAAACTTAAGTTCACGTATTAAAGCCACAAGGCCTGTATTTGCAAATACACTATATTGTCGGCAGGGTTTGGCACTGCGACCCGAGTTTTTTATTGTTTTAATCTTAGCTCTCAGAAGCCAGACTCGATAATATATTATGATTCTACAATACAGTGGCGTAGATACGGGGGGAGGAGTCCAGGGGGTCTGGACCCCCCCCCCAGAACAAATTATATTATACGCTTATTTTTATGTTTTTTCAACAACAGACAATCTAATGTTGACAAAAATTTGTCTAATGTCTATCCTTATTGACAAGTTGTTGCACAGATAAGGCAAAGCCATGACTGTGGATAAAGAATGTTTGTTCATTTTTGGCACTTAGCTGGTCGGGTGGATCCTCTTTATATTTTAACACATGCTATTTACTATTTACCGATTAACTATATAGGTTCTCAATTTAGTAAATTTCATCTTTTTATGAGTGATTTAATGACACAGTAATACAGTAGAAAAGCAACACGCATGTTTAAATAAAAAACAGTCTCCGAACAAGTTAGGTATATTATAAGAAAAAGTCTTTAAGTTACGGTATTTGTTTAGTTTTAAAAAACCATCTAAATACAGAATATACAAGTAAGGATAGGCTAAAATAATTTGACTTTAAATGTTAGGGCCTAAATTCTGATGCTTATCCCATCAAAATGTTGTATTTAAAAAAATACGATTTTTTTCTCAAAGTTACATGAGTTTGAAAATTAATGATTTTTGACTTCGTAAAAGTTGATCCCCTAATTTGTTTTCCTTGGGAGAAATGTATTATTTATTACTATAGAAATAAAAAAATTTAAACCTTTATTAGTCTATTCTACATATTACCATAATTTTTGTCAGCCAGTTCAATACAGGTATTATAGGTAGGTACTTATATTGAAATGACAAAATGAACGGACCTCCCCAGAGCAAAAACGTATCTACGCCACTGCTACAATAAATACAGTGCAGATTTTAGTTAAGTGCAGGCTGTAGAAGAAGAAAACGCCGAGTCTCCGACTTAACAAAAGCCCTTTCTCTTTATTTCTTCTTAGTCCAAACTAAACGTACCGATGCTGGGTTGCAAAAAGCATTGTCAGAAAATCTAATTTTTTTAATGAACTTAGATTGTGATCATATCATCCCTTATCTCACGTAAAGACGTATCTGCCATTTACGCCACAGTTACGTCATTTCGTGAGAAGAAAGTCAGGCTTACTATAGTTTATTACAAGCGACTATAGCCCCTGCAGTCAGGGTCCATTCTGATTGTTCAAATACCCCATCTTGATGTCGTTTGACACACACACACACAACTAACAACAAACTAGTGAACTCTGTATACTAATATGTATATATATATACTTGATAGTGATTAAAAAATGGGTTTTGTATGTAGACAATGTTCAAACTTCAAATACATATTCTTCAAGACAGGTATTAATGTTCATAAAATTAGAATGAAAACTTCAAATAAGGCTTGTAATCTAATTATTTCTATAAAAGTCGATCAATTTTTTGACATTTCAAATAAAACCTAATTTAATATTATTATTTGAGATATTGGGATGCCCAAAATTTATACAATAACAGTGTTCATGAGAAATTTGAATACAAAAATAAATTTTAATTAAGTTTTATTTTGAAATTTCAGAAAATTGATCCACTTTTATAGAAAGAATTAGATTACAAGCCTTATCTGAAGTTTTCATTCTAATTTTGTGAACATTAATCCCTGTCTTGAAGAATATATTGTATTTGAACATTGTCCACATACAAAACCCATTTTTTAATCGCTATCAACTATCTATATTAGTATACAGAGTTCACTAGTTAGTTGTTACATTCGTTTAGTTTAGGTGTGTGTTTGTGTGTCAAACGACATCCAGATGCACTATTCGACAATCAGAATGAACCCTGACTGCAGGGTCTAGTCGCTTGTAATTTATTTATTTAATACTAGCGGCCCGGTCCGACTTCGCCCGGACCACAATACACTACTAACTCGTTTCGCTCGTTCGCTTGAATATTATAATTACACTACTCACTTGCTTCGCTCGTGTGCTCCCGGTTGCAGGTATATTACTCACTCGCTTCGCTCGTTCGCTCCAGAGTGGTGCATTACTCACTCGCTTCGCTAGTTCGCTTCCGGGTGGTGTACATTACTCACTCGGTTCACTCGTTCGCTCCCGGATGAATTTTTCCGATGTTTTAATAGTTATTCTGTTAACCAGGACGGATACAAATCCAAAATATCAAAGATCATAAAAATCAGTCCAGCCGTTCTCGAGTTATAAATGGTGTAACTAACACGACTTTCTTTTTTTATATATTTTATAGATATACCTTGCAGGCATGATAGTTGTATGAGCAGTTGTTCGGTGGCGTATCTCACATTTTCAATTTTTGTCAGTGACGCCTTTGTAAGATGAGGAATGATATAATTCCAGTTTTTATATATGGATGATTATATAAGGATAAGTATATGGATCATTATTAGTCTAATATCGAAATCTGCTTTTCGAAAGTAAACCAAGCGATTATAGAATGTCTGAGATATTTGTTGAAAAAATTGGATGTAAAAATACTTTGAAAGTTAAGGTAGAATTCGCTCGATTTTCTAAGTGATTTTACATTATTATTTATTTTTACACATAAAACTTCATTAAAACTTGGACTTTTACTCTAAAATTAAACTAATTTGTGATTTTTACATAAAGGAAAATAAAATTACATAATTTGTGTAATATTCCAATAAAGTGTGTAAAAATTACAAAATAAAATGTATAGTTACATATATAAAATGAATGAATACAAAACAAATTAATGTAAAATTAGTAACCACGCATGCGCAATGTGTTTTTATGGAATCTACGCGATGTGCAGGCGATACCTGTTTGCGATGCCATTGTCTCTTTGTGTGTCTATTACCAGATTAATCGCTGGCTACAAATGGACCATCGATAATCTATGTAATCGGCCTTCTCATTTCTTACAGTGTATCTTCAGTGACTGAAGGATTCAAAAGAAACGCAATTACTGTTATAAAATTTGCATTAACAGTAATTAATTGCGTTTCTTTTGGATCCTTCAGTCACTGAAGATATCGTCTTCAACAAATATCGCAGACATTCTAGGATCGCCTGGTTTACTTTCGAAAAGCAGATTTCGATATTAGACTATGAGTGTTACAGTCAAAGCTGTACGTTAATAACCTTAAAAAAAAACTCGGCAGTTTTCATTAAATTAAATCAAATAGGCAAATCAAGGTTTATTAGACAAGTTACAAAACCTTCAGATGTCTTTGTCTTGTATACAGAATGTTTTGGAAAGTATTGATTTTTACGAATCATGTGACCTATTTCTAAAAGTTTATAGTTTAGTTGGTGCGTTCTGCATGAATCGGTTAGTCCGAAATTTTACCTATATTTAGAAAATGTATTTTCTAAAGCGTCTAAAAATATTTTGCTATAAGTAATTTATGTTTATAATAGAGTGATGTTATTTTTTTTTTACTAAAATAAAATGATTAGCAACAATTATAGAAAGAGTTTAAAGAATTATAGAAAGAGTTGTGTTGTTTAACCAGTTGTTATGGAACACCATCAATCAATTATTGATGTGAAACATCTTATGTCGGGCTGTGAATAGCCGCGTGAAGGGAAATATGCAACGAAATTTATGGTCCGCTCCTTCGCTGCTGTTCTTCCCACCACTGCGGCACTATCTCTCTCTCTCTCGGCTTCCGCGCTCTCGGGCACGGGAAGAGAGAGAGAGAGTATACATACGAACGTACTGTAAAGCAAAAGTATATGTATAGACGTTTAGGTATGTAATATATAGATACTTCGCTGTGTATTTAGTTGCGTTTCTGGCTCAGGCGTGCTCAAACGCCACAACCGCGTGTGTTACAGTGCAGTATATAGGATTACGTCAGCATAACAGTTAGTTGCTGCTTTTGAAAAAATATATACTATTACATAGAGAATACCACCGAGTTCAATAACGTTTTCTTTGATGTTTCACATCTCTCGGGGGTCCCGAGACCCACACCCTTTTTTAATAACCTTTACGATTTTATTAGAGTAGGTAGTGGGTTTAGTAAAACCTATATGAGTTCTAATAATTCGCATAGAATTACTAGTGGCGTTAAATTAAAAAAATACTGCCAAAATCTTAAGTTTAGTTTCCTTCAAAAACATGGTAGAGGTATATATGTAATTGTTTAGGCAAAATCATTGTTTATTCAAAATTGTATATTGTTTATTTAAAAGAAGAGTAACCATGTCAAAGAATATTGATATACCTGATTAAACTTTTTTTCTCTTTGAAAGTTGTATAAAATAATGAATAAAATCGTAACACCAAAAAGCTATCAATGTTTTTTTTTCGCTTATATTATAACAAGTTCTTGTCCACTCGTAACGGCGTTAACACATACATTTATATAGGTACCACCATTTTAATTGTAAAAATAAAAAAAGTTACTCACCTTACAACATGTATCGAACCAAATTGACGTCGGTATTCCTGAAAATGGAAAAGTCAGTTAATATATTTTAACAGACTCGATTTTGAATTTGCAAAATACCGTAAAAATAACAAAATACTTTCATAGAATATTGGACTCATGTTCAAGTAGGTATAACATTAATTTTATCAATAGGTAATATTCTCCCAAAGTTTGTTCCACTTATTCAGAATCACCCAATATAGTTTCATGATATGAGCATAGTATTAGAGACAGCGATACAATAGTGTAAAATATAATCCAAATTATAAATTTAAAAATGAAAATACTTAGGTAAACAACCAAAATGGTTAAGATTTTTTCAAGCTTCCGTGGTAATCGATCATTAAAATCACCACGAATTGTTTATTCGTTTATTAAAAGTTCATATAATATTTCAGCTCCCATTTAAAAATACTAGCAAAAGCATGCCTTTGAATTGACTCACGAAGCTATATACACTAATTTGATATATCTTCGAAAAAAAACTTAAATTAAAAAAACACAGTGATAACATCGTCCAAAATAGGATATACTTATATGAATGAGAATTGTTTTTTCGTTATATTAATAGAGCAGTAAATTCTAAACAAAATGATATAATGCAATTTAATTTTTAACGTCACACATTGTTTTTGATTTTTAAATATTGGGATCCGTCAGATGGGTGCAGCTTAAAAAATATGGCGGAGATGGGGAGAAATTTCATATACGGGGTATACTTTTGCGTGTAATTTTCTGATTTTCAAAGTGATAAAAAATGATAAATATAAGTGCAATGTGTGATTAGGCCGGTACGAATCCTAAACAAAGGAATTTCGTTGAAGGAGAACGGATTCTCAAAGCCGGACATATTATCAAATGTGTGAAAAAAACTAGAAAACTGAGCTGTCAAAAGTAGTGATCTTTACGGCATATTGCTTTAAAACATCAAAATTAAAAGAAAATGTCCACTAAATTAATCATCTGTTCAATGCTCCTTTAAGGCTAGGTTAGGCAATCACATAACTGCAACATAATATTATGTTATATTGTAATAAGTAGGTAAGTTACTAACCTCAAAATATTTGTATAGGTACACATAGTTAGTCTTAAATTTGTCAATCGTCAGTGATTTAACTATTGTAGTACAGTACGATAATAAGTACCTACATCTTATTATTAATACTTATAAAATATTTTTTTAATTCATAAATGCAGTTTTTCCACATTTCATTAGGAAATAATTCGCTGTAAAGTAAGTTTTACCAGGCAATAACTGACAGTGTTTAATGCCATGATATTAGAAAACGTCGCGAATTCCATTTTCGATAAACTTTTTGTTTATTTTACTTGTTTTATTTTTGTAATAAACAATTTCACGATAAATTTGCACTGTGAGCATGTACATTTTTCCCTCATTTTGAGTACAATTTTCTGCCACCAGATGTCATATGCTCATTTGACGGATCCCAATAGGTACCTATTTTATTCATATTTCAATAAAATATAACATTTCAACGAATCATTCCATGTTTCTCAGATTTTAAAGGTGTGTTCAAACTGACGTATATTTTCGTGCTACGAAATAAAAATGTGATAAAAATATTCCAAAAAAATGCCAAATATGAAGTCAAAATATTAAGTTTTTTTTTTATAAAAGGGTTCACAAAAATATATCAACTATAGCTTAGTACAATCGGATTCGCTTTGCTAGTCCTAATAAAACAACGGGAAACGTGTGAACTGAAAATAGTAATAGTGTGAGAGGTGTTTGTTATGATATAATGTTGAAAAACGTACGCTAAACATGCTATTATTATTTTTATTATTATTTTATACGAAGAGATTTATGGCCCTGACTTAATAATAAATATTGTAACATTTAAACAAACAAGATTAAAAAAGTGAGTTAATTTGGAGTTTAAGTCGGATAAAGGAATTCAAAGAATCCAACCAAGTCTTTGAACCGAATATAGGACAGCCCATTATCCATGGAACAAATTATTTATTTATGACGGATTGTATTACCTCGCCCGATTCGCTTGTGCTGCCGCGCCGCAGCAAGAAAGATAATAAAAAATACACCCCATAACTCATACAGTCATGTTATATAGAGCGACATCAATGGTACGGCTTCTGGATTCGTTCTTTCTCGTTTCATTAATTAAGCTATATATTATTATTATTATTTTATTTCGTTCAAAAGACTACAAGGAGTCGAATTTGTCAGACATGGTAAATATAAAAATAATAGCAAATATGAAAATAAATACATTTTTAGAGTGTTGGGTCTCCAAGTCACTATATGGATATTATGAAGTATTAGAAATACCCTTGTATTATGTCCGTCTTGTGACTTCTTGTGAATTTACATTACGCGTTTCAGCAATGAGTTGCCATCTTCAGGTGTGGTTAATTATTTTTTTTAAAACACACATTGAGTATTCGTAACACTATATAATATTATGATGCAAGCATTGTGTATTATGTCGTGGTTTGTGAAGTACTGATTTAAATTTCGAGATTTTATGATTTATATTGTAGGTAAATGAAATGGAAATGCGAGTGTATGTGTGTAGACGATTACAGAGTATTGGGTGTTTGTGTGCTGTTAATTAATTAATTTGTTTTGTATTCATCCATTTTATATATGTAACTATATATTTTATTTTGTAATTTTTACACACTTTATTGGAATATTACACAAATTATGTAATTTTAATTTAATGTATGTAAAAATCACAAATTTGTTTAACTTTACAGTAAAATTCCAAGTTTTTATGAAGTTTTCTGTGTAAAAATAACTAATAATGTAAAATCACTTAGAAAATCGAGCGAATTCCTACCTTAACTTTCAAAGTATTTTTACATCCATTTTTTACAGTGTGGGCGTACATTAAAAAAAATACATACTGGTCGAATTGAGAACCTCCTCCTTTTTTGAAGTCGGTTAAAAATACATATACGCATGAATAGGCGGGAATTGAATAGAAATTTCGTGAGCATGAATAAACTAGAGTTCACGTTTTTTTAAAGGATAATCATTTCAATGAAGTCCGTCTCAATCGAGTCATCGTATACAAAAGTGTATGTATATAGAGTGTACACGATGCATGCAATGCACCGATCTCTGTACTCAATAAGTTACTATTGATATTATCTCAGCTCGATGGCCGATCTGAAATATTAACTACTGACATATTTCTTTACATTTCACTTCATTTGCCTCGCAGCATTAGCCGTTAATATTCCTATACGTATGTACGATCATGACATGCATATATTGCAATGTGCTCTCAGAGGTCACCATTTTCTTATTCTCTATATTTATTTTATATATTTTTTAAGCAATAAATTATCAGCATAGAGATCTGACAGCTCCTAGATCTTTGTAATATATGAGTATTTTCTAGCAAAGTATTTTGTGAAAAATGAACGATAAGAATCAAATCTGACAAGCGAAGTGACGCATACAACAATATAACCTTCCAGTAAAGAGTCGAAGCAGTCAGGGATTACACACAGTCGGGACCGGGTGTGTAATTTCAGAGCGTTCTCAGTACACATTTATTGTACAAGTACTTTTAAAAGCTTTCCAATTAAGTATCTAGAAATGCATATAACAGGTTGTCCACTGTCAAGTAATCCTGTAAGACTTTAGTCGGTGTGGGTCTGGCCATGTGCTATCAAAATAATAAAACATGGCCCCAATAAAAACCTCGTGGTTTTCGAAATCTTTAAACTTTTTTATTCACCACATGTACAGTCGCGGACTTAAAAAAGTTTACAGCTGGATCATCTAGTTACCGGTTTTTTTAATTTTTGCATATTGTAATTTGGCTTTTGATAGTAATGTATCAATTACTAAGGTTACATCCTAAAAATTCAATAAAAAATTATTATCAAAACACCTCAGTTGTTTATTATACAATCCAAATTACTCAATTTTATTCAATTAAAACATAAAAAGAGTTGATAATATTTGATACTAGCAAATTCCTTCCTCCAATCTTGCAATAATTCTTCTTTTTTGTTCATCGTTTTAACAATTTCGAGGCATTTAAACGACATTATTTCTGATAATTTTTGACATTTACATTTACCTATTAAAAACTAAATATTTTGTTGCTAAGCTACCGACTTTTTGTGAACTTACACTGAAAAACTCAAGTGTAAACTTTATTAAGTCCGCGACTGTACGCTTTTAGCGTTTTTTTCGTATCTATAAAGGGAACTTTAGATGGCTGTTTATTTTCTGGTAACATCATGATCCATTATGTAAGGCTTTTCAATGCTATAATAAAAAACACTTGAAAAACAGTTACATAATGAACCATTATGTAACACTTTTCGATGATATAATGAAATATGGTAACTATGGTAATGAACTACTGTATTTATATTGTATAAAGGATTATGTTTTAGAATGAAATGTACTGCTGTCGCAGTGAATCTACGGTTTTTATTATTTCAATAAAGTTCTCAAAAACCATGCATGCGTTGAATAAAATACGTATAGTGTGCAACGCGTATGTTAAATATTTATGAGTCTGCCACGATGTTTTCAGCACGAGTAGTAGGCGAGCGCGCACGAGCCTTGGCAAGTGCGCATCTGCAAACCGTATACGAGTGCTGAAAACATTGCACCAGGACCAGACGCATACAGATATGTATTTAGCATACTAGTTGCAGAATATACTAATAAAATTTTAAAAACGCTTGTCCCTGGCCATAAAAAAATAAAAATAATAATCTAAATAAAATTGTTTTGACGTTTGTCTCTTTGTTTGGGCATCACCTAAAATAAAAAAATTGTCACATATCTTAAGGCCCATTCAAGAATTAGGGGTAGGGCTATACAGAGAGCCCTTCAACCGAAAAGTGAATAATTCGGCTAGTTGGAAAAAATATTACTTCCAGTTTATGATTTATTATAGGTAATGAAATACAATTAATGAGAAAATAAATTCAATTTGAAATGAATACATTTTTAACAGTGAATACAAATTTAGAATAAAAATTACGTTAGGTACACGCAGGCTCACAAATGCATACAAATCAAAGTTCAATTGAGTGTAATCTGACAGCGTGTAAAGTTGCAGCTTTGGCTGTATTAGCAGGCGCCATTTAAATCAGTATGTATATATGTGCAGTGATGGGCATTGTTTTAATGTAAATAGATTGAATGGATAACATCTCAGCTTACATAATACCATAGTTAACTTACATACTTTTACAATCGTTGCATGGAATACAAAGCAAAGAAGCCAAGTTTTTCTGTTAGCACATAATTATGAATCAATTGCAACTAGTTTCAGTACAGCACTGTAAAAAATAACAAAACGTCTACATAATTAAAAGTATCTATATTATGGTATAGATTGTATATCTAGTGGCGTAATGAGGTATATTACTAACGAGTAAGTGACATTATATTAAAACGAGCATAGCGAGTTTTAACCGTTGAATTATTTAACAGTTGAATTAAAAACAATTTAATATTTGCAAAATATAGTCTCTGACTATCTAAGAGTGTGGGCAAAGTTTTAATTAAGTAGCTGGGCACTATTAAAAAAATCAATAAAAAAATCGTAAATTTTTTTCAAATTTTTATACCCTGTATAATATGAATAACAAAGCCATTTCGGATCCATACTTATATGAAGGTTTTGTCTTAAAATCTATCATAGATTAATTCCTTAAAGTTTGCGCACATACTTAATTAACACCCTGTATACTAGGGTGGGTCAAAAAAATCAATTATTTTTTTTACAAGTGAGACGGAAAAATGGGTTGCTAGACACCTTAAAAAAATTCTCACCAAATATGAGCTCTTAATTTTAATAGGAAGATCCTCCGCATCACAGTTTTTTATTTTTTTCTCAGTCCAATAGAAAAAAAATCATACCTCATCATTAATTGATTGTACAGAAAAATGTTTTAAGAGAATTTTGTAGGAAATTTAATGCTCTACAAAAAAGGTATCTTATATTTTTTCTGCAAACCTCACCATTTGAAATATTTGGTGAGAATTTTTTTAAGGTGTCTAGCAACCTATTTTTCCGTGTCACTTGTAAAAAAAAAAATAATTGATATTTTTGACCCACCCTACTGTATACTTATTATACAGGGTGCTAAGCTACTGATGTGTGAAGCTAGGTCTCTTAATTACTTTTTAAACAAATTGAACTTTCATATCCCCATCGATTCTAATTAACTCCTTTTAGGTATCAGAGCATACACAAATTTTTACCAAGAATATAATTTTCTGAAAAATTAATAATAAAATCAAAAGGTTAGCTTTATGGATTTTTTATATATACGCTTTATAAAAAATATTTTTATTATAAGTAACATATCGTGTGGATAATTTAACATGTGATCATTTTTAATTCAATGAATTTTTGGTCTAAAAAAATAAGAAAAGCAAGAAATTGTTTATTTATGATTTTTTATAATTTTCCCAATATTTTCACATAAGCAGTTTAGCACCCTGTATTAACTACTTTTAGTTAGTTCAGTAGCTCCCGAGGGATAAGACGAAACTTTATTTCTGTTTGTTAAAAAGAGACAACCGATTTGCATGAAATGTTACATGCAGAGAGTTTATGTTTGGCAGTACACTAAAGATAGATATTGTAGATTGTAGACGCCCAACAACTAAGATCATTAGGGAGGTGTATAGCATTAAAAGAGCTATAAGGAGATGTTTCATTGAAAAGTTTGAAAACCACTGCTGCGTATACAATAATTACATGAAGAGTAATCATTTCAGTAGTTAATTTTATGATCTGCTTTGCGATAACGCCTCGTCCACGGAGATAATATTAATGACCTTTTTGAGTTTTGACGTACAAATTAAACTACCTACGTCATATGAATTAACATACTAATTCGGTTATTTCAACGCTGCAGTGTTAATACCAGCTCTTCTAATTGCTAAGTCAACACGTTAAATGGTTTCCGTTGTTATATTACTTATTAATTACTGTGTTTTAGTAAAATAACATATTTATACGCACGTAATATTATGTATATTAATGAGTAATTGTAAGGACTGTACTTACTTTAAAGGCGGGTTTACACGTGATAGTAAATACTATCGTGATAGTTAATGTCGTAAGACTTAGTTGACTCTTCTTCTTCTTCTTCATAAAGTGTTTACACGATGAATGGGATTTTATAGTACTATCATGATAGTAACAAGATCTTTACTTCCACAAATATTTTAGGTTATAATAATTATTATCGCAATATAAAATACTTATTAGTAAAAAAAACTTTTTAGACAAACTTTTATTGAATGAATGAATTGTGAATTATAGACGCTCGACAAAACTTTTATTGAAATGTACTAAAAAGGAAAAAATAATATTTAATAATGTTGGTTCATAATTATTATAAAAGCGGGGGTTGTGACCATTAAACTATCATAAAGATTACAACCCCCGCTTTTATAATAATTATGAACCAAAATTATTAAATAGTATTTTTTCCTTTTTAGTACATTTCAATAAAAGCTTGTGTCTAAAAAGTTTGTTTTTTACTAATATTTTATTTTGTTCATTTTAGCTTTCAAAATTTTACCCTCTTTTGATCACTCTCGGGGCTGCATTTCGAGAAATCCCTTCTTAGTGGATACTTACGTCAGAAAAGGAATCTGCTGTCCAAATTTAAAGTTTCTAGCTTCATCGATTTGGCCTGGGCGTTGATTAGTCAAAAAAACTCTACACCCTTGTTTGAACCCTTAGGGGTTGAATTTAATTCTAAAAACGATTTAATCATGTATATTATCATCGGAAATACATATGTGTACAAAATTTAAAATCGATAGGATACGTGGAAGTCGTTCAAAATTGACTTGCAAGATTTGACCTAAACAAACAAACACACAAAAAAACATATAAACATTGCATGTTAAATAAAAGCTTGTAATAAAAATATTATGTCGACTATTCCGTTATTTATAGCTATTACTCGCGTGATTATGTCGTTGGAAAAGGAAAAAAATAATAAAAGAAAGTTCCTTCCGCAGTGCCCGTGCCCATAGACCTTTGAACTTTTGCTTCTTCTTGGTTATATATACAATGAATGTTTTTAATTTTTTGCCGAAGCTTCTTTATGGTTTTCTGTCCAGAAAGGGGCAGCAGCTGTTCTTCAGCTGCATCTCGCTTTATGCGGTTCTTATAATCCGGGCAACACTTTTGCCACAGGCAAGGGAAACGAGTTCGTATTCTTCCAGGACATTAATTATAACATTAAAATTATCACCTATCTTGACAAATTTGTCCATTTTTAAACGGTTTTATTTAGCTTGATCCCGTATATTTGTATGTTTGTTTATATGTTTATACCTACCTATATTATTTGTTTTAAATCTTGCGATCGATTTTTCACCCAGTTCCCGTTATCCGATTGAGTTGAAATTTTGCACACATGTGTAGCTCCGGCGACAATACAATATTATGATAACTATCTGACCGGTCCGGCTTTCTTCCGGGTATAAATCTTACTTTTGAATTTTCACCCCCTTCCCGTGATCTGATTGAGTTGAAATTTTGCACACATGTGTAGCTTCGGTGACAATACAATATTATGGTAACTAGCTGACCGACCCGGCTCCCGTTCAGGTGCAAATCGCATTTTTGAATTTTCACAGGCAAATGGTCTTGCTCCGGTAACGTTTCAGTGGATTGGATAAATGTAATAAAATCAGACTAACCAAATAAAGCACACTAAAAAATTAAAAATAAAAATAGGTAAAAAAACTTTTAAGTTAAACGGTTTTATAAATGTACTAAAAAGAAAAAATAATATTTAAGTATAAAATCGTGGGGCGTGACTGTAATAAATTATCATAGAGTTTACGACCCACGCTTTTATACTTATGAACCTATATTAAATATTATTTTTTTCTTTTTAGTACATTTATAAAACCGTTTAACTTAAAAGTTTTTTTTACCTATTTTTAGTGTATTTGCCATATGGCACATACACTATTGGCGTCGGTCGGATGGCGGGACCTAGGGGTCGGACCAAAATTTCTCGACGTTTCATAGCCTCCTGAACACTTTGGCACCATTTTTGGAAATGTCTATTTATATATGTATATATATATATATATATATATATATATATATATATATATATATATATATATATATATATATATATATGTATGTATGTATGTACGGGCAATAACTTTCGAAAGAGTTAATTGATTTTGATGAAATTTGGTAGGCACGTTGAAATCCATCACCGCAAGAAGCCTATTTAAAATGGGCCCAATCGGACCATTTTAAGGGTGGTTTTTAGGGGTTGAAAAATGTTTTTGGGCCCAAAAATGCCGAATCGTTTCAAAATTGAAATTTAACCCTTTAGTAACGATTAAAATGTGCTGCTAAAATTTTAATAAAATCGGCCTGACAGGACCGGACTTACAAATTTTATGAAAACACTAGTTTGCGGATAGTGCTTTACTTACTGAAGGGTGTATTTAATTTGGCACCGAGGTTGCATTGATAAAAATATTAAAATTAAGAAAAAAAATATTATTTTAAGGGATGTATTAAGGGGTTAAATTTTTTATTTTATTCATAAACAACCTTAAGTTCACATAATAAAGCCACAATTCCAGTATTAGCAAATACACTATATTGTCGGCAGGGTTTTGGCACTGCGACCCGAGTTTTTATTAATATTAAGCACGTTAAGTGTGAGAGTTGTTTTTTCATGGAGACGGTACGGGCCGCAAAAAAATCTTTTACGGGCTTCTAGTTTGACACACCTGATCTAATCTTTTTACTGTCTTTCGTTTTTAACAAACTATTATTGTTAAGAATGAGACAAGCGAATGTGTTGGAATTAGAGAGCAATAAAATATCATATTACAAATTTATTTGCATTAAACAATATCTCAAATGATGTCCCAAATCAAGATTAGAGGAAACCATAAACAGGATTTACGAGCCTATTAACACACAATTTCAATTAATAAATGTATTTGTACAAATTATGTTTTATATTACATAAACAAATTCATATAAATAATAAAATATATCACTTGGTGGGTTTCGAACTACCGATATAGAGGTTGAAACATAACGGTTATAAACCTGCATTATTTCGTTTAACAAGAGACGATCGAAACAAAACGTTACTAATGGTGTACATAAATCTTTGAAAACAGTTTGTTTTTAAATTCAAACTAAAATCTATATACCGTGCGAGTTTTTTCAAAACGTACATAGGCTGTTTCACAATTTGAAATCGTGAATAGATATTGTTAGAAACTATGGAAACGAATGTTTTTATTTACAATATTTATTATTATCGAGTTGTGATAATAAATTTTATAAGTTCAGAGATTTATTTATAATTTTTTCTATAAAAAAAGTACAAGAAAAGGTTCTTATGTACAATTTGTATTCTGGACTCTGGTGGAAATAGTTGTCGGCAAGTCTCTGCGTAATTTAGTGTGCAGTTTCCAGGCAGACCAGATAGGTACCATCAATGTCTATACCACGATTTTAAATTGTGAAACAGTCTATGTACGCTTTGAAAAAACTCGCACGGTATATAAAAATCTCATGTCACGGTGTTTGTGTTCATACTCCTCCGAAACGGCTTGACCGATTATCATGAAATTTTTTGTGTGTATTTGGTAGGTATGAGAATAGGTCGTAAAGTATATTTCACACCGCTAGGTGATGAGGGTGTTCCTACCCAGAATTTTTTTATCTATTTTTTTAAAGAAAAATTTTTTTTGAATTTTTTATTTTATTTAGCTTTAAAAAATACATATATGGCAAACGAGCGAAGCGAGTGAGTAATGTAATTATAATATTCAAGCGAACGAGCGAAGCGAGTGAATAGTGTATTTATAATATTCAAGCGAACGAGCGAAGCGAGTGAGTAGTGTATTGCACTCGGGAAATTCTTAGCACCCGGATTTCTTAGCATCCGGGCGAAGCCGGACCGGGTTCGCTAGTTTGTTTATAAGAATTTAATTGAAATTAAAAAAAAACAACGTAAGCCTTTTAAAAAATCTGTCCTGTACCAGTGGGTTCACACTGTCTTGCTTAACGCAAATATGTGGCAAATATTTTGTTTTTCTTTTGAAAGAACTTATGTCGGGTTTTTTAAATTTTTAATTGAATTTTTATTTGTTACTTTTTATTCGTTTTATTACTAAACAAATAAAATCAATACCTGTACATATTTATCACTTTTTTATATAGAAGGTATTATTTGTATCATTATTTTTTTTGTATCCTGCATACCACACACACGGAAAAATACACAGGAATACAAACATGCCACCTAAACACCTTTTTTGTTGGTTCGAGGTTAAAAAAGAAACTCATACTTATTTTCAATCGATATTGAATACTGTTTCTGAACCAGCCGATATTCCAATAGCGTGGTGACTTCAACGTCCGATAAGAACACTAGCCTGTTACGCCTGCATATGTCGATATATAATGTGTATATTACACGAGTTTCCATAGGAAAAAATGTTATATATGTCAAGAAAAGATATTAATTTGATTTTTTTATTACACTTTTTTTTTTTATTTAATAAAAGGTGTTCGACTGTTATCACTTTAAAGCGTATTTTTGTTATCTGACGGAGCTACAGAACAAACGAAAAATTACCTATATTATATTTCTCAATTGGATGATTGGATCGATGATTATTAACCAGTGGTTGCGTGAATTGTAGCCATATGATTGTAATCGAATAGCGATAATAAAAATGATTAATCTAAAATTTCAATTTTCCGATAGGATGCAGTACGAAATGTTATATAGTCGAATCTGTCAAACTACATGCAAGTGGATCCAAATATTAATAGTATTTTGAACAAAAAATGTGAGCCATAATTATTATTATACAAAAACCGATACCAATTTTTAGTAAATTTGATAAATACTGATTTTTCACAGACATACCCAGAAGACGGTGATTACTAAAAATCCAATCTATTTTTAACTGAATTCAAAAAAACGACGGTTATCAATTCGACATGTATATTTTTATTATTATTATTTTTTATGTTTGTTCAGCCATAACTTCTCAAGAATTTTAACCGATTTAAATAACTTCAACGCCGTTAGGTTCAGAACGTTTACGGAATGAGCCTATATAATTTTTATTTAAATCGGTTCAGTAGTTATTTTTTTAGTTTAGTAAGTAATCATTCTATTACTTCCATGTTCCGTGGTAAGGAAACGAAAATATGGTTGAAAAAACTTGTCCAATGTAAGGTTAGGTTCTGATTGTACTATCCTCAAAACGTAAAGAAAAATGGTTTCCTACATGGCGACTGTACGTATGTGGAATTTTTTTTAGTTCATAATAACTTTTAGAAAAATTTAGGTAGGTACTTACAATGATTTTTGAAGTGAAAACTTCCTTATAGGCGCGTTAGGCACTTTTTGCCTGGGTACTGAAAAAATGTGAAGCGTTCGCAATTTTGCGTAAGAATTCGCAAACCGGCCGACATAATTATATCATAAAAACGGTGAGAGATACTAGGTTGTGTCAATAGCTCAGTTAGCAACGTGTTTGCTTCTATGCATAGGGACCTGGGTTCGAGACCTGATGGCAGCGTAGAATTTTTGGCGTTGTTTTTTCCTAAATTCTACATGATATTTATTTATATATTTTTTTATTTTTGTTATATTCTTTCTTTGACAATAATTATATTTTTTTTGAAACCAATGTGGAATTAATTAAAAATACAATTTTAGTATTTTAGTAATAAATTATTTTTAGTTCATAAATGCGCTATAATAGATGACACCAAAAATTAGAAAATCTGAAGTTTTCACTTCTGTCGTGTGGTCATAAGCAATCATCCATTTTTTTAATGGTTTATTTGTTTGTTGGCTCGGTGGTTTTGGAGAAATACATATACGTAATTTAGCGCATATGTATAGCTATAAAATATATAAGAGCTTTTTGGCAAATTCCATTAAAATTGTTCATAAAAAAATTATTGTGAAAATCATGTAATGGTTCTCTATATCGATTCATTTAGAGTTTGTAATTTAAAAACCAGCCTGTAGACGTAGAGCAAACTTCTCGGTCGATGTATCAGGCCAGATTAGAAGATTCCAGTAGCTGGTGAAGATGGCTACCTACATGTAAATGTTCCGTCTGATTTATGATATTAATGTTATTTTTGATTAATATTACTTGTAATACACATTTACGCTTTTTTCATTGACGTTTAGATTTCGTTTCAAACGACTTGCCTGTCTGCATATAGGGTTAGTCACAATTAATTTTATTCTTGAATTCCATATTATAATAACAATGGCTAAGTATATGTCTACAGACGCTAATGACCTAAGGTGTCGACGCGTCTATAATCTACAATAAATAAAATATAACAAATTGGTTGATGCTTTCGCGGCCAGTTGATGAGCTGGTGTTGTCCTGATTCGGGTCTATAGACCGTCGTTGGTTGGAATTGCTTCTTAACGTTTCGCTAGCACGAGTGGCGAACTTCTTCAGAGGTCCTTCCATCTCCGATGCTGGATGTATCATCCAGCATCGGCGATGGAAGGAGTCAAGGACCTCTGAGGAAGCTCGCCACTCGTGCTAGCGAAACGTTAGGAAGCAATTCCAACCAACGACGACCTATAGACCCGAATCAGGACAACACCAGCTCAAATAAAATATATTTCTACAGAAATATAAAACCGTATCTGTGGACTTCAGAATTGTGCGCAGTGCATTTTTTGCCATCTCACAAAATATCTTAATTATTATGCTATTTCTTCCAACCGTTTGCTGACAATTAATCAGACAAGTTTACTAATAGTACGTGAACTTTTAATCAGGGGCATGCGCAGATCGTCTCAAAGCTGAATTACCAGCTATAATTCCCTCTTTGGTCAGGTGTCAACATTTTTTGAGGTTATATGTAGCTGTCATCGTATAAGTAGTACTAATCTGAAAGTTTACACATCTCTTAAAAATAGCAATTAGGACTGTTTTTAAGCTCTATCGAACTTACAAGCCATTTTTAAGATCTTCGAATTGTTATTGGAGTAAGAATTTTGAAAGGACACATCCCTTGTAAGGAAGGGGTAGCAGTGAAATATCACATTAATACCATGAGATGCAGAAAGCATTGTAAAAAATTTGATTTACCAATAACATTAGATTGTGATCTTATCATTATAGTTTTTATACATGCAGGAACAATCTAATTCTGTTGTCAAACTCATGTCGAACATTAAATTGTCCTCACACACAAAAATGACTGATCTACATAGAAAAAGATCGCCTTTCAAGCTAAATTTTGATCAAAATGGTTAGAAAAATGTTGTTTCGAAGTGAAAATTGCATTTCAATCGATCAATCATGTTTTTCGCAAGATTGATTTGAATTTCTTAGTGTTGCCGTCTAGACAAGACTTTCAAAGTCTTGTCTTATCTTGAAATATCAAGACAAGACTTCACTAAGTCTTGTCTTGAAATGTCAAGACTTCACTAGGTCTAAGTCTAGATTAAAAAACTCTTGTATTGTCTTGAAAATTTCTAGACAAGACTTTTGCAAGCCTTGTCTTGAAAATCTAGACAAGACAAGAGTCTAGAAAGTCTAGATCTAGACGGCAACACTATAATCTAAATACATTTGATATTGGTATAAAAAGAAAGGTTTTGTTGATAAGATTACAAATAAGGTATATGACGTCACGGAAAATTCAATATGGCGGACTCTAGACGCCATTTTCTCAGAATGCAAAAGTAATTTTCCTTCTAAATTAGTGTTGCCGTCTAGACAAGACAAGACAAGACTTTCAAAGTCTTGTCTTGTCTTGAAATATCAAGACTTCACTAAGTCTAAGTCTAGATTAAAAAATTCTTGTCTTGTCTTGAAAATCTAGACAAGACAAGACAAGAGTCTAGAAAGTCTAGATCTAGACGGCAACACTAGAATTTCTACAATGCTTTTCTTACGGAGAAATATGTGTTGGTCACAATCTAAGATCATTGTCAAATCACATTTTTTGGCAGTGCTATCTGCAACACAGCATAAGTGTTATTAGCTGGTCATCCTGTAGATGACGCATGCGCCGTTTGCATGTGTGAGAGCTGTGAAAGCCGATGTTCTGTAGATGACTATCAAATGAAATATGGTTTGCTGGCGACTTGTTAGTCTCAATCTGTTTGTCTCCCTTTTCTATTGGCCACCGCGGCTCCTCTCTCTTTTCGACGCAGTTGGCTTCTTTGAAATTTGTAAATAGATAGAAATCAACAGCGCCTCGCGACAGAAGCTATTACAAATGTCGCGGACAGATTATTAATGAAGGCTTCTCGCAAGATTGTTTTTCTCATGCTCACATAAAAATATTGTTAATGAGAATATGTTAATGATTGCAATTAACAACGAAAATATCGCATAAACACTGCTACAGAGATACCTTATTTTTTTTGTAACAAATATGTAGTTGCTATATAAATAACGCGAAGCTACAAATATTTTTTACGGAAAATTAAGGTGTACCTAATTAAATATTCACATTTTTGAAATAAACTTACAATACAACTTTTAGTTTACAAAAAGTCCCCGGCACTCTCGAGTGATCAACAGAGATTGCAGTAGATTATAAACGCTCGACAACTCTCAAGAGATGTGGAAGATGTGGATGTTTGGAAGAATAAAATGTCTATATTAGAGATGTGATGTGACGAATATTCGGATTACTATTCGGTATTCGGCCGAATATCGAATACTCCGAATAGTGTACAGTACTATTCGGTTACAAAATGAAAGTTCAAAAATCAAAATAAATGAACACATCAAAAAGTCCATTGTCAAAACAAAAAGAAGACAATTTTCATACTTGTAATAGTTACCTATATATTTTCCAGTTCCTCCGCCAAAAAAGACATGTTTGACATATTGTAGAATTCACTTTTTGTCATTTATGTTAAAATACTTCCAAAAGATATCTCTAACACAAACTATCTTACTATGCGTTCATGCGATGGTATTGTAATGTAAGATTTTTTTCCTTGGAGAGCAGCCAATTATATAATTGTTTCGAAACATATAGGAAAAAATCATTTTACCAACCAGTGGTCACAGTCAGGATTCTAACCTGAACCTTTCCAATTTCGCGTCGGAATGACTGTGACCACTGGTTGGTAAAATGATTTTTTCCTATATGTTTCGAAACAATTATATAATTGGCTGCTCTCCAACGAAAAAAATCTTTCAATTGCATACAGCCGTATAAAAAAACTATTATTCTTGTAATGTAAGTTTCAACTTATTCAACAAGTCTGATTCGGTTTCATATTCGGTATTTGGCCATTTTCAACTAATCGTTACCTTTCTAGTAGTCCTGTCTTACCTTAGATGGTTTATGATCTCAAATATTCAACGCTTGAAACACCATATCAACTTATTAATTCTACATAATACTTATCTATCCACAAAATACGTGAATCTTTAAAAGAAAATGTCTATACATTGAGTTATTTCGAATTCAATCCTTAAACGCAAATAAAAGGTCCAAGTATTGAATCTTGAGGCAGTCAGACATTTTTCGTATATTTATATAAAAATTATGTTACGCTCGTTCAACAGCGTATCAATTTAATTAACATGTAATATGAGGCATCCAAAATTTAATAAGTTTGGTAACCTCACAAAAATCGATATAGTGTAAATAAAAATAAACAATTAAAATAACGTGTGATAAAAACACGTGAGACGAATAACAAACATAAATGAATTGATTAGTTTCGGAGTCGATTTCAATTCCGATTTCACACTGCAAGCATACAAATATCTTTTCGCCAAAAGCATATTCAGTGAAGCATGCGCTTCTTTTGCTATAAGATTGGTTGTATTAATTCCACTTTTTGCTACAAACACAGACACGAGTATTGGTTACAGACGTTGATGCATTCCACGAAACTTGTCGTCGAAAAAGATTGCTATTGTATTTTTGTACATTCATTGACCAATCCGAACTGTTCAGGTCGTTCAACTGTCTCTTAATTTATTATTAGTGTATTTATCTTTAATATAGCACATACACTATTTGTGTCGGTCGGATGGCAGGACCTAGGAGTCAGACATTAAAATATCGATGTTTCATGTTATTTTTACTTCCCACCTCTACTATGGTAGGGAAGTAATGGATTTAGTCCGAAAAAAATATTTCGAGATTTTAACAAATCTTCACGTTTTGAGACCCTAGCAATCGTTTAAGATCATTTTCAGACTGATGTCTGTATGTGTGTGTGTGTGTGTGTGTGTGTGTGTGTGCGTGTGTGTGTGTGTGTGTGTGTGTGTGTGTGTATGTGTGTATGTGTGTGTGTATGTGGTCAATTTTTCGCCTTCGATATCTCAAGAACGGAACAACATACGTGCATGCCGATTGTTCTATTGTGTTTATCAGTCTTTAACTTAGATCTGATTAGATTTTGAGTCAAATCGGTTCAGTGGATCCTGAGATATTCAAAAAAACGTTCTCAATGTCACGTATTAACATAGGTAAAAAAATATATAAATGAATTCTAGATGTTATAATATGAAAAAAATGTAGATATTTTTTTTCTCTAAAATGTATAGTTTTCGAGAAAAAAAATATTTTACTAAAAAAAGAAAATTGTACGTAAATCAAGGTAACCATGATTTTTGCTATATTAAGCTAGCCATCAGTAGATCACCAAACAAAAAAGAGGGCCATGCTTTTTTCAAAGAATAAAAATTAAATTGTGTTTTAAAGACCACCAACAGCTAAGGTTATTTGGGCCTAGTCAAAGAATAAAAAAACGAGTGTTTATTTTTTGAAAATATTTACTAGGTGGGAAGTATAGGACTGGTCATCAGTCGAATTTTTTTTAAATGTTTAGGCAATAACTCCAGAAAGACTCAATTGACTTTAACGAAATTTGGCATATCTTCACATTGAAATTTAACACTGCACAAACCCTATTTAAAATGGGCGCAATAGAACTATTTAAAGGGTTATATTTAGTGTTGGGTCTCCAAGTCACTATATGAATATTATAAAGTATTAGAAATACCTTGTATCATGTCCGTCTTGTGACTTCTTGTGAATTTACACTACGCATTTCAGCAACGAGTTGCCATCTTCAGGTGTGGTTAATTATTTTTTTTAAACACACAAACACCCAATACTCAGTAATCGTCTACACACATACTCACATTTCCATTTCATCTACCTACTATATAAATCATAAAATCTCGAAATTTAAATCAGTACTTCACAAACCACGACATAATACACAGTGCTTAGCATCATAATATTATATAGTGTTACGAATACTCAATGTGTATTTTTTTAAAAATAATTAACCACACCTGAAGATGGTAACTTGTTGCTGAACCGCGTAGTGATAAATCACAAGAAGTCACAAGACGGACATAATACAAAGTATTTCTAATACTTCATAATATAGTTATATATTTTAGGGCTTGAACAAACATTTTGGACACAAAAACACTAGAAAAATTATCGGAATTGTTTCACAGTCCAAATTTAACCCTTTAGTAGAGATTAAAATATGTACAGTGTACACTGCACAAATGATAATTTGGGTGCATCAAAATTTAGCAGGTTTTTTAGTAAGGGCGTTAGTAAAGATGTTCACATACCAAAAAATGGTGAGAACTTGCAATCGACTATAAAGTTGTGGTTTCCACTGGACCCTAGTGGGATGTTTAAGCAGACTTTTTTCGGTGTTTGTTTATGGTATAGTGTTTGAGGGTTAAGATTGGTTCAACTTGGAACTTAAAATTTTAACTGGAAGCTTTTTGAAGGGCGGAGCCCACTTCATAATGTAAAATTTAAGAATTTTTTGAGGTTGCTTCCATTAAATTATTCAAATTATATCAAATCACTCTAAAACTTGAATAATTGAGAAAATTATCCAAGTAGCATCGGAACATTTTTGACTAGCTGGGGTCAATAATTGTTAATTAATTCCCAGTGTTTTCACGTGTTTCGCTAATTAACAAATTATTAATTATGAAATATTACGCAGTGTTTTATGGTTATCTCGGAAAGCAATCTGTTTATTTTGTTAACAGCTGTGCTTCGTACATCACTCGAAATTATTTATTGCAATTGTAGCAACTAATTACTTTATTTGAGAAAACAAAGCTGATTAATTTTATAAGAAGTTTATGTTATATTAATTACAATTGTAGGTAATTAAAATAGTTTTCTATAATCAACTTTTTCTAAAGCGGCACCTCTCCAACTCGAATCTCTTTTGAACTCGAATTATTTAAATGGCAATAGTATGCTAACATAAGTATTTTTTATGCACGTTATCTTATTCACACGACCTACGGCTTCGCTTGCGTGAATATCAATTTTGTCTGCAGGTTTACTCGGATTTATACCATTTTGAATGAGAATTTTACTTAATACCACAAGAATGGCCGGTTCTTTAAGTTTGGGTACATATACCAATTGGTAGTGAACTAATTTTCGAGTGATGCCGGTACAGACAAAAATTCTGGAATGCGGAATCTTGTCTAGATATCATACAAAACACACAAGAAAAGATGAAAATAAAACATGATTTACAATGAAAATTTACTAACCCACACATTTATTGTATGTTCTGCTGTAGGCCGTTTTGCAACTTAAAAAATAAACAGTCCGACATATTGCCGATATTAGGCTAACTTTCCCATATATATTGTTACAAAACCGTTTTCTGAGTTGACGGAATAAATATTTAATTACAATAATTAAAAATACAATAACAATAAATGCAACAACGAAAAGTCAATTTTAACAATAAAAAAACTTAAACGATAATTATTGAACTAAACGAGCCACTTAAATAACACTTAACAAATAACTATATATACAAAGATTATTTATTTGTAATTATTTATGTCACTGTATTTATATCAGATTTATTTCGAACGTTTATTTATGTCGGTCATTTACTCAGTTACTTCAGTACTATTTATTTACATCCACTCCACTATTTATATCACTGTACTGACTGATTCGACCGTTGATTGATTAATATTTATATCACTGATCCGCTTGGTTGCACGACTCGCCATTCACTGATTGATTCAACACGACACACTCGCTGTTTATATACCTGCGTGCGGTGTACGCTCAGTGCGTCCTCGTATTCTCTAGCGTTGTCTAGAATCTTCGCGTAGGCACCAGTGTGTTCAACATCAGACACCGCTTCTCAGAATTGTTGCCCGCCGTTCATATACAGGGTGATTCGTAACAATATTAAGGAGTAGATCTATATGCAGTTATACATGCATACTTACATTGTCAGACCTACAGCGTCCCTCCCTGCATTTTCTGCAAGAAACTAGTTATGCCGTCTTATACTGGTACCTACTATGGGAGCCGTTTTCGAAAAAAAAAATTCCAGTTTTTTTAGAAAGCCACTTCTCTCACATTGGAGCTAGAACCGTGTATGCCAAATTTTATCAAAATCGATCCAGTAGTTTGACTCTAGATGGGACTACAGACAAATAGACGACAGACAGACATTTTTTTAAACCAGTTTTTTAGTTCAATTTTTGCTACAATCACAAGACTAAGTAGGTACTTACATGGTATATGTCATTAACAACCGCGTTACACATGTTGAGCTCACAACACCATTAGATTACACATCCGGTCCGGACTACGTGCAATCTGATAGATTCGATTGTATATCAGATGCAGATGCAACGCGTACTACACAAAAGATCCTATCATCAAGAGGCTTCGCCCACTGGAATCGACCGCGAAACGATTTATGGGTTCGCCTGGAATCGTACGCAGTAAGTACATGCAAATGGTAGATTGTTAACGTAAATAACTATCAGTTGCATATAATTCATAAATGTACCGGTGTTCACGTGTGTTGCATAGTTGCATACCTATATGCAACACACGCACAACAATCAATGGGGCATGTTCCATTAGTCAAATGTTCCATATACGACCGAAGCTCGGCTGGAAATCACGGTTTTTTTATCTCATTCATTGATATCTAATAAATATCGAATGGTAGATTACATTAATAAAGTCAGAATTTGCTGTCGCTTATGTACGTAATTTATTTATGTCTGCGTAAATAATCTATCTCTTTTCATTAAATACAGACCATTTTGTATCACACTCATTTTCTTAACAATCTTAACAATTGCAATGGAGCCGTACCGGTAAATTAAAATTCATGTTTCTTGGTTAAGTTACAGTTTAACATACATGATTAGGATTAGGCAGTAGAGCAGGGATGCTCAAACTTAAACTATTAGCGATCTACAGCAAAAAAAGACGCTAATGACCTAAGTTGTCGACGCGTCTATAATTTCCAATAAAATAAAAATTGGACGGCAAGCGATCGACTAGGCAGGAAAAAAATACATCTTTTTATTAAAGAGGATTAATTATTACGTATAATTAGTGTAATTATAATACAAAAAAACTTACTTTATTATTTCTGAATGTAACTTATAGACCGCGAGAGCTAGTGACAATTTTTTGGTGCTATTTATTCAAGGCCTTATTTTGTGAAGATGTTGGAGGGAGGCATATTAAAGTGCCCTGAGTAAGGGATTTTGCTAGATAGCGGTATGGGAGGAATGCAGACCGCCCCCAACATGTAACTAAAAAAAAGGTCCCAATTATTATTGCTTCAAGGCTGAAATTGTTTGTATAGCTTGTCGGTGACCCAATAATATCATTATAATATTTGCAGATTGATTGGTCAGTATTAAAGAGGTGGCAGATCAGCCTAAACGTGTCATGTACCCGACGAAATTTATATTATTAGTTCAAGGTTTAAATTTTAATACGTTGTTACGGCGACTGTTTTAAGCATATATTTCAATTTGCAGAACAAAATGTCGGTATTAACCCTATTGCAGAACGATATAAACACCTAGGCGAGCATGTTTCCCTCTAAGAGAGTGGGTTAATACCGACATTTTGTTCTGCAAATTAAAATATAATATGCTTAAAACAGAAGCCGTACCAACATATTAAAATTTGAACCTTGAACTAATCATATATAAATTTCGTCGAGTACATGACACGTTTAGGGTGATCTGTCACCCCTTTAATAGTGACAAAACGATCTGCAAATATTATAATGGCATTATTGGGTCACCGACAAGCTATACAAACAATTTCAGCCTTGAAGCAATAATAAGTGTGACAATTTTTTTGTTACAAATTGGGGGCGGTCTGCATCCCTTCCATACCGCTATCTAGCAAAATCTCTTACTCAGGGCACTTCAATATGCCTCCCTCAACACCTTCTTGTATGGCCTGTTTCTCTCTTGTCCGAAATCGGTGGCCACCGGGCAGGCGCGGATCCAGCTCTCAAAAAAGGTTGTGGTCACGGCCACCCGAAAATCGGTCATGTGCGAGTCGGACTACGGACTCGCTCACGAAACGTCAAACAATACAAACTACTAGACTAGTAACCAAAATAAAAAGTCACTCGCGTTCTTACCCGCACGGTTCGTGTTTTTTTTAATTTTATTAAGGCATTGCAGATATAACATCAGCTTATCGACCTCAATTAGGGTTGTGGGCATGCCTACCGTGCCCACAACGGTGGATCCGCGCTTGCCACCAGGTATCTCAGTCCTTCCCTGTCTTTGATGAATATTGAAAAATGGATTCTTTCGAAGCGCTATTTATTAATTTTCTATCGACTGTTATATAATTTTTTGGATAGTCTCTAGTTCTGTATGAAACTTGTTTGATTTTTTAAAAGTCGGCAAACGATATTATGTAACCACATGACGCAAAGGAATGCAAACGCGCTAATGAAACCACATTATAAATGTAACTAGCTGTTGTACAGACGTTTGGTTATGGCTTCAGTATAACACATGAGATATATGGACAGGCCAGGCGAAGAGGGAAGTAATAAATAATGAAGATAAAACTAGAAGACATCCAATTAACTGGTCCCAGTGGCAAGTGGCACCGCAGGTTGAACGATATCTAATGATTCGCTGTCATTATATTATGCTTTATTGCCTGTTGATAGACAAGTGATATATGCCTGACACCTATTATACAAATGAGGAAATAGCTTGCAGTCATATTCGTAGGTTGTCAATCTTTAAAATATAAGGATGTCCTTAAGGCAGCGATATTTAATTTGTGGCGTGTTTCCCCAGGTCGAGCGCAAAGAGGATACAAGGAAGTGTCAGCGGAAATGGATGTCGTCCTCGAATCTGAGCATACTAATTGTCTGTCTCTGCATCCTTAAGGTACGTGCAGTATGGAGGTGGGATTCTAGATGGTAGCGTAGATCATAGCAGGACTTGCTTAAATTAATGCATTGTTATATATGCGAGCGTACACAACGAAGCAGTGAGTGTAGTAGGTATAAGCAGAAGAACACAAATATTCATCTTCGCTATTTCAAACGCGACTTAAGCTTGTATCAATGCTAGTATCAAAGCTTCGTTGTGCAAACTTATAAGCGCTTATAATTTCAGCCACCATCTACAATACATGCTACCATCTAGAATCCCAGCTGCGTACTGCACGTACCTTTATTCCGAAAGTCGCACTGTCCTTAACTTCGTTGATTGCTTCCTCTACGTGCATATTGAAAATTAAAGGTGATAGCGCACGCGCCTGTCTGCAGTGTGGATATAAAGGGATAAAAATCGTTTGATTTTAATTACATAAATGTAAAGTAATTTGAAATTCTTTGATTAAACTAAGGAAAAATGGGAGGTGTAAACACATGTAAACATTAAGTTCACTTTCAGACGGGATGTGAGGGTATTAAAAAAAATATGAAACCCTGACTTACGATCTAACAGTACGTAGACAGGCCCGGATTTCTGCCTAGGCTAACAAGGCACCGGCCTAGGGACCCAGCCACCGAGGGGGCCCCGGCCAAGGCGGATGGAAATTATAAAAAAAGTCCAAAAATGTTCTAGTTAATTTTTTTAATTCTTTTCACATTTTTTTTTGCTTAGGACCCCCCAACTGTCAAGTGACCCTGGGTCTTTAAGTCCGAGCCTGTACGTAGACCACAACTCTCAGTACAACGCCATATTTTTCATTATTTTACCTCTCGTTTTCTATGATATGCATTTTATAAAATAGGGGTGTCATATTCAATTGAGTCGTTGACCATTTTCCGTAGAAGTGTCACTTGTGCGGGCCGCACACGACACAAAACATCCAGTTCGATTCATGCAAATGAAATCAACAGATTTAATTTCGATATATTATATCTACTGGAGTTTTCGCGGTGAACTCTTAGCATTTTGAACATAACATTCTTAAAACTTATTTTGTCAATTTCTGTAATTTCCTGTTCTCCAAGACCTGTGAATTTATTCTTTTGTTTTTATTCTTTCAACAGTAGTCGTAAATCTGTCGCTTGTCCCACAAATTTTCTAGAAGACAGCTTGCTGGTCTTTGGTCTTTGGTGCAAGCTGTCGAGGGTTCGCATCCCACCTTGATGTTTTGTGATGTCATTTAGTTTTAAGTGATATGTTATTTGATGTAAATAAGACGCTAGTGATCTAAGTTGTCGACGCGTCTATAATCTACAATAAATAAATAAAAAAAAACACACATTTCTGAGTACTTTTTTTTTAAATATTTATTTTTATTTTTAAACTTGAATTATATCACATCGATAAATGAAGGAATAATAATAATTACAAAATTACAATTATTACAAAATTCCAAAAAATAAAAATAATTGCCATGCTATACATTACATTTACATTACAATACTGTTTCCTGCCCAACTTGGCAACGCCAGTGCTAGGGCAGGACCCAACATATTGTAGCTGTTGTGCAGACTAGGATCCAAAAATCCTGCTTAACTAAACACGGTTTCCAGAACTTCATAAAAAACTACAAAAATAAGTTTTATTTCAATAAATTGATCAAAAGAAAAATTAAAATAGTTGAAGAAATTATTAGCGGTCCCGTTCGGCTACGCCCGGGTGCTAAGGAATTATGAATCTACAGAAACCTCCGCGGGCGTCCGCAGAACAACTCATTTAAGTTTCATCGCAATCGAATGAATGGTATAGGAACGCATGCGGGACAAACAAACAAAGAAACATTCATTTTTACAAGCTTTTATTTAATTTGCAATGTTTGTTAGTTTGTTTGTGTGTTTATTTGTTTAGGTCAAATCTTGCAAGTCAATTTTGAACGACTTCCACGTATCCGATCGATTTGAAATTTTATACACATATGTATTCCCGATGACAATACATGAATAAATCGTTTTCAGAAATAAATTCAACCCCTAAGGGGTTCAAACAGGGATGTAGGGTTTGACTAATCAACACCCAGGTCAAAGTTAGAAGCTTTAAATTTAGACAGTTAGTTCCTTTTCTGACGTAATCATCCACTAAGGAAGGATTTCTCGAAATTCAACTCCTTCGGGTGTCTAAGGGGGGTAAAATTTTGAAAGACTAAAATGAACAAAATAAAATATTAGTAAAAAAAACTTTTTAGAGACAATTTTTTAATTGAAATGTACTAAAAAGGAAAAAATAATGTTTTATAATTTTGGTTCATATAGTTATTATAAAAGCGGGGGTTGCGACTAATAAACTATCATAGAGATTACAACCCCTGCTTTTATAATAATTATGAACCAAAATTTTTAAATATTATTTTTTCCTTTTTAGTGCATTTCAATAAAAGCTTGTCTCTAAAAAGTTTTTTTTTACTAATATTTTATTATACATAATATAATATAAAGAAGATAAGAATTTTATAAAAGAGTATCGATAATTTATCATTCCAGAATCGTAATTAAATACTGTTGGTTTATTTTGATCTTGCATTCTTTTCTTTAGTAATACATACTAATCGTGTTCTAATAGTTATTGAAAGAATCTCAATAAATAAGAAAAAAATTGTAGTTCAGATTCAATGGGCTGCCGCTTTAGTTATTTTATGTTGCGTAATTTAAAATATGTGACAGTTTTATTTTATCATAACCGATTATGGAAACTGTATTAAAACATGTGGAAAATATGTTCACATTGAATAAATCAACTTCTTTCTTGCATTTCTTAATATCTATATTGTACAATGTGTCCTCAATGGTCCGAGTTGTGCAAAGTTATATCCATAGAAAAAAATTTAAGTTACCTACATATAGAAGGTTCTATCAACAATATGAATCGGGTTGTTCTTTGTATGGTCATTTCCGAATATTAGTGTTCCTAAATAAAAAAAAAAACGTAGCCAAATTGTAGGTAGATACTAATTATCTCAATTCTAACCTGTGCCCCAATGCCCTCGAATTTTTTTATTTAAATAACTCGATTTTTGGCACTTTGCGGTTAATTTTTTTTCTGCCGAAATTTTGTTTTAAAAAATCTGAAACTTAGCAAATTTATTAGATATGGTAGTATACGTATTTAAGAAAAATTTAATAAATTTTAACGATATATATAGTAATAATTTATGACAGCGAAAAATTTTCAACAATTGAGAAAATAATTAATGTTTTTTGTCTAGTTTTAGTTCCGAAAATTATATCGTTAAAAATCTCTAAAAAATTACCTTATGTAAGAAATTTGACAGTTTTTCGATTTTTTAAAGCAAAATTGCGCTAGAAAAAAAAAACAACCGCAAAGTGCTTTCTGGCACAGGTTATAAATTAAGAAATATAGGGACTTGAAACTGTGGCTATCTTTTTAAAAATTTATTTAGAAACATCTTAAGGACCATCCTATTATTATAGGATTATCTCGGGATTATCTCTACCTAGTATATAATTTTTTTAGTTTAGTTTGCGCTCATAGTTTTACAGAATTCCGTCTGATGTCACTATCCCTGTAGTAATCCGTCTATCTATCTTTGTTACATAGTGTAACAAGCGTAGCGAGTGAGAAAGTGAACGAGCGAAGCGAGTGAGTAGAGTATTGCACCTGGGCTTTCTTAACACCCGGGCGAAGCCGGACGGGGTCGCTAGTATATGTATAATTAAAAAATACATCAGCGTGTGCGCATGTCTCTCTGCGTAAAAAATGTAGCTAAAGCTATCGCAAAAAAATTGCGAAAGTGAAAGCGAATGCTAAAGTCCAAAATAATGCGAGAATCTCGTTTTTGAAATATGCTTTCGATGTTCGATGGTATATTACGTATACGAGATGCGCTCACTGTACGACACACAATAAATTAGAGATGATACAAAATACTAGGAACAGTTATTTTGGAACAGTTTCAAACGAGGAACAGATTGGAACAGTTGTCAGTTTAATAAAATACCTGTTCCGGGCTGTTCCAATGCTTCGACTGTTCCGAGTAACAAAACGGGCGTTCTTCTGCATAAAAGAAACATTCTCCGTTCCCGTTGTCAATTGTACATTTGTACCTACGTTGCAAACTGCAACAGTTTTGCTTGTCACCTACGGCTAGCGTACGTTAAGTCGATTTTAGTATCACACCATCACATTAACATGCGTCGCACACGACATCGCGCCTTATTAAATAACGCTTTTTATTTAATGGTAAAATCCATTTTTCGCTATTGATTTTCTGTAAAAGTATATTTTTAATATATTGTCGACAAATTTATTTTGTTTTTTTTTAATAATTAGGTACCTTAAATTATAAAACTTGAATAATAGAATTAATTCACGAAAAAATACAAATAATATACACTTCATAATTTCAATTTTTATACGTTGCATGTTACAAGCTATTCCGAGAATGTCAAGGTTCCAACGTTGGAACTGTTAAAAAGTAACAGGTTTTTGGAACTGTTCCGTATGTGGAACAGGAACGGAACGGAACTGTTATTAAAAAATAACAGTTTGTACCACCTCTACAATAAATTGCCAAGCGTCTATATCTATAATCCACAATTTAACTGGGAGGGGGGGCGCCACCTCTTTTGTCTAAGTACGCCGACTTGCACATAACGTACTCCATCTGATTTCGGTAAGCTCTGTCCGTAGATAGGTCGGAAATTATTTACGTAAGTATGTCGAAAACTGCATGTTTTTGGTTGTGTCAAATCATACTAATAAGGACTTACTGTAGATAATCTTCTTATTTTGTTACAAAAAGTTCCAATTTATTATTATTGCTTTTAGAGTGTTAATATTTTTAGTACTAAGTATAATGTATAATATATTTTTGATCGTAAAGTTTTTGGTAGCAGATTTGAAGCACCGGGGGTTCTAATCTCCATTTTAGGAATGTTGATAGTTATAATTACTCGTGATATTTATATTTTTCATTAATAATAACTGATCTGATATTTTTATAAATAATTAATAAAAGATAACGATCTAATATAAGATTATTGAATTCAATATCTACACTGAAATAAAATACGAATTTTAAATCCGCAAAATTTTTAGATATATTTTGATGTGATTTGTTTTATATTTTGGTTCTCAAATATCACCAAAATAGCATTTATGTTTGGGTATTTTTACTAATTCCCACCTTTACTATGGCAGGGAAGTATTAGGTTCAGCCCGAATTTTTTTTTTCGGGATTTTAATACATCTTTACGTTTTGACACCCCGGGAATCATTTAAGACTATTTTTTCGATTGACATCTGTATGTGTGTGTTTGATTAAATTAATTAATTAATTGTAGATTATAGATGCGTCAACATTACTCAGGTCATTAGCGTCTTCAACACAACAAATAATCCATTTGTGTATTAGAATCCGCCAGCCGGCATACACAAACCGACTAGTACGAGCTCGGGTCCATGGGAGCGCTAATTCCCAAAGAACATTGAAATGCAATTTGCGATAGCAACCACATTCCAATGTCCGCCATGGGGGGTGTGTGTTTGATATCTCAAATACGACCATACGGTTTGTTTTGTTGTATTTGTCAGCTTTTAACTTAACTCTGATTCGACTTTGGAGCCAAATCGCTTTAGTGGTTCCTGACAGGGGCGGACTGACAGAGTGACCGACCTTAGATGTCGACGCGTCTATAATCTACAATAAATAAATAAATAGACAGAGTGACTCCGGTGGCGACCAATAATTTTGACCCCTGAATCCAAAAATGGACCAATATTTTTGGCCGCTTATTCCAAAAATGGACCAATATTTTTGGCTCCTTATTACACACAAAGACAAAAATATTGCATAATTTTTTTTTGTTTATTTCTTTTTTATGTATTTTTTTTTGCTAAATGTCTTATCATAGGGTGTTTTACGTATAGGTACTAACAGTAGCGAACTTTCCATAAGGCCGACTAGGTCCAGGCATAGGGCCGCCAATCTGCGTCCGCTATCTAGCTGAAGCATGTGCGGGACGCGGCGAGCGCGGCGCGGCAGCGTGCACTGAGAAAACTCTATATGGTCTTATAACTATCAGAGACAGAAATAACTTAGAAATAAAATATCTCTAGCGGATTAACCCGAACGCAATGATGCCAGCCGCCCCTTTCTGCGAAACTTCACATTTCGCAGAAAGGGGTAGCTGGTATACTGACCGGCCTAAACTGCTAGTCCACCTTTGGGTACTAATGGTCAAATAATTTGCACTAGCGGCCTTACAACAGATTTGTATATAGGAATATCTGTCATAACGTTTTAAACGAAAAGAAATAAACATAAAAAATATGCAATATTATTGTCTGTGAGTGTATATGAAGTGTTGCCGGACTTTTACTTCAACATAAAACAAATTTTCATATTTTTTGAGATAACGAAAGGAAATTAAAAGAAAAATTTATTTGTTGAAATAATGTGGCCCATTTGGCCTCCATTAAGGTTGGTCCCGATGGAAGGAGCCACTCAGCCTCTGGTTCCTGAGATACACAAATACGTAACAAAAATCGGGGAAGATTTATTTTTATTTATTGTAGATTATAGACGCGTCGACATTTAAGGTCATTAGCGTCTTTCAACTACACTAAATAACAACAAACTTAAAACTAAATAACATCACAAAACATCCATGAGCGCAGTTGGGATTCGAACAATCGGGGAAGAAATCCGTGTATATGCATATGCGTACTCTAAAATTAAATATTTTGTATAAAACGATAGAGTAGGATGAGTGTCAAAGAAATAAAACAAAAAATTAAATACTAACTTCGCTACATAACCTGTATCGTTGAATGCAATGAAGCGTGAATCGCCCCCTTAATTTTATCTCAACATAATTATTAATACCCTTTACAACACTTGACTACAAAGTTTAATAGAACTTGTCCAAGCACACATTTGAATTTCAAATAAAACCAAATGTGAAAATATCGCATGAAAATCAACATTTAAACACAAACATTACAATTAAATGGCGTCGTTACAAAAATGTAACAATATGTTATTGGCGTGTCGCGTTCAATTGCTTGGTAGACTAGCGTATTAAACGCATTCTTATACACAAGGCTGTACAAACTAGAGATGCAATCGTGAGTAGCATTTTGCTCACGATCACTCACACTCACACACGAAACTCATTTCCAACTCACGCCCGTTCACGCATTGCTTTTTGATGTGAAACATCTTATGTCGGGCAGTGAACAGCCGCGTGAGGGGAAATATGCAACGAAATTTTTGGTCCGCTCCTTCGCTGCTGTCCCCACCACTGCGACACTCTCTCTTTCTCTCGGCTTCCGCGTGCTCGGGCACGGGAAGAGAGAGAGAGAGAGAGAGAGTATACATACGAACGTACTGTAAAGCAAAAGTAAATGTATACACGTGTAGGTATGTAATATAGATACTTCGCTGTGTATTTAGTTGCGTTTCTGGCTCAGGCGTGCTCAAACGCCGCAACCGCGTGTATTACAGTGCAGTATATAGGATTACGTCAACATAACAGTTAGTTGCTGCTTTTGAAAAAAATATATACTACTACATAGAGAATACCACCGAGTTCAATAACATTTTCTTTGATGTTTCACATCTGTCGGGGGTCCCGAGACCCACACCCTTTTTGTTTTTTAATCACACTCATGCAAGCTCATGTCTAGATTTCAACACTCACGCACGTTCACTCACGATAGTAATAAATTATATTTCCAAACGCACGTTAACTCGCACTCATGAAGTTTTACAGTAATTTTATAATTTACATTATCACATCGCAAATTTGACTGATACTTGTTAACATTAGTTCAGGGTCAAGCATAACGCAGTCTCCGCATTTCGCCGGCAAAGACAGGAATAATTTTTTTTGTGATTAGCTTTTCACTCACGTCAAACTCACTCTCACGAAAATTCTTTTCCACTCACTCACACTCACTCACGATTTTCTCGGTACGTACACACTCACGGCGTATCACGGAAAATTTCACGCACGATTTGCATCTCTAGTACAAACGCCTTTGGATTCTTGGGTAACTACCACCAGTGCCGTATATGGCGCAAGGATCCTCTATTTTTTCTTAATAACAAAACAAATATGATGTAACATGTAACAATAATTTGTTTATAAATTATTTTTGTGTACCTACACAAAAAATATAATAATAATAATAATTTATTACTTCCATAAAAAAATACATTGATATATAACAAAAATATTATACAGAAATGAAAGTATATAGGTTCCTTCCAAGGAAAACCTGTGCTGAGGGAACCGTCATGAAAAAAAGTGATAATGTGGACATTTTAACCAAAACTTAAATGGGTTTGATTAAATTATTCAGGACACAAAACATTTGAAAATAGAGAAAAAATAACATAATATAAATAACAAAAAACTAAAGCGCATTTATCTTCTATTTACAAGATTGTTTAGATGCATTTTATAATTGAATTCTCAATGGGCTGCCTAGGCCTCTTAACGCAGATAAATAAATAAAATAAAAATCAGTTTTAAAGAAAATCAGGAAAACTACGTAACATGAAATTCTGAAAAAAAGTTTCGAGATCCGTGAGAAAATTTCTTTCAAAATTGTTAAACCTACCCCACATAACCGAATACATAATATTACCTACTATTTTTTTCAGGTGTAAAACTTTGCACCCCCCTCCTCAGCCAAATTCGACTGTGAAAGATTACGGATGGACGGACAAATAAGTGTATCGATGGTTCCATTTTCCATTTATACGACGCCCTAAAAATGGGAAATTTCGTATTTATAGCGGAAAGAGGTACAATTAATTAAAAATAGGAGCCGGGGAGCTTAGGTAATCTATTTTATAGAGGGCCGCATAATATTAGACGACAAATAGGTCCATTAGGTTGTTCAACTGTAAACAAGGATAATCAAGACATTGAATGAGCCATTTTCCTGAGAGTAGTTCTTTCAATTATCCACGAGGGGCAGCACTATGGTAGTAGGTACAAACATTATTTATTCCCCATTAATGTCGTGTCATTTTAGTGGTATAACTTAATTATTAAATTATTATTATTTAATAGATTTCATGTCCATATGTATATAATTAAAGTAGTAAATTTGCAGATATGGGGACAGTAAATAATAAAACAAACAGTTTTTGATGTGAAACATCTTATGTCGGGCTGTGAACAGCCGCGTGAGGGGAAATATGCAACGAAATGTTTGGTCCGCTCCTTCGCTGCTGTTCTCCCCACCACTGCGGCACTCTCTCTTGGCTCAGGCGTGCACTGTAACACACGCGGTGTTACAGTGCAGTATATAGGATTACGTCAGCATAACAGTTAGTTGCTGCTTTTGAAAAAATATATACTACTACATAGAGAATACCACCGAGTTCAATAAGGTTTTCTTTGATGTTTCACATCTGTCGGGGGTCCCGAGACCCACACCCTTTTTTTTAAAGTACGACGTTTCGTTTATTGATTTAAACGTCGTACTTTTAAAAAACTGTCTGTTTTATTATTTACTGTCCACATACCTGCGAATTTACTATTTTAATGATTATTATTATTAAATTAATTAAATAATTAAGTTATATCACTAAAATGACACGATAATGGGGAATAAATAATGTTTGTACCTACCACAAGTGCTGCCTCTCGTACCTAGATAATTGAAGGAAGTACTCTCAGGAAAATGGTTCATTCATTGATCGTACTTAAATAAGATATTAAAAGTTAAAACCCGGATGCCCATATTGAGCCATGGACTGTCCACTCCTAGTAAAAACTGAACACATCTCCAACACCTGATTGTTGCAGGTTAACACTGAATAAAGATCTAAGCAAAGAACAACTATTATACAAATGCACAATGTACCATAATGCAGTGCTCGACAAACAGTGCTGCTGTGATATTGAACAAGGGCCTGAGAATAGCTGTGCGTGTAGCATTGATATTTTTTATATGAGGTTTCCAGTGCTCATATTCTATACAAGCCCCCAATTCCCAGGTTCTATATTTGAGACCTGATTAAAGCATAGATAAGAGGGAAAGTATCAATTGGATTTTTAATTTACTATTAAAAATAATAAATTCAAAATAGGAATTGGTGCTAGACCCAAATAACTCTAATAAAGGTCGGGTCACACGCGCGTGGATCGTCTTAGCGCGGCTCGTGATTCTAGATGGCTCGTGGAGACGTAGGGTTAATATTGTGATATTATAATATTATTATATATGGACTTGAAATATGGGGCAATGCCGCCTCTGCACAAAAGCTGTTTATTTTGCAAAAGAAGGCAATGAGAATTATTTGCAACGCTAAGCCACACGACAGTTGCAAGCCAATGTTTCTCCAATTAAATATTTTAACTCTACCAGCTCAGTATATTTATAACTGCTTAATATATGTTAAAAAAACAAATTTACTTATCAAGAATTTTTAGATATAGACAATGCTCTCTAACTAACTATATTATGTTTTGACGTGTTTTTAACAATTATTTGTAAGTATAACTAAAACCAATAAATCTATTTATCTATCTATGAGTCTCCATAAAACTCTTTGACTCGTATTCATTTACCGCCTTCGAGGCGATCCACCGAGATATTATGATCCATGCGCCACTGCGAGCGACTCATGTCACACGACGCATGCTCGTGGTGGCTTGTCGTGGCTTGTGATGGCTCGACTCAGTTTCAAATAATTAAAAATAGAAAAAATATCATTAATAAAATTAAATAACCCTAGTAAAACTACATCGGATTCCACCGTTTATCTAGCGCTGTGACGCATGCAGTACTTATGTCATGCATTCAAGTTTAACTACACTAGTTATTTGTGCTTTCACTCTGCAACCAAGGCTAAGAATCTTTCTTTTGTTATTATAACCGTTCGTAAAAACTATTCGAGGATTAAACAATTATAGGCAGAATTCCTAGGGCACACTCAAAGTTTTTTTATTAAATAAATATTAAAAAGTTCAAACAATACCTAACTAGTTAAGATATATTTTTGAGACAAGTTTTTGTATTATCAGAGTATAAATTACCAAATTAAAACTGTTAATTTTTACAGATTCGTCACTCGGCACTTGGTAGAACATGATTAAATATCAAATTATTAACAAGACTTGAAAAAATTCTACAAATAAACAATAAGTTTGACGATCGTTTCGGACAATTAGTCCATCTTCTGCAGAGAGTATAGACTATAAGTATAAGATGGACTAATTGTCCGAAACGATCGTCAAACTTATTGTTTATTTGTAGAATTTTTTCAAATGTTGTTAATAATTTGATGAAACTGTTAATAATTTCAGACATGTTTGGCAGTAAAATCACACATTGATATTATTTATGATAACATAAAAATTTGCACGATTGGTTGCATTTATATTATGATTTTACTGAATTTTATTTATTGTAGATTATAGACGCGTCGACAACTTATGTCATTAGCGTATTTTAATTACATCAAATCAAATAACAAATAACTGAAAACTAAATGACATCACAAAACATCCATGAGCGGAGGTGAGATTCGAACCCACGGCAGTGTGATCCAAAGGCCGCTACGCTTACCGTTACACCACACTGTCCTCGATTTTACTGAAACTTGAATAGTTTTGCAGTACCTAACCTAAAGTGACCTGCATTTTGTTTCGTCATCGTTTATCCTTTCGTTACGAACGAGACCATTTTTGAAATGTTTGGTATTACGCAACTTGTGCTATTTTCCGCAGCACTACTACCATCAATTTGTTTTTGCAACACTTGCATCAAAAGTACAGTAAATTTCAGATAGCTATGTACCGTTTGAAAAGTGATTCTTTATGGAAGTTTCTACTGAATTCGACCGGTAGTGTTTAAAGTAAATATTAACTCACTCCGTTCTATAAAGTAATGCTGTTTTGTTTTACTTTATAACACACGTGCGTAATAAAGTACTTTATAGGTTACTTTGCTATAATGTCACTAATAAAATATTTATCCAAATTGTGTTTTATTTGCTTAAAACTAAAAACTTTTGAAGCAGTTGTTGCAAAAAATATTGTATGTAATGCGTGTCTTAAGTGACGAATCTGACAGTCGCGATTTTGCAATACTCTCTTAAGGTTATGTTGCATTTATACCAGAACGAGTGTGTGTTTACCGCACGAGCCTTAGGCGAGTGCGCTAATCACACACTCGTTCTGGTATAAATGCAACATAACCTTAGGCTCGTATCTCAAAATCGCGACTGTCATATAATCCGTCACTTAAGTCACTAGTTGCATAAATTACTATTATAAGGCAACTGCATATAGTATAAAGTAGATGTGAGTGCACTCGACACATTTTTGTGTGATTTTTGCACAATTTAAACTTATTTTGTATAAATATATTAAATAGTAACGCTAAAGATGAAACTAGCATTAATTCCAGCGAAGCCGCAGGTAAAAGCTAGTTTAGAATAACATTGGTATACACAATGTAAGAAAACCCAAGCAAAAGGCATAATCTATACTAATATTATAAAGCTGAAGAGTTTGTTTGTTTGTTTATTTGTTTGGTTGAACGGGCTAATCTCAGGAACTATCAGTCCGATTTGAAAAAAAATGTTTTTGTTAGATAGCCCATTTATTGAGGAAGGCTATAGGCTATATAATATCACGCTATCAATAGGAGCGGAGCATCAATGAAAAATGTTGCAAAAACGGGAAAAATTATTCCTTTTGAGAGCTTCCGCTGCGTAAACGGTTAAAGTTACGCAAAAATCATGTATGACGGAACTGTTCCCCTTTAAAAGTTTAAAAAAAAAAGTCCGCGACACCATATGTCTATCTTTTAAGGTTGACTCACTATAACTTTTTTTATGGTAATCAAATTTGTTCGTAATTATAATATTCAAGCGAACGAGCGAAGCGAGTTAGTAATGTAAATATAATATTCAAGCGAACAAGCGAAGCGAGTGAGCAGTGTATTTATAATATTCAAGCGAACGAGTGAAGCGAGTGAGTAGTGTATTGCACCCGGGCGAAGCCGGACGGGGCCGCTAGTATTTAATATCCATGGAGATGGTAAAACGACCCAGATATAAGTCAGTCAATGAAGTGAGTAGCTGAAGTATAAATAAAACTCAGGCATACAATCATAGAATATTTTATTAGTATAACAAACATACATTTAAATCAGAAAACAGCGGTGTTAATTGTAATTGTTTTTATGCTGTGTTTTATGCCAGTTAATGGTACAGCCCAATGTGCCGGCAATGGCAAGGAGTTTCTTATACTTGTTCTTCTAATGTTTGTTTATGGGAATGATTAAGATAATGCGCTGTTTAATAATGTATTCGCTTTACATGTTACACTGTCTGTACTTGTTTTAAGGTCGTTCTGCACAATCGGACATCACTGTTTGTGTCTCTTTTATACAATAGGAGGTCACAACAACAACCGAGATTGTTGGGATGCTGTTGTTTATAATTAGGTTTGTGCATTTGACCGGTCAAATATTAAGCGGCCAATTGATCAGTTAATTGACCAACAAAATTACGATTTTATAAGAAAAAATAAAAATAATAAAATATTATTTCTGTTTAATTATAGGTTATAATTTATATTAGAAATCGTGTCCATCGTGATTATAATAAAATTAAGAAAAATCGCAGGATAGTGGACAAAATATTTTTTATGTATGTACTTGAAAAAGTCTAAATCTATAGACGAAACGTTGTACATTTAATAAATCAAATATTTTGTCCACTATCCTGCGATTTTTCTTAATTTTATAGGTTATAATATAGTCCAGAGTTCTGTTACAAAATATAAAGTGAATAACAAAAACAAAATGATCAAAAATAAGAAACAATACAAGTGTTATGATATCTATAGGTATTAAAGATACCGACAGGCGACACTGCTGTTTTCAAGCATTTTATTATAGGACCGTCAAATATTTTTGGTCAATTGATCCGGTCACAACACTATTAATTATATAATATTACCAGCGGCCCGGTTTGACTTCGCCCGGGTGCTATGAATTTATAATTTATTAAATAAGTACATTACACACTCGCTTCGCTCGTTCGCTCCAGTTATTATAGCCTATGTCTTAAAGCAAAGTGTCATCTATTGAACAGTGAAAAAAATTGAAATCGGTTCAGTTCCTTCTGAAATTACCCTTGATTTTCACCCGGGCGAATCTGGGCCGGCCAGTTATTATAATCTATGTTCTAAAGCTATAACCTAAAAAATAAAGTATCGCTTATCGAACAGTGACAAAAATTTTGAAATCGGTCTTTTGAGATTACCCCCGATTTTCACCCGGGCGAAGCCGGGCCGGCCAGTTTCAATTGTACATCTAAACCTTCCTCGTGAATCAATCTATCCAATCGTGAAAGTCGGAACAAAATCCGTTCAGTAGTTACGGAGAAATCGATCTTCTGAGATTATCTCTGATTTCCACCCGGCCGAAGCCAAGCCGGCTAATTATTATAGCAAAATTAAAACTAAAAGGCATCACAAAACACCCATGAGCGATGGGGGATTCGAACGACAGCTTCATCCAAAGACCAGCACGCTGAGTGTGACCTAAAATCGAAACTATACACGGGCGATTTTTCCGCGGCGTTTTTAACGAGGCGAATTGCACGTCCAAATTGAGACAATGCCTACAAACGAGTGAAACTAGACGAACGGAATATACGTCGCGCTTTTTTAAATTCCGTTGACGTGAGCGAGTTCAACGCTTCTGATTGCGTTGATATTCGTCACCGTCACAACACGCTAGAACCGAAAAATATTGTTTAACGCAGGGCAAATCAGACGAGGCGACGGATCACCGACGGATGTACAGTCAGGGTAAAAAATGTGTGTGGAAATATTCTGTTGATTTCCCTTAATAATTGGATGAACTCACCTACACAACGTCGTTTTTCCTTCTTTTTTTTTAAATAAATTTGCACATACAACTTCAGCGCAACTTAACACAGTGGGGTCCATTTTGTAACTATAGCAAAAAGTTGTATTGCAGCTTTGCATGAATGTACTCGACGGAAAAACGTTTTCTGTTTTGATATCTAAAATTCAGCGGAAATCTCGTCGCGAGAAACGCGCCGCTCAAAATCCGTTAGTCTAGTTTCGCTCTATTTAACAGATTCAACCTGGAGGACAGTGCGGTCCAGTGGTTAGCGTCGCGACCTCTGGATCAGACTGTCGTGGATTCGAATCCCACCTCCGCTCATGGATGTTTTATGATGTCGTTTAGTTTTAAAAATGGTTAAATTGCGTTTTAAAGACCACCAACAGCTAAGGTTATTTGGGCCTAACACCAATTCATATTTTCAATTCATTATTTTTTTTTAATAATAAATTGAAAATCCAATTAACACTTTTACCAGCTCTCGGGCTAGAACCCGGGAAATGGGGACTTGTAATAGAGGAACCATAGCAACGCCATGTAAACAACAGCATTGCTAAACGCTCGGTCATTACAAGCCCTCGTTCGTTTAGTTTTAAGTGAGTTATGTTATTTGATGTAATCAAGACGCTAATGACCTAAGATGTCGACGCGTCTGTAATTTACAATAAATAAAAATAAATAATAGGTTCAACCGCGATTTTTTTTTTAAATTTCTAAAATTGCCTTAACATCTGATATGGCACTATATAATACATTTACATTGATTAATTAATATTGATTGTGATTGGTTTAAATTGTGACATTTAAATTTACAGGCGAACAAACTTATCTTCATAAAAATTAATCACACATAATTAAAAGGAAAAAAAAGCTTCTTGTTGGCATCTAACTACCGTTTCCAACGCAATCTTTTGTCAATTAATGTATGTAAATTATCACTGTCTTTCCTGTTCCAACTAATGCAAAATCCAATATGTTGATTTCTTTCTGACATTCGCAATAATACGCGTGTCTAATTTTAAGGACTGTGTCGATAGTATAATTACATAAGTGGATAATTACGTCAGTACACGCATTTAAAACAGACACTGGTAGCCATATGACGAAACAGGCTCCGTCAAAATTAACTTCAGTAATAAACTGCAGTACAAATACAAACGAAACGAATGTATCTATATTATGAAGTATTATAGAAATACCTTGTATTATTAATTTTAAAGAGTGAATTTAGTACGACTGTGAAATACATAAGTAGAATTATATTGTTACATCAGCCAAATTACATAATGCATTCTGCAATATTAGGAAAAGTTTATCTTATCAACCATTGTCACAGTCGGGATTCAAACCCGAACTTTAGTGCCTTTAGTGGAAAAGTTCGGGTTTGAATCCCGATTGTGACAATGGATGATAAGATAAATTTTTCCTAATATTGCAGAATGCATTATGTAATTTGGCTGATGTGACAATATAATTCTACCTTGTATTATGTCCGTCTTGTGACTTCTTGTGAATTTACACTACGCGTTTCGGCAACGAGTTGCCATCTTCAGGTGTGGTTAATTATTTAAAAAAAACACACATTGAGTACTCGTAACACTATATAATATTATGATGCTAAGCACTGTGTATTATATAATACAAGTATTTCTAATACTTCATAATATTCATATAGTGACTTGGAGACCCAACACTCTAAAAATAAATGTATCTATATTGAAAGTTTGTTTACAAATCAGAAACTGTGCGGTAATAGTATATTGTGTAACTAGTGTGCTAAATACATCTTTATACGTCAGGCGCGATATTTTCAGCACAAGTAGTAGGCGAGCACACACGGGCCTTGGCGAGTATGCATCGCGAGCCGAATACAAGTGCTGATGTTTTTAGCACGAGTAGTAGGTGAACGCACACGAGCCTTGGCGAGTGTGAAGGCTCGTGTTGCATCGTGTTGCCGCGAACGACTTCCACGTATCCGATCGATTTGAAATTTTGTACACATATGTATTCCCGATGACAATGCACGAATAAATCGTTTTTAGAAATAAATTCAACCCCTAAGGGGTTTAAACGGGGATGTAGGGTTTTTTTGACTAATCAACGCCCAGGCCAAATCGCTGAAGCTAGAAACTTGAAATTTGGACATTTGGTTCCTTTTCTGACGTAAGCATCCACTAAGAAAGGATTTCTCGAAATTCAACCCCTACGGGTGTCAAATGGGGGTAAAATTTTGAAAGACTAAAATAAACAAAATAAAATATTAGTAAAAAAAAACTTTTTAGAGACAAGCTTTTATTGAAATGTACTAAAAAGGAAAAAATAATATTCAATAATTTTGGTTCATAATTATTATAAAATCTATGATAGTTTATTAGTCACAACCCCCGCTTTTATACCTAATAACAATATTATGAACCAAAATTATTAAATATTATTTTTTCCTTTTTAGTACATTTCAATAAAAGCTTGTCTCTAAAAAGTTTTTTTTTACTAATATTTTATTATATTATTCATACATAAAAAGTTTCACTTCGGTCGTGTGTGCCGCGATACATGCCTTTATTTATTGATTATTTATGTCGGAACCTGTATATACGAGTGTAACGGAAGTAATTGAATTCGCAGACAAAAGGAATGCTGTTCATATTATTATTAGCAACAGAAATGCAAACCGAGTGCAAAAAGGCAACACGCTGTAAGTGACGGACTCGGTACTCGTAAAAACAGCTCATCTTTTCTCGCTTGTACGGGTAGCACGTGTGTTTCAAATAATAAAACTGTTTATGAAAAAAATTTAATCTCCTTCAATTCTTTTTATAAAGTTTTATTTTTTACTTCCCACCTCTACTATGGTAGGGAAGTAATGGATTTAGTCCGAAAAAAATATTTCGAGATTTTAACAGATCTTCACGTTTTGAGACCCTAGCAATCGTTTAAGATCTTTTTCTGACTGATGTCTGTATGTGTGTGTGTGTGTGTGTGTGTATGTGTGTGTGTGTGTATGTGGTCAATTTTTCGCCTTCGATATCTTAAGAACGGAACAACATACGGCCATACCGATTGTTCTATTGTGTTTATCAGCCTTTAACTTAGATCTGATTAGATTTTGAGTCAAATCGGTTCAGTGGATCCTGAGATATTACAAAAAACGTTCTCAATGTCACGTATTAACATAGGTAAAAAAATATATAAATAAATTCTAGATGTTATAATATGAAAAAAATGTAAATATTTTTTTTCTCTAAAATGTATAGTTTTCGAGAAAAAAAATATTTTACTAAAAAAAGAAAATTGTACGTAAATCAACGTAACCATGATTTTTGCTATATTACTAGCCATTAGTAGATCACCAAATAAAAAAGAGGGCCATGCTTTTTTTCAAAGAATAAAAAAGAGTGTTTATTTTTTGCAAATATTTACTAGGTGGGAAGTATAGGACTGGTCATCAGTCGAATTACTTACTTTTTAGTGACTTTACAATACGTAGTTTGCACGTTATTAACAGATTTCTTTTCTGATATTTGATAACTAAACTAGAAAAAAAACTACTGAACCTATTGAAGTAAAAAGTATATAGGACCACTTCGACATGTTTCTGAACACAACGGAGTCGAAATTATTCAAATAGGTTAATTTCTCGAAAAGTTAAGACTGAACCAATATTTAAATAAATTATAAATATTTGCGTCGGTCAAAATGTTGTTACGAAAATTATTGATACCTTGTTAATATGGTCGTAAAAATACACTTCGATTAGCTACGTAGTTATATGCACGTCTAGAACACGCGCTCGCCATTCCCCGGATGCCCCAAACCATGCCCCTCCTTTCTTAAGGAGACCTTTCACAACGTGTCGTGTTGGCACAATTAGTTCTTGCCGGTGCCGCTAGGCTAATACATTCGCCTTGTTGTTATTGTCTACGGTTATATACGCCAGCGAACCTAAATCGGTAGTACAATAGTCGTCAGCAACACTGAAGTGCCACAGTTCGTGTAACAATATTGTACAATCGTCCGCGTCGTTCGTTATCTACTTATATATCTAAACTTAATAGGACAAGCCCTAATTTTAATATAATATTATTTGCACAAATGTGGAAGGTATCAGTACAAAATAACTCCAAATCTTACAAAACAAATATATATACGTCACACTCATAGCCATAGATATACTTTTAACATGAGCATGTTGCGTGGCGCGAACCCATAAGTTTTTCCCCTGCCAGAAATCACGCGCCTATAGAAGCATAGCTTCAAAAAGAATATTTAAGTATTTTTATTAAAAGCACCTATACATACTGCATATAATATATGTATACTGACAATCACCACCGTTTCCCATTATAAACACACAGTATATTATGCAAATGTATGATTTGCCGGTGTAAAATGGATGTAATTGGTTTTACTTCATATTTAATATTAAATAAATAACAGACATCTCTGCAACATAACTGCAACTTACTTATACCTACTGTGAAGTTTCTTGCAGTTGCATATTTTATAATGCACTGTTCGTTTGCATGGAAATTGTTTCCACTTCTATAGTGGATATTTATGCTGAAAAACGGAACGGAACTCGATTAATAATAAATTGATAATACACTTCAATTTCCAATCATTCTCGAGAATAACTGAATTAACACACTAGTTTTCATTACGTTTTATGTAAATTACAATTCCATTTATACACCGTGTCCCAGATTGATGTATACATATAGTGAATTTAGCAATGGGACAAAATAAATGGATCAGAGTAAGCCTTGATATTCTTATTGCCATAAGCTATTTGTGACCGAATTTTCTTCTTATGGAAAAACAATGTTAAATATTTACACGTAAATCGTTTGTATACATCAAAATGGGACACCCTGTATAGACTGGGTATGTGAACGGTGGGCAAATGCAGGGATAGCTGACATATCGCGTTCGTTGTCGCAGAAATCGGAACTGAGCGACAACCGTTGCTTCGGTATATTATATTTATTTATGGAGATTATTCTTAAAACGAAATATTTTTTGGAATGATTTTATAATGCTTATAAATGCATACCTATATGAATTAAGTCTCGCTGTAGACAACAATTAGTAGATACGCTACTTAAGTTTTGACGTGATTAACATCTAATGTCTCATACTGGAGTGGCATTTAAGAAATATTAGATAAAACGGAGTCGGAAGTGGTTGACATGTGAAACAAAACACAGCATGCATAGCTATGTTAAGGCCTCAGACGCAGTAAGCCAAGGTGGTCGTGCGGAAAAGTACTCGAGAACACAGACGTATAGTCTTAAATTCAAAATTTTTATATATTATGTGAGTGAACGAGTTATATCTGCTGACGGCAAACTACGAACTCTCCTTTATAAATTGACTGCCAAGAATATCTCGATTAATTAACGGCTGTTAATTGGTCTAGTTTTGCACAAATCATCTGTACAAGTCTAAATATTTATCTTTTTATGTCCAATTTTAATTTAATTACTTATAATATGTTTTCGATATAATTATATTTTATGTTATTAAATTGACAGTTAATTAGTATCATACTGTCGATTTTTTTAATTCAATGTTGTATTAAAATCTTCTCAAACATTGATTGTAATCAATTTCATGAGAAATTTCAGGTCATCTATTCACAAAAACTAATTTTTCTTACGTGGCAAGATATACTAAAATGAAAAAATTAGAAAATAAACTGTAGTTTGTTTTGTAAACAAACAGAAAACGTGTATAATTATTTTAATCCCTCTCGAATATAAACACATTTTTTTATTTATAATTACCTCAGTAATCGGAGGTTCTTGCATGTTTATAATTTTATAATTAAACATTTTCTTTAGTGAAAAATTTTCAATTGCAATTCAGCCATATAAATCTTGTTAATTTATTTCCTTTAGTAACTGATCACTATAGAGAAACTACTTTCGTGTTTTAAAATCATATTTAATAAATATTAGTAAAAAAACTTTTTAGAGACAAACTTTTATTTAAATGCACTAAAAAGGAAAAAATAATTATTAATAATTTAAATTCATAGAAATGAATTTAGTACGACTGTATATTACAAGTATGTGAAGTTATATTTTTCAGCCAAATTACATAATTATCTGAATTTTTCCCAATAGTGCAGAGATAATTATGTAATTTGGCTGAAAAATATAACTTCACATTTAAGTTCATAATTATAAAAGAGTGGGTCGTGAACTCTATGATAGTTTATTAGTCACGACCCACGATTTTATAATAATGAACCTTATTATTAAAAATTATTTTTTCCTTTTTAGTGCATTTGACGTAATATTATAATGCAATACGGGAAAAATTCATTTTCAAATCTATGTCACCGTCGGAACTCTAACCCGAGTTAGACTCCCGAAAATGAATTTTTCCCGTCTTGCATTGTAATGTTACGTCATTTTCGATGGGTGTTTCAAAACACTATAATGCTAACTTAAGCATTAATTTTTATACAATAAATTGCGATACTTAAATAATTGTGCGAGCAATTTAACTGTATTAAAAAAATATTTAAATCCATGTATTTTTCCAGAACGAAAAAACATTTCACATACACACACTGCATCCGTTTTGAGGGTTGTGTAATCAAAATCTGACCTTATCCTGGGCGCGGTTTTTTGACCCTATCACCATACTACATAGAACAAAAAATCTAAAAATTATTATGGGAGTAATTTGAAGAATTCAGAAAAGTGCGGTGATATAGAACATTAAATAAAAAATTACAAGATGATTTACGATATATCAGTAATATATCTGCCAATACAAAAAGGCATTCGAAATTTTCTATTTTATAGTTTAGACTTTAGACGGACAGACAATTCAAAGTATGCAGGGACGTATTTATAAAATTCACGTCTTAGGAAAAGACGATTTGCTGCCCCTCTTTCAGTTTCATTTTATCTGCGTCCCACACCCTTTTTCTGAAATATTTAAAACAAATTTGTTAAATTGTGCTGTCCTTTCAAAGCTGCCGCTCCGGGCAATTGCCCTTTTCACCAGTAGGCAGATATGTCCCTTTTATTTATTGTAGATTATAGACGCGTCGACAACTTAGGTCATTAGCGTCTTAAAATTACATCAAATAACAACTAACTTAAAACTAAATAATATCACAAAACATCGATGCGAGCACAGGTGCAGGGATTCGAATCCACGACAGTCTAGTCTAGAGGCTGGTACCAGATACGTCCCTGAAGGCTGAAAGTATGTACAGTCGCGGACTTAAAAAAGTTTACACCTGTATCATCTAATTACCGTTTTTTTTTAATTTTTACATATTGTAATTTGGCTTTTGATAGTAATGTATCAATTACTAAGGTTACATCCTAAAAATTCAATAAAAAATTATTATCGAAACACCTCAGTTGTTTATTATACAATCCAAATTACTGAATATTATTCAATTAAAACATAAAAAGATTTGATAACATTTGATACTAGCAAATTCCGTCCTCCAATCTTGCAATAATTCTTCTTTTTTGTTCATAGTTTTAATAATTTCGAGGCATTTAAACGACAATTATTTCTTTTAATTTTTGACATTTACATTTACCTATTAAAAACTAAATTTGTTGCTAAGCTACTGACTTTTTGTGAACTTACACTGAAAAACTCAAGTGTAAACTTTATTAAGTCCGCGACTGTACATTGTACAGCAAACCAGTAAAAGTAATAAAAATGAAGATGCTTTTGAATAATTAGAAGTATAATATTTTTAATGAGCATAGTCACTAAAATACTTGCAATAATTTTGATAAGAAAACCTGGTATCTAAATGTACACTTTCAGATATGTATTAATTGGCATTTTACGTTTTATTAGTTTCAGTTTTCTTTGGTTGGCCGCAATGAAACTCTTTAAAAACATACGATGCACGCAAAAGTGCAATTATTGACTCGTTATATTTATTTCAATGAGGAAATTACTGTTTATTAATTGTCCATTTCTCTTCGTAATTTGTGTTTAAATATTCATTATTGTACAGTAGTTAAGTTATTAACGATTCCAAGTAAAAGATAACTTGTTATATATGTTTTTATTTTTATATCTTAATTACGTCTGCTCATTTAAACATTGCGGATTAATTTTACACACAGGTGAAATAATCTTTGCGCTTCATATATCAAAATATACTAGACTAGTGCTGGATTGCAAAAAATCCAATTTGACAATGACCTTAGATTGTCATCATTTATTCATGTATACAGGAACAGTCTAATGTCGTTGCCAAACTTTTTAAAACTCTACAATGATTTTCTTATGGCGAAATATGTGTGGTCACAATCTAAAGTCGACAACCAGGATTTCACTGGGCAACCCTAGCGCTTGTGATAATTATGACGATAAATACTACCTTCCCTGAAAATGCCATCCTGTCAGAAATAGACTTAATTTATTTAACCCCCCCCCCCCCTTCGCTTGGTCTAATATATTTAATTTAATTTTTTTGTACAATTTCCATTTCAAAACCACATTTTTAACTTCTCATTGGAAGTTATTGTAATGGGTCCGAAAATCGAAATCAAAATGTATAACAAATTTTTATGTTTACACTATTTTTAGAAAGATGTCTGTGTGTGTGTACGTACGTACGTATGTGTCCATTTCTTTCTAAGACGTAATCTCGAGAATGAAAAATGATATCGACTACGTTAGGGTGCCAATCGACGCGTATTAACGTAAATATGATCTGAAAGAAATTTTTTCAAAATCGGTTCAGCCGTTCTTTTTTCTTAACCAAATAGACTCCAAAAAAGTAGATTTTACACAATATCTCACGAATAAAAAATTATATCGACTTCGTAAGCGTGTCAATCGAGGCGTGTTAACGTCATTTTGATCCGACATACATTTTATAAAAATCGGTTCAACCGTTTTTTTTTTAATTATTGTTAAAAATAAATAATAATTATGTTTTAATGATTAAAATGATTACTTTTCTGTGTAATATCTAATTTAATTATTATTATTAAATATTTATCAAACTGGGAAGTTCGTCGTGTGGACCTCAAGGGTCGCACTTTAGTCCTAATAAACGACCCACCTCACGGCTTGTTCTACGCGTATTGATCAAAATTTAGCTTGAAAAGCGATCTTTTTCTATGTAGATCAGTCATTTATTTTCTGTGAATAAAATATGTTTTACATAACAAAGAATGTGACAACCTTAGACTGTTCCTGTACAGATATAAAATGTGAATATAATATTATGATCATAATCTAAGGTCATTGTCAACTCAGATTTTCTGACCATGCGTCCTGCAACTCAGCATATAGATGTAATGCAAGACGTTGTCCAAACCCTACGTCCCATTCATTATTTTAAATACAATATTATGTCAATAATTTCACAAAACTTTGATAAATTTGCATAACAAAAGCATTTTTCTTCTAGTATTGGACGATTGATCACATTATTCTTTTTTACGTTTAATTAAATACTAAGGTACTATCTTAGATGTCAGCAACAGCCATTAAGCTGTATAACGGCTGTCAACTGTTTATTCATGCGCTTTCAATTGTTCTGCATTTGTACGTACATCTAAGAATTTAATTATTCTCAGAAACAATAAATACAATTAACAACCATTGCAGTAATTGATAGTAGTATTTATTTAAATTGTATTGTAAAGTAAAACTATACACTATACAGGGTGCCACCGTTTGTTTCCTATAGACTAGAGCAGCGGTTCCCAACCCATGGGCCGCGGGCAGTGTGATACTGGGTCGTGGATGCTGGTCGAGAATCTAAGCTAAGATAAATATTATCGGAGCTTCAGGGGTAAAGATGAGAACAATCGAGTGTGTGTATTTATATTATGAAGAATTAGAAATACACTGTAAGAAATGAGAAGGCCGATTACATAGATTATCGATGGTCCATTTGTAGCCAGCGATTAATCTCGTAATAGGCACACAAAGAGACAATGGCGTCGCAAACAGGTATCGCCTGCATATCGCGTAGATTCCATAAAAACACATTGTGCATGCGTGGTTACTAATTTTACATTAATTTGTTTTGTACTCATCCATTTTATATATGTAACTATACATTTTATTTTGTAATTTTTACATACTTAATTGGAATATTACACAAATTATGTAATTTTAATTTACTTTATGTAAAAATCACAAATTTGTTTAACTTTACAGTAAAAGTCCAAGTTTTTATGAAGTTTCCTGTGTGTAAAAATAAATAATAATGTAAAATCACTTAGAAAATTGAGCGAATTCTACCTTAACTTTCAAAGTATTTTTACATCCATTTTTTGCAGTTAGACTAGAGCAGCGGTTCCCAACCCATGGGCCGCAGGCAGCGTGGTACTGGGTCGTGGATGCTGGTCGAGATAAATACCTTGTGTTTTTTGATGTCCGTCTTGTGACTTCTTGTCAATTTACACTACTCGTTTCAGCAACGAGTTGCTATCTTCAGGTGTGGTTAATTGTTTTTTTTAAATTACACATTGAGTATCCGTAACACGTTATAATATTAAGCACATGCGTATTATGTAGTGGATGTGCTTAATATTGTAACGTGTTACGGATACTCAATGTGTAATTTTTAAAAAAAATTAACCACACCTGAAGATAGCAACTCGTTGCTGAAACGCGTCGTGTTAAAACACAGGAAGTCACAAGACGGACATAAAAAAATACAAGGTATTTCTAATACTTCATAATATTCATATAGTGACTTGGAGACCCAACACTCTAAAAATATGTACTTATAGTTAGTGGGCCTTCATTTTTTTCCAAAATTAGTGGTCCGCACATCAAAAAAGGCTGGGAATCGCTGGACTAAGGCTAACGACTTTAGAAACTTTTAATTTGATCGTCCAAAACAATATTAGTTCAAATTGTAAACAGGTTTATAATTATCATTTACTTCATGACGTCTTTTTATTCTAAAACTGATTTTAACGCATTAAAAAATACCGGAATGTTATTTTTGATTTTTTCCAATCTGTTAAAATTTACGGATAGAAAACTTTTTTGAAAATTATTACTATATAAGTATTCTTACCTTTCTCGAAGCAAACTTCACTTTGACAACAGCATTTTGGATCAACCTGTACACACAGAAAAAATTACCTTTAATTAATAATTAACCCTTTTTGATATAATGAAGATTTTAAAACTGTGTAGTTCTAATTTGCATATAAAGTCGAATTATAACTTTAATTACTGAGCTCGCTGTTAATTATTATTGAAATAAATGACTGCAATGGAGATTTGTGCGGCAAACCGACAAATGTGCGTCAGTTTATTAAATTTAATTAATATTACTTATACAGGCTGCTCTTATAATTATTCTTCTTTAAATAGTTTATTTTATTTTTTATTTATTGTAGATTATAGACGCGTCGACATCTAAGGTCATTAGCGTCTTTCAACTACACTAAATAACAACTAACTTAAAATTAAATAACATCACAAAACATCCATGAACGCAGGTGGGATTCGAACCCACGGCAGTTCAGTCTAGAGGTTGCGGCGCCAAGCATGCTAACCACTAGGCTATACTGCTCCCTTTAAATAGTTTATTGCTTGAATTTCCAAATCTACTTATTTTAATTTTCACTTATGCATTTTCAGCCGAACGTTCTACCATTGACCACAACAACATACAATCTGTGAAAATTTCAACTAACCTCTTACTGTTTGTGAGATTGAGTCTTGTGACAGACGGACGGACGGACAGGCATCGTAGACTCAGTAATAGGGTTCGGATCGGAGGTACGGAACCCTAAAAAGCTACTTTTTTATAAAACAAAACTCTCAAAAGTTTATAAACCAAAATTTAAAGTACACTGTAAGAAATGAGAAGGCCGATTACTTAGATTATATCGATGGTCCATTTGTAGCCAGCGATTAATCTGGTAATAGGCATACAAAGAGACAATGGCGTCGCAAACAGGTATCGCCTGCACATCGCGTAGATTCCATAAAAACACATTGCGCATGCGTGGTTACTAATTTTACATTAATTTGTTTTGTATTCATCCATTTTATATATGTAACCATACATTTTATTTTGTAATTTTTACACACTTTATTGGAATATTACACAAATTATGTAATTTTAATGTACTTTATGTAAAAATCACAAATTTATTTAACTTTATAGTAAAAGTCCAAGTTTTTATGAAGTTTTCTGTGTAAAAATAAATAATAATGTAAAATCACTTAGAAAATCGAGCGAATTCTACCTTGACTTTCAAAGTATTTTTACATCCATTTTTTACAGTGTAGTAGTACGGGAGGCAGCGTTGCATTTTAGGTAGTGATTTCATACCGACCAATTCTTTTTTCTAGTAATTGCTTAAATATCAACATTAACCAAAGTAAGCGTCAGTCGTCCCACCCACGGTGGGGGTAGTAGTAAGAGGGTATCAAAATCGTTAAAAAAATATCTCACTGAGAGCTAAAAATATATTTACTTCGTATGGAATATTTCAACTTTGGGGTATTTTAATTCTGTGTTTACATTTCCAAAACTGTCTGCCTTGCTTATTTTTGTGTGTTCAAAATTAACTGACGGTTTTTTCTTCTTATTGTTTATACCCCCACCGCTACTGGCGCAGCTGACGGTTGGATATCTCATCAGGTGGATGAGAACTAACATTGGTATAATTAACAGCCGGTATGAAATAATTGGCTCATTTGCAACGCTACCTCCCGTAGTATAGATCCTTAAGGACTTTGAAGTTAGGGTCCCACTCAAAACCAACATTATCATGAGAGAATCTGCGGGAAAAACTAACGTTATTACGAGCGAAGCCTCCAGCAAAATCGGCGTTCTATGAGCACCGGAAGCAAAAGTTAGTTTTGGAATATTTAGCATGATGTTATCGTTACGACTGTACGTAACGTAATGTTACCTTAAACTTGGCAAAATCAAGTTGCTGTGTAGTGTGTAGATAATAGCACTAATTTTGACAAAAATTCGAGGTGAACAAACTCAAGAAGGCACGTTTTTTCTCCGTTGAATGGCTTTGCATAATTACACAGATATTGTGTGATTTTATACTATAATTATTATAAATTATATTAAGACGCCACTTACTAAAATATACCGTTTGATACACATAATGTATGTATATTAAGCGATGGAAAAGTAAGGTTAATGGTATTTTTGCACTTTTTGTTTATACGGTTTGATATATCTAGAATAGATTTATTAAGATTTATATTCTGTGACCTCGTAAATGGTCACGTAAATTCACTGTTTTATTTATTTCTACCATTCGTCAATGACTTCACTCCCGTGAACGGCGATTTTACCTGTAGTTAACGTTAATATAGGTTTTCACAGTAACTCTATTTAAATTTGAGCATAGCTGGATAAAAATTATAATGCCGATAAACGAAATCGATAATTCAAAAGAGGACAGTGCGGTCCAGTGGTTAGCGTCGCGGCCTCTGAATCAGACTATCGTGGGTTCGAATCCCGCCTCCGCTCATGGATGTTTTGTGATGTCATTTAGTTTTAAGTGAGTTGATATTTAATGTTATCAAGACGCTAATGACATAAGCTATCGATGCGTCTATAATTTACAATAAATAAAAAAAAAGACAATTAAAAAAAATGGGTTGGTATATCTGTAGAGATGCAAGAAAAGTAAGTTTTTACAACGCCACTATTGAAAATTCGATTTTCGGTACCTGTTTAGGGATGAAAATTTTCAGATGTCGGTTTTCTCTGCTTTTTAACTTTGTGAAGAGAGAGATAGAGCGATCGAGTCGCGCCAACTTCAATTCGCATATAATATTCGAAAACGTCAAAATGACAGACATAAATTTCACATGACTTTAATACTTTTCCGGCTTTTTTGCGCGCCCAATAAGCAATTTGCAAGTACCTCAAATAGAAATTTCAATAGAGTTGTCGTGAAAAATAATAAGCAACACTCGGAACGAAACACAGCGAATGCAACGCATATGTCAGTCGCAAACGCTGTTTTATCACTTGTAATGCAATATGCTAATTCGTTACTCGACTACTCGTTACCCGACAAAATCCGAAGAAACAAATACCAACATGAAAAAATTATCGTTACTTTTTACAAACAGTTACTCGATACTCGATGTAACTTTTTACTATACTCGTATGCAACGGATTAGATTTTGTATTCGAATTTCGAATCATCTAACTATCTTTACCTACAGTATTGTACCATATCCTGGTGTACTGTCATAATATCTGTTATGTTATTGTTCTATAATGGTTAAATATTATAGTGATGGGCGATATAGTACCGAATCGTATACAGACGATGTACACTGTCGACTACAGACTACAGAATACCGACTGAACAGTGTGAACAGTGAACAGTCAACGATGAACAAGTCGCGTGAACGTTAAACGTCAGTCGACTAGCATATAACCTTGAATCGCGATTATATGTATTCTCATTCGCTGCTATTGCTATAACTTATGTGGAAAATAATCGACTTGAACAATCGAACATTTCGATTGTAAAATCAAACTCAGAGTTGAATGTGGACTCGATTGTTATTATGAACGATTGTAATTGTTTCGATTGTAAAAACATCTTACAATCGCCCATCACTAGTTAAGTAATTTCCATAAGCGATCGCAGGATACAATATTGCATCAAAATTAGTCACTTTTCGGCCCCCCATGTCGCTATTTTGGACGAAAAAAGCAAATGAACAAAAGACAAATGTATAGCAAATTTTATTTTTTTACCTTATTTTCAATGTACAAGATCATAATTCCAATTTAAAAAATTAGACTTGGCATGGGCTGAGGCCATGAACTTCTAGACTGTGACAGACGTACAGACAGAATAGTGAAAATAATAGTTACACCCTTTGTGTACGGAACCTTAAACCCTAAAATTTTTATTTTATTTGTTTCAGGTACGCCAATGAAAGGTTATGGTGCGTGTTCAATTTCAGGTGCGTAATACGTTTTGGAATTAATTTAATAATATATTTTCATTTATTTTTATTGAGTAAAGTAACGTTTCTTCGCTATAATAAATGTGGCATATTTAATGTAGGAATGTTCAGCACATATATTATTTAGTTATTTAAATGCCAACTTGATACGACTACTAACAATATGTAAACGTTTTATAATGAAAATAATCAAATTACTAAAATATAGCGTGGCGAACATGCTATGTGTATACAAGGTGTAGGTTGTATTGTTGTCTGAAGATTTTTAACACGGAAATATACAGGAAGATTTTTAAAAATAACTTATAATTTGGGTATCTACATTCTCTATATTCCATAACAATAAAAATCTATAACACTATAACGTCTGCATTCGAATATTTTTTACGATTTTTTTCGCAAAGTTGTACCTACAAGTTTGAAAATTTATAATTTTTAACATCGTGGTAATAAGCCATTTTCCTGAGAATAGTCCTTTCAATTATCCACGAGAGGCAGCACTTGTGGTGGATACAAACATTATTTATTCCCCATTAGTGTCGTGTCATTTTAGAGGTATAACTTAATTATTAAATTATTATTATTATTATTAAATTAATTAAATAATTAAGTTATACCACTATAGTGACACGACACTAATGGGAAATAAATAATGTTTGTACCTACCTCAAATGCTGCCTCTCGTGGATAATTGAAGGAACTACTCTCAGGAAAATGGCTCATTGATCCACTATTTATTTATGCAGAAAAAAATTTTTTTTTGCATATTCTGTTATCTCAAAAAATAGTTTTTAATTATTACTGTTCAAATAGGTATATTATTTGGGTATTATATACGTGCATATTCAAAATTTTGATGACAGGTTTCGTTTTAGGGATAATAATAGCTGATAATAATCTCGAGAACTTCTGAACGGATTGGAATGTAGTTTTTACCATTCGATAGCTTATTTTTTAGGGGAACTTTAGGCTAGGTCTATAATAACTGTCCGGTTCTGTTTTGCCTGAGTGAGAATCGGAATCAATCCACTATACTGAACTAATTTGAATGCGGAACTTATTTCTTGGGGAAAGTTTAGATCAATACTAGCTGCTCGCCCCGGCTTCGCCCGAATGCAAATCGGATTGATTCCAAATTGAATTGAAATCAAATGAGTGTCGATAGCGATGTGTAATATAATATTCTGGGCGAAGCCGGACGGGACCTTCTTGTATTGCATAAAGGTCTCCACGTAAGTATTTCCAGTTTACAAGTCCAACAGTGAATTAACAAATTGGGATCGATATAATATGTCTGTATATGATGTGCAATATGCTTCTAAGACGCTAATGACCTAAGTTGTCGACGCGTCTATAATTTACAATAAATAAAAAAATAAAATGCAATACGCTTAGGGGAAGATGGGGTAGCTGTTAGCGATGTCAGACCGGTGCTGCATTCTATTGGACAATGCCGGGAACTACTGTGCAAAACCACATGTAAATCCCGCCATTATTTTTGCAGTGATGTCAAAAACTTTATATGGTGACTTTCACAAGTTATTTACGTCTGACTATATGACACTGTAATTATTGTTTTTGTTTATTTTTTTAACTGAGTATTATATCATTATTTTGACTTGTTTTTTATTATTGCTTATTATTATTAGATTATTATTATAAAGTATTTTGTTTTAGTTCTAGGTTATGAAATATTTTTGTATGGATATTGGTGAATACCGATCAATGGTGTGGGGGACTGGCGATCGAGTGATCGGCATTATATTTATATATTATAAAAAATTATTGCAATTCATTTGTTGACTATTATAAAAGAGAAAATAGTGCGATTTGTCATTTGGTAGAACTATGGTCACTGGCGGTCAATTTAAATCATGATAGTCAAATTTCTTATTTTCCCATTTAAAATACATGGGCAAATATATGATGGGTTACCCGCCAGGGTGGAGAATACCGATCAAAGTTCACTTTTTCTTTTTCCGACTTCCTACTGAAAACTTCTGCTTGAGTGACCTTCTAGTTTTAACCATGGATCCTGAACTAATTTCCCAATTAATTCTCGTTGAAAATATTATTTTCAGGTAGATAATTAGATTTTATTTTATCGAAAGTTTCCCTTAGGTGATCGGTGCGCCCCCATCTTCCCCTACACATTTTTTGTGAAGAATGTTGCCAGGTTATTAATTAATTAAAAATCACATCAACACCTTGTATAATAATATATGAACAGCTTTATATAAAAAAAGAAATATTTAAAATGTGCCAGTTTGAGTTATAGCAGTTATACGTAAATAGTACAAAGCGGCATAAATTATTATTTATATATTTAAAACGTTAATCCCTCCGCCAAAATACGCATCTCTCTCTCTCTGCACGTGTGTGATATATGGTTTAGATTTATTCAATATATTCATGTCACACCAGCAACCAAGCAATCAACTTTGGTCCTATTAATGACCATTCATATAAAAAATTACCTTACTAGATCAAAACTGCTTTAAAAAACTACTCTAAAATTGCAGGACATAACAAAGGACTCAACAAAAAAAGTGCGTGTGTCAGCTCCGACGCACGACTGGAGTTTACTCCTTAAGTAGGTACATATGGCCGCCTTTTTGAAATCTGACGCCATTTTATTTTTCTGTGTCCTATAAAACTCTTAGATATCAATTTTCAAAAAGTTCGGAAATTTTTTACAAAATCACAAGTATTAAATTATTATGGTTACCAAATAAAAATAAAGGAAATGTTACAAATGTGCAATTTATTTATTAATTCATTGAACGTAATGTAAGAAACACAATAATAATACCATATAGTTATTAATAATTATAAAGCATCATAATTGAATTATATATTTACATAATTTCCAAATTTCTTTAATACTTACAATGAATAATAATTATAATATTGCAGCCTGCAGGGTTGTCGCATTCGGTTTAATGTGGATTTTTTAGCGAATGTCTTGCGTGCCCTTGGTTATTACATGTCTGCGTCGTGTGGCGCTCTAATTAAAAATAATAATAATAATAGTATAGATGACATGTTACTAAATTGTCTTAGCTTTAATTATTCAATAAATTGAGCTTTTTATAATTTTATTAACATAATTATCAATTTTGAAAAAATAATTTGAAAAATTTATTAGTACCATTCGCTTTCGCATTCGCATTCGCAATGTGACCTTTTTTTCTCTCGCATTCGCATTCGTTGTAAGTGCAGTCGCGAACTTAAAAAAGTTTACACTTGCGTTTTTCAGTGTAAGTTCACAAAAAAATAGTAGCTTGATAGGTAAAAATAAATGTCAAAAATTAAAAGAAATAATTGTCGTTTAAATGTCTTGAAAATATAAAAACGATGAACAAAAAAGAAGAATTATTGTTTGATTAGAGGAAGAAATTTTCTAGTATCAAATATAATCAAATAAGTATGTTTATGTTTTAAGTGAATATTATTGAATAATTTGGATTGTAGATAAAACAAGAGAAGTGTTTTGATTATAATTTTTTTATTGAATTTTTAGGATGTAACCTGTGTAATTCATACATTACTACCAAAAACCAAATCACAATATGGAAAAATTAAAAAACCGATAACTAGATGATACAGGTATAAACTTTTTTAAGTCCGCGATTGTACATTTGTTACATTGTTGACGTCAACATTTTGTGAACACTTGTAACTATAGTAATGAATTAATTCTGAGAACACCCATACGACTTTGAGAAGTCGGCGCCATATTTCAAAAAATATATTTTCGAACATTTGTAGGCTAGTATCAACGTTCTTTCAAAAATGGACCCATAGTTACAAAAATTCACAGATTTCGCAATCCTTGCAACCATCGAGGACATTGGAAATGATAACAGCATATATGAAACATAATTAACTGTTTATTATACACACAATATTTATCAATGTACTGTTTAGTTTTGTCAGGAATAGCCCTATTATTCTTCTGTTATATACGCGTTCACTTTTGCTTGATTACTTAACTTTTAAATGGATTTTTCTACAGTATTTATTAACATTTACTCAAAAATAATACCGCAGATCGTCGCAAATACCTCTCAATTAACTAGACATGATATAAAACACATTTCGAAAAAATTGCACTTGTTCAATTTTGCATGATTGCTCCTCACTTGATCGCGACACCGTTGTCTTTTGGCCTTGAACGAAAACTCGTAACTCTGCCCCCATATACGAACATAAACATTTCCAATGTTAAAAAAACGCAAGCGAAACTACGGGTAAAGGCTAGATTAATAAGATTAATATAAGATTTGTTGAATTCTCTACGTTATATACAGGTGATTCAATATTAATCGACCAAAATTTATTGGTAGAATCTCCTAGTCGTCCTGATTCAGAAAAATATGTATAATGTATGCTTTTATCTCGCTCTATAAAAAAGATACAGGGTGTCAAAGTGATCCTAATGCACGCCACTGGATGGCCTTAACAAATCAAAACTATCTTTATAAAATTGTACCTAAGGTCGAGGAGAGTATGTATGCAAAATTTTATTTGATTCCAAGCTTTTTACTGGGAGTTATCAAAAAAAATGTTTTTTGTAAACTTTGACACCCTGTCTCTTTTTTATAAAGCGAGATAAAGGCAAATAATATATTATATTTTTCTGAATCAGGATGACTACTTATAGGAGAATCTATCAATAAAGTTTGATCGATTAAAACTGAATCAGCCTGTATAATTTTATGTTCTTGAAAAGTATTTGAGAACACAAAATTTGCGTTGATATCGGAATAATAAAATTATACAAAATGTTTAATGATATAAAAATTCTAGTTATAAATTTTATATCGTTTTGTCATTAATGGGTTAACATCGACATAGGTAATATTGTAATGTATAAGGAAATTAAAAATGCCACTGTCCGGCCCGTTACTTTCCAAAAAACTTGCTTTTTTTACACTTCAAAATTTACATTCTTGATAACATTTCTTGTTATTCGTACGGAATATGACAGGGTAATATACTGGGAGTACTATAAAAAGCGGTATAAGTACAGTAAACGAGTTATTTCAGATATTGAGTATCTATAACTACCGAGTTTAACATAAAAGATAACATTCTGACACTTATTACAAACCATTATAAATATCGCATTATAATTTTGAATTTTCGATTGCATTTTTAACACGCTTATATTAGCTTCACCTGTATGTTTGCGTGCTTGCTTGCTCGCTTGCTTGTTTGTCAGTTTGTAACCGACTTCTTTGAACTTGATTTTGACCAACTTTGAACGGTCAGATTTAGTTTAAACTTTGTCGACTTATCAAGGACCGATTACAATACAATAATTCCATAAGTTTGTCCCATTATCCTGACCAGGATCTCCAGGACTAAAAAAAAAAGCAAAAAACTTCAGATTGAACTAACTTTGCACACTTATCAAGGACCGATTACAATACAATAATTCCATAAGTTTGTCCCATTATCCTGACCAGGATCTCCAGGACTAAAAAGCAAAAATAAATTATAATTTAAAAAAACTAAAAAACACGCTTTAATGAACTAAAAAGTAAAAATTAATTAATTTTATTGTAAAAAAGCGTGGGGTGCTTTGTATCATATTTTCATACTACCCCACGCTTTTTTACAATAAAATTAATTATTTTTTACTTTCTAGTTCATTAAAGCGTGTTTTTTAGTTTTTTTAAATTATAATTTATTTTCGTTTACAGTATAAGATCATTGTAATATTGTTTTGCCAAACAGCATCAAGTAGTTAGAGTATATTTTTTAGATGTTGTGGCATTTGGTGTTAACATCAATACTCTACATTACCGACAAAAAAATTTCATCCGACTACGGCAAAGCCAAAGGAAGGGTTAATTTAGTTTCTATATGAGGTCTGCTCTGAAAAAAAAAACAAGTGGAAATCAATTTTAAATCTGATTGTAATCATCCAGTTTAACTCCAATTTACTGTGGTTTTGTTTATTTTTTAACCGACTTCAAAAAAAAGAGGTTTCTCAATTCGACCGTATATATTTTTTATGTGGTTATGTTTTATGTGTGTTCGCGGATAACTTCGTCGTTTATGAACCGATTTTGAATTATTTTTTTTTATTTGAAAGGATATACTTTCAGATTGGTCCCATAGAAATTTCATCAAAATCGGTTTAGTAGTTCGGCTGATTTTAATAAAAGTAAGTAACGGCGTGTGATTCTTCAAGGTAAATGCTACTTTTTGACACTAAAAAGTAAAAAATAAAAAACTTTTTAACAAAAAAAAACCTCCTTCAAACATCAGGCACTAAAAAGAGGAAAATAATGAAATTTTGAGGTCTGTGCCAATTAAAAAATATGAAGTCGGTTAAAAAGTATAGTATAGTGATTAATATCTTCTTTTTAACCAACTTCATATTTTTTAATTGGCACAGACCTCAGAATTTCATTATTTTCCTCTTTTTAGTGCCTTTTTGAAGGAGGTTTTATTTTTTGTTGTAATGTAAACGCTGCTTTATAAAATATAATTAACAGTTCCGATAATTTAATATAAAACAGTCAACGACTGTAGGTCTAATCAGCATCGTAGCTAAGGACCTGGCAACAGGGGCTCGCGTCAGGGGCGCAAACCCCGGTGGGTGAAATCAATATGCTATTCATACTATTAAAGAATTTTATCAAGCAAAGAATTTTTGACCTGGGCGCCGATTACCCTAGCTACAACAGTGGCCCTAATTATAATTGAAATACATTATTTTATAGTGTGGAGACTTTAACTTTCAGAATGGAAACCTTATGACACTTGATTTGTATGTTTATATTTTCACTAAAAAAAGATAGACAAGATAACTTAATAATAATAATACAGGAATTCCAAGAATTTTTCTGAACTTAGTTATGAATCCATCGCTTTTTGAAAAATTGACATTTATTTTTATGAACAAATAAAAAACTTGAAAATATTGTCATACAAATTATAAGTAGGTACAACAAATAACAAGAATTACAATGTTTTTTAACAGCGTACAGTATTTTAATATCGTATTATTACAACTTACCATATGTGCCAGTAAATAAAAAAAAAATATAAATCTAGTTTTGATTCTATTGTAAGTGTCCATTGTCCTCTAAATATAGTGTGAAAAATGTCTCATAAATTCTTGGTCTACAAAAATTTGATATACGATTCACATGTGGGCTTATTAATGTATTTAGTATTCTAAAATGTCGCATTCACCAAGTTTCTATGCAAACAAAAAACTTTCTGTTAAAAAAAATGTGCATGTGTTTCGTTTTCTGAGAAAACTGTTTACAAAAGAATAAAATTAAATGATTATTTATTTAATAATAATTATTATTTGCCAGGATTCATGCCATAACAACACACAATCTGTGAAAATTTCAACTAGCTTCCTCTTACCGTTTGTGAGATAGAGCCTTTGACAGACGGACGGACAGACATCGTAGGCTCAGTAATAGGGTTTCATACGGAAGTCGAGAACTGCCTAGGCCCTAGCCTATACCTTTTATTGAAGCTATTATTGAAATTTCTTTTTATAGCACCTTATTATTAATTTACAGATATGATTTAATTAAACAGGAAGAAAGGCTATAAGAATCTATATTGTTTTTTTAAAAAATTAAACAAAGAGCCGACGTTTCGGACCACATCAGTCCTTAATCATGACCTACAAAAATTATAGATATTACAGAATATTTCTATAATTTTTGTAGGTCATGATTAAGGACTGATGTGGTCCGAAACGTCGGCTCTTTGTTTAATTTTTTAAAAAAACAATATAGATTCTTATAGCCTTTCTTCCTGTTTAATTAAATCATATCTGAAGCTATTATAGGCGCATTTTCGAACCCTCGTAACCTCGGCCTGGATATAACACTTCAGGTCTCAAATTTTCAGGATAAGGGTGGGGTCATCAAGTTTATATAATGTACCAAATTTAATTTTTATAGCCGTGCTACTTTAGATTTTATTAATACTCAAATTTCATTGATGATCAGACGCTAATGACTTCTGTTGTCGAGCGTCTATAATTTACAATCCATTCATTCAAGTTCATGGATTTCGTCACTCAATGACTCACTCACTACCTACCTACCTACCTCCCTCCTTCGAGACGAGACAACGTATCATTCACCGTGGGTAATTTCGGTTTTGAGCTCAGATCGATCTGTAGAGTTTGAATTTACATAAATTTAACATTGCTCTATATCTATCTTTATCCCTCGCTCGATGTAAATTCAAATTCTACAGATCGATCTGAGCTCAAAACCGAAATTACCCCGTATATATTATTATTAAGTGAAGAAATAATTATGCAAAACGTATGGATCCGCTAATTATTGTAAGGAAAGTAATTCTGAGTAAATCACGACGGTGTATTATAATTCTTGCCCACCCCAAAAAAAATGTTGCTATACGCATATTCTATTTTTTACCGACTTCAAAAAAAGGAGGTGGTTCTCAATTCGGCTGTGTTTTTTTTAATCTTTTTTTATGTTTGTTACCTCAGAACTCCGTCATTTATAAACCGATTTGGAAAATTCTTTTTTTATTTGAATGGTCCCATAGAAATATCATCAAAATCGGTTTAGTAGTTCGGCTGATGTTAATAAAAGTGAGTAACGGCGTGTGATTCCTAAGGTAAATGTCACTTTTTGACACATCAGACAGCGTAAGAAAGTCGGTTTAATAAAAGTGAGTAACGGTGTGTGATTCCTTTAAGGTAAATGTCAATTTTTGACACTAAAAAGTAAAAAATAAAAAACTTTTTAACAAAAAAAAAACCTCTTTCAAAAGTTCACTAAAAAAGGAAAATAATGAAATTTTGAGGTCTGCACCAATTTAATAAAATATGAAGTCGGTTAAAAAGAAGATATTAATCACTATACTATACTTTTTAACCGACTTCAAATTTTATTAAATTAGCGCAGACCTCAAAATTTCATTATTTTCCTTGAAGGAGGTTTTTTTCTAGTTAAAAAGTTTTTTATTTATTATTCAATTCCGTATATTAGTCAAAACATTATTTTGCTTTCAAATACTTCTATTGTATCAATGTTTAGCTGTCATCCACAGCTCTCAATCGTATTTTAAGGTGATTTTATTGCATAAATACAAACATTAAAAATGTCACACTGATAAACTTACATAAAAATAGAACAAGTCATTAAACCACAGTATCAACGTTTGTATTTTATTTTTGATCCAAATAATTTAATTCGTTTTCACATCCAGGGACGGATCTACATAGGGACTAATAGGGTTTAAGCCCTGGGCCACTAAATGTCAAGGACCCACACGTGTTAAGGACCCACAAGTGTTAAGGGCCCACAGTGTCAAAGGCCCGTAAGTATCAAGGGCTTACAAGTCCCAAGGGCCCATAAGTGTCAATGGCCCACTAGTGTTAAGGGCCCACAGTGTCAAAGGCCCGCAAGTGTCAAGGGCTTACAAGTGTCAAGGGCTTACAAGTGCCAAGGGCCCACAAGTGTCGAAAGTGAATTTTTATCATAAATTTTTCATTAACTATGAGCACTTATCGCGTAGTAACAATGGGACCCCATTGAACTTCAATAAGCCCTAGGCCCCGAAAAACCTAGATCCGCCCCTGTTCACACCTGCAGTCCTGTTCTTTGCCAATATGCCAATGACCTAAACAGGGAACTGAAAGAGTGGAGTATTTGCAATCCTCAAGAATGTAGTAGCATTTAGCAACCTTCGAGAATAGCCGAGCGTATAGCAATGCTGTTGTTTGCATGGCGTTGCTATGTTTCCTCTATTACAAGTCCGAAGTACCCGAGTTTTAGCCCTATAGAGCTGGTAAAAGTGTCAATTGAATTTTCAATTTATTATTAAAAAAAAATAATGAATTGAAAATATGAATTGGTGCTAGGCCCAAATAACCTTGTTGGTGGTCTTTAAAACACAATTTAACCTCTTTGTTTTATTAGTAAACTTGTAGGTACGTCAGGTGATTTATGTTAAAAAGTTGCACCTCGCAGTATCAATTTATGGGTACAATTTGCATCAACAAATTTTTATTTCTGAAAAATTATCGGCATTACAACTGAACACTTGGAATGACTCGTGTCAGGAAACACATCAGCTTTGGAATTAGGGGCTGTCCATGAACTACCTACGTTAACACTGTTTGTATTTTCGACTTCCTCCCCCTCTTTACTACACTTGTCACATTCTTGTGAACCTTTCATCCTCTAATATTACGCATTTCATCCCTTAGTTTACTTTAAAAACTAAATTATTTTTTATTTTATTTATTTATTGTATTATTTTTGATATAAAAAAATGCGTTTAAATGATGTGTAAAATATTATCTGATCCTAGTCACATTTTGTCACGCTAATACCCCCTCTCTTTGACATGCGTACCTAAGTGGATGCTCTTTTGAAATCCAAGCAATCTTTAAATAAATATTACTTTAATCATTTCTTATACACGTTGTCGATTCGTCTATAATTTATTATATCTCACCCTTTCTTAGGTGGATATTCTATTTCAAAAAGCCTTATTAATTAATATCTACTTATATAGCTAGTTTCGAAAATTATTTTTGTAATTTCTATTCATAAAAATCTTTTTATAGAACATAGGTGTATAAAGTAATAAATTCAAAAATAACACTTACTTATCTTTATATTTAATAAATATAATAGATTACCATTAAAAATTACATACAAATTAATTTGTTATAAGATAATTAGTTACAGAAATAATATTATTATCTTTATGTTGAAAGACGTATCAAATTTTACTGCCGATATTTTTTTGTCTTAGTTTCTGCATCAGATAAAAACAAATTTTCATAAATGAATATTCTCGTCGCGAGATCAAGACTCCCGATTGCAAATCAAATGTGAATAGCAACCCGCTAAACCAGTATTTAAATTTATATACACGTTGTCGCATTAGTTAATGCCAGCACTACCCCGCACTATAGAATTTGAGGAAAACCATTATTTTACCTTGACATATTGCACATCATGTATGAGGCCTTTCATTTATTGTGGATTATAGGACGCGTCGACAACTTAGGTCATGTCTTAAATACAACAAATATCATAATATATCACTTAAAACTAAATAACATCACAAAACATCCATGAGCAGAAGTGGGATTCGAACCCACGACAGTCTTATTCAGAGGCTGCGACGCTACCAACTGAGCCATACTGTCCACATGATGAGGCCTTTCCTTGGACTCTACCCCTCGATTACTTTAGGCCTATAAGTGTCGGCAAACTTACTCATACTTGCCTCTGACTCTCCAAAAAATTCTAAATCGATATATAGATTAGGCAAACGGAACTGGTAGTTAGCACGAGGATGTCGAAGAGGCGATGACAAACAACAGTCTAGAGGAGGAAAATTAGGGAAAGAATGTCCGAGCAAAACTGGTACAGTTACTTTTATGTTAACCCGGAACAAAAAAACTGACAAGAAGTAGATGCAGATAAAAATTATGAAAATGGTTTCGGTCTACGTAGGTATCCCTATAAATTGTATGAATTTGGTAAGTTATTTTTTTTTCTCAATCACCATGTGGCATCAAGGGGGTTCCCCATGAATTGATTGAACTAAGTTCTATAAAATTCATTAACATGAAAACGCTTGTACCTAGTCGATTTCTTAGTATATAAATGCACTATGGACGGACGGACAGATTGTAAATTATAGGCGCTCGAAAACTAAGTGCACTAAGGTGTAACTGGAAACGTCCAGCTCGAAACTATGGAATTACGGTTTTTAACCGACTTCAAAAAAAGGAGGTTTCTCAATTCGACCGTATATATTTTTTATGTTTTATGTATGTTCGCGAATAACTTCGTCGTTTATGAACCGATTTTGAAAAATTTTTTTTTATTTGAAAGGATATACTTTCAGATTGGTCCCTGGAAATTTTATTAAAATCTGTTCAGTAGTTCAGCTGATTTTAATAAAAGTAAGTAACGGCGTGTGATTCTTTAAGGTAAATGTTACTTTTTGACACTAAAAAGGTAAAAAATAAAAAACTTTTCAACAAAAAAAAAACCTCCTTCAAAAAGGCACTAAAAAGAGGAAAATAATGAAATTTTGAGGTCTGTGCCAATTAAAATATGAAGTCGGTTAAAAAGTATAGTATAGTGATTAATATCTTCTTTTTAACCAACTTCATATTTTAATTGGCACAGACCTCAACATTTCATTATTTTCCTCTTTTTAGTGCCTTTTTGAAGGAGGTTTTTTTTTTGTTAAAAAGTTTTTTATACTTATTCGTATTGCTTTCCAATGGTTCGTTTTAAATAGCACACCTTGTACGTACTCTAAACAGTTAATTCTAATCTTTCATGGAGTGATCTAATATACATTTAGTGGTTTACCAACTTTGTTATCGAAACTTTCTACTGAATTAGTAACGGTTTAAGATAAATGCATGTGGTTTATAATATCTAACTATTGTATAATCGTATATAGTTCGTCCAAACTGACTGGTCACTATAAACAAACTGACTGTCAGATATTCGGTAAACTAAGATTAATTGCGATTTTATAGATCTAGTACGCGCGTGGATTAAAAGGATTATCGAGTTATTCATTTTTTACTGCAAAGAGAACAGACAATTTCTTGACGTAGCCAAGGTAGGGCAAATAGGGCTCTTGCCACCCTAGCTCTTTTGATTTTGTAGATTTTGTTAAACTTTTTATTAACTTCCCATTGGAAGTTATTGTAATGGGTCCGAAAATCGAAATCAAAATGTATAATAAATTTTTATGTTTCAAGGTCACTACATTATTTTTAGAGAGATGTCTCTCTGTGTGTGTGTGTGTACGTATGTACGTACGTATGTGTCCATTTCTTTCTAAGACGAAATCTCGAGAATGAAAAATGATATCGACTACGTTAGGGTGCCAATCGACGCGTATTAACGTAAATATGATCTGAAAGAAATTTTTTCAAAATCGGTTCAACCGTTCTTTTTTCTTAACCAAATAGACTCCAAAAAAGTAGATTTTACGCAATATCTTGCGAATAAAAAATTATATCGACATCGTAAGGGTGTCAATCGAGGCGCGTTAACGTCATTTTGATCCGACATAAATTTTATAAAAATTGGTTCAGCCGTTCTTTTTTTTTTAATTATTTAATGATTAAAATGATTACTTTTCTGTGTAATATCTAATTTAATTATTGTTATTAAATATTTATCAAACTGGGAAGTTCGTCGTGTGGACCTCAAGGGTCGCACTTTAGTCCTGATAAATGACCCACCTCACGGCTTGTTATTTTTATGAAATATAAACAATTAATACAAAATTGAGTGTAACATTTTTAACGTACTTTTAGTGAGGTACTACTGTCCTGAAAAATGTCATTAGTCGCAGGCGGTTTTTACAATCTTTTATTTAACTTGCTCTCCTGTCTGTCCGAGACAAATCTGGCAAACGAATTTTCGACCACTTCCCGATATCCAATCATGCTGAAATTTTGCGCACACCTTTGGTTCTGAAGACGATACAATATAGTATATTTAAAATTATGGTAGATCCAATATGGCGGCCACTACAAAATGGAGGATTACCTTATTCTTTACAACCCCCTCGACATGGGTATCAAATAAAAGGGTATGACAACTAGAGTACAATAAGCTGTGTGACATCATTCTAAATTCAATATGGCGGCCGGCACAAAATGACGGATAATTACCTATTTATTTACAATCCCCTTGATATGGGTATCAAATGAAAGGGTATGACGAGTAGAATACAATAATTAGCGTACTGTCATTATAAATCCAAAACATAAAATATTAGCTAGGTAGTAAAAAAAACTTTTTAAGGACATGTTTTTATTGAAATGGACTAAAAAGGAAAAAAATAATTTTTAATAATTTAGGTTCATAATTATAAAAGCGTGGGTTATAAACTCTATGATACAGTCGAATTTCGATAACTCGAACTTCGTTAACTGGAATGCTTGATAGCTCGAACAAAATTGGTTGGCTATAGTATCAAGAATGAAAATTAACATTATTTGATAACTCGAAGTCTTGATAACTCGAATTTTTTTGTGGCAAGTGGTGTTCGAGTTATCGAACTTCGACTGTAGTTTATTATTCACGACCCACGCTTTTATAATATTATGAACCAATAATATTTTTTAGTTCATTTCAATAAAAAACTTGTCTTAAAAAATTTTATTTTTACTAATATTTTATTTTCTATTTTAAAACTGCTTTGTAGAAAATTATGTAAAGTTAAATATAAGTATAAAAATTTTAAATATACAAGCTGAAGTGAGTTGTCAATTGTTATGTACTTTTTTTATAATTGAGACAAAAAAATTTCGAATTCTGAACAAGGCTTATGAATCAAGAAAACATATAAAAATAAAAAGATGTTTAATTTTGTTAATAAAACTTAAAATTTATTTACAGTTATTGTCGAAATTCGTTTGGGTAACGTATAAAATTATGAAAATATATAGTAACGTGTAATAACTAAATAATAAATTGAACATTTAACAGTTCTTCAAGCCACAATAACCACAATAAAATATGTTTTAAGAAAAAATAAATATAAAAAAAACCTTTCCCCATACACGAAATTCACTAATATTAAAGTAGATATCATAAAAAGTATAAGGTATAACTATATGTGTTAAAAATATCAGTTTATGCGTTCTAAGTTTATCATAGCGTTACGCACCATTGTAAACAGTGTAAAAATAATAACTTTTTTATGGTCAATCAATGTAATATTAAATAGTTACACCACATAAACCAGTTTTTTTCATACATTTATGGTTCTTCGAGCCGGATTTTTTTTTTGTGTAATTTTATAGTTTTTTATATTACATTTTAAATTAGCTACTCCGTTGCAAAAATTTTATAACTGAAAAAAGTTAGAGGTGCTTTGAAAGGCCAAAAATTAAAGAAATTTAAAAACACTTTCCTTGGAAAAAAAAAGAAGGACTAGCGCTAGTTTCTTCTCCGATGCGAATTGGTAAAACTGTAACGATGAAATAAACCGTTCTGTTTTAAATTCGTGAAAAGACGCGATTTAATATAATGTGCTACGCACACCGATAATAAAATGTGTTTTGTGAACAGTTTTAATTTAGCTCTCGCTAGAGCAATGATACTGTAAATATTGACCTGTGTTGAATACCAGTGACTGATTTGAGAAACGCCTCACGTTCTCCACAGGTAGTATAGCCTTAGTCAGCCGGTGTTGGGGGTTGATTTACTCCCGGCCTGTTGCAGGTCACCGTTTGAGTCTGTCACAGCCTGACTAACCGTTCCCCTATAACCCGTACCCCCTGGCGATCGTTGCGGCACCAGTGCGTTGTGCTATCGCCAGGTGTCCTACCGCTGTTTCCCCCACCGTTTCAGATAAGGGGTACGCCCCTCCGGTATAATGCCGTTGTATATATTTTCCTGTTGTTAAACAGAGTTTTGAGTTTGTATCGAGTCATTACCGTTGCTCCGTAAAGTAGGGATTTAGTTTATATAGAGTCGTTTGGATACTACGGTATCATTTGAAATATATGTACATATTATTCTGTCCTTCTTTTCGTAAAGGGTACTTTTTATTTTTATCTTCGTTTCTAAATAAATATTATTATAGAAAATACGCTGGTTATTCATTTCATATACAGTATTCCGTTTCCACTGGCTTCGTACCCTGGATTCCGGCGAGTTATCCGCCCGACGCAAACCAGTGGACCTCTGCGACACATGTGCGCGAACACCTAAAAAGCCACGACGTTGCAAAACAATTCGAAGCATTATTCAGGGTAGGTATTTGCTAATTTTTAAGGCCCTGAAGAAGACAGAATTTATATCGAAACATTGACCATTATTAAAGATTTATTAGTCCAAGCTCTGACCGTACAAAGGTCTACTGGACAACATTACTAAAATTTTATTATTGAATTTAAGAGATAATGTAATGAAAACCATCAAATCGGTGGCAGACTAATTCAATTTTTTTTATCATTTTTTGTTGTCAATATCTCGAATACGGCTCATCACTACTTGCTGAAATTTCTATAGATTATAAGTATCAATTATTTACAGTTTTTTTTTTGCATACCTGGCAGATCTCATATGAAGCATTTATCCATTTTGTCGGGTATGCAAAAGAAAAATTCAGACGATAATAATTGTAAATAATTGTTACTTCTCTATAATCTGTAGGTATAAAAATCATCAAGTAGTGTTGAGCCTTAAATTCGATATACTGACAACAAAAAAATGACAAAAAAAGTCAAAAGGTGTCATGAGACACCCGACAGAAGCTATGCTTTTTACGCATTGTATATAAAACCGAATTTATCAAAGCTGTAGACAATACAATTTAAAAGTTATTATTTGATCGCCATTTTGAAATCTGATGCAATTTTATTTTTTTGTGTCCTATAAAACTTTTAAATATCAATTTTCAAAAAGATCGAATAATTTTTACAAAAGTACATACGACCGCCATTTTGAAATCTGACGCTATTTTATTTTTTTGTGTCAAAACTCTTTAAATATCATTTTTCAAAAAGATCGGATAATTTTTGCAAAAGTACATATGGTCGCCATTTTGAAATCTGACGCCATTTTATTTTTTTGTGTCCTATAAAACTCATAAATATCAATTTTCAAAAAAATTGGATAATTTTTACAAAAGTACATACGGCCGCCATTTTGAAATCTGACGCCATTTTATTTTTTTGTGTCCTATAAATCTCTCAGATATTAATTTTCAAAATGATCGGACAGTAGATATACTTTTAACATGTGCATGTCGGTGACGTGACGCGAAATCATAAGTTTTTCTCCTCCCAGAAATTGTCTAACACTATTAATAGAAGCATAGCTTCAAAAATTAAATTAGTCTGTCACCGATTTGGTTTTGTTTATCATGTTATCTGTTAAATTCAATGATAAAATTTTAGTACCTACTGTTACTGTTGTCCAGTAGAGTTTTGTACGGTCAAAGCTTGAACTATTAAGGAAGTAAATATTGTCAGCGTCGTAGCTGGAATCATCGGCGCCCAGGGTAAAGGTACGTGCAGTGCGCAGCTGGGATTCTAGATGGTAGCATGTATGGTAGGTGATGGCTGAAATTATAAGCGCTTATAGGTTTGCACAACGAAGCTTTGATACTAGCATTGATACAAGCTTAAGTCGCGTTTGAAATGTCAGATAGCGACGACGAATATTTGTGTTCTTCTGCTACAAAGTACAGGTATATTTTAAATACAAATTTGGGTAGGAGCTGTCATGTCCACCCTGTTAATAGAAAACGATCTAAGCATGGCGAATTTCATCATTTATACCAAGAATTAAAATTTTACCCAAACCGGTTTTTTGAATATTTACGTATGGAACCACTTTTAAATATGTCTTAGAAAAAATTCAAAATAAATTAAAAAAAAATTGGCAAAATTTCACTTATTAAACTAGTCACATCCATTGTGAAACTTGTAACGGCCATTTGACAGTTGTCACACGTTGATTGTAGTAATCAGCGTGCTGAAAGAATGGTGAGATACATTCTTGAATCTAGCAACTCTTGTAACAGCGCTTATACCTGCTACACTCACTGCTTTGTTGTGTACGCTCGCATATTATATAACAATGCATTAATTTAAGCAAGCCCTGCTATGATCTACGCTACCATCTAGAATCTCAGCTCCATACTACACGTACCTTTGGATTCTGAGTTCGCACTCTTTGCTTGAAAATACGCTGATTGCGCGTGCGCCCTCTCCAGCCCTCCAGGGTTAGCGGGGTTAGCGCCCTTGGCGCGGGCCCCAGTTGCCAGGCCCTACCTACGACCCTGTATGAATATTGTTATTGTTTTACCTAGTGTATCCCATTTCTTCTAAAGTAATAAAAAGGCTATCCGTATATAAGAAAAATAAAAAGAAAAGTGTTCATGTAATTTACGATTTGTGTTGCGTAAAAACTAATATAAAAATTAAAGAAACTACATCCGGTTTCAGTTGGAAGAAACATTTTTAATGAGTTTAATTTAAAATATTTTATAATGCCTTCAAATTATAGGCTCATCGCTGTGAGATTGATTATTTATAGTTCCTGATATTCATAGACGTACCTACTTCAAAATCTTCAGTATATAATGTTGATCCAATAGAATGTCAATCGTCAAGGAAAACAAATTGGTTAAGGCTTTCGCGGCCAGTTGATGAGCTGGTATTGTCCTGATTCGGGTCTATAGGCCGTCGTTGGCGAGCTTCTTTAGAGGTCCTTCCATCTCCGATGCTGGATGTAGCATCGGAGATGGAAGAACCTCTGAAGAAGCTCGCCACTCGTGCTAGCGAAACGTTAGGAAGCAATTCTAACCAACGATGGCCTATAGACCCGAATCAGGACAATACCAGCTCGTCAAGAAAAAGTTTGGTTGAGGATCAATAAAAAAGCTTTACCAAAGTTATGCGTAACTTTCGTAAAGCTTTTTTACTCTAACTACTTCATAACATTTTTATTATACCGCGAAAAATAATCGTAACTATATAGGTACTTAACCCAAAAATATTTTTCCCTTTCTTACCGACTTCAAAAAAAGGAGGTGGTTCTCAATTTGATTGTATTTTTTATGTTTGTTACCTCAGAACTCCATCATTTATAAACCGATTTGGAAATTTCTTTTTTTATTGGATAGGGTATACCTCGAAGTTGGTCCCATATAAATTTTACTTAAATCGGTTCAGTAGTTCAGCTGATTTTAATAAAAGTGAGTAGCGGCGTGTGATTCCTTAAGGTAAATGTCACTTTTTGACACATCACACAGCGTAAGAAATCGGTTTAATAAAAAAATAATTATTCTTCATTCAGCTGTGTTCTTTTTTAGTTGACGTTTTTAGAACGCTTATGTTTCGACCGTTTAATTACCAATTTGCTTGACTCATGTACGTATGCCACTGGTTTGAAAGCGCTAATATAGAATATTATGAATTCACTAACGTACATAAGTTATATTACATGGGAGCTAACTTATGACTTATTGAGGAAAGGGGCGTGCCATATAAATTTCATATTCTATGAAACCAAATTAAATTTTCCAGTTCGTTTAATTGAAATCGATTTTATGACTCTTTATAGATGTCTGCTTGCGAATTCAAACGCGACGAACGAAATTTGTTTTATAATGTAAATTTTAATTTAATTAGAGTAAATAAATTTCCACGTTTGTCAGTTTAACTTAAAACTGAAACCTATTAACTTAATATTTATTTTACTTTTATTAGACGTATATTATATACAGCGTGTCCACAAAAGTTCTTTACAAATGGAATTTTTTTCCGTTAATTATTGGAGCAAAATTTTTTTTCTGTGGGAAAGTTCTGCTTCGTCCAAAACCTCTAAAACACCAAAGAAATTCGAAATTCAGTGACGGATTTTGGAAGGAGAACTGTTCTTTATATGGAGAGAGGTGGAGGACATGTTGAATTATGAATAAATAATTACTTAGAAGTTAGTTATGTTATAATTTTGAATTAAGTTTGATTATGTAACTAATTTTGCGAAAATCTTGAATATCATAGATAATTTTTATTTTTAGTAAAATAAAACTTTTTGATTTCCCTCGTATAAATTTAGGCCGAAAAAAATTTTCTTTGGTGTTTTAGAGGTTTTGGACAAAGCAGAACTTTTCCACAGAAAAAAATTTTTGCTCCAATAATTAATAAAAAAAATTCCATTTGTAAAGAACTTTCGTGGACACGCTGTATATATTATATATATTGTAATTCGTATATTAGGTAACTACGATATAACAAAAGTAGGTATTTAACCAGATTCAAAAAGAAGGAATTACTATACTTCACGGCAGACATTTGGCCAACTGAGCAATCAGATCATATGTTTGATAAGGCTTACCATTTACTGCGAATGGAAGCTATGTAGTATGTAACCCCTAACAAACTGTCTGCGCAGTATAGAGCTGTCTGTAAAAAGGGACAACAACGTTTTACTGTAGACTTCATCGGATGATAATATTAGGTTGTTTCAATCAAATTTATCTAGAAAATTGCACCCTTTCAGAGATGCGGCCTTATAAAGTTTGGTGTTTTCAAAATTCATTTTGAAGTGAAAACTTCCTTAGGCGCGTTAGGTACTTACTCTTTGCCTGGGTACTGAAAAAATGTGAAGCGTTCGCAACTACTTCCGTAAGAATTTGCAACCACTTTCGTAAGAATTCGCAACATACTTATATCATAAAAATGGCCGTCTACACTCTTCCACCCATAGCGCAGTTGGTTGAGTCTTTGCGTTCTATGCATAGGAACCTGGGATGGCAGCGTAGAATTTTCGGCGTTTTTTTCTCAATTCTACATAATATTTATTTATATATTTTTTTATTTTTGTTATATTCTTTCTTTGACAATAATTATAATTTTTTGAGACCAAGGTGGAATTAATTAAAAATACAATTTTAGTATTTTAGTAATAAATTATTTTTAGTTCATAAATGCGCTATAATAGATGACACCAAAAATTAGAAAATCTGAAGTTTACACTTCTGTCGTGTGGTCATAAGCACACACACATTTTTTTTATATTAGCAGATTCTGCTAATATAAAAAATAAATAAATTCCAAAAATCCTTAAATTAAAGGGCTGTATTTCCGAAAGAATAAGTTTTTGTATATAGATAAATTGGATCCAATCGGCCTAATATTGGCCTAAAAATTGGACTGGGAACTGAGGCCGGTCAGAGAAATTGGCTGGTAGCTAAATGGTTTTCATTCAATATCAATATCAAATTTTTTAACCATAGGCTATTATAGCAAGACGTGTCGTCACAAATAAATGAAGGCTGGGCAGTCGAGAAAGAAATCCAAACGTTTTAGAACAAAAAAATCAGATGTTATTTTTTCAACGGCCGTCGGATTAAACCCGTGAAATCTGTGTGGGAGGCCGTTAATCTACTTAATTATGCATCAGTCCGTGTTTAAAATTCTTTGTAACAATTATTATAATTAAATTATTTTATATAAACAATAATTATATTAAATACGTGTATTTAATGTATAAAATCCACACAAGATATGGTAGAACTACCGTATCTTGTGTGATTTTATACACGTATTTAATTGATATTCACAAGTTATAAAGAAGTACTCTATATTATCATAATTATATTCATATTATGTTCTTGGTAAAAACATCCTTGACAGAGGGAATTGACTTGCACTAATTTAAATTCAACAAAAATATTTTATAAAGCATTCGGCCAATGTCAAGGTCGAACTTACAAAATATTTTATTGCACGACAATAAAAGTAACAAAATCGGCATATTTAACATTGACATTTCAAGTGTGTGTGTAAAATAGTAATATTGCAATAAATAGTGAAATTGTTGTTGCATATTCATGAGTAAGGTCAGTAAGATTGGTTAAAACATTTTTATTGCAAACAGATTATAATTATTATACAGGGTGTTTTATAATATATGCGCAGGACTTCAGGATGTGATAGCTCGTCCAAACTTACCCTCTAAAATGCACCATTTTAGAGATACAGGGTGTTGAAATTGAAAAAAAAATTTCGTTTTTTGCGAATATCTTCGGAACCATTTATCGTACAGAAAACAGCTTTTGTAAGCATTTTCTACTCATAATAAGCTATGTTTTGTGCGGATTTTTTTTTTTTAAGTCATAATTGGTGAAGGTTTTGAAGGTGTAGTGGGTGTTTTTCTCCCCAACTTCTACGCTACTGGAAAAAGTACGGTTTTGAGACGCTCATTTGAACCGCCAATGTTTTCTACACAAAAAAGGTACTCTTGGTCATAAGATCTAAAGTTGATCATTTTCGAGAAAAATCAACTTTTATTTATTTATTTATTTATTTATTTATTTATATATATAAATAACCTACAAACAGGCCAAGGCCTAATTATATGTAGGTAAAATATAATTACAAATCCAAAATATTCATACTCTAACTTAACATAATTAACTATTATATTGTGTATATGGATACACTGTGTGTTATGTTGAAAAACATGGTCAATTTTTTTAGATAAAATTTTTTTCTTACTAATTAAACAAAATTTATTTAAACGTTAGAACAAGTAACAAAATCAAACGTTAACTTTATAATTTCACAATTAAAAAAAAATGAAAAAATGATACAAAAGTTGTTTTTTCAAAATTCCCCAAACACCCTGTATCAACAACCTGTATCTCTAAAATGGTGCATTTTAAAGGGTGAGTTAATAGAGACTTTTTTCATATTTTTGGACTAGCTATCACATTCTGAAGTTCTGCGCATATATTATGAAACACCCCGTATATATACTATATTATATAGTATTAGAAATACCTTGTATTATGTCCGTCTTGTGATTTAACACGACGCGTTTCAGCAACGAGTTGCCATCTTCAGGTGTGGTTAATTTAACCACACCTGAAGATGGCAACTCGTTGCTGAAACGCGTCGTGTTAAATCACAAGAAGACACAAGACGGACATAATACAAGGTATTTCTAATACTTCATAATATTCATAAAGTGACTTGGAGACCCAACACTCTAAAAATGTATCAGATTATAATTGTTACCGATGTTCCACTGTGTCCCTATTTAGACGAAACAGAATTATCAATTTTTCTTTTTTCCATAAAATAGGGTAATTGCCTGAAATTTTTTTTATGTTATATTAATAGAGCAGTACCCTCCAGGGGGAGACATTGGAATGTGGTTACTATCGAAAATTGCATACCAATGTTCTTTGGGAATTATCGCTCCCTGCAGGGACCCGAGCTCGTACCAGTCGGTTTGTGTATGCCGGCTGGCAGATACTAATACACAAATGTATTATTTGTTGTGTTGAAGACGCTAATGAGCTGAGTTGTCGACGCGTCTATAATCTACAATTAATTAATTAATAGAGCAGTAAATTCTGAATAAAATCACAAATCCATTTCTTCATTCTGATTTCAAATAAGCTCAAAAATAAGTTTTGAAATGTATATGTAAGCCTCTCCCGCTAAAAAGCGTTTTTGCTCTACTGAATTATGACGTAACAATTTTATGGACGTGCGTTTACAAATTATCTACTAATCTATCTAAAAACCCAGAAACAGACTGCTGAAAAATATCATTTTATACCTATATAAACATGAAACATATTTAAAAGCTTACTTCTTCCCGCGCATACTATATATTATTATGCTAAGACAAAAGGGAGATGAGCAGTGAGCAAAAAAGCAAGTCCAAGATCTCGCGGGCGATTTCTGAGCTAAATTTTTGGCTAAACTATAGAGATAAAGTAAAGCTATACACACAGTGAAAATGTTAATTGTTACCGGGCTTAAATAGCTCTGGCGGTCGATAACATTACATTAAAAAAACGGGGTATGTCTGTATCGCGGGTGTACAGACAGATTACGTTAATACCGTTAAACACAAATAATTGTATTCGTTCGTAAAATATAATAAATAAAATATTTGTATAACTTTAATTTTTATGTTTTAAATTGTAGTAGTAAATACCTATACATTTTCATTAAAAAAAAACAAAATATTAAAAGCCATTGGGGATTTGAACCTGGGCTTGGCGTTTGTACATGTCGGTAGACTCGTACTTTTCCACACGCTCATCTGGCTCGCTATGTTTGAGACCTTAACATAGATATACATGCTGTGTTTTGTTTCACATGTTAACCACTTCCGAACATTTCCGTTACATCTAATATTTCTAAAATGCCACCCCAGTAAGAAACATTAGACGTTATTCGCGTCAAAAAAAAAAACAGAAAATCAACTCATAATTTTTTATTTTTTTACGAAAAAATACTTGCACGCCACTGTTTGTTTTCGTTTTAAGCTCTTTTTTGATTATATAGCTTTTTCCGTTGGACATCTGTGATCTAACACATCCAATAAAATTTATTAAAATGCATTTTGAGGACTATCTGAACAATTTTTAAAGCCGAGCTGTTAAATTTTTACGACATTTTTATAGTTCCGCATTATGGGTTTTCTGTTTGCGTCTCTTTTTGTGACTTTATGTGTTAATTATTTAAAGAAGCCAGTTTTATATTCCTACCGATATTTTTATTTTTACGCAAATAAAACTTGTCAACGAATAACGGATATATATTTTTCCTTTTTAAGTAGCATTTTTCAATAAATTTCTGTAAATCGAATTTCAATATTTTATACATTTAAATAACTAATTTATAATTAGTTATAAAAAAATTAAGAAAAAATTCGGAAATCAAAACACGTAGGTACTACAACAATTATTAGAAAAATGTTGAACAACAAAAGATGAGAAGACTATATGACTAAGTATATAATACTAGCGGCCCTGTCCGGCTTCGCCCGGGTGCTAAGAAAGCCTGGGTGCAATACACTACTCACTCGCTTCGCGCGTTCGCTTGAATATTATAGTTACCTTACTCACTCGCTTTGCTCGTTCGCTATATATATAAACCTTCCGTGAAAAATTATCTAACCGATGGTGAAAACCGCATCAAAATTCGTTGCGTGGTTTAGGAATTACATTACTCACTCGCTTCGCTCGTTCGCTATATATATAAACCTTCCGTGAAAAAATATCTAACTGATGGTGAAAACCACATCAAAATCCGTTGCGTGGTTTAGGAGGAGTTAGCGGTTATACAGACAGACAAACAGACGCGGAAAGCAACTTCATTTTATACTATGTAGAGAAGAGAAGAAGAAGATTATGAGTTAGGTTATATTATAGGTACCTACTATAAGTATCTATTATAAAAAGACCGGTCAAGTGCGAGTCGGACTCGCGCATCGAAGGTTCCGTACAATAATACAGCTCTGTGCCTAATTTTCCGTTTTTTTGTATAGGGACCCACCTTAATTTTTAACTTTTTGTTTTTTTGTTATTTGTTAGGATATCCGCCATAAAAACACATATTCTGTGAAAATTTCAACCGGCTACCTGTTACGGTTCAAAAGATACAGCCTTTTAAAGGTAGGACAGACAAACGGCGTAGGATTAGTAATAGGGTTCCACTATCGAATACGGAACCCTAAAAAGAAACATTTTGAATGTGTGTTTGTCGCGAATTATCTCAGGAACTATTGAGCCGATTTGAAAAACAAATCTGTGTCATAATCGAGTCATAATAGTATATAATGATACTATGATTCCCAAGGGGAAGCTCGGTTCCGCTAGCACGTCTCTGTCGGTTCGCGTTTTGTAGATCATACCTACTAATATAGGATATAGCTATACTAAGGGGTCGTCCATAAACTAAGTAACGCTCTTGAGAGGCAAGGGGGTAATCTCCAAAGTCTATACATGGCGATACAAAGAGGGAGGGTGGGTTAATTATTTTTGTTACGCCACACTATTTCCTTTCTTTTAAAGTGGATTTTTGTCACTTTTCTGTGACGCTAATTGGTCGTCAGATTTTAATACGGCGTTACGTAACGTTTGAGAGGAGGGAGAAAGGAGTCGAGTTGAATGTGTTCATGGTGTTATATTGGGACGGAGGGTAAAAAAACGTTACTTATAGTAAACGAAAACATATTTCCATCCGGGCAAAGCCAGACCGAGCAGGTAGTGTTAAATAAAATTACAATTATCACCCAGATATATCGACTGCTAGGTATAAACTATCGTATTATTAAGTCACTTATCTGTCCTACTGTCAATCGTTTTGGTGTGGGACGTATTTTAAAGTTAACGTTGGCTGTAAAATAAGAATTATAGCCATTCACTTTATTATTCTGTTCAGTGATAAAGTTTCGTTCGAGAATAAAAACATTAATGAGCAATATGGCAATATGGCTACTTTAATATAGACATACAAATCCATCCGTATTTACGTGTTATTGATTCTGAATTAGCTATTTGGAAATCGTCTAATGGTGATAGTGACACTGAGCAGTTATTTATGGGTTTGTTATTTTAATAGACCTGTATAAAACCGTAAATAAACACATACCTATAATAATATAAAGTTTAACTATGGGCGTTGCTTCTAAACCAAGAATTTACTTCCTGTTCGAAAATGCTCCATTTTTCGCGAATTTTTTATCTTCTCATTCATACCTATTATTTAAGTTCATTAGAACTTAACTACGTCACTAATGCTCGATTGTTTGTCAAAAATTTGATCTGACAATGACTTTAGATTAGTTTTTTATACATGCAGGAGCAGTCTAATGTCGTGAAACTCCCTGTTATGTAGAACATTAGATTGTACTCTCACAAAAACAAATGATTGATCTACATAGGAAAACATCGTTTTTCAAACTAAATTTTCATAAAAATGCGTAGAAAAATGTTGTTTTGAAGTGGAAATTGTGCAAAAAATTATATTAAAGACTTATATATACAGTTTAAAAAAAATATCGTTTCAATCGACCAATTATTTTTCGATCACGATCGATTTAAAATTCCACATTGATATATGGTTCTTCTATTACAACTCCCCAGTTCCCGGGTTCTAGCCCGAGAGCTGGTAAAAGTGTCAATTAGATTTTCAATTTATTATTAAAAAAAATAATGAACTGAAATATGAATTGGTTCTAGGCTCAAATATACCTTAGCTGTTGGTGGTCTTTAAAACACAATTTAATTTAAAATTCTACAATGCTTTTCTTATGGAGAAATATGTGTGGTCACAATCTAAGGTCATTGTCAAATCAAATTTTTGACAACGCTTTTGTGTAATCAAGCATTAACGTAAGTTCTTTAGAACAATACACGATGGATATGTATTATAGTATAGGATATAGGTGCATGTCTGTCTGGCACGTGTGAAAAGAGATATAAGAAACTATATACGTGAACGACTTCCGACCAGATTTTTTACCGAACAAAGCACCCGGAAAAACGTGCCGAAGACGAAATTTAATCGTGTCGGATACATGTGAACTATGCCATATAAACAAAGGCACCCGATAAAAAATCCTTCCGGCATCCGACTAGTGAAAACGCAAGCTCTAAAGATCCATAAACATCTAATTTTGGAAATCACGAACATAAATAATTGCTTTATAAAGTATTAGATAAAATTGTATATTATAAGCAATAGACTAGAATAGAAATAATCTTTATTGAAAACCTATAAAAAGGTGTAATAGCGTCATACAGAATAAAGATATACAATTAATAAATTATATTTAATAAAAATAGTTGGACAGATTTGTCTTAGAATTGCACGCGGCAATCATACGGACAGCAAATTCTTTACTCTATTTTTGAAAACTGCAAAACTCTGAATTGATTTTATATCTGATGGTAACATGTTATAATAATGTAATCCTTTACAAAGCGGACTATTAAATTGTCAAAATTTTAGTGACTTTTTTAATTGTTTACGGCACCCTTAAAATTCCTTCAAGACATACGTCATGTTGAGTTGAAGAAAACTAGGGTGTTCAATTTTAAATGACCTGCAATCCTGTATAAATGCATTTTTAACAAGACGTTTAATCAGGCTAATAATGCAAACTAAAATTATAGTTCTGTTTAATAATTGAATTCCAGCTGAACACGTAGTGATATATTGAGGTCAGTCTGTAATCTGTGCGAATTAATTAATTGTTTGATCATTGCATGGATTGGACACAGAAAGCGAACCACTGCACTTTCTCCTCACCTTTATAAAGAACATCCTGGACTTCAACTGATTTTATTTCATTGTGACAGAAATCCGGCAAACCTCATTTGAAAAAATCTAGACGTATATAATAATGAATATTCATCAAGTAGCTGCTGTCTTAATACTTGCAATAAATCATATGTCAAGGATGGGAAAAGTTTCGAAGTACATAAATAATTGTACACAGTTGGAGTCGGATGTGTAAATCAAAAGGTCCTCACTACTCACTCAGTGGCGCAGCTGAATCTTATTGTCTTTTGCAAGATGCATATCAAGCTTTGTTAAAAACCTATACGTGATTTCTATAGGAATTTGACATTTTACGCTATGATATCTATAGTGACAGAAAATGAAAGTACAGCAAAATATGGTTACCACGCCTCTATAACAAGTCACTTATACGATCGCCACGTCATGTCAAATCCCTTGTAAGGATTTGACATGTGAAGTCGTATTGTCGAGAAACTTCCATTCTCGTCTCGACAATTTAATCTCGATCTCGTCCCCAAAATACGAGGCCATAAAAAATTTTTCGTCTCGTCGAAAATAGATGAAAACAGTAGTTCCAGAGAAAAGAATGTATGATTTATAACCCCCACCTCCCCGCGAGAAATTCTCCCCCTGCGAAGATAATTAGTGAAAGAATGTTTAGAATCGGTTCAGTAGTTCCAGAGATAAGAATTTATGATTTATTGCCCCCCCCCCTCCTGCCTCGCGAGAGACTTTCTCCCTGTGAAAGTATTGAAACAACAAAACACAGATATTTACACACACACACGTAACATAGCGACTGTGTAACAGTATAGTGCGGGAAGACGCGACGTAACTACGTGCGTTCTGAACGACGTTCCATTCAAACGTTTTTACACCCGTGCCTAAAGATGTTTCACATTAAAAATCTTGTCTTAGCGGCAACACTAGATTTGACGTTTTGACATTCCAAGCTAGAGACGTCTGGTTACAGAAAATCAAAGTATGTAATAGCAAAATGTGGTTGCTACTATAGTAGGCACCTACTTCAGTATTTTCAAATTTATTAAACACTAGCGAACCCGGCCCGGCTTCGCCCTGGTGGTATGAAATTATGATTTAATAGCGGTCACCCAATGCTCCGCTCACGTATATATAATATATATTGTTAATTTGTTATCCCCCGTGAGATTGCTCCCCCCCTAATTTGTTATCCCCCGCGAGAATCTTCCTCCCTGCGTAGCTTTCTATTAGTGAAAGAATTTTTAAAATCAGTTAAGTAGTTTTTGAGTTTATCCATTACAAACAAACAAACAAAAAATCAAATCTTTTCTCTTTATAATATTAGTTCAGATAAGGTTTTTTAGTACGTAAAAAACACTTTCCTATTTTTGTGTCCTATTGATTCAGCGCCTTTTAAAATTTTTTAACTGAAGCGACCTGCCCTAAGTATTTCACAGTAGCTACGCCATTGTTCTGAGCGCAACATGTGGCCACAATTATTATATACAATGGCTTTATAACACTTCTCAATAATTAAAATAAAATTCAGCGAGCGAACGAATCAAGTAAGGTTTTTAACTCAGCCGCTTGACATTTGGTTATTTTTGTTTGTTTTGCCGGTTATTCTACGGTTATGGCTAAATTCCTGGGACTGCTTGAACGAAATTTGACAGAAACATTCTTTGATTATTTATAGGAATAATGACGCATATAAATGGGTTTGTGATGAATTCTCAGTACCTACCTACCGAAACCTATATGTTTTCAAAGTTACTATTTTTTCCTGCTTATTCCGTGATAATAAATATGAAATTAAATAGCTTTTAAAATATTATAATATAGGTATCAATCTTTTTTACCAGCTTTTATTTAACTTGCAATGTATGTTAGTTTGTTAGTTTGTGTGTTAGTTTGTGGGTTTGTTTAGATCAAATCTTGCAAGTCGATTTTGAACGACTTCCACGTATCCGATCGATTTGAAATTTTGTACACATATGTATTCCCAATGACAACATATGTGTAAATCGTTTTTAGAAATAAATTCAACCCCTAAGAGGTTCAAACGGGGATGTAGGGTTTTTTTTGACTAATCAACGCCCAGGCCAAATCGCTGAAGCTAGAAACTTGATATTTGGACAGTTGGTTCCTTTTCTGACGTAAGCATCTACTAAGAAAGGATTTTTCGAAATTCAACCCCTACGGGTGTCAAAGGGGGGTAAAATTTTGGAAGACTATAATGAACAAAATAAATATTAGTAAAAAAAACTTTTTTAGAGACAAGCTTTTATTTAAATACACTAAAAAGAAAAAAATAATTTAGGTTCATAATTATAAAAGCGTGGGTGGTGACTAATAAACTACGACCCACGCTTTTATAATTATGAACCTAAATTATTAAAAATTATTTTTTCCTTTTTAGTGCATTTAAATAAAAGCTTGTCTCTAAAAAGTTTTTTTTAATAATATTTTTTTAGATATTGAGCTGATATATTTTTGTAATATCAAGCAATACGTTCCACATTAACTTTATAATTGCCGTGAGAAGGTTTTTATTTTGTCAAAAAATACGCTATTATATCTACTAACAACGTGGCTGATTAATATTTAAGATTGGCCATAATAGGTAATACCTACCATTGAATCTACTTTGTGTATGTATATTAAGGGTATAATATAGATTATATATAGACTGTCACAAAAAAACGAACAAAAATGTCATACATTTTTGAAGTGAAAATTTCATTAGGCGCGTTAGGCACTCTTTGCCTGGGCAATGAAATAAAGTGAATCGTTCGCGTTTGCACGTTCGCATTCGCAGCCCGATGGTGAAATTCGCTGAATCGGGAATAAAATAAAAAAATACATTCATAATCTATTCGAAAGGCCCTTTTTATGAAAAAATTTATCTGATAACAAGAATAAATACAAAAAAAAATTTTTTTTGCCCCCCGTTTGCATGTACTATGGGCGGTTTTTTTTTGTTTTTAGTATTTGTTGATTAACTAGACTCTAGAGGATATGAGTGATACTTGACGTGAAATACAGCTTTATAGGTAATAGCGTTGTTAAGACATGGTAACAAAATAGGTCTAAAAATTGCAACTTTGATAAAATAAATAAAAATAAAAACAAATTCATAACCTACTGAAAAGACTTTTGTCAGCGATACCCCACAAGAATAGGTACAAAAAAAAATGTTTTTCACCCCACGTGCATGTATGCCCCCCCCCCTTATATAAACCTTTTTAATATTTTGTTATTCTCTCCGTCTTTGGGCCGCGGTAATACATATTATGCGTGAATTTCAAGTTCCTATCTCATTTCGTTTAGAAGTTAGAGGCTAGTAACAGACAGACAGACATCGTTAGCTCACAACAATAGGGTTTCTTTCTGGTACAGAACCCTATAAGAACTAGTTTCTAACATAAAAATAATGTCAGGTAGTAGTTTTTCGAACCTATACACTTCAACACCGTCTGTGTTCAGTATTTTATATAGACAGCCTGTATGCGTTACATGTAAACATAGGTATATAGACAGGACGTATACCGTATCAATCAAATTAATGACTCAGATAGACAACCCATTAATCTGAATTCACTTAGCATAATTTGACACACGCATGTACAACGTGAGCCAACGAAAAGTTACATTCAAATCATTTGAAATTTTAATCCATTATTTAGTCAGAACCAAATAAAATATACTAATAACTAATTGGCAAGCACTTTTAAGCAATTTTTAAGGCAGTGGCTTCTCGTCCCCATGCCGTATTTTATTTTTTATTTTTTTCGGGAACCTGTACCTGAAAGCTACGATCGAACTGGGTATAATTTTAGGGAAGAAAAAGTTCCAAAATTTATTAAACGTACTAGTAACTCGATCTGGCTTCGCCCGGGTTTGTAAATTACATGTTAAAGATAGACTGTCGCGAACTTTTATTGTACTAGAGATAGAGATATTGTACTAGAGATAGAGATAAATTTCGTCTTCCGGACCACCGATTGGCGAGATTACGCACCGCCCCGGACTATTATGTTTTAAAATTATACAACAAACTACCATTATTAGTAAAAGAATATAATTTACAAAAATTTAAAAAATATGTTAAAAAATTGCTGACAGATAATTGCTTCTATTTTGTGGAAGAATTTTTAATTCATACATTTTAATTGTATTTGTATTTTAATTGTATTGTATTGTCCAAGTGTGCAAGCTTTCACGGCCGGCATTGTTCCAAGTCTTCATGGTTTCCGGGCTTGTAGGCCGTGGTCCGGTGGTATTTCTACCTGACGTTTCGTCTACAACTGCGGTAGACATTCTCAAAGGCGATGTGGCAGCGCTCGAAGGAGGACACTTCGACCGCTGCCACATCGCCTTTGAGAATTTCTACCGCAGTTGTAGACGAAACGTCAGGTAGAAATACCACCGGACCACGGCCTACAAGCCCAGAAACCATGAAGACTTGTATTGTATTGACTTGCAACTATTGTACAGTTTGTACCAAATGTTGTAAATATATATCTATCTATCTATCTATCTATTATGCCCAACAAATCTTCCATACATTGCGTTGACATATCTCTAACGGTTTAGGCAGCGTATGCCAAAAAGCCTCAATCTGGTCTGTTTTTAGTCGACAGGCTTCAGTAAAATTGTCACTGCCAATTCCGTATGTTACAATTGGCCCCACGTTGGGCGCCAATTGTAACGCCTACACCAACAAATCTTCCTTTCATTGCATTGTATATATATCTAACAGTTTAGGCCGCGTATGCTCAGAAAGCCTGTACTCGGCCTGTTTTTTTGGACTTGCTTCAGTAAAATTGTCACTGCCAATTCCGTATATTACAATTGGCCCCACGTTGGGCGCCAATTGTAACACCTACACCAAAATTTTTTCCATACATTCCATTGGATATATCTCTAACAGTTTAGGTCGCGTATGCTCAGAAAGCCTGTACTCGACCTATTTTTTGTCGACTAATTGATTCTGTAAAATTGTCACTACTAATCTCTGTTACCTAGCATTACCTAATATAAACTAAGACCTGGCCAGACAACGTACCTTCAAATTTAAATAATGCATGTAAATCGGATTAGTGTTTTTCCAGTTATAAACGTACTCACGGATCAATAGACAGACGTTGCATTTCATAATATTTGTAGATTATTTTCTTAAAACTGAAAAATCACTTGTGCAAATTGTGGAACAAATTACTTACCAGCCTGTATAGTGTATACCTACATCAAATGGAAACATTATATTTTTTTCTAAATTTTAATTCATAAGCGATGTCAATATCTGAATTAATGTGCAACTATCATTTGAATTATGCATTTGAAACAGCATATTATTACTAACGAAAAAAATTAAAGAAACCACATGTCTTCAACTGAACTGCTGTCAATGATTGCGTGACAATTTTTTTTTAATTAATAAAATGAATAGTGTTCTAATTTAGCAAATCAGTTTAACTTAATCTAATGATAAATTGCCATTAGTGTATTTATTATGTAGAAACCACTCGATGAATAATTTTGCAGTTTATGAAATTTAGAACTGCTTGTTACAATTTCGACTTAATTTTATACAAATATTAATCTTACTAAGATTAACAAAAAGTAAATATAAAAGTGTTTATATTTATTTTCAGGGCCGATTTTTGAGGTTTGACTATAATTTTCAAATAATTCGAATACGATAACAGCTAAATATAACTTCAAAAATCTTTGACTGTTGCGTGCTGACGAAAGAAGGTAGAATATAGCTGACAGTGAAGCTTTGGACCACTTCCGCGACACAACAGACACCACATTTCACCGAGTTCAGCAAAAATTTTGGGGAAGGCGCCAGTAAAAATGTATCATTGAATAATATCACGTTTTTATTTGAAAAAATGGACGCGAATACAAATGAAAATTCGTATCTGTCTAAGGCAGCAAATAATTTTCAAAAGTTTATTACAGTGATCGAGAAAAAGCACATCAAAAAATTAGTCTTGATGCCTGTCCTGGTTATGTGAGATAATCTGCGAACTTTTTAACGTTACACATTGCCAACTTTGAACGTAGAAAAAAACGTAGAGCATCATTTATCAAATTCACAGTATATCAGTAGTTGATAGGAATTAATTTTAAATACACTTTATGTGACACCTTCTTACTAGTTAATTTTGTCATGGTTTGAATAATAAATTATTAAGATCCATTTCTAGTCGTTAAAAGTTTTGAGATTTATTTAGCACGGTCATTAGATAATAAACTGTTAACTTTCTGCTACCTAAAGGGGTCTGTACAGCGCTGGATTTACACTAGGGGCGGCATTTTTCACTGTGCCCCAGGGCGGCACATAGGGTAAATCCGGCCCTGGGTTTGTAACACAGTTTATGATTTTTACTTGGTCGTGCCCGGGAATGACAATCCTCTATTATGAAACGTATATCCTAAAAACTTCTCACATATTTTTTCCACCTATTCGTAGAAACCGCGTTAAAATCGGTTAAATAGTTTCCGTGAGGCTATCGCTCCGAAACTGCTAATAAAAGTTATAAAAAAATATTTTATGATTAAGTTATAAAAAAATTTAATTATTGAAACGGCTACTATTTTCATTAAAAACTTGTTATAAAAGAGCCACTAAAAAGACGAAAATAACACAATTTTAAAATCGGCGCCGATTTAATTATTAAAACTTTTTATATAGGCCTCAAAATTGTATTATTTTCGTCTTTTTACTGGTTTTTTAAGGAGGTTTTTAATATTTGATTACTAAACTTAAAAAAACTACTGAATCGTTTAAGTAAAATTTATGTGGGATCACCCTAAAGGTATGCCCTATTAAATAAAAGAAGAATAATCAAAACCGGTTCACAAATGTAGGAGATATGAGGTACATAGATATTAGATAACATACATAAAATGATTACTTAAATATAAAAAAAAAACTACTAAATCGATTTAAATAAAAATTATATGGGACCATTCTGAACCCAACAACGTCGAAATTTATTCAAAGCGGTTAAATCCTCGAAAAGTTATGGCTGAACAAACATAAAAATATACAGTAGGTACATGTCGAATTGATAACCTCTGTTTTCTTAAAGTCGATTAAAAATGCAGGTCATATACTGCCACTGATACAAAAAAAATCACACAATTATATTATTAAAATATAACGGGATTTCTATTTGTTATTTCGTTTTATGGCGGAGTTTTGTGGTATTTTATATGATACTAGCAGCCCTATCCCAGCTTCGCTCGGGTACTAAGAAAGCCCGGGTGTAAAACACTACTCACTCGCTTCGCTCGTTCACAATATATATAAACCTTCCGTGAAAATTATCTAACTGATGGTGAAAACCGCATCAAAATCCGTTGCGTGGTTTAGGAATTACATTACTCACTCGCTACGCTCGTTCACTATATATAAACCTTCCGCGAAAAATTATCTAACTAATGATGAAAACCGCATCAAAATCCGTTGCGTGGTTTAGGAGGAGTTATTGGTGGTACAGACAGACACGGATGTAGATATTAGTGAGTATAGATTTGAAAAACAGGAAGAAAATTATGAAAACGGAAAATTCGCACTTCGAGTTCTTAAAACTTTACAATTGCAGACAAAGTTACAATTTAGTTTATTTTTATTAAAGTGATTAACTTCTGTATAAAAATCATTAAAAACACTCTCGCATGATGTGGACTTTGTAGGCGCGTTGCTATATAAACACATCGATCGACACTCAATAAATAGTGCTTGTATTGTACAAAGTGTGGAAATTTCGAATTTATAATATGTAGAGATAGACGGTAGAATGTTTCCAGAATTTTCTGTACTGGAATTACTCAAAAACTTTTGGAACTATTTTTAATAGTACCTAGACTATCAATATTTACCTAAATTTAAGATATAAGGTAATTTTTCCCCGATTACATTTGGGTTAAGATACAGTCACTTTATCTGCTAGCATAATCGGCGTTCAAGTGAGCGAAACAGTAAGTAATAAAAAAGAAATCTTTATTTAGAATACAAAATTTAAATAAACCCTCACGATACGCAATTACCGTCTCTTAAAATATTGACCCTAAACCGTCACACGCTAACCAAAAACAATTCAATCATGTATAGATTTCATTTTTTTTTTCTCTTTAAAACAGTGTTAAATATTATAATAACATGTTGTTATTATCGCGTAGTTATTTATCATGAACTAATGCAACGACCGGACAGACATACACGCAGTAAACATATATGCAAATATTTTAAATAACAACTTTTTTCTAAGTTGGCTGTCACCATTTGTTAGATTATTAAATACTTCTGGAATGTGCGACAGAAGAGATTATTTGACTGACAATCTACAAACTGATTTGGAATAATATGTGGATGCAGAACTTTTCACAAAATATAGACATATTAAAAAAAATGACAAGGAGCACAACAATTACGATTGTGCCGCAAACGAAAAAGTAGAACTACTTCTACAATTTTAATTTAAAATATTAACATGACCTAAAGACTGAGAGCTAATGACAATTTTTTGGTGTTATTTATTCAAGGCCTTATTTTTGTGATGATGTTGAGGGAGGCATATTAAAGTGCCCTGTGTAAGGGATTTTGCTAAATAAAATTGTTCGTACCCGTGATATAGCTCCCGCATGTGAGATGGTACATCTCTACAGTAGTAACTAATTTAAATCAGCTCTCGCAGGTAGTGATATTTCAGTGACAAATTGCTTCATTAGGAAATAATTGATTGTTTAAAAAACGTGTCACTGTAGAGCAGGGGTTCCCAAACTTTTCTGATCATGACCCTAATTTAAAATTGCAAAAGCGTTCGCGACCCTTTACAATTTTTCCCCACAATGTACAAAAAAGTCTATAAAATAGATTTTTCAGTAAAAAAATGCAGCAATTCAAATTTAAATCGTTTATTCAAGAATTTAAGTATATACCCCAGAGCCCCGCTACCGCCTCGTTTTTATTTGATTTCGTGTTCTTATTTAGTTTTTTTTTTTCTTCTATTGTTCGAATTTAATGGTACCTATAATCACGAGAGTTATAAACGGAAACAGGCCGTGACCCTAAAAAATCAGCCCGCGACCCCAACTTTGGGAACCCCTGCTATAGAGTAATTGTTAACTCAGCCACCGCGAAAGTGGAAGTTTCGGGCTACAGTCCCGACGGTGACATAGGTTTGAAAAATGAATTTTTCCATTGTTGCATCATATTTTTACGTCATTTTCGGATGTGTGTTTCAAACACTAATGCAAACTTAAGCATTCATTTGTATATTTTAACTAGTGGGTTCACTGTAAAATACGAAAAAACTTTTGCGTGCAATTTTCTTCCGACACAATAATTGATAAATTGATCATTTGGATTTTAAAATAGCAGATAATATTTAAATTGTAAAAATATATAGTTTATAATTTTATAAACTTGAATATGTAATATATCATAGTGTATGCAAATGTTTATAATTTAAACTATCATAAATAAAATTAATGAGAATTTTTCTGTAAAATAAATTAGTTTACTTTTATTTTTTACTGGGTGGAGTATTTTAAACTAGTAGAAATAGTTTCAACATTTTGTTATAAATCTATAAGATATTTTAAAATATGATTTATAATAAAACTGTAGGCGCTTATAGACATAGATTTTTAGATGTTTAAATATTTCAATATTACAAAATGTTGCAGCTGGTAAATCATACTTAAATTTGACAATGTAGTGAAATTTTAATATGAAATACAGATAAAACATACTAATGGTCTAAATTATGAAAATGCCACTTCATGATTTGGATGAAGTGACTGAAAAAATAAAAGTTTAACTTCGAATCGCTTGCACTGTGCAGTGTGCATGTTTATATTATCAACATTTAATATTATAAAGAGGAAAAGTTTATATATTAGTCGCTGATAATTTGAGGAACTAATGAACCGATTTGAAAAATTATTTCATTATTGAAAGCTTACTATAATTCTTCCCGAGTAATATTAGTTATAGATTATTGCGGCAAGCCAAAAGGAGGATGAACAATGAGCGAAACTATAAAGCAAGACGGGGATCCCTCATACCCCACGCGAAATCTGAACTAAATTGGTATACACTGTATAAACAAGAGATATTTTCGCTACTCGCTTCGCGTACTTGCCTAAAATTTATAATATTAGTATAGATAGTCGAAAAATTCTACATCCCCATTTTACCCCCTTTGGGGTTGAATTTAAAAAAACTCGAATAGCCTGTAACCTTCCTCTAACAAAAAAAAATTTAAAATCGGACCGGTAGTTCCTGAGTTTAGCACGTACAAACACACACACAAACAAACAAACTCTTCAGATTTATTATATTAGTATAGAAATATAGATTATTTGACATCTACACGGGCGAATCCCTGCCGGAAAACTATAAAATTAATTAATTGTAAATTATATACGCGTCGACAACTCAGGTCATTAGCGTCTTGAACACAACAAATAATCCATTTGTGTATTAGAATCCGTCAGTCGGCATACACAAACCGATTGGTACGAGCTTGGGTTCCTGGGAGCACTAATTCCCAAAGAACATTGGAATGCAATTTGCGATAGCAACCACATTCCAATGTCCCCCGTGAGGAGCGGAAAACTATAGTATATTAAATAAAAATATACTGTCAATAAATACGAAGGCTAGGTTTAAATAAATTTCTCTAGATTTAAAGAATGTATCTGTTTAGGGAAAAATGGATATACTGTCTTTTTAGCTGATATAGCTACCTAAGAAAATGTATCCAAAATCCTAAAAATGTGATAAATTGATCAAAGAAAGTAGGTCTATATTGGTGATTTGCAGAAACATTCTAATTATTAGACGGAAACAAAACTTATATCTACCGGCATACAGGACCTTGCAACTTGCGATAAGAAAGGGCAAATCCCGGCAAGATTAGACTTCAAGGGAATTTTTTTTTAAATAACTCACTGATAATTGGGCCTTCCCCGAGTGAATAAATAGACCTCGAGCGAGTTTTGCGTCATTCTTTGTTTGCACTCTGCTTTCATTCTAGTTTTGTTCTCAAAATTATAATTAAATAAAGAAGAATTTATAATCCTGATATTATTCTAATTTATGGATCTCTCTAGTTAATTACAATAATTATTATTATACAAATGCCATCCTTTGTTTTTGTACACTCTTTGCTACGTCACTGCAAAATTGTAATAAATGCAAGAAGAACAACAAATTAAAAATAAATATTAGATACGCGTAAATAAATACAACAAAGATATAATAAATAAAAAAATTCATGTGTCCAGCGTCGCGGCACACATGACCGAATAAAAACGTCTTATATATGAACTAGCGGCCCTGTCCGGTTTCGTCCGGGTGCTAAGAAAGCCCGGGTGCAATACACTACTCACTCGCTTCGCTCGATCGCTTGAATATTAATCCAGTTAATTTTTTTTCAAGAATAAATTATTATGTTTAATATTTTGATACTTTTTAATTATGTTTATTGACAAAAACAAAACATTATCCTTATTTTGGTTTTTTCAAGTCCATTTTTCAAAATATGATGAATTTGATAATATATACCGCATATTTCGAAAAATGCATTTGGAAAAACCAAATTAAGGATAATGTTTTGTTTTTATTATCAATAAACATAATTATTTTAGAGGAAAGTGTGAAATTAAACAATCATTCTTTTGAGAAAAATGACATATTATCTGTTTTATACTTCCATACCATGCATTTTTAAAACGTTCTTGTTTACACGTAACATTGTACTTGAATTATAACATTTTGCTTATTTATTTTCACAGATTGTGTGTTGTGGCATGAATTCTGGCAAATAATAAGTAGAATAAAATAGTCAATTAATTCTAATAAATTAATGTTTTTCTTTTACCGTATATCCTAGACAGTACAGTTTTATTATTATAGGTATCGAGCTGTACCAAGTAAGTCGATTAAACAACAGTCTTAAACATCGTTCAGTTAGCTAAGTGGTTAGACTGAAGATCTAAAGGTGTTTAGTTCGATTCTAGGTTTCGGATCGCAATATTTTTGTTTTTTGAATCATCAAATATTTTTTTAATATACAGGGTGGTGAACGTAACTGCTGCACATAGGGATTTAACCCGTAAAATCAAACTTTCGCGATTTCCTGCTTCCCTAATTATTTTAGGAAAAATATCTTCAAATAATAGTTTTAGAACATAAAATTCTGCATCTAAATCATTAAACAAAATTAATTTTGCATGCTTTGCAGGATATAAAAATGTCAAAATTACCTCGAAAACAGATAGCGATATCCATGGAACTTGAACAAAATGATGACGTTTTAGCTGTCAGAATAATTTTTAATCATTTTGTTCAAGTTCCATGGCTATCGCTATCTGTTTTTGAGGTAATTTTGACATTTTCATATCCTGCAAAGCATGCAAAATTAATTTTGTTTAATGATTTAGATGCAGAATTTTATGTTCTAAAACTATTATTTGAAGATATTTTTCCTAAAATAATTAGGAAAGCAGGAAATCGCGAAAGTTTGATTTTACGGGTTGAATCCCTATGTGCAGCTGCAGTTACGTTCACCACCCTGTATATTTTTTTTACTTTAAAAATCAATTTACTTATATTTGATACGAATTTGATACGAAAAAATTTTGAAACACTAAAAAGAACAAAATATAATATACTTAACTAAAAAAAAAACAGGCTTAAATAAATAAATATGTTAATGTTTTACCCGTACTATACCTAACTCCTTATTTTTATTACTGTACGGAACCCTCGATGCGCGAGTTTGATTCGCACTATAATTTTTGTTAACACCGCAAAGGCTATATTTTTCAATTAACTAAATTTAGTCATACGTTCCTCTTAATAATCAAATTAATTAGGTATTAAGAAATTATTAAAAATGATTTATTGGCAGACTCAAATTATTTGCTTTTATTCTGATATAAATACAACTTTTCTGTGGGGAATAAAGTATAAATTTAAAACAGTTATCTCTAAAGGGTTAAAAGATCGAATATGCATATACTGAACAACACAATATAATATAATTACGTACCTAATTTGTCACATTAATTAAAAGTCAATTGAAACGTTCATTGGTGCGTCTAAGTGAAATGGTTTTTAGATAATATAAACAATTATATTTAAATATATTATTTAAGGTAGATATTATGTGTTATTACTGTATTATTTATTGATTACCTATAATTAATTGGAAACTCAACCAGCCGAAGACTAGGTGTTTCGGGTTCGATTCCCGACAGTAACATTTAATTTTTTCTTATAAAAGCTAAACAATCGTGATGACAGCCTCGCTGTTGATTAATAAAAATTATTCACTACACTGTTACGTGAATGCATTGTGGACATAGGAATATCATTTGTATTTATATATAATATTGTTGTTCACAAAAACTCAACCTTGTGTTTGATTACCTATAATATAGTATTTATTTTTTTAAACTTAAAATCTAAAGCAAAATTAAATAATTTAACCAAGGCCTTATTGCGTACAAACCCCCAATTCCCAGATTCTTATCCGAGAACTAGTGAAAGTATTTTTTGAGTTTCCATTTTATCAATTAAAATAATAATTAATTGAATATATGAATTGCTACTACCTAGATCCAGATAATCCTGGTTGCCTTATATTTTCTTAGCAAAATAGGAATATTATAAATTGAGTTTAATTTGCACTTCTTTATTGTTTTATATTAACTTTTTTGACATGAATAACGTCTAATGTCTCATACTGGGGTGGCATTTTAGAAATATTAGATGTAACGGAAATAGTCGGAAGTAATTGACATGTGAAACAAAACACAACATATATTATTTTATATAACTATGTTAGGTCTCAGACGCAGTAAGTCAGGTGGCCATGCGAAAAAGTACGAGTCTACCGACAGGTACAAACGCCAAGCCCAGGTTCGAATCCCGAAGACTTTTTTTTTTTAATAATAAATTGAATATAACAATTTAAAATATAAAAAAATAAAATTACAATTATTTATTTATTATATTTTACGAACATGTGATTTTATAAAAAGCAGTTTAATTCGTAATTATTTATTGCGTTATTTTGATTTAGAAATCAAATTCTTATTTAGCAATAAAAACACTATATGGCATGAAATTTCACAAAAAAGAGTAGTTCTTTGTATGCTACCAACCTTGCCAAAATTAATGTATCAAAAGAAATAGTTAAATACTAAATTTTCGTGAAACTTCATATACGCTATCAGCTGACATCCAAACTTAAAATTTTATCCGACTATAATGCTCAGGTTAAGATAAGATTTCTGTAAAAACCGACATTAACGCGATCAAGGCCGTGGGCTAGTAGAGTTTCCAAAATATGTTCTTTTAGAATTAAAATCTGAAATTAACTATATTTTTTAAATTGCAGAAAACATCTACTGATTTAATATGATGCGAATAGTGCTTATCACAGTCGTGGTAACATGCTTTGTGCAAATAATTAAAACTCAAGATTCCGAGATTGAATGGTTACCCTACGTACCAGATAAAATTGTTGAGAACATAACTACTGATCTAAAATTTTTACGAGAAAAAATTGATACTTGTATTAATCCACAATCTGAACGAGATCAAGAAAATGCAATTAAAAAAGCCATCAGCGAACCATTAAAACAACTAGTCAGCACTATTTCTGCCGAATGTATTTCATCAGTAAATATTTTGTGGAATCAACTAAAAAAGGAACAGGAAAATTTTAAAAAGGAACTCATTGCATCAGTAAAGGACATTATAGGGCAAGAATTCAAAGATATGGAGACTAAAATGTCAAAGACTCGAAATGATGAAATGGCATTTTTAAGAGAAGATATAGTACGTATAAAACAGTCTATTGAGAACGTCAACGACAAGAAATTCAGTTTCGTACAGTCAGATATTGGAAATATCAAGCAAATAGTAAAAGAACAAAAAGATGTATTCAATTTATTACGTAAAGATGTTGAAGGCATTAAACAAGCAATGGCAAATGAAAATAATATTCTTGATTTATTAAAAACAGAGACTTATCAAATTAAAAATAAAATATTGGCTCAAAATGCAAACATTGAATCGATGCGAAACAATATTAATGAGGGGAAACAATTATTAAAAGATGAAATCAATTTAATCAAATCTTTGCATCAAGATAATAAACAAAATATATTGGTTGGAAAGGATGAATTTAAATTACTATTTGAAGATAATAAAAAAATAATAGACACAATTGAAACTAATTCCATCGATTTCTTGCTTAAAAATACTGCTCAAGTCGAAAAACTAACATCTGAAGGAAAAGAATCATTAAGGGTACTTCAAAATGATAATCGTGATCTTAAGAATTTAATTACAAATCACAATCGTGATTTTAAGAATTTGATTAAAAATGATAATGAAATTGTTAAAATTATACAGAAGGATGTCGGTTATATTAAGCAAATAACAATAAATGGATTTAATGATGTTCAGTCGATTCAAAAAAATGTTGAGGAAATCAAAAAGTCAGTGCAAAGTGAAAACGAAGCCATCAAGTCGATACAAAAAGATATGAGTTACATTAAACAAGTTGGTGATGACGAAAATAATGGAATCGCAGCTTTGCGAAAAGACAACGACCAAATAAAAAATTTATTAATAGATGACAAACATTTAATTGGCGCAATGCAAAATGACACAGAACAAATTAAACAAATTGTAGCAAATGAAAATGAATCTATAAAATTAATTCAACAAAACTTAAATCAAATTGTACAGAACAATGGCCGTGAAGATAATATAATTAAATTCTTACAAAACGAAACTATAGAAATTAAAAAAATAGTTAAGGATGAAAATGATGCAATCAAATTATTGCAAAAAAATTCAGAAGAAATAAAAAGCAGAATACTGAATGAGAAAAATGTAATAATTGATAAGGTAGAGACAGATGCTAATACTAATATAAACAATAATATAAATAGTAACAATCTAATCGATTTGCTTGATAATATTGCCAATAAAGACTTTAATACTGCCGATCCAAAAATAAAATTACTAAAAGAAGCCAAAGAAATAAAATTCGTTATCAAGAGTGCTTACGAAGGTAAGACAACAAATTTTGTTCCTCTTTTAGAAGTTTGTAGATTGGTTGATTCTGGCAAGAAATTTCTGGCTTATGATGCTCTTGGATCAGAAATAGAATCCTATAATCAAATGTCAATGGATATATTACAAAAATTGACTGACGAAATTGAAACACAAATTTTAAACGAAGATGGACTAAAGTTAATCCTCAAGTTAAAAAATAATTACATTGTGCCTATTGTCAGTGCAAAATTCAACGAAAAACAAGACGTAAAAAATGTAGTTGAATTTATTCAATCATTTGGAAAAATAGATATGAAAATTTTAGCTTATAAAGCACTATACGAATTTATGAAAGATAATAATATCGAAAATACATATCTAATTTTATTGGCGAATAATCTGAAAGATATTATGCGAGATGCGTCTTATAAAAAATTGAATAACGTTTATTGGCAAATAACTGAAAGTGTGAAAAATTCATTACCCGGTTGTATTAAAACAGCAGTTTTCCTGTCCCCAATTTTAATATTTACTGGTAATAATAAAACACTTGATCGTTCATACGTCTTGGACTTTCCTAAAAATAGCATAAATTTTGGAATATTTGATACTGCAAATCCACGTAACTATTATTACGTTACTGATAGCGTAACGACTTATAAAGGTGTTAAAGGAAGAAATTTACATTTTTACCATAAACGTGAAATAACACAAAATGCGCTATGGAACTTAGAACAAAAAGGGGAATACTGTCACATTCGAAACGTTAAGTACGATGAATATTTGCATATTAGATTGGATTACTTAAATTACTGGTTCACAAAAAGTGGTATAACGAATGATAATTTAAACACTGCTAATTTGTATTTTAAACCTTTCTTCAAATCGTACTGATTTGTAGGAAATCAGAATATTTTATGCATAATTTGAAGAAACTTTTTTATGTCACAATAATTTTTTTTTACTTTTATTATTCGTACTGATCTGTAAGTTGAAAAAAATTATTTTGAAAACTACAAAAAAAAATTCTAAAAATTTTAACAAATTTTTTTAACTTTTCACAATAATTTTTTTATTCCGTTTTTCGTAGTGATCTGTGATCAAAATATCTCATTATGTAGAATTTTTAGAAAATTTTTCATTCCTTTTACAATAATATGTTTTTGTATTGTGTAGAAACGGTTTTTATATTATATAAATTTCTATTTAAATTTTAAACAATATTTCAAAACGGCTTATTAACAGGCAATGTTTCAGTGAAAAACGAAACGTAGATCACTAATTAGGCACTATTATATCCTACACGTCTACTATAGAGGGTTAAATCATTATTGTCATTAACCATATTTCCCAAAAAGCTGACATAATAATTTGGGACCAATAGTACTTTTCACAACATAGCTGAGCTGTGACAATGGAAAAAAAATCCATATGTATATTTGTTCGAATAATGTGTATTTGACAGTATAAAACATAATAATTTTATACTAGCTTTTAGTTTAAGGAAAAATGTATTACCTATTTGTATTATAAGATAAAACATAGATAAAAATATTTGATATATAGGTATTTTATATAATATATTATATTTTGAATAAAATACAATGAGCAATAAAAACTTTTTAAAGACACGCTTTTATTTAAATGTACTAAAAAGGAAAAAAAATAAGTTTTAATAATTTAGTTTCATAATTATGATAGCGTGGGTTGTAAACTACGACATTTTATTAATCACGATCCACGCTTTTATAATTTATTATAAAACTAAATTATTAAAACTCATTTTTTGCCTTTTTAGTACTTACATTTAAATAAAAGCGTGTCTTTAAAAAGTTTTTTTTACTAATATTTTATTTTGTTCCTTTTAGTCGTTCAAAAGTGTATCCCCTTTTGACTCCCTTAGGGATTGAATGTCGAAAAATCCCTTTATATAGTGGGCGCTTACGTCACAAAAGAAACCTACTATGTCCAAATTCCAAGTTTCTATATTTAGCGACTTGGCCTAGGCGTTGAATAGTCAAAAAACACTACTCCCTCGTTTGAAACCCTTAGGGATTGAATTTAATTATAAAAACGATTGATTCATGTATTGTCAACGGGAATGCATATGTGTACCAAATTTTAATTCGATCGGATACGTGGAAGTCGTTCAAAATTGACTTGCAAGATTTGACTACAAACAAACATACAAACATTGCAAGTTAAATAAAAGCTTGTAAAAATGGTACCAAGCTATCCAAAATGCTATTAAACGTCGAGATTTTGTTTTATTTATTGTAGATTATAGACGCGTCGACGACTTAGGTCATTAGCGTCTTAATTACACCAAATAACAATTTCACTTAAAACTAAACGACATCACAAAACATCCATGAGCGAGGTGGGATTCGAACCCACGACAGCTTGCTCCAAAGGCCAGCACGCTAACCATTACACCAAGCTGTCCTCCTCGAGATTTTATGGTTCGACCCCTAACGCCAATAAATGCACAGACTATAATGCACCATAAACTATTAACTCGTATACAGTGTGTCCACAGACTCATCCTCAACATGGGGATCTCCGTTGTTATGGGAGATAGAGATTTGGTTAAATTAGACAAAATGTGCAGAATCTCCAGTACTACTACCCTGCGTAGTCAAACTTTCCATATTTTGCTTGGTTCGCGGCCGACAGCTGAAAAACGAGATTTACCCATTTTCATTGTTACAAAATGGTTTCATGATAACAAAAGTACATTTAATAAATCACTTACTAAACTGACAAATTAGCAACAAACTACACTTTGACAGCTAAAACAAAACAGCCGTTTACTAAGCCAACGCGAATTTCAACTGTTTGCTAAGCCTTCTGTTGTTTTATCAATTAATTTAGCATAGCCTACTATTAAAAATCAGTTTTTTACGTATAACTCTGTTATTTTTGAAAATAAATCCATCAACCCTCATATCAAATTAAAGAGAAAAAAAATCTCTTTCGAATGGTGTCATGGCCATCTTTGACGTGTATTTAAAAAAACAAAGTTAATACAAGTATCTCTAAAACTATAAAAGTAAAAAATATGAAAAGAGATTTGAAATCTTCATAAAAAAGGGCCTTAAGAAAGTGAAAATATTTTTTTTCTAACTTACTTAATAAGCGAGTTATAAACAAAAAACGAAAATGGGTAAATCTCGTTTTTCAACTGTCGGCCGCGAACCAAGCAAAATATAGAAAGTTTGACTACGCAGGGTAGTAGTACTGGAGATTCTGCACATTTTGTCTAATTTAACCAAATCTCTATCTCCCATAACAACGGAGATCCCCATGTTGAGGATGAGTCTGTGGACACATTGTACATTATAGGCAAATATAGTAAAAACAGATTTCGAAAACCACAATAGACTGATCTCCTTCATAATATTGGCATAAAAGGGCGTCAACTTCCGTAACAGTAAAAGCTAATTAATTCAGTTAATGAATTTAAATTATGACAGTGATTGGCTGAAAAAAAATAGCATCAAATAATACGTACAGGTACACTCATAAAGTATACAAGATGTCATGTGAAAAACCAGTTTGAAAATCTCTCTGTATTCTACATACACTCCAAAGCTGTTAGTTTGCAAATGGTCAAATTACAAATTCCTTTAAATTTTACACATACAATTTGTGCGCTAATGTAAGTGTTTAACGCGTTATGACGGTTTTAATTGAAACCCAGTCTTAACTAAGGTATAGTTGGGTAAAAACTACAATATAATATTTTAAATTGAACGAAGATCTTCAATTTTTTGTGACTGGACTGCAAACGAGACTGAGCGAAGTCTATGACGTCATTCGACGATGACGTTCGCACCAGCTCGTTCATTATGATTCACAGGTCATAGTGTACCACGTGACGTCACATGCAAATGAGAGGAATTCTCAAGTTTGAATTGGCATAACTCTGGTGTTTTTAAAGATTTTTAAACAGTCGCCATTAATTTTAAATTTTTTAGAACAATAATTGAGAGTACATGGACAAAAATTAAAAACTATCTAATCCTGCGATTTTGCTTAATTTTACTATCTAATTAACATTCTCGTCACATCGATAGTTCGTTCAGCACCCGCTATACAGAGCATATACGTCGATCTTAATATAATGTGTATATAAATAAATCTTCTAAATAACAAAAGAATGCGCCAAGTCATGTTTTCGTTTTAATATTAGCTGTTCAAAAAGCACCGTAACAAATGAATCTATATTACATTTTCTAACAAACAGAGGTCGCAACTATATCAACCATTCAACCATAGTTTCAATATATCGCTCCTCATCGTCTGAGATGTTGCAACAAAAAAAAAAGAATTTCTTATGAGAAAAACAGTTCTTTAAAAACGTTTATTATTTAGTTATTTTAATAGATAATGAAATTTAATCCTCAATATTTAGAATTTTTTGAGAAACATAATATTATGGCAGTCGCGCCTAATAGTCAAAACTATATGCGACCGCACCTTTCAGATGTAGCAAAAGTGGATGACCGCGTCTATACAAGCTTCACTTAAGTTACTCGATCAAATTCAGTTTAATCCAATTTTGACCCACTTCCACAAATTCGATCGACTTGAAACTTTGCACAGATAAGTAGTCCGAATGACAATGCAATCATTTAATGTTTCTGACATGACGATTGAAGGTACGTGCAGTAATAATGGAGCTGGGATTCAAGATGGTAGATCATAGCAGGGCTTGCTTAAATTAATGCATTGTTATATATGCGAGCGTACACAACGAAGCAGTGAGTGTAGCAGGTATAAGCGCTGTTACAAGAGCTGCTAGATTCAAGAATGTATCTCACCATTTTTTCAGCGCGCTGACTACTACAATCAACGTGTGACAACTGTTAAATGGCCGTTACAAGTTTCGCAATGGATGTGACTAGTTTAATAAGTGAAATTTTGCCAGTTTTTATTTAATTTGTTTTGAGTTTTTTCTAAGATGTATTTAAAAGTGTTAGGTTCCATATGTAAATATTCATAAAACCGGTTTGGATAAAATTTTAATTCCTGGTATAAATGATGAAATTCGCCATGTTTAGATCGTTTTCTATTAATAGGGTGGACATGACAGCTCCTACCCAAATTTGTATTTAAAATATACCACTTTGTAGCAGAAGAACACAAATATTCGTCCTTGCTATATCTGACATTTCAAACGCGACTTAAGTTTGTATCAATGCTAGTATCAAAGCTTCGTTGTGCAAACCTATAAGCTCTTATAATTTCAGCCACCATCTACCATACATGCTACCATATAGAATCCCAGCTGCGTACTGCACGTACCTTGAGTCAGGAGAGCGGGTTCCACCTTTTGTGAACACTAGGTCTACCGTGATTGTTCTCATTTTACTTAGCTTGACAAAGCTTTTCCATATAGATTTTTTCCTTTTCAGTATATTTTAATAAAATAAAATTGCAAGCTTTATATTTATCTTATTAATGCTGGGTTGCAGAACGCAATGTCAAAAAAATTTATTTGACAATGACCTTCGATTTTGATCATATAATTACAGTTTTTATGTACATTCAGCAGCAGTCTAATGTCATTGTCAAAATTTTTGTCATGTACAACATTAGATTGTACTCACAGAAAAACAAATGAATGATCTACATAAAAAATCGCTTTTCAAGCTAAATGATCAAAATGCATGAGAAAAATGTTGTTTCGAAGTATAAATTGTACAAAAAATATGTTAAATACATGTACCTATACACAGTTTAAAAAATATATAGTTTCATTCGATCAGTCATTTTTCGAGCAGGATAAATTTAAAACTCTACAATGCTTTTCTTACACAATCTAAAGTCATTGTCAAATCAGATTTTCTGACAATGCTTTCTGCAACCCAGCATCAGTTTCTTATGATCTCGTCTGTGTTCGCGACAACATTATGAACGCATTGGTTTGTTGAAGTCTTTGGAAAGACTATCCTGAAAAATGTTGTGCTTATGGTATTATTTAAATAACTCCATTTATTACTTTTGTTAAACTTGTAACATTAAAAAACAGTTATTTAAATACTTTCACATTTTTTTAACAAAACTTACTAAAGTTAATTTTTGTTTGTTTCTCAACGCTTTAAGCACTAAACCAACGTGCTCTAAAAAGTCAATAGCAAGTTTAAATTATTAAAAGACTTTGAATGTAAATTAATATTTAAATGATTGTATTTTGCTTAGCGTATTCACAGAGATTAAAATCTCATAAACACGTACTGATTAGAAAAAAGTTCTCAAATATTCAAATCAGCCGGCGGATATATTGAAATTCGATATTTCAAATCGATAGGCGGTATCTAATAACCAATTGATGTCCAGATTACTTTGATAACATTGACTATTTCTGCTGGAGGATTACAGAAGATAGATTGTAGATTATATACGTTAGATAACTGAGGTCATTAGCGTCCGTTACAGAAGAAAAACTCTCCAAACATTTAAAAATTATTTAATTTGAACTCTTCTGAATGAAAAAAGCCAGAGATAACTCTCCAAACATTTAAAAATTATTTAATTTGAACTCTTCTGAATGAAAAAAGCAAGAGATCTTAACGTTGACAAACGTACAATCAATACCTCATATAGATAGATACATAGTTTGATTAAATTTCTTCTAATGTCGTCTAATAACCAATATTTGACAAAATTAAAAATCATTATAATTTATGATAAATCACTAGATTTATACGGCTGATATGCAATTGAAAATTTTTGTTGAAAAGCAGCCAATTTATATAATTGATTCCAAACATATCGGAAAGAATCATTTTACCAACCACTTGACGATGATGAGCTCTCTTTATTTTATTTATTGTAAATTATAGACGCGTCGACAACTTAGGTCATTAGCGTCTTTGATGAGCTCTCGCTATAGTACGAAGGTTCACTTCTACAACCTACCTATAATGAAATATGAATTAACTCTCACATGTAGCGAAAATCTGTTGATTCCGAAGAATATAAGGAGAATGTTAGATTAGTAATCATGTCACGGTTGAGTAATTGTAAGCTCATTCTGCCGCGAAAGTGGAAAGGTTCAGGTTAGAATCGTGACTGTGACTATGGTTGGTAAAATGATTTATTCCGATATATTTGGAATCAATTATTATATAATTAGCTGCTTTCCAACAAAAATTTTCATTATAATTTATAAACAGAATTAACCCATGATTCTCTGCTGCTGTTTTTTGATGCAATATTGAATAATAAAGTTTTTTTTTCCGTATTTCAAAATATCAACCGGCGTAGAATTCAATTTTTATAATTTTATTTCTAGAAAGTAGTAATGTTAATATTATCAATCTTTTATGTAATAAAATTAAGCAAAATCGCAGGATAGTGGACAACATAATTTGATTTATTAAATTATTAAAATTATAGACGAAACGTCGTACATTTAATTTAATAAATCAAATTATATTGTCCACTATCCTGCGATTTTGCTTAATTTTATTATAATCACGATGGACACGATTTCTAATATAAATCTTTTATGTAATTTTATTAATAACACTTGAAAAAATTCTACAAGTAAACATTAAGTTTGACGATCGCTTTGGACATTTAGTCCATCCTCAGAGAGTATAGACTTAATCTTATGTAAGTTTATACTTTGTGAAGATGGACTAACTGTCCGAAACGATCGTCAAGATAATGTTTATTTGTAGAATTTTTTCAAGTGTTATTAATATATTGATATTAACCATGTTCTACCAAGTGCCGAGTGACAAATCTGTTAAAATCTTTTATGTTTTGATGATTTTTGAACTGGAACTTCTTTAACGAGACTATTGAATCGAAATGACCTCGACACAAAAAATCAAACTCGATACAAAAATTTATTCAAACATGACAAAACACAGCATGTTACGCAGAACAACTCAGATGGCTACACGGACAAACGCATTAGTGTACCGTCACACCGTGTATCTATAAGATTGCAGGTGGGCTTAAGAATGGCCGAGCGTGTAGCAATGCTGTTGTTTACATGGCGTTGCTATATGATTCCTCTATTACAAGTTCCCGGGTTCTAACCCGAGAGTTGGTAAAAGTGTCAATTGAATTTTCAATTTATTATTAAAAAAATAAATAATGAATTGAAAATATGAATTGTTGCTAGGCCCAAATAACCTTAGCCATTGGTGGTCTTTAAAACACAATTCAATTTTTTTAGATTGCAGGTTCGCGTCAGCTTGGAGTACTAATATAAAATATTAAAAACATTAAAATTAAGCAAAATCGCAGGATAGTGGACAAAATAATTTGATTTATTAAATTAAATGTACGACGTTTCGTCTATAGATTTAGACTTTTTATGATTGTACTTGAAAAAGTCTAAATCTATAGACGAAACGTCGTACATTTAATTTAATAAATCAAATTATTTTGTCCACTATCCTGCGATTTTGCTTAATTTTATTATAATCACGATGGACACGATTTCTAATATAAATTAAAAACATTGTTGTTTTTTGGATAAATAATAGTTTTATACGGCTGAAATGCAATTGAATAATTATTTTTCGTTGGAGAGCAGCCAATTAGGTATTTAAGTTTAAAAAAAATTATTAATTTTTTCTAATAATTTAACATAAATAATATTGAAAATAGAAAAGAAAATTTTTTTTAAAGCTATAGATAAATTACTAAAAATTAATTAAAATGTATAAAAATTTAAAAAATATCACGTGACTTCAAAACGCGCCAGGAATGTTTGTGACGTCGTTATGTTAAAATGTGTCTGCATTTGTTGGTATTTGTGTATATGTATTACACATACTATCAAAAATAATAAATTTTTAACTTGGTAACCATGGATACAAAGACCATAGATAACATAATGACGTCACACGCGTTCGGATTCTTTCGGCGCGTTATCGGAACTGAGTTTAAAAATTAATTTTTATTTAAATATAACTTTTTAATTAGTAAGCAAAAAAATTAAATAAAAACTTTTTTGCTATAAAACTTGATGTGGTCCTTCCATTTAAGTAAAAAAAAAATCGTTTAAAAACCCAAATTTAATTATTTGATTTAGCAATCTTGTCACGGTTGAGTATTGTAAGCTCATTCCGCCGCGAAAGTGGAAAGGTTCAGGTTAGAATCCTGACTGTGACCACTGGTTGGTAAAATGATTTTTTCCAATATGTTTCGAAACAATTATATAATTGGCTGCTTTCCAACGAAAAAAAAATTTAAAAATTGTTGTTTTTTCTTTTTTATTATTAGAAATAATAAATTTAAAAAATGAAAAATGTGTATTATTAATTTAAATTCGCATCGTTGACGAAGACGAAATAAGTTTCACTTCAACAGGGCGTTTATGTGGATGAGGCACACACCCATTTTTAATATTTTCGTCATTTCAATTTGGGTCAATCAACATTATAGAACACTGAAATTCAAATTCTTAATTAATTATTAATGCCACTTTAACTACACATTTCAATATTCACTTGGCAAAGTCTTTGACGAATTCTCCATTATTGTGATTTGATGACCAGTCATCGATACCGAATTCCAAAACTTAACTATACACAAATTGGTCACAAATGGGTTATTTTCTGTCTCACGTGTCCTCTGAGACATTTAAAACTTTAATGTACAACAATCTTTTAAGTAATCACACGTACGTACTAAATCATCCTAAAGTCAGATACACATCGAGCCATAGTGTATTGTCCAAACGTGACATCTAAAATGTTGTAGAACAACTTTTTCTAATCTGATGTCATAACATTCGGATGTTGAACTAAATGTCGAGCAATAAACAGATTATCTAGTATTAAATTTCATTTCTTTCTTTTTCTTGACAAGCATAACTTTTGAATTTGTCAATAATAATTTTATCACAAGGTGGATCTCAAATATTGACACCAAATACTTCAGTAGAATTACTAAAACATCGTCTGATAAGATATTAGAGTTCATACATTTAGAGAAAACCAAATCCTAACGAAAACCTGCGCACAAAATCTGGTGGGAGAAGTAGTCATTGGTGTACGCAAAACAGATTCTGACGCACAGACGTAGGCGCTGGGGGCTTAATTAAATCTGATTTTTCTTTAATTTAATAAATGGAATTAATAAAATCTTTTAAAATCATTCAAACATGTATCACTGATAATGCAATTCAAACACAATTCAATACTCGATTTTTAACATCATGTAGGTAATATTATAACCTAAACAGTGAACACTGAATAACAAGTAAATAGTGCACTGACATGTACACATAAACTGGCGCACCCCTTTAAAAATAGAAAGGACCAGTTCGAACCAAATCTGATTTGTGCGCATGAGGCGGTTAAGTTTTCTCTAAAATATGTATGAACTAGTCTGTTCGATGGAAAATTTAAAAAAAGTTCTACAGGGTGTCCACGGCGACATTGGCTAACATGCGTATCTTTTTGCGTATCTTTGTTATTAGTGGAGATAGAAAGTCGGTTAAATGGGCAAAGTAGTGCAGAATTATGTGCTCATTAACGTCCCGTCGAAAAAACAATTGAATTTTGACACACTATGGATTTATTTAGAAAATAGTGAAAATTGCCGTTTTTGAAAACTGGCCATAACTTTTTTATTTATTAAGATATCTGAAAATTTCTTTAACCATTTTTTTATAACTTTTTAAGATCTTTTCAGTGGCGTAGGTTAAAATTTTTTATATCCACTACATATTGAGATAAAGACATAAACTTTGGTTTTTCTTATGGACGCTATTTTGAATTTTTAGATATTCGAATTCTGCTTATTTTTCTGATTAATTTAGTGTATCATATGCCACATTTAAAAAATTTGCAATTAACGTCCCATATTACAGACACATAAAAACAACTGATAGTGAAATTCTGCCAAACAATGATTTATTATTAATTTTGCACTTTAAAATTTCGCACTACTTAATTATATTTGACTGTCAGTTGTTTTTAATGTCTCTAATATGGGACATTTATTGCAAATTTTTTAAATGTGCCATATGATACACCAAATTAATCAGAAAAATAAGCAGAATTCGAATATCTACAAATCCAAAATGGCGTCCATAAAAACCAAAGTTCATGTCAATATCTCATTATGTAGTACTTATAGACATAAAAAAAAATAAACCTACGCCACTGAAAAAATCTTAAAAAATTATCAAAAAATGGTTATAGAAATTTTCAGATATCTTCATAAATAAAAAAAAAACTCGGGTCGCAGTGCCAAAACCCTGCCGACAATATAGTGTATTTGCTAATACAGGCATTGTGGCTTTATTATGTGAAATATTTGTTTTTGTGTAAAATAAAAAATTTAACCCCTTAATACATTCCTTACAATAATATTTTTTTCTTAATTGCAATATTGTTATCATAACAACATGTGCACCAAATTAAATACACCCTTCGGTAAGGAAATCCGTATTCGCAAACTAATGTTTTTATAAAAATCGTAAGTCCGGTCCTATCGGGCCGATTTTATTTAAATTTTAGCACCACATTTTAATCTTTACTAAAGCGTTAAATTTCAATTTTGAAACGATTCGGATAATTTTTTCGGTATTTTTGGGCCCAAAAATCTTTTTTAACCCCTAAAAACTACCCTTAAAATGGTCCGATCGGGCCCATTTTAAATAGGCTTCGTGCGGTGATGGATTCCAACGTGCCTACCAAATTTCGTCAAAATCAATTAACTCTTTCGAAAGTTATAGCCCGTGCACATATATATATAAATATATATATATATACATATATAAATAGACTTTTCCAAAAATGGTGCCAAATTGTTCAGGAGGCTATGAAACGTCGAGAAATTTTGGTCCGACCCCTAGGTCCCGCCATCCGACCGACGCCAATAGTGTATGTGCCATATGGCAAATACACTAAAAAGTTATGGCCAGTTTTCAGAAATGGCAATTTTCACTATTTTCTAAATAAATTCATAGTGTGTCAAAATTCAATTGTTTTTCGACGGGATATTAATGGGCAAATAATTCTGCACTACTTTGAACATTTAACTGACTTTCTATCTCTACTAATAACAAAGATACCCATGTTAGCCAACGTCGCCGTGGACACCCTGTATACTATCCCCCCAAGTGTTATCGTTTCTACAGTACGTTCAATATACAGGGTGTCTCAAATGACCGACAGTGAAATAAAGAAAACAATTTTCTGAGCAGAAAAGTCCTTACCTAAACATATTTTATTGATCGGATAATGATCGGTGAATGAGATAATTATTATTGTTAACTGTTATATAAATAATAAATATAAATAAATGCTTATGTTAGCATTACTGTTAGGAACACCCATCGAATAACGTAACGTTACAATGCAATACTAGAAAAATTTATTTTAAACCTTTGTCACCGTCTGGACTCAAACCCGAATCTTCCACTATCGCGGCGGCTATAATTATGGGGCTATCAGGTTTTTTTGGAAAAAAGGAAGCGAGCTATTCGTCTCGATGAATATATTGTAGTGTGACTAAAGGTACGTGCAGTACGCAGCTGGGATTCTAGATGGTAGCATGTATGGTAGATGGTGGCTGAAATTATAAGCGCACAACGAAGCTTTGATACTAGCACTGATACAAGCTTAAATCGCGTTTGAAATGTCAGATAGCGAAGATGAATATTTGTGTTCCTCTGCTACAAAGTGGTATATTTTAAATATAAATTTGGGTAGGAGCTATCATGTCCACCCTATTAATAGAAAACGATCTAAACGAATTTCATCATTTATACCAAGAATTAAAATTTTATCCAAACCAGTTTCTTGAATATTTACGTATAGAACCTAACACTTTTAAATACGTCTTAGAAAAAACTCAAAACAAATTAAATAAAAACTGGCAAAATTTCATTTATATTAAACTAGTCACATCCAATACGAAACTTGTAACGGCTATTTGACAGTTGTCACACGTTGATTGTAGTAGTCAGCGCGCTGAAAGAATGGTGAGATACATTCTCTTATCTATAGCAGCTCTTGTAACAGCGCTTATACCTGCTACACTCACTGCTTCGTTGTGTACGCTCGCATATATAACAATGCATTAATTTAAGCAAGCCCTGCTATGATCTACGCTACCATCTAGAATCCCAGCTCCATACTGTGCGTACCTTTAGTTTGAAATAAGCGAATATCCGCAAGATATGAAACTTTAATGTGTCATCGACCACGTATAAACATAAATCATTTAAAACACTGTATGATTTACGAGACATTTACACGTATAACTTTCCGCCGAATGTTATTTCTGATGCCGTAGCGTCTATACATTGTAATAGAGATGAAAAGGCTACGCCTCCTTCTCACCTTTAGTACCTGTTTATGTAGTCCCCAGCTGTCCCACATGCATACACAAAGCTAGTTAAGAATTCTTTCTATAAATATTTCGTGTATTTTATTTTCGATTGAAATTTACATTTTATAATTTTTTTCGTTGGCGAGCAGCCAATTATATAATTGTTTCGAAACATATTGGAAAAAATCATTTTACCAACCGGTGGTCACAGTCAGGATTCTAACCTGAACTTTTCCACTTTCGCCGCGAAAGTGGAAAGGTTCAGATTAGAATTCTGACTGTGACCACTGGTTGGTAAAATGATTTTTTCCAATATGTTTCGAAACAATTATATAATTGGCTGCTCTCCAACGAAAAAATTTTTCAAATGCATTTCAGCCGTATAAAACTATTATTTATCTTTACATTTTATTGTTTCACTATAAAAAAAATACCCTGCTTAACATCTTAACTTCTGTCAGAAAAATTATTTGACATCGTCTTTCAAACTATGCTAGAACTTAGAAGCACTTTTTATTACTATTAATAATTAAATAAATTTTTAATTTAATATAATCACCTCAAATCTGATTTTGACTGCGCGTATAATCTAAACCAGTGGCTCCCAACCGGTGGTCCGCGGACCACAAATGTCCGCGAGATCCAAAATATGGTCCGCGAAACATTTAAACATTTATTCATTTTACTGGGAATTATTGATGATTTGCCAAATTTAATTTTCTATTAAAAATGTTCTTTTTTATTTTATAATAGTACGCTCAGTGCATGTTAGCATTGAGTTTAACGAATATATTGAAAGTTTTATTTAAAGTAATAATTTTGCAGTACTTTATACTAACAGAATTTCCTGCTAGTATAAAGTATTTGAAAAAGTTTAAATCAATAAACGAAACGTCGTACTTTTGAAAAAAGTGTTTTTTTATTTACTGTCCACATACCTGCGAATTTATCACATTAGTTACATAAATATGGTTACGAAATCTACTAAATATTGTTTTAATTAAAGTTTATTCTAAGCTAATAACAGTGTTTATTATTCTTGAGCCTTGTGAATTGTGATCCCTGATAAGAACAAAAAGATCATAGTGGTCCCTGGTCCAAAAAAGATTGAGAGAGGAAGAGAAATGGTAGATTATAGACACTCAACAGCTGAGGTCATCAGCGTCTAAGAAAATATTGAGAACCACTGGTCTAGACCCTCAGATCCCTGTGACGTGGGGTTATATCTGTCATTTTGACGTTTTCACTAGTGTGTTTTGAAAACACTTTCAACCCAACTGCCTGTTAACTAACCCATTCCATGCATACATACACGCATGTAAAGTAACTATTTTATAGTGGGTATGGCAAAAAGAAGTATTCTTAGTGCCATTTGAATAACATTATTCGGAAGGTATAGGATCGGATAAACAAAATAAAAAATTTGCTGGTTTGAAAATGTTGTTTTATTTTGCTTATAAACAAAAGATTGGTTTATTAACGGTGTCATCGGACGGGTTACTCGCACACAAGTCGTCGGGCGTGGTACAGCGTACCTGCATCTGGCCAGGGTAAATGACTCGGACGAAGGAAATAAAAACAAAAAATCTTGCATACCATATCAATATTTCCTACGCTAAACTCTTTTATGTCTAAACTGAAATCCGGCGTCTTGCTTACAGGTTGTTCACTTTTAAAAGGTCACGAAAGAATAATAATAACTTTGTATTATATTTTATATTGTATATATTTTGTGTGTGTGTTTTAAAAAGCACCAACAGCTAAGGTTATTTGGGCCTAGCACCAATTCATATTTTCAATTCATTATTTTTTTTTTAATAATAAATTGAAAATCCAATTGACACTTTTACCAGCTCTCGGGCTAGAACCTGGGGACTTGTAATAGAGGAACCATAGCAACGCCATGTAAACAGCAGCATTGCTACACGCTCGGCTATTCTCAAGTCCTGTATATATTTTGTAATAATAATATTTTGTCATACGTAATTATGCAAAAAAAGTCTGTATCGCGGTTACAAACAGATGAGTAAATACTCTTAAACACAAATAATTGTATTCGTTGTCATGGAAAGAAATACATCCACTTTTTTTTATCTTATAAAATCAAATGTTCGTAAAATATAATAAATAAAATAATTGTAATTTTTTCATAATTAAAATTTGTCGTTTGTATCTACCTGTCAACCACTTCCAACTATTTCCGTTACATCTAATATTTCTAAAATGCCCTCCCATGAGTCCAGTATGAGACATTAGACGTTATTCACGTCAAAAACCTGTACTGTTTACTAAAGAAATTTGTTTATTGGTCTCGAATTTATGATTTATCAATACATTACTCATTTGCTTTGCTCGTTCGCTCCCGAATGATTATAAGTAATTTCTGAGATTAACTCCAATTTTTCACCCGGACGAAACCGGGCCGGCCAGTTATTATAGCCTATGCCCTAAAGTAAAGAATCACCTATTGAACAGTGGAATATTTTTTATAGTCGATCTTCTGAGATTACCCTCAATTTTTACCCGGGCAAAGCCGGGCCGGCCAGTTTCAATTATACATTTAAACCTTCCTTGTAAATCAATCTATATCTAATCGTGAAAACCGGAACAAAATCCGTTCTGTAGTTACGGAGAAAATCGGGCACAGACAGACAGACAGACGCGACGGAGGACTTTGTAAAATGGCGTTTGTCTTAAACTAAGTCGGAAAAACTTCAGGAAATGCGAACTTATTATTACTGTCTGACAAAATGAGACACTCGATAGTTTTGGACCAAACCTGATACAATATGTAAATATGTACGTTATACATAATGTGTACGAATATGTAAATATAAATATTAAATATATGCACAGAAAGTTGCGGTAGCTAAGTTGTCTGTCTGTCTGTCTGTAATACATCCATTCACTGTCCATCTTGCATTCAAGACAGATTCTAGAGACATGCGATAACTCCACGGGGAGAGGTCGCCAACATCTTAGCTAACAATTATCACACTCGAATGCTATTTCATTAGTTTTTTATGTAAAAAATTATTAGAGTTACATTTCCATTAATTTTGCTGCAAGCTTTTAACTAATAATAATTAAAATATAATACTAAAAGCTTACAGCACAATTAATAAATAAAAACATTAGTTTTCTAACTGGAAATTTATTAAGTACCATATATTTTTAGTGTCTAAATTACAAATATTATAATAGAACTATTAATGAGCCTCCTGAAATTGATCAAAATTTGTTTCTTTTTTTAACCGACTTATTATTTATCAACACTAATATATTATAAAATAGCAACGGAACCCCTGGCTGTAATTTCATCTTTTACGGATTTTTTAACGTGTTTTCAGTATTTTTGTTTGTCTGCATCATTAGAGATAATGATTGGATCGATTTTGATCAAACTTGATAAAATCTATATACTTATACCTATATAAAAGAAAGTCGTGTTAGTTACACCATTTATAACTCGAGAACGGCTGGACCGATTTTTATGATCTTTGATTTTTTGGATTTGTCTCCGCACTGGTTAACAGAATAACTGTTAAAACATGGGAAAAATTCACCCGGGAGCGAACGGGCGAAGCGAGTGAGTAATGTATTATTCTGTATAGGTATAAAAAACAAAGATTATATAAAACAAAGATTTTGTATATAAATCATACCACCAGAAAGTGAACGAGCGAAGCGAGTGAGTAATGTACCACCCGAGAGCGAACGAGCGAAGCGAGTGAGTAATGTAATTATAATATTCAAGCGAACGAGCAAAGCGCGCGTGAGTAGTGCATTGCAATTCGGGCGAAGCCGGACCGGGCCGCTAGTATCTAACTAGAAACCAAACTTCCACATTCTCAAATCCGACACCAAAGCTTCTGAGATTATTTAAAGGACCCTTTCTATAAAATAGTTTTTTAGAAATCGATTTTAAGGAATTTATTTCAAACTTCAGTAGGTAGGTACAGATAATTAAAAATTGCAGCATATTGAAAATGAACGCATCATTCTTTACTGTAATTACTGTTGTCAGAGTATATTTTTCAGGTTTCTAAAAACACAAAGGAATCCTTTTTTGAAAGAATTTTTGAGGCAGATACGCTGGAAAACACTTCAGGCGTTTTCACCTGAAGCATTTTAAAACATCAAAAGGTGTTATTTTTCGTCGATTATAATTAAATCATTACAAAGATTTCAAATAAAACATAAAGAAATTATTTAAATTACATATTAGAAAGGCACGGTTGTCCGTAACCAGTAATCAAAATTAAATGATTTGTGGTTTGTAATGAATGGAGGCAACCATTAGCAGACATTTTAATACAGAAATTATAATACGCGGAGAAAATTCACGATTTCCTATGCGAAATCACATTTAAGTATAAGGCTGTAATGTTATATGTAAGATAATTCTTTGTTTAATTTATTAGTTTATAGTTTTGATAGCCTACCAGGAATCCTATGTTGAAGTTGTCTTAAGGCTGTTGGAACGCTCCGAGATTACACACAAAATAAGGCTTCGGCTCCCAAGTGATTATTGACTCATTAGTCAACATTTTGCCAAAATTATTTTTCTATAAGGAAGATAAAAGACCAATCTTGGTTTCTAATGGAGTACTTTTTTAATTTATGTATGATTTACTAGAAAAAAATTGACAATAATTGAGCGAAAAATGCTAATTTTTGAAGTCACGCTACAACCTTATTAATACTTATTTGACAAAACTGTTTCATCAGAAACCGAAAATGAACCTTCCTTTTCCGGAAAAGTTAAAAAAAAATTCGAATATTTCCAAAAAATTAGTGTAATCAATTGGGAGCGGTACCCTTGCAATAGCTTTTTTTTGCATCGTGAGGTGATGCCAACTGGTGACAGTAAATTCAAACTGCTATTTAACTCCGCCTGCGAACGCAAAATTACGATAAACGTCTTTGTATATAGTAGAGGAAAGTGGTCAAAAATTGAATAATATATTTACTCGTATATGTCTATATTCAGATTTTATATTCAGTTCACGAATTTTTTAAATGAAAACATTTTTGTACTTGAAAAAAGGGTGAATCACGTGTTAGGCACGCACATGCTAGGGTTACGTTGTGTTCGTACGACGAAAATGTTTATAAAAATATTCTCACAAAAAGTTGATACCTACATCTTTAAAATCAAGATTTGCTTGTTTTAAAAAATCCTACCTCAGGACCGTTTTCTTTTCATAAAACATTTTGCCGTCAGATTTCAAAATGGCGGCCATATGTACTTTTTTGTAAAAATTATCCTATCCTTTTGAAAATTGATAGTTGACAGTTTCATTGAACACAAAAAAATAAAATGGCGTCAAATTTCAAAATGGCGGCCGTATGTACTTTTTTGTAAGAATTATCGGATCCTTTTGAAAATTGATATTTGAGAGTTTCATAGAACACAAAAAAATAAAATGACGTCGGATTTCAAAATGACGGCCATAATATGTATCTACTTTTTGGAAAAATTATCGGACCATTTTGAAAATTGATATTTGCGAGTTTTATAGGACAAAAAAACAAAATAAAGTCATATTTCAAAATGGCGGAAATATGTAGTATCTACTCCTTTCTAAAAATTATCCGATCCTTTTGAAAATTGATATTTGAGAGTTTCATAGGACACAAAAAAATAAAATGACGTCAGATTACAAAATGGCGGCCATATGTACTTTTTTGTAAAAATTATCCGATCTTTTTGAAAATTTATATTTGAGAGTTTCATAGGACACAAAAAAATAAAATGACGTCAGATTTCAAAATGGCGGCCATATGTACTTTTTTTGTAAAAATTATCCGATCTTTCTGAAATTTCATATTTGAGAGTTTCATAGGACACAAAAAATTAAAATGACGCCAGATTTCAAAATGGCGGCCATATGTACTTTTTTGTAAAAATTATCCGATCTTTTTGAAAATCGGTATTTGAGTTTCATAAGACACAAAAAAATAAAATGACCTCATATTTTAAAATGGCGGCCATATGTAGGTACTTTTTTTCTAAAATTATCCTATACTATTGAAAATTGATATTTGAGAGTTTTACAAGAGAAAAAAAAATTACGTCAGATTTCAAAATGGCGGCCATATGTACTTTTTTGTAAAAATTATCCGATTTTTTTGAAAATTGATAAAGGCGAGTTTTATAGGACGCAAAAAAATAAAATAATGTCATATTTCAAAATGGCTGTCATATACAGGGTGTCCTCAAAGACACTTAACACACGCCTACCACATGTTCCTGAGACCAAAATAAGCCGATTTAAGCAAACTTACCTTCTTACAAAATTGCTTAGTTTGGGCGCTATACGGCCCTGAAGTTACAATTTTGAAATCGTTTTTTTGTTTATGATTAATATTAATCCATAGGCGTAGACCTCGGGTTTTTTAATATTTGAACGTTTCAAATTTCTACGCCAATGGAAGAAAAGGGGTTTAAGTATAAAATTTAGATTCAGTAACTTATTTGCTACAAAAAAGCTACTCTTAATAAGACTGGATTACGCTCATGGTTTTTGAGAAATTTGCATTTTAATAACTCGCAGTAATTTTTACAAAATGAAGTAAAGTTACGAAAACATGAATAGAAATAAATAAATATGTCATAAAAAGTGGTCAAAGTGTCCACCATTTTCACGCATACAAGGATTTATACGACGAAGAAAATTAATTTACTCTTTGCATAACTTCTTCATTATCTCTAGTTTTATTCTTAGAAAAAAGCATGGCCATCTTATTTTCCCTATGTTCGGTAAAACCGTTTACACACAATACCTACATGAATATCGCGCCTTGTAATTCTTGAATTACTTGTATGCTCCAAAATTTTCTATATTATTGTAGAAACAGAAGCAAAGTTTTAAAACTATTACATTTTCGAATAATTTTTTTTTTTTAATTATAAAAACTCACTGAAATTATCACGTTTGCTAATTTTTCCGCGAAAACCTTTCCTCGATTTTCGAGGAACCCATAATCTGAGTCGTTTTTTATTTCCCTGCCTGTAATCCTTCTCAACAGTACTCTCAGAGCGTTCCATAATACGTACTAATGCACAGAGATTTTTACTGCAATAATATATGATCGGTTTTTGCTTGCCTATCGAATGTACACTCGCACTGTAAGTACTAAATAAAATTATACTTTCCGGCTTTACTCTATATCATAAGTGCGGTCCATGTCTCGAAATGAGACGAGGCGATATTAGAGTGAGATATCGCAAAAAAAGTGTACGCCTACAGTATGCGTTTTGGCTACTTCGTCTCTCACTGCGATGCCCCTCTGAAACTTCAGGAAAGTGTTCCAACGCTGTTAAGTTGGATAATGTATTCAACACATGCACCGCGCTTTTAGTGTTTTTTCGTATCTGTTTTGCGGACCTTAAATAGCCGTTTATAGACTAGTAACCATTAGGTAACTAGAATTAAGATAAGAATCTTTCGGGTTTATGAGCCGTGATCTACTGGAATGGCTTCTTCTTCTTCTTCCAGACGTTTCGCTTACAACTGCGGCAAGCATCTTCAGTGGTGTGTTCGACGTGGTCGTAGTGTTCTTCTCGGTGTCCTGCACACTCGACAGCAGGACACCGACAAGAACACTATGACCACGTCGAACACATGAAGATGCTTGCCGTAGTTGTAAGCGAAACGTCTGGAAGAAGAAGAAGAAGCCATTCCAGTAGACCACGGCTCATAAACGCGAAAAATTCTTATCTTAATTCTATTAACATCGGCCGTGAAAGCCTACATTCTTTTATTAGGTAACTAGTTACATAATGATCAACGCTTTTCAGTGCTATGATGAAAAACAGTTGCATAATGAATCATTATGTAACTAGTCTAGTTACATAATGAACGACATTTAGCCTATATTGTAAGCACCCTTAAAAAATTTCTAATTTTTTAAAAATTACGAGATTTTAGTTATAGCCTGAAGTTGCTTACAATCATTGACTCTGCTAGTCTCAGTTTTAGACCGAGAGCTAGTGACAATTTTTTGGTGTTATTTATTCAAGGCCTTATTTTTGTGAAGATGTTGAGGGAGGGATATTAAAGCATGCCCTGTGTAAGGGATTTGGTAGATAGCGGTATGGGAGGGATGCAGACCGCCCCCAAGTTGTAAAAAAAAAAAATGGTCACAAATTATTGCTTCAAGGTTGAAATTGTTTGTATAGCTTGTCGGTTACCCAATAATGCCATTATAGGGAGGACAAAAAATACAGTGTATATCTAGGGCTCAATGATAGTTTGACTCGTATGACTGTTTAAACTCGCTGCGCTCGTTTGGCGCTCGTTTAAACATAATGTTACAAAACTGTTTTCTGAGTTGGCGGAATAAATATGTATTTAGATTAATTAAAAATACAGTAACAATGAATGCAACAACGAAAAGTCAATTTTAACAATAAAAAAACTTAAACGGTAATTATTGAACTAAACGAGCCACTTAAATAACACTTAACAAATAACTATATATACAAGGAATATTTATTTGTAATTATTTATGTCACTGTATTTATATCAGATTTATTTCGCTGTTCAACACTGTCACAGTACAATCTACACTGACTGATTTCCGTTGACTGATCAATATGTATATCACTGATCCGCTTGATGGCACGACTCACCATTCACTGATTACCGGTTGCGTGACACCGTCAACTGATTCCCGATTCACTCGTACCGGCTTGATTATATACCCTGCGCGGCCCAGCCTAGTACGTTCTCGCGTTCTCTAGAACATTCCGGCAGGTACTCGTTGTTCAGTATGCAGACCCCCGTTTCTCAGAACTGTTGCCCGCCGTTCATAAACAGGGTGATCAGTAACAATAATGTCACTACTCGTCAATAATATAAGTACTACTTCGTTACGCCCTAGATATACGATCTACTATTAAAAATGCGTACTGTAAAATCACACCAAATATAAATATACGAATTTCCACACCCATCTATTAATTATTAGATAGGCACCGCTTATAATATTTTAATAGTCCTTTCACAGTTATGATAATTCGATTTTTATTTTAATTGAAGCATTAAACTATAGATAATATTTTATTATTCATGAATTAGGTGCAACATGCTGAGACAGTAATTAATTATTAAATAACCATTTGTTTATTGTGAATGGACAGCATCTGGGTGTCTCTTTGATAAAACCAGGTTTTCATGCCAAGTTTATTCAAGGCATCACTCGCGTAATATTGTTGATTTTGTTTGGAGATTTGCTCGCGTTCATGGCGGTTTTGACTGTAATTATTATCTTTTAAGGCCGCCAACAGTCAGAGTTATTTGAGTCTAGTACCTACCAGTTGATATTTCCAATTTATTGAAGCTATGCTTCTATATAGGCAGGGGAAAAACTTATAGGTTCGCGTCTATTTGTTTATTTATTTATTTATTGTAAATTATAGACGCGTCGACAACTTAGGTCATTAGCGTCTTGTTTACATCAAATAACAACTCACTTAAAACTAAAATGACATCACAAAACATCCATGAGCGGAGGCGGGATTCGAACCCACGACAGTGTGATCCAAAGGACGCTACGCTAACCGTTACACCACTCTGTCCTCTATAGGTTCGCGTCACGGTATAAGCCGTCACGCTCATGTTATTAAAAGTATATATATAGCTATGGCCAGCGGTGAAAGTAATATACTGTGTGTATGTGTTTTAAAGACCACCAACAGCTAAGGTTATTTGGACCTAACACCAATTCATATTTTCAATTCATTATTTTTTTTTTTAATAATAAATTGAAAATCCAATTGACACTTTTACCAGCTCTCGGGCTAGAACCCGGGAACTGAGAGTTTTATAGGACACAAAAAAATAAAATGGCGCCAAATTTCAAAATGGCGACCATATGTACTTTTGTAAAAATTATCCGATCTTTTTGAAAATTGATATTTAAGAGTTTTATAGGACACAAAAAATAAAATTGCACCAGATTTCAAAATGGGGGTCAAATAATAACTTTTCAATTGTATTGTCTAAAGCTTTGATAAATTCGGTTGTATATACAATGCGTAAAAAGCATAGCTTCTGTCGTGTGTCCCATGACACCTCTTGACTTTTTTTATTTTTCAATAATACTGAATTAAAAATTAAATTGATACTGGGGGCTTGTAATAGAGGAGCCATGGGAACTCCATATACGTAAACAATGGTATCGATAAAGTATCAAGTTTTAACAAAATCGATGTGGCCGTTTTTTGAATAATGCCGGTACAAACAGACAAAAATTCTGAAAATGTGTCTTTCGTCTGGTTATCATAAAAAATACAAAAAAAAACAAGAAAACGCAAGAAAACAAAATTGCAGACAGCCCCCGTTACAATTTTATTTATAAGTATATTACATACTTAATTTTTTTCACAGATTTATGAAATAAATAAATAAAGTTTCACCTGCACCGTGGTTTTATAAAACCGCACCCTAATTTTGATTATTATTATTATTTTTTTTTTTAGAAAAATAATAAAACACGTGTACCAAATATAATTTTAATTAAGAATATTATTCAACAAACAGTGATTTTTGGAAATCTATTACAAATTTCTTAGGAAACCTGTTAGTTTTATGCACGTACCTACGACTTTCTACGCTAAATCTACTTTTAAAGAATCAAAAACCAAAAATGAATGTGCAATAAAACCATATCAAATTTCAATACATTAAAATTAGCCGTTCCAAAAAAATACTACATTTTCTATAGGTATATACAAATAAAATTACTTGTTTTTTAATTTATTGTAGATTATAGACGCTCGACAACTTATGTCATTTGCGTCTTAATTACATTAAATAGTATCATCAATTAAAACTACGCGACATCACAAAACATTCATGAGCGAGTTGGGATTCGAACCCACGACAGCTTGATCCAAAGGGCAGCACGCTGACCATCACACCAAGCTGTCTATTTTTATTTTATTTATTGTAAATTATCGACGCGTCGACAGCTTAAGTCATTAGCGTCTTGATTACATTAAATAACAACTCACTTAAAACTAAAATGACATCACAAAACATCCATGAGTGGAGGCGGAATTCGTACCCACGACAGTATGATCCAGAGGTCTCGACGCTAACCACTGGACCATACTGTCCTCAAATTACTTAAGTCAATTCGTCGTAGAATCATCTATATACATTTTGCTACACCGTTCATAATCATCTATTATAGAAAGACATAAAGAAGCTGAGATCATTTCATTGAATAATAAAACAGCTACTTAAAATTTTAAACTTAATATGAATACCTACTTTATTACTACGCATGACTTAATTTAACTATACTTTCATCATTTAGTAATAAAAATAATAATCTCTTTTTATTGAAATGCGAATAAAAGTAGACATAACGAAATTATAAAACTTGTCTTGTTAAAAATGTTATACATATGACATGTAGTATACAAGAGATTTCAATGCGCCGATAGACGCCGATGTGTTGCAATGGATAGGTACAGAGTGCTCGTTTTTAATCAACTACATGAAAAAAAAGTTAAAGGAACTGAAACTCAACTACGTAAAAGAAGAAAACAAGCAAAACAAAACATGAAATAGTATTTTTTTACAAGCTTTTATTTAACTTGCAATATATGTTAGTAATTGTCTGTTTGTTTGTGTGTTTGTTTGTTTAGGTCAAAACTTGCAAGTCAATTTTGAACGACTTCCACGTATCCGATCGATTTGAAATTTTGTATAAATATATTATATTCCCGATGACAATACATGAATAAATCGTTTTTAGAAATAAATTCAACCCCTAAGGGGTTCAAACGGGAATGTAGGGTTTTTTTGACTAACAACGCCCAGACCAAATCGTTGAAGCTACAAACTTGAAATTTGGACGTAAGCATCCACTAAGAAAGGCTTTCTCGAAATTCAACCCCTACGGATGTTAAAGGGGGGTAAAATATTGAAATACTAAAATGAACAAAATAAACATTAGTAAAAAAAACTTTTTAGAGACAAGCTTTTATTTAAATGCACTAAAAAGGAAATAATAATTTTCAAACCCTAATCTCTTTAAATTTTAACACTACTAGCTCCAAGTAAATTATTTCAGAGATCCTAATAGTTATCCGAACAAAAACAATACAAGACACATGTAATCTTCATGTTCATTAAGTTGCGTGCGTTTAAATGCATTATAATGTGTGGATAATTACTGAAACGTAAAAACAAAAATCGCTTCTGGATATTTTGAAATCAGATGCACGATACGCTGTTTGCCCTATTCTCCTGGTAGGTACTCACGATCTGTCATCATAATAAAAACTAAGTCTAGAGATTATGACGTATGAAAAGTGTGTCGGATGAATCCTTTTTGACATTTACAGACAGTTTAACGGTTTGGACTTCCTCTCTTTGCAGAAACAAAACGAGATTCTGGTATTCGTTTAAAAATATAGTCGTTAAAACATATAAGTACCTATACAGTGAATCTCACGGCGAGGTATGCATACGATATACGTATTAAATTTTAACATTGAATCTTCATAAGAACAAACTTAGTTCCCAAGTTGACTTTGAAAAGCATATTTCTTGGCGACTAATAGTTTCTAAAGAAAAAGAGGATTTTAGTACGTTGTTCCCGACACTGCATTCAAGATTTGAACTAATTTAGATATAAATTATTTTTTATTTCTGATTTTTAGTAAAATTTCGTATTTTAAAATAAACACAGTAAGGTATTGTTGTCAGAAATGTTATTAGGTATGTGTAATCATGAAATGGGAAATTGTATGGTTCACATTTTAATGAGTGAGTGAGAAATGAATACAAAAACTTCTAGCTATTAAAAATTACCATAACAACACTAAATAAACCTTTAATTAATGTAGTCATGGCTTATTTTGATCCTTTCATTTTTTTCCAATGCTAAATTCCCCTTCGTATACCTCGCAGTGAGATGCACTGTATATATACAGGGTGGTGAACGTAACTGCTGCACATAGGAATTTAACCCGTAAAATCAAACTTTCGCGATTTCCTGCTTCCCTAATTATTTTAGGAAAAATATCTTCAAATAAGACTTTTATAAGAACATAAAATTCTGCATCTAAATCATTAAACAAAATTAATTTTGCATGCTTTGTAACGGCAGAAATTTGATATGAAAATGTCAAAATTACCTCAAAATCAGATAGCGATAGCCACGGAACTTGAACAAAATGATGACGTTTTAGCTGTCAGCTAATAATTTCTAATCATTTTGTTCAAGTTCTATGGCTATCACTATCTGCAGTTTTCGAGGTAATTTTGACATTTTCATACCAAATTTTTGCCGTTACAAATCATGCAAAATTAATTTTGTTTAATGATTTAGATGCAGAATTTTATGTTCTTATAAAAGTCTTATTTGAAGATATTATTCCTAAAATAATTAGGGAAGCAGGAAATCGCGAAAGTTTGATTTTACGAGTTAAATCCCTATGTGCAGCAGTTACGTTCACCACCCTGTATATTACGATATCACACGGTAAAACACGAATCAATAAAAGACGTAGAGAGACACGTCCGAATTAGGCGTTCCTTTGTTTGGCTTTGTTAAATTGTGTTTTAAAGACCACCAACAGCAAAGGTTATTTGGGCCTAGCATCAACTCATATTTTCAATTCATTATTTTTTTTTTTTTAATAATAAATCGAAAATCCAATTGACACTTTTACCAGCTCTCGGGTTAGAACCCGGGAACTGGGGAATTGTAATACAGGAACCATATAGCAACGCCATGTAAACAACAGCATTGCTACACGCTCGGCCATTCTCAAGCCCTTATAAACTTTAATAGCATATAATATGGTATACATTTTTTTTCAATTGCATTTCAAAATGTGTTTTTAGCTTTTCAAGTGTCTGTCTATTTTTCTCAGAAATTAAAAGACACAGCAAGTGTATTACAATCGACTAGTTGAATGAAATTCATTCAGCAACGCATATTTTAAAACTAAACAAAATCGTAAAAAGGGCACGGCCCCTCGTCTACTTACTAAATTGAGCGCAGCAAAAAAAATCGTAATAATTCAGAAAACCGTCGTACTTAATATAAATGTTAAGCTCTGTTGTTATTTTTAAACGTCAATAATTATTAAATATTGCTTTCTTTAATCTTCTAGTTTCTAAATACATAAGTACTAGTTCAACAAAATATGTTGTTGTAATTTTTCGTGAATGGTTTCCTAAATCAATTTATATAGGAATTATGCCAATTTATTTTAATGATTTTCAAATAACTGCAAAATTATGCGAGTTTATTTATCACAGGTACATAGTACTATTATAGTCGAAGGTAGAGCAAATCTATTTATATTCTTTATGTTCAAATATAATATATTATCTCTAAGTTAGCAAAGCGAACACCCAAATCATCATGTTAATAATAATACTTTACAGAAACTTAATATAGAAAACTAGCACATAGCTCACTTCGATAATAATAGGCTACTGTCCGAAACCACCGGGTGGGTCTGATATAATATGTGTTATGGTCGCTTTACAAAATCTAAACTAATATTAGAAATGCGAAGTGTGTTTGCCTGTCTGTTTGTTTGTTACCTCTTCACGGCTTAACGTCTGAACCGATTTCAGCGAAAATTAGCAAAGAGATTCCTTGAAGCCCGTCAAAGGACATGGGTACTTTTTATCCTGATGAAGAGCATTTACACCATGCATCTACTACTACTGTGCATATTATACCTATGGTGTTGGAAAGACAGGAGGACGGTCATGAATTAACGATCGATGATACCATTGGGTGTATTCCGTGGTTTCTTCTTTTTGAATATTTCCGTCAAAATGATGGGAGGCGCATGCGCACAGTCGCACGCCCCTCATCATTTTAATGGAATTCTTCAAAAAGAAGAAACCAGCAAATGGCAATGTTGATATTTTTATTTCGTTAAATATGTGCTTACAAGAATACTAGTATATAAGTATAGAGCCTAAGAGCACCCCAGAATATTTGACAGAATATATTCAAAATAAATTTATTCCAAGAATATGGTCATTGACCAGACCCCAAATCTTAATAAATGCGTCATTAGAAGAGTTATTTTAAAACGGTTTGCACTTTGCGGTAATTATTAACACAACTCAAAAAATATTTTTCTTTATTTTGCAGATTACTTATTCGCTAACGGCATAATAACAACAATTATAAGGAAAAAGCCTATAGAGTTCTGCGTGCTACAAATGCGAGGGTCATAATGTAAGTTTAATTCTATTTTACTATTTTTTGTTTTAAAGCGAGGATTATTTGGACTAATTCATATTTTCTATTTATTATTCTTTAATTTTAAATTAAAAATTTTACCAGTTCTCGGATTAGAACTTTAAAACTGGGGGCTTGTAATAGAGAAGCAATACTATCCTATAACGCACTAGGATTCTCAAGCCCTATAATTCTGTTTTAATACACTATTAACTGAAATATTATAGTAGATAGTCTGAATTTTATTTAAAAAAATGTCTTTATTATAGCTATTTAAAATGGTTTGCTGAAATATGGCAGTCTACTTAATTACCGGAAAAAAGCATGTATTGTAATCTACCCCATGAACAGATATAGCACTAAAACTGCGTGGTCAGCATCTAAATGGTCGCTTGAAACTCAACACAGCAGAAGACAGTGTAACAACCAATCAGATACTTTGTGCATCCTAACAGAGTATGTGTTATTCACATGATAACTATATCTGTTGGTGGGAAAGTTTATTTTTATTTATTGTAGATTATAGACGCGTCGACAACTTATCTCATTAGCGTCTTAAATTACATTAAATAACAACTAACTTAATACTAAATAACATCACAAAACATCCATGAGCACAGTGTAGTCTAGAGGCTGGTACCAAGTATGCTATCCACTAGGTTCAAACTAAATAACATCACAAAACATTCATGAGCACAGTGTAGTCTAGAGGCTGGTACCAAGTACGCTATCCACTAGGCTACACTGCCCTCTGTTGGTGGGAAATACTATATAGTAATAATATCGAATGATATATTATGCAACCCTTGACGCATGAAATGTGTTCACGCTTATCCGCTTTTTATTTAACAGATCGTTTTAGGAATTAACCCGTAGCATATATTATTATGTTACAAAACATATCTGTGTACAAATCCCTACAACTTATTAAACAGACGAACTGTCCATCTAAACATGTGTTTATATGTGTTAACTACAATTAATAATACCGTTTCTAAGCAGCCATATATTTTGCTTGTTGATTTTTAATTTAATTTTGATTTTGCAGTAGATGTGTTAAACGTTTTATCAACAAAACATAAAAAACGATAAAATAATTATTGTCTACATCTTTGATATACAACCAATTAATAAATATGTCGTCAATCAGGCTTAAACCCGGTTCCTCAAAGTGATCTACTGGATGTCTATAAATCTCTGGATAGAAATATTAGTAAAAAAAACTTTTTAAAGACACGCTTTTATTTAAATGTACTAAAAAGGAAAAAACAAGTTTTAATAATTTAGTTTCATAATTATAAAAGCGTGGGCTGTAAACTCTACGATATTTTATTAATCACGACCCACGCTTTTATAATTATGAAACTAAATTATTGACACTTATTTTTTTCCTTTTTAGTACATTTAAATAAAAGCGTGTCTTTAAAAAGTTTATTTCACTAATATTTTATTTTGTTCCTTTTAGTCGTTCAAAAGTTTATCCCCTTTTGACTCTCTTAGGGGTTGAATTTCGAAAAATCCTTTCTTAGTGGATGCTTACGCCACAAAAGAAACTTACTGTCCAAATTCCAAGTTTCTAGCTTTAGCCTAGGCGTTGAATAGTCAAAAAACCCTACTCCCTTGTTTGACCCCCTTAGGGATTGAAGTTAATTCTAAAAACGATTGACTCATGTATTGTCATCGGGAATGCATATGTGTACCAAATTTTAAATCGATCGGATACATGGAAGTCGTTCAAAATTGACTTGCAAGATTTGACCTAAGCAAACAAGCTGTTAATATACAAACATTGCAAGTTATATAATAAATAATAATAAAAAAAAGCTTGTAATAAAAGCTTGTAATAAAAGCTTGTAAAATGGCAGAAGTGAGTTATGTCGTCCTTATGGATATAAGAAAACAAATTTGACATTCGTTTAATAATAATGTCAGAAAACCATGGTCAGAAGTTGGATTTGTCAATTTAGCACACTCGAGTAATTTACATATTAACTGTCCAAGCGAAATAGTACATTGTGCCACAAGGGAGGAAAGTGCAACATTTCCTCCCGCGTATAAAATTGCCACCTGAGCCGAAGGCGAGTGTGGCAAATACGCGGGAGGAGATGTAGTAATTTCCTCCCGTGTTGCGCATACTATTTTTTCTCCTGCCAGGCCGAAAGTTCGCAAAATTGAAAAAAAAAATTATTAAAATTATTATTTTTATTTTATTTTATTATTAAAATTATTAAAAAATAATTTTAAAGGAAATAATTTTAATGTGTAGGAGACAGAAGTAGGTGCGTGAGAACCGGCATAACAAATCCACACCCATTTTCGTACAATTTTTCCAGCAGAGCGGCGCCATAGAAGATACGCAACAGGTCTAATAATAGTAGACAGTACTCAAAAGAAGTTACGCTTCAATAAAAGTGTTAATAGATCAAACAGCGAATTACAAAAACTTTATTCTTTTGTTTATTATTCGATTCGAATTTTTTTGGAATATTTTATTCTACTCTATTCGACGATAAAATTTTGTTAGTACTCCTAGATTTTTCGAGTACTTGCACACCCCTAAATATGGAACAGTCTAAAACGTTTAATTATTACTAGGTTCAAAGAATGCGTGGCTCATTACGAATGAATAGAAAAGTCGAGAGAAGTCTAATGTCACCCAACACGCCTTCCAGACCACGGAATATGTTAATTTTAATAATTTAAAATTATTTATTTAGACTATACTAAGACTACCTTTGGCAGTCAATCTAGAAATAAAAAAGTTATGTAATACGACAAGTACCAACCGAGGTAACATTCCAGACAATCCTCTATAGTCTATACAAACTAATTTATAATTACCTAGTTTGATGAACTGAAGCGTACATTGGGCAATGTGAGGGGAAAAAAAAAGTTAAATTCGGGGTATAATTTATAAATTATTGTTACATTGACATAATTGCATTGAAAACGTTCTGGCTGCGTGCCAAATTATTTAAACAGACTTATCCTGAACGGCTTGATGGATTTCTATGAAAGCGCAGAGCTGTGCAGTATGTGCATCATCTGTAGCCTTTTTTGATAAATTGTTCATGTCTCACAAATCGTTAATGTGAGAGGTATTAAATTCAACATACAAACTCTTCTTTGGAAATAAGAAAACCCATTTTCAAACGTTTTTCAAATTCAACCCCAAAGGGAGTCAAACGGGGGTGTAGGATTTTTTGACTAATTAACTCCTTAGGGGGTCAAAAGGGGGTGTAGCGTTTTTTGACAAAATGTTCATATTTCACAAATCGTTAATCTGATAGGTATTAAATTCAACATACTAATTCTTCTTTGAAAATAAAAAACCTATTTTCAAGCGTTTTCTTAAATTCAACCCGTAAGGGGATTAAACGGGGATGTAGGATTTTTTTGACTAATCAACTCCTAGGACAAACCGATGAAGCTAGAAACATTTGGTCCTTTTGTGACCTAATCACCAATTATAAAGAAGGAATTTTTCGAAATGCAACTCCCTATAGGGGGTCAAAATCTAGCATCTATATACCACGCGGGCGAAAACGCGGGCAACCGCTATCGTTCTGTAAAGCTGAAATTTGTCCGGAAAAAATAAAACCAACTTCGAGATGAACTGAGAATTGAAATTTAACGAGCGAAGCGAGTGAGTTATGTATTAATAAAATTCGAGTGAACGAACGATAATTTTGGATTAATAGTTAATGTTATACAATTCCAAAAATTAAATTTTAAATTTAATAATTTTTGGAATTGTATTATACTTCTTTATTATTAACCTTAATTGTATTCCACGCAGAACTTTGAGGCCATCTTGCTATAGATAGCCTTCTATCATACAATTTTTTGTATCAACATTAAAAACTTTCGAGTGCAAAGAGCCTCTTTGTAGGTCTAGGCACAGGGAGATTTTTATAATCCTGACTAAGCGTGATCCGACAACTTCGATTGTATTTCACGCAGAACTTTCGGGCTAAACTTCGCTTTAACCCACCGCATGATACCAAAATAGTAAATCTGTTTTCATGACAAATTAGCATACACAACCGTTAAATCTGTTTTGCACCATAATTTAATTTTGTGACTTTGTTTTTAAGTATATTTAATACGCTTAATTCTCTCGGTGTGAGATTTATCGTATAAGTTATCCCTGGTAAACGAATAACACAGAGTACTTGGTTGTCCACACCTTTGTTGTATCATGGCTTGATGAATGCCTCGTGTTCATTTACATATATACGCTCTTCATTTTAATCACATTAAGTTGAACGGGAGCAAGTGAGAAAGAAATAACTTGCAGCTAAGCGCGGTGGTATGCGAACCGTAGCTGCAAGGGACATGGGATTATTGTAAAAAGTGAACAATTTCTTCCATAACTTTTAATGATAACCATTCCGTTTTAAACCAACCAATAATTATATAACTCACCCAACGTTGTGCGTATTTCAGTCGAGTTTTTTGATGGATGATGCTAATGATTTCTTCTAATTTACTATGAGGTTTTCTTAAAAAAACAATAAGTACTATACATGTGTAGTCAGAGTAGTGGAATTTATTGTACTTACTGCGGAATATTTGATGATGCCGGGTTGTAGACATGGACGCCGGTAAATGCGGGCAGGGGGGGGGGCAGCTGCCCTCCCCCTGTAATTACCATAATATACAAATATTCTGCTAAATTGGAGCCAGTTTGCAGTCAACTGCAAGGTATTAACGTAAAGATCTCTAAACATCATACAAATGAACTTCTCAAAATAAGTACTCCAACTGCACTGATCAATCTAGTCGGACATATTTTTATTTAGAAATTAATTATTTGATTAATAATATACATAAGTACCCACCTACTTTTTAAGTAATAAAAAAATACCTATTCTAAAAAATATTATTTCAAACTTGATGTTCTTCATTATGCAGAGTTCCTAATATTTTATATCGGCCTTTAGTGAAAGGTCGTGCCCCCCGTGATTTTATTTCTGTCGACGCCCATGTTTGTAAAACGCGTTATCAGAAGACTTGGTTCCAAAATGACCTTAGATATCTTATAATTATTATAGTTTTTATTTATGAAAAAACCGTCGAAAATCGTTGTCAAACTTATTATGTATAAAACATTAGACTAGACGCTAATGACCTCTGATGTCGAGCGTCTATAATTCACAATTCATTCATTCAAAACATTAGACTGCACATTCAGAAAAAAAAAACTTCAGAAAAATATCATTTTTTTAAGAGAAGTGCGTTAGCCTCTTCCAATTTTAACACTACTCAAAGATAGTTCAATATAACATATTGAATCATTTTATAATGAAATCGAACACCTCGCTTATTTTATTTATTTATTGTAGATTATAACCGCGTCGACAACTTAGGTCATTAGCGTCTTAAAAAACATTAAATAACAACTAACTTAAAAGTTAAAACTAAATATCATCACAAAACATTCATGAGCGCATGTGGGATTCGCACCCACGACAGTCTAGTAATTGGTAATTGTGTTTTAAAGACCACCAACAGCTAAGATTATTTGGGCCTAGCACCAATTCATATTTTCAATTCATTTTTTTTTTTTAATATTAAATTGAAAATCCAATTGACACTTTTACCAGCTCTCGGGCTAGAACCCGAGAACTGGGGACTTGTAATAGAGGAACCATAGCAACGCCATGTAAACAACAGCGCCGCTACACTCTCGGCTATTCTCAAGCCCGACAGTCTAGTCTAGAGACTGGTACCAAGTACGCTATCCACTAGATTACACTGCCCTCCCCTCGCTTATTGTTCAAGTATTATTTTGACATCACCTCGTAATCTCCGACATCAGATCTTAAGTAAACTGTTGTACTGCTGGATGTAATGTCACACTGCTATTCATGTTTCTGCTGTGCATTTTGACAGTTGTAAATGCAATGTCAAAATCCCTTATCAGATTACAATTATTCACATTAAACCATTCCGTGAAGGCATTAAGACTGTAGTCTGTAATAAACTCACAGCTGCGCGCTTAAGATGCCTTGTTCTACTTTGCTAAACGTTGAAAAATGCTGTAAAACATAACTAATAAAATACTATAGTGGTATCAAAATAGGGAGTAGCGAAGACGTGGCTTGTTCTGTACAACAGGAGCTGACCGTTTGAAAACGTACATGCTGAGTTGCAGAACGCATTGTCAGAAAATCTGATTTGACTTTAGATTGTGATCATATGATTACAATTTTTATATGTGCAAGAACATTTATTTATTTATTTATTGTAGATTATAGACGCGTCGACATGTAAGGTCATTAGCGTCTTTCAAGTACACTAAATAACAACTAACTTAAAACTAAATAACATCACAAAACATCCATGAGCGCAGGTGGGATTCAACCCACGGCAGTCCAGTCTAGAGGTTGCGGCACCAAGCAAGCTAACCACTAGGCTCTCTGTGCAGGAACAGTCTAATGCCATTGTCAAACTTTTTGTTATGTAGAACGTTAGATTGCTTTTCAACCTAAATTTTGATCAAAATGTGCAGAAAAATGTTGTTACTTTGTTAAATACATGTATACACAGTTTAAAAAAATATCGTTTCAACCGATCAATTATATTTCGATCAGTTTTTATTTATTTATTGTAGATTATAGACGCGTCGACTACTTAGGTCATTAGCGTCTTAATTACATTAAATAACAATTAACTTAAAACTAAATGACATCACAAAACATCCATGAGCGGAGGTAAGATTCGAATCCACGACAGTGTGATCCAAAGGCCGCTACGCTAACCGTTACACCACACTGTCCTCTATATTTCGATCAGGATCGATTTGAAATTCTACTACGCTTTTCTTATGGAGAAATATATTATGTGGTCACAATCAAAGGTTATTGTCAAACTAGATTTTCTGACAATGCTTTATGCAACCCAGCAATGTCGTAATAACAAGGGACTATATAACATACAAGCTGGTAAAAAAGTGAGTCCCTGCAGGTACTCTCAAGAGATTTCTGAAGATGGTGTCATCTTGTGTTAAATATTACGTAAACTTACAAAACATACACTTACAAAACATACATTATAGATACGTACCCTCGCACACTGGTAACATCGTGTGTGCCGTCGGGAATGTACGCCGAATCGGTTATTAACTTGGCAAAAACCACGTAACGTCTTCTGTTATTGGGCTAACTTATTCGTTTTATGCTGGATCGCAGAAGGCATTGTCAGAAAATTTGATTTGACAATGACTTTAAATTGTGATCACATATATTTCTCCATAAAAAAGCATTATAAAATTTTAAATCGATCCTGGCCGAAAAATATATTTGATCGATTGAAACGATATTTTTTTAAACATGTGTAATGTTTATTAACTTCCCATTGGAAGTTATTGTAATGGGTCCGAAAATCGAAATCAAAATGTATAACAAATTTTTATGTTTCAAGGTCACTACACTATTTTTAGAAAGATGTCTGTGTGTGTATCTGTGTATGTGTACGTATGTGTCCATTTCTTTTTAAGACGAAATCTGGAGAATGAAAAATGATATCGACTAGGTTAGGGTGCAATCGACGCGTATTTATGATCTGAAAGAAATTTTTTCAAAATCGGTTCAGCCGTTCTTTTTTCTTAACCAAATAGACTCCAAAAAAGTAGATTTTACACAATATCTCGCAAATAAAAAATTATATCGACTTCGTAAGGGTGTCAATCGAGGCGTGTTAACGTCATTTTGACCCGAAATAACTTTTATAAAAATCGGTTCAGCCGTTTTTTTTTTAATTATTGTTAAAAATAAATAATAATTATGTTTTACCGATTAAAATGATTACTTTTCTGTGTAATATCTAATTTAATTATTATTATTAAATATTTATCAAACTGGGAAGTTCGTCGTGTGGACCTTAAGGGTCGCACTTTAATCCTAATAAACGACCCACCTCACGGCTTGTTATATACATGTATTTAACATAGCTTTTGTACAATTTCCACTTCTACGCATATTGATCACAATTTAGCTTGAAAAGCGATTTTTTTCTATGTAGATCAATCTTTTGGGTGAGTATACCTACAATCTATTGTTCTACATGATAGAGAGTTTGACAATGACATTAGACTGTTCCTGCATGTATAAAAATTGTAATTATATGATCACAATCTAAGGTCATTTCCAAATTTAATTTGTTGATAATGCTTTCTGCAACCCAGCATTAATGTAATACGTAACATAAATAAACTTTTTGAGAATTTTAAACTCTATTTTATCACACAAAATTAGCATATTTAACACAAAAAAATAATGTTGGTTGGTGTAAGCTACCAGTGTGGTATCTATAATCTTTCTATCTAAAATCTTTAAAAATATACTTAAGAATTATTAAAATGACTTAATAAGTATTACGCAACGTTGGTATTCGATATTATCATACATTATGCAAGCAAAATATGAAATACTCCTCGAGCTAAATTGCAAAATATTAGTCAACGCCTCAAAAATATAATATCGAATTTGAAATTCTTTCATATCGAAGCGAGAAAATAGAGCAGTGTTTCCTAAACTGTGTTCAGTAGCCTCTTAAGGACCCGCAGACATTCTCGTAGGTCAGTGACCCCTTTTTAAATTAGGACAATCCATAAAAACAGGGTGGAAACTTGGAAAAGTCATGGAATATTTTATACGTCAAAGAAATCATAAAAATGCCTGCCAATATAATCCAGAGTCAGAGAAAAATATCAAAATAAGTATTTTTTTTTCTACTTCAAATGTGCAACTAGTTTACCGCGCACTAAGTTCTAGCGAACTGAGTTTACTATTTAGTTTCCCAGCTACTGATAACAAAAAATACTGTCTTACGTTTTGATTTGCTTGTTTTCTTCTTTTACGTAGTCGGGTTTCAATTTTTTTAACTTCCCATTGGAAGTTATTGTAATGGGTCCGAAAATCGAAATCAAAATGTATAACAAATTTTTATGTTTCAAGGTCACTACACTATTTTTAGAAAGATGTCTGTGTGTGTGTGTGTGTGTACGTACGTATGTGTCCATTTCTTTCTAAGACAAACTCTCCAGAATGAAAAATGATATCGACTACGTTAGGGTGCCAATCGACGCGTATTAACGTAGATATGATCTGAAAGAAATTTTTTCAAAATCGGTTCAGCCGTTCTTTTTTCTTAACCAAATAGACTCCAAAAAAGTAGATTATACACAATATCTCGCGAATAAAAAATTATATCGACTTCGTAAATGTGTCAATTGAGGCGTGTTAATGTCATTTTGACCCGACATAAATTTTATAAAAATCGGTTCAGCCGTTTTTTTTTTTTTATTATTGTTAAAAATAAATAATAATTATGTTTTAATGATTAAAATGATTACTTTTCTGTGTAATATCTAATTTAATTATTATTATTAAATATTTATCAAACTGGGAAGTTCGTCGTGTGGACCTCAAGGGTCGCACTTTAGTCCTAATAAACGACCCACCTCACGGCTTGTTAACTTTTAATTTTACCCTAAAATAGGATTTAAAGAATTGCTTATTTCGATTCAAATGAGATTACTTCTAAAGTATCGTCCATAAACCACGTAACGCTCTGAATGGAAAGAGAGGGATGACCTCCAAAGTCTAGTTGCAAGGGGGGGGGGGGGATTAATTATTATTCTTACGTCACACTATTTCCTCTCTTAAAAACTTGATAGGTAGGAGTTGACTTTTGTCACTTTTTTGTGACTAATTGGTCATCAAATTTGAATACTGAGGATGTGAAAAGCCACGTAACCCTTGAGAGGACGGAGGGGGGCTGAATCTCTACAGAGTGTTGCATGGAGAGAGGATGGTAAAAAATCGCAAGAAAAAGCGTTACGTAATTTATGGACAACTCCCTTATATATCAACTAGTTAAAACACCTATTCTTCAAACGATTCACACATTTGAATTTCTATTGGTTTATTATATTATTACTAGCGGACCCGTCCCGGCTTCGCTCGGGTGGTATGAAATTATGATTTAATAGCGGTCACCCATTACTCCGCTCACGTATATTTAGTATAGCTGATCCGGCAAACGTTGTTAATAATTTCTAGGAATAATTACATTGCTCACTCGCTTCGCTCGTTCGTTTGAATTTTATTAATACAGTACTCACTCGCTTCGCTCGTTCGCTTGAATATTATAAATACACTACTCACTCGCTTCGCTCGTTCGCTTGAATATTATAATTACATTAGTCACTCGCTTCGCTCGTTCGTTTGAGTTTTATTAATATACTACTCACTCGCTTCGCTCGTTCGCCATATATGTATTTTTTAAAGCTTAATATAAAAATCGCGATTAAAAATCAGGGGTTGATCGTATAAGGGTGAAAATTTAGAGTTGTATGTATTTTTCAATGCTGAATCATGAAAAAATTAAAACAAAAAATTTTGTCAAAAAAATAAAAACAAATTTTTTGGGGTGGACCACCCTTAACACTTAGGGGGATGAAAAATAGATGTTGTCCGATTCTCCACCCTACCCGATAAGCACACAAAATTTTATCAAAATCGGTCCAGCCGTTTCGGAGGAGTTCAATAACGTACACCGCGACACGAGAAATTTATATATAAGATATTAAGGGGCGTTAGAATTTAGACACATAATCTATATAAATGGTCAAACAAATTATTTGCTATATAATAATATAGATATCGATGTTTACCTCAACGCAGAACTAAAGGAATAATCATTACTTTTTTGGTTGAAACAAATATTATACAGATTGCTTTTGTAGACTGTCTATACAACACTTTCTTGTATCCGATATTTTTTATAAATTTTTAATGTATAAGTTGATTTCTATAAATATATTGCGTAAATTGTGGTAATATATCATAAATGGGTCTACCGACTATACTAGGTTCGGTACAGTAAAAAAAATGGGTATGTCTGTATCGCGGGTACAGACAGATGACGTGAATATCGTTGAACACAAATAATTGTATTAATGCATCCGCTATAATTTATCTTGTAAAATCAAATGTTCGTAAAATATAATAAATAAAATAAATTTTATTTTATTTTTTGTGTTTTAAAGACCGCCAACAGCTAATGTTATTTTGGTCTAGCACATTTTCAATTCAGTATTTTTTTTTAATAATAAATTAAAAATCCAATTGACACTTTTACCAGCTCTCGGGCTAGAACCCGGGAACTGGGGACTTGTAATAGAGGAACCATAGCAACGCCATGTAAACAACAGCACCGCTACACGCTCGGCCATTCTCAAGCCCTTATTTTTAATTATTATCCAATACCTACTATATATTTTCATTAAGTATAAGTAATATAAAAAAATAATAATAATATTAAAAGCCTTCGGGATTCGAACTTGAGCTTGACGTTTGAACCTGCCGGTAATCTAGTACTTTATCGCACAGCCACCTGGCTTAATTTAACATAGATCTCAACATAGGTACCTATAATATGTGTTTTGTTTCACTTGACAACTACTTCCTTCTATTTCCGTAACATCCAATATTTCTCAGATGCCACCCCAGTATGAGACATCGATCGAATTGAAAAAAATAAATACGGTTGTGTAAGTAATGAAAAACTCTTCCAAATTAGTAATCGTTTGACCCCCCATTCCATTTAAAAATTTGGGGGGACTCGCTACTCCCCGCACAGGCTAGAGTTGCAAGAATGATTTTTGCATAAAAATTGGTCTCCTTTGATACACAAATCGACGTGTTTTTGGATTTTTGTCAAAACGTTCATTTTGCCGAGTTTTACGGGGGTACAAGTTTTCGTTGGGACACCGTGTATATATATATTATTTTTTTTTAATATACAAATTTTGGCCTTTGTAACCGTGTATATGAAAACACTGTTTTAGTAAAGCACGCCTAAGTTCATCACTGAGATCCGAATTTGTTTCCGTTATTATTAGGAACAAAATTAAATTATTGTTCTAACCGAATTATTAACTAAGACTGATTTGAAAATGTGATTTCATTGAACTACCTAGTATGGCTTAGTTGGTAGCGTCGCGACCTCTGAATCAGACTGTCGTGGGTTCGAGTCCCACCTCTGCTCATGGATGTTTTGTGATGTTATTTAGTTTTAAGTGATATATGTATATTTGTTGAATTTAAGACGCTAATGACCTAAGTTGTCGACGCGTCTATAATCCACAATAAATAAATCATTGAACTACCCTCGTATTGTATTTTTAAGCGCACCAATAGATTTTGACAAGTTGTTTGACATATTATATGCGTCTTTTTCAAATCAACTGAAATAAATTCGTACATATTAATGATGCATATATTATTTTGTTTCTTCTTTCACTTTTCGAAGCTAGATCTCGGGTTCAGAACAGTGTTTTAATGCCGCAATTCATTTCACAAAATATCTTTCATACAATGTATTTTTTTAATCCGTTCATTGACGGAATAATATAAATCTATACACATAATAAAATCGTAACGCTATTTTTATCTGCTTGTCTGTCTGACCACTCTAATGGCTGAAGCAATTTGGATGTGGTTTTCAGTGATGTATTGAGATAAGCTTGGGCTAACATTTAGTGTTTGTTTCATTTCAATCGGTTGACAAATAAAAAAGATATGTCAATTTTAAAATACGAGTTTTTCTGTATGTGCCACCGTTAATGTAAGTGTCAAAAATCCTTTAAGGGCTTTCTGGTAGATTCTATTGAAATTTTTCACATGAAAAGATTATTTTGAACATTTAGTGTTTGTTTTACTAATTAAGTCGGTTGACAAATAAAAAAGATATGTCAATTTTAAAATACGAGTGTTTCTGTATGTGCCACCGTTAATGTAAGTGTCAAAAATCCTTTAAGGGCTTTCTGGTAAATTCTATTGAAATTTTTCACATCAAAAGATTATTTTGAACATTTAGTGTTTGTTTTATTAATTAAGTCGGTTGACAAATAAAAAAGATATGTCAATTTTAAAATACGAGTGTTTCTGTATGTGCCACCGTTAATGTAAGTGTAAAAAATCCTTTAAGGGCTTTCTGGTAAATTCTATTGACATTTTTCACATCAAAAGATTATTTTGAACATTTAGTGTTTGTTTTATTTAAGTCGGTTGACAAATAAAAAAGATACGTCAATTTTAAAGTGCGTCTCGACGCGCTTTGTGACACCGTTAATGCAAATGTTAAAACGTATAAATAGATTGGTTTGACTGTTTATTTTTGTGACCCCGTTAATGCAAACTATTTCCAAGTGATTTTAAGCCCGACTTCGCTACGCAGGGGAAGAGATTCCCGCGGGGAGATAATAAGTCATAGTTCGCTTAGCAGGGGGAGAATTTCTCGTGGGGGGATAATAAATTAACAATATACTAAATGTATGTGAGTGTAGTCACGGGTAGCCGCCAGTACTAATAATTAAACTGGAAACGGAGTTTGTGTGAATGTCTGTCCGTTCCGCCATAACTCTTAAACCTCAAATTCAAGTTCAACGAAATTATACTCAAAAGGTAGAACTTTATACACGCACTATCTAATACATAAGCATGTAAAACTCTATGATGATGAATTCAATTTTGACTGCCTATAACTTTTCAATTTCTAAAAATATCGATATGGAACCAAAAGCACGATTTAGGACTTTCTTTGCTTTATGAACACATGCGTATTTTCAATTTAAAATTCGATAAAGAACATAATAAATAAATACAAATGAATGCAAAGTTTGCATTTGTGTTAGAAACACCCATCGAAATGACGTGACAATATGATGCAACAATGGAAAAATTCATTTTTCAAACCTATGTCACCGTCGGGACTCTAACCCGAAACTTCCACTTTCGCGGTGGCTGAGTTGACAATTACTCTATAGTGACACGTTTTTAAACAATCAATTGTTTCCTAATGAAGCAATTTGTCACTGAAATATCACTACCTGCGAGAGCTGATTTTAAGCTATAGGTACTACTGTAGGTTGTACCACCTCACATGCGGGAGCTAATATCACGGGTGAATCTAAGATGAAATATCCATTTTAATTTAGAGTCCCGACGGTGACATAGATTTGAAAAATGAATTTTTCCATTGTTGCATCATATTGTTACGTCATTTTCGATGGGTGTTTCTAACACAAATGCAAACTTTGCATTCATTTATATGTATTAATAGCCGCGAATACTTTAACCGCACGAACAATTTTCTATCTAATAAATAAAGCTGCTGAAAAGGACATTACGCTTTAACCATTGGTTTCCAAGGCGACAAAAACTCCGCGACTTTCAGATCCTTTTACTGGCCATACCTTTCCACCTGTACAGTATACACAAAAATGTGTATAAGAACCAAATTTTTAGAAATCTATTTTTATTTTGAAACTTTTTTGTATACATATCTAATAGTTTCTGAGATTTATGCAGAAACATATCTATGGAGGTTGTTTTACCCCCCAAAAATCAGGAGGGGTGAGCGTTAATTTTTAATACTTATTTTGTATTTATGAAAAAAAATATTCAAATCGGAGTAGTTGTTGCCGGTTTCGAAATAAAAACCTAAAGTTACTCCACTACAGTGAATTTCGATGGGTAAACAATGATTTTATCTCAACTTCTCTGAGGCAACGGGCGTCAACGGCAACATTACATTGTTGTGAACCGAATCTAATTTTAAACATTTAAATGTCTACTTTTTAATGAATTCAACATAAATCCATAATTGCTATAGGCTTTTTGTTGCAAGGCTAGTTTTAATTAAGTCATTAGTAATGTTTATAAAATATAAGATATTAAAATTAATCTTAAGAATCCGTTGTCAATTAACTGTACATTCTCACGTATCTTGAATTTACATACAAAAAATAAAACAGCTCTTGTCAGTTGAAAATATCGCTACAAAAGTTTTTTTAACACATATCGAAAAAAGTAGTATATTAAGCGTGCATATAAACTATAATTAATATTAATACGTTAAAATAGTTTTATCTATTTCTCTAAGCAAATAATATATTCATTGAATAAGTTTGAGTAGTACCTACTAGTAGATGATGTATTAACAGGTTTTATCAGCCGTTCTTGAGTAATGCTAATTGCTAATACAAACAGACAGACGGACACAAAAATTTTAGAAACACGTTTTTTTATCAATAAAATTACTCGAAAAAACTCGAAAAACCTAAAAAACAAAAACAAAATTGCAGGCATACATGTAGATCCCGTTATTACTGTTATAATATATAGAGTGATTCATTAAAGCTCAACCCACAAACTTTGACAGATGAAAGCTCACAGCTAATTTTAAGAAAAAAAATAGGGTTTTTTAAAAATAACGCCCTTTGGGGCTCAAATTTCAAAAATTTTATTTACGCATTTTCATTGTAGGCATGGCAGAAAGGTGTCCTATAAATTTGAACTTGATCGGTTTCATAGTTAAGAAGATCTCGCACATCGATGAATTCTGCACGGCAACAACGGACAGACCGTACAGATCGAAAAAATCTATCGCAAAATGTTTTTTCGAGTCTAAATAGTCAAGATCGATCAAAATCTGAATTTCGATTTTTTGCACGATTACATTACTTTTCTTTCACCGAAGATGATGAAAAGTAAAAATTGTATATGAACACTTTCATTGCTTTCTGTTTCTTTTCTTTTTTTAACCGACTTCAGAAAAGGAGGAGGTTCTATATTTGGCGCGTATGTATGTTTATTGATTTCTCCTGCATTTGTGAACCGATTTTGGTGGTTATTGTTTTATTTAATAGGGCATACCTTCTGGGTGGTTCCATATAAATTTTACTTAAATTGGTTCAAAGATCGACTGATTTTTTATTATTATGTATTTTTTTTGTATGTATGGCACCTGATATCTCCTGCATTTGTGAACCGATTTTGATGATTCTTGTTTTATTTAATAAGGCATAAGTTCAGGGTGGTTCCACAGAAATTTTACTACAAACGGTCCAGTGGTTTTTTTTAGTTTAGTAATCAAATATCAAGACGGAAATCGGTTAATAACGTGCAAACTACGTATTTTAAAGCTACTAAAAAGTAAAAAAAAACGCTTTTTAACAAAAAAAAAAAACCTCCTTCAAAAAAGCCACAAAAAGAGGAAAATAATAAAATTTTGAGGTCGGCGCTAATTTAATAAAATATGAAGTCGGTTAAAAAATAGATATTAATTAAATTGGCGGCGATCTCAAAATTTTATTATTTTCCTCTTTTTAGTGACTTTTTTGAAGGACATTTTTTTTTTGTAAAAAAGTTTTTTATTAAGTACCTACTTAGATATTTGAGCTCTTATCTAGTCAAAATGTGTCGGCAAGCTAATAAATCATGCTGTATTAAAATTGATTTTACACTTTTTATTCTGATAGGACGTGTGAAACGGCTATTGGTTCTTGCATTATTATCACTGAACTTCCAATGAAGCAGCGATAGATATAATTGGTCAGTGGCCAAATTCAGAGGTGCCATTCATTCATGCCCACAATTGAATCAGTATAATTTTCAAATCAAACATTTATAGCGTATAATCATCATAAGATTATATTAGCATTATAATATTATTATGCATGTTACAGATGCTATTATTTATTTACAAATGTAATTTACATATTATATTTAATATGCTCATAGATTGATGCGGGCATTTATTAAACTGTTAATTATTTATTGACATGCAAACGTCAATGATTTTATTGATAAACAATTTTTAACTACTTTTCATCTAACACAGTGTTTCACAATTCTGCGGAACCCTGGGGTTACGCAGAAAACATCAGGTGCTTAAACAAGATGTAGAAGTTAACTTGGATAGTGACAACAAATATACAATTTTTATTAGTATTAATAGATTAGGAAAGGAAGGCATGGCGGAGTCGCAACTGTCTCCTTCTATAACTAGAATCTGCGTTAAAGGTACGTTGTGAATTGAATCACTCTTTCCCTTTCCCCTTCACCCATTGACACGATACAACTGTCAAATTTCATTCATTCTACTGACATAACCACTATTTTTTTAAAACATGTCGTCGTTAATGGTGTCTTATACAACCGAATTGAGAACCACCTCCTTTTTTTGAAGTCGGTTAAAAATATAGAGTCGGGAGAGCCAGAATCGTTTTTCGGCGAGGGGAAAGAAATTGAGATACAGGATGCAGGGGGAAATTCCTGGTATCGAATACTCTGAAGTAGGTAATAATTAATGTGAAATTAATAAATAAACAAACATAATAATTAGGTACCTGTTTGTTAGAAAAAATTACTACTAGCTGCATTGCAATATGCAAGTTTAGAAATGTTCAATGTACTACCTATAGTTGTTTATTTATAAACTATAATCATCAAAATGAAAACCAATTTAAAATATTGATTAGATAGATAGCGTATAGTAAAGCATTGCATTTTGGCTTAGTCATAAGTAAAGCACTTGTCATAATTTGGTTTTATTAAGAAGTCTTTTCAAATATTTCTTAATAAAAGATGATTAATTAAAACATTATTTAGGTTTGAATACAGCTTCTTAAGAAAATTTATATCAAATCCTACTAAATAAATCTTGAAAAATCGATATGAAGATTGAAGAAGTATAGGTACAAAGTCTTCATGGTTTCCGGGCTTGTAGGCCGTGGTCCGGTGGTATTTCTACCTGACGTTTCGTCTACAACTGCGGTAGACATTCTCAACGGCGATGTGGCAGCGGTCGAAGTGTCCTCCTTGGCGGCTCACAGGTCAGTGTGGCAGTGACTGGTGTCCTCCCTTCTTTTATGCCTAGTACCAGTGTGTTCTCTGTTCGGTCGTAGTCCGTCTCTCTGTACTGACACACTGACCTGTGAGCCGCCAAGGAGGACACTTCGACTGCTGCCACATCGCCTTTGAGAATATCTACCGCAGTTGTGGACGAAACGTCAGGTAGAAATACCACCGGATCACGGTCTACAAGCCCGGAAACCATGAAGACTTGGAACAATGCCGGCTGTGAAAGCTTGCACACCTGGAGTATAGGTACTACTGACTCTCATGTTTGCTTACATTGTTTCAATGCTTTTCGCTGCATTCACCTTGTTGAATGAATTGTAAATTATAGACGCTCGACATCTGAGGTCATTAGCGTCTGACCATTCACCTTGTTACGAACTTGTATGAACCGTACTATAAGTACCTATATATCCAAAACTAACGATCCAATTGCCACCAAAATCAATACGCCTGGAGTCATTACTGAGAAAAGCATTTAAAAAAATACTGAATGATGTCTTATAGGGAGGTGCAGGACAGGTATAAAAATCATAAAACACCTTAATTAAGTTTCCATCTCCCTAATCTATCATTAAGTATTAATACGTCATAATGGACGTGAATTAATTAAAAAATATTCACAATCGACAGTAATTGACGCACTATTTATGAATTACACAGCGTGATTTCACAGCACTGCCATCTATGGTTGAATAGGCAAAGTAGTCAAGAAGTATCACTTCTACCGCGTGATCCTAAAAATATTCTCTACCGAAAGTTACCCCCTGCACTCTTCATCTCAAATTCTTTTCCCTCGCCTAAAAACGTTTAAGGCTCTCCCGACGCTAGGGCTTGAGAATAGCCAAGAGTGTAGCGATGCTGTTGTTTACATGGCGTTGCTATGGTTCCTCTATTACAAGTCCCCAGTTCCCGGGTTCTAGCCCGAGAGCTGGTAAAAGTGTCAACTGGATTTTCAATTTATTATTGAAAAAAAAAATAATGAATTGAAAATATGAATTGGTGCTAGGCCCAAATAACCTTAGCTGTTGGTGGTCTTTAAAACACAATTTTCTCTCCCGACGCTATTTTTAAAGCTAAATGGTTCTGGTAAAGACCAACTGAGAGACCGAGAATCACACTATAACAGTTCCTACAGGTGAAAAATTGAAAAACATTTTCCTGAAAAACTTTTTAAAAATCACGTTATCTTTCACACGTATCCAAAACTGTTTTCGAAAAATTCTCCCCAAGGGTCTGTAGTATGATTCTTGGTCCTTCATTTGGCGTTTATTCGAACCCTTTAGCTTTAAAAATAAGTCGGGAGAGTGGTAAGCGTTTGTGGGCGAGGAAGAAGGATTGGAGATGAAGAGTGCAGGGGGTGACATTCGGTAGAGAATACTCTTAAGCAGACACTAGGTCTCGTTTTTAAAGAGTTTAAATACAAATTAAAGAAACGTTGAAAAAAGCGTATATAGGTACAGCCTTAAATTAGAAATATATTTTCTAATATTATTATTTATTCGTATTTAAAAAACGTATGACCTGAAAACAACAGTAGCGCGTGAAAAATGCATAGAGATACCATAAATAGAGTAGGGGAGCCATTTATAGGCACAACTAGAGTTGCTCTAGTGAGAGTTAGGACAAAGACGCCATATACAGATTGTATCAAATTAAAGCTGTGCATAGGTCATTCTGTATGTAAGACAGAGATCGATATATAAAGTATTAAGTAAGAATGAGATAAATAATCGCAAATAGGAAGTTACAGTGGTTACTTTAAATAAATTATATCTATACAACCTAATAGCGTCATCTTTGTTTTTTTGTTCCTTCTATGCTGTAAAAATGTAAATCTTTTACTAGTTTACCAACCAAAGCAACTAAACCATAATATTAATTCGTAATATAATTTATATCTGGTACAAAAGTTTTAACAATTATTTGATTAATTTAATTTGCACACGAAGCTGTTTTTTATGATTTTTCGGAGATAGGCAACCATTTGATTCAAATTCTGCTATGACATTGCGAATTGTTGTGGCAGATGGAGACGGTCTATTTTCAAAGGCAGCTACAAATAATTTTATTATGTCGGCGGTTAAATTACCACCATAAAACCATTTAATTATTTGGATTATTTCCCGAACAGTATAAATTGCCATTTTATCAATAATTTCAGTAGTGACTATTTTTACTGTAGAAAACAACGATGACGCTATCAGGTTGTTCAGTATTATTTATTTACAGGAACCACAGTAACTTCCTAATAGCGATAATTTATCTCATTTTTACTTATTGCTTTATGTATCAATCTCTGTCTTACACACAGAATGCCCTATATGCACAGGTTTAATTTGATACAATCTGTATAGCCAAAACAATGGAAAGGAATGCAGTGAAAATACGCGCGTTCTTTTGAAAACTTTGGAAACGTAACAAAAAATATTGCGCGTTTCACTTTTTGCACTGACAGCAGCTGAGACAATTACGTTACCTAGCACACAATCATGAAAATGATGCTTTGTATGACGTAAAGTTAAATTTTGGGTGAAAAACATGGCGGATCGGACGAGCCAATCAGAAATCGTGACTTCTTTGTCTTAACTCTTACTAGAAACCTCTAGGCACAACGATAAGTGACAGTGTCACCTTGGAAAAGCTAGATAGAAAACGAATAAGAATTGTCTTTTTCTTGTTTCTATATATACCACCAAAGAGTTAGAAATAAATAGAACAACACCTATATTCTATCTCTATCTTTTGCATCCACACTTTTTTGAGTGGCTTCCCTACTCTATTTACGGTATCTTTATATGGAAAAATGGTCACTGTTTTGACTAAGCTTTATAGGTAATGATAAATAATAAATTAAACGGAAAAGTGATCAACAATTATTAATTATTCTCAAGTATTAATAAAATCATATCGACTCAAGAATCATTTATAATATTTAAGTACCTAGTCAATCAATTTATTAAATGTTCCACACACTTTGAAGTAATTAAAATGATAAATGAATGAATTATTGACTTTTATGAATAAAATTTACTTTTGCCCGCGGCTTCGCTTTCGTGAACGTCGATTTTGCTCGCAGATGCACGTCAGTGTTGGGAACCCCATTTTAACCTGTGCGTAGCCGAGTCAAAAGTAGATACCTTATATTTTGAGGAGCAATATTGATTATTTTGATGAAACCTAATACTCAGAATGGGTTCGGTTCAGCCGGTAATCTAAATAATTTTTTACGAGAAGGATAAACTTGAGATCGTTCTACACCCTCTTGAGAATTTTCATTTTTCGCAGCTCCTTTTTGGGGCACATCCTTAATTTTCGCAGTTTTGTTTTAGATACTCGACCAAATATAGCAAAGTAATCAATGAAGAAGTGATCTTTGGTGTGAAGGTACAAAATATTAAAAATAACCACAAAACACCAAAACGTTTAAAGGTCGATTCATTTTATCCGGTCAGACACGGCGCGGGAACGTAGCGTTTCCGGCAAGGCAAACATTTTTCATGCATTTCAAATACGAATATTTATACTAAGCGGATCCCGTTCGTTCAGACACGTATCAATACTCGTATTTAAAATGCATGTAAATATATTGGTCTTGCCGAAAACGCTACGTTCCCGAATTAATTAAGTAATTGTAGATTATAGACGCGTCGACAACGCAGGTCATTAGCGTCTTCAACACAACAAATAAACCATTTGTGTATTAGAATCCCCCAGCCGGCATACACAAACCGACTGGTACGAGCTCGGGTCCCTAGGAGCGCTAATTCCCAAAGAACATTGGAATGCAATTTGCGATAGCAACCACATTCCAATGTCCCCCCTGGGGGGCTACGTTCCCGAGCCGTATTTGACCGGATAATATAAATCGACCTTAACAATTCTCGACGTACATGTTGGCATCATCAAATTATCAGGATAGTTTAATCATCCTCTGATAATGCCAACATGGTTGGCGAAACGTGCGTTGAGAATTGTTAAACATTTTGGTGTTTTGTGGTTATTTTTAATTTTTTGTAAAGGAGCCAATCCTATTTCTTATTAACTTATTCCGTTTCATAATTTTTGTGGTTGTTGAAAAAAAAATTCCTATACCCACCTATACTATATTATGACCTTAGAATAGAATACTAATTAGAAAACGACTCAAAAGTGGCTTAAGGATCCAAATAAGAAGCAAATCATGTTTTATTGCATTTATTCGCTAACGTTTCGAAAAATATACTCAAATGCCGTCAATAGTAATACGGCATTTGAGCTCTGATGATGAAAATATATTTTTCGAAACGTTAGCGAATAAATGCAATAAAACAGTATTTGCTTCTTATTTGGATCCTTAAGCCACTTTTGAGTCGTTTTCTTCCAATATCATCAGGATCACCACATTTCTGTTTTTTAATCAAAACAGATTCTTAACAACTAATTAGAAATTTTCAGATTCCAATTACATGTAATAGGGGCTTTATAAAAATGAGCATCAACAGACCTACAGTAATAATTTGTAATTACAAGATGCATGACAAACAATTTTTACGCCAAGTTAGAGTCGATGCAGAATAACGTAATGTTAATACTTTCACACGTACGTTAACTTAACAAAATTTCTCTACATTAGCCTATATACCAGGGGTCGGCAACCCATGCGCAAATATTAATAATTATATTATTTTATTTTCAAAACTCATAAAAAATATTATACTGCAAAAAAAACTTTAAACAGGATATAAACACTCAACAGAGAACATTGAGAATAGGTGGAGTAGAGAGTATACGGACAGCTGACATTTTTTAAATGTGACAACACTGTTCTGTTTGTTTAGTTATTGGTGCACCGCATAGCTAGCTAAAATACTTTAATATGTTTTGTGCGAAACATTTGTATGTTTTTATATGAATAAATATTATTTCATATTTAAAGCTATTATTTTAAATCAAAAATTCAATTTATATACCTAATCCCGAGCCTAATCCTAATCAAATACCATAATATTAAAATAAAAATGTTAGTGGTTCTTTAAAAACTGGAAAATTTTGTAAATTGTAACTTTTGGCTCTTCCGTCTCAAAAGGTTGCCGACCCCTGGTCTATACAATAAATTATTTTAAAAAAATTAAAGCGACTTCGAAAAAGTAATTTGCAGAATGTCGGGATATATTTGAAATTTGTGGCCAAGACAAGACAAGAAAGGGAGGCTGCAAATCGTCTTTGCCCAGAGCGCAAATTTTACAAATACGAATTCCTGAATGTCTTTAAACTTCGTTTTACAGTTATACCCTCCTTAACCCACAGTCAATCAGAAGTTTATTTACGCCGACTCTCGAGTCACACACTGTATATAATAGTGATTGAGATTTTCTCTACCAAAATTTGAATGCCAAAAGTTCAATGCTTCAGTAATCCTAATTGACAGCATGAAATTGGTGGAAGATACATTTTAGCATATGCGTTCACGAGTAACTTTTTTTATTGCGTTCTTCAGCTGTTTTATACTTCCATTCTTCCAAGTTAATATTAATATTGTAGTTCATGTCCATTCTTAGATATGACGGAAGTGAATCACAGGTAGATGGTCAAAAATTATTTTTTCTCCTACCTAGGCCGAAAGTTCGTACTTTCGTTCCTGCCAAGCGGGAACAAAGTCGCTCTTTATTCCCGTGGTACGGACAAGTGCGCGTGCGCAATAGTACTTATGCCGGCTCTCACGCACCTACTTCTGTCTCCTACACATTAAAATTATTTCCTTTAAAATTATTTTTTAATAATTTTAATAATAAAGTAAAATAAAAATAATAATTTTAATAATTTTTTTTTTCAATTTTGCGAACTTTCGGCCTGGCAGGAGAAAAAATAGTATGCGCAACACGGGAGGTAATTACTACATCTCCTCCCTTGTGGCACAATGTACTATATTCTATGCAAGCTCAAATCTTATACAACGTTTCGTTGACAGATTCTCGACTTTCTTAAGTACCTAATTCCTATGCATTATTGTCCAAAATAAAAAAACGTTAAAAAAATAACTAAGTAGGCACTCACCATAAATAGATTGTTCAAAATATTATTTCCTAAAACGAATGAATCACAAACTCTTTTACTGTTCTCAAATTTACACTATGTTTTCACAAAAAGAAAAAAATGCGTTAAAATCTATTTTAAACATTTCTCATTATCCATTTTTTTTAATGTAGGTACGTTAAATCAGGTTGCCACTTGCCTCAATTGTCTGGCAGTCCGCAGATTTATTTGACAAATACCGCACACAAACTTAACATAATCTAATAAATCAGTATTAATGAAATGTTTGTTCTGATATACTTTATAGAAAACTAATAACTTCACTGGAAAATATCCCGAGTAACATTACTATACTTTTTATATTCGAAACACGTTTCACTAATAAATAATGACCAGTGAACTAACAAAAATCGTCCAACAAACTGTAGGTATGTCTCTTTGAACCATTACGCAAAAAGTCGGTGTAGAGAAATTATGTAATAAACTTTTAAAGGGGAATATAGACAGTCGAGCGTTCTTAACAACCACCGCAGTGATTTTTTTATAACTTTTAATATCACTGGTTCAGCGGTGATCAGCTATTCACAGTGTAGGTATAGATAATAATAAAAGTTAGTATCTAGGAATTATGTAACTAAGTAGAATAAAATCGATTATAATTTAACTAGGAAATTTAGTTACAAAAAACAAATTTAAAAAAATAATATGGTTAGTGTTTGTCTTGTGGTAGTCTGGATTTTTTTAGTCTTGGGTTATCCGTTTAACCACTGTTATTGCGCAAACATTTTGTAAGTCCGTAATTAATGGTTGTCATAATATAACAAACCCTGTTTGGTATTTTTTCGTCAAGCATACTACTTGCGCAAGCTTAAAGTTCAAATCGAATTTAAAGCCATTTTAAGCCACTTTTTCATCCAAATTCTAATTTTTTGTTTTTTCTTTCCGCCTCATCTGTTTCTCAGAGTACCAAGATGAAATGAAGTTTGCACAAATTTGTGGAGGGCGACACCCGTCAAGCATACTTATGGTGTCACAATGATTGACTGTCTATGTGCCCCTATATAATGCTGAACCTAACAATCCTGTAACGTCTTGAATGATAGCTTACATACATATTTCAAAATTTAGTTTTGAATTATAATAAATCAGAATGAAGGGATTATGTGACATTTTGTTTAGAATTTACTGCTCTAAATATACAAAAAAATCCAAATACCTACAATAGTGGCGAAACCAAATTGTGCCTTTAAAGAGAACAATTTATAAAAAATGTATTTTCCAGCTTTCACTAAATGCTATACCTATTTTATTTTATTGTAGCTTATAGACGCTCGCTAACTAAGGTCATTAGCGCCTTAATTAGCAAATAACATATACTAATTAAAACATTACAAAACGAATCCATGAGCGTAGGTGGGATTCGAACCCCCGACAGTCCGAACCAAAGGTCAGTACATTGACCATTTACACCAAGCTATTCCAACTTAAGATTGGGCAAAATAACATATACCAACATACAAGCGCGATGGTATACTATAGGTATGTATATTATTATCTACAGCCGGGGCGCTTGAGAATAGCCGAGCGTGTAGCAGTGCTTGTTGTTTACATGACGTTGCTATATGGTTCCTCTATTACAAGTCCCCAGTTCCCGAGTTCTAGCCCGAGAGCTGGTAAAAGTGTCAATTGGATTTTCAATTTATTATTAAAAAAAAAATAATGAATTGAAAATATGAATTGATGTTAGGCCTAAATAACCTTAGCTGTTGGTGGTCTTTAAAACACAATTTAATTTAATCTACAGCCGGTATAGTTCGAAATTTATATATGCAATCTGTCAAAATACGATTTTTTGCTACTGCAGGTCTATATTGCATTTGCATGTCATGTGCCGCTATATAACGCACATACACCTAGGCTACCAGAAAATAGCCATTATTAAGAAATAATTTTAAAAAAAGAATTGCTGCTAGTGTCAAAAATGTTATCATTAAAAGGATTATTATCCAGGTGCTTAATTATAAATTTTATAACCGGTTTTCATACATTGAGACAATAAAAAATTCGATCAACAATCGATGAATCGGTTTCAGTACTGTCAGAGGTTAATGTCCGTGTTGATGATTGCTTATCTCTCACAAAACCGGTTGCGATTATTTTTTGGTGACAGTTTTTTTTGCTGTTTTTCGTGTTTGTTATTATTGACTATTAATGGAAAGTAGAAATTGATTGTTTTCAAAGTTAAAGCAAAAACTCATAAATAACATAATATTATCGGAATAATTGACAAAATTGGCTTTGCACATTCGGTACCGACTGTATGTTATCTGACAGCATCGATCAGAACAGACATACCTAGATTTATTACGCACTAGCCTGAACTCGCGGCTTTGCTCGCGTTATATTATAATGTCAGTTTGGACGAGAAGCTTTAGTTAGCAGGACGCTATATTAGATAGCTTTTAAGTTTAGGTATCATTAAACAGATTTATTCACTTTACAATGTTCGAAATCCACTGGGAATGTTTATGGATTCGATCAAAGTGTGCACAAAGTACAGAGAACCCATAAAGGTCGATTTATATTATCCGGTCAGACACGGTGCGGGAACGTAGCGTTTCCGGCAAGGCAAACATTTTTACATGCATTTAAAATGCGACTATTTATACTTAGTGGATCCGTCCGTTGATTTTTAAAAGTACCTACTTTTATTTGAATCGGAATTCAGAGCCCTACCTTAACGCAACCAAATTTGGATAAAAATTAGCGTATGGATGGAACAGAGTCACAAAGAGGGCTACCATATTTTAATTCGTCAGATAGCGCTAATGGTCAGGAAGGTATACGTCAAACGCTTACATTTTTTATTCGTCAGATAGCGCTAGTAGCAAGTAAGGTATGTCAAACATTTAGAGATTAACGGTTTGTGTGTAGTGATTCATTTACCCATTATTAAGAAATAAATAATTAAATAAATACAAAACTGCGATTTAACCGCTATAAATGATTGAATGCAGATACTTCACTTGCTAGTGGCGCCATAAGGTGGGCGGAAATATAAACAATACTGACATTAATTGAATTACATCAAAGTGACGTATACTTCACTTGCTGGTGGCGCTATTAGGTGGCAGAAAAAAGTCTGGTAGCCCCGGATAGTCTTCATTGTTTGCATTTTGAATTTGATAAATTTTTGTCATATTATACATTTTTATTTTTCCTGCAAACGTCAATTTTTTTCTTTGGTTCAAGGGCTGCCAATATCTAAGTTACTCTAAGGCGGGACGCGAATATTGAAGTAACTCTAAGAAGGGGTGCGACCGGAAAAGTGTCTGGTATAAATATGTTCAGAAAGTAGGTAGAAAGCTAACAAGTATGTAGACATAATATTATATTATGTCCAAGAATTTATTCTGATAAGCCTGTTTGATATTAAATGAAATATCAGGGTATTACTGTCTTAGAATTGATAATATGGTAATATGCCAAGCAGTAGTAAGTAACGATATCCGTTGGCGATCTTTACCGTGGTTCAGATAATAAAATCGATCAAAATTGATACTGAATTTGCATAGAACACATCGATGATATTATAATAATATCAATAAATTTTACTGTTACTCAATGGGTCTTGCGTACAATGGCTGGGTAAAGTATGATTACTCAACTGCATGTGGAGGGAATTTTCAAATCTGCATTATAGAACATTTTAACATACCTACGAATATTCGTTCAAATTTTTTTTTGATTATTCGAATTATTCAGTAGGTATTCGAATATTCGACTATTCGAATATTTGAATAATCGACTATTCGAACATAATTCCTAGCCCTATAATATTAGACTATATGAACGGAGAGGAAATGTAGATTGTAGAGGTAGCTGAAAAATTGCGTTCATTGTGGCAAAAATGGGAACTGAAAGACAACCGTTACTACTTTATATTGCATGTTAAAATGAAATATTTTTTTCTAATATTTCATCAGTTATGTCATTACAATTCATATATGAATGAGATCACTTCAAAAAATGTAGACAACGTTTTACGTATTTCTTAGTGTATTTTGCCATATGGCACATACACTACTGGCGTCGGTCGGATGGCGGGACCTAGGGGTCGGACCAAAATTTCTCGACGTTTCATAGCCTCTTGAACAATTTGGCACCATTTTTGGAAATGTTTATATGTGTGTGTGTGTGTGTGTACGGGCTATAACTTTCGAAAGAACTAATTGATTTTGATGAAATTTGGTAGGCACGTTGGAATCCATCACCGCACAAAGCCTATTTAAAATGGGCCCAATCGGACCATTTTAAGGGTGGTTTTTAGGGGTAGAAAAATGTTTTTGGGCCCAAAAAAAGCGAAAAAATTGTAAGATTTGTTTCAAAATTGAAATTTAACCTTTTAGCAAAGGTCAAAATGTGCTGCTAAAATTTTAATAAAATCGGGCCAACAGGACCGGACTTACAAATTTTATGAAAACACTAGTTTGCGGATAGAGATTTACTTACTGAAGGGTGTATTTAATTTGGTACAGAGGTTGCATTGATAATAATATTGAAAGTAAGAAAAAAAATATTATTTTAAGGGATGTATTTTAAGGGGTTAAATTTTTTATTTTGTCCAAAAACAAACTAAGTTTCCGTATTAAAGCCACAAGGCCTGTATTAGCAAATACACTATATTCTCGGCAGGGTTTGGCACTGCGATCCGAGTTTTTTTAGTATGAGAAACTCAGAGGGAAGTTTTCTTTATTCCCTCGTAGTATCCAAACGGCTGGATGGATTTTAATAAATGAGGTGTACCTAATTAGATTCGTCTTAATCCCGAGAGTAGCCGAGGGTATATGGCGGACTCTAGACGCAATTTTGTCAGAATGTAAAAGTACTTTTTCTTCTAAATACATCGATATGAGTATTAAAAGATCTCGTTGAGACGATTTCAAAAAACTAAAAAGACGTAATTAAAAAAATCAAAAAAACCCGATTGCGTCAAGAGCGAACTAAAAATATGGAAACGAAATCAAATGGTATGTAATAACAAGTTGAACAGAAATATCGGATACCTCCGACTGCATGTTATCATTTGATATTGTTTCCATTTTTTTAATTCGCTTTTTTCTGAATATTTATAAACCATGCGTACTCCCCAACTTATTGGTGATAAATTAATTAATATCTCATTGTAATTAATAAATATCAGTACATCGAAACAAAGGTGTAAGGAGTTTTCTGCTCAGGATTGTTTTCTCTATTTCACCTTTCACTGTAAGAAATAAGAAGACCGATTACATAGATTATCGATGGTCCATTTGTAGTCAGCGATTAATCTGGTAATAGGCACACAAAGAGACAATGGCGTCGCAAACAGGTATCGCCTGCACATCGCGTAGATTCCATAAAAACACATTGCGCATGCGTGGTTACTAATTTTACATTAATTTGTTTTGTATTCATCCATTTTATATATGTAACTATACATTTTATTTTGTAATTTTTACACACTTTATTGGAATATTACACAAATTATCTAATTTTAATATACTTTATGTAAAAATCACAAATTTGTTTAACTTTACAGTAAAAGTCCAAGTTTTTATGAAGTTTTCTGTGTAAAAATAAATAATAATGTAAAATCACTTAGAAAATCGAGCGAATTCTACCTTAACTTTCAAAGTATTTTTACATCTATTTTTTACAGTGTACTTGTCCATGATGGGCGTTCGATTTGAGACACCCTATGTAATATAAGTCGATAGTTTATGCACCGTGAACAAGTTTCCCACAGACGCTAATGACCTCTGTTGTCGAGCGTCTATAATTCACAATTAATTTATTCAACAAGTTTCCCATCCATGATTTTTTCGTCGCGGTAGATATGCAAACATTAACTAACGATTATATAAATGTGCTATATTATTTTATTACTATTACTGCTTAAGCCATTACAACTGCCTTATGGTGTGCTCAAGTGTTATCTGTTGCTGTGTTCAAGCAAATTTATTATCTATCTTCTATCGTCGTTCAATTTATACATGACGATAGGGAACTCATTTTATAGTCAAGCTTTATTTATAATAAAAATATATGAGCACTGTGGTTGGAATAAAAACAAAAATAAAGATAGTTACTTCTTACCACAATAGTTTTATTGATGGATGTACATTTCGAAAGCTATGCTTTCATCTTTAGCAAACACTATACATGATTGAAATAATACATAAAGGGTATTTTATACTAATATTACAGGTATTAAAACAATTAACAAATTGAAAACTTAACTGTAGACTTAAAGTACCACAGGAGGATAGAACGATCCAACGGTCTAAACCAACGGATAAGACGACTGAGAAATTGACCTGAAATAAATTGACCTAGAACAATAAAGAAAAAAGCGAATTATCTAGAACATTACTTATGGTCTAAAAGATCAAATAAAGCAGAAGTAAAGGGCCATTATCTGAATTCAAAAGCTTGGTACCATCGCACTTAGCAATGTATATGCTTTCAAAGCTATCTAAATTATGGGTCGTACTTACCGCCTTTACCAAACTTACATTATTTATGCTTATGTTATGGTTAGTATCTAAAATATGGTTCGCGACGCTTGATTTGTCCGGTCTATTAAATTTGATGTGTGAAAAATGCTCTTTCCACCTAGTAGTAATTTGGCGTCGGGTTTGTCCTATATAAAATTTGTCACATGTACCGCAATTAATTTTGTAAATACCTGATTTTTCTAGAGTTGGTGTAATATCTTTCTCGTACCTCGGGCAGCAAACTTCACACTGGTTGCAAACTCCAAGTTTCTTACCTTGTAATGCAATATACTATTTCCGGATGGCGGCTGAGCTTGCGTGTGCTTTAGGAACTTCTTTTTGCAAATGTGCACAGATTTTTTAAAACAAAATGTCTGTTTCAGTAATGACTCCATGCCAATAGATTTGGCGCAAATCGTATCTGTGGTTTTGGAAATATACGCAACGTTGTGCATATTTTGTACCCATAATAATACCGTTTAATGCTGGGTTGCAGAAAGCATTGTCAAAAATTTGATTTGGCAATTACCTTTAATTGTTTGGTATATGATAAAATCAATCGATTTAAAACCCCTTATATCCACACCATATTATTCACATAACAATTAGAGGTGAAAATAATATATATCTCAGACAGCTAAGCTGCCATGATTTTTGAGCTATATCTAAGAAAAAATCAAATGACCACTGTCGGGACTTGAACCCGAAACCCCCAGTTTCCGGCTAGGTGAGTTACCGATTTCTCCACAGTGCCCGAGAGTGGAAACCGAGCTCTTCTTAAATATAGCGTTGAAAACACACTACATGCGAGAGTCGACTATTTAAATAAACTGCAAAGCATAGTACAGCTATTAAACAGTCGAATCATTATACATGCGAGAGTTAACATTTTATAAGTTTTATTAACTTAATAAACTCGTTAGACCGGGAAGCCTTTAATTGTGATCATATAATTACAATTTTTATACATGCAGCTAGTTTATTGTTGTTGTCAAACTGTCTGTCGTGTAAAACTACACTGTTCTAACACAAACACAAATAATTATTAATCTATACCTACATAGAAAAAAAAAACGCTTTTCACGCTAAATTTTGATCAATATGAGTACCAAAATGTTGTTTCGAAGTGAAAATTGCATAAAAAACTTGGCTAAATACCATGGTATACACAGTTTAAAAAAAATCGTTTCAATCGATCAATTAATTTTCGAGCAGGATCGATTTAAAATTCTACAATGCTTTTCTTATGGAGGGAAGGCAGTATAGCCTAGTGGTTAGCGTGCTAAGTGCCGCAACCTCTGGACTGGACTGCCGTGGGTTCGAATCCCACCTGCGCTCATGGATGTTTTGTGATGTTATTTAGTTTTAAGATAGTTGTTATTTAGTGTAGTTGAAAGACGCTAATGACCTGAGATGACGACGCGTCTATAATCTACAATAAATAAATAAAAAAAAATTCGACTGATGACCAGTCCTATACTTCGCACCTTGTAAATATTTGCAAAAAATAAACACTCTTTTTTTTTATTCTTTGACTAGGCCCAAATAACCTTAGCTGTTGGTGGTCTTTAAAACACAATTTAATTTTTATTCTTTGAAAAAAGCATGGCCCTCTTTTTTGTTAACTTCCCACTGGAAGTTATTGTAATGGGTCCGAAAATCGAAATCAAAAAGGAAAAAAAATTTTTATGTTTCAAGGTCACTACACTATTTTTACACTACTTTTAGAAAGATGTCTGTGTGTGTGTGTGTGTGTGTGTGTGTGTACGTACGTACGTACGTACGTACGTATGTGTACATTTCTTTCAAAGACGAAATCTCGAGAACGAAAAATGATATCGACTACGTTAGGGTGCCAATCGACGCGTATTAACGTAAATATGATCTGAAAGAAATTTTTTCAAAATCGGTTCAGCCGTTCTTTTTTCTTAACCAAATAACCTCCAAAAAAGTAGATTTTACACAATATCTCGCGAATAAAAAATTATATCGACTTCGTAAGGGTGTCAATCGAGGCGTGTTAACGTCATTTTGATCCGACATAAATTTTATAAAAATCGGTTCAGCCGTTTTTTTTTTTTTTTTTTTTTTTTTAATTATTGATGTTTTAATGATTGAAATGATTACTTTTCTGTGTAATATCTAATTTAATTATTATTATTAAATATTTATCAAACTGGGAAGTTCGTCGTGTGGACCTCAAGGGTCGCACTTTAGTCCTAATAAACGACCCACCTCACGGCTTGTTTGGTGATCTACTGATGGCTAACTTAATATAGCAAAAATCATGGTTACCTTGATTTACGTACAATTTTTATTTTTTTTAGTAAAATATTTTTTTTCTCGAAAACTATACAGTGTGTCCACAGACTCATCCTCAACATGGGGATCTCCGTTGTTATGGGAGATAGAGATTTGGTTAAATGAGACAAAATGTGCAGAATCTTCAGTACTACTACCCTGCGTAGTCAAACTTTCCATATTTTGCTTGGTTCGCGACCGACAGTTGAAAAACGAGATTTACCCATTTTCGTTTTTTGTTTATAACTCGATTATTAAGAAAGTTAGAAAAAAAATATTTTCACTTTCTTAAGGCCCTTTTTTATGAAAATTTCAAATATCTTTTCATATTTTTATTTACTTTTATAGTTTTAAAGATACTTGTATTAACTTTGCTTTTTTAAATACACGTCAAAGATGGCCATGACACCATTCGAAAGAGATTTTTTTTCTCTTTAATTTGATATGAGGGTTGATGGACTTATTTTCAAAAATAACAGAGTTATACGTAAAACACTGATTTTTAATAGTAGGCTATGCTAAATTAATTGATAAAACAACAGAAGGCTTAGCAAACAGTTGAAATTCGCGTTGGCTTAGTAAACGGCTGTTTTGTTTTAGCTGTCAAGTGTAGTTTGTTGCTAATTTGTCAGTTTCCTAAGTGATTTATTAAATTTACTTTTGTTATCATGGAACCATTTTGTAACAATGAAAAATTTGATATGTTATCTTGTTACATTCTATGTCACAAAAATTCGACCAGAGCTGTAGAAATGTACTTCGATCAGTATCCAGAACGAAGACAACCTCATTCGTCTATTTACAGAAACTTACGAGTAAATTTAATAAACCATGCATCATTTAAAAAGTTGTTTACTAAGTCAACGCGAATAAGTGAAGAAGACAAAACTACTGTGTTACGATCAATTGTTGAAAATCGCTTATTTTTCATTGTTACAAAATGGTTCCATGATAACAAAAGTAAATTTAATAAATCACTTAGTAAACTGACAAATTAGCAACAAACTACACTTTGACAACTAAACAAAACAGCCGTTTACTAAGCCAACGCGAATTTCAACTGTTTGCTAAGCCTTCTGTTGATTTATCAATTAATTTAGCATAGCCTACTATTAAAAATCCGTGTTTTATGTATAACTCTGTTATTTTTGAAAATAAATCCATCAACCCTCATATCAAATTAAAGAGAAAAAAAATCTCTTTCGAATGGTGCCATGGCCATCTTTGACGTGTATTTAAAAAAACAAAGTTAATACAAGTATCTCTAAAACTATAAAAGTAAATAAAAATATGAAAATAGATTTGAAATCTTCATTAAGAAGGGCCTTAAGAAAGTGAGAATATTTTTTTTCTAGCTTACTTAATAAGCGAGTTATAAACAAAAAACTAAAATGGGTAAATCTCGTTTTTCAACTGTCGGTCGCGAACCAAGCAAAATATGGAAAGTTTGACTACGCAGGGTAGTAGTACTGGAGATTCTGCACATTTTGTCTCATTTAACCAAATCTCTATCTCCCATAACAACGGAGATCCCCATGTTGAGGATGAGTTCGTGGACACACTGTATATTTTAGAGAAAAAAAATATTTACATTTTTTTCATATTATAACATCTAGAATTCATTTATATTTTTTTTTACCTATGTTAATACGTGACATTGAGGACGTTTTTTTGAATATCTCAGGATCCAGTGAACCGATTTGACTCAAAATCTAATCAGATCTAAGTTAAAGGCTGATAAACACAATAGAACAATCCGCATGCCCGTATGTTGTTCCGTTCTTAAGATATCGAAGGCGAAAAATTGACCACATACACACATACACACACACACACACACACACACACACACACACACACACACACACACACACACACACACACATACACACACATACAGACATCAGTCAGAAAATGATCTTAAACGATTGCTAGGGTCTCAAAACCTGAAAATCTGTTAAAATCTCGAAATATTTTTTTCGGACTAAATCCATTACTTCCCTACCATAGTAGAGGTGGGAAGTAAAAATTTATGGAGAAATATGTATGGTCACAATAATTTTAAGATCGTTGTCTTTCTGGCATATTCCACTAAAATCATATTAAAAATTATTTTGAAGCATATAGAAATCGTGTTTAGTTCTCCATATCGATATTTTAATTTACCATTTACATAATTTACTGTGAAAAAAGTAAAAGAAAATATTTGTTATGGTATAACGGGTTCTAGTCTTAAGACTCCATTGACAGATTTAAGTGGCATTAGCGTGGGATATTTTATCTCTACGTTGGTGACGTCACTAAATCGATATGTTTAAAATATTAGTCGGTTGTCAGTCTGGAGATTACAGATTACAAAATGCAATTTTTTGTGTTCTTTTTTGCACAGTAGGTATACGTTCAACAAAATACTGTTGAGAATAACCGTACTCATCGGGACACTATTATTCATACACTGCGAACGTTGGCTGTGGACAGTGGAACACTCCAAATAAAAACTTCCCCGATTATCTGCGACCAAGATCATCGACCACGTACAACCTTATTTCTTGATCGCGCATCATTTCTGACAGTTGTCAATGTTTCTGCCCCCACTCTTTTTCAATAATTCCGCAGCTGTTACGATTTTTATTTTTACACTTTTTCATGAATCAGATTTTTAATAATTAGTAAGGTTCTTCGCTACACAATTAAGAAAGATAAAATAATCTCATGTAGGTGTAATGTGGAATTTCACGGAGAATCAGAATCTGTCAGGAAAGGTAGGGGGTTGACAACTATCTGAAAAGATGCACGATCAAAGGTTTACGTTGGTATATGATAAAATCAATCGATTTAAAAACCCCTTATATCCACACCATATTATTCACATAACAATTAGAGGTGAAAATAATAAATATCTCAGACAGCTAGGCTGCCATGATTTTTGAGCTATATCTAAGAAAAAATCAAATGACCTCGGTCGGGACTTGAACCCGAAACTCCCAGTTTACGGCTAGGTGAGTTACCGATTTCTCCACAGTGCCCGAGAGTGGAAACCGATCCTTTCTTATATATAGCAATTTCAAGTTGAAAACACACTACATGCGAGAGTCGACTATTCAAATAAACTGCAAAGCATAGTACAGCTATTAAACAGTCGTATCACTATACATGCGAGAGTTAACATTTTATAAGTTTTATCAACTTAATAAACTCGTTAGGCTGGGATGCCTTAGGTTTTACCTATAGATAAACAACGTTTTGAGTTCCTGTGGACAGTAATTAATTGGTATATGATAAAATCAATCGATTTAAAAACCCTTATATCCACACCATATTATTCACATAACAATTAGAGGTGAAAATAATAAATATCTCAGACAGCTAGGCTGCCATGATTTTTGAGCTATATCTAAGAAAAAATCAAATGACCACTGTCGGGACTTGAACCCGAGACTCCGCAGATAATCGGGGAAGTTTTTAATTGGAACATTCTATCGGAACCTTCGCACTGTATATAGGTATAACTATAGGGAATGCAAGCTCGTTCTCGCGAGATCTCGGCTAAAATGAAACTTCTTATGTCTTCGTCAACCATGCGAATTTCAATTATATACTATACATATATTTTTCATTTTTTCAATTTATTATTTTTAATAACAAATAAAGAAAAAGAATTTCTAACTGGAAAATAGTTATTTGAGCACAAAAAAGGTCATTCAACCTTTTTAGGGTTCCGTATCTCAATAAAAAAAAACGGAACCCTTATAGGACCACTCGTTTGTCCGGCTGGCTGACCTAGAATCATGAAATTTGGCAAAAAGCAAGGTCTCGCAGCACGAGTAAAGGGAAAAACCCGAAAATCACTAAAAGTAAAAATTAAAGGGGGTCCTATACCTATTTTGATATTCGCAAAATCACTCATCAAAACCTATAGGGTACTTTCCGTTGACCTAGAATCATGAAATTTGGCAAAAAGCAAGGTCTCGTAGCACAAGTAAAGAGAAAAATTCAAAAATCAAAAAAAGTAAAAATTAAAGGGGGCCCCCACACATAAAACGGAAAAACCTTTTAAAGGCTGTATCTTTGGAACCGTAACATGTTGAAATTTTCACAGAATATGTCTACCTAATATAATTGTTGTAACGGTACGGAACCCTCATAGCGCGAGTTCCACACGCACTTGACCGCTTTTTTTCTAAGCCAAATATTCTGAAGATTGGACTCAAATATAAATATAATTTAAATATTAAGTGTGAAGTAATAAATAATTAAAATAAGAAAAAACGCTAGCTTTTTTCTAAAACAAAATAACTTATAAATATGACACCTCATTAATTAAATGCATTGTATTTAATAATCATAAAAAATATCTAGGTATAATATTATGATGATGATGTGTTAGTATATGACAGAGATTGAGTTTTGAAAAATGAATTACGTTTTGATTGTGCCAATATTCACCTTGTTAATTATTTATTTAAAAAAAAGTTTTGCGGTGAAATATTTATTGCACGAATTATTGAATCAGACAATTGTAAATGATTGATAGCGAATAATTTCAAACTGACTGATAACTGCGTGCATAAATCATTAATATTGTGTAATATTATACACCTATTTATACATTTATATTAAACTATAGCTTCTAATCCGCAAAGTTCAGCTTGCATTATTGTCGGTTTTGACGCAGAAACCTTATCTTAACCCGATCGTAGCCGGACAAAAAATATCCTATAGGCTATATTCTAAGTTTAGATACCAACAAATATTATTTTAATGTTGGGTTTATAGTACAATTATTTTGACAGGCTGTTTTTTTAATCACGCTGTTAAATTTTAATTGCTTTATGTTCATTGGTTGCTGCGTTTTCATTTTGGCAACAAAACGTAAAATATTATTATCAACAATTCGAAGTTGCTATATTTAAATAGAGCAATTTGATCCTTGAAAACAGTTTTAAGAATTGTTGGAAATGAGCACTTCCGTGGCACAAAGGATCAATAAAAAGTAATACTGATTTTATTAAATTTGCATTTTACTAACGTTTCGGTATTCTTCATACCATCTTCAGAGTCTACAAAATAATACAAACGTGGGTGAGAATATGTGGAAATAAAGTTAAAATTAACAAAAATTGAAATGTGTTTTTTTTTTAACTTACCAAATGCTGTCAATTTCTCTCAGTATTTAGTTTGAGCGATTAATGAACAACATGGTGATGACATTGTTGTTTTTTTTAAATACAAACTCACAAAAATTGTTAAAAGTAAAAACTATGCAGTTATCACTGATAAAATTGGAAATAAAATCTGTGTTCACCTCTAATTAATATCCGTTATACTGAAAGACAATGTAAAAACGAAAACAGCAATTTGATAGGATTTAACAAAGACAATTATGTAAAGGTTATACTAAATCGATTAATGTGCTATACCTGGGACAAATTTTCAATAATATAAATATTCAACAAATTTTCAACAAACGAACAGATATTGAAAATTTGTCCCATATATATAGCACATTAATCGATTTAGTATAACCTTTACATAATTGTCTTTGTTAAATCCTATCAAATTGCTGTTTTCGTTTTTACTGCATTGTCTTTCAGTATAGCGGATATTAATTAGAGGTGAACACAGATTTTATTTCCAATTTTATCACTGGTAAAAAAATATTTAGGTTTAAATGTTTGTGGTTTGAGATTTGTATTTAAATATATGCTTATTTTAATTCATAAAAGCAATACTACCTATCTGCCATGACTGATTTTTATTTATTTAAATCACAGAAATAAATAACAGGCATCAAACTAATTAAGTACTAAGCTGCTCAATAAAAGTAATCTAATCAAATTAAAAAGTGTTAAAATTTTTATCATCTGCTAAAGACGTACCTATACTACTTACAGTAAGATTACTATTAATTACTACTAATATCTACAGTTTAAAATTTAAATGGCATGTAATATAACAACAGGGGTGGCCCCATCGCGGTTCTCTCTAATCACTGATGTCACAAAACACAAAAACTCCCACTATAAATTAAAACAGTATATTGTAATAAATTATTATCAAATTGTTTGCACATTTGCTGCTTGCAAAAATAAACTGATAGCAGATACAATCGCGGACTTAAAAAAGTTTACACCTGTATCATCTAGTTACCGGTTTTTTTAATTTTTGCATATTGTAATTTGGCTTTTGATAGTAATGTAGCAATTACTAAGGTTACATCCTAAAAATTCAATAAAAAATTGTTATCGAAACACCTCAGTTGTTTATTATACAATCCAAATTACTCAATATTATTCGATTAAAACATAAAAAGATTTGATAATATTTGATACTAGCAAATTCCTTCCTCCAATCTTGCAATAATTCTTCTTTTTTGTTCATCGTTTTAACAACTTCGAGGCATTTAAATGACAATTATTTCTTTTATTTTTTGACATTTTCATTTACCTATTAAAAACTAAATTTGTTGCTAAGCTACTGACTTTTTGTGAACTCACATGAAAAACTCAAGTGTAAACTTTATTAAGTCCGCGACTGTACTTTCCTCGGAATCTTTCTGATTCTCAAAAATTATCTAGTTAGGTACTTGGGCTCCTGGCATATAATGCGTACACAAAACGTTATGAAAAAAAGGGGTGGAGTCGGGGGACGCCCGACAGAAGCGAAGCTAAATCTCCCATTTGATATAAAAATAAAAAATAAATAGAGAAAATAGAAAAAAATATAAATAAATATCAAGTGGAATATGGAATAACAAAAACAAAAAATCATGACAAAATTTTTACAAAACTTTTATGAATCTCTGAATCAGTCATTTTCCCAAAAGGGATTAATTTTGAAATGTGCCACTGTTGCAGCCGGTGAGCGATTTGTATAATTATAGTACATTGACTAAAATTCTAAATACAAAAATCTAACGGTTTATATTATTTTAAACTCGTTTAATTAAACTTGGGAAACAAGCTAATCAAAAACGGATTGTTGATTGTTATTAACATTATTACTGTATATCGCGAATTTAGTAGTTCAACAGAATTGGATTCAGCTAATTTTAAAGAGGAAAATCTAAAGTTAATTTTTTCTTAACTAATCTTTTCTCGCGGCTTCGCTTGCGTTTAACTTTAATGTCGGTTTTTTGCTTACTTCTCAGTCCCCTTTATTAGAGGTACGAAATATTTCCTTGATGTATCAGAAACACTAATCAAAATCCGATCAGTTGTTTTTGAGTAAAGCCGTAATAAACAAACCGTGAGGGTGTCGTTTATTGGGACTAAAGTTACTTTTAAGTGGGACTCTACAAGTGCGGCCCTTGAGGTCCACATACGACGAACTTTCCAGTTTGATGAATATTGAATATTAATAATTAAATAAGAAATTACACAGAAAAGTAAGCATTTTAATCTTTAAAACATAATTATTATTTATTTTTAACAATAAATTTAAAAAACGGCTGGATCGATTTTTATAAAATTTCTTTCGGGTCTTGTTGATGTCAATATGCTTCTATTTACACCCTAACAAAGTCGATATCATTATTCATTCTCGAGATTTCGTCTTAGAAAGAAATGATAACATACGTACGTACGTACATACACACACACACAAATTGTACCCACGCACATATGGATATATTTGTACAATAATTTGTAGTGTTTTTAGATTTTTTTAACTTCCAATTGGAAGTTATTGTAATGGGTCCGAAAATCGAAATCAAACTGTATAACAAATTTTTATGTTTCAAGGTCACTACACTATTTTTAAAAAGATGTCTGTATGTGTGTGTACGTGTGTGTGTACGTACGTACGTACGTATGTGGTCAAAAAAGTAGATTTTATATGAAATCTCGTTCAAAAAAATGTTATCAACTTCGTTGAGGTGTCTATCAAAGCATGTTAACGTCACTATAATCCGACATAAATTTTATAAAAATCGGTCCAGCCGTTTTTTTTTTGTTTATTGTTAAAAATAAATAATAATTATGTTTTAATGATTAAAATGATTACTTTTCTGTGTAATATCTAATTTAATTATTATTATTAAATATTGTAACAAAACTGGTTGGTAACTTTGGTAAATATTTTATTTATTTATTCTTTCACAACAGTGACAACCGTTTACATTCTTTCGACAATTATTGTTCCTCACTTTATTCACTGTTCGCTTTTTGTCTATTTTCCGTTGGTCAGTTTTGCTTGACCGTTGGTCAGTTTTCGTTGACAAACACTTCGTCACTACTTGACCACTATGTGTCCACCATATATCTGTGGTACGTATATTGTTCACTGGGTCCACTATATGTTTATGGTGGTGGTATTTATTTGCCACCTGCAGATATCTTCCACACTGTCTGTCACTTTGCACCAGAAGATTATCTGCACTTCATCACTCGAAGATCTCGTCTGTCATTCGCAAATATCTTCCACACTGTTTGTCACTTGGTACTGGAAGATTATTTGCACTAGGTCACTCGAAGAACTTTTCACTCGCTGGTGGTATATTTATTTCTTGTTGCACTTTCCACGTCTGTTCTCGTTGAGAATGTATACGTGACTCTGGTGTTTCATTCTTGCTCTTGCTTATATAAACTTTCCTGGTCATTTTACATCCATGGTGGCGGTTTTTCTATTGTTGTCACCCAGAATATTTCTTCGCGCTCAAGGCTGCGTGATCCATTTTAAGCCAACGAATCAAGGCTGCAGCCAGCCTGCCTAGATTCGTTACAATATTTATCAAACTGCAGGGAAGTTCGTCGTATATGGACCTCAAGGGTCGCACTATTGTGAGTCCCAAATAAAAGTAACTTAAAGTCCTAATAAACGACCTCCCTCACGGCTTGTTTATTAAATAGTTTAATTCCGGTTCTGTCCGACATTCCACGATCACTAATTAGTAATCACAACTGATTGACCATTTCGAGAATATTACGGTGTTTCTGTGTCTAATCTGCATAGACTATAAATAAGGTTTTTAATAATAAGCAATTATATTCTGGAATAACCATATTTGGTAAGAAGACAAATTGTATCTGTTGAAACAGATAATTTGTTACGTTAGCACGTTTGAAGAACCAGCTTACGAGTTTATCAACTTATAGAACAGCCGATAACATAAACATTTGCTAGCAATTTATTAACAAAGCTTAACAATTAAAATTTAAACTGTATACACGGTCTAATTTTATGTTACCTACTAACTTTGAAAAACTTATTACTTGCAATTAACAATACTACCAATGAATTTTCAAGTATTGTATCATTGTATGTCACTGGCCATAAGAAATGTAAATCTATGACTATGTTTATATTTTTTATATTTTCGACGTAAAATCGTACGAGTTTTGGATATCCGTTCGCAGGGCCGAATTTACCCAAAATGCCGCCCTGGGGCACCGTGAAAAATGCCGCCCCACACTGAAGTTTTTTTCACAATTTTGTAAATAAAACTGCAGTGTTTATAATTTTACACAGATTTTTAATAATGAGAAAAAGTATTTTATTTATTTTAATTTATGAATATTTTCACGTTCCAAATTTTGCCGCCCCTGAAAATTTGCCGCCCTGGGCACTAGCCTCTAGTGCCCCTAGTGTAAATCTAGCGCTGTCCGTTCGTCCGCGCGTCCCTCCGACTGTATGCGCAGAGGCAATTCTAGTTCAACGAATCGGAGCCAAATAAACTCAAGGTTTTAGGGGATTCCTCAGACTTTTTTTTATTTTCTCCCTACTCCCTAAAATAATGGTAGTTTGATATAAAAATAACATAACCTTTAGCTTTTTTTAGAACGCATCACTCTGTGTAATTTATTACAAATAGTTGCCCCCATAATTCTTCCTACGCCACTGATTTATTTATTAATCCATCTGAAATACCATTCCCGACACGTTTTTTTAAACATACGCTGAGAGCATAACATAAGATACATCGAAGACAACCGATAAAGTATTGACTTTGATCAACGTTAGTCATTAGATGAAAAGAAAATTTAGTTAAAACATGATTTGCTTAATGAGATTAACTAATCAGCGCCATTACTATGCAGATTTGGATGCTACTGGGTTCGCTTTTTAATTCAACAACAATTTTAAGTAAGCAATTTCTATTTAAATTAAAACCACAGTCCGTAACAGGCATCTTCAGTTATTTCTGGACAAATATCCAAACTAATATTATAAATTAAAAAGTGTGTTTGTCTGTCTATCTGTCTGTTTGTAAAACCTCAATTCATGGCTTAACCACTGAACTGATTTCGACTAAACTTGGCATAGGGATTTCTTGAAGCCCGACAAAGAACATACGCTAATTTTATCCCGGAAAACTGTTCCCGATGGAGAGCATTCAAGCCACGATGCCATGCATCCACATTTCCACACTATAACTATGCATAGGTACCTATGGTGTTGGAAAGACAGAGAAGGTCATGAATTAATAATGAGTTCTATACGGTTTCATAGTTACGCATAATGTATTTGTGTACCCATTGCCTTTTTAACCGACTTCAAAAAAGGTGGAGGTTCTCAATTTGATGTGTATTTTTTTATGCATGTACTTACATTTTTTTATGTATGTATACCTATTTCTCCTGCATTTTTGAACCTATTTTGATGATTATTGTTTTATTTAATAGGGTATACCTTCGAGGTGGTTCCATATAAATTTTACTTAAATCGGTTCAGTAGTTCGACTGATTCTTTTATATTATGTATTTTTATGTATGTTAAGTGTATTTCTCACCTCATATCTCCAGCATTTGTAAACAGATTTTGATTATTCTTGTTTTATTTAATAAGGCATACCTTCATAAACCCGGAATGAGAAAAACATTAGAAAAAATAGCAGGCGATTGAAGTCGTGAAGTCCTCTGGACCACAATAAAGTGTTTGAGGCTAATTTTTAGAGCGTGTTATGTTTGGCGGTAAAATAATTAATGAGAAACTAGGATTTTTTTTTAAATCATCTGTAAGTGTATAGCTACTATTCTAATAAAAAATTACTAATATAAAATTCCAAGAAATTGTTTACATAAAAATGTATATTTAACTTTGTACATACACCTGTGCGATATACAAGCGACTAGGCCCTGCAGTCAGGGTCCATTCTGATTAGTCGAATATCCTATCTTGATGTCGTTTGACACACGCACATGCACTTAAACGAACGTAACAACTAACTAGTGAACTCTGTATACTAATATGGATAGCTGATAGCGATTAAAATGGGTTTTGTATGTGGAGAATGTTCAAATACATATTCTTCAAGACAGGCATTAATGTTCACAAAATTGGAATGAAAACTTCTTGTAAGGCTTGTAATCTAATTCTTTCTATAAAATTCGATCAATTTTTGGACATTTCAAAATAAAACCTAATTTAATATTATTATTTGAGATATCAGGATGTCCAAAATTTATACAGAACAGTGTTCTTGAGAATATGGAATGGAAAAATAAATTTTAATTAAGTTTTATTTTGAAATGTCAGAAAATTGATCGACTTTTATAGAAATAATTAGATTACAAACCTTATCTGAAGTTTTAATTCTAATTTTGTGAACATTAATGCCTGTCCTGAAGAATATGTGTTTGAACATTGTCCACATACAAAACCGATTTTTAATCGCTATCAACTATCCATATTAGTATACAGAGTTCACTAGTTAGTTGTTACGTTTGTTTAAGTATGTGTGCATGTGTCAAACGACATCAAGATAGGGTATTCGACCAATCATAATGGACCCTGACTGCAGAGCCTAGTCGCTTGTGTGCGACATCACAAATCAATATACATTTTTATGTAAACAATGTCTTGCAACTTTGTAATAGTGATGTTTAACGTTAACCATTTTATTACCAAAAAGCTCATAACAAGTTATTCGTTATACCTTTTTTAAATGTAATCGAATATCTGGCAACACATTTTACACTAGAAAAATGCTAAAAATGAATAAAATTCCCATAAAACGCAAGCCGCGCGCTCATTCACGTCCAAATTGACATTAATGGTTCGTTTTTATATTAACGGCTTCCGAGTCACAAGTTTAGTGTGCACAATTTATCGGCTTAATAGGGCTGAGATTAGTAACGCAAGTTACTCAGTGTCTATGGTTATCATCAATGACGTATTTAAGTTCAGTGCCGCCCCGGGTTACTCGAAATTAACTTCACCCTGCAGCGCCCTGTACGTTCAACTCTTCAGTCATCTTAACTGATTATGAATAGTCAATAAAAAATTTAAATAGTTTACTTTAGTATACGTTCTCAATAGCATACTCCAGCAAGAATCATTATTCAACCGAAAAAAAGTTATCGTATTTTATCGATAAGCGATATTTAGTTTTCAGTATTGTTCAGCCCTAATATAGAACCATTAAGAATTCTTTTCAGTTCCAGTATGAATAAGGATTGTAATTATTGTATGTATATCTTTAGAATATGGTTCAGTGCAAACGGTAGACGACATTGTTGTGCAAATTGTAAAACTGTTTAATATAATATAAACAATGTAATTTATATGATCGTAATTATTTTAATGTACCTAACTAACTTTACTTCTTATTAGATAAGTTAAATTCTTAATATCTACTAAATTTTACCAAACGTCTACATATTTTCATTATAATGCACACTACAATGTATACCTAAAATAATAACTTTGCGTGATTTACAATAGGGTGACAGTAGGTAATCAAAATAAAATACAAAATTTTGTTATAATGAAAGTTTATGCTCTAAAATAGTTATTAGAATTTTTATTTTTATTAATTAAGTTTCGTAAACATACTTAAATTAATAAATAAAATCATGATTTTTAATCTATGTGTCGCACGTGACTTCAAACACCTGTGACGTCAAATGTTCTCAAATTATTGCAGTGAATGTATCCGTAGAAACGGAGCTTAGATTGCTTACATCATGTTCACATAGGTACAAAACGGTATTTTTCAACACTGTTTCTGATATAATTAGCATCGAGTTAGTAGATATAAACGTACATTCATAAAAATATGACGTCATAGGTTCCTAGAGCAAAAACGATTTTTAGCGGGCGGGGCTAACATAAATATTTCAAAAATTATTTTTAAGCTAATTTGAAATCAGAATGAAGTGATTTAGGTGTCATTTTGTTCAGAATTTACTGCTCTACTAATATAACACAAAAAAAATTTTAGTCAAGTACCCTATTGTAAACTATCATAGATTACAAAAAACACACAGCAGTTTTGTCTGCATGTCCATTACTTTATTTAATAAACTGCCCACAGCTGTTCGAAACCTTCCTCTAAGTCAGTTCAGAAATCTTGTGAGAAGACGGTTGACTGAGGCTGGTCTTTATAAAGTGGAAGATTTTTCATTTATGTAATGTATTAAACTTGTTTTTATTTGACGATGTTATGCCACGTAGCTGTGGTGCTCAAACAAATAAATATCTATCTATCTATCTATCTATCTATTTATTTATTTTAAATTATAGACGCGTCGACAACTTATAAGATCATTAGCGTCTTGATTACATTAAATAACAATTAACTTAAAACTAAATGACATCACAAAACATCCATGAGCGGAGGCGGGATTCGAACCCACGACAGTGTGATCCAGAGGCTGCGACGCTAACCGTACTGGAACACACTATCCTCTTGTAAACTGTATATAAACAAATGAATTTTACCGTTTCTAATTGCTATACTAATTTAAATCACTTTTTAACTTTTTACAATTTTACAATATTTTCCCAGAAAATAAATAACGTATTTTTGCAAAAAGTCTGATGGTCTATCAGCACGATACCAGCTGTCAAACGGCTGAACGGATCGAAACCAAATTTTGGTAGAAAACGGTAGGTATATCTAGGTATTGATCCGTCAAAAAGAAATACGTTAGATGACAATCATGGTTTGGTTAATTTTAACAAAAAGGGAATGAGCAATAAGCGAAAAAAATGTAAAACAAGTCTAGGATTCCGGACACGATTGAGCCAAATCGGTGTACAGTGGCTGAACTACGAGTAAGTATAAAAGATAAATGCTTAAAGTAAAGCAATGTATGAGATATTTGTATTTTGTTGCTCTTGATTATTTCGCTAAACCAAAACCAAAAAATCGGGACGGAAAACTAGTAAAAAACACAATTTTTTTAAATGGGTATGGCTGTATCGCGGGTACAGACAGATGACGTAAATACCGTTTAACACAAATAATTGCATTCGTTGTCATGAAAAGAAATACATCCATGACTTTTATTTATCTTATATAAAATCAAATGTTCGTAAAATATAATAAATAAAATAATTGTAATTTTATTTTTTTATATTTTAAATTTACAATACCTATGTTCAGGTAGCTACCTACCTAGCTATATCTACCGATTTTCATTATTAAAAAATAAAAATAAATAAAATATTAAAAGCCTTTGGGATCCGAACCTGCAGAGCTTTAAGTTTGTACCTGCGTTGGCTGTCGGTATAGACTCATACTTTACCACAGGGCCAACATGTCTTACTATGTCTGAGAACGTAAAATCTAGTATGTATACATAACATGCTGTTTTGTTTCACATGTCAACCACTTCCGACTATTTCCGTTACATCTAATATTTCTAAAATGCCACCCCAGTATGAGACATTAGACGTTATTCGCGTCAAAATGTAATCATCGACATTATATATTAAGTATTGTGTATCCTAATTGATGGTGCTTTGCTAAAAGTACGCTTTGCATTGAAAGTTGAAACAGCGGTGTTAATTCGCTGAGATTAAAACATATACACAACTGGTACATAATTACAGTGAGAGAGTTCGATACATGATATCGATTTGTATTCATATTAATGCAATCAAATATGCACACACATTGTACTCTATCATCTGTTGCATATACTGCATATATGCATACAACTCGGTGTTGTGTTTCAGGAAATGATATGTAGTGCTTCGCTACATTATTATGCATACAGAGTGATTCAGGATATTATGGCACCCATAATGGTGGCTGTACACTCTTGACCGAGAGCTTTCGCTATGTCTCCCCCGAGACGTCTCTCTTGCTCTCCATCCCGGACGGAGAGCAAGCGAGGAACACCGAGACACCCCGAGGCTAGACAAGCGCTACAAATTACACTCTCGCACTCGCATTGCCTCGGCGAAAGTGTACAGCCGGCATAATGGTGGCTGTACACTCTCGACCGAGAGCTCTCGCTATGTCTCCCCCGAGACGTCTCGGCCGAGAGGTCTGTGCTCTAGTACGACCATGTACACTCTCGCTAGATCAGTTGCAGTTGTGTACAGTAGTTCGCACGAGACCCTTTGACTCGGGCGCAAAAACCGACACGGGATGGACAGTAAGCGAGGAACACCGAGACACTCCGAGGCTAGACGAGCGCTACTATTTACACTCTCGTACTCGCCCTGCCTCGGAGTACGTCTCGGCGAGAGTGTACAGCTACCTTAGAGGATCAATATTTATGAGGATTTCGGAGAAGACGTGCAACTCATTGATGGAAGCATCATTCACCATCTGGACGCCGAAGAATCTTATCCGTGTTTGGGCGTGAGTGAGTGTTTCATTCAGGACTTCAGACGGTTATGACGTCTGTTGTCGAGCGTATATAATTTATAATATCTATCTATCCGTATTCAGGACGTAAAAGTCGTCAAAGAGACTCTCTGTAACAAGTATCGACATACTCTGCGACAAATCTGGAGTTCAGAGTTGTCCGGGAAAAACCGCAAATAATAATTAATTATATGTACTGTAAATCCATTCTTCGAATTTCAATTCTTTAATTCTATTTTTTTAGCATACCTGGTAGACCTCATACTAAAAATGTATCAATTTGGGGAGAGGTACCTCTTGCAAGGCATGACAATGATTATTGTAAATAAATGTCTCAATTTCATCAAGTGGTGCAGTTGACTATACGAATCTACAAAATACTGACAATAAAAAATAATTTTAAAAAAATCGAATTAGTCTGCCACCGATTTCATGTTTTTCATCACATTTTCTGTGAAATTTTAGTACTGTCATCCAGTAGACGTTTATACGGTGGGAGCTATAAGTTTAGTGTGGAAGAATCCATATAAAAAATCCCAGATCATCTGCGGCCAAAATCCTCGGACAGGTCAACCTTATTATCTTATCTAATAGTCGTCTTAAAAGAAAAAAACAAATGTTAATTTATATTAAACTTTTGTTCAGGGTCGGCTTAAGATACCATCAACTAGGAAGACCAAGTGCTGGAGGGTGTCATGCAGTACGTCTGAAATCTTCTAAATAGAAAGAAAAAAAATAAAAGGAACGCTTAAATTGACTGGAGAATCAACAATCTTAAAGTCGACACTGATTTCATCCGAAGTATTTTTGAGTTACCTGAAACTAATGGCATATTTATTTTACAAATCGATGATATGAGCGCACCTTCGTGTGGTCGCGCACAGTATGCGGACAAAGATGCAAAAAAAATCGACGAGTTGAGAAAAAAACGGTAATAGAAGCGCGCGACCTGATGATGCAAAGCTAGGGAGTATGCAGTCAGCCGTAACGCGTCAATAGAGAAGACCAGTAGATGTAGAGAACAGGTGGAAACCGATAAATGTACATAACAGTAATTCCCAGTGAATTTCACTTCAGACGCAACGTAGACCAGTTTTTGTTCACCTGGGTAGTTATGGAAAACATTATTTCACTAAATACAACATCCACTGAACTAAAACATGCATCACTATCAATATTTTAATTTAAAAAAAAATAATTACAACAAATTTTTGAAGTTATGCTTCTTTTGGCGCGTTATGGAAAAATGATGAGAGTGAATTTTTACGTTTTAACACCATGAAGTTAGTCGAAAGTAACACCATGAAGTTAGTCGGAAATTCATGATTAATCACCAGTCACAATGTGACAAGAGCATTTTCAGTTTTAAATAATATTAATAAAAGCTATTGCTATACAAACGCTCGTTTATGCCGCTTTCGTTAAATATGAGTTCGTACTCCAACACCGGTACTGTTTACATTATTATTTTTCATGATTATTATACCCTATTATATGGCACTGGTAAGTAAGATGTACGTAGCGTAACGGATAGCACCGACGCGTCATACGCAATAGGTCTCGGGTTCGAATCTCAACACAAACATGCTTTTTTTAATAAATATATTTAATAAATTAATAATCTATTAAATTAAATTAATTTATTTAATATCTTTATTTTATTATTTTATCGTCTTTTTTACAAACGTTTAGTACTGGCACGCGGGATAAAATTTTTGGAGTTATTTTTGTTTTGTTACGCCAAAGAAGTATAACTTATGACGTGCGTACATAAGTACACACACACTCTTTTTTTTAAATATTGTTAGTCATCATTGTTAGTAATGTATGTTTTTGTTCAGTGCTAATGCAACAAACCGTCTTAATTAATATGTGTCCATAGCGATAAGCAATTATTTCGAAACTAGCCGTTACCCGCGCTCCGTACGCATTAAACGTCGATTTTCGCAGACTTTTTAATAGCAATTGTGTCTCAACGAGTAGTACTTCATATATCATGCGGTGCCAGAGTTCATCTTGCCTCACCGCCTTGGCAGCCCTAATTTTTCAATTTTTTTCTGTCTTATTATGTGTCGTCGACTACAGAAATAAAACTGACGTCAAAATGTCGATCTCAACGTGTAGACTTTCATATCATCATGGGGTGCCAAAGTTTATCCTGCCTCAACCCCTTGGCAGCACTAATTTTTCATTTTCCTGTATAAAAAAAATAATAATAATTGTGACTCCCTATTTGTCAAACCGAATGTTAACTGCCGCAAATAAATTTGTCTCTGTATTTGATACATACAGGGTGCTGAATTGCTTTGCGGGTAATAGGGATTTAACCCGTAAAATCAAACTTTTGCGATTTCCTGCTTCCCTAATTATTTTAGAAAAAATATTTTCGAATAAAAGTTTTAGAACATAAAATTCTGCATCTAAATCATTAAACAAAATTAATTTTGCTTGCTGTGTAACGGCAGAAATTTGATATAAAAATGTCAAAATTACCTCAAAGACAGATATAGCGATAGCCATGGAACTTGAACAAAATGATTAGAAATTGTTCTGACAGCTAAAACGTCATCATTTTGTTCAAGTTCCATGGCTATCGCCATATCTGTCTTTGAGGTAATTTTGACATTTTTATATCAAATTTCTGCCGTTACAAAGCATGCAAAATTAATTTTGTTTAATTATTTAGATGCAGAATTTTATGTTCTAAAACTTTTATTCGAAAATATTTTTCCTAAAATAATTAAGGAAGCAGGAAATCGCAAAAGTTTGATTTTACGGGTTAAATCCCTATTACCCGCAAAGCAATTCTGCACCCTGTTAAGAAATCCGACAATCGGTTCTGGGATTATCAGCTTGCACTGTACAATTACCAAGTTCATTTTCAGGAAAGGCATGAGGGTAAAAAGGTCAAGAATCCTCGGTCTGTTTGCACATCGCAACTGCAAGTTCTCTCTTGTATTCTCTGTGGTGGGCAGCGGCCGGAACAGCTGTGGTGCACGACACGTGACCCCCCACAGTGTGCCGCCAATGTACGGCATTGCGCCATGACTATATATACCAGCATACATAATATAAATATAAGTATAATAATATGATGAATGCCGTGTTCTTCGTACTCTCTTGTTCTCAGATGCTAGATCAGTTATTTATCGACGCTAGAGAAAAATTAATTTGTAATTTAATAGTTTACTTCCAGAATTTACAAAGCACGGCGGTAAAGCACTCGCCGACTTTACGATATCAATAAATTGGCTTGACTAGTTTATTGACCAAACTGTACCACCGTGCAATCAAAAGTTCAAATAATTACAAACGCTAGGTTTTACAAGGCGTTGTCAGAAAATCAAAGCTAAAAACGATTCAGTCGATATAAATAAAGTTTTGTCTGTCTGTCTGTATGAATGTCATGCAAAACGAACAACCTCAAAAGTAGAGTCGGTAGTAGTGGTCAGTGGATTTTCTTTCTCGGGTCATGTCGAATTGACTATATGGGATACTTTAAAACCGAAAAAGGTTTCTAACTTTTTTCAGTACCTATCTAATTTTTTTTATTCCTTTAGGTCCTCATAGACAGAGCATTGAAGGAAAACAAATTTTCGTAATATTACAAACTTAGAAATACAAATTTTACAAGCACTTTTTTGGTTAATGAAACAGAATTTATAGTTTCAAAAATATATATTATATACTATTGATAGAAAATGTTCAATTTTGTGGTCGCAAATTGCTCTCAAAAGGCTTTTAAATCTATAATTTTGATCCTAATTTGTTAAACCCCAGTAATCCCTGCCCTCCTAATCAAAATGCTCAAATTACGTCCATGTAATTACTACCCAACCGAGACTCAATTTTTGTAGTATACTACTTATTAAAACATAGTATCTTACTATGCACAACTAAACCAACCCTTCAATAATCAGTAATAACGTTGAGTAACTATAATTTAGTCCAATGATGTGTAAACTTTTCAGCAACGCCTCTTCCCCATAGAATAATATTTTAATATTGATCATCATATTCGAAAAATTCTTAATGAGAAAAATGAGTTTGGGATAGATTGGCGCCTTCATTAGAATGTTCATACCCCACAGTTTGTCTTAATCAATGGTTTATACTTTTATTATTTGAAATATTCTCTGAATACCTGCCGATTTAAATATTTAATTACATAGGTATTCATTGAAAACAAGTAAATAAATCGCAAGCTAAGAAGGAAACAGTAGCCAAGTAGCCGACATACGGATAATCTGCCCAATGTTATTAAACATACTGTATAATACGACTAACAAACCTTAATTCATCATGGCCATAAACAAGAATTATGTAGAAGACTTCTTCAAATTATGGCCTCTAACTATTAGAATTATTGGAATTTACCATCTGATAGTAATTAGATTATTGGCAGAGTTTTAAATCTAGATTTGGATTTAAAGCCATATATTTTTATTATTTATGGATATAATCATAAATTACAAATTGATGTATAGTATATTTTAAAGTACTTTTTTATATTTTTAATGCAAGGTCGTCAACACAAATACATATTAAATATATCTGTCTATTTTTAATATTGCTTTTTATACTATCAGATTAAATCTATAATCATGATATGTTGAATTTAAACCGTGTTTTGAGAAAATTAATATATCTATTGGGATCAGTCAAATGAGCATATGACATCTGGTGCCAGAAAATTGTACTCAAAACGAGGAAAAATTTTACATGCTAACAGTGCAAATTTATCGTGAAATTGTTTATTACAAAAATAAAACAAGTAAAATAAACAAAAAGTTTATCGAAAATGCAATTCGCGACGTTTTCTAATATCGTGGCATTAAACACTACCAGTTATTGCCTTGTAAAACTTACTTTACAGCGAATTATTTTCAAATGACATGTGGTAAAACTGAATTTATGAATTAAAAAAATATTTTATATTAATAATAAGATGTACTCATTATCATACTGTACTACAATAGTTAAATCACTGATGATTGACAAAATTATGTATATAAAAATATTTTGAGGTTAGTAACTTACCTACTTATTACAATATAACATAATTATGTTGCAGTTATGTGTTTACATTATTCACCTAACCCAGCCTTAAAGGATCATTGAACGGATGATTAATTTCGTGGAGATTTTCTTTTAATTTGGATGTTTTTAAGCAATATGCCGTAAAGAATACTATTTTTGACAGCTCATTATTCATGCATTTTTCTCTTTATATTTCTGACATTTGATAATATGTCCGGCTTTGAGAATCCGTTCTCCTTCAACGAAATTCCTTTGTTTAGGATTCGTACCGGCCCTATCACAAATTACACTTATTTATTTTATCATTTCTTTGAAAATCACGAAGTTACACGCAAAAGTATACCCCGTATATGAAATTTCCTCTGCGCCATGTTTTTTAAGCTCTACCCATCTGACGGATCCCATTACCTATATTATCCTTTTGTAGTCACCAATATGTTCTACCATCTTTCCTGAAAATTAGTAAACATTTTGAAAATTCGTGACACATTGGTATGAAATTTAAAAACACGATGTCATATTATGCACATTTCTAGGAAGAATCAACAGGCTGTTTGCAACTTGAGACCTTGTTAACTCATTGACACGTTTGCTATCATTTTTAGATTACAGAATATTATGTAAATATCGATGTCAGATGTGTTTGGAACAAGCGGTCGAAGAAAAGAAAGTGCTTTGTCACAAATAATAACTGTTACACCCACTGCTTAGATTATTGACGGCTTTACAAAGGTAATCTCTAATATTTATGCCTCCCATTTTGACGACATTAGCTTACATTTACATATTATTATTAAACACAATATACATGAAGAAGGGCGACTAGCAATTTAAGTGTAGGACAGTGTAATACAGTGGTCAATATTATGTACTAAGAGAGGAGATGTCTGTGTGGCCTTTTAGATCTTTATTTATAGAATCTTATAGTTCGACAACCGTATGGACCTATTTAACATTAAATATTATATCGTTTTATTTAAATTGAAAGCGTCTGAATTATTCTATATGTCTATATTATATCGTAAGTAATATTTTTAATTTCAAAAAAGCAAAATTATGATATAAAAATTTAAATCCCTCTGTTGTGTAGAAACATGATTTATAAATATTTTTCCGCTATTTTGCAAATCTTACTCAATATTCAAGAGTCGCATACCTACAATAACAAAAACCAGACATAATATAAATTTTTCGTAGGATTGTGGACGATAATAATGATTAAAAAAAAAACTTTTTAACAAAAAAAAAACCTCCTTCAAAAAACCACTAAAAAGAGGAAAATAATGAAATTTTGAGGTATGTGCCAATTTAATAAAATATGAAGTTGGTTAATTAAATTGGCACAGACCTCAAAATTTCATTATTTTCCTCTTTTTAGTGGTTTTTTGAAGGAGGTTTTTTTTTTGTTAAAAAGTTTTTTACTTTTTAGTGTCAAAAAGTGACATTTACCTTAAAAGAATCACACACCGCTACTCACTTTTAATAAACCGACTTTCTTACGCTGTCTAATATGTCAAAAAGTGACATTTACCTTAAAGAATCACACGCCGTTACTCACTTTTATTAAAATCAGCCGAACTACTGAATCGATTTTGATGAAATTTCTATGGGACCAATCTGAAAGTATATCCTTTCAAATTTCAAAATCAGTTTATAAATGACTGAGTTATGAGGTAACAAACATAAAAAAAAAACGAAAAAGAAAAAAATACAACCGAATTGAGAACCACCTCCTTTTTTTGAAGTCGGTTAAAAACATTACATAATTGTTTCGAACAACGTTTCGTATATTAATACTTTTTCAAGTTTATAATTTTTTTATTTCATTTTAGAAAAAAAATGCTAATAGACCCCTCCCTCCCGCTTAAAACTTTATTACACATTCCTAATCCTGAGGATACATTTTTTTGCCTCAAATTAAGGCTCATAATCCTTTCTTGGGACACTACAGGTCAAATTTTAATTTCGGGCCACACAACGCCCATTTAAACATTAGATAGTTTTAAGCCAGCTCTATTGAAAAAGCTTTCCAGTATTTTTAAAAAACGCCATATGCATTTTTACCTTTAATTCGATCCCAAATTAAAACTAACCCTCTAAGTTCAAAAATTAGGCTGGAAGAGTGTAAACAGTGAACGTCCGTTTTTCACTTTTTTGCGTACATACAAAAGACGCATACTCGCACAGTCAGACGCTAATGACCTCAGTTGTCGAGCGTCTATAATCCACAATTCATTCATGCATTCATTTACTCGCACAGTATTATTTTTTTAACCTATAGCACGAATTTATATTTTCAATTTGTTAATTTAATTGTAAATTGGTACCTAATTTTACCAGTTATCGGTAACTGGGGGCTTGTAATAGAGAAGTCATTGAAACGCCCTATGAACAATGGCATCGCTATACGCGCTCGGGCGGGCAGTGTAGCCTAGTGGTTAGCGTACTTGGTACCGCAGCAACTAGACTAGACTGTCGTGGGTTCGAATCCCACCTGCGCTCATGGATGTTTTGTAATGTTATTTAGTTTTAAGAAAGTTGTTATTTAGTGTAGTTGAAAGACGCTAATGATGTCGACGTGTCTATAATCTACAATAAATAAAAATATAGGACTGACCTTTGTAGTCTATTACTAACTGGATTGACGTTTCTGTGAAACGCGATTGTGATCAACTGAAAGCTCATTCAGCGCCTCGAAATGGTATAGACGGTAGACTTGGGTACTTCCGCACATGTATGATTCCAGGAACCATTATTTTTATCTCCTCTCTCGAAGACGTTTCTATCTTTCCATAGAACGCAACTTAACATGTCCATACTCACAAACACAACGGCCAGTATTCGTTCACACCCGAATGAAAGTGCGTATCCCCCCAGGGGGGACATTGGAATGTGGTTGCTATCGCAAATTGCATTTCAGTGTTCTTTGGGTATTAGCGCTCCCAGGGACCCGACCTCGTACCAGTCGATTTGTGTATGTCGGCTGGCGGATTCAACGCGTCTATAATCTACAATAAATAAAAAAAATAAAATATACGCGCTCGGCTATTTTAAAGTCCTACGTGCGCTGTGGCGACCCTGCATTTTTACAACTCCTAGGGGGGCGCAATCTACAGTTTGAAAAGCACTGGTGTAATGTAAGCACAACAATTCAAGTAAATAGCGACGATAAACAATGTCGCTCACCTGAACCCGATAAGAACACACCGGTAAATCAACACTGTATTATATTTAAATGTTGTAAAGATACGCGGGGTCATCCTACGCAACGTATAGTTCAGAACTTTCGTACTGGTAGATCACAAATAAGTGATCGCATATCATGTTAAGAGTTTTCAATGGGCTATCTAACTGAATTTTCAAGGTTGATCTGCGTGTAGGTACCTATAAGCACATGTTTTCATAAATTTCTCTCTATCATCTTTTTAACCGACTTCAAAAAAGGAGGAGGTTATATATTCGGGACCTATATGTATTTTTTATGTATGTTAACCGATTTCTTCTGCATTTGTGAACCGATTTTGATGATTATTGGTTTATTTAATGGCATACCTCCGGGGTAGTCCCATATAAATTTTACTTAAATCAGTTCAGAATGCAGCTTTATCTTAAAAATAAACTAATTTATAAACTTGAACCTTAATTTATGTAAAATTTAATGGAAATATTTTTACAAAGTATATCTATTTTTATTATCCAATTAACCGTAAGGAAAGTACATTCGAAAAACTAACTGAAGGTGATTTTTTGCGAAAAAGGGGATGTTCGGGACTCAGATTTATGAACATTATTTCTATATTTTGGAATATGACATGTTCCTTTTTGTGGATGGTTTTCATATGGCCAAATTTAACAATCACCACTCACCAACGTTGGTACTGGAAGACATTCGCTTTGAGGGGGTTTTTTTGAACACACATCAAAGGGATTGGCCAACGCCGGTCTTGATTTGTAGTTAATATGACTTTGTTTTCATCCAGACCACTAGACAGTTTTCACTACGCGATGTTTGTCAGTATGTGATACTATTGTGATTAATGAGTTGCATGAAACATGTATATTAACCGCTGGGCACAAAAAATTATTACCACTGAATTACTTGTAATAACTGCATCATCTTCGCTATCAATTTTGTTTAATGTTGGTGTAAATTCTCTAAACATTGGATGTACTAACCTTGATCAACGCTGGTCAAACAGAATCCTGCCGTGTGAATACTGGACATATACAAATGATCACACATGGCCAACCATACCCAACATTGGTCGCCAATACATTCGCCAACATTGGCATACGTTGCAACTATGTCGTTTGGAGCCGGCTTTAGTGAAGATGTTTCCACACTCACTACATTTTTTTAGAAATCTCAAATCAAGCAAAATTTTATTAAATTCGAAGTTGCTATAATTAAATAGAGCAATTTGATCCTTGAAAACAGTGTAGAAATTGTCGGAAGTGCAGAGCACTTCCGTGGCACGTAGGATCAATAAAAAGCAATACTGATTAATTCAAAATTTGCATTTAATACTAACTTTTAATACCAACATTTTGAAGAATACCGAAACGTTAGTATTAAGTGCAAATTTTGAATTAATCAGTAGATATTGCTTTTTATTGATCCTACGTGCCACGGAAGTACTCACTTCCGACAATTTCTACAAAATTTTATTAGTTTGCTTTAATTTAAACCGGAACTAGTTCGACACCACATTAAACGATTGTTGATTTTGAAACACGAGCCGCATGTAGAAGTGCTCACTATTTTAGATACAGAAAGACAAATAATCCAGAGTCATAAGGAAATCAATAAAGTAGCATTACTGAGCAATAATGGCCAGCATATGTCATGTCTATAATAACTTGGTATTATTGTTGGTATACGTTCTCTTCTTTATCACAGGTACAAGTACTGTACAAAGGAAAATCCATTCAGCATAAAATGTTTCAAGTAATTTTCTGTTAGGGATGAAGTCGGTTAAAAAGTATAGTGTCAAAAAGTGACATTTACCTTAAAGGAATCACACGCCATTACTCACTTTTATTAAATCAACTTTCTTACGCTGTCTGATATGTCAAAAAGTGACATTTACCTTAAGGAATCACACGCCGTTACTCACTTTTATTAAAATCAGCCGAACTACTAAACCGATTTTGATGAAATATCTATGGGACCATTCTGAATGTATAGATATCCTTTCAAATAAAAAAAAATTCAAATCGGTTTATAAATGACGGAGTTCTGAGGTAACAAACATAAAAAATACAACCGAATTGAGAACCACCTCCTTATTTTGAAGTCGGTTAAAAAAAAAGAAAATGGAGTGTGACACTTGTTTAGAAAACAAGTGCCTAAACGGTAAACCAAAAATGTATACATCACAATTTATTTCGCCTCACTTTCCCGTCAAATATGCAGGGCAATGCAAGAATTTTGCAGGCAAATCGAGACCAAGATCGATATCTCTCTATTGATACAGAAATGAAACCATCAAAATTACGAAACTAGTAAGACCTGCAAAGTATCGGTGAGACTGAAGCACTAATCCAAACTCTCAAAAATTTCAGTTACAACGTCGTCTATTTCCCGATAGTGCTGTCTTAAATATAAGAGTCTTATAGACGAATCGAGAACAAGATTGATAGCTACCTCTCTATCGAGTCCGAGACGAAACCATCAAAATTACTAAACTAGTAAGACCGGCACCGATACCTGTCTGGCCTAGGTGATACCGAAGCACTAGTCGAAACTCTCTAAAAATTCCAGTCACAGCCAAAGTGTGCGGGTGTACAGCCGCGCACTAATTTTTCGAAAGTTGCGCAGCCGTTTTTGTATTCTGCGTACAATGGGCTTGTTCAGCATTTTTTTTATTTCATTTTATAGAAGAATTGCATCTAAAAATGGCAAAAATCCAAATTTCACCAAAAAAGTAATTTAATTTAGAGTAATAAGAAGTATTAGAAATATCTTGTATTTTGGTGTCCGTCTTGTGACTTCATGTGTTGTTTACACGACGCGTTTCAGCAACAAGTTGCCATCTTCAGGTGTTGCTGAAACGCGTCGTGTTAACAACACATGAAGTCACAAGACGGACACCAAAATACAAGGTATTTCTAATACTTCATATTTCATGACTTGGAGACCTAACACTCTAAAAAAGTATCAAAATTTAGAGGGTCAAAAATGTTTTGAAACGGCCTTTAACATTTAAACGTCAAACGAAATCTCTTTTGACTTCAAACACAGGCACAGGACCGCCCCCACTTGCACACATTTTTGCTCCCTTATATTTTTGGACCGCGCTGCAGTCAGCGAAAAAATTAGAGGGAACATTGCTCACAGCATCGTCAATTTTCCCGATAGTGCTGTCCGGTTATGTTACGGTTATAGAGCACAGGCATCACAGTGATCCGTACACATAATGGCTCTATATAGACGACACCCACACGCTAATAACAATACAGAAACAGATAAGGTGTCGGTTACAAATCTTTTATTGTAAACTTGAAGTGTTATTTATAACAGTTAACGATGTTTAAATGAAGACGTCGTTAATATACATACGTGCGCTGCGGTCAGAGCCGGACTTAATAAAACACTATATAAACCCTTTCTTTCATAGTTATAATAATTTTAGTAACCGGATAGTGATGCGCTTAACCCCTTGTTTATGATAAGCGGCATTTGCTTGTATCGTATTCGAGATGACGAAAATAATTTTCGGATGGTAGAATGTAGACTTACAGACCGAGAGCTAGTGACAATTTTTTGGTGTTATTTATTCAAGGACTTATTTTTGTTAAGATGTTGAGGGAGGCATACTAAAGTGCCTTGAGTAAGGGATTTTGCTAGATAGCGGTATGGGAGGGATGCAGATCGCCCCCAACCGTTTCTCGGACGTGACGGAAATTTTTCTCGGAACCATGTCCGCATGTTTGTTCCGTCTTTGGAACTGTTTTAGTAATAGACCGAGAGCTAGTGACAATTTTTTGGTGTTATTTATTCAAGGACTTATTTTTGTTAAGATGTTGAGGGAAGCATACTAAAGTGCCCTGAGTAAGGGATTTTGCTAGATATCGGTATGGGAGGGATGCAGATCGCCCCCAACATTTAACAAAAAAATGGTCACAATTATTATTGCTTCAAGGCTGAAATTGTTTGTATAGCTTGTCGGTGATCCAATAATGCCATTATAATATTTGCAGATCGATTGGTCAGTATTAAAGGGGTGAGAGATCACCCTAAACGTGTCATGTACCCGACAAAATTTATATTATTAGTTCAAGGTTCAAACTTTAATATGTTGTTACGACGACTGTTTTAAGCATATATTTCAATTTGCAGAACAAAATGTCGGTATTAACACCCTTGCAGAACAATATAAACACCTACGCGAGCAAGTTTCCCTCTAAGAGAGGGGGTTAATACCGATATTTTGTTCTGCAAATTGGAATATATAGGTACTTAAAACAGTCGCCATAACAACATATTAAAATTTGAACCTTGAACTAATAATATTAATTTCGTCTAGTACATGACACGTTTAGAGTGATCTGCCAACCCTTTAATACTGATCAATCGATCTGCAAATATTATAATGACATTATTGGGTCACCGACAAGCTATACAAACAATTTCAACCTTGAAGCAATAATAATTGTGACTATTTTTTTTTGTTACATGTTGGGGGCGGTCTGCATCCCTCCCATATCGCTATCTAGCAAAATCCCTTCCTCAGGGCACTTTAATATGCCTCCCTCAACATCTTCACAAAAATCAGGCCTTGAATGATTAACACCAAAAATTTGTCACTAGCTCTCGGTCTATTAGGTACTAAAACAGTTCCAAAGACGGAACAAACATGGATCGTTTCCTTTATTGAGCGGACATGGTTCCGAGAAAAATTTCCGACACGTCCGAGAAACGGTCTCTGGCACTTTTGCGTTGAAGGAAAGAAATGGAATGTCCGAGGATTGCGGACCGATCTTATTCCCACAAACCATCTTGTGGTTCTAAGGTCTAAACAGCCAGGAATATGCTTCATCGTGTAAAACGCCGAGCCTACCCGAATATGTCAAACACTCGATAAATATTAAATAATACATATTATGCACGTACCTACTCTCATTCAATAAACGAATTCTTAAAGTACGGATACATAGTATGCAAACACAATGCAGCAACACACACGCTTGAATCAATGTCATGTTTTCAAACATTACGCATGGTACATACGACCACCGTCCACATTGCATTTAGTATATTTGATTTTATTGTTGTCTATGAAGGTGAACTCGGTATTTGTGCAAAGTGGTTGTATTTTTTTCGAAATGAGCGATACTGACGATGAAATGATGTTATGAATAGTTTACTTAAAAAAAAAACGAAAATTAAAATAAAATCGCTGATTTTGGGTCAACAAAATTAAAAATTTAAAAATTTGATCACCTGTGAAGTCTATTTGAAAAATAACTATTTTACTTAAAAAAGCAACACCACTATATGCACTATACACTGACAAAAGAGATAGATTAAAGAAATAGTTTTATTTTCTCCATCGGGTCAAATAATAAAAACTTGATAAACCCCGTCCAATAGTAGTCATAAATCTTTTTGATGTACCGCTCTTATAGCGATCACAAAATATGTATGTGTGCAGCGTGCGCTGTGTGGTACTGTTTGTAAATACGTCCACGCACTAACTCTGTTTTCGTGTATGCAATGTATTTGCGTTTGTTGCGTGTCATGTTTGCATTCTATGTGTCTGCAGCTTTATACTGTGGCCGTTGTTGACCTTGACGAATAGCGATAGATCTCGTGATGAAGTCGGACTATTAATATGCCGGAGTATGGGCATGTTACGATGCGTTCTAAGGAAAGCTAGGAAACATCTTTAACAGAGGATATGGTTCCTGGAGCTATACCTGTCCGGAATTACTTGATCAGTGTCAAAACACGAAGATCGGAAATTGAGACGGTCGGACGACTGTTTAATCGGAGCGTGTGAAAGGTAGTGTTGCCAGATGGGGATGAGAAAACTAAGTAGGTGTGTGCCCAAAAAGCCCTAGAAGCTCTTAGATTTTAATATTTTTAATATTTGTTCGTTGGAAGTTGGAACTGATGTATGCAGTAAAGACAAAATGAAATAAAATCTACTAAAAAACAAAAAAAAGTCATCCACCACCGAAGTTATGACCTTTTCTTTTGGTCTGTTAGTCGTCTAAATTCCTTTTGATATATTATAATTATGTTTCAGTTGACTAAGCATCAAAAAATCATTGGATGTTTGAAAAATCCTTAAATCTCTTTCTATCAAAAAATTAGAGATAAAATCCCTAACATGGGCATCACTTCTAAAAGGTGTCACTTCGTCAACAATTTCACTATGAATCGCAGCGTCGCGTCCCTATAACTGCTGGATACGATATCATACGAACATTTTAGTGACGATTAAGGACATCCGGCTGCTAGATGAGTCGGGCACTTTTTTGGATCGTGTCACGTGTGAAAGACATGGAGTCTTTCACACGTTCCGACTATATTAGTAGACACCTTACAAAAACTCTTATGACAAAAACAGTACACTGTGAAAGAGATACTGGCCATAGAATTTATAGTAATCACATACCCATTAGCGACATTAGCGTAGAGAACAGGTTGACTGTCCCCTAAAGCTTCTTCTGTTTGTTAACATATTCTTTATTTCTTTATCAAGTATACCACATAAATCCATGATGAAGTGTCAGACCGTAACACGGCACTGTAAACTGTAATTTACGGTTGCAATATGAACGGGTAATCTGTAGTCACAGTCAGGGGTTTTATGCACAACATCACTGAGTGTAATACGATATAGACGTTAGCCGTTATCACTTTAACGACCGACCATATTTTCAAAAAAAAAAGAACACTATAACTGTTACGCGAGATTTACTTCCCAGCCGAGAGTCTTAAATAACAGGGAAATGACAGAGATTAAAAGTACAATAGACATGATCCTTTGAATGCATCAACGAAGTCTCCAAGAGCTAGACTTAAAAAGAGGCTTGGTGTGTGGGTAAAAGCACACTGCTAACTTTCCATTGAATGCCCTTAGAGATTAGAGACCAGTCCACCGTATTGAGAAACTGTTTGCAATACAGGTTAACATTTTATAGTAGTTTTTTTGTTATAAAAAAACCGCTAAATCAATTTTTTTACAAACCTTATCAGTTGTTCATTATGCAAGTATGCGTCGAATGAAATTGGTCCGGAGTCGATATTATTATTTGTTCTCGAGATATGCGAGACGAGAAATATTTTACAACAATTTTACAGTAAACAAAAAACTGCTAATTAAAATTTCCTGCAAACCTAATCAGGTGTTCATTATGTAATTGACAGACAGACAGCCAACAAAGTGATCCTATAAGGGTTCTGTTTTTTTATTCAGAGGTACGGACCCTAAAAACATTCAGGATGACCGACAAAACCTCAATAAAATTAGGTGGAACTTTCTGTCGAACCCTGTATTTTGAATCACCTGTAAATTTAAAATGTGACGAAGCAATTAATATTTCATGCTGTCTTTTACAATAAACTTTAATCAAGTTCTAACAGCGAATATTGTGAAGTTTTTTTTTCTTTGTCTCCCTCTATATGAAATTAATTTATTCTTTCGGTGTGTAAAATTCGATAGTTAATTGAGGCCATGTTACGTAATAGCAATTAATGAAGCAACAGATTATGTTCTATTAATAACCGATTGATTAGTTTTGGCCATTGACCACACTGTCCAGATGTTTTGCTACCGCAGTACGCTGCCATTTTATTTCCAAGTAAGACATTAATTAATTGCTATTCCATAAATTCCAGTTGAAGAGTCAATCTGTCTTAGATAAAAGGTTTCATTTTCTTTGTATACTCACTTCTGACAAGCTATTTAATATTTATATTACAGTGAGTTCCATTCGGAAATTTTATAACGCACATTATCCATATAGATTATAGATGATACACATATTATATAGTATGGACCTCGAAGCTCAACGGAAAGACTCAAGGCAGTAAAATTGTGAATCATAGAATAGGTATCAATTTTCTATCTCTATAATTTTCGACTTATTTTTTACCGAGCGACACGTATTTAGAGTATTTCGAACTTACACTAGATAAAACGTTTTCATCGCGACCAAAGCGACTGCAGTCGCCGAGTGGAACGACGTTTGGTTATTGTGGGCGCCAAGTGGAACGTCGATGACTATTTAAGTCACGTGTGACGTGACTAGTTAAATTACGTGACAAAAAACTGCTCCGCGATTGGCTCAACGCTTGAACTAGCAGGCAGCTCTGCATGAAAAATAGCACTGGACCTATTACCAAAATATAGCAAGTTAGCGAGTAACGGAGCCATCAGGGACGTCACGATCCAGCAGTGAAGCATACAAAGCTGCCAACAGGACTCAGAGCAAACAGGCTAGCTCGAAATTTAGTACCGTGTACGGGGTAATGACAAATTTAGCGAGGTGTGCACTTTTGGCTTTGCCAACGATTTTATCTTTACGTCAATTTCATTTTAGAAGCTAATTTTGCTATTGGGAACTGACATGTGGGAGTGGCTTCAAAAACATGGCCGACAAAAATTGCAGTTTTAAAAAATTACATATGTGATAATAGTGTTGGCGATTAAAATACTATTAAATCTGAGTGAATATCTTAGGTTGGTGATAACTCAAACCAAGAAAATATATATGATGCAAAACGAATTTTATCTGTCGGACATTTAATTAAAAGTGGAATAAATTGTGAAAAAAGTAATAATGATTTATTTATTGTAAATTATAGACGCGTCGACAACTTAGGTCATTAGCGTCTAGTAATAATGATGTGATAGCTATGTTTACAAACATCAAACATGAAAGAAAACCCCCATGAAATAAATGCTATAATCTCTTAGGGTGGAAAAATAATTTTAATAATTTGTTCTTACTAAAGGCAAAGTTGGGACAAAAATGTAATTAAAACGTTCAACTTCAATTTTTACTTTTTTATTTAATGATTAGTTAATTAAATTTAAATGTCAATATTAACACCATATACTTAGTAACTAGACAGTTGCAATTTTATGACAGTTTAATTTTTTGCCACCAGATGTCATGTCTCATTTCGTCAGTTCCCAATAGGGTAAGAATTAGGTACTTATCTTTAATTGATAAATTGACACGCTGATTGATCAAAAGCAAATGTTTTTATCGCATTACTGAAATAATTAGTACCTAATCATGATTTATGGTGAATCGTTATAAACAAGCGCAGATCTATTAAAAAGAGCAATCTGATTAACGACTTGCATCTTACGGAATAAAATATCAAGGCGAGTGACTTAGGTACCCTGTTAATTATTACGTTTATTGCGTCGTAGTAAAGTCACAGTTCAATGAAAAATACACAAACTATATAAACTTATTTATTATGTAATAAATGCAACCAATTATTGCAATAGTATATCAAAACGGTATCATTAGTATAGTATAATTAATTATAATACGGAGAGGTAGAATAGTGTCCATTGAAAAAACATTAGCCGCGGTGCCAAACCCTGTTGGCAAAAAAGTACTAATACATGTATTGTGCACGAGCTATATCTAGTAGCGTAATGAGGCATATTACTGACGAGTAGTCAGTCACACGAGTCATAATATCATTGCGCACGAGATATACAGAATGTCCAAGATTTGCGTTGTCGGCCGATATATTGATTTTGGGTGAAAAAAAGTTTAAATACAAAAGTTGTATAAATTATAATGGTGTATAACCTAAAAATATTTTCAATTATACAACCTGTCCCATTTAAGCGTGGCAGATCAAAGTTATGTTTTTTTAACCTAGCACCCTGTTTTTATTTGTTTTTTCAATTCTGCACCTAAATGTGAATAAAAATTGTAACGGAAGCCATGCACTTATGGTAGGTACAAACATTATTTATTCCCCATTTATATAGTGTCGTGTCATTTTAGTGGTATAACTTAATTATTAAATTAATTAAATAGTTAAGTTATACCACTAAAATGACACGACACTAATGGGGAATAAATAATGTTTGTACCTACCATAAGTGTTGCCTCTCGTGGATATTTGAAGGAACTACTCTCAGGAAAATGGATCATTAAATATACGTATATACTATTTAATTCATATTAAAAGAAATAACGGATATTCTTGATACAATAAAGTGTAGATAACGGTATAAAGCCAGAAAGTAAATACAAATTAGTTATTCATTATTATTGTATAACTTTTGAAGATCCTGAGGATGTGAAAAATGTTCACGAAACGTTGATTGATTAAAATATGAATAACTAATTTGTATTTACTTTCTGGCTTTATCCCGTTACCTACACTTTATGCTATTTAATGTTTATTGTGGTATTAAAATAATTATTTATTTTTTCATTGAAAAATATAATTTCAAAATAAGTTTGATTTAAAAGTAGGTATTTATACTTGTCAATATTATATAAGTACAAGGTGAGTACTTTAAAAAATTATGTAAATGCCTGTACATATATATTATGTAAGTCTATATAAGTTTATCTATCTTATCTATATAATATATACGAGGTGAGATGACTGTCGCTTTCCTCAAAAAAATTTAACAAAAAAAAGTTTCCTAATTATCTTGTATTGTACATTTGTTTACAAAGCTTGTTCGAAATGGAGATCATGATTCGCGATACACAATTCATATCGTTTGGACGCCGATTCCCAAGTTTTGAAATTGACAACGAGTTTTTGGGTAAAGAGACTTTTATCTCACCTGTATGTCTTTCATGATTTGTAATGAGAAAATCTTAAAAATTCAACATTAATCATTTACAGTGGCGGATTCAGGGGGGTTTAGGGGGTTCAAACACCCACGAAATTTTTGGCAACGCATAGAACGCATAGAAAAGGACATCCGATTCATATTATCTTAACGGCGTTGGGCGTTGCATATTTTTGTTATTTTTTTTATATTTTCGCGTGTAAAAAACTGATTTGGTGAGGTAAGTATCAATATACCGGGTGTCCGGTCTCAAAGTCGAACATAGGGAGTTAACGTTGTGTGCCATTTTTAAGTATTTTGGCTTTTACTTCTACCTGTATAGACTATAATAAGAAAACAAACAGGTACCTATCTAAGTTTAAGAAGAATTTAATTGGTTTATTATTATTAAACAACGAAAGGTAATACTTAATAAAGAAAATAAAATTATAATAAATATTCAAAAAAAAACCATTTTCAACTAAACAATATCCCAGTCTGTTATAAAAAGAGTTTCTATAACGTTAATTGTTTTTCGCCTACTTAATTTGAAATCATTACTGCAAAATCGGTAGGTATATATATTTCAAATTGGTATTTTAAAGTAAAAATTGTATTTTTGGTCTTATTTTCAGAATCATTTGATACGCAATAATTTTATCTTTCGATAGGTACCATTACCTTTCTTGTACGTTGATTTGGCGAACACGAATCAGCAAAAATGAACAATACTATGTTAAATCCCTATGTTCACCTTTGAGACCAGACACGGGGTATAGGTAATGTACTTGTACATAAATATTTTGAAAACTCCCCCCGAAATATTTTTCTGAATCCGCCTCTGATCATTTTCACTTATTCATTCCGTGGATCCTTTGGGTCGTGGCCGCGAATCACACTTTGGAAAAAATTGAATTATATTGCAGAATTCTTCTAAGAAATGAAAAAACTTGAACACCTAAGTATATGCCGTGTACCGTTATATTTTTTTGTTAAGACACAAAAACGAAACACTATAACCAGAATGAAGTTATAAAAGCTTTAATATGCTAATCCGCAAGATCGTCTATCATATAATTATCAAAAGTAGGTAGTGGATTTCTATAGTGCATGATTATTAGATGTTCAAACTGAACACAAAACATCTTATTGATGTTGATATAAACAATATATTAGCAATATATAAACAATAACAATATAGCAATATGATAAACAATACATAATTTTTGGCCGTAGGTAGCCGTTAAGCTTCGGTCGGACTATAGCCATCTATGGACTATTTCCAATTGTAAATTTGTTCTTAACGCACTATAATCTCGCGCAAAAAGGCAAATGATACGTAGCTGTCAGAGAAGTATTAGCCCACCGGGACGCCGGAAGTCATCAATCCGGAAGAGATTTTAATTAAGTATTGGTCAACTTGTCAACTAGAACATTTTATGACATGTTTGCTGCCGGCCATCGAACTCCCTGAACGTTGAGAATTATGTAAATAATTAATAACATCGCTTGTCTGCTGTCAATAAGCTATTTGTGACGATATTTAATAGCATAACTGCATTAATAGCCAACATTGAATAATAACGTAACTAGAATTTAACCGTCAATATTTCTAAACTTAAATGATATAGATTTAAACTCGAGAACCTCCAATATATGCATATTGCATACTTCAAGTAAATTATTTTTTCAGAACGCCGCTATTGAAAAATCGATTTTCGGTACCTGTTTAGCGGGTTGAAACTGGGTATTTTCATCCCTGGGGATGAACATTTTCAGATCAGTTATCTCTGTTTTTTAACGTTGTTAAGAGGGAGACAGAGCGATTGGATCCGCATATATAATTTTCGAAAACGTCAAATTAAGAAGGAAATAGAACGATCTTGAATCCGCATATAATATTCATAAACGTAAAAATGACAGACATAACCTCACATAAATCTGACAGATCTAATATTTTTGCGACTTTTTTGCACGCCCAAATTGTAGGTACCTCAAATCGAATTGTCAATAGAGTTGTTGTGAAAAATAATATGCAACTACTCGATATGAAACGTGTGATTGCATGCCCTCGTACCTCGGGCAGCAAACTTCACACTGGTTGCAAAAGCCAAGTTTCTTACCTTGTAATGCAATATACTATTTCCGACCCTACTAAGAAATCAGTGTCACAAAATTTAACAAAACCAGAGCCTAGCTTTGAAATGAAGACAGCTATAATAAAATAATTAATAATTAATATTTGTAGATTCGTTCATGTTTATGGTAATTTTAAATTCTATTAAAAATAATACGTGTCATTTTTTTCGAATATTAGATAAAGATTTTATCTACAATTCATTGGGACAGAAGAAACGCATTTTTATATTTTTTACCGCCATCTGTTAACGAGTTAAATCATTTCTCTGTACTAGAACATGATTGTATTTTTCTCCTTACCCCTACCACTACCTACTTCGGTCACGCTTTTTAACCGACTTCAAAAAAAGGAGGTTTCTCAATTCGACCGTACTATATATTTTTTATGTGGTTATATAGTTATGTGGTTATGTATGTTCGCGGATAACTTCGTCGTTTATGAACCTATTTTGAAAAATTTTTTTTTTATTTGAAAGGATATACCTTCAGATAGGTCCCATAGAAATTTCATCAAAATCGGTTCAGTAGTTCGGCTAATTTTAATAAAAAAGTAAGTAACGGCGTGTGATTCTTTAAGGTAAATGTTACTTTTTGACACTAAAAAGTAAAAAAAACCTCCATCAAAAAGGCACTAAAAAGAGGAAAATAATGAAATTTTAAGGTCTGTGCCAATTAAAATATGTAGTCGGTTAAAAAGTATAGTATAGTGATTAATATCTTCTTTTTAACCAATTTCATATTTTAATTGGCACAGACCTCAAAATTTCATTATTTTCCTCTTTTTAGTGCCTTTTTGAATAATAAAGAGTTTAGTCACGTCTAACCACTCCTTTTTGAAGGAGGTTTTTTTTGTTAAAAAGTGTTTTTCCATATCCGATCAAAATCACTCCTACTTACCGCACTCAAAGAAATTTCACATCATTAATCAATAACTAAAATCTTCAAAATGTTCGATTTAAAATAGAAAATACTCGTATCTGTCCATCACATAAAAACTCTCCAACGATCAGCCCAGATGTCATGAAATTTAAACCGTTTATTGTGCTTGATGGATGTGACAATTTTCAGCTTGCAACGTCATTTTCTTCCCGATTTATGTTGAGCAAGTTAAACCAGACTAGCTTAGGCTCTATATTATAGCGCTCCAGGTAAATCCAGGCCAGACAGCTTGTCATTTTATAAATTCATTAATGATTTAATCTCTTATTGTTCATTTGACATTTCTCCTTTATCTTAGCGATGTGTTATTAATACGGTAAATAACTGAGTCGAATGGCACGCAGACACAGATATAGAAGAATAATCAATAATGTACACAACATACACAGGTACACTTACAATGTCAAATTACATTAAGCCAGATATGGAAAGGTCATGTTCATTAGTGCCTTGCTTCATCCATCATGTCCCCGGTTAGTTGTTCAGTCTCTGCAGTTTTTGCAGAACACCGCTACTGCTGAAGGCGGATGACGGTCAAGCGCGTCAATAGCCAAGCTAAACGCGACGATCACTCTGGACCAGAGCTTGGGAATATCTTGTGTATATAAGATACTGTTTTATATCTTAGATATTTTTAACCGACTTCAAAAAATAGGAAGTTATCAATTCGACGCGTGTATATGATACAAAATAATACCGTTAGACATTGTCTGCCCAACAGAACAATTTCTGCTTCGCCAATAAACAAATCTGCTCTAATATAATAATAATATGGTCTCTAAAGACAGTGTATAAATAGAAATATCAATTCTCGGTCCTGACACATGGTTACATACCTTAATATTAAAAAAATCATATTAGTATAAAGACTGTATATAAAATTCCCGAAACAAAATTTAAGACGTATAGACTGTGTGCAAGGAGGCGGAGTTATATTAATATTGATGCGAGCGCTCGTTGTGAGTTCCATTGTAAACTCGAAACTCTAATTTTCCGTAATACTTGTTGTTTAAAAAATCCATATTCAAAAATCAGTTTCGTTTGCGACCCCACGTACAAGAAATTGAATATCTCCGTTGAAAATAATTCTTTCAGAATTTTTAAAGTTATCTTTATTATAATGATGTGACAGTATCATAATTAGTATTTTCGTCCAATGGAAACTTCCTAATTAATTTAAGCCACACTGTTTTGATACAGCTAGTATTAATATTCAAAGTTACCAGTTGACGTCGCATGGCTACGAAACTAGAATGGATGAATGATCTGAAATTATGAATTTCTAATACAAAAACAACGTTGCTTTTCTAGGGAGCTCATATTATATTAAATTGTTGATTGAATGATTGGTTCACAAAATTTGACAGAGAATCGATCAATTCTTTTTACGATAGCAAAAACCATATTTGAATTAGAAGTTCAGAACTAAAGTGTTTTAATTTTTTTATGTTCTACTTTTATAGACATTTTAACTGTTTGCATTTGAGGTCGGCGTACGACCCGTCGATCTAATTTATTCTATTTGATCACACATTTATTAATAATTATTCAATTTGGATTTCACAGTTGTATAGAGCATTATAGGGTTTTTTTGGAAAATTTTTTGCAGCCAATTTATTTATTTGAACGAGTTATATTTATATTAAACGTTACGCCTTTTTAGGCATCATCAGTAATATTCTGAAAATTTATACATATATACATTAAAATGAACAAGTTATAATACAGTATTTGAAAATAAATATAAATGAATGAATTAGATTCAAAATACTTACATTTTATAGTGAAATTATGATTTATCAACATTATTTGAACGATGTTGTTATTAGCAAGGATTTTAGACAACTGTTTCTATTTTCAAAATGAAGGAAAGTTATGGAAGCTATTGTAAGTGTATTGTTGTATTTGTATGCAAGTGTGTATACTTGTATTCAGGCGTACCAATTGTATAGATAAAGGAATAACTTTAGGAGGTGTAAAGTACTATTGTTTTAGAGGTGCTATTGTATAGATGGAGTATTTTTTTAATGAGGGATGTATTTGTTATATTTTCTTTAATTGGATTTTTTTTCCTTTTAGTGTAAGAGGTTGAAGTAAATAGAATTTAGGTTTTTTATATCTGTTTTATAATTAATTGCATTATTGTGTTTTTTAATTTGAAGCATTTCGTGAACTAGTCTTTTTTTGAAGTTTTTTTCGGTTATTAAGATTTTAGGTGATTTAAAATTAAAATTATAAATATTGTCTACTGCGTGGTCACTTAATGAAGTATTCGTTCAAATAAATAAATTGGCTGCAAAAAATTTTCCAAAAAAACCCTATAATATGCTCAGCCGTACTAAACTCACTACTCATAGAGCATTATGCTAGGAGTTCTTTAGACCATAATATTATTATCATCATGAGGGGAGTGGGGGCAACTCCATGCAAAATTCTACATTGGATGAAATTTGTTGTAAGTTATTTAGGTACATATTTGGCTTAAACTCAGTCTAAGTTGAACCTAGCTTATCTAAACGTGTTTTACATACTGAGCTTAATTGATAAGCTTCAAAAAATATTATTGTATTACTGACAAGGATAATCGAAACAAGTTGCTTATAAATCTGTATTAAAAAAACTGTTTTGATACATTCTAATATACAAAATCTATGTAGAAATGTCTCCTCTTTCATTTTAGACCTTATAGGTTTCGAGCCTATCTGACTTTAACTGAGCTAACTATAAGCAAAAAAAACACAATTTTTTTAATTTGCTTCCCTCCAGACACAACTAGACCTTGAAAGGTTCGAACAAAAAATGTGTTATACGAATCAAGAGCAGTGGCGCTTCAGTTCGGCTGTTGACTATTGTACTACCGACTGCAGGCGTATAACCATAGACAATTACCACAACCATAGACAATAACAACAAAGCGTATGTATTAGCCTAGCGGCACTAGCGAGAACTAATTGTGCCCACACGGCACACGGTGAATGGTCTCCAGGCGGAAATGGAGGGGATTGGATTGGGGCACCCCGGCGAACGGCGACGCGCGTTCCACACGTGTATAACTACGTAGCTAATAAAAGTGTATTTTTACGGTCATAGTAAAACGGTATAAATAATTTCCGTAACAAATGTTTTCCAACTGATGCAAAAAACTGATACAAAAAAGTAATACAAACTAAGGTTAATTTTAAACCGAGTTCACTCAGACTGGTCTTAAACTCACATTGTAAAACCGGCCCTTAGTTATGGGGAGGCACAGGCATCGTCGGGGTTAACAGCTAGTTACCTATTAATAAATCAATTAGTGTCGATGGAGACTGGAGGACGCTTGGTGTTGCGAATTGGCAGAGCCCTGATTGCTACAGAAAGAGAACATTTGTTAGTATTTATTTAAAAATTCGATTAATACTTTCACCAATTTTCAGATTAAAACCTGAGAACTGAACCTTGTATGGAAACGCCCTGTAAACAACGGTATCGCTCTGAGCTCGACTATTGTCAAGTCCAGTTATAACAATTATAACTTGATTAAACATATATTTTATTATTTATTATCCGTTGATAGGTACTAATTGGATGAAATGTTAATACTATTATTTATATTCTAATTACTATATTTACGCGGTGCTTTTACGGGTTATGGAAATTGTCATTTTACAAAACACCTTATTGATTTAATATCCAATATGCATGCTCTATTTAATTTAATTAACTGTTTTAATTTATTATTCCAAAGAAAAAAATTATATGTAGAGTATAGATACATTTTTGCTTGTAGCAGTATTTATAGCAAAAATATGTAAAGTTGACATATAAATTCATAGAAAAATGATAATTAAACCATTTATTTTAAATACCACATATATTTATCAGGTGCGATTATTACACTTATTAAAGTACAAGGCATTTTTTCTGACCAAGAACTTTCACCGGCTTCCATCTGACCGATATTAATAAAAAAATTAATTAATCGTATAACTCTGTGGAGTTACCAGCTCTAGTTTGCTTTGTATCCATCTAGGTACAGTTGTAAGAACCCGGTTGTCGAACAAATTATTAGTCTATAGTTATAATAATAATATTCTATGGAGTGAACATGTAATATTTCAATATATTTGTCAATATCATAATCGTGGTCATTGTCAACAATATGTGAAGCAAAAGTGGAATGAATATAAATATTTTTTAAATTCTTTAAGTTCTTTATTCTAATTTTAAACGCTCTATACCAGTCTGTCCTATGTAAGAACTGGTAGTGCGTTTAAAATTAGAATAAAGGAACATTTAAGGGATTTAAAAAATATTTATATTAATTCCACTTTTGCCTCACATATTGTTGACAATAACCACGATTATGATATTGACAAATATATTGAAATATTACATGTTTGTAATAAGGGCAAGACATTAGATGGTCTAGAGAAAATTTTGAAATTTTAAAATTTATACATAACAATGGTTGCCAAAAATGTTTAAATGAACAAAAGAATTTACCGTTTAATAAATTTTTTACTTTAGCACTAAACCTCCTTGAATAAAGATTCTCTTACCTCCATATTGTCTGTAGTGATTTACTGTATTTTAATATTCAACTACTTTGTCTTTATAAAGTTTAATACTTTGATATAAAAATAAGTTTTCACTTAGAAAATGGCTGACATTAAATATAGACTTTTATTGTTTGATTTACTGACAAATTTATATACCTACCTATTTAGAATGAAATTAAAATATTATTCGGTTAATAAGTTTATAAGTTTAAAAAGCATACTTCCATAGCATTTATAATACTCACAGCTAAGTTATATTGCATAATTAATATTTACATTATTTTATACTTAGTACATTATCATTATTATATGGTGTCTTTTTAGCTCATAACATGTACAATTTATATTATCACAAATTATTATGAAATTTAATGTCACTGAAGATAGTCACACTTGACCGAAACGATCGTCTGATAATTATTAATATAATTGATTAATAATTAAATTTTGGGTATCAGGTCTACTGAAGTATATTTATTATAATTTAATTGACCCAAACGACTTTCCTGAAACATAAAGATTATAATAAAAATTAATTTTGTTTAATGATTTAGATGCAGAATTTTATGTTCTAAAACTTTTATTCGAAGATATTTTTCCTAAAATAATTAGGGAAGCAAGAAATCGCAAAAGTTAGATTTTACGGGTTAAATCCCTATTACCCGCAAAGCAATTCAGCGCCCTGTATACAGGGTGTACCACAGAAAACCGAACATAGGGAAAACTCCATTGTGCAAATTAGTTAGGATCAGTGATTGCTGTTCCCTTTTTAGGCGCGATCTTAGCGAAGCTAGAAGCGCCTATATACACTCGCTTTGTCTGTACGTCTGTGAATCTGTGACGCTTTTTTTGTATCAGTCGTACAGCCCAAACGGGTTAACCGATTTTAAAAAACTTTTTTTTGTTCGATTCCTCTCGGGGTCTATTTGATCCTAACGTCGCCCGATTTTTGAATTTTGGCCCCAGAGGGGAGCAAATTAGAAAAAACGGTGTTTTTTGCTTATAGTTTGCTCAATTTAAGTCAGATCGATTCGAAACCTGTCTTAAACGAAAGAGCAGAAAATTTTAGATAGATTTTATGTATAATATTGTGTCAAAACAGTTTTTTTATACAGATTTATATGATTATTTAACTAAATAAATGCGACTTTATCTAATAAATCGCGAACTTGTTTCGGTTGTCCTTGTCTGTTGCACAGTGTGATATGGATATTGGAAGATAGCGTATGCTCTGTCTTATATTGCATTATTTCAATATAGTTATTCAATTTTTTGACTGCTGATGTTTGAATTTAAGTTTAAAAACCCTGGCCTACTGAGTTAAAATGACGTGTAACTAATTATTGACGTCGATCGGATCGGACCAAAATTTCTCGACGTTCATCATACCTTCCCGAACAATTTGACTTTCTCTGTCTCTATGTCCCTTTGTACGCTTATAACTCGAGAACCACTGATCCGATTTACATGATTTTTTTTCAAGTAAATAACTTCTTATGCGACTGCGAGTTTTAAAATATTCTGGCATCACGCAAAAGCAACCGAACTGATTCTCAAATAAAACGTATGTTCTGGCATCACGCAAAAATAAGTACGTAGTAGATGCTTTGTTTTTTAAACGGTATGGTTTTATTTAACTTGATCCCGTATATTTGTTACAAATCTTGCGATCGATTGAGTTTAAATTTTGCACACATGTGAAGCTCCGGTGACAATACAATATTATGGTAACTAGCTGACCGGCCCGGTTTGTCCGGGTGTAAATCGTACTTCTGAATTTTCACCCACTTCCCGTGATCCGATTGAGTTGAAATTTTGCACACATGTGTAGCTCCGGTGACAATACAATATTATGGTAACTAACTGACCGGCCCGGCTTTCGTCCGGGTGTAAATCGTACTTTTGAATTTTCACCCACTTCCTATGATCCGATTGAGTTGAAATTTTGCACACATGTGTAGCTCCGGTGACAATACAATATTATGGTAACTAGCTGACCGGCCCGGCTTTCGTCCGGGTGTAAATCGTACTTTTGAATTTTTACCCACTTCCCATGATCCGATTGAGTTGAAATTTTGCACACATGTGTAGCTCCGGTGACAATACAATATTATGGTAACCAGCTGACCGGCCCGAGTTTCGTCCGGGTGCAAATCGTACTTTTGAATTTTCACAGGCAAAAGGTCTTTCTCCGGTAACGTTTCGGATAAATGTAATAAAATCAGACTAAGGAAATAAAGCACACTAAAAATTATTAGCTCCTTTTGAAAATTAACATTTGAGAGTTTTATAGGACACAAAAAAATAAAATGGCGTCAGATTTCAAAATGGCGGCCATATGTACTTTTTTGTAAACATTATCCGATTCTTTTGAAAATTAATATTTGAGAGTTTTATAGCACACAAAAAAATTAAATGGTGTCAGATTTCAAAATGGTGGCCATATGTACTTTTTTGTAAGAATTATCAGATCCTTTTGAAAATTGATATTTGAGAGTTTCATAGAACACAAAAAAATAAAATGACGTCAGATTTCTAAATGGCGGCCATATATACTTCTTTGTAAAAATTATCCGATCCTTTTGAAAATTGATATTTGCGAGTTTTATAGGACACAAAAAAATAAAATGATGTCAGATTTCAAAATGGCGGAAATATGTTGAACTCCTTTCTAAAAATTCTACGATCCTTTTGAAAATTGATATTTGAGAGCTTCATAGGACACAAAAAAATAAAATGGCGTCAGATTTCAAAATGGCGGCCATAATATGTACTTTTTTGTAAAAATTATCCGATCCCTTTGAAAATTGATATATGCGAGTTTTATAGGACACAAAAAAATAAAACGACGTCATATTTCAAAATGGCGGAAATATGTAGTACTCCTTTGTAAAAATTATCCGATCCTTTTGAAAATTGATATTTGAGAGTTTCATAAGACACAAAAAAATAAAATGACGTGAGATTTAAAAATGGCGGCCGTATGGACATTTTTGTAAAAATTATCCGATCCTTTTGAAAATTGATATTTGAGAGTTCCATAGGTCACAAAAAAATAAAATGATCTCAGATTTCAAAATGGCGGCCATATATACTTTTTTGTAAAAATTATCCGATCCTTTTGAAAATCGGTATTTGAAAGTTTCATAGGACACAAAAAAATAAAATGATGTCAGATTTAAAAATGGCGGCCGTATGTACTTTTTTGTAAAAATTATCCGATCCTTTTGAAAATTGATATTTGAGAGTTTCATAGAACACAAAAAAATAAAATGACGTCAGATTTCAAAATGGCGGCCATATGTACTTTTTTGCAAAAATGATCCGATCTTTTTGAAAATTAATATTTGCGAGTTTTATAGGACACAAAAAAATAAAATGATGTCATATTACAAAATGGCGGTCATAGATATATATTTCTTTGTAAAAATTATCCGATCCTTTTGAAAATTGATATTTGAGAATTTAATAAGACACAAAAAAATAAAATGGCGTCAGATTTCAAAATGGCGATCAAATAATAACTTTTTAATTGTATTATTTATATTTTTGATAAATTCGGTTTTATATACAATGCGTAAAAAGCATAGCTTCTGTCGGGTGTCTTACGACATATCATGACTTTTTTATTTAGCCGGTTCCGAGTAACGCTTAATAGTCAACCGTTGCTATGGAAAATTGTTTAAAAAATTCACTGTACTATTTTTTCTATGTAATCCAATACATATTTATATTAGGTCTTATGGCTCATAGCCTACTACAAAATTATAAATCTTCTCAGTGTTATTTTCCCTATGTTCAATAAAACCGTTTACACACAGTACCTACATGAATATCGCGCCTTGTAATTCTTGAATTACTTGTATGCTCCAAAATTTTTCATGCTTAAAACCATGATAATTAATTTGGTTGAGTTAGCTATGTGTATTCTATCTTTGTCACGCTAACCATTTTGTTTATGTCTTCCCTGTTGCACTCATTTATTTTCTATGTTTCGTAATCCTGCGATACACTCTGTATATCCTTCAATTTGAACAAAACTCTAAATTTGAGAAACATTGAAAGCTTCGTAATTTTTATGTAACGGATCATCAGTTTGACATGAAAAATAATTATCAGTCATTTTGATTCGTTGTTTTGTTGCCTATATGCAGACATTTTCTATTGAAAATATATAAGTTAAAATATTTAATGAGAAGTTTCATGATTAAAATAAATTCAAGATATTATTAAAAAATTTCGAAATGTTGAGTTGTCGCTATTAAATTCCCTGATACTTTTTGGAATTCCCTGATATTTCCATAATATTTCCCGGTTGCATTAAATTCACTGATAATTCCCGATATTCCCAGTTTGTTGCTACCCTGATCCAGATTATGAATTGAAGCGCTTCCAATAAATCGAAACAGACTGTATAATTCCCGCGTCTTGTTTTTCATCGAGTGCACATGTCATCACCAATCATATTCACCGTATCCACAATATACACATGTCATACTAACATTTCTGTATCATTAAATGTCATAGCATGGATTTATAACAGGATTTATTACAAATGAAACTTTTTAATTGCAGGTTCTTCATTTCTGCTGTTCAGCGATGCAGTCCGTCTGGCTGTCTGTCTGACTGATACTGATACATGTACAAGCGCCAGCAGTGTTGGGCTAAACTCAGACGAGCGCAAACATTGCAAAAAAATCCAACTGGATAGCCAGTCCTATACTTCCCACCTAGTCAAACGCTCATAACAGAAAATTTTTCCAACAAAACAATTCTCTTTTAAAATTCTTAATACATGGTGGGGCGGAATGGAAGGGCGTTTTTGAAACGGGTAGTACACGCGAATGGGAGGGCATAGAAGGTTTCGGCTGACGTCTTTCGATTTAGGAGTGCTTACCGTTCGTACTTCGTTAGTCACTGGTTATCTGAACAAGGGAGCATCGTGCGTTCGCAGTTGAGGAGTATCTAAAATCGGGCGAGTCTGTTATTGTCGTGCAGCGGCGCTTTCGCCAACGCTTCAATATTGGTATAACGGTTCAGTTCCGAAACGTGACACAATCAACAGATGGGGCAGAATTTCACTTTTTTATTGTTAAATGTTAACATCTAAGCTTTCATTTTTCGTAATTAAAATGTTTTTAAGTTCAAAAACAGTTGAGTTATTCTCATTTCAAAAACGCCCTTCCGTTCTGCCCTACTCTGTATAAAAAGCATGGCCATAATATTTGTTTGTTGATCTACTTAAGGTCAACTAAAATCATACACATCTTGATCAAGCAAATAAAAAAATATTTCCGCGCAATTTTTCTTTTAGAAAACATTTTTTTCTCGAAATATGTACAATTAAAAAAATTATTTATGTAGGTATATTTTAACATCTAGAATGCATTTATATCTTTTAACCTATGTTAATACTTGACACTGAGAACATTTTTTTAATATCTCAGGAACCATTGAACCGATTTGGCTTTAAATCTAATCAGATTTAAGTTAAGTACTGACAAATACAACGAAACAAACCGCGTGACCTATGTCTTTCCGTTTTTAAGATATCGAAGGACAAAAAATTTCGACCTCCCCACGCGCACACACACTCACACAGAGAGAGGGGGGAGAGAGAGATCAGTCAGAAAATGGTCTCAATTGCATGATTACTAGGGTGTTAAAACGTGAAGATCTATTAATATCCCGAAAAAAATTTTCGAACTGAATTCAAACAAAGTAAAAATAGTGTAGGTACTAGTATAATATTATGTTGAACTGGAGCGCATGTGTGCGCTCGTCTGACAGAGGCTTTACAAGACAATGTGAACGATTGCTGTCAACGTCTAATTGGTGCTCAAGGCAGAGGTGAGTTTGAAAAAGTCATTCGTTCAAAATAAATTATTGTTGTGTTAATAATATCCACTCGTTCGTTTTTAATTTACGGTGTACCTATACCGGGTGTCCGGTCTTTGACTATGACTTACACGATCTGTGAGTCACTAGTGATGAATTAACATTGTGTGCCATTTTTAAGTATTTTGACCTTTACTTCTACTCGTATAGACTATAATAAGAAAACAAAAAGGTACCTATCTAAGTAATGAAGAATTTAATTGGTTTTTTATAATTAAACAACGAAAAATAATACTTAATAAAGAAAATCAAATTATAATGAATATTCAAAAAAAAACCCATTTTCAAATAAACAATATCCCAGTCTTCATTGGAGCAATTATTCATTTTTACTTTAATTATTGTAAAAATACTTACGTGCACCAATTACGAGTACAAAAGTTTTTTGACAATTTTATTACAGCACACTTCTTAAGTTCTTTCAGTGTTTTGTTATTCGCTTACTTAATTTGAAAACATTACTGCAAAAACGGTAAATTTCAAATTGGCATTTTAAAGTAAAAATGTCATTTTTGGTCTTATTTTTAGAATCATTTGATGCGCACTAATTGTATCTTTCGATAGGTACCATTACCGTTCTTGTACGTTGAATTGGCGAACACGAATCAGCAAAAATGAACAATACCATGTTAAATTCCTATGTTTACCTTTGAGACCGGACACGGGGTATATTGAGAAAATCAACACAGAAAGTACATTATTACATTTTTTGCTCAAAAAAGAGAAAAAAAAATGTATTAAACGTCTAGGAATCGCCAAGCCGGACCAGGATTATCAATCAATTATATTTATAGTTCTTCTGGTATTTCATAAAAATAATTTCTATTTTTCATTCATTAGTTCTTTTTATGAAAAAGCTTGCAACTCCAGTAAACATTTACTATAAAGATTATATAAAACTAGCACTGGATTAATAAATTGTGTGTCTAGATGCGTGAGTTATATTACTGACGAAACCGAATAGTGGCAGTATATTAAAACCATAGATATAGAAATCTAGGGACATAGTACAAGCAAGTGGGTAGGTTAATTTTAAGGGGGAAGGGTGGTTAGGACGCAAGTGTGCTCACATTCTATTGGTCGCTTCAGTTGCGCAAGCGCTGTACAAGCAATTGAACATGCGCAAAGACGCGGCCAATAGAACGTGGGCACATGCATAGCATGGACATCATAAGACAGACATGCACCCTCCCCTGAATGGCTTCCACTTCTTGTCTAAATAGTGGCACTTTATACTATATCCCCAGATTTCTATATCTATGATTAAAACGAGCGCCGGTGGGGGGCACAAAACCTTCGAACTAGCCTAACCTAAAAAAGTAAGAGGCTTATTCTTGACATCGCCGACATATTTAGCGTTACCCGATGTGCAGTGCACCGCGGGGAGGTTGCACTATCGAATTTTCACATCATGACCCTGAAAAGACCGATTTAAAAACTTAATGTGTGTTTTTTCTAGCTGAGGGAGGGCGTGATAGAGGCGAAGCCCCACCTGGATCCGTCCTTGTTACATATCCCAGATATCGATACTAACAGATAGCGGCGATATCCACATTAGTGATGCGCGATACGAGATATCTTAGTCGATTGTCTCGATTGTTCAAACATCTCGATGACTCTCGATGGTTGTCACTTGGACTCAATTGTTGTTGTTTCATAGTTCACCGAGACCGAGTCGCATAGTGTTGAATCGTACTGTCGAGAGTCACATAATATACAATCGTTCATCGCTCAACAACTGTGGTCGAGTCGATGGTCGATAGTCGATTGTGCAGTAATCGCGTAAATACGAATTCAATAGTGAAGAGATCACAGAGTACCGACTAAATAGTGTGAACAGTGAACAATCAACGAGTCGCGTGAACGTCAGTCGACTAGCCAGCGCCGGCCCGAGCAAACTTGGCACCCTAGGCGAATGATTTTGATGGCGCCCCTTTAAATAAAAATTTTTGCAACAAAATAAAATAAAGCGCCCCCATCATAGACAGAACGAGCCGCGTCCATAAGTATAAGTATAAGTATTTATTTTGTTTACATGGTAAACAAGTCAGAGTCATAGTTTACAATACGTAATACAATGCTAAAAAGTTAAATTTAAAAACTGTTTAAAATTATATAATGCACTATTTAATAACATTTTCTTTATTTCATGTTTAAATTTAAGTAAAGGTAACTCCCTGACTTATTATAGAAGACAATTGCCCAATAATTGGCTCCATATTTATATTTATCAGCTGAGAACCTGGGCTGAAGAATATCGATATTTGCTCTAGTAGAATAATTATGGCTTTCATATTGAAAATTAAAAATTGAAATATTTTGCTTAATGTACATTAAAAATTCATATATAAAAACGGAACGTAATGTTAAAATTTGATTTTGTTTAAAATATTCTTAACACGGAGTTCTAGCCGGTATCTTCGATAAAATTCTAATGGCTCTTTTTTGTAATTTTAAAATGGTAATAGACTCTGGAGAAGAACCCCATAATATAATGCCATATGTTAAAACTGAATGAAAATTTCCATAGTAAAAATTTTTTAAAACTTCATAAGACGTACTTTCAGCCATTTTTTTCAAGAGGAATAATATTTTTGATAATTTTTTACTGATATACCATAAGGGATATGTTTGCTTTACACATATTCGGGCCGGCACAGTCTGGCTAGATTCGGCGTGTATATACACATATTTGGGTGGGGCTGTTTTTCTTTCGCATCGCACTTGACTCGCCGCAACCGTGGGCTCGCCGCCCCCCAAATTTGAGCGCCCTAGGCCGTTGCCTATTTCGCCTATATGGACGGGCCGGCCCTGCGACTAGCATATAACCTTGAATCGCGATTATATATGTATTCTCATCCGCTGCTATTGCTATAACCTATGTGGCAAATAATCGACTTGAACTATCGAATATTTTTATTGTAAAATCAAACTCCGAGTCGATTGTGGACTCGATTGTTATTATGAACGATTACAATTGTTTCGATTGTAAAAACATCTCGTATCGCTCATCACTAATCCACATTAGCATCCTTGCATTATATCAGGAGACAGACATGTTGGAATTTAATAGGATTGAGGTCGTGGTTCTTTTAAATAAATTATTAGTAAAATTTCGTTTTTATTAAATGCGAGCACTCTAGAAGGTACGTCTATTCTCATGTAAAATTCTGTACAGACTATCTATACAGCATTATGAAACTGTCATCTATCGGCCCTTGGCCCTTAGACACATATATATCTGTCATTATTTTGTGTATAGCTCAAGTGGTTATTTACTATTTCTCAGAACACATTTAGATACAACTCCGTATAAAAACAATGTGTAAAACCACCCTTATTTATTTCTTGTTAAAATAACAAGATATTATATATACGAGATAAGAGAGGGATTTTTGTAAACTGACTTAGAATTCCAACAAGACAATCGTCGTTAAATTACTTTAGATACCCACTGCACTGGTCGCAAAGCTATATTAACCCTGCGAAAATAACTTAATTAATCGACGCCATCTATGAATCTTCTGAACTGTCGCTAGTGGTTGAGAACTAAAAGAGAAATCACTTATCTACGTGCAACGCAATCTTCTCAGATAACCATTAAAGGTCACATAAAGTAGCTCTAAGCCAATGACTATGTCCACTTCTCGCTGTATGCATATTATAATTTACCTATACGTGAGACAACGGACCAAGCGTTTGTAAAACCTCGTAGTCGTATCGAAGAAGTGGGCTTTCACGCAAAACAGTTTCAAAGATGGAATGTCTTGATCTTGATCGCTGATGAAATAGCAAACCAATTTATACAACTTAGGCCGGGCGCTTACACACAATTATTGTTTCCACGACTAAACAGTACGTTGTCGAGTTGTGTACGTGTCGCGATTTCAACTCAACTAAACTGTTTATAGACTGTTGTTAGAGGTGCGCATAAAATCACAAACGACTAGGCTCTGCAGTCAGGGTCCATTCTAATGTACCTCGTAGGGAAATCATACTTAGTTCGAGTTATAGGTAGTTTTCCAATTACATCATTAAAGCGCATTATGCGGCATAGTGCTCAACGGTGATGTTTCAACTACAGCAATGCTTCGCACAATCGAGCACTTTGAAAAGTACTGCTTTGGGGTGATGCGCGCATTGGATACCAATCAAGTAGCATGAAAACTAATGCACGTTCCAATTAAGCATTAACTGCACACCTCGGCATTGTGCGCCACTGAGTCGCATTATGCGACGTGCAATTGGAAAACTACCATAGTGTCTTTTGGGTTTTAGCAGAAGTGAATGGATAATTTCTCCAACTTAGAGACTTTTTCGACTTAACGAGGTTCGAGTTATAAAGTTTTTGTTGTATTATTATTGTTAAAATAACAACATGTAAAGTTTCTTTTGTTGAGAAGAACTAGTTCGCGGAACTTCCTCTGTTTAATATGGACGCCTTTGCATAGAAAAATTTCAATATTTCCTAATAATAACTAGTTTACTAAGATGTCCGTAAAGCGTCGAGTTTAACCGAACGCGCCAGCCACTCTCTCGCATTCTCTGTTGGCAGTGACAGTTGGCGACAGATAGGCCATAGATATCGTGATGAAATCGAAACTATATGGACAAGGGACATACTCTAGGTGCGTTCTAGGGAAAAATAGGGAACGTCTCCCACAGAGAACATAGTTCATGGAACTATCCAAGTCTACGAAGCAGCATCCTTTGATTCATTGGTGATGATACTCGACGACAGTTTATCTTTTAAAATTTACAGCCGATATTGAAAAGTGATTGTAAGCTTAGATAGTTGTTTCCTTGTAAATTTATACTGCCATTAAATGCAAAACTTCTTTTATGTGATTCTTTAATTTTATCTCGTTTTAATTACTGCGATGTTATTTACGGTTGTAAAATAACGTAAGAAAATAAACAAAAAAAATTCATCTGATGACAAGCCCTATACTTCCCACCTAGTAAATATTATTTTGCAAAAAATAAACACTCTTTTTTTATTCTTTGAAAAAAAGCATGGCCCTCTTTTTTGTTTGGTGATCTACTGATGGCTAGTAATACCTATAGCAAAAATCATGGTTAATTTGATTTACGTACAATTTTCTTTTTTTAATAAAATATTTTTTTTCTCGAAAACTATACCTGCATTTTAGAGAAAAAAAATATTTAGGTACATTTTTTTCATATTATAACATCTAGAATTCATTTATATTTTTTTTTTACCGTTAAGACGTGACATTGAGAACGTTTTTTTTAATATCTCGGGATCCACTATACCGATTTGACTCAAAATCTAATCAGATCTAAGTTAAAGGCTGATAAACACAATAGAACAATCGGCATGGCCGTATGTTGTCCCGTTTTAACGATATCGAAGGCGAAAAATTGACCACACACACATACAGACATCAGTCAGAAAATGATCTTAAACGATTGTTAGGGTCTCAAAACGTGAAGATCTGTTAAAATCTCGAAATATTTTTTTCGAACTAAATCCATTACTTCCCTACCATAGTAGAGGTGGGAAGTAAAAAAAAACAAATTAAGCAGTCATGGTCATGGTGACTACGGAAAGAAGTGAAAAATTATTAACATTAATCTAGTTTTCACATCTATCGGCACTCAGAGCAAGAATTATATACATTTTTATATGGTTTATTCAACGCGCCTAATGAAGTTTTCACTTCAAAAATTATAATTAATGTCAAAGAAAGAATAAGTATAAAAAAATAAAAATATATAAATAAATATCATGTAGAATTTAGAACAAAAAAAAACACACAAATTTCACGGTGCCAGTAGGTTTCGAACCGGGGACGTTATGCATACGACGCACAGACGCTGCTATCGTTGCCATCGGTACAACTGAATGACGTGCCGTTTTTATTGTATATGCGCGCGGGCACAGTTGTGACAGAGCCATTCTAGCCCATAGCATGTCGGTGACGCGAACACATAAGATTTTCCCCTACCAAAAATCGCTCAACGCGTCTAAAGAAGTTTGTAAAGAATATTCGGAAAAGAAACCATATCTCTAATGAAATGACAGAATTCGGTTGGAATAAAATGGAAGCCAGGAAAACATTGCGCTTAAAAAAAGTACATACATAGGTACTTGTAAAAAATAAAAATGTATTTTTTTCGAAACCAACGGTTAAGATTACAATTTCGAATTTTGTTGCCTTTAAATGGACGAAGATGACGCTTACGCATTCTAGCGGTTACTGTTAAAACGTATAACAAATTAACAATTTGAAAACATCAAAATAGCAAAATCTCAATTTTATTTAATCAACTAGCGGCCCTGTCCGGTGCAATACACAACTCACTCGCTTCGCTCGTTCGTTTGAATATTATGATTATATTATTATTATGATTATATTACTCACTCGCTTCGCTCGTTCGCTATATATATATATATTATATATTATATTATATATATATAAACCTTCCGTGAAAAATTATCTAAGCGATGGTGAAAACCGCATCAAAATCCGTTGCGTGGTTTAGGAGGAGTTAGCGGTTATACAGACAGACAGACAGATGCGGAAAGAGACTTCATTTTATACTATGTAGAGATGATTCACAGGGAGTTGTCTAACTACAATATTAACAAAGTCATTAAATCGGAAAATCTCTTCCTCGAGTATTCCACAGAAAAATCAGTTTGCTATCTCTATATATTGTAACCGCTCAGCACATGCTTACCTTTCAGAAGAGTTTTCTGTAGATCCAGACTTTATGAACTAACCCGTGTGTATGCGTGCAAGAGTACTTCCACAGTATCAACATGAATACATAAGTACTTTTAGTATCTACAGCTGCCCCCGATCAGAGATCAATATCTTGCGCTATTATAATGCATTTGAAACCAGAAGCCATTGTTGCAAGCATATTGTTATCTTCAAAACACGTATCTACATTGACCAGTTTCATAACTATAGAAATACTTGATTTGTTAAGCTATACCTACCTGCCTCAAAATAATCCTACTATAAAAAACGCATGTAACATCAGCTTTATCCTCAGTGTATCATAATTTAATAAAATAAAAAAAAAACATTTTGAGAAATTATAATTGCGAATAAAAATTAACTTCAGTCACTTGAAAAAGTCTCAGGTCTTCTAACATTGACGGAAGACTTGAGACTAGGTCACGAGAGCAGGAATGAGCATGTCCACTTGTGACACGGACAGTCTCTGATATCTGCACTTGCTTGTCTCTGAGACTGGTCTCAGGCCTTTATCCATTTGTGAGTCTAGTCTCGAGGCTACTCTCGAGACTGTTTTGTCTCAAGCGAACACTTATAGTACACCCATTGTTTAGCGAATATACACCAACATTAAACAAAATGGATAGCAATAAGATGACGCAATTATTGCAAGTGCCTCAGCGGTAAAATTTTCTTGTGCCCAGCTCTTAGTACATGTTTCATGAAACTCATAAATCACAATATATCCACACGTTAGCCAAGCTTAGTACACCTAATGTTTAGCAAAATATATACACCAACATTAAACAATATTGATAGCATAATTAAATAGTAAACTCCTTCACAACTTGCGTATATGATAATAAGTGATAAATATTTATCCACACAAGATACTTGATATATAGTCGATTAACAAAAGTTAACACGAACTATGGCGACATGTTTCGGTACTTTATTACCATCTTCAGGCCCAGCTTTACAAAATATTTTACAGAAGAAACATTTAAATAAAATATCTAAAATATAACAGCATTAATTGAGTAGATAAATGGTGAATTACTTGACTGTGATACACAAAAAATTACCTGGATTGTAGATTACATATAAAACTTAAACATATAATATAATTGTACAATAAAAACAAGAAATGAGTAAAATTATGTGTCAATCTCATGACTAGATTGCAAATGTCTGTTATTATAAAATGAGTTAAAATGTCTATTATTATAAAAATAAGTTAAAATTTTCAAACTCAATAAAATTTAAAACAGCCATTATGACATTGAAATGACATTTTGAGAAAAAAATAATGTGACCAAATACACACAACAACACCATCCAATGATAAATATAGAAATTATAGCGGATGTTCAAACCAATAATCGAAAATCTATATATTGTAACAAAACTGTTTTCTATGTGGGCGGAATAAATTATTTATTCACAATAATTAAAAATGTAACAACAATTCAATAACAATCAAAGCAACAGTTATATGTCAATTATAACAGGCAACACAATAGTAATTCTCAAACAAAGTGAAACACTTCAATAACACTGAACGATAACTATTTATATACTGTTTTTATGTTCGCAAATTCAACTCGACACTCATTTACGACTGACTGCCTGACTCTCTTGTACCTCGCTTATATAGTTCGAGCAGCTTGGCCCAGCACGCTCGCGCGCTTTCCAGAATATTCCGATGGTTACTCGTATCTTCGATGTCATTCCACGCCTCACTACTGTGACCTATTCTCGACGCTTCTATTGTAGTCAGCGGCGTAGCATCTTGGGTTTGCTACAATATGATCAACTAAATGAAGCTCTTAAAAATTGATGTTTCGATGCTGATGAAACAAACAGCCTATATACACATGTACATACATGTGTATATATGGTGTTTGTTTTGTTGCATTGCTGCGCTCGTAATTTAAGAGAATTTATTAATTCACTATACCGGGTGCCGCATACAAGTTGGCCACGAAAAACTTATTGTAAGAAATCAATACAAATAAAATATAAGATCGTAATTTGTCTTTAATTGTTAGTTTTTAATTAAATTTCGATAGAGAGATAGAGAAAGAGAGATATTGTTAGATTATAGGCGTTCGACAAGTGAGTTTGTATAGCATAGCCCGCATTTTACGAATGTTTGTATGTTTATTAGTTTGATTATTCTTGGTTAATTCAATAGATTTAAAACGTGAACTTTTGAAAGAAATCGTGTTTATTATACAGACAGCGTGACGTCACAAAACAGGTAGAGTTTTCGTTTACATAAGTCCATAGTGTACAAAGGTAGGTACAAAACAGTATTTTTTAACAGTTTTTTCTTGGCCTTTAGACATTATAACCCTTCATATTTTCATGCAATATGTTGTCAGGAGCAAAAAAGCCTTTTAGGCATTACACTGTAAGAAATGAGAAGGCCGATTACATAGATTATCGATGGTCCATTTGTAGCCAGCGATTAATCTGGTAATAGGCACACAAAAGGACAATGGAGTCGCAAACAGGTATCGCTACATCGCGTAAATTCCATAAAAACACATTGCGCATGCGTGATTACTAATTTTACATTAATTTGTTTTGTATTCATCCATTTTATATATGTAACTATACATTTTATTTTGTAATTTTTACACACTTTATTGGAATAGTACACAAATTATGTAATTTTAATTTACTTTATGTAAAAATCACAAATTTGATTAATTTCACAGTAAAAGTTCAAGTTTTTATGAAGTTTTCTGTGAAAAAATAAATAATAATGTAAAATCACTTAGAAAATCGAGCGAATTCTATCTTAACTTTCAAAGTATTTTTACATCCATTTTTTACAGTGTAGCGAGTAGAGCTTATCTACATAATTAAGCTTTTTTAAAAGCAGAATAAAGCTATTTAGGTGTCATTTTGTTCAGAATTTACTACTCTATTATGAAAACTTTTGATGAAATTTTGTTTTTATATCAAAATATCTTTGCAGTTTTTAGAAATACATGTATTTATAATCTACGTAATTTGTAGTGAAACAAAAAATCAAATTCACGTTTTCGTTTTTTCGCAAATCTTTAAATATTAAAAACAATCGCAGTTTTATGTGTTTATAACAATTATTGGTGATTAAAGAATCAAACGTAAGTTTTTAACAAACACTCGGTATTATGCATTGTTATTTCTGTTATTTAAACTACAATAAATTGTGCGTTATGTTATTCCATTTACATGCAGATCAAAAGCTCGATTTAATAATTTTAAAAAATAATTACATGCATCCATATTTTATATAAATGAATATTTAGCATATCCGTTGCAGTTTTTATTGCTTAAGATAAAGACAACATAAAAAGGGTTGAAAATGCTATTAAATAAATAAATTATATTTTGTATATAAATTGCCTTTCAAACTATTAAAATATTATGTTGCGGTACACATAATTTGATTATTTTATATCTCAGCACGAAAATTCAAATAATTAAAATCCAAGAGCTTGTAGCCGGTAAAAATTTGAAATTTCTACCGACTGCTGATTAGGTCGATTCTATCAAAATGAGATTTGACTGTTTTTTTTCTCTTAACCCTTTGCGGTCCGAGCCAAACCTCTGAATGTGGACGGGCGGACATCTATAGTCACTTTTTCGGTATGTTAGAGTGTAGATTATATATATAGGCGCTCGACAGCTTAGGTTATTAGTGTTTTTTAGTATATAGGGACCATGAAACTTCGAAATCCGTCGGAATTTCCAATTCGATTTTTTTCGCCATTAGGTAGATATAGGTAGAAGACTTTCTTCACTTCTATGCTTGCTCGAAAGTAAAATATACCTAGGTGATTGTAGGGATTAATACTTCCACTACTGCGTCAATCTACAAGCGGTAGATATACTAATAATTTATGGGTATGTGAGACGTACCGTGAAGTGAGAGGTTATTTTTAACCGTGGCCGCATAGAGACAGTTTGATTTAATTTCTTCTTTTGATATAGGAAAACAGTCATTTAATGAGAGATGAAGGACAGTGTGATCCAGTGGTTAGCGTCGCGGTCTCTGGATCAGACTGTCGTGGGTTCGAATCCTGCCTCCGTTCATGGATGTTTTGTGATATCATTTAGTTTTAAGTGAATTCTTATTTAAAGTAATCAAGAAGCTAATGACCTAAGTTGTCGACGCGTCTATATAATTTACAATAAATAAATAGAGATGATTGTATGCAGTATAAGTAAAAATTTTGATAAAAAAAACGCGATATGGAAATTAGAGCGGGAATTTTAAAAATAAAGAAACAGGGAGAGAATAATTACAATAAACAAACACACGAAGTTATATTAACAATAAGCTGTAACATGAAGCATGCAGAACCGCGCGATAGATGCATACAACGACTTATATAATAAATTAACAGCCGTGCGTGACATGAGATCGTTTAACACGCCCGTCACGTGACACCGCTGGCCGCGGAACGCATGGCATAACATAGCGCATGCGTGCAAGCGGACGCTAATCCGATTTACATAACGCTTAAATAAACGACAAACTGTTAGCCTCAATTCACAACTACAAACTTGCTTTATATGTCGATGTAAACATTTTGAATCGTTTTAAGGCAAACGCACACGTGCTACTTTTTGTCGCGCGATTTTGCGATTATGTCGCTTGGAGATCGTCAAATGTATAGCTACCAATAGCGTAAGGCCGTACACTCTTCGCTGAAATATACACAACTGATGTACACTGTAAGAAATGAGAATGCCAATTACACAGATTGTCGATGGTCCATTTGTAGCCAGCGATTAATCTGGTAATAGGCACACAAAGAGACAATAGCGTCGCAAACAGGTATCGCCTGCACATCGCATAGATTCCATAAAAACACATTGCGCATGCGTGGTTACTAATTTTACATTAATTTGTTTTGTATTCATCCATTTTTTATATGTAACTATACATTTTATTTTGTAATTTTTACACACTTTATTCGAATATTACACAAATTACGTAATTTTAATTTACTTTATGTAAAAATCACAAATTTGTTTAACTTTACAGTAAAAGTCCAAGTTTTTATGAAGTTTTCTGTGTAAAAATAAATAATAATATAAAATCACTTAGAAAATCGAGCGAATTCTACCTTAACTTTCACAGCATTTTTACATCCATTTTTTACAGTGTATCACGAGAAATTTCGAGTATAGCTGAGTTATCATCAAATCGCGATGTCGATATTCTAAATCGCGCGTTTTCGATACAAAAAGTAGCATAGTGAGGATAAGTTCGTGAGGCAATGAAAGGAGATAGCGACATGATGGAGATAGATTGAGAAAGAAACAGATACATCACAACCAACAACTGACACACTATTTATGAACTATATAACTGGTTGGCACTGCCATCTATGGTTGGGTAGGCAATAGTTATTTTAGAATATTATAAAACTGGAAGAACCCACTGAATCGATTTTGATGAAACTTTATTGTGAAGAAATATCTACCGAATTTCATGTCTTTAGGTCAAATAGTTTCCAAATGCGACCGGGGGATACAACATATCGTACGAGAGCTAACCACTTTGCGTTTATTTGAACGTAATCTGTTTTTGATTGAAATTAACTACAGCATCAGAATACAGTGGATGCTATGTTAACTGTGAAAAAAATATTTTCATCTGAAAAACTGCCATCGGACAGATTTTCAGTTGGCACGTGACCTAATAATTATTGAAACTATGCAAAAAAATAAAATGGCGGCCATGTGTACTTTTGTAAAAATTATCCGATCTTTTTGAAAATTGATATTCAAGAGTTTTATAGGACGCAAAAAAATAAAATTGCATCAGATTTCAAAATGGCGGTCGAATAATAACTTTTCAATTGTTTTGTCTATAGCTTTGATAAATTCGGTTTTATATACAACTAGCGGCCCCGTCCGGCTTTGCCCGGGTGCTAAGAAAGCCCGGGTGCAATACACTACTCACTCGCTTCGCTCGTTCGCTTGAATATTATAATTACATTACTCACTCGCTACGCTCGTCGCTATATATATAAAATTATCTAACTGATGGTGAAAACTGCATCAAAATCCGTTGCGTGGTTTAGGAAGAGTAAGCGGTTAAACAGACAGACAGGCAGACGCGGAAAGCGACTTCATTTTATACTATGTAAAGAAAAGAAGATGCGTAAAAAGCATATAGCTATGACACCATGACACCTCATGATTTTTTTTTTTATTGCATTATAAAGTGACAGTACTTATGTTGATCATATATCTTTTTGAATACTTTTCCATTACAAGAGCGTCGTGAACGACGCGTCAAAGAAAATTACATTTCTAAATAATCTCGCAAAAATAGTGAAATCGTCGAAGGGTTTAATCGTTTCAGGTGTGACGAGCAATACTGTCTCTTCATTTTGCATCGAAAATATATTATCTGCGCGCCGACTGGAGGGTTAAGAATGATAATAGAAACAGCTGAACATCGATCGCTATTCTGTCAGAGATGGCTATGATCGGTAAAGTAAGGTAAAGACAAGTATCTCAGTATTTTACTATGCATGTACTATGTCTATATGCAGATAGAAATGGAAGCGCGCGCATTCCCAGATAATAACTGGAGATAATTGTTGATCTGGGCGGCTGATAGCGGTCAGCCGGAGCAGTGGTGACCGCTGGCATGCAGATAGGCTGTCGTTTCATTGCCTACAGGCTCCGGCATAAATAACAAACTGCTGCTGCTCTATGATTACCGCATGAGTATCAGAAGTATTTATACTGTGTGTTATATATGGGACTAAGAAACTGAACCGATAATTATTATTGAAAGCTAAGACTTTATTCTTTGGTTAATTCTTAACTCTTTATTAAACTAATAAACTTCATTTCAAATTTACAAAAAACAACATACCTAAAGTATTGAAAATAAACGGAATTACTACACTCAACTTGGTTTTACCTATGCTAGAGTGAGAATTTTCTTAGTCTTTTTAACACGCTTATTTAGCTTTGCTTGTATGCATATAATATACAGGGTGTCCCAAAATTGCTGGGACACAGAGCTACCACGTGTAGTAGAGGTCAAAATAAGTCGATTGGACCCAATTTATTTATATACCAAAATGTACCGTTTGCCCGTGAGAAGAGTTCAAAGTTTACATAAAATTTTGTATTACAAATTATTTTATTAAACTTGTACTATATAGGAATATCTGTTAGCATTATTTAAGAAAGCATTTTTTTCCTTCGGAACTATGCGGAATACGAAATTTTTATAAGAGTAACGAAATGAAGATAATTAATCAGTCTTCTCGCTAAAAAAATTTGAGAACCGTATTACCACCCCTAAGAAAGTTCTGAAAAAAATATCAAGGGGTGAGGGTGTTTTTAACCCTTCTACAATTTCTTTTGGGTTTCTTTGGTTACCGAAAAGAGAGTAATCCTCTAAAATGCACTTTTGTCAAATTTCATTCAATTTGTTTCACTCATTTCTGAACAGCGTACAAAAATGTGTTTTTTTATGTAAACTTTGAACTCTTCTCACGGGCAAACGGTACATTTTGGTATATAAATAAATTGGGTCCAATCGACTTATTTTGACCTCTACTACACGTGATAGCTCTGTGTCCCAGCAATTTTGGGACACCCTGTATGTATGTAAAAAAGCCGGCAACTCGACTTTCACCCTTTTCCAAATGTCCAATTGACGTAAAACTTTGCAGTCGTATGTAGTTTTGATGACAATATTCTGAAATTTTGGCTATAATAATATTTAAGTACTTATAAATTATAATAACAGGTGAAAAAAAATGAAATAAAAACATGTGGTGGAAGTAACGGCGTTTAGCGGGTTGAAACTCTCATAGCGGGTTGAAACTGACAACTTCAACCCTATAGGATTCCTGTAAGGTTGAAACTTTCTAGTTGTCGGCTTTCTCTGTTTTTTTACGTTGTTAAGAGAGAGATAGAGCGATTGAGTCGCGTTAACATCAATTCGCATAATATATACTTACTCGAAAACGTCAAAATGACAGACATAACTCCTGCACATAAACTCCACATGAATCTGACAGATCAATAGAGTTGTTATGAAAAATAATATGCATTACTCGGAACGAAACACAGCGAATGCAACGCGTGTGATTTGTTGCCCTCTTTCCTCAGGCAACAAACTTCACACTAGTGACTAGTTGCAATCGCTGTGTTTCGTCTCTTGTAATGCAATATACTAAAGAGAATAGATAACTGATTTCTCAATTTTCTATAGTTAGTTCGAAAAAAAAATTGGGATCCGTTAAATGAGTGGAGTTTAAAAAACATGGCGCAAAGGGGGGGGGGAATTTTTTATACGGGATATACTTTTGCGTGTAATTTTGTCATTTTCAAAGTGATAAGAAATAATAAATATAAGTGCAGTTTGCAATTGGGCCGGTACGAATCCTAAACAAAGGAATTTCGTTGAAGAAGAACGGATTCTCAAAGCCGGACATATTATCAATGTGTGAAAAAAACAAGATAACTGAGCTGTCAAAAGTAGTAATCTTTACGGCATATTGCTTAAAAACATCAAAATTAAAAGAAAATCTCCACGAAATTAATCATCCGTTCAATGCTTCTTTAAGGAAGGGTTAGGTGAATAATGTAAACACATAACTGCAACATAATATGTTATATTGTAATAAGTAGGTAAGTTACTAACCTCAAAATATTTGTATACAAAGTTAGTCCTATAAATTTGTCAATCATCAAATGATTTTAGTATTGCAGTAAAGTATGATAATAAGTACATCTTATTATTAATATAAAATATTTTTTTAATTCATAAATACAGTTTTTCCACATTTCATTAGAAAATAATTCGTTGTAAAGTAAGTTTTACAAGGCAATAACTGACAGTGTTTAATGCCATGATATTAGAAAACGTCGCGAATTCCATTTTCGATACACTTTTTGTTTATTTTACTTGTTTTATATTTGTAACAAACAATTTCACGATAAATTTGCACTGTTAGAATGTAAAATTTTCCCTCGTTTTGAGTACAATTATGTGCCACCAGATGTAATATGCTCATTTGACGGATCCCAATACCTAAAACAATTTTGTTATTCCATTGAAATTTGTGATTTAAAATTAATATTGGATTGTTCGCGACACAATATTTCTTGTAGACCATTATTTTCTTTGAGGAGAAATGCTGATTGAATGTGAAATGTTATAAATAATATAAGCAAGGTAAGTTTAACAAAGTATAACGACATTGATTTTTAACGATTTATATATACATATATATATATACATATATATATTAATGCAGTGCAGAAAAGATCAACCGACTTACTTTGTATGAATATTATAAAGTTGTTCAAGCGAAACTAATAATTCCAAGACTGACTTGTATGTAAAATAGATTATACTTTATATTATATCTAAGTACAATCACGATGTATATCGCTGTACAAAAGAAACTAATATCAGGAAGACAAAAAGTTCTCTTGCAATCCTACAATGCTTTTTGGTTTGTTTCTTGGCTGTGAGGGCCGTAGCTAGAACCAAATTTAAAGTAGAACATCAGAAATTTAAAGTAGGGCGCAAAAGGTAAAAACTACAAAAAAAATGTGAGCTGTCGTGGGACGCCTGGAAGATGTGAAACAATTTCATAGCTTGAAACAATGATTGCGTTCTGTTACTATCGCACAGGAATTATCACTCCCCGCGAGAAATTTATCAAAAACAAATATAGCCTATATCACTCAGGGATAGTATATAGCTTTCTATTAGTGAAAGATTTTTAGAATCGGTTCAGTAATTCCCGAGATAAGAATTTATGATAAGAATTTCTCGGGGGGGGGGGGCGAGAAATTCTCTCCCTGCGAAGGTATTTGAACAGCTCGGAACGACGACGCTCCGCTTTATTAAATTTGTTCCGATACACAGCGATATTCACGAGTATAGTGCCGACACACTAACACACACGTAAAGTAGCGAGTGCGTAGTGTAGTAGAGTGGGAAGCGCGTCGGAAAGATCCAACGTGACGCAAGGCTGGCATTATTGTGATTATTATTATTTTTTGCCATATCCACTATAAAGTAGCTACTTTATACATGGAGGACAGTATGGCTCAGTTGGTAGCGTTGCGGCCTCTGAATCAGACTGTCGTGGGTTCGAATCCCACCTCTGCTCATGGATGTTTTGTGATGTTATTTAGTTTTTAATGATATATTATGATATTTGTTGTATTTAAGACGCTAATGACCTAAGTTGTCGACGCGTCTATAATCCACAATAAATAAATAAATACTTTATACATGCGTTTATGTATGCATGGACTGGGTCAGTTAACAGGCAGGTGTGTTGAAAGTGTTTTCAAAACACACTAGTATGAAAAATAATCAGTTTCCATAGTGATTTGTGCTTATTGCTACTGTTCATGCACACTGCGACATCACACGGCCTACTATAAAAGTGAAAATGGCGACGCAAGTAACTGTTAAAGATTTTTGAAAAGACTGAAAATGAAGTAAAAAGTATAGCTATTTAATAGTGGGTTATGGCAAAAGATACCATATATTTCTTGTGCGTAATGGGCTTAAGAATAGCCGAGCGTGTAGCAGTGCTGCTGTTTACATGACGTTGTTATGGTTCCTCTATTACAAGTCCCTGGTTCCTGGGTTCTAGCCCGAGAGCTGGTAAAAGTGTCAATTGGATTTTCAATTTTTTATTAAAAAAAAAATAATGAATTGAAAATATGAATTGGCCGCTAGGTCCAAATAACCTTAGCTGTTGGTGGTCTTTAAAAAACACAATTTTTGTTCTTGTGCGTAATGATATTAAGTATGACTCGTGTGACTGTCACTACTCGTCACAACTAACTAAAAATCAATTAACACCACGAAACATCCATGAGCGCAGGCGGGATTCGAATCCACGGCAGTGCAGTCTAGAGGTTGCGGCACTAAACATGCTAACCACTAGACTATACTGCCCTCTACAACACTAGAAATACAATCTACTAAAACAACGCGCTAGTTTTCCTTGCACGATACTATACCCGCTTATGCGTGTATTGATACAACTGAATCACACATACACACAATATGTACACTATACAGGCAGATGATAGATCTGAGAAAATGTCCCCTGGGAAACCGAGAGCAATCATAAATAGCAATAACACACTATTGTTAACTATTATGCTTCATTGATTCCCATGTCTTTATGCATTTTTAATGATCTTAAACACCTGTCGGCTCAAATTGTCACTTTGAAATTGATTTTATGTATCACTAAAGCTCGGTTGCAGCAGAAAGCATTGTCAGAAAATGTGAGTTGACAATGACCTTAGATTGTGATCACACATATTTCTCCATAAGAAAAGCATTGTAGAATTTTCAATCGATCCTGCTCGAAAAATAATTGACCGATTGAAACGATATTTTTTTAAAACTGTGTAGGTACGTCTATGTAACATAGTTTTTTATACAATTTTTTCAAATTTAAGAAACAACATTTTTCTACATATTGATCGAAATTTAGCTTGAAAAGCGATCTTTTTCTATGTAGATCAATGATTTGTTCTTTGTGAGTAAGTAGGTACAATCTAAAGTTCTACAATACAGACAGTTTCTCGACTTTAGACTGTTCCTGCTGCCTGCATGTATAAAAACTGTAATTATATGATCACAATCTAACGTCATTGTCAAATCATATTTTTTGACACGGAACCCTAAAAAAACCTCCTTCAAAAAACCACTAAAAAGAGGAAAATAATGAAATTTTGAGGTCTGTGCCAATTTAATAAAATATGAAGTCGGTTAAAAAGTATACTATAGTGGTTAATGTCTTCTTTTTAACCAACTTCGTATTTTATTAAATTGGCGCAGACCTCAAAATTTCATTATTAGTGTATTTGCCATATGGCACATACACTATTGGCGTCGGTCGGATGGCGGGACCTAGGGGTCGGACTAAAATTTCTCGACGTTTCATAGCCTCCTGAACATTTTGGCACCATTTTTGGAAATGTCTAGTTATATATGTATATATATATTTATAATATATATGTGTACGGGCTATAACTTTTGAAAGAGTTAATTGATTTTGACGAAATTTGGTAGGCACGTTGAAAGTCTATCACCGCACGAAGACTATTTAAAATGGGCCGAATCGGACCATTTTAAGGGTGGTTTTTAGGGGTTGAAAACTGTTTTTGGGCCCAAAAATGCCGAAAAAATTCTCAGAATCGTTTCAAAATTGAAATTTAACCTTTTAGTAACGATTAAAATGTGCTGCTAAAATTTTAATAAAATCGGCCCAACAGGACCGGACTTACAAATTTTATGAAAACACTAGTTTGCGGATAGTGCTTTACTTACTGAAGGGTGTATTTATTTTGGTACCGAGGTTGCATTGATAAAAATATTGAAATTAAGAAAAAAAATATTATTTTAAGGGATGTATTAAGGGGTTAAATTTTTTATTTTGTTCAAAAACAAACTTAAGTTCACATAATAAAGCCACAATGCCAGTATTATCAAATACACTATATTGTCGGCAGGGTTTTGGCACTGCGACCCGAGTTTTTTTCTTTTCTTTTAAGTGGCTTTTTGAAGGAGGTTTTTTTTTGTTAAAAAGTTTTTTATTTTTTATTTTTTAGTGCCAAAGTGTCAAAAAGTTACATTTTCTAGGAATCACACGCCGTTACTCACTTTTATTAAAATCAGCCGAACTACTGAACTGATTTGGATGAAATTTCTATGGGACCAATCTGAAAGTATATCCTTTCAAATAAAAAAAAATTCCAAATCGGTTTATAAATGACGGAGTTCTGAGGTAACAAACATAAAAAAAAAAATTACAACCGAATTGAGAACCACCTCCTTTTTTTGAAGTCGGTTAAAATGACACGTGGCACAGTAATTACGATTGTGCCGCAACCGAAAACGTAGAACTAGACTTCTATAGTTTTATAATGACGTCACATCTGTCAAAAAAATATTAACAGAACATATACAAAACACAACTACGGTAGTTCGAGTCACACATCTTTTGTAACGCATCATTTTACCCCCTTTATACCGCCGGGAAAGACGTAGTTCTAAGTACATCAAAACATTACAAAGTAGGTAGTAATTTTTCTCAAGTGAAAGATATTTAATATGGCAAAGAATTAAAAAAAATATTAAGAAACAATTCAAGTGATATTTTCTAATAACATATTTATAAATTGAAAAATATTTTAATAACATATATACTAGCTGCTGCCCGTACCCTCATGATCCCTGCGATCTTTACTGTAATTAAAATTCATCCCAAGCTAGTATGTCATGATTCATGAAGGTTAATTAGGGGATAAATATGAGACGACACCATGACTAGTACTCTAGTGCGCGTTGACCTTTAAAATAGATTAAAGGGCCGGAGTTTGCGCATCCTTGCTGGAAGGCATGCTAATATACATAATGCGTGTATAATAACCGTGTTCATAGTTTGTAGGTTATTATTTCCATAGTTTATGTCTTTTATATCATATATGCTAACTAGACGACTTCAGCGGCCAATCATAATTCTGTGTGTTCATACACAATAATATAAGAACTTATTATAAGTAAGTACATACATATAACATAGCCATTGACAGGCACAAAATATGTGCAGGATATTAAATATTCGCATTTTGTACTTTTACAATATCTGTTCCACAGTACAATAGCCAGGCGTGGACAAACTTCTCATTGCAATCACTATACATATTGAGCCAACCCCAGTTGCTAAACGCCACTGCCCCCGTCGTCCTGGCTGAAGCGATTGTCTGTGAAAGGCAGGACCGGCATAGTATCTATAGTTGTAACAAGACTGTTTCTAAGTTGGCGGAATTCAGGCAACGCTTGTTTATTTATGCGGTGCGAGCGATTTAGTGTGGACAGCATCGCGTCGTGTTTAGCAGTCAATCGGTGAATTATGAATAATTATGGGAAACACAATAATAACAGTAACGGAAAATGTCAATTTTAAACAATGAAACACCTTGAAACGGTAAGTGTATAACACTTAACGAATACAGGTGTGTTCACAGAGATATTGCTTTTATTTATCGTTCCTATTGTATTTTCACAAATCCCCGATTGACTGACTCAACACGACGCTGAATGACTGGTCCCCACTCAGTCGCGCGCACCGCCTTATATACACGCTTTCGCCTGTGTATCTATAGAAACGTGTGGAATCTTCGATACTATTCCACTACTGTGTTATAACAAACAGACAATCGCTTCAGTCCTGGGAATGTTCTGTCCGAGCCAGTGGCGTAACATTTTGGGATTTGTTACAATATTTATGCACAGTGTACCAACTGTGATTTATGTCTATGGCCTAAGCACAATACACGTTCTAATGAGGCTATGGCACTTAATCAAGTTCTGTTCTATAGAAATTCAGCCAGAGAGCGCTGGCTTTGACTGTATAACGTGCATGTCCGTCGCTGGTGAAAAGTAAAAAAAAACAAAACTTGGTGACAAAACATCAAAGGTGCACGCAGACAGTAAGTGAAATCACTGTATCTGTAAAGCTTTACACTGTGATATATAGTGTAACATAACGTTATAATACCCCTGGTATACGAATTACCGAGGGCAGTATAGCCTAGATGGTAGCGTGCTTGGCGCTGCAACCTCTATAGACTGGACTACCGTGGGTTCGAATTCCACCTGCACTCATGGATGTTTTGTGATGTTATTCAGTTTTAAGTTAATTGTTATTTAGTGTAGTTGAAAGACGCTAATGACCTTAGATGTTGACGCGTCTATAATCTACAATAAATAAATAAATATACGAATTACGAATTATTATAAAGTCTCGGTGGGTGTCTGTCTTAATGTCTGTATACCGACTGGCGGTTAACTTAGAGAACTAATGAACGGATTCGATAGCTTATATCTTGGGGAAGGTTTAGGTCTATAATAACTGTCCGGGTGGTATTGATTCCAAGCTGTATTGAAATCAAATTTATGTCAAAAGCAGTGAAATTATATTAGGTATACCCAGTAACAATAATACGTTGCGGGCAGTTAATTATAGATTGGTAATCATGTCACAGTTAAGTATTTAAGCTCATTCCGCCGCGATAGTGGAAAGGTTCAGGTTAGAGTCTGACTGTGACTATGGTTACTAAAATGATTTTTACGATATTGCGGAAATAAATTATGTAATTGGCTGCTCTTCCAATAAAATTTTCAATTGAAAAACAGCCGTATAAATCTATTTAATATACCTACTTATTAGGTGGGTCAAAAATATCAATTATTTTTTTTTACAAGTGACACGGAAAAATAGGTTGCTAGACACCTTAAAAAAATTCTCACCAAATATGAGCTCTTAATTTTAATAGGAAGGTCCTCCGCATCACAGTTTTTTATTTTTTTCTCAGTCCAATAGAAAAAAATTCATGCCTCATCATTAATTGATTGTACAGAAAAATGTTTTAAGAGAATTTTGTAGGAAATTTAATGCTCTACAAAAAAGGTGTCTTATATTTTTTCCGCAAACCTCACCATTTGAAATGTATTGAAGATTTAAGTTTGATTATTTTAAGACAAATTTCATTTTTGTTTATGAATTTTATAACTCGACAATAAATGACTATTATAAATCTTCAATCTCTTTCAAATGGTGAGGTTTGCGGAAAAAATATAAGATACCTTTTTTGTAGAGCATTAAATTTCCTACAACCACATACTCTTAAAACATTTTCCTGTACAATCAATTAATGATGAGGTATGAATTTTTTTCTATTGCGGACTGAGAAAAAAATAAAAAACTGTGATGCGGAGGATCTTTCTATTAAAATTAAGAGCTCATATTTGGTGAGAAATTTTTTAAGGTGTCTAGCAACCCATTTTTCCGTGTCACTTGTAAAAAAAATAATTGATTTTTTTGACTCACCCTACTACTTATAGATAGGTACCTTTATGGAACATGGAAGTAGTAATAGTAGCTGAGTCAAAATTTGCCGGATACAGAAAACTGTGCTTATTGGTAACAAAATCATAACCCAATTCCTTTTTCGCAGCCGCAGCCGCAAGCCTTAAGGTTGTTCAATGAGGCTGCTATAACTCGTGCATACCTTCAGTCCCTATAGTATTTTTCTCTTTTAGCTTTTACATAATAGATGTCAGGCCTTTCTGTGTGGTTTATGATATAGTTTTATTTATCTGTTCACTTTGTGTAATGTAAGGAGTACATAAAATATTTAACTAAAGTCGTCGGATTAGCATAATATGAGTTGTGCGTTTGTACTATTTGCATACCGAATGTCGTGCAAAAGTTGTACACAAATACAAAAAATAAGAGTTGCATCCATATTCTATTACACGCAACTAGATCTTCCAATCTCGGGATCCTGGTTTATTATATGTATGAAAAAAATATTTAAGGGATCAAATTCTACAATAGGTGGAAAATGAATCCTCACAAGATAAAATTTTGGTAAAAAATTATAAAATATAATTTTTTACCAAAATTTTATTTTGTGAGGATTCATTTTGCGAACTCTATGATAGTTTATTAGACTGCACTACCCACGCTTTTATAATTATGAACCTAAATTATTAAAAATTGCTTTTTCCTTTTTAGTCCATTTAAATAAAAGCTTGTCTCTAAAAAGCTTTTTTTATATTAATAAAAAAAGCTTTTTAGAGACAAGCTTTTATTTTGTTCATTTTAGTCTTTCAAAATTTTGTCCCTCTTTGACACTCGTAGGGGTTGAATTTCGAAAAATCCTTTCTTAGTGGATGCTTACGTCAGAAAAGGAACCAACTGTCCAAATTTCAAGTTTCTAGCTTCAGCGATTTGGCCTGGGCGTTGATTAGTCAAAAAAAACCTACATCCCCGTTTGAACCCCTTATAGGTGTTGATTTTATTTCTAAAAACGATTTATTTCATGTATAATTGTCATCGGGAATACATATGTGTACGAAATTTCAAATCGATCGGATATAGGTACGTGGAAGTCGTTCAAAATTGACTTGCAAGATTTGACCTAAACAAACCCACAAACACACAAACACACAAATAAACAAACAAACTAACATACATTGCAAGTTAAATAAAAGCTTGTAAAAAAGGAGTTGTATTGTTTTCCGTGAATATAGTCGACGGAAAAAACGCTTTCTATTTTGATACGTAAAATTCAGCGGAAATCTCGTCGCGAAAAACACGCCGCGGAAAATCCACGCGTGCGTAGTTGGGTTCTTATGCTAACATATAAGCATTTATTTTATTTACCTATCTGTATAGACATTTAAAAAATACAGTTACTTGGGTACCGGTGTACAGACTTATTACATATGTATCAACATAACCTATGTGTGCATATACATATGTTATAATGATGGAAATAAGGTAATAACTCTGTGCTTCGTATGTATTTATGTCACACTTGTAACTATAAGATATCACGATTAAAATAAGCCCCGAGCTGATAAGCTTGCACACACGAATACACACACTCGTCAACAATATTAAACTTATTGTTAACTAGCTGTACCCGCGGTTATTTTATTTATTGTAGATTAGAGACGCGTCGACATCTCAGGTCATTAGCGTCTTTCAACTACACTAAATAACAACTATCTTAAAACTAAATAACATCACAAAACATCCATGAGCGCAGGTGGGATTCGAACCCACGGCAGTCCAGTCCAGAGGTTGGGGCACTAAGCACGCTAACCACTAGGCTATACTGTACCCGCGGCGTTTTGGAATTTGATGGCACGTGCAATCACTCTGAAATTTTAACAGCTATGTTAGATATTACTGTTTTCTATAAGATATCCAAATTTGATCAAATTCCTAAGAAAAGTGTTTCATGGGTGAACTACAACGTTAGCGCGTTATGAAATACTCGTGGCGACATCTATTGGTGAGTAGCAGAAATATTATTGTTTGCGACATACCTCTATTGGTGAGTAACAGAAACATGAAGGTTTTATTTTATTCAATAACAAAAACATGAATGTTTTATTTTATTCCAAGAACCGTCCGGAGATATACCTACTTTTTTTACTACCCCGCGGGAACTCCTTTTTTGCCGGGATAAAATGTATCCTACATATGACCCAGGACGTAAGCTACCAACATGTCAAGTTTCATTTAAATCCGTTGAGTAGTTTCCGCGGGATGCGTGCACATACAGACAGACAGACAGACAGGGCCGTCTTAGGCCAAGCAGGGGCCCTTGGGCACACAAAGTTCGGGGGCTCTTTTGAGAAATCCAAAAAAAACATCAGAATGTACTTTTGTTTAGTGACTTTATTGGTTATTATGGTTAGCTTTATACAAATCAAATATAATGTGCCAATGTGTTTTTTTTTAATTGATCACCAAATTGGATAAAAAAATGCATAGGCACTGGGTCTCGGCATTTCGGGGCCCCCATCAGGCCTGGGGCCCTGGGCTAGTGCCCCACGTGCCCTTATGGTTAAGACGGAACTGCAGACAGACAAACAGACAAAAATTATACAAAACTGCTGTCATGGCCCCAATATCGATATAGTAATGTCCACCGCAATTATAACTTTGAAAATATATTTTATGTACAGTTTTATTATATCCATATATATCTACATAGACAACTTATACTTAGTATATAAGTATATATAACGATAAATAACCGAGAGAGTGGCGTAGTGGTGAGAACACTAGCTCATATTTGGAAGGTACCGTGTTCGAATACCACCCAAATACATAAACACCCCTTTTTTATCGAGGGTTTAAAGGTGATTAAAAATAATTACAATACGTGTGTAATGAACATTGTATGGGAGACTTCAATGATCAATAAGAACACTAGAAACATTACATCTCATGGATTTGACAAGCATGGTAATTTTTATGAGGTTTTTATAAAAATACTCACGTGTGTATCACGCTATCTGAAAGATAGAGGATAACTATGTATATTTTATAGGCTATTTTTTTCGATACAAATTCAATGGCGAACCAAGAGTTTTGAGCTATTGCCAAAAATTAAAAATTACTCAATTTTTATATTTCGTCATAACTTAGTTATTCATGAATTTCTATTCATGAATTTCTTGAAGAGGGATGGAAAGATACTGAATATTTTTCTCGATGCACGTTTCGCTAACCACGTTGGCATCATCAGGAGATAATTTAGATTAAATCAATTTTTTTCTTTTATTTATTGTAAATTATAGACGCGTCGATAACTTAGGTCATTAGCGTCTTGATTACCATACATAACAACTCGCTTAAAACTAAATGACATCACAAAACATCCATGAGCGGAGGCGGGATTCGAATCCACGACAGTCTAATCTAGAGGTCGGGACGCTAACCACTGGATCCTGTCCTCTAGATTAGATTAAATCATTTTCTGATTTTTTTTTATTTTAACCATGTTAGAGATGATTTAGATTAAAATATTATCTTCTGATGATGCTAACATAGTTAGCGAAACGTGCGTCAAGAAAAAACTGTTAGTAGTTTGGTGGTTATTTTTTGATCTTCAAGATCTTTGTTAATAATAAAAATTTCAAAAAACATTTTGAATATAATTTTTGCTAATTAGTTTTGTTCGAGGTTTTGTTGTAGTTCGGTTTTTAAATTTAAATGATAAAATGGGCACCCTGTGGCTGCTAAGTATCATTACTGAAGGAATTAGAAAAGAAACGTTATAATACTGTTACGGATCACCCTGCATATAAACGTCAGGCCGGTATTCTGAGAAGCGGTGTCTGCTTGCTGCACAACGAGTAACTGTACGAACATTCTAGAGAAGGCTAGAACGCGCTGTGCCTAACCCAATCGGCCTATATAAGTATGCGAGTGCGAGGAAGTTGGGCAGTCAATGGTGAGTCGTGCAACCAAGCGGATCAGTGATATAAATATTAGTCAATCAACGGTCGAATCAGTCAGTACAGTGATATAAATAGTGGAGTGGATACAAATAAATAGTACTGAAGTAACTGAGTAAATGACCGACATAAATAAACGTTAAAAGAAATCTGATATAATACAGTGATATAAATAGTTCCGTGATATAAATTCACCTGATAAAATAAATATTAGTGTAGTCAATTGTATATAGTTAAGTGTTAATTACTTGTGTTGATTGTTAGAACTGACTTTTGGTTGTTGTATTTATTATTGTTGTGTTTTAATTATTGTAATAAATATTGTAAATAAATATTTATTCGGCCAACTCAGAAAACAGTTTTGTAACAATACATATTTTATAATTTATGTTATTGTAGTGCATAAAAGGCATACGAACATTGAAATCATGTCATAGGTTTGTTGCAGAAAATGTCTTTTATATTAGTCTATTTCAAACGCGAACCTCATAATTAAATTGAGAATTACGAAAAATAAAAAAATATGTATTATAGAGTCATCAGTAAAAATAAGTATTACATTAAAATAATTTTAATGGAGAGTTTTTATTTAAACAAAAAATCCTCTCGTAAATATAAATTGACCAAATCATTTGATAAATAGCCGGAAGGAACTGTTTAATGATCAAATATTTGGAAAGCCCTGAACATTTAGGATGTAAAACATGTGTGTTTCCAATTTGCATTCTACCACTCATTCAAATCCGCTAATGGTTGTCGAGATAAAGCTTGACATTGATGTGACAACCAACAAAGTCAGACAGACATGGTCGATGATCCGTCCACCGTATCGCGACAAAAGAAGTAAAATAACGTAACTAACGCCAAAGCAAAGATTCCACGAGCGACACTTAATTTCCATAATCACCTACGTTTGATTTATCGAATGAATGAATTGTGGATTAGGTATATAGACGCTGTTTTATCAATGTTGAAACAAAAATAATATTGATTCGCTACCAATCGTTTCATTACATAATCTCTACTATTTTTTTTTTTGTTTCATATACAATTTCCTAAAAAATCATATTTGATTTTCATCAGTCTTGTCTCTTAGATTTTTGACACATCCAGAGCACAATAGGTAACAGTTGAAGCTGCAAAAGCGTCTGCGGACAGCACGAATAGCCTGCATTGATATCTATCTCAAGTGTATTCCTTTTCATGTATTGTCTGCGAGGTGAAGAGGGGGGGGTGGAGGCTTTTGCGCGCTGCCTCCACCCCCCTCCCTTGATTAAAATGATTACTTTTCTGTGTAATATCTAATTTATAATTATTATTATTAAATATTTATCAAACTGGGAAGTTCGTCGTGTGGACCTCAAGGGTCGCATTTTAGTCCTAATAAACGACCCACCTCACGGCTTGTTTGATCATAGAATGAGAATTAAAGCACACCATTGACTACGCCCTGATTATGATAATATTAAAAGATTTAACATAAACCAATCGAATTTCCATAATATTTGTAGTCACTGTTCGCTTTATCAATTCAGTTGATTTAAGACGGAAGTGCTGCAGTTATATGCTTTCCGTATTCTCAACTGATAAATCTATAGTCGACCTACAAAGTTCAGATCATGTAGGTAGCTGCAGATTCCAAGCAGACGATAGCTACTTTTATGCTTGAATAAACACCCAAGTAGATACGAACACAATAATTGTGATAATATTACTATATCATTGCGCTTTTATACAGTGAGTTCTAAGAACATCGAAATAACAACCGTGAGGTGGGTTGTTTATTACCATACGACGAACTTCCCAGTTTGATAAATATTTAATAATAATAATTAAATTAGATATTACACAGAAAAGTAATCATTTTAATCATTAAAACATAATTATTATTTATTTTTAACAATAATTTATAAAAAAAAAGGCTGAACCGATTTTTATAAAATTTATGTCGGATCAAAATGACGTTAACACGCCTCGACTGACACCCTTACGAAGTCGATATAATTTTTTATTCGCGAGATACTGTGTAAAATCTACTTTTTTGGAGTCTATTTGGTTAAGAAAAAAGAACGGCTGAACCGATTTTGAAAAAATTTCTTTCAGATCATATTTACGTTAATACGCGTCGATTGGCACCCTAACGTAGTCGATATCATTTTTCATTCTCGAGATTTCGTCTTAGAAAGAAATGGACACATACGTACGTACGTACACACCGAGGTACACACACGCACGCGTACACACACACAGACATCTTTCTAAAAATAGTGTAAAAATAGTGTAGTGACCTTGAAACATAAAAATTTGTTATACATTTTGATTTCGATTTTCGGACCCATTACAATAACTTCCAATGGGAAGTTACAAAATAATGAAAACTGGTCAAGTGCGAGTCGGACTCGCGTGGAGTTCCGTACTATTCCGTTTCCCGTGGGAATTTAAAGACTTAGGATTTTCGTTTAGGTTTTCCTGTAAACTTTGAGTGAGGCCCTATATTCCCTATTTTTTTTCAAAATTTTAGACTCAGTAGTTTCGGAGATAAGGGAGAGAATGTTCGATTTTCTTATTATTTTGCCCTATATTCTCTATTTTTTTCAAAATTTTAGACTCAGTATTTATGTAGGTAATATTTGACATATTAGTCACATGTAAATTAATATGAAAATTTACATTTAAAATAAGTAAATAAATTATTGATCAAAAATGTCAATTTTAACATAAAATTGTATTAGGTTGACATGAAGACTTAGTTAAATTAACAGAAAAAAGAAGTTAAAACAACACAAAAATATGTCATGTAAATGTTAAATATTTGACATAACTTGCGTGTAAATGATTAACAGAAAGGCGTTTTGTTAAAATAACATAAAAAAATTAGTGGATCGCTGAGGACATCTAAAAAATGTTATATTTAACTGTGTATGTTTTGTTTTCAATCAAAAATCGATTCGGAATTCCAAATGTTCTAAGCTATAAGAACTGAAAATTAGAAATATCTTTTTGTTATTCATAAATCGCTGAAAAGCAAAGCTTTGTAGGTATCACAAAGAAGACTGAGAGCTGTAAAGGCGGTCTGCTTGTGTGTTACGTAATGGGCATTACATAACATTTACAAGCATTCCAAACCACTAAGCCGCGTGCATTTCAATGATATAATATGACCTTAATGGGACACGGCAATTAATCGAAATGGCGCTCTCGACTCGACAAAAAATATTACCGTGTATCGCCAACATATAATACCGAATGATTCAAAACACAAATGCTGGCTTGCAGAACACATTGTCAGAAAATTTGATTTGACAACGACCGCGTAGATTGTGACATTTGTGATCATAATATATAGGTAATCACATTTTAATAATATTTTATTGTCTTACTAGCGGTCCGTCCCGGCTACGCCCGGGTGGTATGAAATTACGATTATAGAAGAAGTAAGCTGAGAAACAGGCAGAGGAAGACAGCGACTTTGTTTTATACTATTTCGAGATTTTTTTGACAAAACACCGTCGTAGTTCAGCCATTTTTTACAAAATATTTACAAATTATATACACAAACCTTCCTCATTTATCGCTCTTTCTATTAGTGAAAACCGTTTCAAAATCCGTTGCGTGGTTTAGAAGAAGTAAGCGGAGAAACAGACAGAGGCAGACATCGACTTTGTTTTATACTATTTAGAGATTTTTTTTGACAAAACACCATCATAGTGAAAATATAATTTTTAATTTTTTTGAGGTCATAATAAATATTTACTGAATGTTTACTCATCATTCACTGCATTTTTAAGTAAAAAACATTTGAAATAAAAACTTTTTAACAAAAAAAAAAACCTCCTTCAAAAAGGCACTAAAAAGAGGAAAATAATGAAATTTTGAGATCTGATGTGCCAACTGAAATATGAAGTTGGTTAAAAAGAAGATATTAATCACTATACTATACTTTTTAACCGACTTCATATTTTAATTAGCACAGACCTCAAAATTTCATTATTTTCCTCTTTTTAGTGCCTTTTTGAAGGAAGTTTTTTTTTTGTTAAAAAGTTTTTATTTTTTACTTTTTAGTGTCAAAAAGTAACATTTACCTTAAAGAATCACACGCCGTTACTTACTTTTATTAAAATCAGCCGAACTACTGAACCGATTTTGATGAAATTTCTATGGGACTAATCTGAAAGTATATCCTCTTTCAAAATCGGTTCATAAACGACGAAGTTATCCGCGAACATACATAAAACATAAATTAAAAAAATATATATACGGTCGAATTGAGAAACCTCCTTTTTTTGAAGTCGGTTAAAAATACATTCCGCCAGTGTCACTTACCTACAGCTTACAACAAAATCAATAGATAAATATGGTCTAGTAAATTTGCAAAACTTGAAATTCCCCCGACCAACCAATCACAACTCAAGAAACAAAGAGACATGAGCTGATTGCACGCACAGAGTTGATCATGCACACACAGGTCACTCTAGCTTGAAAATAAATACACTACTTATATAGGCTGCTTTCGAACAGGGCAGACGCAATCTGATATGGCTAGATTTAGTTTATTTTATTTTATTTATTGTAGATTATAGACGCGTCGACAACTCAGATCATTATAGCGTCTTCAACACAACAAATTACATTTGTGTATTAAAATCCGCCAGCCTGCATACACAAACCGACTGGTACGAGCTCGGGTCCCTGGGAGCGATAATTCCCAAAAAACATTGGAATGCAATTGCGATAACATAACTACATCCCAATGTCCCCCCTGGGGTGTGGCTAGATTTAGAATTAATGGGTAGGGGCCAACAGGTATACACTGCGACCAATAATTGGTCAGTCTGATATGGCTAGCTAGAAATGTAGCAATGCCAAGTTTAGGAGCGATCAGTGGCTCCTAAACTTGGCATTGCTACATTTCCAGCTATAGCCATATCAGACTGACCAATTATTGGTCGCAGTGTATACCTTCTGGTATAATAAACTATAAGGGTCAACTTTAAAAAAAAAGACATAAACCTAACAAAAATGAAATGAGGTAAAAAAAAACTATATGAATAAACGTCATATATCCCCCTATATTATTAAACGAGTAAATCTTGTATATATGTTTCTATGTTTCTATGTATCTATGTACCTATATAAATATTTTCTCGAAAACGGCTCTAACGATTTTAATCAAATTTACCGAAAAGGGGTGTCGGGGGGCAAAAAATCGATTTAGCTAGGTCTCATCCCTGGAAAAATTCGTTTTCCTATCGATTTTATCATTTTTAAAAACGGATTTTTAACCTTTCAAAACATTGTAATATCGTGAGTAGGCTTTGGAGAAAACAAACTACTTTCATTATTTATATGTCAAAATACTCTGACAGAATTTTTAACTTATTAAAATAGTCCGTGAACTATTTGTATAGTAAAAAAAAACAACAATAAAAACTAAACGTAATTATGTAAGTAGTTTTAACTAATATTTAAATAAATAGGTAAGTATGTTATTTTTATATTACCTATATAAAATATATGTATATTATGTACGTTAAATATAGTATGACGTATAATCTTACCTAGACTTAACGATTTTGATGAAATTTACAGAATGAGGATTTTTTGGGGTGAGAAATCGATCTAGGTAGGAATTTTGGTCCCAGAGGGGAGCAATTAAAAAAAGGGGTTTTTTGCTTATAACTCGGTCAATTGTCAGATCGATTCGAAGCCTATTTCTACATAGATTTTATATAATATATCACAAGTGTTAAAACTGTAAATGAACACTAATATAAGAAGTGTGTTGCACAATATGTAAATAATGACAAATCGGTTTTTGCGAGTTCTTCAGTCAACAAAACAATAACGGCGGTTAGTACTTGGGTCGACATTTCAATGGCGACCCAAGTAATATTTACAGGAAAAAATGCTTGATTCAAGTTGATACTTAGTTTTTACGCTTAAAAATACACATAGGTATTTAAAATATTTAACAGAAACAATTATTTTAAATTATGTTTCAGAAATAAATTCGTTTCGGAATAATATTCTGAGAAAATAATATCTCACAGCATACAAGTACTATTTTTATTGAACTCATCCGAGCAAAGCTCGGCACCCAGATATTAGTCATAAACAGTGCATATAAAATATAACCTTGGAGAAGTCTCGTAAACTTTAAACTGTCAACGGTAGTGTTAATGTTGTGCCGCAATTAGCGGATTACTGTGAACACGGGTTTACGGTTCAACATGCCTCTTGTGAATCATATGACTCATTGTTGCGATAACGACTGTACAGTGTGCACGAAAACAAAACACAAATCGCCACCAGTCGAGTGACCAGTGTTGCCAACTTAGTGGATTATCTACTAAAACTGGTGGTTTCGACCCCCTTTTAGTGGAGAAATATTGCTTCTAGGGCTGACGGTTTTTTCTAGTGGTTTAGTAGAATGCAGTTTCGATTAGTGGAAAGCCACTCAGCCACAACCACTAAGCGTTTCGAAATATATTTCTACTTCATTTCAGGAATAGGTATATTTACTTTTACTTAGTGATGAGCAAAATTGGCCTTGGTCTTGCAGTCTTGGTCTTGCGAAAAAGCAAGACCAAGATCAAGACCGAATGAACAAGAACAAGACCAATACCAAGACCAAATATGCAAGACCAAGATCAAATACACAAGACTAAACTAAAAATTCTTACTTCAGAAATAATGAGCAAAATGAGCAAGACCAAGACTTGATACGCAAGACCAAGACCAGACATATTTGAACAAGACCAAGACCAAGACTGAATCAACAAGACCAAAACCAAGACAAGACTGTCCAAGTCTTGGACTTGGTCTTGCTTTGCTCATCACTACTTTTACTATGTAGCCGCAAATTTTGTGGTACCAATCTGAAAGTATATCCTTTCAAATAAAAAAAAAATTGTCAAAATCGGTTCATAAACGACGAAGTTATCCGCGAACACACATAAAACATAAAAAATATATACGGTCGAATTGAGAAACCTCCTTTTTTTGAAGTCGGTTAAATAATATCGGCCATTTTAAAATTTTCCCCCACTCTAGTAGCATAGTAACAAATGAGTGGACAGAATATAATTTAATATCTAAAATTTTAATGTCAATTATTTGAGAAACGATACAGAGGTGATTTTTACAAAAATCAAAATTTATTGTAATGTTTTAAATCTTATATAATTTAAGAGACATATTGATAATTAAAAATGTTTCCAATATTATTCCTTTGTCTGCACAGCAAAAATCAGCACTCTTCATCCGCTCTGATTTGTGCATGCAAGTGTGTGCAAACCTCGGCCTAACAATACATAATATGTGCAAAGCGCACGCTCCGTCTTTGACAACGGCACACGATACTCTTATATAATCAGTAATCAGTATCAGATATAATACGCCGTATAGTAACCATTCAATAGCGATGCACAGATTCGTTATCTGTTCAATGTATCCAACACGCGCACAATACAATACCCGCAGACGGAATGTTAAGTGGCGCAAGATAACGAAGTGTTCTGCACTCCAATATCCACGAGGTGTGCAATAACATTTTGGTTTTGAGTTGAATTCAAAAAAAAAGGATTTATTTTACCCAACCTCGCGGTCTTCTTATACTCAAATAAACGGCCCTACACAACTCGGATAATTTTCCCATGCAGGAGGAGGCATACGTAGGTACACTGTACAGTGCATCCATCGTCTCCCTTATACATTCTTCCTCCTTGCATTTTCTAGGAGGAACTAGTTATGCTATCGCAGACATACATTTTTTGATGTGAAACATCTTATGTCGGGCTGTCAACAGCCGCGTGATGGAATAGCACGTATGCAACGAAATGTTTTCCTTCGCTGCTGTTCTCCCCACCACTGCGGCAGTTATATTGTACTGGATAAATAATTTATAAATTAATTGTCCGGGTATATTAAGTTATACATATATCAGTAACAACGGCTGTCTAGACAAGTTCATCCGCAGAGTAGTGGTACCACTTTAGCCTTCTATGCATGGGGACTTGGGTACGGAAACTCATGGCATCGTACAATTTTTGACGTTTTTTTTTTCTAAATTCTACATGATATTTATTTATAGCATTTTTTATTTTTGTTATATTCTTTCTTTTACAATAATTATAATTTTTTGAAATTTCATGACACCAAAAATTAATTTTTTTGTTTTTTTTAAAAAAACGAAAATTTGGGTAAATTGGGGTATTTAGGGTAAATTAGAGTAAATTAGGGTAAATTGGGGTAACTTAAGGCAAAGGGGGCTAAATAAGAGTAAATTAGGGTATTTAGGGTAAATTCAAGAAATTAGGGTATACTAGGGTAAATTTGGGTAAATGAGGGAAAATTAGGGTAAATTGTGTTAAATTGTAAATTCTTATCCTCGAACTACTGAACCGATTCTAAAAATTCTCGCGGCGTTGTAATAAATCATAAATTATTATATCTGGAATTATTGAACCGATTTAAAAAATTCTTTTACTAATAGAAAGCTACACTATCCCTAAGTGATATAGGCTAGATTTTATTTTGATAAATTTGTCAAGTTCAATAAATAAAAGATTCAAGCTATAAAAATGTTTCACATCTGCCAGGCGTCCCACGACGGCTCACATTTTTTTTTTAAATTTATTAAGCTTTAAATCGTGAAACTATTGTCAATCACAATTGCTCAAAATTAAAGCAAATGCGGAAAAAATAATAATAGATATTAGTAATACCGGATGCAGAAGTGCTTATTTGATCATAGTTCGTGTACTTCGTATATAGGCGCAATCCTAATGACCTCAATTGTCGAGCGTCTATAATCTCTCTCTTCTCTCTCTATCCCCTTCTCTCTCTCCCTTCTCTACCTCCCCTTCTCCCACCCCCCTCTCTCATCTCTCTCTTCTCTTTCTCTCCTCTTTCTTTCTCTTCTCTCTCTCCTCTCTCTTTCTTTCTCTCTCTCCTCAGTTCTTGGTTTGAGTCCCTGCAGTTACGATTTCAACTTGCTCCACCCCTTAATAGGAGGATGGTGACGAGCTCGAAGTTTTCAGTCAGAATGCAAAATTCTAAGGATGCTTCCTTTTCCGTAATAATAAACTTCAAAAAAGCACATAAAACAGCATAGCCCGTACAGTTCTAGCTTAGCAAAGTAATACAGTTTTCTTTGACATCACCTCGTAGACACACGTGAGGTAAGAACAATGTCTTTTTAAACTTGCGATATCACAGCCAGGTGGCTTATGGAGTTGTTATATGGATTATAATGAGATTCTAGCGTCAACTACATGTTAAAATACGGCCCTCACGTAGCATATTGTAAGTATAGAAGAAGGCTCCATAAAATAGGTATCTCCTGAAAGACGATTTATGTGTTTCGTTTCGTAAACTAGATCTCAATTATTTTCACGTCTTACATCGATTGTGGTATGCGGAAATCTATAACTTTATATGGCTCGAAAACGATTATTGCTTAATGATTATTTTTAATGACTACTTATACATCGTAAACATCAAATTTTAATGATTTTAAAAAATTTCGTATTTCATTAGACCTACACACCAACATGATACAAACATCATAACAATAACTTCCAATGGGAAGTTAATAATATAACATCATATATAGGTCACATTAATAAGTGCCTACCTTCACCTACCTTATATCAACAAAAAAGTGGGTCTATGTACTTAAATACGCGCGGTAGAAGTTATACTTCTTTGGCGTGATTGTGGTAATTAACTGATCAATGTCAATTGTTATTTTATTGAATTTCATGGAAAGACTTAAAACTCATACTTACGGAAATGTCACCTCAAATGTTTGAAAATACACTTAATTCGAGATAAATAAATCGCAAAAATACTGAAACACACTTAATTAGAGAAAAATTGATTTCAAATAGTTTAAAACACAGTCGATTGATGGAAACTTAACCTCAAATATTCGTAAAACAACGCGCTTAGTATTTAATGCAACCGTCCAAATCAAAGAACGAACGTGAAATTAGACAAAAGTCTTACTGTGTAAGTTCTTTGGTATAAATCATGGAGGTTCGAAGCTACTATAATCACGCTTAAAGCATACTAATTGAAAACTTCCCTTAAAAAACTTTTTAACAAAAAAAAACCTCCTTCAAAAAAGCACTAAAAAGAGTAAAATAATGAAAATTTGAGGTCTGTGCCAATTAAAATATTAAGTTGGTTAAAAAAAAGAAGATATTAATCACTATAGGTAGCTACTTTACTTTTTAACCGACTTCATATTTTAATTGGCACAGACCTCAAATTTTCATTATTTTACTCTTTTTAGTGCCTTTTTGAAGGAGGTTTTTTTTTGTTACAAAGTTTGTATTTTTTACTTTTTAGTGTCAAAAAGTAACATTTACCTTAAAGAATCACACGCCGTTACTTACTTTTTTATTAAAATCAGCCGAACTACTGAACCGATTTTGATGAAATTTCTATGGGACCAATCTGAAAGTATATCCTTTCAAATAAAAAAAATTCAAAATCGGTTCATAAACGACGAAGTTATCCGCGAACACACATAAAACATAACCACATAAAAAATATATACGTTCGAATTGAGAAACCTCTTTTTTTGAAGTCGGTCAAAAATAGAGTACGGTACTGTCTGTGGACATAATTTTTTTATATAAGTATTTTATAAGAAATTGTATTGTGATGTAAAAAAGTAATAATTAGGTATTTAAGTTTAAAAAAAATTATTAACTTTTTAATTGTTTCTAATAGTTTAACATAAATAATATTGAAAATCGAAAAGAAAATTTTTTTTAAAGCTATAGATAAATTACTAAAAATTAATTAAAATGTATAAAAATTTAAAAAATATCACGTGACTTCAAAACGCGCCAGGAATGTTTGTGACGTCGTTATGTTAAAATGTGTCTGCATTTGTTGGTATTTCTGTATATGTATTACACATACTATCAAAAATAATAAATTTTTAACTTGGTAACCATGGATACAAAGACCATAGATAACATAATGACGTCACACGCGTTCGGATTCTTTCGGCGCGTTATCGGAACTGAGTTTTAAAATTAATTTTTATTTAAATATAACTTTTTAATTAGTAAGCAAAAAAATTAAATAAAAACAGTTTTGCTATAAAACTTGATGTGGTCCTTCCATTTAAGTAAAAAAAAAATCGTTTAAAAACCCAATTATTGCTATATTAACTATAAATCATTGCTGCACTTTGATCATGTATGTGATAATTATTTTATAATGCAGCGTACAACACGGTTTTTAAAAAGAGGTTTAAGATTTGCGGAAAATCTCGCATTTAAGACAGTATATTGAGCTTTTGTGCGGGGAAAACTCTGCTTTTATGTTGAAAAAATAAAAGTAACATGGAAATAATTCTGACAAAGGAAATTTATAACCGTTTTTTTTTTTTGGCATAGTGGACAACCAGAACTCGGACTCAATCCGTATTCCTTCTTTCGACTAACAGTCGGAGCTTTTTATTCGAACTAATCACGCACATGGCAATCAACAAAAACCTTGAAAGGTCATGCATTATCGTGCAACATGCAGGTATTATGTGTTGTACGAACACAGTGCAATTAGAATAGGTAGAGCGGATAAAATAGGTATAGGTAGATGCTATAGTAGAGTAGCTAATGTAAATGAACTTCGGCGGTATTGTGATTCGTGATTATATAGCTGCAAGGTCGTGACCATTGTCATCCGTGAACGGATCGAAGAATGCGCCAATGTTCAGTTGTCAATTTAAGAAACAGGGTTGCGCAACCACAAACACAGTCCATCTTCAATGCCGGCGAAATTGTTAAATTGTGTTTTAAAGACCACCAACAGCTAAGGTTATTTGGGCCTAGCACCAATTCATATTTTCAATTCATTATTTTTTTTTTAATAATAAATTGAAAATCCAATTGATACTTTTACCAGCTCTCGGGCTAGAACCCGGGAACTGGGGACTTGTAATAGAGGAACCATAGCAACGCCATGTAAACAACAGCATTGCTACACGCTCGGCTATTCTCAAGCCCTTCAATGTCGGCGAGGGGCAGTGTACCGTCCTAACCTAAAAAGCAAGTGTTTCCATTTTAACGTGACAACGTCTTACTACACATACAGTGTGATCGCCGGCTGTGGAACGCTGTGAATAAAAAATTTCCTAAAGATATGTGTTAATGCTTGGACACGTCAACCGTAGTTTTTGAACGCGCATCTTTCCTTGTAGTTGTAATTTGTTTTTACCCCCACCCTTCTGTGCAATGACGTCATCGACATTTTTTTTAAATGGCAACCCCAATTTTTTTTACGGATTCTGATCCTACTCGAAATTTTGGATTCAGCAATATTAATGAATCCAGAATTTCGAGTAGAATCAGAATCTAAAAAAAATTGGGGTTGATCGACTTTTATAGAAAGAATTAGATTACAAGCCTTACCTGAAGTGCTCATTCTAATGTTGTCTAAAAAAATATGTGTTTGAACATTCTCCACATACAAATCCCATTTTTAATCGCTATCAACCATCCATATTAGTATACAGAGTTCACTAGTTAGTAATTGTTACGTTCGCTTAGGTGTGTTAGTGTGTGTCAAACGACATCTTAAGATAGGGTATTCGATCAATAAGAATGTACCCTGACTGCAGGGCCTAGTCGCTTGTTGTTTATACGACCGTGGGTAGATCTGACTATATATTAAAACAGCTGAGTTGCTGCGAGTTTATTTTATACGATTGACAGCCCTGTCTTGTTCCAAGCCGCGAACAACGAACAAGTCAAGAACGCGGAATAGGCTGTCGCGTCGCCACAACACCTTGTTGTGTGTTGTTAGTTGAATTCGGTGTCGCTATTGTTGTCGAACAATCGAACGGACGCCTTGAAATGCATTCCGTCGCGTCTGACAACAATACATTCACAGTCGTAGGCTTTTATACGCTCACGACCATATATCTGTACACGACTAGACTGTGACTCTTTTGGTTAATTATTTTGGTGTAGATTGAATAATCGCTGTAAAAATAGTAATTTTTTATTTTTCACTCTTAAAAGCTATTTTTGTAAACATATTGTTTGGGATATAGTAATAATAATTTTTTTTTGGATTTATATCTTGAAAAGGGCTTACGTCTAAAGCTGAAACTTTGATTTTATATATAGGTACATTATTTTATATAATATCCTATATTATATTTGATTATCTTGTTTGTTTCATTAGTCATTTTATGTATTTGATCAAATGGTATATTAAGTCATGTAGACTTCAACACTCGATCAAGAAGGTAACCTCAACACAAAAATCATAAAAACATATCATCATAAAATTAAGTTTAATTTCTGTTAAGTATTGTATTTATATCTACAAATAAGTACATTAGGTACTTAATTATATAAAAAATCTTTTCGAATAACAATGACAAGCACACGTCGTGTAATACATAATATGCATAAGACATGAGTGCGCATCTTTGACAGAAGCCGTTAATTCAGTGTTGTTTATGGTGACGCCGATGATTAACGAGGCACACTTGATCAACGCACGTCCATTACGTTAATTCTAAGATGTCTTACCTTTCAACACAAAATATGTTATAATACGCTTAACGTCAACTCGGTTTGATCATAAATTTGCATTTATAGGTAAACATAGAACACGTTATGGATGAGTCGCAACCCCTCCGGGGGACGTAGCAAACATATGTTGATAAGAGTTATAGAACTGTTAAATTTATAATAAATATTTTTATTACATTTTTTTTTATTTTTTAATAATAATGAATTTTATTAACATAGAGGTATAAAATATAGAGGTAAAATGCATTTGCTTAAACAACATACTAATAAAATTAAATAAAATATACTATAAGTTGATAGACAACTTGTCTGTAAGAAACAAGATTTTTTTTAATTAAATTACAATTATTTTATCTAAATCTGCCTGGGCTCGTTAAAAATTTTGTCTCATTAAAAGGAATCACGAATGCAAATATTCAAGAATCCGAGCTCTATTCGATAACTGTTCGTGAAAAAATGAATGAAAGACGTAAGAAATTTCGTCATATGCTAAACCTGAGATATCTAATAATCAATTTTTAAACCAAACATCTAACACTTTTTTCTCGACGTACGTTTCGCTAACCATGTTAGAATCATCAGGAAATTATGTTTTAAATTAATTTTAATCATCCCCTGATGACGCTAAAGTCGAGAAATATATTGCGGTTATTTTTTAATATTCGATGTCTTAACACCAAAGGTTATCCATCACTCTTCAAGAGTAATTAGTGAATTCAATTTTTAAGCAACATATAAATCTGAAGTTAATCATGGTATAATAATGGAAATTTCCCGGATTGCTCTAAATCTCCGAGATACAAAATAACAATTGTTTATAAAGTCCAATATATTATGTTATAATAGCGCTAGCAACCCCTATAGACTCTAGATTCGGATCTGAAATTGAAATACCATAATTTTAAGAAACTAGGCAGACCATACACGGGCTACATTTTGCAGTCGGACCGATCGCAAAAATGCGGCCATCCTATACAATTACCACTGCAGTGGCAACCACTCGAAGGGTACCTACCGCAAGCGGACTGCAGACGTCCGTTTCGACTGCAGCGAACGCCCGTGTCTGCAGCGACCGCATTTTTGCGATCGGACCGACTGCAAAATGTTATCCGTGTACGATTTGCCCGTTTCTTAAAATAATATACAGAAACTAACCATTAACAATGCTGAGACTGGCTCGACCATAAAGCATAAACGCAACCACTCGAAGGGTACCTACCGCAAGCGGACTGCAGACGTCCGTTTCGACTGCAGCGAACGCCCGTGTCTGCAGCGACCGCATTTTTGCGATCGGACCGACTGCAAAATGTCACCCGTGTACGATCTGCCCGTTTCTTAAAATAATATACAGAAACTAACCATTAACAATGCTGAGACTGGCTCGACCATAAAGCAAAAACGACTAGAAAACACACCATTTAACTAATAGCGTCCAGTCAAGTATTACACCGTCACCGCTGTGTCAGCGATCAGACACAGATGAAAGCGCCACCACAGCCTCCTGTTCTGTGAGATGACAAGAGAAGAGTTGATGGGACACTCCATTGGTCAGGGCATCAACTACAACCGGTGGACAACTGCATTCACTGCATGTCTCGTTAAAAACATCCCGACTGACAACCGGTGCAATGACTGATGGATTCCCGATAGATGACGATAATTCAAATCGAGATGCGACCGAATGTTGCAGTTTTGTTACAATTAATTTCTAGAAATTATTAAGGGTTTCTCATGAAATCGACCCTTGCAAACTATAAATTGGCGTCCTTCCATTTTATATATTTTTTTTGTTTTGTTCATTTTTAGAGTTCTGTACCAAAATTATAAAAAAAATAGGTAAAAACTTTTAAGTTAAATGGTTTTATTTTAAATCATCAGCTATACCAAAAACTAGAAAATAATTAGGACACAAACCAAGGGGCACTTTGTGTCGCTGCGTCAGCGGAATAAGTAATAAAAACGTGAGTCGCATTTGAAATAGATCTGTTAGGTGGGCTTGAAAACACATTTTTCTAGACAAGCCATTCTTATTTAATAATTATACAGTCGTTATACAGATTTTTATGCGCCCCACGTTTTTATTACTTATTCCAATGACGCAGCGACACAAAGTGCCCCTTGGTTTGTGTCCTAATTATTTTCTAGTTTTTGGCACAGCTGATGATTTAAAATAAAACCGTTTTTTACCTATTTTTATTTTCTAGTTTTTAGTTTGATTTCTGGCCGGTATCATTATGCAAACTCCTCATCCTTTCAACTATCCACCTCCTGATTCCATCATCAGATCCTCGTTACCAAGTTCAAATTATCATAATATTGTATTGTCACGGGAAACTCAATGTGTCTGCAAAGTTTCATAAAAATCGGTTAAGTAGAAGTAGTTAAAAAGCTGTCGCAAGATTTGAAACAAAGATAACAAACAATCAAATATACGGAGTCAAGCTAAATAAAACCGTTTAAAAACGGTGATATTCCGTTGTTCGTCCATCCGTCTCTAGTCACAGGCGTGCAATTTTTGAACGCTTAAGGTACGTGCAGTACGCAGCTGGGATTCTAGATGGTACCGTAGATCATAGCAGGGCTTGCTTAAATTAATGCATTGTTATATATGCGAGCGTACACAACGAAGCAGTGAGTGTAGCAGGTATAGGCGCTGTTACAAGAGCTGGTAGATTCAAGAATGTATCTCACCATTCTTTCAGCGCGCTGACTACTACAATCAACGTATGACAACTGTATGACAAATGACCGTTACAAGTTTCGCAATGGATGTAACTAGTTTAATAAGTGAAATTTTGTCAGTTTTTATTTAATTTGTTTTGAGTTTTTTCTAAGACGTATTTAAAAGTGTTAGGTTCCATATACGTAAATATTCAAAAAACCGGTTTGGGTAAAATTTTAATTTTTGGTATAAATGATGAAATTCGCCGTGTTTAGATCGTTTTCTATTAATAGGGTGGACATGATAGCTCCTACCCAAATTTGTATTTAAAATATACCACTTTGTAGCAGAAGAACACAAATATTCGTCTTTGCTGTCTGACATTTCAAACGCGACTAAGCTTTTATTAATGCTAGTATCAAAGCTTTGTTGTGCAAACCTATAAGCGCTTATAATTTCAGCGACCATCTACCATACATGCTACCATCTAGAATCCCAGCTGCGTACTGCACGTACCTTAAGTCATAAGAAGTTGAAAACTTAGATGGAAATAGAGTGATCGGTGATGTGTTCCGCAAATACTTATTCCAGTGATCTTTCACTGAAGCTATCTGTTCCCTTTTCAGTGATATTGGAAACCATTTTATGCTAGCATTCAAACGTCACAGATTCGACGTAAATTATACATGTAGATGGTGCATTAACAATATTAACATTATGTTAATGCAAGGTCCATAAATTAAAAGACACAAATCCGTGAGCGAGCAACTATTATAGCAATGAGATCCGTGTTTTCGGCCCACATCGCTTCTTTTAAATTAACAACAGTAATTACCGGCTTGACAATTTATGCAAAATAGAAGTCAGGCCTACCGCGTAACTAGTTCATGAATACAAAATTGATCTGTCATTAACTACGTTTTTTTATTTCAAGTAACGATTTATTTCTCGTCCAAGCAAGTTTCATAGTAAATCACTTTTCGAAATTTTCCAAATTACTCGCAAAAATACAAAAGCTATTTACAAATTGAATCTGATTTAGTTTCTCAAAACCAAAATAAATTCCTTAAAAATAAGCAATAACTAACATAGTACCTACATACTAGCCTGCGTTTCGCAAACAAAGCCAGCATACCAAGAGGATCATAAGCATCATCATAGCTTGATAAATGATACTGTTACAAAACTGTTTTCTGAGATGGCGGAATAAATATTTATTTACAATAATTAAAAAAACACAATAATAATGAAAGCAACAACGAAAAGTCAATTCTAACAATCAACACAAGTAAACAATAACTAAACAGTAATTACAAAGCAAAACAAAACAACTATATACAATAATTCGTCATTATTATCACTACACTCGTATTTATTTATCAATTTGGTTATTTATATCACGGCACTATTTATTTTACTGCTCCAACGTAGACTTAAATGCGTGACTCACCGTTGACTGATCCCTTCACTCACTCGCACTGATATTTACATAGGCTACGTGGCATAAGCCTAGTGTGTTCTCGCTTTCTCTAGAACTTTCGTGCAGGTACCAGTTGTTACAGTAAGCGGACCCCGTTTCTCAGAACTCTTGCCTGTCGTTTATATACAGTTTGATCCGTAACAATACTTAATACTGAGATCAAGATCATTTTTAAATCATTTCGAGATTATGTTTCGAAACAATTTAACGATACTGTTTTAGGATCATTTTTTCCAATAATTTTGGAATGAAATAGTGAGGACATTTTTGGATGATTTTTTGAAATAAATTTAGAGTGGCATTTTGGAGACATCCCGCAATCATTTTGAAATTATAATTCAAAATAATCAATACATATTATAAAATAAAGTCCCCTGGCACGTCTGTCTGTTTGTCTGTCCGTCTGTCTGTCTGTCTGTGCCTGATTTTCTCCGTAACTGCTGAACGGATATTGTTCCGGTTTTCACGTTTAGATAGATTGATTCACGAGGAAGGTTTAAATGTATAATTGATACTAGCCGGCCCGGTTTAGGTGGTAATCTCAGAGATTACTGAACCGATTTCAAATTTTTTTTCACTGTTCGATAGGTACTTTGCTTTAGGACATAGGCTATAATAACTGGAGCGAGTGAACTAAACGAGTGAGTAATGTATTAATAAATCATATAGATTCATAGCACTTGGACGATGCCGAACCGGGCCGCTAGTTTCAAGATAAATTTGAGAGGTAATCTTTCTTCTTAAACTAGTTGCGTCGATGTATGTCGATCTTTTGCTTTAAATAAACGTGTTAAACAATAAAACGTCGACTTATAGCTTCTGGCTTTCCCCACTTGGGCTGTCGTATTATTATTACGCCATTTTGCATATTTCAAGACCATGATTTACACGTAATATACCGCCCAAACACACACTATCTCTATACTCCTTGTATGAATGTGAGTATCTTTGTACAAGTAATAACTAATAACCATTATAAGTTATAAAAGGTTGATATAACTCCGGTACACTTGTTACATCATAAATACTGTACTCATTCAACAGTCATATAAATCTGTCTTTTGTATGTATATACGGAACACACACCGCTCCGTTACATATAGTTAGTTTAGTTAGGAAAGGTTGGTACCTGTATATGATATGACAACCTAACAAACTAGTGTATTAATAATAGCCAATATTATATAGGGTGTACAGTAAACCCTCCTATTCGCTATGTGCTATACGAGCAATTTTTGATTTAAAGCCACGTGATTCTTAATTATTAAATAGACAGTGCAGGTCTTTGATTTTTTCCTTGTATATATCTTAATTGTTTGACGTTTAACATCACGATGACATGTTTGCCGACTGATTACGTTAAGAAAAGTATTTGCTTGTGGAATGGCTACCACAAGCAAATACTTTTCTTAACGTAATCAGTCGGCAAACATGCCATCGTGATGTTAAACGTCAAACAATTAAGATATATACAAGGAAAAAATCAAAGACCTGCACTGTCAGGACTTGAACCCGAAATTCCCAGTTTCCGGCTGGTTGAGTTACCTCTTATTCACACAGTGCCCCGAGAGTGGGATCTGTTCTTTTCCTATATATACCTATTTTAACACTAAATCACACAACATGCGAGAGCGGATTTAATTTAAGTTATAAACATAACTAATTCTTGTGATTCTTGCGTGATTCTTGCCGTCATGTTTTCAAAGAAAACAATATTTTAACTTTGGCAGCAGTTTACATCTATAAGGCTGCAGTTTATATTCATACAAATAGGGAAAACTATATGGTTCAAGAACTCACGAGTACAGTACGCGACATAAAGATTTACTTTTACTTCCAAAACCGAACTTGACAATGTTCGTCAAAGGCACATGTTACAATTGCGCACGGATCTATAATCATCTACCAAATAGTATAAAAATTATTAATAATATTGTTAACTTTAAAGGAACTCTGAAAAGATTTTTGTATCATGGCTGTTTTTACTCACAAGATGAATTTTTTAATACTGTATGATTTTTGTATTTTTTGTATTATGACGTTTCAAATAACTGTAATATAGGTTCTTGATGGAATAAATATATATTATCATTATTGAGAAGGAAGAATTCCTTAAGAATTTTGCATCAACAAGCACCCTAAACTTCAGGTTCGTTACCGTCACACAAGGGATACTTGCGGAGCAAGGTGAAACTATAACCGCGTCTCAAATCATGAAATGGGCGATTACAGTGAGTTTGGGTCGTGCACACGAAGTACACGGAGCGACCCAATAAGCACAGCCTTTTGTATGCGGCAGACTAGTGACTCAGCATTACGCTGACATGCCGGGATAGCTTTTATATTTGCCAACAGTGACGGTTTGGCTCCACCAAGAACGCCAATTATATAAGGACAATTAATTTAACAGAATATAGTCTGGGTACTGCTTCCTGAGCTCAAAGAGAAGATCTTAATATTTTGTCCGCTTCTCAGTCTCCTTCGCGACTATGTTCGTTTCAGCAGGAGCTGAGAACTCGATGACATACATAAATCGCGTAGTTTTATCAAGGAGAACGATATCAGGCTTTGTAGCTGAAAGTTGCCTGGTAGCCCTTTTAAAAAGATTTTATTGGTTATTATGGTTAGTTATTTCGGCATTTCGGGGCCCCTATCAAGCCGGGGGCCCTGGGCTCGTGTCCCACGTGCCCTTATGGTAAAGACGGAACTGACTATTATCTACGGTTCGTGTATTATAAATCTGGACATTTTCAGATTCTTATTGGTAAAGTAATTAAAGTAGCATTTGAATTCAGTTGACCATTAATGACAATAAATGAAAGAATGAATTATCCAAGTGTGCAAGCTTTCACGGCCAGCATTGTTCCAAGTCTTCATGGTTTCCGGGTTTGTAGGCCGTGGTCCGGTGGTATTTCTACCTGACGTTTCGTCTACAACTGCGGCAGACATTTTCAAAGGTGATGTGGCAGCGGTCGAAGTGTCCTCCTTGGCGGCTCACAGGTCAGTGTGTCGGTGACTGGTGTTCTCCCTTCTTTTATACCTAGTGCCAGTGTGTTCTCTGTTCCGAACAGAGAGTTGTAGACGAAACGTCAGGTAGAAATACCACCGGACCACGGCCTACAAGCCCGGAAACCATGAAGACTGGGAGAATGAATTAGTATTATACGCCTAGATAAGTATATGATAGATGATGATTAAAATATTAATAAGCGCGATAAAATGTCTCATTCAATTACTAGAATTCGTTTTATACCGCGTTTTATTACAAGATAATAATTTAACACATTAATTATAAAAATATGCACCTATAAGTAAAGATACGTATTAATATTGAGCGGCGCATGCAATGTGCTTTTGATACAGGCTGCCATCGTAATTTCGCCTTACGCATGCCAAAAAAGAGGTGTTAAGAGGCACATGAGAAACGTAATATAGATGGCATCAGGTTTATTATACAACATGATTCTGTAATGAGTACCATAAATAATACAGGATGTACCTACTGTCAAAATAATACGAAAACCAAGAATAACTTTTTTTCCAAAAGTGCTTCCCTAACAAAGTGTTAAAGGGTCGATTTGGAGAACACTTATTTGATCGTATCTTTTAACTAGGTGGAACAATTTAATTCATTTTTGGTAGACATTTACTACATAATAAGGACCGTAAACGGACAAAATTTTGTTGCATTTGAACAACCCAGTGGCGTAGAATTGGGGGTCATGTTCCAATGGAGGACACTTTGAAAACTTACTTTAATTTTATTTTTACTAATTTTTTTTTTTGTTATTTAAACTTTATTACCTAGATGTATTCGACTTTAAGTAATTTATTTGTTTGTTAATAAAACTTTTTCTGTGATAACTTTGCAGCCTGGTATTTCACATAGTGACACGCAAGTCAGAATATCTCGGAAACGGACGCTTCTGGGCAAATGAAATAATTGTACCTTTTTTGTTGTATTTGAACCAATAATACTAAAAAACCAAAGAAAAATGGAAAAAGTGTCACATGACACCCAATTCTACGCCACTGGGCTGTTTAAATGCAACAAAATTTTGTCCGTTTACGGTCCTTATTATGTAGTAGATGTCTACCAAAAATGAATTAAATTGTTCAACCCAGTTAAAAGATACGATCAAATAAGTGTTCTCCAAATCGACCCTTTAACACCCTGTATCTTGTTAGGGAAGTACTTTTGGAAAAAAAGGTATTCTTGGTTTTCGTATTATTTTGACAGTAGGTACATCCTGTATCATTTATGGTACTCATTACAGAATCACGTTGTATAGTGATGGGCGATTACACGAGATGTTTTTACAATCGAAACAATTGTAATCGTTCACAATAACAATCGAATCCATGCAATCGACTCTGAGTTTGATTTTACAATCGAAATGTTCGATTGTTAAAGTCGATTATTTGCCACATAGGTTATAGCAATAGCAGAGAATGAGAATACATGTAATCACGATTCAAGGTTATATGCCAGTCGACTGACGTTCACACGACACACTGTTCAGTCGGTACTCACTACTCTGTGATCTCTTCACTATTGAATTCGTATTACACGATTACTGCACAATCGACCATCGACTCGACCACAGTTGTGAGTTATGTGGCTCTCGACAGTGTACGACTCGGTCTCGGTGAACCATAAAACAACAACAATCGAGTTTAAGTGACAACCATCGAGAGATATCGAGATGTTTGAACAATCGAAACAATTGACTAAAACATCTCGTATCGCGCGTCACTAGACTTATAGCCACCTAAGTTACGAAAAGGAGAAGGGTTATTCTTTTCTGATAACATTCAACCACATCTTTTCAGTTCCGGGTCGTTTGGAAATACAAAACCTCATTGGTAAACACAGCACATCGGCATTGTCAACGATTTACTATTTTAAACAAGCTTTTTCTCATAGATTTAAAAATCCGGGGATGTAGTATAAAGTGCCACTTTAGACAAGGGAGAACCCATTTAGGGGAGGGTGCATGCCTGTCTTTGCGCATGCTCAATTGCGTCAGATGCAGCCTTCCGCGTCTTTGCGCATGCTCAATTGCTCGTACAGCGATTGCGCAACTAAAGCGATCAATAGAATGCGGGAACACTTGCTTCCTCACCACCCCCCTCAACAGCAACCACCCCACTCGCTTGTACTGCATCCCCAGATTTCTATATCTATGCTTATTCTTTACAGAATTATACATGCTGTGTACTGTCATGTTTGATAGTTTGTGTTGATATTATTTTGTGTCGAGGTCACTTCGCAGAGATAACAATGGGGGATCATTTTTGACGCGCATTGTACATTAATAGTATATGCTAAATATCATATTTGGTATATGCACTAACTATAAAAATAAAATAGAAATAGTAATGTTAACAAGTATAGTGCCGTAGGTTAAACATGGGCATTAAGCAACGATCACTATTATAACAAGGATAATGATGTACGATAGCTATTTAAGTGCCTATCAAAACACAATGGCTAACCTCGGGCTACTCCCTGTCCATGTCCCCAGTGCTTACTCTTCCCCCCGCTTCGGCATAATAGCGTACCTCAAACTGTAACTGGTAACCGATGTTATTAATTTTAATCGAATTTATTTGTCACATTTTCACTGACAGAAGATAATATATCGACGTACCTACAGGAGAGATATTTCGAAACAAATCATTACCATTGAGTTAAAAAAACTAATAGAAGAGAAAGTAAGGCATCACATAAACAACAGAGCTTAAGGCATAGGTACCTAGATGCAAATGTCAGCACACATTATATTGTACTGTTTTTCCAATAAATGTATTTAATATACGTATTTTTTTGGGCTAGATTTGGAGGGTACGGCAATTTTGGAAAATACATTCCGTTTATAGCTGCAATGATTTAACTAAGTAACGTCTCGCTACTCAGAAATTCACTTTTTTGATCGATAACATTCGCCTGAAAGAAAAGATATACAGGGTGGTGACCGTGACCGCTGCACATAGGGATTTAACCCGTAAAATCAAACTTTCGCGATTTCCTGCTTTCCTAATTATTTTAGGAAAAATATCTTCGAATAAAAATTTTAGAACATAAAATTCTGCATCTAAATCATTGAACAAAATTAATTTTGTATGCTTTGTAACGGCAGAAATTTGATATGAAAATGTCAAAATTACCTCAAAAACAGATAGCGATAGCCATGGAACTTGAACAAAATGAAGAGGGCAGTATAGCCTAGATGGTAGCGTGCTTGGCGCCGCAACCTCTAGACTGGACTGCCGTGGGTTCGAATCCCACCTGCGCTCATGGATGTTTTGTGATGTTATTTAGTTTTAAGTTAGTTGTTATTTAGTGTAGTTGAAAGACGCTAATGACCTTAGATGTCGACGCGTCTATAGACTGTGTGCAGGGGGGCGGAGTTATAATAATATCGACGCGAGCCCTTGTTGTGACATCCGTTGTAAACTCTGAACTGCAATTTTCCTTAACTGTCAGTGAGCATTATTGTTCAAAAAGTCAAGTAAGTAAAACCATTATTTTACTTCTAACTTATTTGGAAATTATTACTATAAATCTGATAAATTTGACACTTTTAAATCCAGTCCGCAAGATTACAGGCGCCATGGTTTTAGGTTATATTTCCGTCTGTCAATATAAACCATAGACATAGGTGTAGGCACACCTCCATGTCTGATATAAATTAATCAGTTATTTTTTATTTTACGTCAAAATTGAAGAAGAAAAAAACTTAAAATCAATAATTTTTACGTAACCTTTTATGCTATGCTATTTATACTGTTTACACACAGCTAGATAAAATGGTTATCGTTTATTAAAAAATTTCCCGATATAAGACAACAATAAAAAATAGTTCAATCGTACACTATTGCCCGCTAGCGGCGCTAGTAGGCTTCGTGCACACAATCTATAATCTACAATAAATAAATAAAATTGAACAATATGATGACGTTTTAGCTATCAAAATAATTTCTAATCATTTTGTTCAAGTTCCATGGCTATCGCTATCTGTTTTTGAGGTAATTTTGATATTTTCATATCAAATTTCTGCCGTTACAAAGCATGCAAAATTAATTTGGTTTAATGATTTAGATGCAGAATTTTATGTTCTAAAACTATTATTTGAAGATATTTTTCCTAAAATATGTGCAGCAGTCACGGTCACCACCCTGTATAAAAATGTTAATAGTAAATTTTGTAATATGCCAACAGGCCAAATCTTAACACGCCAAAAGGGGACCACTTTAATTTGACGCAAAAATTTATCCTCGAATTAAAAATACGCGTAATAAAGTTTTAAGCGTGAAGGAGGGAGCTGTAATTTGCTATTGAATTTTCAATGTAAAGTAGATAATAAAATTGATTATTTTTTCTGCGTGGTTTCATTTAAGAAAATAATAACAGATCTCTAATTTCGTTTTTGCGAATTTTTCAGATATGATACATAGAGAGAGAACCTAAAATAAATATGAATATTTTATTTACGAATCATACCGAAATTTACCATTTACTTAAAGGAGTGAAAAAAAGTAATTTGGAAATTTCAATTTTATTTGAAAGATTAAAAGGAAGGACACAAACTTGACATGCATTATTGGAAGCATTAATTATCTAATAGTTTTCATAATATTTGTTTAAAATGATCAAAAATAAGGCATTGATAAATTCGCCCCTGATTATAGGAAAGATCCGACAGAAATGCGAGAGTCTCGGTTAAGAACATACGCTAATGACCTCAATTGTCGTGCGTCTATAATCTGCAATCTATCTATCGGTAAACAAAAACTACCTGATGTAGTGACATCAAATGAGTGTAGCAAACCCATTGGTAAATGATTAATGATAAATCGATTCAATGAGAACAAATACACAAAATTCCAGCCTAATGAACCAAATGAACTGCGAGAATTGAACTAAATACCACTATCAATATAACTTAATACAATTATAAATTATTGTCAGAAGGTAATGACTTGTTTTTCTGTATATCATTCATAAGTTCAGATAGTAAGATCTCCTAGTCCCTCATTACTTGTATGCGGTAGATTTAATTACGAGAGTAACTTTTACCAAACGTATTGTAGTGCATAATATGCCGCTTATCATAAATAAATATTATTAGTTAAGGACTACGATTGAAATAACAAATTAATTTTTTGAATCGAAAGTCCGTACTGATGGCCGACAATTACTGAAAACTTAATTATTGCCTGATATTCAGTACGTAATATTATGTATTACAATTATACTTACAACTGAATGATGAATAATAAAAAGTGGTGGAACCTTTGGTGTAAAGATACGAAATGTTATAATTACCACAAAACACCAAACCATAACAAACACTCTCGACGTACGTTTCGCCAACCAAGTTTTAATCATCTCCTGATGATGCCAACTTGGTTGGCGAAACGTACGTCGAGAGTGTTTGTTATGGTTTGGTGTTTTGTGATAATTATAACATTTCGTATTTTGAATGATGAATAACAATTTGTTATAATAATAACGCAGATTATCAATATATGGCTAAAAATAGAAAACTAAGGATAAATAAAAATAGTCTCGGAAATTGTCAAAACACAAATTATTATTTTTTTCACTAATATTTTAATATATATTTGACCGATAAAGAAATAATGAAAAAATGCGTAAAAAATGTATAAGAATATAAAAAGGAGATTACCACTTTTCCGTTGTTTTCTACATTTAACATAACATCTTATGTTAATTGCTATGGTTAGTAGGTAATTAATATTAATTTTCATAAATATTGTTATTTTTATGTACTTGAAAAAGTCTAAATATATAGACGAAACGTCGTACATTTAATTAAATAAATCAAATATTTTTGTCCACTATCCTGCGATTTTTCTTAATTTTATTATAATCACGATGGACACGATTTATTTATTATAAATTATAGACGCGTCGACAACTTAGGTACGATGGACACGATTTCTAATATAAACTTATTTAACAGTATTGAGCAAATGGAAGAATTATAGGAAATTATGGTAAGCAAAGGAATTTGGCCATGGCGTTGTATAATGAAACCATCATCGATATTTCTCTGGACTTATTGACGGAAACCATGCATTTCAAAATATTTTACGTCTACGACAATCTTATATATAAAATTCTCGTGTCGCGGTGTACGTTATTGAACTCCTCCGAAACGGCTGGACCGATTTTGATGAAATTTTGTGTGCTTATCGGGTAGGGTGGAGAATCGGACAACATCTATTTTTCATCCCCCTAAATGTTAAGGGTGGTCCACCCCAAATTTTTTTTTTTTTATTTTTTGGACAAAATTTTTTGTTTTAATTTTTTCATGATTCAGCATTGAAAAATACATACAACTCTAAATTTTCACCCTTATACGATCAACCCCTGTCTAATATATAAAATTCTCATGTCACGGTGTACGTTATTGAACTCCTCCGAAACGGCTGGACCGATTTTGATGAAATTTTGTGTGCTTATCGGGTAGGGTGGAGAATCGGACAACATCTATTTTTCATCCCCCTAAATGTTAAGGGTGGTCCACCCCAAAATTTTTTTTTTAAGTTTTTAGACAAAATTTTTTGTTTTTAATTTTTTATGATACAGCATACACAAATACATACAAGCCTAAATTTTCACCCCTCTACGATCAACCCCTATTTTTGTCACGGTGTACGTTACTGAACTCCTCCGAAACGGCTGGACCGATTTTGATGAAATTTTGTGTGCTTATCGGGTAGGGTAGAGACACGGACAACATCTATTTTTCATCCCCCTAAATGTTAAGGGTGGTCCACCCCAAATTTTTTTTTTTTATTTTTTGGACAAAATTTTTTGTTTTAATTTTTTCATGATTCAGCATTGAAAAATACATACAACTCTAAATTTTCACCCTTATACGATCAACCCCTGATTTTTAATCGCGATTTTTATATTAAGCTTTAAAAAATACATATATGGCGAACGAGCGAAGCGAGTGAGTAGTGTATTTACAATATTTAAGCGAACGAGCGAAGCGAGTGAGTAGTGTATTCATAATATTCAAGCGAACGAGCGAAGCGAGTGTGTAGTGTATTTATAATATTCAAGCGAACGAGCGATATATAAAATTCTCATGTCGCGGTGTATGTTATTGAACTCCTCCGAAACGGCTGGACCGATTTTGATGAAATTTTGTGTGCTTATCGGGTAGGGTGGAGACACGGACAACATCTATTTTTCATCTCCCTAAATGTTAAGGTTGGTCCACCCCAAATTTTTTTTTTTATTTTTTGGACAAAGTTTTTTGTTTTAATTTTTTCATGATTCAGCATTGAAAAATACATACAACTCTAAATTTTCACCCTTATACGATCAACCCCTGATTTTTAATCGCGATTTTTATATTAAGCTTTAAAAAATACATATATGGCGAACGAGCGAAGCGAATGAGTAGGCGAAAATATTCAAGCGAACGAGCGAAGCGAGTGAGTAAGCGAAAATATTCAAGCGAACGAGCGAAGCGAGTGAGTAGTGTATTTATTATATTCAAGCGAAGCGAGTGAGTAGTGTATTTATTATATTCAAGCGAACGAGCGAAGCGAGTGAGTAGTATATCAATAAAATTCAAACGAACGAGCGAAGCGAGTGAGTAATGTAATTATTCCTGGAAATAACGTATATGGCTAAACAACGTTTGCCGGGTCAGCTATACTAAATATACGTGAGCGGAGTAATGGGTGACCGCTATTAAATCATTATTTCATACCATCCGAGCGAAGCCGGACCGGGTCCGCTAGTATTAGATAATATAATTTCCAAGTTCGTTGCTGCCTTTGACGGTGGATTTTTGCGGACTGCGTGTGAAATTTTTACGGACACGTTCAACTGTTTCCTCGCTTACCGGCGGACGACCGATTAACTTTGTCTTACAGATGCATTCCATAAATTCCATAAATTTGGCAGCCATTACTCCCTAACTCGAATCCTCGAAAAGTCAAAAACTCCATAACGCGATTTTTTTTGCATTTCCCTTTTATTGACAATGGCATTGTAATTTTTTATTTACGTATAGCCAAATAAAATTATTATTATTATTTATAGAGTTTCTATTGTATTTATATTTTTACGTCCTGTCACAATTTTTTTTGGTCTATTGGGATCCGTCAAATGGGTAGAGCTTAAAAAACATGGCGCAATGGGGGGGGAAATTTTATATACGGGGTTCATTTTTGCGTGTGATTTTCAAGTGCAATTTGAAATTGGGCTGGTACGAATCCTAAACAAAGGAATTTCGTTGAAGGAGAATGGATTCTCAAATCCGGACATATTATCAAATGTCAGAAATATAACGAGAAAAATGTATGAAAAATGAGCTGTCAAAAATAGTAATCTTTACGGCATATTGCTTAAAAACATCCAAATTAAAAGAAAATCTCCACGAAATTAATTATCCGTTCAATGCTTCTTTAAGGCAGGGTTAGGTGAATAATGAAAACACGTAACTGCAACATAATATGTTATATTGTAATAAGTAGGTAAGTTACTAACCTCAAAATATTTGTATACAAAGTTAGTCCTATAAATTTGTCAATCATCAAATGATTTTACTATTGTAGTACAGTATGATAATAAGTACATCTTATTATTAATATAAAATATTTTTTTAATTCATAAATACAGTTTTTCCACATTTCATTAGAAAATAATTCGCTGTAAAGTAAGTTTTACAAGGCAATAACTGACAGTGTTTAATGCCATGATATTAGAAAACGTCACGAATTCCATTTTCGATAAACTTTTTGTTAATTTTATTTGTTTTATATTTCAAATAAACAATTTCACGATAAATTTGCACTGTTAGCATGTAACATTTTCCCTCGTTTTGAGTACAATTTTGTGCCACCAGATGTCATATGCTCATTTGACGGATCCCAATATGTATCCCAGTGTAAAACAGTCTGTATATTGTTGGTATATATTATACACATAAGACAAGTACGTTGTACAGACATGTTGGTATGTTCCTGCATTATATGTACATAGTTATTTTATTTATTGCATAATGTGGTTATTGTGAACGCAAGTAAACATAATATATGATTAATGTTCTTATAGATGCAGCTCTTTGCCTCTCAACTTGACAGCATTTTCATTCATGGAAATATTCACAGTATGTATAATGATTTAGTGCAACTCAAGTAGGGACTGATCATTATACATACGTACATATCCATAGGCAAGAGATAAAATCGCTTATGTTGATTTTTAAGGTTCCGTAGCCAAATCGCAAAAACGAAACCCTTATAATTTCGTCCTGTCCGTCCGTCCGTATGTCATTGTCACAACCATTTTACTCGAAGACTATTGGTACTATATACAGGGTGTCCCAAAAAGAATGGGACATAAAGTAACAGCTGATTCCTTACAAAAAAATATTGCGATAGACTCCAACATGTCTATTCCGAAAGTTGATATTAAAAGAGATACAGGGTGTCAAAGTTTAATTTTTATTTTTATCATTATGACGCGGCATTTTAATAAGAAACATTGAATTTTTAAATAAAACTGTCAAAATTACCATATTATAACGCCGCGCCGGCGCCGTTGTTTTCAAAGCCACCTATGTTTATTTTCAAAATTTGCCATTTAAAACCACATTGCATCGATTACTTTAAGTGCAAATATCTTGTAAACGGTTGCTCCTAGTCACTTTTACAAAGTATACCTTTTTACGTAAAAATGGCGGAAAAATCAATGTTTTAATTCAAAAAAATAGTACGAGTGCGTACAAAAAAGTTATGACTATTTGAATGAGTGAAAAGGTGTGTAAGTGGCGCCCCCTACAAGTAAGAGCCATACCAAGGTATTTGAATTTATCATGTCAAAAAATCCCTATATACCAAATTTCATTAAAATGCCTAAATTATTTTAAAAGTTATTTAAGAAAATCAAAAATAAAAATTAAACTTTGACACCCTGTATCTCTTTTAATATCAACTTTCGGAATAGACAAGTTGGGGTCTATCGCAATATTTTTTTGTAAGAAATCAGCTGTTACTTTATGTTCCATTCTTTTTGGGACACCATGTATAGATGAGATTTGGAAGGTAGGTGTCTCCTATGAACCGCTATACAATGGTTTAGAGAAATTACGAAAAAAAATTAGGGGTGGCACTCCATACATTTAACTGGAGGATGAAAAAAAAAATTCCAGGCACATAAGCGTGTGGAGTATCGTTAGATAGGTCTAACTTAACCACTAATAGTAATGAGGTGAACAATTTAATCGTCGTTAATCGTATTTTAACACGAATTCGACATGAGCGATTTTGCCTTCTGGTCACAGAGTTATATACTTACCACGGTAATCATGATAAACGGTATACAGTGTAACTAAAGTCGCTATAGTTTTTGTTTCATCCTGAAGCTTCACCGTACTCCAATATACGGATACCCAAGGCCTCAGAACAGAGATAGCTGTAGAAGTGGCATATGTATGTACCTACAACTGAAGCCAGTCGAGACGTGCGGGGGACAATTGAAACAATTGAAAATATAATAAAATATTTTGACTTACTGATGACAAGATACACACTGTAAAAAATGAATGTAAAAATACTTTAAAAGTTAAGGTTTGATTCGCTCGATTTTCTATGTGATTTTACATTATTATTTATTTTTACACAGAAAACTTCATAAAAACTTGGACTTTTACTGTAAAGATAACCAAATTGGTGTTCTTACATAAAGTAAATTAAAATTACATGTTTGTGTAATATTCCAATAAAGTGTGTAAAAATTACAAAATAAAATGTATAGTTACATATATAAAATGGATGAGTACAAAACAAATTAATGTGCAATGTGTTTTTATGGAATTTACGCGATGTGGCGATACCTCTTTGCGACACCATTGACTCTTTATGTGCCTATTACCAGATTAATCGCTGGCTACAAATGGACCATCACTAATCTATGTAATCGGCCTTCTCATTTCTTACACTGCACCATGATTTTTCATAAGCACTTTGAAACCTTTGTTGTAACATCCAGGCACACAACACGACAATAAGAGTAATTCACACTATGGAATACAAGCAAATGTACCTGACAGGTCGTACTTTAGTGTATAGTTGTGGCTTCACAAGCGACGTAGTATGCTGTTTCTATAGCTATCTCTGTTCTGAGCTCAAGGCAATACATAATATCAATGTAGCTCTATAGCCCAGTCAACACGTTTGCAAGGAGCAATGGTTCCCTAATTTTTTTTTATCCAAAGAATGCAAGTAAGCAAGATACGATAATCTCCAGTACACATAATATCCGTCAGTTTATTCTCAGACCTATCCGTCTTTTATAAATCGGGTGTCCACGCGAAAACTTTCCAGGCATTTCATCGTTTTGCCTTTTTAGTTAGAAATTGAAATTTTTGGGAGATTGGATAATCGATACGGGACGCAACTTATTAACATAGATGTAGAATCTTTGCGCCACCCTCGATCACACACAACTTTGCTATTTTAAACCGTCGAAAAAAATACAGGATACTATTTAAAATAACAAAGTTGTGTGTAATCGGGGGCGGCGTAACGATAGGAAACCTATGTATATATAATTAAATAGTTAACTCATTCACAACTTGCGTATATGATGCAGACATTTTCAATCTCGTTATGAGATTGATACATAAATCTAAATTACTGATGATGAAGTCTTGTACTTCCTACTTATTACTAGTTTTTTGTTATACAATTATATATTCAAGTTATATAATATGTAATTCAGATATAAATTTTTTTCAGTATAAATATTCTTGTAACATTGGTCTGAAGATGGTAATATTAAAGTACCGAAACATGGCGCTATATATAGATCGTTTTAATTTTTGTTAATCGACAATACAATTAACTTGTGTGGATAAATATTTATCACTCACCATATGTGTATGTTTTATCTATATTAATTATCTTCTTAAGGTCTTCTCTTCTCTATACCCTTATAAAAAACATTTCTGTCTGTCTGTCTTTTTGTCCGCTTATAATTCGAGAACTGTTGAACCGATTTTCATGCAGTTCTCTTTCCCGTGTAGGTAAATTATCTGGTCGGGTTTTAGGCTATGTTTGAATAAAATTGGTTCCGCAGTTCTCAGCTTTTGAACGCAAATAAATAACTAATCCAATATTAATACTAATATATTTTAAAAAGGTAAAATTTGTTTTTGTTTATTTATTTGTTTGTTTCTCCACGCTAATCTCAGAAATTCCTGAAACGATAAAAAAAATCTTTCACTGTTCAAAAACTTATTTCTTCCCGAGCTATGCACATATTACGACAAAGGGGGACGCGTAGTGAGAGAAAATGTTAAGCAAGTCGGCCATTAAGCGTTGCGGACCAAGTCTACGTTCACACTGGTTCACACTTTAAGCGAGTAAAGCTACGGGTAAAGCTAGTTTTTTTAACTCGTGGGAAATGTTGCTTTATAAAATCGTTGTGTATCAACATTCCATATTACGGAAACAAAAAAACGATCCACAAATTCGTCCACAACACAATGTGATGAGTTGTCAGATTGACAGCAGACATTTTAACTTCTGTTTTGCTTTTGTTTTTCCTGTCTCGAATCTTGACACTTGACGTTTTTTATCATAATTAGTCAGTTCTTCACTTAAACATGCATCATTATTTTTAATTTTTATGCGATTAAAAAAAAGATATTTTACAATCGATCTTTTCTGTTTTTGTCTGTCCATTAATTTCGATCGAACGCAAATAGTTCAACAGTCAGGTACTTTTTACTTGGAAAGTATTCCGAAGTTAATGATATTTTGATGTTGTTTGTGGGTACTCTGTGGAGTAGAATCTGAGTTTTCGAGCTCAAGGACTCTGTGCGAACGTGGGGGGAGCCGAAAAACCACGAAATTTTACCACCTTTTTTGCTTTTTTCGAAATCTCTCAGAAACGGTCGACTTAAGCAATTCTTTCATTATGTAATGTTTTAAAGAGAATTACATTTCCTACAATTTTCTTTCCCACAACTTTTCTGTGGTACTAATGGTAAGCGCATTGCAGCTTCTTGAAAATCACCCGCTCCGCTTTTTGTAACCTTGGTAACCAATGGTTAAAATGTAATGTTCTTTTCAATAGTTTTATTTATTTTCTTCTTCATCGAACTTTAAATTGAAAATACACATATTACACATTGGTTACCAAGGTTACAAAAAGCGGAGCGAGTTATTTTCAAGAAGCTGCAGCGCGCTTACCATTAGTACCACAGAAAAGTTGTAGGAATGAAAATTGTAGGAAATGTAATCCTCTTTGAAACATTACATAATGAAAGAATTGCTTAAGTCGGCCGTTTCTGAGAGATTTCGAAAAAAGCAAAAAAGTGGTAAAATTTCGTGGTTTTTCGGGTCCCCCCACGTTAGCACAGAGTCCTCGAGGTCGAAAACTCAGATTCTCCTCCACAGAGTACCCGCAAACAATACACCAAAATATCATTAACATCGGAATACTTTCCAGGTAACCCTCTTCATTTATTACCTGCCGCTTGGACTAGTAGCGTAGCAATGTTAAACTGAGGGTGAAATTTTTAAAGTGAAACTTTATTAGCGTCGTTTTTTTCCGTTCGGTTACGCATGTCGAGCGTCACGTTACGTCACGTCCACGTCCAATCGAAACGATCGATCAGACCAGTACTCATCGAAAAGCAGCGACGTTATGTTCATAACTATATATTATACGTCTAATAACTAACATCGTACGAATATTCAGTCGAGCAGAACATCAAATACCCATTGGCCACCAACGATAGAATTTGGATCTTATGCCTCCTCCACACAATCGGCCATGATGGACAATCACAGAATGGGCCATGATTGTCACCATCATTGCGCATCTGTCCACACAATCGTGCCATTTGTGAATTGTCATCTGTCCGACATGGATATCGAAACAAATATGAACTGAGTGATCGACGAATGTGTGGAAACGCGCGCAAGCATGGCCGAAAAACCCATACAGACGCGATCACGCTCCATCATGGGCGATCATGGGCAATTACAGGCGATTATGCCCTCCACACATGAGTGATGGCCTGTAATCGCTCATCATGGCCGATTGTGTGGAGACACCATTAACATTCATCTCCATACTAATCAGAATTCAAATTACATTACCAAAACCACGTAAACAAATTCAAATTTATTTATTCCTCAGTAAAAAAAATATACAAAATAAACAACTGTTTTACAAAAAGAGGATTTCCTGCCCAACTTAGAAGACCAGTGCTAGGGCAGGAATCCAGAAATACAAATACAATACTTTCGACGATTTCGGGTAAAAATAGTTTTTATGGGTTATGGCATTGTTTCTGCACTTGCACCTTGCTTAATCGTTATGTAATTGATCCAATCTACCGTTATCCAATTCAGCGTATATCATCTATCATTTGAAGAAGATCTGAGAAATTAATTTACAAAAAATTAAATGCAATTTTCAATAAGCAAATTTCAAAAGAAATAATTTTCATTAAATATTCACACGCCCTGTAGATGGACCTTCCTTATATGGAAAATGGAAACATCGGTCATTCGGTAATATACGATTCATGTTACATATAAAAAATAAACAAGAAAGTAAAGTACCTACTACAGGAAATCGTTAACAGTTAATGAATATCTACAATAAGCCATATAACGAGAACACTCCAACATTAACTCAAGATTCATTGATTGTTTATAATTATTATTGATAACTGGTTAACTGTTATTATTTGAGTTGCTCAGATGCGTGTTTGTTTAATAGACCCTGATGCTTGTAAAATTAAATACATACTTTCCTGTTTCGTATCTTTAATTAGAATCTCAGTTCGAGACTATTTCAAACCCAATAATAATGAGAATATTACATATTGTAATTAACTAGTAACTAGCCAAGAATTGATTTGCTCCAAATCTTACACGTTTAATGGGAAGAAATTTATACTGAAAGAATGGAAGCGAATTATTTTAATGGCCGAGGCCATAAACATCAGTTAAATTTTAGTAGATAACTAAATAAATTTTGTTAATTAAGATATGTAGGTTAATTGTATAGACTATTATATTTTCTAAATAAATTACATTAAACTGCATGAATGACTATATATGTAAATGTATGTGTTTAAAAATGGCATGTCGATTTAAAAATCAGTAAATTTTAAACTGATACTAATTATTGACCCTGCAACCTTAAAAGAAATAAAAATACATGTAGATAAAGTACTATGTGATAAATAAGAGGTAAATCTAAATTTGAACAACATGTTACTTTCTGTATCACGATTGTGCGATTAAGTCGCTTGTAAATCATCAGAATATGCAGCTACTCACAGAGTAAAGCCGTACGCTATTCGCTGAAATACACACTGATGTATCACGAACACGCGATTCTCGAAAACACATAGCACTCTTAGTCGCCAGTTCGTGCTACTCCATGCCATGGGTGGGGCTGCATTCTTCACGCGCAGGCATACGAATGTGAAATAAACGCATCGCGATCGCCAGTTCGAGCGAAAGTGCGATTGAGTCTCCATGCTATTGCTTAATCGCGCAATCGAACGAGAAATGACAAGTGGCTGAATAATCGTCAAATCGCACAGTAATATTATTTGTCGCGCGCTTTTGAAGTAAAACTTCTTAGACGGCAAATTGGCTCGCCGATTTGAGGACTAAAATGCTAGATGAAACGGAAATATCATGATTTTTTTATACGCAAAAATGTCGTGGAACTAATAGATATACGAGAATAGTATGGAAACTTCATATCTAAAGTCTTTTTTTAATCGTGTATAGAGAATCTCTAATCTCTAAATAGTATAAAACAAAGTCGCTGTCTGCCTCTGTCTGTTTCTCCGCTTACTTCTTCTAAACCACGCAACGGATTTTGAAACGGTTTTCACTAATAGAAAGAGCGATAAACGAGGAAGGTTTGTGTATATAATTTATAAATATTTTGTACAAAATGGCTGAACTATGACGGTGTTTTGTCAAAAAAAAACTGTTTTCGTACGCTTACATGGCTAACGCTGGCCAAATCTTTAGAATAATACCTCAAAACAATGTACGAAAAAATTGTAGGTTTTAAAAACCGCTATTAAATCATAATTTCATACCACCCGGGCGTAGCCGGGACGGGCCGCTAGTATAGAAATAAAACTAATTCATCATTTTTTTTGCAGATTTGTTCTAAATTTGCGTGATATTCTCAGATCATTAGACAGTTGCAACAAAATTCAGAACAAATCAACAGAAACATAACTAATTATAAGTTTATAACACTTTTTGTTTTAATTACCAGTTTTAGTTTAATAATTGCTGTTAATTATAGGTCTGTATAAGAATCAAGCACGCGTGTAAACTGCGGTAAATCTGATAGATTATTATATATGTAATTAATCTCCCAAATTGAAAGCTACCTAGTTTTTAAAATAATTTAGAGTAAAAAGCTTGTTATTTCAAAATTAAAGTGGCAATTCAGTTCAAATAACGCTTTTTACTTTTTTTATGGCGCGAACAAGCTAAAATATACATAAATTTTTACGTCATTACCAACACCTCAAACCTTTAATAGTTCATAATAATAATAAACTCATTCCACAATATGAATTTACATATTTTATTAGATATAAGATACAAGCTTTAATATTTAGCAGTGTTTTAATGCAAAAAAAAGTAGCAACAAAAGAAAAAACAAAACAACAGAACTTACTTATGTGTTTAAAATGACCACCTTCAGCAATAATAACATATACACTGTACAGCGCAATCAAGAATAGACTGAGTGGCCGCTCTTAATACCTCCGGGTTATTCCTTACTGGACATATTTTCATTGGACATTATTTGCTTGAAATGATCTCAGGAAAATGTTCCTTAACCTGGAAAGGGCGCGTCCTGTAATTTTTCAAGAGCAGGCGCGTGGTGCAAATATACTACCAAATTGTAAAACTACTCTTTTGACGCAGTCTTATCACTTTAATCACTCTTTAATGCTTTAGTAACTAGAATAATAAAATTCTTGATAGTACTTTTTATAGTTGTTTGCATATATTTATTGATATTTCATTTTACATAGATTGTACAGTAAAACGGTATATTTTAATAAAAAAAAATACTTAATGGCTGAAATTTTGAGGGGGTGTTCGAGGGCATGTCCTGAGTCTAAAACCGAGTTTTCGTATTCAAGGGGGTGGGGGAAGTTACATCACCCGGTCAATATAGGGGTAAGTTTGTTTTAATTTTTTATCTTCGTTGCTATTGCCCGTACAGTCAAGTCCAAGAGATCAAACTTGTAGGAAATGAAATTATCTATCCAATGATAATAAAATCAAGGTCATAGGTCGATCAGGTCTATCACAATGGCCGGTAAAAGGTCAAAAGTGAGGGGTAGTTTTATTTATTAATGTTCACAAAATTAGAATGACAACTTCAGATAAGGCTTGTAATCTAATTCTTTCTATTAAATTCGATCAATTTTCTGACATTTCAAAATAAAACCTAGTTTAATATTATTATTTGAGATATTAGGATGTCCAAAATTTATACAATAACAGTGTTCTTGAGAAATTGGAATAGAAAAGTAAATTTTTATTAAGTTTTATTTTGAAATGTCAGAAAATTGATCGACTTTTATAGAAAGAATTAGATTACAAGCCTTATCTCAAGTTTTCATTCTAATTTTGTGAACATTAATAAATAAAACTACCCCTCACTTTTGACCTTTTACCGGCCATTGTGATTGACCTGATCGACATGACCTTGATTTTATTATCATTGTATAGATAATTTCATTTCCTACAAGTTTGATCTCTTGGACTTGACTGTACGGGCAACAGCAACGAAGATAAAAAATTAAAACAAACTTACCCCTATATTGACCGGGGGATGTAGCTTCCCCCACCCCCTCGAATACATAAACTCGGTTTTAGACTCAGGACATGCCCCCGAACACCTCCTCAAAATTTCAGCCATTAAGTATTTTTTTTTAGTAAACGCGATTTTTGTGTCTATTTATTGTACTATAATAATAAAAAAACTAAACATCTTCTTGTTAAGAACTTTTTGCATAATTTAGAACCAGGAAATAGTTTGATAATATTCTTTGATTCGTACTTGGAAGCTATATTATGGTACCTAATCAGTTTTTCACCATTTAATTGCTTTTCTATCTTTGCCGGTATAAAAGTTATCATTATGATATGATAACTTGAGTCGCCGCCGATCGCAGACCTTTATCAATTTTGACAAAATATGCACTATTATAACACTCACTCAGCAATAGTTGATAAGATACTGAAACATATGGCGCTGGCCAATAAGTCTGTCATACCCCACCACCTCTCGATTTAATATTGGTAGCATAATTGCACCGGCGCGCTCGCTCCAGGGTTAAGTTTGTAAAGTACGTTATGTAACACCCTGTATATCGGTATTGATGTGGCTATCCTCTAAGTTTCACCATCATAAACTAAGCCCATGCATGTAGAAATGAAGACACGTATGACCATTGTTTAGCACTAAAGGTGACAATATGAATTGCACATAGACATACACTCGGAACAGTTGGTACCTACCATTGTTTTTGTATTCATATAATATTATGCTTTTGTTATGACCCGGACACTGTCTTGTTCTTGAGGCATCTAGATTATAAATTTTCAACTACAATAAATATATGACTTTGTTAAACGATATTTAATAGTGTCTACAAGATGTCTGATCCAGTGCCGACTCAAATTACCAGTATATCGGGCAACCGCCCGAGGTCTATAAGCGTACGTTATAGCGACTTCGGATTGCACGATTCGGAAATGTATCGAGCGCCCGTAACGTCATAGTTTCTCGCTACCATATACCTACGCTCGATGTAAGCGAATATCGGATGTTTTCGAATGTAATAATCGTTTTGTTGAGAACAATTTATAGTGAATATTTGGTGTATACCTACTTGCATTACAAATTATTTTAAAAAAATTAAAACCAGCCGTTACATTAAGGGAAATATGCAACGAAATGTTTGGTCCGCTCCTTCGCTGCTGTTCTCCCCACCACTGCGGCACTGGCTCAGGCATGCACTGTAGCACACGCGGTGTTACAGTGCAGTATATAGAATTACGTCAGCATAACAATTAGTTGCTGCTTTTAAGAGTGCGTATAAATGTGACACGAGGCGAGGCTCTGTCTTAATCTTACAGTGGGTGCCAATTGTTACTATGCTAGAAAATGAAACAGAAAATTCTACAGTTTCAATTGTTGCATGCGATGATAATGAATAAATTAAAATTTTATGGTAAAAAAAATATTTATGGTAAAAAAAATATATACTACTACATAGAGAATACCACCGAGTTCAATAACGTTTTCTTTGATGTTTCACATCTGTCGGGGGTCCCGAGACCCACACCCTTTTTTTTATTATTTTGTTAACACGAACGAAGGGGGATTGAGTTGAGAAGTCCTATATACGACACACGTGTACCAAATTTCATTGAAATCAAATTAGAGGTTTAAGAGTTATAGCGGAAGTAAAACGACTACGCGCTTATAAAAACACGACGCACTTCATTACAGCGTTGAATGAAGTCGTTCAGTCAACTTATTTATTTATTGTGGATTATAGACGCGTCGACAACTTAGGTCATTAGCGTCTTAAATACAACAAATGTCATAATATATCACTTAAAAACTAATTAACATCACAAAACATCCATGAGCAGAGGTGGGATTCGAACCCACGACAGTCTGATTCAGAGGCCGCGACGCTACCAACTGAGCCATACTGTCCTCCGTTCAGTCAACTACTACAGCCATGTGATCGGCGTTCGTGACGTAAGCAGGCATTAAAATATAAAATGTGCACGAATCTCCGTAAGTAGGTACCTAACGTATTGAAATAAAATAAACGCCATTGTGTTTGTGGCTATGATTTCTAACAGAAAACAGTCATATATTAATTTATTAATAAAATATTTAAACCTTATAATAATATTTAGGTATTCTTGATCTCGTCTCAGAATTCGAGAGGAGAAAAATTAACAATCTCGTCTCAATATTTCTCGTTGGAAACAATAGTATAAAATAGTAATGGGCGTTTACGAGATGTTTTTACAATCGAAACAATTGCAATCGTTCATAATAATAATAATAATAATAATAATAATAATAATAATAATAAAACTTTATTAATGACTGTAGACACAGTGTAAATAGCGTCATATAAAAAAGTTACTTATCAAATTTTTAAAAATAATCTTGAATACTATATATGCATCTTTCTGCAAGGTAAGATAATAACAATCGAGTCCACAATCGACTCGAAGTTTGATTTTACAATCGAAATGTTCGATTGTTCAAGTTGATTATTTGCCTCATAGGTGATACTCGTAGCAATAGCAGCGAATGAGAATACATACAATCGCGATGCAAGGTTATATGCTAGTCAACTGACGTTTACGCGACTCGTTGATTGTTCACAGCGCTTGATTTTCATTAGGGGCACTATAGGAGCTAGTACCCAGGGCGGCAAAATTTGGAACGTGAAAACATTAATAAATTAAAATAAATAAAATAATTTTTCTCATTAAGAATGTGTGTAAAATTATGAACACTACAGTTTTATTTACAAAATTGTAAAAAAATTCAGTGTGGGCGGCATTTTTTACGGTGCCCCAGGGCGGCACTTAGGGTAAATCCAGCCCTGATTGTTCACTATTCACACTGTTCAGTTGGTACTCTGTGATCTCTTCACTGTTGAATTGGTATTTACACGATTACTGCACAATCGACCATCGACTCGACCACAGTTGTTGAGTGATGAACGATTGTATATTGTGGCTCTTGACAGTGTACAATTCAGTACTATGCGACTCGGTCTTGGTGAATTATGAAACAACAATAATCTAATCCAAGTGACAACCATCGAGAGTCATCGAGATGTTTGAACAATCGAGACAATCGACTAAAACATCTCGTATCGCGCATCACTACTTAATTTGTTAAAAATTATTAAAGTTGATCTATTTACTGCGCACACTTTGTATATAATAAAAGCTCATATAAAAATTTAGCTCTAGATCGAACATAAAGATTGCATTGATTTAAAATAATGAAAAAAAAATGTCCGCATGGCACTAGGTTTAATGTATCCGTTTTTGTTATAGTTAATTGTGGGTTAGGTTTATGTTTATATCAATTTCAATTAAAAACAATCTATATCTTTTTTCAATAATCAATAGTTCTTTATGCTCTCTAATTACGTACTATAATAGCGGCAGTTTATCTGTTGCTCTAATTAAATCTCCTTGAATAGCGCTGCAAATTAGTGTTCAAAGATACTCATGGATCTGAAAAGGTGTGCTCGCTGTTGTGCAGGGCCGCAGTAAGGAAATCTTGCGCCTGGGGCCAAAATTTTAATTTGCGCCCCCTCCCTCAAAAAAACAAAAAATGCATGATACGAGACTTTTATAAGCGATTTCAACATAAACAGTTGAAAAAATAAAAAATGTTCATTAATAACTGCAAAATAAACGTTATAAAAAAAATTTCGGTAGGTACCTACTACTACCTATCTAACTACGGTCTACGAAAAATCAAAACTTCACTTTTCTGGCCTTCATTGAGCAAATTGGTTTATTAAACGTTCATAATTCAAGTCTTTTGCTATAGATATTTCTATAGAAATTATCTCCAAATATTTCATAATTTCTTTAATCTTTAGTAATTATATTTTGCAATATTTTTATTTATTGTATATTTTATATGTTTTGTCTAGTAGTAATCAGCCTGGCACATAAAATACTGACGCGCCTTTGGCGCCCCATAACTTGATGCGCCCGGGGCCGTCGCCCCCTCCGCCCTACCCTTACTGCGGCCCTGCTGTTGTGTACTGTTGTACAGTACTGGATAAATCACAAAATGATTTTGGCGATTTCCGAACTAATTCCAATTTAATTTACCCATTCAGAATAAGATTCATGGAATCAGGGCCGTAGCTAGAGCTGAATTCAAGATATGGCACTGAAAGTTTAAAGTAGGGCTGAAGCAAAAGACTACAATTTTTTAATTGGATTGCCCACCTCATCTGGTGATATCAAATTACAAAAGCAAGAAAACGGTAAATGACAATTTATTCAAAAAAAAATAAAAAAAATACAGAACTTGCCATGTTATCAAATTTCCGAAGAACTTCATTTAGTCCAACGAATTTAATCTTGTTTTTCCAAATGCCAGATAGATCAAGTCTGTCATTCTGTCGTGACAGTCTTTGCGGCTTGTTTATAATTCCTTAAAGTAGGGCACACGATGTTTTAAGGTAGGGCATTGCCCCTTAATGCCCCCCTAGCTACGGCCCTGCATGGAATCTATTCCTAAAATCACCGTTACATAATAATATATATGCAGAATGTCCTAGATATAACGCCGAGGATTTTTTAAGAACAAATTCCTTACGAAATTCCATATCAAAAAAATTCTTTACTGTTTAGCCAATATAAGAAAAGATAAGATAAATTTATTTGAAAATCACATATTGTGGGTACAAAACGTCAAAATACAGAGTTAAAAACTATAATTAAAAAATGCAATTATGTTATAAAAACAGTTATGTTTAAAAAATTCCTTTAAGTTCTTTTTAAAGTTTTTTACAGATAAAACCTGAATTGATTTTGGCAGCTTGTTAAACATCTTTTTGGCCATATAATCTGGGGCAATTTGGGACAAATTAAGCCTTCTATGAGGTATAGCCCAATCATTTTAGATCAAATTCGATACAAGAAGCAAGAAAACTGTCGGATTAAAACATTTGACGCAGTTAGGTGTCCCCCCGCAATGTAGATGAAGAAATCACGCGTTATGAGTTTAGTACGGCTGATGATATTATAGGGTTTTTTGGAAGTTTTTTGCAGCTAATTTATTTATGTAGAAGGATTTTTTATTTACATTAAACGTTCGCCTTTTTAGGCATCATCATCAATAATACTTATTATTTTATAAGAGTGAAATTATGATTTATGATCATTATTTGAATAATGCTGTTATTCGCATGGTTTTTAGACAACTGTTTCGGTTTTAAAAACCGGAACAGTTGTCTAAAAAACTAATGTTATCAATTTTCCAAAATTGTATTTTTACCAACTTAAAGTACATAATTTAAAAAGCATTCAAGAAAATTAAATGAATATAACTAAGTTTTAAAAATAACTCCAGTAAGATGACGCCCGTTCAGGCACAGACATTCTTCCAAACGAGCTTTGAAGTTATTCATCACATTCCGCACAGCATTGCCAGTGGGATTTGAACCACCTCCCGTCCGATACGTTCTTTCAGTGCTTCAACTGTTCTTGGTGGGTTATCCTAATAAACTTTACTCTTCAGGTAATCCCACAAAAAATTTGAAAATGGGTGCGAAAAGCACGACGTACTTGCACGTAAGAGCTACCATTTTGATAAAACGCTTTGACAGCGTACGCGCGATGCTGAGGTATCCATTGCTACTGAATGCTAACGTGTCTGGAATATGGTCGACTGCATCCCCACCACCTTCCATCAGCTGAGCACAATTTCCGTGCTTTTCAAAATCGCTCTTTACTCTGCCCCACCTTGGTACAGTCATTCGTCACGGTGACAGCTTCGTTCTCTTATGTCATTTGAAACGACCACAACTCAACGAAACTTCATATCGTCAAGTCGTCGATGTCACAATGACGATTGGTGTATAGGATGACGTGCCAAGTTGACAGAAACCGTTCCGTCTATTACTAACTTTTTAAAATCTGGCCGCAATCTAGTACAATCGTGTCGCAAATATTAACGCTCTCTGGCGCAACTAATATTGACGGGCAGTGCTTTGTTTTCTGCATCGCCTTCGGAATTTTAACATCTAGCTCACCGATAAACAAATTCTCTAGCCGTAAGATAAACGGACTATCGCTGCGTTTACATTGTTGTTCTGTGCAACAGTTTGCCTTCCACATAAATCTAAGTACGGCGAACATTTATACTTGTGTAGGCAAGTTTGTAGAGATTTTATCACCTTTTTAATTGGTGTTCATTTATCAAACAATTGAATAATGCGAAACATTTGAAATACACAATATATTATCAGCAACCGATGTTGGGCGCGATAGAGGAACATCTCTTTGAACACCTTATATGGTAGGCCGCATGTTCACCTAGTGCTACAAACGTTCACAGTCGTTACGCTTTCTACAAGCCAGCAACAGTATACCTACATTGTCGTTATATAGGCTTTCCAATCCTGGATTTCGGAATACCGAAATTTCGGAATCCCGATCCGATTGATTTTAAGCTTGCTTCGAGATCGGGATTACATTTCTGTAACACCGAGACTCATATCGCAATACAAGCGACTAGGACCTGCAGTCAGGATTCATTCTGATTGATCGAATTCCCCATCTTGATGTTGTTTGACACACACACACCTAAACGAACGTAACAACTAACTAGTGAACTCTGTATACTAATATGGATAGTTGATAGCGATTAAAAAATGGGTTTTGTATGTGGAGAATGTTCAAACACATATTCTTCAAGACAGGCATTAATGTTCACAAAATTAGAATGGAAACTTCAGGTAAGGCTTGTAATCAAATTCTTTCTATAAAAGTCGATCATTTTTTGGCATTTCAAAATAAAACCTAATTTAGTATTATTATTTGAGATATTAAGATGTTCAAAAATAACAGTGTTCTTGAGAAATAGGAATAGAAAAATAAATTTTAATGAAGTTTTATTTTGAAATGTTTGAACATTGATCGACCTTTATAGAAAGAATTATTGTAATTTAATTCTTTCTATAAAAGTCGATCAATTTTACCTGAAGTTTTCATTCTAATTTTGTGAACATTAATGCTTGTCTTGAACAGTATATGTTTGAACATTCTCCACATACAAAACCTATTTTTTAATCGCTATCAACTATCCATATTAGTATACAGAGTTCATTAGTTAGTTGTTACGTTTGTTTAGGTGTGTATGTGTGTGTGTCAAACGGCATCAATATGGGGTATTCGGCCAATCAGAATGGACCCTGATTGCAGGGCCTAGTCGCTTGTCATCGCAATAGGTACAGGAATCGATCAATTGTATATTTGAATGTAAATTCAAATACGATTTTGTATACGCATCATTTCAATTTTCAAAGAAAACTTGTTGTGTTCCTATTTTAATTACTAATGATATTTAGTTAATAAAAATAATGACCATAGTTAACGATTAATTTCTTTGCAAGCATACCATCTTTCATGGAAAATCCCGATCCCAAAATTAGGACTGTTATCTCTAATCCCGTAAATATCGGGAGGAAAATATTGACACTCGGATTGAAGCCCCAATCGTCGTGATACTGCATGAATGAATGAATTGTGAATTATAGACGCTCGACAACAAAGATCATAAGCGTCTGTCGTGATACTGCAATCTTGCAGAACGTATTCTAAAGGGATTTGAGCTTGTCAGAATAATTTAAAAGAGATTATTGGTTTAGAATAGAGATAATTAGTGAATGATATAGTTAAGGAGGTTCAAGTTCTTCAGAGATTGTATAACGTTAGAATAGACGAACCAATAAACTAGTACCTACATGATAAGTGAGTCAACCAGAAAAGTATATATTGATATAATTTTCATTACTTATAGAATTATTAAGTTCACAGTGCAAATTGTTTAAACAAATATAATTTATACGGTTTTATTTTGTTGTAAACTCAACTGCTGCAGCATGCAATTTTTCTATTAATCACTGTTGAAAATTCTAAAGACATGAAATATGTTAAGGTCATTGTATTCTGTAGAAGATTAATAAATATTATGTTGATTTTAATTTATTTTCTATAAAATGCAAGGTGTTAATATGAAATGCATAAATAGCCTCCGGTTAAGATTATCGCAAAAATACAAAAGAAAACATATATTGCAAATATTATAATAACAGTCGAATGCATGCACTGTTGCCAGATATTTGAAAAAAGCGTTGCAATAGGTATATCTTCAAGCCCAACGAGATAAATTTTCAAACCCGATACACTATAATGAATCTCCCTTCTCCCTAAACAATTAGTGGAGAGATGCAGTGAAGGGAAAAAACAATTAGGGTGCGGTTTTATGAAACCACGGTACAAGTGAAACTTTTTTGCCATAACCCTAAACTCTTTTAACCCGTAATCGCCGAAAGTATATAATTTTGTTTACGTGGGAAAGTGCACACCCCGCTACTTTTGATTAATAATAATCTATACTAATATTATAAAGCTGAAGAGTTTGTTTGTTTGTTTGTTTGTTTGGTTGAACGCGTTAATCTCAGGAACTACTGGTTCGAATTGAAAAATTATTTTTGTGTTGGATAGTCCATTTATCGAGGAAGGCTATAGGCGATATAATATCACGCTACGGCCAATAGGAGCGGAGCATCAATGAAAAATGTTGCAAAAACGGGAAAAATTATTCCTTTTGAGAGCTTCCGTTGCGTGCGCTGCATAAACGGTTAAAGTTACGCAAAAATCATGTATGATGGAATTGTTCCCGGAAGGTTTATATATATAGCGAACGAGCGAAGCGAGTGAGTAATGTAATTATAATATTCAAGCGAACGAGCGAAGCGAGTGAGTAGTGTATTTATAATATTCAAGCAAACGAGCGAAGCGAGTGAGTAGTGTATTGCATCCGGGCGAAGCCGGACGGGGACGCTAGTATATGATAAAAAAAATAAAGACAGTATAAAAAAATTGAAAAAATATATAAATAAATATCACGTGGAATATGGAATAGTTGGAAAAATAAGAAAAACACTAATGGCGGTAATGGTGCCGACAGGAATCCAACCCGAAACCAGCGACTTTCTGCGTACGACTACGAAATATAAGCGTTTTACCACTGAGCTCCTTATAACCGTTTGAGGATATGCTATATCTAGTTGTTGTATACATATAGGATCAGTATTGGACGTGACGTGACGTGACGTAATTGACGATTGACATGCGTACCCGAACGGAAAAAAACGAGGCTAAAAAAGTTTCACTTTAAAAAAACAATAAAATCTAGATCGTTAAATTGGTGCAATCATTAATCCCAGCCATGGATTGCTTATCCGAAATGTCAGCCTTACCGTATTATGTTATACTGAACCCAAGTTATGCCGGCGGCACCCTACATTGCTATAATTACCCAGCCGTCGAAGTACATTTTTTTTACTTTTAATAAAAAATCCTACAGTTTTGTATAAGAATTTGGAATGACTTGTGGATATAACAATTTAAATGTTCTATAGATTATAATAATAAATGTTTATAAATTATAACCCGTTTCCGTGAAACAGTGATACTAAGTTGTCACTTAGCTGTCGGAAATCTGTCATTCGCTAATGAAAATGAATTCGTATTGTGGAAATCGACATTTTGTGATAGGGTCTCACCGCAGTGTAGGGTCCGATACAGTTGTCCCTCTGATCCCCTCACTGTTGCCGAGCCTAAATGGATTTGATTAAATTTTGTTCCTTGGTTTTTCCCGGGTTATGTCAGTCTAGTATTCAATAATATTTTCAATTTAGTACTTATTTTTAATATTAATTTGAAAATCCAACTTGATTTCACTTAGTTCACAGATTAGAACCTATAAGAACTAGGGATTTTTAATAGAGGAACTACGATTTTCAAGCTACAAGAAAAAAATAATGTCGGTTGCTTCCGAATAAAAAAAAGCGGTCAAGTGCGTGCGGAAATCGCGCTACGAGGGTTCCGTACCGTTACAACAATTATATTAGGTAGACATATTCTGTGAAAATTTCAACCGGCTACATATTACGGTTCCAAAGATAAGCCTTTAAAAGGTTTTTCCATTTTATGTGTGGGGACCCCCTTTAATTTTAACTTTTTGTGAATTTTGGATTTTTCCCTTTACTTGTGCTACGAGACCTTGCTTTTTGCCAAATTTCATGATTTTAGGTCAACGAGAAGTACCCTATAGGTTTTTGATGAGATGACAAAATGGTTGTATCTTTTGATTGCGTTGACCTAGAAGCTTAAAATCTTTGCACCTTTAAGGAACCGCAGACCTTAGTATTTCGTGTAAATTTCAACTTGATATCTCTATCCGTTCCTGAGAAAATGGGTCTTCACTGACGGACACCCAGCCAGTCAGCCAACCAGCCGGACAAACGAGTTCTATAATGGTTCCGTTTTTTCTTATTGAGAAACGGAACCCTAAAAAGCTTTTTCACAATTTATTATTAACTTTCATTCTGAGGGACAACAATCTAAACTCATTAAATATAATTTTTCTGAAATCGAGCTAATTAAAACTTAAATAATTATGCTTTAATTAATCATATACAAGCAATAAAATACGTAGGATTTTATAACTAATCTGGCAACAGAGACATAAAAAAGATGTTACGTTTAAATACAAAAAATTAATAATATTCATTTATCCACAGATAGAAAATAATCCAATGATCGATCACAAACATGCATCGTAGATTAAAAGCTGAAATAAATAAATTATTTATAAAGTACAGTGCATAGAACAATTGCAGATTGTGAATTATTGAAGAAAACCACAATGTATCTTTTTCGAATCAGAAGCGAACTATTTACTGTTCAATTTTTACTTTTGAGCAGTCATACACATAGGTGATAGGAGTGAAGAAAGTCTTGTAATGAAATTCGATTTTTCATCAATCAAAACAAAGTCCCCCGCCGCGTCTGTCTCTGTCTGTGCCTGATTTTCTCCGTAACTACTGAACGGATTTTGTTCCGGTTTTCACGCTTAGATAGTTTGATCATTCATGAGGAAGTTTTAGATATATAATTGAAACTGGCTGGCCAGGCTTCGCCCGGGCGAAAATCAAGGGTAATCTCAGAAGACCGATTTCTCTGTAACTACTGAACGAATTTTGTTCCGGTTTTCACGATTAGGATTAGAAAGATTGATTCACGAGGAAGGCTTAAATGTATAATTGAAACTGGTCGACCTGGCTTCGCACGGGTGAAAATGGGGGGCAATCTCAGAAGACCAATTTCAATTTTTTTTACTGTTTGATAGGTATAATACCTACATTGCTTTAGGACATAGGTATAATAACTGGTCGGCCCGGCTTCGTTTGGGTGAAAATCGAAGGTAATCTCAGAAATAAATGAACCGATTTCAAATTTTTCTTCACTGTTCGATAAGTGATACTGTACTTTAGGACTAGTGCTGCCAGACGTCCCGTATTTCCCGGGACGTCCCGCATTTCAGGCATAATTTTAAATATTCCGCCGGGACAGGCTCTGTACCGTATTTCAACCTTGTTGACTGACTGATGTACGAAACAAATATACCCCGAATTTGATCAAAAGTGAATTAATGACCATTTTCAACTATGATTATAACTGCATTGATTTTTTTAAATATGTAAAATCAAAAAAAAATATGTTAAAACTTACACATTCTTCATTAAAATATAATAAAGAGCAATACATAAATCACAAAAAATAATTTTGTTTTTCATTTGTCCCGGGTAAAAAATTGAAATCCAGTTTTTTGGCCAATTAAGCATTTGTCCGTTACAGGCTAAAAAAAAATCTGGCAACACTATTTAGGACATAGGCTATAATAACTGCAGGGAGCGAAGCGACTGAGTAATATAGCACCCGGGAACGAACGAACGAGGCGAGTGAGTAATGTATTAATAAATCATAAATTCATGGCACTCGGGCGAACCGGGCGAAGCCGAACCGGGCCGTCCTTTCGTATGTGCAGAGACCAAGTATACTAGCTAGAGATAAGAAGACTAAGCTTGACCAAAATTGAATGGTGGAGGTGAGACTAAATACGTTGCACATCATTGCGTCTTTCATGTTTCCACTTGCTCGCTCACATTTTATTGGCAACAAGAAGGCTGTAAAAAGTTGGCAACGTTTATCGTTACTGAGGAAACACTCCATCAGTCAAATTCGGTCTCCTTCTCTCTAGTCTTCTTGGCAGAGATCTGACTGACACCGTTCAACGGATCAAAACCAAATTTTAAACTTAGGGTTTATTTTGCACACTATTAAATAAGCATCCTGAACTATCGGGGCATCGAAAATGCACAGTTAAGTGTGTATACCTACAATGATACCTTGCGTTTATACATCGAACCAGATAGTCATTTATCAGCCGATTGCGTGCCTTCGGTTGCACATAAAGAGTCACTATATTGAATATGTATGAAAAATTACACTGTGTCCAGGAATAGTTAGTTTAAGCATAACACAGGGCTGTTATTCCCAGGCAAAGCCGGGTAAAAATGCCTATATATTCAATTATTTTTTTAATATGCATTTTATTAACTCTAGAATTGCACACCGATATATCACACGCGGGGTCCGCCAGATCCCGCACATAATCTTCAATCAACCATGGTTTGCTTTTTTTAAATTAATACCTACCCAATGGGTTGTCTAAGACCTAAGTGATCAATAGTTTTAGCAATTTATTACCTTATAAATAACATCGGAATTATTTTATTGTATTTTGAAAATCTATAGGGTCTGATAAACCCTAATGTGATTCAAAGTACTAGGTTTCGTATGACTATTCGAAGAATTTTCTAAAGAAGATTTCTTCGAATAATAAAAGAGGAAAACGTAGAATTTTTAATCTTTTCCTTGGCTCTGAGCGATCGACGACCTCACGATATTGTATTCCAACTAAGGTTACTAGGTCCAAAAATAGAAAAGCCGGACTGGCGTTATATTTAGCTGGACATTTACCCTAAAAGCCGGACTGCCTATTTTAAATAGAAGAGTCAGTTGGGTATTTTCAATCGTTTATTAATAATTACAGTCAGTTTTTTGCGAGATCAACCTTAAACGTGCTTAAACTAACAAAACAATCAGTAAACAGCCTTTCCTCCTTATACTTATTCCTCGCGCTTACGTCATTAGCTTGGAACGGGCCTTAGTTCTCTATTTCATCGCTAGAAAGCCTACCAAAAGCCGGACTTATATATATTTGGCCGGACACGACCGTTAAAAAGCGAACATGTCCGGCTAAAGCCGGACACCTGACAACCTATAATTCCAACGTTTGTAAACAACCTTTCCGTCTCCTTATTCCTCCTTATACTTATTCCTCGAGCTTACGTCATTAGCTTGGAACGGGCCTTAGTTCTATACTTCATCGCTAGAAAGCCTAACAAAAGCCAGACTTGTATATATTTGGCCGGACACGACCGTTAAAAATCGGACTGTCCGACTAAAGCCGGACACCTGGCAACCTATAATTCCAACGTTTGTAATCAGTCTTGATAGAACTATAAAATCGACACCATGCCTGGACACTGTGTTATGTATTTATGGTCGGTTGGACAGTATTACATTAAATAAGGTCTCGTATATACAGCATAAATAGCGGCTAATAGATTACAGTCCCAGACACGTATTGTATCTAGTAGTAATGTTGTGCCTGTGGGATTCAATGGATAGGTGGATACCGATTGTATATTATGTAATAAATACTATATGACTGGAACTATCGCACCAGATAGAAATGAAACGCTTAGAAGTAGAACCATCCACGCGTTTTATAAAGCTACAGGGCTGAGTATCGAGCAAAGTTGTGTTGCCCTGCATTTTTTATGGATTGGCGTGCTGTTTGATTTTTTTGATGGTTTGATAGGTGTGATCTTTCTGCTGGATTGACATATGTTTAGATTTTTTGATAGATTGGCTTGTTTTTTTTCTTTTTTTATGAATTGGAGTGTTCTTTTTTGGCAGACTGGCATATTTGGATTTTCTGATGGATTGAGATACGTTTGGTTTATTAATAGATTTACGTACCTATTTAATCTTTTGACGAACTGGAGTGTCTTACTTTTTTGATAAATTGGAGTATTTGGCCTTTGTGATGACAATTTTTGCATTTCTGATAGACTGACCAGTTGATTTATTTTATGGATTGGTGTTTGATTTTTTTGATGGATTAGGGCATTTGTTCTTTTAGATAAACTGGCGTATTTAGCTCTTTTGAACTTTTTTGACGTTTTAGACAAATGCCTAAATAAATTTGTGATTAAAATTCATAAAACAAATTAAGCACCTATCAATTTTAACTTTTTAAGTCGTATATTTCAATTTTGTGTTGACTAATCAAATCAGGAATGAAAACATTGAAGATGGAAATTAAAAGTGGTCCAAAGGAATATGTTTCGAATTAATCCCAAGGAATATACACAGGCAGCATTGGGGCAGACAAATAGGGAGTCATAATTATTGTTTGTTAGGACTTCCAAAGAGTTACGGTGGGATAAACACTTGTCACTTGCACTCCATTTTGATAAGAAAGTTCACCTTGAGACCAACATTTTGGAGTCAATTTTATTTATGTATAGTCGATGACATAAGAAGACTGCAGTAAAAAAATTTAAAAATTGGGGCTGCCAAGGGGTCGCGGCAGGATGAAATCTGGCACTCATGATGATATATGAATGTGCTCGTTGAGACAATTTAACGTCAATTTTATTATTATGAATGAATTGTAAATTATAGACGCTCGACAACAGAGGTCATTAGCGTCTGAACTCAACTTTATTCGTGTAATCGATAACATAAAACAATAAAACTAATAATAATTGTGCCTCCCTAATTGTCTGCCCCAATCATAAATATAGAAATATGGGAATGTAGTACAAGCAAGTTGCTTGCTTGCTGTTGAGGGGGGGGGCGATGAGGAAGCAAGTGTGCCCGCATTATATTAGTCGCTTCAGTTGCGCAAGCGCTGTACGAGCAATTTAGCATGCGTAAAGACGCGGCCAATAGAACGTGGGCACATGCATAGCATGAACATGTTCATAAGACAGGTATGCATTCTCCCCTGAATGGCTTCCCCCCTCGTGTAAAGTGGCACTTTATACTACATGCCCGGATTTCTATATCTATGGTGCTAACTCATACAGACAAATTTGTCTGTGTATTCGATAAATTAGAAATCTAACGGTGAGCTCTCTGCTATATGAATGATATGACATTGGTGCTGAAAGTGTATCGTTTGAGAAACTCCGAACTGCACTTACATGATAGATAGTGCAACTAATATAATGGCGAGTGATATAGTGCAGTGCACATAGTGTAGGAACACAAGTGCACATGCGTACGAAGGTGTCGTGGGCAAACAGAGGTCCGATAATGATCTACACATAGTGAACTAATTTTACGACGTCCTGCTGTTTCACATTCTCGCTTGTTTATACATCTAGGGATGACCAAAATAATATATATAGTGATGGAAAATTTATCACATACTTGATTGATATATGAAATGTCCGGAAAATACATTTGCCAAATTCGAAAGTGTTTTGAAGTATCTACCTATTACAAAATATAAAATTAAAAAACAACAATATATTAATATTGACGAGTTTTTTGGGCTATTAGGCCGTCGTTTGTTCAAGGTTTTGGTTCTTGGCGTTTCGCAAACACGACGGCCTAATAGCCCAAAAAACTCGTCAATATTAAACGACGGCCGCGAAAGCCTTACACAGTTTAATATAATAGTCCTTTAAAAACAAAGTAAAAAAAATCTGATTAGTACCAGTGGTTTCCTGCAGGGTTAATATAGTTTACTAATTAGGGACTTAGTCCTTTACCTACGCTATAATTAAGTAGGAAAGTATGAACCCACGCTGTGCCAACTTTAGAGGGAGAGGTTGGGCGACCGCCCAGGGCGCCAGATCCGGAGAGGCAACTGAAGGCTATACCTATATTTTTTAATCACGGATCAAAATCGGTGGCAAATCCAATAGTGATAACCCGCAAGTTATTTTACCAGTGGCGGATTCAGGGGAGGGGTTAGGGGGTTCAAACACTCCCCGAAATTTTTGGCAACGCATAGAACGCATAGAAAAGGACATCCGATTCATATCTTAGCGGCGCTGGGCGTTGCATATTTTCAAATTTTTTTTTCATATTTTCGCGCGTAAAAAAGTGATTTGGTGAGGTAAGTATCAATATAATGTACTCTTAAGTACATAAATATTTTGACCCCCCCCCCGAAATATTTTTCTGAATCCGCCCCTGTATTTTACCCTATCAAAACATATTAATATATAATAGTAGTCATATCTATTAAGATCTACTCAATTGTTGTAAAAGGCTATTCTAAAGAGATTTTGCCGCTGACTCCATAAAGGGAGACAGTCAAATTACTAAAACAAATAGGAAAATTGAAGGAAGCGTGTGATGAAAAAATCCTATAGGTATACACGCTTTTTGTTTTATTTTTAAAAGCCTACAAATTTTTCAGATATATTTCTCTTGCATTCTGTAGGTAGCCACCTATAATAACAGATTGTAGGAAAAAATTGCAAATTTAATTTTTCAACATTAAAACGATTTTAGTCCAATTCTTGATTACCAAAATCATATCACAATTGTGAGGAATTCCACAATCCACATAAAGAAGAAATTTTGAATGAACACGATTGTCGTTGATAATAATAACTTCAAATTGAAAAAATTCGACTGATGACCAGTCCTATACTTCCCACCTAGTAAATATTTGCAAAAAATAAACACTCTTTTTTTTATTCTTTGACTAGGCCCAAATAACCTTAGCTGTTGGTGGTCTTTAAAACACAATTTAATTTTTATTCTTTGAAAAAAGCATGGCCCTCTTTTTTGTTTGGTGATCTATTGATGGCTAGCTTAATATAGCAAAAATCATGGTTACCTTGATTTACGTACAATTTTTATTTTTTTTAGTAAAATATTTTTTTTCTCGAAAACTATACATTTTAGAGAAAAAAAATATTTACATTTTTTTCATATTATAACATCTAGAATTCATTTATATTTTTTTTTACCTATGTTAATACGTGACATTGAGGACGTTTTTTTGAATATCTCAGGATCCACTGAACCGATTTGACTCAAAATCTAATCAGATCTAAGTTAAAGGCTGATAAACACAATAGAACAATCGGCATGCCCGTATGTTGTTCCGTTCTTAAGATATCGAAGGCGAAAAATTGACCACATACACACACACACACATACACACATACACACACACATACAGACATCAGTCAGAAAATGATCTTAAACGATTGCTAGGGTCTCAAAACGTGAAAATCTGTTAAAATCTCGAAATATTGTTTTCGGACTGAATCCATTACTTCCCTACCATAGTAGAGGTGGGAAGTAAAAACTTATTAATTAAATGAAACCGTTCCCAAAATTTCCATCACAAAATCATTTCATATTTTAAGCAACGATTGTAAGTATTATAAGATAATGTGACTGCTTATATATTTTTATTTTATACAATAACTTTTTCATCTGTATAATTAGTTGATCTGAAGATGTAACCATGTTACGAAAGCTGCTTATCATCATCTAAATTAAATGATTTTGTGATGGAAATTTTGGGAACGGTTTCATTTAATTCATAAGTTTTTTCAATTATAAAGATCCCAAATACCTCGGCCGATGTATTCATTAACTTCAAATTGATTTATTTTTTCAAATTCGTACGGTATATTACACAAGCCAGTGGGTAGTTCCCATTAATAGGTGCTATGCAGAAATTACAGAATCTTTCCACAAGCAAAACAAAAGAAATTTTAAAATTGTATAAATTATTATAACGTGATTATAATGCCCCCTCGTTTCTGTTTGCAGGGCTACTCCGAGTTCCGATAAACGTAAACCTGCGCAAGACAATTTTGGTAAGCATAATTCCCGTTATCGTTATCAATTATTGTCACAAATAAATTATCTGATTTTAACATAATTCATAATAGTAGTTAATGCAACAAGTGTCTAAAGTGACGGATTATATGACAGTCACGATGTTGCGTTACGAGCCTAAGGTTATGTCACATTTATACCAGAATGAGTGTGAGTTTACCGCGGTAATCACACAAGTTCTGGTATAAATGCAATATAACCTTAGGCTCGTATCGCAACATCGCGACTATCAGATTCGTCACTTTAGCCTGCACGCGTTACATACAATAGGTTTTTTTGCAACAGCTGCTTCAAAAGTTCAATTTTAAGCAAATGGAACACAATTTGGATCAATATTTTATAAGTGCCATTATAGCACAGTATAAAGTACCCACTCCTTAAGACACGCGTGTTTTAAAATAAAATAAAACAGTATTACTTTATAGCACGGAGTGCATTAAATTTTACTTTACGCACTACCGTTCGACTACAGCAGAAGCTTCCATAAAGAATCACTTAACAAACGGAGCACAGGACTCTCAAATTGAACTTTTGATGATAGTGTTGCAAAAAAATGTTTACACATAATCATAAGTACCTATATTATGAATTGCCACAATTTAATGTAGACAGGTAGCAATCCTGGAGGTAGGTAATGCAGATGTCAAATTTTAAAGTGGAAATCTTCTTGGCTTAAAGATCAAGAAAACACGGCGATACTGTTGTTATAAAATTTGCATTTAGGTAATGCTTACGTATCGGGAGATTTTCTACCATCTTCAGATCTCCAAATAACCAGTAACTTATCAATATTGTATAAAATAATCATGGTTTTTAGTATCAATTTATTTATTTGTTTATTTTTTTTTTATTTCCAACAAAATAAATATTTTACTTAGATAAATTGATACTAAAAGCAACAACGTGTAACAACATTTATTATACCCGCATTCCCAAGTCCCAATAAGACAATTTAACCAAGTTTTTGGTAAAATCTGTTAATTTTGGGGCGTCATAATTCTACGTCAAGGGGTCGTCCATAAACTACGTCACGCTCTTGAGGGGGATGGAGGGGTAACCTATAAAGTCTACATGGCGTTACAAGGGGAAAAAATTCTCAGGTTGGGTTAATTATTATTGTTACATCACACTGTTCCTCCTTCAAAAAGTTGATAGGAGTTGATTGTCACTTTTCTGTGACGCTAATTGGTCGTCAGATCTGAATACTGAGGATGTTAAAAGTTACGTAGCTTTTGAGAGGAGGGAGGGAGGGGTCGAGCTGAATGGTGTTACATGGGGAGATGGTAAAAAAACGCAAGAAAAAACGTTACGTAGTTTATGGACGACCCCCAATTAGTGACAACACCGGCTATTAGCGTTATTCTGTATGGTCAATGTTAGAATTAACAGCACTGTATAAAATTTCTGTCTCGCTTTACCTAATGTAATGTCAAATTTGTTAGAAAGTGACAAAATTTTAACAGCACTGTAATTTGTAACTGACTCTATACAGAATAGCGCCATAAAACTCAAATACGATCCTGTTAACAACTTCATACACATGTTTACTATTGCATTAACATTAAATAAACCAAGAAAAAAATATAATTGATGCGACATCTCGTTATATAAAAACTAATGAAAATATCGCATATATCTGTATCTAACGTTGAGCGACAATATGCAGTCAATTGAAGTCCAAAAGCTCACCATAAGCGACGTAGACAAGTAGCTCTGATCGTCTGTGACGAGGTACGCGTCAACTAGACGCACATTTATACAATGGATACACATGAATGCATCAAACTGGACTCTCTTATGATAACGTATGGTTATGGTTGCTTGTGAACAACTGATTGACAACATTAACATAAGCATCGATATGTTTTCACAAAACTTGTTCCGTCTACAGGTTCGCCATTAGTTCGATTATTATCAGTCTACAACTACAGTTCGACGTGGTCGCTCAAAAGAATGTGAATTCGTACTCCTATTAAAACTATTCGCATTTTAAATTTTGCAGTGATTTTTTGTCACGCACATAGAGTTTAACCCTGCCGCGTACTTGTTAAAGCAGACCAAATGAGTTGTGTGGAAGACGTCGGTCTTTGAAAGACAATACACACTTGGATCATCTCACAGCCGAAGAGGTGGTCCAATTTTTATGTTTGTTACCTCATAACTCATTTATAAACCGATTTTCTTCGCGCTCAAGGCTGCGTGATCCATGTTAAGCCAACGAATCAAGGCTGCAGCCAGCCTGCCTAGATTCGTTACAATATCTTATTTATTATATGTCTGTTATTTTGATCAATTTCTTTTTTATTAATTTAATTCTTTGACATTGTCAACGCAAATGTTGCTGCATCAAGATGGCTGACGGAAGAACGTTTAAGAGATTAGACACTTTCAATCAAAAAAACCGCCTGTATTCGAGGTTTTGAAAATAGACGCAAAAGTACAGTACATATTATGAATTGTTGAACGTCGTGCATTCTCTAACTTTTCCCTTTGCACTTGCAGTGCAGGCTGAAGCAATAGTATCGATTATCGATAGAGAGATGCCGCATGTCAGATTAAGCTCAAATGCTTTGTTCCTTTTATCTTTACCCGATGCAGGACTCTGTCACTCTTATTGTTGTTGATGAATTGATTAACGCGACTACTTTGACAAAACCACAATAAACAATTCTTTTGAAAACATCAATTTTTTATCGACAATGTCAGGATTATGATAATTTATTTTTCCTAAGTTCAATTTTATCCCGGTCGACCAGGCAAGTGGAATCATAAAATAAACGAAATAGGTACCTACCTGACTGATTTTATGCATATTAAAAACATGCTCTTTGTGCCAATTCATTGAATCATTATATAATATCTACCTCACTCTTTTCAATTTTTTCGATTTAACCTATATGGAGTCTAACGGTAACCGTAAAATTTACTAGTAACTTAATATTAAAGATTGTTTATGTACACGGACAAAAGCTAGTCAATACATAGTATTAAACAAAGTCCCCCGCCGCGTCTGTCTGTGCCCGATTTTCTCTGAGCGGATTTTGTTCCTGTTTTCACGATTAGATAGATTAATTCACAAGGAAGGTTTAGGATGTATAAATGAAACTGGCCGGCCCGACTTCGCCCGAGTGAAAATCAGGGGTAATCTCAGAAGATCTATTTTAACAAAATTGTTCACTGTTCGATAAGTGATACTTTGCTTTAGGACATAAGCTATATAACAACTGACTGGCCCGGCTTCGCCCAGGTGAAAATCAGGGATAATCTTAGAAATTACTGAACCGATTTCGATTTTTTTTTCAGTGTTCTATAAGTAACACCTATAGGTGTTACCTTGCTTTAGAGTTTATAGGACATACGCTGTAATAACTGGAGCGAACGAGCGAAGCGAGTGAGTAATGTATTAATAAATCATAAACTCATAGCATCCGGGCAAAGGCGAACCGGGCCGCTAGTTATAAATAAAATAAATTGTCAGTTAACGCGTCAGATGCCGCGGGTAACCGGTAGTTATATATAAAGCTATGCCGACATGGTTTTTATACCGCCACACTATAATATGACAGTGTTTCGACGATTGACATAATATTGTAGCGTCGAAGACGTATTAACAATTAAATAATAATATTTATATATAAATAAATATAGACATTTACAGTATCTTGACTCATATTATATATGGAACTGAAAAAGCATGACTTTTTACCTCATTGAAAGAACTCGTTAAGTTTCACACGAGAACGAAACAACTTGACTTCTTCACAAGACTCTAGTCGTATTCAATAGAGGATAGCCGAACAACCACGATGTATCTTTTGAAACTATAGCCTGTAGACTGAAGAGTGTTTTAGACATCGTTGTATATAACAGTTTAATGACGAAACGCTAAGTTACGTTCTAGACAAGTTGGTTAGAGCACTGTTTTTTGTCAATTACACACGCTGATCCGAGGTTCAAAATCCCGACAGCTTATACAATTATAATATATTAATTTTATTTTGTTTTGTTTTCTAAAAACAATTTTAAAAAATTGATACTTCAAACATGTCTCTGAAAAGAATGAAATTATTTTGTACTATCACCTAATTATTGCTTTATTATAGTCATATCTAGTAATTTATTTACGCCGACTCTTAATTAAAAGTCGTATCAATTTTCTTTAACACAAAATAAACCTTAAAACTTTAAAACACACCGTCCATTCACGAGCATAGGTAGTTTTTGTCAGTACCTACCTATACAATACCAAAAAACACAATCGTTCGCCTCTACAGCTGACATGCGAAAGATACTTCGTGGTTGTTCGGCTATCCTCTATTGAATACGACTAGACTCTTGTGACGTCTTCTTAGCTGCTATTTCATGCAAAAAAATTGTTAATGTGTTACCATTCAGTTTTATAACGTTGTAAATTGTCCAACAATTTTATAATGTATCAATTTCTTATATGCAGATTGCATTCTAATTAATTTTCTACTGATTTTACTATAGAAATTCTCGAGAAGAGTGAAGATGTCATACTTGACAAAAACTATAACAACTTAGCTAATTATCCAGATTCGCCAATATTTGATTAATTTTTATGTTTGACTCGTTAAGAACCCCTATATATTTGCGTCAATTGATCCTATTTGGAATAGATAATGGCGGCATTTATATCAAAGACACAGGTGTTCGAGACTCGTTCTAGATATTTCTATATTCCATTATAATTTATAAAACACATATTTTATAGCAATAGTGTAAGAGATATAGCGTTGGACAGCGAACACTACCTCACGGCTAAAGCAATGGCTTCTATAATGATGTTATACTATTGTTTAAAACGGCGAGTTTATTTATACTAAATTTAATGTTGATCTGTTGGCTAAGATAAATCGATTGTTTACACTGTTGCATTATTTTACGATCGCTGAAGGCTCTAAGTTCAAAAATGGACACGCATTTTACAGTGAAACTTGTAACGAGAGACGCTGAAAACTCCTTTGGATTGTCATACGTTCGGATTATTACAGACATGTCCGGGATTCTTGCTGTTTGTATGGAATGCGGATGGAATTCACGCGTGCCCGGAAATTTCGTAAACGTGATGAAAATTAAAATATCTATTGGGATCCGTCAAATGAGCATATGACATCTGCATGGTGGCAGAAAACTGTACTCAAAACGAGGGAAAATTTTACATGCTAACAGCGCAAATTTATCGTGAAATTGTTTATTACAAAAATAAAAAAACTTTTAAACAAAAAAAAACCTCCTTCAAAAAGGCACTAAAAAGAGGAAAATAATGAAATTTTGAGGTCTGTGCCAATTAAAATATGAAGTTGGTTAAAAAGAAGATATTAATCACTATACTATACTTTTTAACCGACTTCATATTTTAATTGGCACAGACCTCAAAATTTCATTATTTTCCTCTTTTTAGTGCCTTTTTTAAGGAGGTTTTTTTTTGTTAAAAAGTTTTTTATTTTTTACTTTTTAGTGTCAAAAAGTAACATTTACCTTAAAGAATCACACGCCGTTACTTACTTTTAGTAAAATCAGCCGAACTACTGAACCGATTTTGATGAAATTTCTATGGGACCAATCTGAAAGTATACCCTTTCAAATAAAAAAAAAATCAAAATCGGTTCATAAACGACGAAGTTATCCGCGAACACACATAAAACATAAAAAATATATACGGTCGAATTGAGAAAACTCCTTTTTTTGAAGTCGGTTAACAAGTAAAATAAACAAAAAGTTTATCGAAAATGGAATTCGCGACGTTTTCTAATATCATGGCATTAAACACTATCAGTTATTGCCTTGTAAAACTTACTTTACTGCGAATTATTTTCTAATGACCTGTGGAAAAACTGAATTTATAAATTAAAAAATTATTTTATATTAATAATAAGATGTACTTATTATCATACTGTACTACAATAGTTAAATCATTGATGATTGAAAAAATTATGTGTATAAAAATATTTTGAGGTTAGTAACGTCCCTAGACTTATTACAATACATATAACATATTATGTTGTAGTTATGTGTTTACATTATTCACTCAACCTTAAAGAATCATTAAACGGATGATTAATTTCGTGGAAATTTTCTTTTAATTTTGATGTTTTTAAGCAATATGCCATAAAGATTACTATTTTTGACAGCTCATTTTTCATGCATTTTTCTCGGTATATTTCTGACATTTGACAATATGTCCGGCTTTGAGAATCCGTTCTCCTTCAACGAAATTCCTTTGTTTAGGATTCGTACCGGCCCAATCACAAATTGCACTTATATATTTTATCATTTCTTATCACTTTGAAAATCACAAAATTACACGCAAAAGTATACCCCGTATATGAAATTTCCCCCACTCTGCGCCATGTTTTTTAAACTCCACCCATCTGACGGACCCCAATAGTTTCTATTATTTTACCAATAAAAAATATCTATTATATTAGCTATCTAAATAAATATCTACGTTGAACATTATTTTTTTTTGTATTGATATTTTGTCAACGCGAGGGAAGCCGAACAGACAGACAGACAGACACCAATCTAAAAATGATCAACATTAGTCTTAACCACATTGACATTTTTTGCACCAAGCCACAGATACCTATAAATAAATTATCTTTATAAAAAATAAATAAAACACAATAAAATTTGGACGAGAATATACAACAAGATTTAATATCGAATTAATTTCATTATCTAAAATTCATTGTAATTATTACCTATTTCATTAATTAACGTCTTATTTTCTTAACATAAAATTTTAACAACTAAATTAGAATCCTGAAAACTTTGTGTAAATTAGTCGCATAAACCCTAAGGTACACAAAATATGAAAACAGTCTTTAATTATTTTACTTTGTTATGTATTAATATTTTAGATCCGGTGTAAAAATTATTTAAATTTACTTTTTGAATTTCTAGTTAAACAAGGTTTTCGCGAATCTCCTTGGGCTTTCTGTTCGCTTGAACTATCGTGCTTTTTCTTTGAGCATGGCTCTTTCTTTTCCGTACTCGGTTCTTTATTTTCTTTTCCACCAGCACAAAAATCTTTCGGTTTTTTTGTACAAGCACAAGGCTTTTTTTGTTTTGGTGCGCAAGGATCTTGCTTTTCCTTTAAACAACAGATTTCCTTGTCCTTTTCTTTGCCTAACATTTTTTCCTGAAATAAAATTATACATAAAATACCGATGCTCAAATACAAAATCTACTTTCCAAACGAAATTGCGTAATAAATATAATACCTACTAATGTTTTTAAAATCAAAAAACATGCTTTTTAACCGACTTAAAAAAAGGAGGAGGTTCTATATTTATATTCGTAGGGTTGCCAGATATCTTGATGGTCAAATCGGGACAGGTTTGGTTGGTTTAGGTTATAACAAAAAATTTTAAAATCAGAGAAGTAGTATTTACGAAAAAAATCGAATTATCGCATAGTAAATAATATTTATTAAAAAAAACAAATTATTTTGTTAAAAAATGTATAAAAAACATAGTTAAACTTTAAAATCACAACTTTAAGAACAAAAAACTCAAAAATAATCTTTTGTTCAACACCCGCAAGAAATAAATCAGTTCGTGGCCCTGCTGAGCGTAGGCGAAATAATGAGTTCCCCTGATTGTTGACGTGCAGAGTGGACGAAATAGCATTTCGCCCACGCTCATTACGGGGAACCTTTACGCAATCAATCAGGGCAGAGTGGGCGAAATAGCATTTCGCCCACGCTCATTACGGGGAACGTTTACGCAATCAATCAAGTCACCCATTATTTCGCCAACGCTCAGCTGCAGAGCCACGAAATGACATATTTCTTGCGGTCGTTGAATAAAATATTGTGTGCGACTATTGGTCGAAAGAAGAGATTCCACTCGTGTGTTTTACCGCACTCGCTACGCTCGTGCGGCAAAATCCACACTCGAGGAATCTCCTCTTTCTCTCACTAGTCGCACAATACCTATACTATTAATTCTTAGAACAAAACTTATAAATCACAGATACAAAACGGATTTTTAATTCTAGTTGTACTTTTGATTCGAAACCGGGACATTTGGATGTCTTGAAAAGTTTATTCGGGACACCTTGACTTAAGACTCAAAATCGGGACATTCCCGATTAATCGGGACGCCTGGCAACCCTATATATTCGGCAGTTATGTATTTTTTTATGTATATGAAGGAATATACTGAATGAATTGTAAATTATAGACGCCCGACAACTGAGGTCATTGGCGTAAGGAATATACTATGTTCACGGATTTCTCCTGTATTTGTAAACCGATTTCAATGATTATTGTTTTATTTGGGCGTACCTTCGGGGTAGTCCCATATAAATTTTACTTAAATCGGTTTAGTAGTTCGACTGATTTTAATAAAAAGTGAGTAACACAGTTTAATACCGTTAAGGTAAATGTCAGTTTTAGTTATTTAGTAATAATCAAATATCAAGACAACAGTCGGTTAATAACGTGCAAACTACGTAAATATTGTAAAGCCACTAAAAAGTAAAAAATAAAAAAATCTTTTTAACAAAAAAAAACCTTATAATATATATAAATAGAATAGAATAGAAAAAACCTACTACTAAAAATGAAATTAAAACCAGCAATATTTTATAGTGGGTATGGCAAAAAATACGATATATATTATCTCGTGCGTAAAGATATGACTCTGTGACTGTTAAAACTTGCTAAATCGCTCGTTTTAACATACCGTCACTTCTCATCAGTAATATGCCTCATTACGCAATTAGATATATACACATTTTGTTAATAGGTAGGAAAAACAACATAAAAATAATTACACACCGACTCGAAACAATTCATGAAACTACGACTCCATGCAGATTTGGGAAGATGATCAGGACGACCAAGCTAAATTAAAAACAAACAAAAAATAAGCAATCTCTCCACTGCACAACCCCGAGCTTTGACCCACTCAAATTCTTTTATATAAAGTTTCTGTTGCCCACGACTTCATCTGCGTTGGATTCGAGACTCAAAAACACCATTTCCAGCAGTTTTGAAAAACACACTTCAAAAAAGTGTCAAAAACCCTACACTCCCTTTTGACACGCTTAGGGATTGAATTTCAAAAAATTCCTTCTCAGTGGTTGTTGACGATGAATCAGTTAGTTAGGACTTGTTCTTTTATATGATAGATAGAACATAGAAGATGTCAGGGATTTGGACAACAAATAAATCAGAACAGAAATTGATTGATATTTAACATTTCGACACTTTATTTCAATAGCTGATTTATTTGCTGTCCAGATCCCTATGAATAATTTTAATGTCATGGACATGACCATGAGTATGACTTCAACAAAATTTTATTTTGTCAACTTTTTAGAACTAATAAATAATATACGAGTAGGTAATACACTTACGTTATAAACTAAAATGGACGTAAACTAAAACTAAACTTTGCTGTACTAAATATAAAATTCACAAAAGTCAAAGATTTATATTGGTATAAAAAAAATATTACCCGGTCACATACAGGAGCCCGAAGAAACATTTTAAATAGACATGATCGAAATGAGCCCATGATTAAGAATATGTTAGATATATAATGGAATGTGATATTATAAAAAAAAATAATTTTACGAGAATTTTGAATTAATAGCACTTGTAAAATCTTGTGTTATGTATTTTAAAAAGTATAATAATTTATTGTTTATTTCATATTGTTATACAATCGCGGTAACCACAGTGATAATTTTTATTGGTTTATTGACGGTCTAAATAATACGCGCCTGCTGTGTGTCAACCATCCTTAAAACAATGAAAGATCCGTTGTTACGTTTTGACGCTATTTACTGTTTATTTTCAAGCAACCATAGAAATAGGATTACCAGAATAAAACAAGCCGTGAGGGGAGTCATTTATTAGGACTCAAGTGCGACCCTTGAGGTCCACACGACGAACTTCCCAGTTTGATAAATATTTAATAACAATAATTAAATTAGATATTACACAGAAAAGTAATCATTTTAATCATTAAAACATAATTATTATGTATTTTTAACAATAATTAAAAAAAAAAAAACGGCTGAACCGATTTTTATAAAATTTATATCGGATCAAAATGACGTTAAGACGCCTCGATTGACACCCTTACGAAGTCGATATAATTTTTTTTTCGCGAGATATTGTGTAAAATCTACTTTTTTGGAGTCTATTTGGTTAAGAAAAAAGAACTACTGAACCGATTTTGAAAAAATTTCTTTCAGATCATATTTACGTTAATACGCCTCGATTGGCACCTTTACGTAGTCGATATCATTTTTCATTCTTGAGATTTCGTCTTAGAAAGAAATGGACACATATATACGTACGTACGTACACACACACATACACACACAGGCATCTTTCTAAAAATAGTGTAAAAATAGTGTAGTGTGACCTTGAAACATAAAAATTTGTTATATATTTTGATTTCGATTTCCGGACCCATTACAATAACTTCCAATGGGAAGTTAAAAAATAGATTTCCGAACAAAAGTTCTCATTTCCTATAAAATTACCGAACTTTTCTTCTTTTATCTATCGGACGATAGTTTAACATGCGTACGCGCGTGAACATTTTTATAAGATGATTTTAAATCAAGAAGCAATCTGCGGAATGGCAAGCTGTTAAAAATGCAGTGTCTAATGATTAAGTGTTAACCGTTGTATTTCTATTAATAAATGTATTTTGACTGAAGTGATTGATATTTTACTTTTTCACAATCGCGCTATTGAAAATTGGATTTTTGATACTCTCAGTTTCAACCCTAGGGATGAAAATTTTCAGTTGTTGGTTTTCTGTGTTTTTAACGTTATTTAAGAGAGAGATAGAGCGACTGAGTCGCGCCAACTTCAATTCGCATAATACCTATAATACTCGAAATCGTCAAAATGACAGACATAACCCCACATAAATTTCACATGGATCTGTCTGACAGATCTAATATTTTTGTGGCTTTTTTGCGCGCCTAAATTGCAGATACCTCAAATCGAATTGTCAATAGAGTTATTGTGAAAAATAAATTATAATTTAAAAAAACTAAAAAACACGTTTTAATGAACTAAAAAGTAAAAAATAATTAATTTTATTGTAAAAAAGCGTGGGGTAGTATGAAAATATGATACAAAGCACCTCACGCTTTTTTACAATAAAATTAATTATTTTTTACTTTTTAGTTCATTAAAGCGTGTTTTTTAGTTTTTTTAAATTATAATTTATTTTTGCTTTTTAGTCCTGGAGATCCTGGTCAGGATAATGGGACAAACTTATGGAATTATTGTATTGTAATCGGTCCTTGATAAGTGTGCAAAGTTTCAGTTCAATCTGAAGTTTTTTGCTTTTTTTTTTAGTCCTGGAGATCCTGGTCAGGATAATGGGACAAACTTATGGAATTATTGTATTGTCGTCGGTCCTTGATAAGTGTGCAAAATTTAAACTAAATCTGACCGTTCAAAGTTGGTCAAAATCAAGTTCAAAGAAGTCGGTTACAAACTGACAAACAAGCAAGCACACAAGCAAGCAAGCACGCAAACACACAAACATACAGGTGAAGCTAATATAAGCGTGTTAATAATATGCGTTTGCAACACGTGTGAATTTTCACACTAGTTGCAAACGCTGTGCTTCGTCCCTTGTAATGCAATATACTATTTCATCACATTTACGAAAATTTCGGACACAGCAGAATTCCGACCGCATTCCGGACAAAGTGTTAAAATTCCGCACATGTTCGGAAAAATCCGGACGTATGGCGACGCTGCATATAGGAGTGAATAAAGTCTTGTCATAGCAAAAAAATAGAGTTCTAGATTTTGACGGATTTAGCGAGTTTTGGACGTCATTATTGTGTAAAGGTGTAGATGACACACCATTCAACGGATCGAAACCAAATTTTAAATTTAGTTTTTAGAAGATTCCTTGGAGGAGGTTTTCTTTTTTTCCTTCTACTCTCCCAAATAAGGGTAATTTACTGACTGAACGAAAATCTAAAATTAACGATTTCAAAAATCGATGTTATTGATGGCCCCACAATATGCCACTGTTCATTTGTCTGTAAAAATCCAGAAATGGTAGTTTAGTGATTAACTGAAATCCGCGGTAATTGGAGTTCAGCAAGAAAGTCAATGCAGCGGATCCTTGCTATTTATTTAATAGGAATGAAGAAAATCTTGTCATCGCGAAAAAAATCAAATTCGAAATTTCGACGGATATTGACGTTTCCCTTATCCCTAAATGCCAAAAAAATGACTTTCAGATGCCCGTCCGTGCGTATAATATGTGCAGAGGCCTAGCTGATACCAAATCGAAATCCAATTTTATAAAACGACGTAATGCCGGCCCTGCGGTTACCACGAGCTTGGAAACATTATACACATGACCTATCTTGTCTGACAATTTTAATGTCTGTGGAGATATCAAAATGCCGGTTACTAGATTACCACTTACTTTGTACGATCATTTCTCATTAGGAATTGGAATATCATTTTCTCTACCCGTTCTTACAATGTAGTCACATTATTTTGTTGAAACAATCACGTCAAAAACGTACCTAGTTGAAGTCGATTAAAAATAAAGAAATTGAAAATTGAAAACCTTCGATAATTACAAATAGGTCGAGAGGTAGGCGTAAATTTATATAGCTCATTTGTGACAGGATGAAATTTTCAGGGAAGGTAGAATCTAGTATGACAAAGAATAAGTGCTAGGGTTGCCTCGTCAAATCCTGGTGCGAAGGCCGGGAGGAGCTCACTTCCGGTGCAAAATACACATATTTCATTAGCTCATAATTATCTTTCGTCATTATATGACAGCATACAATTGACGCCATATTGTAGATCTCGAAGAGCTGTATTGAAATACATAGGGTTGCCTAAGGAAATTTTGGGTAACACATTGAAAACTTATAAATTATATTTGTTTTTTTGACATTTTAAAAGCTGTCAAATAACATTATGTATATATGTATACTTATATATTGTAACCGTTCTGAAATGAGTTATCGGCCTTGTGTTTGGCAAACATTCATACGTATGTCTAGTTATTTATAACTTTATGTTTTCAACGCATTTGGTTTCTAACTCATATCCGTATAATTACGCAGGAATTGCCTGAATCTGGTATTGACAATTTTCCCAAGAATTTATGTATTTTAGGGTATCAATTTCTTATTTTTATTTTTCAACGTAATTCAACGTGCACCTCTTATATAAATTAGTATAAATTACTTACTTGAAGGTCGTAGTAACCTGTAATAAAAGTTTTAAAAAAGGTGGTTTGGAGTTTGTTTCGAAAAGAGAAAAAAGGTTGATTTTTGTTTGTGATTTTAAATTTGGTTTGACACTAAAAACTAATTGAAGCATTTGACTTTACTGAACCTCGATTAATATTTTTTCTTGAAATTCAACTTAATTAGACGCAGGTATAAAGTTAACTAAGCGAATGTAAAACCAAAATAACTATAATGAAAAAATGGGAAATAATAATAATTTACTATAATAAAAGAAAAAACCGATTGATTTGTGGGTCAGAATTGTCAATCTTTATTATGGCAACTTTTCAGCAACTATTTTGTTGCCTTCTTCAAGCCTAAAATTACATTATTATAATTATGTAATTTTAGGCTTGAAGAAGGCAACAAAATAGTTAAAAATTACATTATTAGAATTATGTAATTTTAGGCCTGAAGAAGGCAAACATTGCCAATGATTGACAATTCTGATTCACAAATCAACCGGTTTTTTAATTTTATTATATTACATACGTGAGTGATCGACATGAGTTTCAATATAGTTTACTATACATTAAACTATTCAAAAATGTTCCGAACAAAGGCAATAACATTTTATGAATTATTATTAAATTACTTATTCTAAGCATACTTATATTAACGTGCTATTAAAATATTTATTTTTTTTTTACAATAATATTATGTAAACATTTTTAAACAAAACGTAGTTTAAGGTAGTTGCTTTGAAAAAAAGTCAAGAAAATCATGAAATAAAAATTATATATATTTTTTTTAATAAAGGTATCTCTTTATGCTAGTTAAATTAGAAAATAATGCGAGATATTTTTTGTTGAAAATTGAATTTTTAACATTTTTAATATAGGTAAGGTGCTAAAAAATATCACATTAATAATTTTTCAATAAGAAAAAAAACAATACATAATAATCTATCTGTTTTTTTAATAAAAAAAAAAAAAAAAAACGATGCATGACACATTACCGCTGATAATGTTAGTAAAAAAACTATAATTATTGACCACGTAGTTTCAAAATGCAATAACAAATGACATTTGGCGACGTTCCATTTAAACGACTTTACACCCGTACCTAAAGATGTTTCACATCAAAAATTTAAATTTTTGCATATACTGATACTACTTTACAAAATGTATAACTTTTCTTTTCCGTGATACAGGATTTAACTATTATATTTTATCCAATTTTGAGCAGTTATTAACAATTTATAATTTTCGAAATGTCATTTTCTTAAAAACTATGGTTACCATGCTGGACAAAGGGCCACTTTGTAATTTTGAGCTGTTTGAATTTATACATATATACATATACATATAAAAATTGACATTTTGCACCGGAAGTGGCTTATCCCGGCCGTCGCACCAGGATTTGACTAGGCAACCCTAGCGCTTTTTCTTTGTCATAATTCATACTACCTTCCCTGAAAATTTCATCCTGTCACAAATGAGCTTCATATATTAACGCCCGCCTCTTGGTCTAAAAGTAATTATCGAAGGTTTTCAATTTTCAATTTCTTTATTTTTAACCGACTTCAAAAAAAAGAGGTTACTCAATTCGACCGTATATATTTTTTATGTTTTATGTGGTTATATTTTATGTTTGTTCGCGGATAACTTCGTCGTTTATAAACCGATTTTGAAATTTTTTTTTTAATTGAAAGGATATACTTTCAGAGTGGTCCCATAGAAATTTCATCAAAATCGGTTCAGTATTTCGGCTGATTTTATAATAAAAGTAAGTAACGGCGTGTGATTCTTTAAGGTAAATGTTACTTTTTTGACACTAAAAAGTAAAAAATAATGTAAATTTCACTAAAATAGTGAATTTGTACAGTATAGGAAGTAATAACAATATTGATTGTTAATCTAATTGTTAACTAAATGTAAGTAATTTTCTAGCAAATAATCGAAATTATTACTAGGCATATCCGGCCTATTTTGAGAAAAGCAACATTCATTGTAGTGTTGTTATAAAAATAAAAATAATATTAGCTCTCGCAGTTTGTGGATTTGCGGTGTATTTGTGCTATATATAAGAAAAGATGAAGTGTACGCCATGGGCACCGTGGAGTAACTGGAAAACTTGCCCGACGCGATATTGGGTGTTGCGGGTTCGATTCCCGGCGGTGCATTTAAATTTTTCTTATGTAGCCTTTCTACAATAATTAATAAGGGCATGTTATGACGATAAATATCGTCTGATGTCCTTATGTTAATTTCACTAAAATAGTGAATTTGTACAGTATAGGAAGTAATAACAATATTGATTGTTAATCTTATTATTAACTAAAAAACTTTTTACAAAAAAAAATCCTCCTTCAAAAAGGCACTAAAAAGAGTAAAATAATGAAAATTTGAGGTCTGTGCCAATTAAAATATGAAGTCGGTTAAAAAGTATAGTATAATGATTAATATCTTCTTTTTTTTAACCAACTTCATTTTTTAATTGGCACAAACCTCAAATTTTCATTATTTTACTCTTTTTAGTGCCTTTTTGAAGGAGGTTTTTTTTTGTTAAAAAGTTTTTTATAATAGGTGAAATCTGTCACCTACATTAATATTTCATAAAAACACTTCTGCTTCAGCACATAATGTTAGGCTCAAATTTTCAACAAAATGATTCGTTTTTGTGCACAGGACACAGGTGATTTAAATAAATACTTTAAACTGGAATATACAATTTATTTGCTATTCCTCAAGACTATAGAGGTATTTTTTTTTGCTATAGCGGGTCATAACTCATAGCTATACATTAATATGCGTCCATAACGCATTGTGGTCGATTATATCAAGAGAACCACAACACGAATGTTTCTTTCTGGCTTTTTTCATATATCTCAACGCGGTGTGAGCGTTTTTGTAATAGCCACAACACGAATTTCGTTTTGTGGCTTTTCACATTTGCCAGAACGCGCTGTGGACGGTTTTTTCACTCAGTGGGCATTTAAGCCTAACTGCACATAGACTAATTATTAAATATATCATACATTTTCAATGGACAATAAAGGGCCAGACAAATTTTATGAAAATGACTTGCATGTATAATTTGGTACAGATTGATAAAATACATGCTGAATATTGAAAGGGTTCAAATTTTTATTTTGTCTAAAAATAAATTTTAGTTCACTTAATAATACCTACATTTAAAAGTCACACTGCAAGTATTAACAAATACACTATTGTGTCAACATGGTTTGGCACTGCGACCCAAGTTTTTTTTTACTCTGAACGATATCGTCCAGTTAACGACGCAACAGATTGCACATCTGCAATAAGAATGACTGCAGTAATATTGATGCAATGGCGATATAGAGTCACAACACGGTGGCAACAACTTGTCCACAAGATGCATCTGATACGACATTCGCTCCAGTTGCTATAGGGTACATGCGCCTATGTCGATATTGTGTACTGGTACTTCCTGTAATAGCATTCCATCAGATACTACCTTGATACTTACGGTATACGTACTTCCAACGTACTAGATTACTAAAACAATTAACTATACAAATACTAGTGCAATCGATTCGATGAAGATAAGAGTTGACAGAAATTGAATCATCCTGATTTTTAACAACACACGAAAGTAAATAAAAACATTTCGCCGATAATAGTCCAAAACTCTTGCACTCATTAAAATTAAACTATGGTCCCATTTAGTATCTACTTGCAAGTTATTATATCTTACGAATTTCTGAGGCACTTATCTCCAAAACCATCTGGACAGATTTTGATTAAACTTATTTATCGTTAGTTGTAATCGTGAAGATTAAACATCTACTAAATTTCATGTGTATAAATCAACTAGTTTTCGATTGGGAGATGCAATATTTTACCAAAACTGGCCACTTCGCAACTTTATTGTTTGTACCTAATAATATGGCTTTCAAGTTAAATGGAAATGTTTCCAAAGTGTTGTAATTTAAAGCAAGCAAAAAGATTCATCAAAAAGAATAATTAATAATAGTTAAAGCGCTAGATTGCTTTAATATCGAATTGACGATAATTAAATGCAATTTTCAAAAAAAGGATGACAAATTTGCTCTCACTCTTTGAACAAATCCTACGCTTAATTTTGAAAGTTTAAAGGCACTTATGTCTCGTTACGTTTAGCATTAGTAAACAAACATATACGGTAATAATAAACTATGAGAACTAAGAAGAGACCACAGGAGAGGATTTTAATTAGGCAAGCGGTAATGGACTGGCTGTCCATACTCTTGTTCATCTGACTTGGGACTTCCATCAATGTCCCGTCTCCATACCCATAATGCATACACCTACAGCATTCCGTAATACCGGCCGTCATGTTTACTTTGACATCAGTTAATGTATTCCCTCTACATAAGGCTAAACATTCAATCTCCTAATAAAGCATTTGATAATTATTGTTTGTTCTCTGGCCATTTATGTCTTATCCACAATTCGTAACTTACTCATTGCACCAGTTACCAGTTGAGTTTTTGCCTTATCTATTATACCTTGACGGTTCCATGCGTCTTGATCCCCAAACAAAATATCCCCGACAAAATATCTCCGACAAAATATCCCTGGACAAAATATTCCCATGACAAAATATCCCCATGATAAAATATCCCCGAACGAAATATCCTAACGACAAAATATCTCCAATTAAAAAAGACAAAAAACACATTTATTGATAGAAACAAATTAAATAAGAACAAGTTAATTATTCACACTACCTATATATAAACTATTTTTTTGTAGATCCAGACGAACTTCAGAATTTGTCATTCTGAACCGTTCGCTTTGGGATACCGTTGTTTCTAAAGCTATAGGAAGAATCAGAAACAATTATTGTTTCTATGGCTTTTAAGGCAACGGAACCCCAACGATTGATGAATCGTTATAGGATATAATTATTATTATATCCCAAAGATTCATCTAAAGACGCGTAAAGACCGTATTTGTAAGGAATTCGTAGACGTTTGTTCCAATCATCCACATCAAGTTTGACATTAAAGTTTGATGCCATTAGTTACCGTTCAAAATAAAACTCTACGAGCGAACGTTAACTACCGGCAATTTACTATTATGTTGCAAAGAATTGGAATGCGTTCCGTGACGATATAACACACCGAACACAATGCAACGGTTCCGAATATCTTCGGTTACAAACCCTAATTTCCAAGATTAGAATCGGAGAACTAGTAAAAATATAATTGGATTTTCAATTTATTTAGTAGAATTCAATGCCATAGTGACTTATTTTTGAAATCTGACCAAAACACAAATCTGGCGTAAACTTTAAATATACTGCAAGTCCCAGAAATTAAATTTTAAAAGCACACATTACTTATAGCAAACACTCGGTATACAATCAATATGTAAATTAGCAAGGGTATTTGAGTGGACTTAAGAATGCGATGTAGCAATGACATGGACATGAGGGCCTTACGACAACCGCTCTACAAACTACAGTGTACCGAGCAGAATGCATTGGGGATCTATAATTCTGCAACTGGCCGCAACAGCATGCCGATGTCCACACCAATTAACGTCTTGTACGTCACTATTGACCATGAAGTAAGAATATCACGAAGAACTTGACTCAAATCGAGTGCACTGTGCAGGGTTCCGTTTCAACGCGAAAGGATGATTTTTTATTGTAATCTAATCGATTTTTGATGTGAAACATCTTATGTCGGGCTGTGAACAGCCGCGTGAGTGGAAATATGCAACGAAATAATGCAACGAAATGTTCTCCTTCGCTGCTGTTCTCCCCACCCCTGCGGCATTTATATTGTACTGGATAAATAATTTATAAATTAATTGTCCGGGTATATTACGTTATACATATATCAGTAACAAGGGCTGTCTACACAGGTTCATCCGCAGAGTAGTGGTACCACATTAGCCTTCTATGCATGGGAACTTGGGTTCGGAAACTCATGGCATCGTACAATTTTTGACGTTTTTTTTTTCTAAATTCTACATGATATTTATTTATAAAATTTTTTATTTTTGTTATATTCTTTCTTTGACAATAATTATAATTTTTTGAAATTTCATGAAACCAAAAATTAATTTTTTTGTTTTTTTAAAAAAAACGAAAATTTGGGTAAATTAGGATATTTAGGGTAAATTAGAGTAAATTACGGCAAATTAGAGTAAATTAGGATCTATCTTTGACAATAATTATAATTTTTTGAAATTTCATGACACCAAAAATTAATTTTTTTGTTTTTTTTAAAAAAACGAAAATGTGGGTAAATTAGGGTATTTAGGGTAAATTAGAGTAAATCAGGGCAAATTAGAGTAAATTAGGGTAAATTGGGGTAACTTAAGGCAAAGGGGGCTAATAAGAGTAAATTAGGGTATTTAGGGAAAACTAGGGTAAATTCAAGAAATTAGGGTATACTAGGGTAAATTTGGGTAAACGAGGGAAAATTAGGGTAAATTGTGTTAAATTGTAAATTCTTATCTCTCGAATTACTGAACCGATTCTAAAAATTCTTTCACTTATTATCTTCGCAGGGGGAGAATGTCTCGCGGTGTTGTAATAAATCATAAATTATTATATCTGGAACTATGGAACCGATTTAAAAAATTCTTTTACTAATAGAAAGCTACACTATCCCTAAGTATATAGGCTAGATTTTATTTTGATAAATCTAGTTCAATAAATAAAAGATTCAAGCTATAAAAATGTTTCACATCTGCCAGGCGTCCCGCGACGGCTCACATTTTTTTATGCAATAAGTACTTGCTGTTTCCCACAGCTTCGCTCGCATGAACGTCGATTTTGATTGTAGATTTACTCGCGTTAATGTCGGTTTTGATGATAACTCTATCTTAACCCAAGTAGAGATACAATACTATAAGAATGACACCAAGAATGAAGATGTCATCAGGGGGCAGTATACCCTAGTGGTTAGCATGCTTGGCGCCGCAATCTCTAGACTGGACTGCCGTGGGTTCGAATTCCACTTGCGCTCATGGATGTTTTGTGATGTTATTTAGTTTTAAGTTAGTTGTTATTTAGTGTAGTTGAAAGACGCTAAGACGGCTCCATCAATAGAAATTAATACACGCCGTGTATGGTAAAAACCATTAGAGCGCAGCAGAGAAGGTAACGGTTGTCAAGCAGACAGTTCGTTGCTAAATGAGCGCGATGCTTTACCTCCAATGGGCAAATGACCCACTGTGTCATTCTAAGAGATACACGCCGTGTATGGTAAAAACCATTAGAGCGCAGCAGAGAAGGTAACGGTTGTCAAGCAGACAGTTCGTTGCTAAATGAGCGCGATGCTTTACCTCCAATGGGCAAATGACCCACTGTGTCATTCTAAGAGATACACGCCGTGTATGGTAAAAACCATTAGAGCGCAGCAGAGAAGGTAACGGTTGTCAAGCAGACAGTTCGTTGCTAAATGAGCGCGATGCTTTACCTCCAATGGGCAAATGACCCACTGTGTCATTCTAAGAGATACACGCCGTGTATGGTAAAAACCATTAGAGCGCAGCAGAGAAGGTAACGGTTGTCAAGCAGACAGTTCGTTGCTAAATGAGCGCGATGCTTTACCTCCAATGGGCAAATGACCCACTGTGTCATTCTAAGAGATACACGCCGTGTATGGTAAAAACCATTAGAGCGCAGCAGAGAAGGTAACGGTTGTCAAGCAGACAGTTCGTTGCTAAATGAGCGCGATGCTTTACCTCCAATGGGCAAATGACCCACTGTGTCATTCTAAGAGATACACGCCGTGTATGGTAAAAACCATTAGAGCGCAGCAGAGAAGGTAACGGTTGTCAAGCAGACAGTTCGTTGCTAAATGAGCGCGATGCTTTACCTCCAATGGGCAAATGACCCACTGTGTCATTCTAAGAGATACACGCCGTGTATGGTAAAAACCATTAGAGCGCAGCAGAGAAGGTAACGGTTGTCAAGCAGACAGTTCGTTGCTAAATGAGCGCGATGCTTTACCTCCAATGGGCAAATGACCCACTGTGTCATTCTAAGAGATACACGCCGTGTATGGTAAAAACCATTAGAGCGCAGCAGAGAAGGTAACGGTTGTCAAGCAGACAGTTCGTTGCTAAATGAGCGCGATGCTTTACCTCCAATGGGCAAATGACCCACTGTGTCATTCTAAGAGATACACGCCGTGTATGGTAAAAACCATTAGAGCGCAGCAGAGAAGGTAACGGTTGTCAAGCAGACAGTTCGTTGCTAAATGAGCGCGATGCTTTACCTCCAATGGGCAAATGACCCACTGTGTCATTCTAAGAGATACACGCCGTGTATGGTAAAAACCATTAGAGCGCAGCAGAGAAGGTAACGGTTGTCAAGCAGACAGTTCGTTGCTAAATGAGCGCGATGCTTTACCTCCAATGGGCAAATGACCCACTGTGTCATTCTAAGAGATACACGCCGTGTATGGTAAAAACCATTAGAGCGCAGCAGAGAAGGTAACGGTTGTCAAGCAGACAGTTCGTTGCTAAATGAGCGCGATGCTTTACCTCCAATGGGCAAATGACCCACTGTGTCATTCTAAGAGATACACGCCGTGTATGGTAAAAACCATTAGAGCGCAGCAGAGAAGGTAACGGTTGTCAAGCAGACAGTTCGTTGCTAAATGAGCGCGATGCTTTACCTCCAATGGGCAAATGACCCACTGTGTCATTCTAAGAGATACACGCCGTGTATGGTAAAAACCATTAGAGCGCAGCAGAGAAGGTAACGGTTGTCAAGCAGACAGTTCGTTGCTAAATGAGCGCGATGCTTTACCTCCAATGGGCAAATGACCCACTGTGTCATTCTAAGAGATACACGCCGTGTATGGTAAAAACCATTAGAGCGCAGCAGAGAAGGTAACGGTTGTCAAGCAGACAGTTCGTTGCTAAATGAGCGCGATGCTTTACCTCCAATGGGCAAATGACCCACTGTGTCATTCTAAGAGATACACGCCGTGTATGGTAAAAACCATTAGAGCGCAGCAGAGAAGGTAACGGTTGTCAAGCAGACAGTTCGTTGCTAAATGAGCGCGATGCTTTACCTCCAATGGGCAAATGACCCACTGTGTCATTCTAAGAGATACACGCCGTGTATGGTAAAAACCATTAGAGCGCAGCAGAGAAGGTAACGGTTGTCAAGCAGACAGTTCGTTGCTAAATGAGCGCGATGCTTTACCTCCAATGGGCAAATGACCCACTGTGTCATTCTAAGAGATACACGCCGTGTATGGTAAAAACCATTAGAGCGCAGCAGAGAAGGTAACGGTTGTCAAGCAGACAGTTCGTTGCTAAATGAGCGCGATGCTTTACCTCCAATGGGCAAATGACCCACTGTGTCATTCTAAGAGATACACGCCGTGTATGGTAAAAACCATTAGAGCGCAGCAGAGAAGGTAACGGTTGTCAAGCAGACAGTTCGTTGCTAAATGAGCGCGATGCTTTACCTCCAATGGGCAAATGACCCACTGTGTCATTCTAAGAGATACACGCCGTGTATGGTAAAAACCATTAGAGCGCAGCAGAGAAGGTAACGGTTGTCAAGCAGACAGTTCGTTGCTAAATGAGCGCGATGCTTTACCTCCAATGGGCAAATGACCCACTGTGTCATTCTAAGAGATACACGCCGTGTATGGTAAAAACCATTAGAGCGCAGCAGAGAAGGTAACGGTTGTCAAGCAGACAGTTCGTTGCTAAATGAGCGCGATGCTTTACCTCCAATGGGCAAATGACCCACTGTGTCATTCTAAGAGATACACGCCGTGTATGGTAAAAACCATTAGAGCGCAGCAGAGAAGGTAACGGTTGTCAAGCAGACAGTTCGTTGCTAAATGAGCGCGATGCTTTACCTCCAATGGGCAAATGACCCACTGTGTCATTCTAAGAGATACACGCCGTGTATGGTAAAAACCATTAGAGCGCAGCAGAGAAGGTAACGGTTGTCAAGCAGACAGTTCGTTGCTAAATGAGCGCGATGCTTTACCTCCAATGGGCAAATGACCCACTGTGTCATTCTAAGAGATACACGCCGTGTATGGTAAAAACCATTAGAGCGCAGCAGAGAAGGTAACGGTTGTCAAGCAGACAGTTCGTTGCTAAATGAGCGCGATGCTTTACCTCCAATGGGCAAATGACCCACTGTGTCATTCTAAGAGATACACGCCGTGTATGGTAAAAACCATTAGAGCGCAGCAGAGAAGGTAACGGTTGTCAAGCAGACAGTTCGTTGCTAAATGAGCGCGATGCTTTACCTCCAATGGGCAAATGACCCACTGTGTCATTCTAAGAGATACACGCCGTGTATGGTAAAAACCATTAGAGCGCAGCAGAGAAGGTAACGGTTGTCAAGCAGACAGTTCGTTGCTAAATGAGCGCGATGCTTTACCTCCAATGGGCAAATGACCCACTGTGTCATTCTAAGAGATACACGCCGTGTATGGTAAAAACCATTAGAGCGCAGCAGAGAAGGTAACGGTTGTCAAGCAGACAGTTCGTTGCTAAATGAGCGCGATGCTTTACCTCCAATGGGCAAATGACCCACTGTGTCATTCTAAGAGATACACGCCGTGTATGGTAAAAACCATTAGAGCGCAGCAGAGAAGGTAACGGTTGTCAAGCAGACAGTTCGTTGCTAAATGAGCGCGATGCTTTACCTCCAATGGGCAAATGACCCACTGTGTCATTCTAAGAGATACACGCCGTGTATGGTAAAAACCATTAGAGCGCAGCAGAGAAGGTAACGGTTGTCAAGCAGACAGTTCGTTGCTAAATGAGCGCGATGCTTTACCTCCAATGGGCAAATGACCCACTGTGTCATTCTAAGAGATACACGCCGTGTATGGTAAAAACCATTAGAGCGCAGCAGAGAAGGTAACGGTTGTCAAGCAGACAGTTCGTTGCTAAATGAGCGCGATGCTTTACCTCCAATGGGCAAATGACCCACTGTGTCATTCTAAGAGATACACGCCGTGTATGGTAAAAACCATTAGAGCGCAGCAGAGAAGGTAACGGTTGTCAAGCAGACAGTTCGTTGCTAAATGAGCGCGATGCTTTACCTCCAATGGGCAAATGACCCACTGTGTCATTCTAAGAGATACACGCCGTGTATGGTAAAAACCATTAGAGCGCAGCAGAGAAGGTAACGGTTGTCAAGCAGACAGTTCGTTGCTAAATGAGCGCGATGCTTTACCTCCAATGGGCAAATGACCCACTGTGTCATTCTAAGAGATACACGCCGTGTATGGTAAAAACCATTAGAGCGCAGCAGAGAAGGTAACGGTTGTCAAGCAGACAGTTCGTTGCTAAATGAGCGCGATGCTTTACCTCCAATGGGCAAATGACCCACTGTGTCATTCTAAGAGATACACGCCGTGTATGGTAAAAACCATTAGAGCGCAGCAGAGAAGGTAACGGTTGTCAAGCAGACAGTTCGTTGCTAAATGAGCGCGATGCTTTACCTCCAATGGGCAAATGACCCACTGTGTCATTCTAAGAGATACACGCCGTGTATGGTAAAAACCATTAGAGCGCAGCAGAGAAGGTAACGGTTGTCAAGCAGACAGTTCGTTGCTAAATGAGCGCGATGCTTTACCTCCAATGGGCAAATGACCCACTGTGTCATTCTAAGAGATACACGCCGTGTATGGTAAAAACCATTAGAGCGCAGCAGAGAAGGTAACGGTTGTCAAGCAGACAGTTCGTTGCTAAATGAGCGCGATGCTTTACCTCCAATGGGCAAATGACCCACTGTGTCATTCTAAGAGATACACGCCGTGTATGGTAAAAACCATTAGAGCGCAGCAGAGAAGGTAACGGTTGTCAAGCAGACAGTTCGTTGCTAAATGAGCGCGATGCTTTACCTCCAATGGGCAAATGACCCACTGTGTCATTCTAAGAGATACACGCCGTGTATGGTAAAAACCATTAGAGCGCAGCAGAGAAGGTAACGGTTGTCAAGCAGACAGTTCGTTGCTAAATGAGCGCGATGCTTTACCTCCAATGGGCAAATGACCCACTGTGTCATTCTAAGAGATACACGCCGTGTATGGTAAAAACCATTAGAGCGCAGCAGAGAAGGTAACGGTTGTCAAGCAGACAGTTCGTTGCTAAATGAGCGCGATGCTTTACCTCCAATGGGCAAATGACCCACTGTGTCATTCTAAGAGATACACGCCGTGTATGGTAAAAACCATTAGAGCGCAGCAGAGAAGGTAACGGTTGTCAAGCAGACAGTTCGTTGCTAAATGAGCGCGATGCTTTACCTCCAATGGGCAAATGACCCACTGTGTCATTCTAAGAGATACACGCCGTGTATGGTAAAAACCATTAGAGCGCAGCAGAGAAGGTAACGGTTGTCAAGCAGACAGTTCGTTGCTAAATGAGCGCGATGCTTTACCTCCAATGGGCAAATGACCCACTGTGTCATTCTAAGAGATACACGCCGTGTATGGTAAAAACCATTAGAGCGCAGCAGAGAAGGTAACGGTTGTCAAGCAGACAGTTCGTTGCTAAATGAGCGCGATGCTTTACCTCCAATGGGCAAATGACCCACTGTGTCATTCTAAGAGATACACGCCGTGTATGGTAAAAACCATTAGAGCGCAGCAGAGAAGGTAACGGTTGTCAAGCAGACAGTTCGTTGCTAAATGAGCGCGATGCTTTACCTCCAATGGGCAAATGACCCACTGTGTCATTCTAAGAGATACACGCCGTGTATGGTAAAAACCATTAGAGCGCAGCAGAGAAGGTAACGGTTGTCAAGCAGACAGTTCGTTGCTAAATGAGCGCGATGCTTTACCTCCAATGGGCAAATGACCCACTGTGTCATTCTAAGAGATACACGCCGTGTATGGTAAAAACCATTAGAGCGCAGCAGAGAAGGTAACGGTTGTCAAGCAGACAGTTCGTTGCTAAATGAGCGCGATGCTTTACCTCCAATGGGCAGATGACCCACTGTGTCATTCTAAGAGTAAGCGGGCTCTACAACCCGTTAAGTTTGGATACTAATTGATGGTGTACTAAGGTTCATCAAAATCGATCCAACCGTGTTTCAAGTGATACCGGCACAAAGAGACAAATTCTGAAAAGCCAATCTCCCTTTTATAGATATGATACAAAAAATCCGCAAGGAGACAGGAGCCCCGTTATTATTTTATTTGCATGTTTTGGTAGTATTAATAAATTTTACTTTTTTACTTCCCACCTCTACTATGGTAGGGAAGTAATGGATTCAGTCCGAAAACAATATTTCGAGATTTTAACAGATTTTCACGTTTTGAGACCCTAGCAATCGTTTAAGATCATTTTCTGACTGATGTCTGTATGTGTGTGTGTATGTGTGTATGTGTGTATGTGTGTATGTGTGTGTGTGTGTATGTGGTCAATTTTTCGCCTTCGATATCTTAAGAACGGAACAACATACGGGCATGCCGATTGTTCTATTGTGTTTATCAGCCTTTAACTTAGATCTGATTAGATTTTGAGTCAAATCGGTTCAGTGGATCCTGAGATATTCAAAAAAACGTCCTCAATGTCACGTATTAACATAGGTAAAAAAATATATAAATGAATTCTAGATGTTATAATATGAAAAAAATGTAAATATTTTTTTTCTCTAAAATGTATAGTTTTCGAGAAAAAAAATATTTTACTAAAAAAAATAAAAATTGTACGTAAATCAAGGTAACCATGATTTTTGCTATATTAAGCTAGCCATCAGTAGACCACCAAACAAAAAAGAGGGCCATGCTTTTTTCAAAGAATAAAAATTAAATTGTGTTTTAAAGACCACCAACAGCTAAGGTTATTTGGGCCTAGTCAAAGAATAAAAAAAAAAGAGTGTTTATTTTTTGCAAATATTTACTAGGTGGGAAGTATAGGACTGGTCATCAGTCGAATTTTTTTCCTCAATATTTAATCATAATAGATGTCTCGCCTCGTTATTTTATATTTTCAACGTTTAATTGGTAGTACGAATAGAGAAATTATATATTCTACATCCAGCATCGAAGATGGAAGGACCTCTGAAGAAGCTCGCCACTCGTGCTAGCGAAACGTTAGGAAGCAATTCCAATCAATGACGACCTATAGACCCGAATCAGGACAACACCAGCTCATCAACTGACCGCGAAAGCCTCAAGCAATTTGTCAGAGAAATTATAATAAATTAGGTCAAGGTGGACAACTTTATGAGCAGATTGATCAACTATGGCCTTGTATGAGGGATTGTCTGAACATTTATCAAAAATTATTGAGGACAATCATGGAAAAACCTCATCAAGATGGCCGGTACAGGTGCTACCATTTGTCGGCGAGAGGCTGTAAGAAAATCTTGTCACCGCATCTGCCTCCGAACTCATTAGTCAACTTGGGTGAAGTCGACATGCAGGGGTGAATTGTAGATTATAGACGCTCAACAACAAAGGTCATGATCGTTGCAGGAGTGAAGTGAATGTTCGTGTAGTTTGAGTTTTGGAGGCTATGGACCTGCGTAATAAAGTTATTGATGATGTTTATTGTAGAATTTCAAGCACGAATAAAAGAAGTTAAAATAAGTAGATTCACTCAAAAAATTTAATCGCAATTTAAATGTGTGGTTCACTTAAACTCTTTTAGGGGGTGAAGCCAGGGCCGTAGCTAGGGGGGGGGCATTAAGGGGCAATGCCCTACCTTAAAACATCCAGTGCCCTACTTTAAGAAATTATAAATAAGCCGCAGACTGTCACGACAGAATGACAGACTTGATCTATCTGACATTTGGAAAACAAGATTATATTCGTTGGATCTAAATGAAGTTCTTCGGAAATTTGATAACATGGCAAGTTCTGTTTTGTCATTCAGCGTTTTTTTTGCTTTTGTAATTTGATATCACCAGATGAGGTGGGCAATCCAATTAATAAATTGTAGTCTTTTGCTTCAGCCCTACTTTAAACTTTCAGTGCCCTATCTTAAATTCAGCTCTAGCTACGGCCCTGAGTGAAGCAAATAACTCTGTAAGATTGTTTTTTAAGAGAAATAACAGATTTTAGAAATATATTCACACACAAAAAATGGTGAGGAAGGAACAATGAAATACATTTTGTTTCTCTCTAAAATTGACCTCGGTTGACGCTACCTTCCGAATACGAATCTAATGCTCTATCAGTACGTTCTCGTTCGGTAATTAAGTATAATAGATACAGAGTAAATCCCCCATTGATACAGATTGATGTATCGTCGATGTTAGCTGCTGCACCTACAACACGTGTAATGTAACTCTACCTTTTTAAGGTTAATGATCGCCCGCGCGTATTCAATATTACATGAACTGGTCTGATTACAGATTCTGCGATGTCGCTTGTCCGATCAATGATGGTTGATCGCTTGTTTCCACGAGCATTGGGCTACAAACACAACAGACTCATCCCCATTAAATTCTTGATTGTCGTTTACTTTACTTGCGCTACTTTTACTTTAATTTTAATTATAGACCAATAATATATCCGGATTGGAATTGAAGTTGAAAAAAAGTTACTTAAAATTGAATAAGCTTTGAATAGCGTCTGGTTAGTTTCACAATAACTTTTTTTTGCAGAAATGCAAGCCAATTATCTTCAACTAATATTAAAAAATGGGTGTATTATTATTATGACCACACGACAGAAGTGAAAACTTCAAATTTTCTAATTTTAATATATAATATATAATTTTTTAATCACACAGTTTAATCATAAATATATTAAAATCGGCCTACACAATTAAATTTAATGAATATAATACCTTAACGATAATATTAAGTTTTAGTGTCATCTGTTAGCGCACTTGTGAACTACAAATGACTTTTTACTCGTATTAAGTTTTTAGTGTCATCTATTAGCACACTTATGAACTACACACTATTACCAGCATATTATTGCAAATATACGTGTTCGTGTTTGAGCCGAGTAGCCCCGATTGTCATCATCGGGTGCGTTTCACAGCACTGTTGTTAACAGCCCAGGCAAAGCGCGCCTAAGGAAGTTTTCACTTCAAAAATCTTTGTGCTGCTTTATTATAGGGTAAAGACACCAGTTCCCGACATCGCACCTGTTATCGACCACTTTATAGTTGACAATAAATCAGTACGTACATAATATGAAGATACTTAATAAAGCAAATTATAATCAGAATCTATATATTAATACTTGAACACCGAAAGTTCTGGTATACATTTTTTTAATATATTTATTGTGAAAGAAGTGGAATGAAACATATATCGATGTGAAAAATTTGTTTTGATTAAAAACAGAAAAGTGGTGATCCTGATGATAATGGAAGAAAACGGCTTTAAAGTGGCTTAAGGATCCAAATAAAGCAAATACTGTTATTATTGCATTTATAAGCTAACGTTTCGAAAATTATATTTTCATCATCAGAGCTCAAATGCCGTCAAATGTAACAGTAAAATAGTCCAAAAATTAAAAAAACATATTAACATTTTATATTGTTTTAATGAAGTGTAAAAAAAATTGTTTTATGATTTATTTTGTAAATAACAATACTGAAGAATTTATGTTTTATAGAATTTTAGATTTAATTTTCTCTTGTGGAAAATTTTTTTTGGCCAGTTGACTAAATGATATTTAAATGCTTTAAGCTAGAAACTAAGTTTAACTAACTAGTTTCTAGCTTAAAGCATTTAAATATCATTTAGTCAACTGGCAAAAAAAAATTTTCCACAATAAAAAATTAAATCTAAAATTCTATAAAACATAAATTCTTCAGTATTGTTATTTACAAAATAACCCATAAAACAATTTTTTTACACTTCATTAAAACAATATAAAATGTTAATATGTTTTTTAGGCGCGATCTTAGCGAAGCTAGAAGCGCCTATATACACACGCTTTGTCTGTACGCCTGTGAATCTGTGACGCTTTTTTTGTATCAGTCGTACAGCCCAAACGGGTTAACCGATTTTAAAAAACTTTTTTTTGTTCGATTCCTCTCGGGGTCTATTTGATCCTAACGTCGCCCGATTTTTGAATTTTGGCCCCAGAGGGGAGCAAATTAGAAAAAACGGTGTTAATGCTTATGGTTTGCTCAATTTAAGTCAGATCGATTCGAAACCTGCCTTAAACGAAAGAGCAGAAAATTTTAGATAGATTTCATGTATAATATTGTGTCAAAACAGTTTTTTTATACAGATTTATATGATTATTAAACTAAATAAATGCGACTTTATCTAATAAATCGCGAACTTGTTTCGGTTGTCCTTGTCTGTTGCACAGTGTGATATGGATATTGGAAAATAGCGTATGCTCTGTCTTATATTGCATTATTTCAATATAGTTATTCAATTTTTTGACTGCTGATGTTTGAATTTAAGTTTAAAAACCCTGGCCTACTGAGTTAAAATGACGTGTAACTAATTATTGACGTCGATCGGATCGGACCAAAATTTCTCGACGTTCATCATACCTTCCCGAACAATTTGACTTTCTCTGTCTCTATGTCCCTTTGTACGCTTATAACTCGAGAACCACTGATCCGATTTACATGATTTTTTTTTCAAGTAAATAACTTCTTATGCGACTGCGAGTTTTAAAATATTCTGGCATCACGCAAAAGCAACCGAACTGATTCTCAAATAAAAACGTATGTTCTGGCATCACGCAAAAATAAGTAGGTAGTAGATGCTTTGTTTTTTAAACGGTGGTTTTATTTAACTTGATCCCGTATATTTGTTACAAATCTTGCGATCGATTGAGTTGAAATTTTGCACACATGTGTAGCTCCGGTGACAATACAATATTAAGGTAACTAGCTGACCGGCCCGGCTTTCGTTCGGGTGTAAATCGTACTTTTGAATTTTCACCCACTTCCTATGATCCGATTGAGTTGAAATTTTGCACACATGTGTAGCTCCGGTGACAATACAATATTATGGTAACTAGCTGACCGGCCCGGCTTTCGTCCGGGTGTAAATCGTACTTTTGAATTTTTACCCACTTCCCATGATCCGATTGAGTTGAAATTTTGCACACATGTGTAGCTCCGGTGACAATACAATATTATGGTAACCAGCTGACCGGCCCGAGTTTCGTCCGGGTGCAAATCGTACTTTTGAATTTTCACAGGCAAAAGGTCTTTCTCCGGTAACGTTTCGGATAAATGTAATAAAATCAGACTAAGGAAATAAAGCACACTAAAAATTATTAGATCCTTTTGAAAATTAACATTTGAGAGTTTTATAGCACACAAAAAAATTAAATGGTGTCAGATTTCAAAATGGCGGCCATATGTACTTTTTTGTAAGAATTATCAGATCCTTTTGAAAATTGATATTTGAGAGTTTCATAGAACACAAAAAAATAAAATGACGTCAGATTTCAAAATGGCGGCCATATATACTTCTTTGTAAAAATTATCCGATCCTTTTAAAAATTGATATTTGCGAGTTTTATAGGACACAAAAAAATAAAATGATGTCAGATTTCAAAATGGCGGAAATATGTAGAACTCCTTTCTAAAAATTATACGATCCTTTTAAAAATTGATATTTGAGAGCTTCATAGGACACAAAAAAATAAAATGACGTCAGATTTCAAAATGGCGGCCGTATGTACTTTTTTGTAAAAATTATCCGATCATTTTGAAAATTGATATTTGAGAGTTTCATAGGTCACAAAAAATAAAATTACGTCAGATTTCAAAATGGCGGCCATATATACTTTTTTGTAAAAATTATCCGATCCTTTTGAAAATCGGTATTTGAAAGTTTCATAGGACACAAAAAAATAAAATGGCGTCAGATTTCAAAATGGCGGCCATAATATGTACTTTTTTGTAAAAATTATCCGATCCCTTTGAAAATTAATATATGCGAGTTTTATAGGACACAAAAAAATAAAATGACGTCATATTTCAAAATGGCGGAAAAATGTAGTACTCCTTTGTAAAAATTATCCGATCCTTTTGAAAATTGATATTTGAGAGTTTCATAGGTCACAAAAAAATAAAATGATGTCAGATTTCAAAATGGCGGCCATATATACTTTTTTGTAAAAATTATCCGATCCTTTTGAAAATCGGTATTTGAAAGTTTCATAGAACACAAAAAAATAAAATGATGTACCAGATTTCAAAATGGCGGTCGTATGTAACTTTTTTTGTAAAAATTATCCGATCCTTTTGAAAATTGATATTTGAAAGTTTCATAGGTCACAAAAAAATAAAATGACGTCAGATTTCAAAATGGCGGCCATATATACTTTTTTGTAAAAATTATCCGATCCTTTTGAAAATCGGTATTTGAAAGTTTCATAGGACACAAAAAAATAAAATGATGTCAGATTTAAAAATTGCGGCCGTATGTACTTTTTTGTAAAAATTATTCGATCCTTTTGAAAATTGATATTTGAGAGTTTCATAGAACACAAAAAAATAAAATGACGTCAGATTTCAAAATGGCGGCCATATGTACTTTTTTGCAAAAATGATCCGATCTTTTTGAAAATGAATATTTACGAGTTTTATAGGACACAAAAAAATAAAATTATGTCATATTTCAAAATGGCGGTCATAGGTATATATTTCTTTGTAAAAATTATCCAATCCTTTTGAAAATTGATATTTGAGAATTTAATAAGACACAAAAAAATAAAATGGCGTCAGATTTCAAAATGGCGATCAAATAATAACTTTTTAATTGTATTATTTATATCTTTGATAAATTCGGTTTTATATACAATGCGTAAAAAGCATAGCTTCTGTCGGGTGTCTTACGACATATCATATGACATTTTTATTTAGCCGGTTCCGAGTAACGCTTAATAGTCAACCGTTGCTATGGAAAATTGTTTAAAAAATTCACTGTACTATTTTTTCTATGTAATCCAATACTTATTTATATTAGGTCTTATGGCTCATAGCCTACTACAAAATTATAAATCTTCTCAGTGTTATTTTCCCTATGTTCAATAAAACCGTTTACACACAGTACCTACACGAATATCGCGCCTTGTAATTCTTGAATTACTTGTATGCTCCAAAATTTTTTAATTTTTGGACTATTTTACTGTTACATTTGACGGCATTTGAGCTCTGATGATGAAAATATAATTTTCGAAATGTTAGCTAATAAATGCAATAATAACAGTATTTGCTTTATTTAGTAAGTAAAGACTTTTTAATAGTAGGTTCCTACCTAGTTTGATATTTTTTGCTTGCATTCCTACAAAATAATCTACTTATAATTTAAACATGAGATAACAAACATAAAAAAAATACAACCGAATTGAGAACCACCTCCTTTTTTTGAAGTCGGTTCAAAAATAGTGCGTGATTATTTTTGCAAAAAGAACAACTTTAGTTTTAAACTTCATGCAGTGATTTTGTTTCTAAAATTATTTTTTTAATTGACATTTATTTTTTCTTTTAGTGGTTTTGAAAACTCAAATATTCTGTATGATTTATGATTGAGTTCCAATCTAAAATGAAGTTGAACTTTGCATAAGTAGGTAATTTTAAGAATTTTTTACTTGTAATCGGAATAAGAAAAAACAAAAATTGCCTCCAGTGCAGAAAAAACATTTTTTTCTAATTCTATAAATATTTGGGTAGGTAATCATAGAAAACAGTAAAAGCATACTTGAGAAGAAACCCGTAACAATGATATTTTACTTGCTTTATCTATTTTTTCAAATTTCTCGACATTACACTAATTGTTCATTTTTGTTTTCACGCCCCCTCGTTCCCAGTTCAGAACGGCATTCTGTAATCGGTTTTTATTTTATTAACGTTAAACGGCAACATCACGTCATTCTGAATTAGCATTTACATTGTATTGTTGTAATAAAACATTCATACCGACGCTTATACAGAATTACAAATGTTAAACAATTTAAAAACGCTTTACATTGCTTGTAACAACCATATAGATTATAAATAATAATATGTAATATATTATAAAAGGCGCTATCTTTATATGGTAACATTCAACAATAATTTGTATTTGCAGACAGTCAGTAGGTACCAACTTAACATTGCGTTATTGTTAAATGTTAAGTTTAAATTCGTGTACCAATTATGCTTATGTCATGTACTGTGTCAACTCTATTATATTTACATAATATATATTAAATCTATTTTGTTACAGATGGTTCTATGCGCGGGTGTTCTGCCAATCCTGAAATGCAAATGAAATCAAGTCCATAGTCTCTACGTTTGGAATTTCCTGACCCAAAAGAAAAGAAGATACTTGCGTCATTATCCCCAATCACTCATTGGAGTATCGATTGTCAAACGCTTGGTGTTCACTATGAGTGAATTGCTTCCCAGGGATGTAACTAAATTTACAACCACAACTGGAGATAACGGCATGTGGCGACGCGACAGAGACTTTCGACGTCTTTTAGACAGGTGCGCAAACGCTTATGTTTTTCACCACAAGATCGCTAATCTCGAACTGACTCATATTCAGTTCCATTTAATCAATTGATGGTTCGTTTGTGACATGCTGTCTCCCGCCTCCCGTCACGGTCGAAAGTTTCTAAAGGCTTAATCGCGTCATGACGTCGCTTCGGCACTTTTATCAACGGTATAGGATTCAGACTTGCCATTACACATTGCTAACAATAATTTATTCTTAGTTTTAAATGCCACCGTTTTGTCAAATAATTTTATTTTATATCTGAAACCAGCATGAACAATAATTATTCATTCCGATAAACTGTTCGAGTCAGACAACAATGAACAGTTCTCGCGCCGATCAGCGCCGATAATCGGATGACTATATCTGCCTGCACTCTAGTCTCAACTCGTACCCGGACAGACGGCTCACGGCGTAGGTGTCTACTGCAACGGTGGCAATTATCAACGCCCGTGCAAGTTAAAATACCTTAATATTAAATATTAATAATATATTTCACTTTTCTTTGCACGTTGTCACTATAGTTTTAGGTCTTCATTCTGACGCTGCCGGTAGAAAAATTTATAAAATATATTATTTTCAATCAGGAATGTACACCCAGAATCATAGAGCCTATAGAAAGTCTGAAATTCCTATAGAATTACACCATAAGAATAAATAATTTTTAGCAATGTGCAGTGACAGGGCCGAGTCCTTCTACTTATAAAAGTTCTGAGGTGACGTCCCGGTGCACCTGGGCAAAACTACAAAATACCAATTAATAAATTTGAAGTATTTTGATTTGAACGCAAAAAAATAAAATGAGTAAAGTCAGAGTTCAAACCAGATGCAATTGGTTCAAAAAATGATTGTCATCCCGCAACTGAAAATCTAAAACTATAGGTAAACTTTTAGATTTGACTAACTTAATATCAAATTCTTTTTGCAGCTTTACTGATATCTGGTAACGATTAGGGCCTTATCAGTGCAGTGGGTGTGTTTTTGGATATCTACTGGCCTGCTAAGTCCCAAGTCGTTTCCATAACATTCAACATTGGAGATTTCATCGCAGCATTAAATGCGTTTACATAACGTTAAATTTATTTTATGACATGAAAATTCAACGAAAAAGAAAAGATAAATAAGTATGTGTTAATTATAAATGTCCGAGAACAGTCAACGAAAAGAAACACATAATAATAGGAGTGGATACAGGATTTCACAGGGCGGATTGGACCGGGCGGCTGGATGGCTCCAGCCACCGAGGCCAACCTTAATAGGGGCCAAATGGGCCACATTATTTCAACAAATAATTTTTTTTTAATTTACTTTCATTAACACAAAAAATATGAAAATATGTTATACCTGTGTTGAAGTAAAAGTCCGGCAACACATAATAAGGGGCCAAAAATATTGGTCCATTTTTGAAATAAGGAGCCAAAAATATTGGCCCATTTTTGGAATAAGGGGCCAAAATTATTGGTCGCCACCGACGCTATTCTACGCCAGTCCTAGGCTGCCTTTAGGGAGGGAGGCTGTCACATTTTTTTTTATAAAAATATAAAAATAGGAGTTCAAAGACAGATTTACACAATATACTGTTAATCGATATTTTAGTTATAATTTTCATTAATTTATTGGTATAATTCTCCGACTCTGAGAAGGGGCAAATAGCCCTATCGTTCCCCCCCCCTGCTTTTTTTGACTTTCGAACTAAATATGTGGGCAAACTTTCAAGTCGACATCGGAAGCAAATTTCGGTAGGAAAGTAAATAGAAAGAGGTCTATTGATTTTATGGAAAATCGGTGCATGAACATGCCGTAATTTTTTTGTGGTTTTGTGGTTTTTTTTTTCAAATCAGTAGAATGGTATTCTTTTTATAACAATTTATAATCTATACTCATTTTTAAAATATTTTTTTTCTAAACCTTGTAGTTTCGTGGATATGTATTTTGAAAATAAAAAAATATCAGCTGTATTTATAATAAATAGTCGTCTGTTTATACCATGGTTTGTTCTATCTTTGTGACATCGTATGAATTTGATTTTTTTAGGCTAATTGAACTTCACTAAATTTAATATTTCGTATAAAAGGGTATGTCTTATCGCCTTTCATTCGATTCAGCATCCAAAAAACATAAATAACGATCACACCCTACTTGATAAAATGATGCAACTTTGGTTCCCCCCACACTTTTCCCCACCTTGTATTTTTATGAACTCTTCGGATTCTTCATTCCTATGCCAAAATGGACTTTTAACCAAAATTTCATGAGGGGAGGATTTTTTTACTTTTCTGATCCTATTTTACCTGTAGGTACTATAAAGTCGTGGAGTGGAATGGTCCCATCGCCCAATGACACATTTTCCTGAGAATAGTTCTTTCAATTATCCACGAGAGGCAGCACTTCTGGTAGAAACAAACATTATTTATTCCCCATTAGTGTCGTGTCATTTTAGTGGTATAACTTAATTATTAAATTATTATTATTATTAAATTAATTAAATAATTAAGTTATACCACTAAAATGACACGAAACTAATGGGAAATAAATAATGTTTGTCCCTACCACAAGTGCTGCCTGTCGTGAATAATTGAAAGAACTACTCTCAGGAAAATGGTTCATTGACTGGATTCTTGTTTAACAATGCAGTATAACACTTATAAATTAATGCATAATGTAAAGTAGACCATTATTCATAGTCAGCCTTGAGTAGGTACTGAAATTCTAAGACATTTACAAAAAATATTTTTTACAGAAACTTTAATAATAACAATTTATAACTAATATTAATTGTGTTTGTGCATACCTTTTTTGTAATTACATAGCGCACGCCTCACCTGTACAAATGCATGTTTGACATTTCAGTAAAATAAAGAAATTAAAAAAGGTAACCGTATTTGTTGTAACAAGCTGTTTTATTTCTATTATTATTTACAACGTATATTCCTCAGTCGAGTGAACACTGCAGAAACCGGCCTTCTGTTATGATTCTTGTATAAGAATTACAAGAGCTCGAGATCCGTGTGGTTATTATTTATTATATTGTTGTTCTAATTAGAGTTGGGTGGTACCCATCGTATATACAGACTGTTTTATGTTGCTTGCGTGATTTCAAAAATGCAAAACCGGTTATGTCAAATTTTTCTTAATTAATCTAGAATCTAGATCTTCAGAGAAACTCCTGATCAAAATTAACGCAACATTGATGCTGAGTTGCAGAACACATTATCAAAAAATGTGATTTGACAATGACCTTAACTTGTGAATCACATTTTATATTTATGCAGAAATAATAATGCTGTGGTCAATTTTATTTATTGTAGATTATAGACGCGTCGACAGCTCAGGTCATTAGCGTCTTCAACACAACAAATAATCCATTTGTGTATTATAATCCGCCAGCCGGCATACACAAACCGACTGGTACGAGCTCGGGTCCCTAGGAGCGCTAATTCCCACAAAACATTGGAATGCAAACTACATTCCAATGTTTCCCCTGAGGGATATGTTGTGGTCAAAGTTTCTGTTATGTAGAACATTATAGATTGTACTCACAGAAAAACTAATGACTGATCTGCATAGAAAAATATCGTTTTTATAAAGCTAAATTTTGATCGAAATGCGTAGAAAAATGTTGTTTCCAAGTGGAAATTGTACAAAAAAAATATGTACACACTAATTTATAAAATATATCGTTTCAATCGATCAATTATTTTTCGAGCAGGATTGATTTAAAATTATTCTGAAATGCTTTTTAACATTGGAAATGTTTATGTTCGTATATAGGGGCAGAGTTACGAGTTTTCGTTCAAGGCCAAAACACAACGGTGTCGCGATCAAGTGAGGAGCAATCATGCAAAATTGAACAAGTGCAATTTTTTCGAAATGTGTTTTATATCATGTCTAGTTAATTGAGAGGTATTTGCGACGATCTGCGGTGTTATTTTTGAGCAAATGTTAATAAATACTGTAGAAAAATCCATTTAAAAGTTAAGTAATCAAGCAAAAGTGAACGCGTATATAACAGAAGAATAATAGGGTTATTCCTGACAAAACTAAACAGTGCATTGATAAATATTGTGTGTATAATAAACAGTTAATTATGTTTCATATATGCTGTTATCATTTCCAATGTCCTCGATGGTTGCAAGGATTGCGAAATCTGTGAATTTTTTATGAAGAAATGTGTGTGCAGGTCACAAGCTAAGGTCATTGACAAACTAGATTTTCTGACAATGCTTTATGTCACCTGCAGTATTAGTGAGGATCGCAGAAGCATAATGAAGATTCGTTGAAAGCAATTTATTATAAGTGCATTCAAACGATGTAAAGAGGATATACCAACAGGAACCACAAGAAATTGAATATTTCCAAGTTAGTAAAGAAATCTTGATAAAATAAATAACAGTGGCCGCCTTTCTTATAGAAGCAATGTGTCCATTGGCTCATGTTGCCAAAGAAAATATTTTATGAAATTTGACTTTTCTTTGCTTTCTGAATTTGTCAAAATACAGAGTCATCAATATAATTTGCAGCAGCGCCGGTGTCAAAGAGGCCAAACTTTAAATCAATCGAAGGAAACTAATGTGAACGGTAACGTATTGGTATGTATATTCTTGATATTATTTTGTTTTGTGAAGAGAAAATATTAACGATCTTTAGAAGGAATTATATAGGTAATATTATATGTTTCTCCTTTTAAACCTTCCAGTTTTTTGAATTTTTGTTATTTGTATTTGTACTACCACTCCTTTGCGCTGTTGACGTATTGCTGTGTTAATTTTGACCAAAAGTGTATATTATAGACGCTTATGAACTCAGTTGTCGAGCGTCTATTATAAAGATCTTTTTGACGATATTTAATAATATCGTAGATCTTCATATAAAATTAATAATAAATAAATAAAACACAACAAAATTTGATATAATCAAGACGAGTCTAAAATATGTCTGATCACAACGAAATTATAATTTTGATTAACTAGTTTGTTTCAAAAGCGTAGCCCACAGAAACTGCCAAGACAAAACAATGTTGTAGTTGACAATGAACGGTATTGATGTTGACTCAAAAAGACACAAAACTATAATGTATAATCATTCATTTTTACTTCCCACCTCTACTATGGTAGGGAAGTAATGGATTCAGTCCGAAAACAATATTTCGAGATTTTAACAGATTTTCACGTTTTGAGACCCTAGCAATCGTTTAAGATCATTTTCTGACTGATGTCTGTATGTGTGTGTGTATGTGTGTGTGTGTGTATGTGGTCAATTTTTCGCCTTCGATATCTTAAGAACGGAACAACATACGGGCATGCCGATTGTTCTATTGTGTTTATCAGCCTTTAACTTAGATCTGATTAGATTTTGAGTCAAATCGGTTCAGTGGATCCTGAGATATTCAAAAAAACGTCCTCAAAGTCACGTATTAACATAGGTAAAAAAAAATATAAATGAATTCTAGATGTTATAATATGAAAAAAATGTAAATATTTTTTTTCTCTAAAATGTATAGTTTTCGAGAAAAAAAATATTTTACTAAAAAAAATAAAAATTTAACGTAAATCAAGGTAACCATGATTTTTGCTATATTAAGTTAGCCATCAGTAGATCACCAAACAAAAAAGAGGGCCATGCTTTTTTCAAAGAATAAAAATTAAATTGTGTTTTAAAGACCACCAACAGCTAAGGTTATTTGGGCCTAGTCAAAGAATAAAAAAAAAGAGTGTTTATTTTTTGCAAATATTTACTAGGTGGGAAGTATAGGACTGGTCATCAGTCGAATTTTTTCAGATGTGTTATAACTTAATTCTAATTTGTGTAATACTGTGTAAAAACATTTCATTTCAATATAAATTCAAAATTTAAACTGCAACTCAAAACTACTTATTAATTCTTTTATGTGTAGCTGATAGCCTACAGCAATAATTTCCAAATTGTATATCTCGACGCCCTGATCACTGATTCATCGCAAACTTATGCCTCAGGGTTCAGGCCCTCAGTCGTCTCATCTTGAGCAAATGAAACGTATACTGTTTCTATATTAAATGCTATAGGGCAGTTTTACTCACGACTGACGAAGATGCAATAACAACTTGCCATGGCATGGGTTAGGGTCTAAGGAGGCCTATCACAGAAAAGTTGGGGTACCATTAACCTTAGAATCCATTGATCGCAGCAATGATAAAAAAGACAATAACATGCTTCGCAAGGTATCTTCCTATACTTGAGCGTTATGCACACAAAGAATCGAATAGAATAATTCACAATGAACGTATCTTGGAGCATTTTAAAAATACAAAGTCTGCACCAAATTATATAGTACTACTACTTACTAGCGGCCCGGTCCAGTTTCGCCCGGGTGCTATGAATTTATGATGTATACATTACACACTCGCTTCGCTCGTTCGCTCCCAAATGCTATGAATTTATGATTTATAAATACATTAGGTTACACCGTTACTCACTCGCTTCGCTGTCCTAAAGCAAAGGTATCACCTATCGAACAGTGAAAAAAAGTAATTTCCGAGATTAATACTCCCGATTTTCACCCGAGCGAAGCCGGGACGACCAGTTTCAATTATACATGTACACCTATCTCGTGAATCAACCTATCTAATCGTGAAAACCGGGACAAAATCCGTTCAGTTATATAGTTACGGAGAAATAGGTCTTCTGAGATTACCCTCGATTTTCACCCGGGCGAAGCCGGACTGACCAGTTTCACCTTCCTCGTGAATCAATCTATCTCTAATTGTGTTGGATTGTATTTACCTATTTATTTTGTTGTAAGCGGTAGGGAAGTGACACTATTGTAATGTATTTTTTCAAATTACTCTATCTTGGAAATGAATAGACTATAGGTACTTAATTAAAATTAAAAAATTAAGTCAATTACTTCGGAGATCTGACCACATAGGTAAGCTTTAGTCTGCAAGATTAAAACGAAGGCATGGAAAAGATTAAAGGTCATCACGCATTCCTCTTCTAGAATGTATAGCTAAGTCAGTATTTTGTGACGAAGTAAATATGCATTACAGTAGACTTTCTCGTTAAGTTAGTGCTTAACGAAAGCCTCTTCTTTTTACAAGCTTTTATTTAACTTGCAATGTATGTTTGTGGGTTTGTGTCTTTGTTTGTTTAGGTCAAAACTTGCAAGCCAATTTTGAACGACTTCCACGTATCCGATCGATTTAAAATTTGGTACACATATGCATTCCCGATGACAATATATATGAATAAATTGTTTTTACAAATAAATTCAACCCCTAAGGGGTTCAAACGGGAATGTAGGTTTTTTTTTTGACTAATCAACGCCCAGGCCAAATCGCTGAACATAGAAACTTGAAATTTGGACAGTTGGTTCCTTTTCTGACGTAAGCATCCACTAAAAAAGGATTTTTCGAAATTCAACCCCTACGGGTGTCAAAGGAGGGTAAAATTTTGAAAGACTAAAATGAACAAAAAATAAATATTAGTAAAAAAAACTTTTTAGAGACAAGCTTTTATTTAAATGCACTAAAAAGGAAAAAATAATTTTTAATAATTTAGGTTCATAATTATAAAAGCGTTGGTCGTGACTAATAAACTATCATAGAGTTCACGACCCACGCTTTTATAATTATGAACCTAAATTATTAAAAATTATTTTTTCCTTTTTAGTGCATTTAAATAAAAGCTTGTCTCTAAAAAGTTTTTTTTACTAATATTTATTATTTCTCAAAATGAACATATATAGACGGCGTCAGATTTCCTATGTATCGAATACACAGACTTTGTCTGTGTGACAGTGTGAGTTAGCATTTCTGTATTACGGCAAACAAATAGGGAGTCACAATTATTATTATTTTTATTCTGGCGGATCATGGAATACTGACGTCACTTCCGGTCATTTCTTTAATTTGAAAAACTAATTATCTGAAAGTCAAAGTATAATAAGGATATTTGAGTTCATTAATGTAGACAAAAATTATGCTTTTTGTTAGTTTGACCTACAGGTAAGCTTTATACAGAAACGATTAATCAATCCCCTATTTACAGTGAACAGTGGATGCAATACAATACTTTATTATCATCGTGAATATATCTAGCGCCTACTCAAAATGACAAACTAGAAGACTTTACCTTTCGAAGTCATAAGAATGGAATAATTATTTGTGTTTTAAATATCAGTCAGACGTAGCCGTGGTAAAGCGTCTGTTCTATAACAAGTTAGATTACACTGTGTTGTGAATACAAGACGGGAGCCCTCGGGGGCAGAGCCGTTGTGTTTGCACGCGACTGCCGTGCGCCTCCGCCCTCGCGTGCTACAGCTATATACGCTTTACACGGCAATAAGATGCTGCACCCTTTCTTTCATTACTGTTAACCAACGTTGCTGCAGCACTGGAGGTACACGTGTTAGAGGAAAAGTTGTAATGCAACTTAATGCATTTCATTTTTAACTCACGACGACTTCAATTAGTGCCTGTTTACATTATACTTAAAACACCGACTTTAAAGTTGACTACCTGATTATAAATGACGATAAAGTGCAGGGAAATCTCGCTACAAAGAATCCATCTTAATAACTGGCCTTGATTTCTCAGGATGGTTATAGACCTGGAAAAGTTATAATGGGTAAGTTCGGTTTTGAGCTCAGATCGATCTGAGTGCTCCAATGCGTTCGAATTTAACATTTATATGCTCTAAATGATCTCTATTCTGCGTTCGGATTTAAAATCTGGAGGAGATCGAGCACGCTCTATGCGAGCTCCGAGGAAAGCGAGCGAGCTCATTTAACCAACTTCAGAGCATTCATTTTAAAAATGAGCGGAAACCCTTGTTGTGAGAATGGATAAATTTCGAATTTTATTTATATGAGGTAATTTTTCAATAGGTATAAATACACGAAGAATATTAATTCAAAGAATAGTAATAACCAATAAGTCTATATTGCACAGAATGATTAAATAAAATATTTATTATATCTATGGTTCGAAAAAATCAACAACCGGTAGTACTATTAATTTTAAAATAAAGGAATAAAAACGAAAAAAATTGTGAATCATGATTTATTATTATAACAATGTTGAATTAAATCAAAATGAGGAGCAATAAAGAATGTATTTCGGCTTTAGTAATAAGAATTTAACTTGCTGGGGCCATTTTGTTCTGACGTTTGGAAAAATCTGCTAGATTATGTTCGGAATTGTTTAGATGGCTCGATTTGCTCGCTTGTCACGTGACCAAAAATCTGTTCGCTCGGTTCGATCAATCGAGCGTAAAACCGAACTTACCCTAAACCTAATGTCATAAATTCACCAGCCGCTCGACAAAGGAAACGTCCAATGTTCGCTCCGTCTTTGGAAGCGTAGGTGAAACTGTAGCGGATTTAGGGGGCCGCACCTCTTAGGGCTTTTTTACTCTTAAAGGGCTTACAGACTATGCAACTTGTTGCACCGATTGTATTGTTTTATTTTGCGACAGAATAAATTAGAAAATCCAAGTGTGCAAGCTTTCACGGCCGGAATTGTTCCAAGTCTTCATGGTTTCCGGGCTTGTAGGCCGTGGTCCGGTGGTATTTCTACCTGACGTTTCGTCTACAACTGCGGTAGACATTTTCAAAGGTGATGTGGCAGCGGTCAAAGTGTCCTCCTTGGCGGCTCACAGGTCAGTGTGACACTGACCTGTGAGCCGCCAAGGAGGACACTTCGACCGCTGCCACATCGCCTTTGAGAATGTCTACCGCAGTTGTAGACGAAACGTCAGGTAGAAATACCACCGGACCACGGCCTACAAGCCCGGAAACCATGAAGAAGTTAGAAAATAATAACATATGTTGTTTTAATTTAGAAATTAAAACTTAATTAACTTCTAACAAAATCTAACTTAATCGACATCCTATACCATAATTTAATTATTATATTAGTGAACGAGATTTGATTCGAATTTGCGTTTTTGGGCCCTTTTTTGAACACCCCCCAGACCCCCCGGTCTGTGGACTATTACATTATTGATAACCTTGTCCCTTCCAATCTTGCGTCACCCTTAACCTTAAGTAAAATCCTATAACCGCCACTGAGGAGAAATCGATCCTTAAAGTCGAACGTTATGTTCAGTGTAAACGGTTACTGCACACATGCTGAGCTCTACTTTACAGGAATTCTTTTCAACAAGTTATTTTAAATGAATAATTAATTTTGAGTGCAGAAAGATGTCCTCTTAATGCGTTAATGAATATTAATACATCATAGCATGTCGTATTTCAGATCGTGCATTGTTACATTTTATAATTATTTTATCTATAAAGGATAGCTATTTTTAATTAATAATTATCAGATAAATATAGACACCGATAAAGATCCATGGCTTAGAAAAGAAAACAGAGAGTCCCCGGTATAACTCTCAAGAAATTTGTAAACACTCAGATTCATATACAGTCAAAACCCTATATTATAACGAAATTCAAGGTACCTACTGAGTAATTTTCTTCGTTACTTAGAGTTTTCGCGTTATAAGAAGTGGTATCGGTTTTTATGGAAAACCAACCAAGTTCAACTAATGTTTACTTTATAGAGAGTTTTTCGTTATGGAGAGTTTTTACTGTAATCTTAAAAAAATATTGAAGCTGACCAAGGAGGATATAAGAATAATAAGAATAATTAAGAGCACTGTGGTTTAATTTAATAATAAAGTGTTTAGTCACGTCTAACCACAATAATTTTATTAATTAATGTACATTTCAAGAGCTATGCTCCCATCTTCAGCAAATACTAAACTTAAGGAGGATATAATATGACAATATGGCATACGCTGTAGAACTGTTTGAACTTCTCGCCACAAGCGTCACTTCTACACAGCGCCGGCCTTACAGTCATCCGGACGAGATATTCTTCAACGCCCTTTGCTTAGGTATTATTATTTACTATATGATTTTGCTCGCGAATCGCAGGTGAAAACGCCCCTTCAAAAAAAAATGAAAAAAGTTAAAAAAAGGAAATATTGGGTGCACCCAATCTTTATCTTAGTAGAGAGATTTTCTATATAAAATCTTTCCAAGTGTTGATGACCGTTCTGCGTGCGAGCTTCCTTGTGACTACAGAACAATTCACGATGAATAGGTCCATGTCTGTCCGGCAAGTGTGAACAGAGATATAAGAAACTAAACGCGAACGACTTCGGATCCCATTTTTTTCCGTCCGGCAGGCGATGACAAACCACCCGGGAATTTTAATCGTGTCGGATAAAATATGTGAACTATATGCCATATAAACTAATTATCCACAAGGGCGTCCAATAAAAATCGTTCCGGCATCCGGCAAGTGTGAACCAGCTCTTAAGAGACGGAACTCTAAAACAGAACATATTTCACGACGCATTAAATAAGTTCTTTCCAGAATCCCATCCAAAATCGAGATAATGCAGGTCGTAAAATGGTGAATTTTGTTGCGTCCACTCAAGCGCGGATCCACCCATGTGGGCACGGTGGACATGCCCACAACCTTAATTATTGAGGTCGATAGGCTGATGTTATATCCAATGTCTTAATAAAATTAAAAAAAGAAACGTAAGCTTGAATTTGTTATTTAAGTAAGCGTCTAAATAAAATTATTCAGTGTAAAATGTATATTTTTAATTAAATATAAAATCTGATATGCTTTCAAGCTGTAAAAGTTTCATCAAAATCGATTCAGTAGTTTAGAGTCTAGATGTGATATTGTGATGTGTAAACAAACACTGCACATTTACTTTTGTAATTTTCGTGAGCAAAGAGACTAACTTTTTACAGGTTTATTAATTTACTAGTGTTCGCCCCACGGTTTTGCCCGCGTGGACCTATACACTGTACAGTGTCTTGGCCGGGGCGTCATACATTAACGTCTCCTTTGTAGGAATTCAATTGTACTCATAGATCGTGAATGAGTCAGTAGTCCGACTCGCACTTGGCCGATTTTCGGAAAGCCGTGACTACAACCTTTTTTGAGGGCTGGATCCGCGCCTGCGTCCACTCTGACAGGGAATGTGAAGATAGATAGATTATAGGTAATAAAGGTAATTAATGTTAACTATTGTTATTTGGAAAAAATACTGATCCAGTTTATTTTTCTTTTTAAGAGCAGATATTGTTTCTTAAACCAGTTAAAAAGGTAATAAATCGATAAAATAATTGATAACAAAGAAGCGTCAATCATGTAATACTGAATGTAATGTTACAATTAAAACAAATGATCGATCTAATTAAATCAACAATAACTTGGGAGCTCTTACAAAAGTAATTAATAATCGTCTGCGAAATCGTGACTTGATTCAGAACATTTCTGATCAAAATGTATTGCACAGCGTAAAGCTTATTGACTTGTACAAGGAGTAAACTTTGGAAAAGGTCATTGAACAGAAAGTATAAAAATTGAACATAAAAGTTGTAACGATTTAGGGTTCTTTGTTTTCACTGTCTTACACAACTATACGATAATTGTCGCGTCGCCATGTGAGAATTGCCCTTTAACCGGCTAATTTATGGGAAGTGCAGTTTTGGTATGAGCCACTATCATAATGAGGGCTACAGTATTTTTATTCGTCAGATAGCGCTAGTGGCAAGTAAGATATAATGTGTCAAACGTTTACATTTTTAGTGTATTTGCCATATGGCACATACACTATTGGCGTCGGTCGGATGGCGGGACCTAGGGGTCGGACCAAAATTTCTCGACGTTTCATAGCCTCCTGAACAATTTGGCACCATTTTTGGAAATGTCTGTTTATATATGTATATATATATATATATTTATATATTTATATATTTATATATTTATATATTTATATATTTATATATTTATATATTTATATATTTATATATATATATATATGTGTGCGGGCAATAACTTTCGAAAGAGTTAATTGATTTTGACGAAATTTGGTAGGCACGTTGAAATCTATCACCGCACGAAGCCTATTTAAAATGGGCCCAATCGGACTATTTTAAGGGTGTTTTTTAGGGGTTGAAAAATGTTTTTGGGCCCAAAAATGTCGAAAAAATTCTCAGAATCGTTTCAAAATTGAAATTTAACCCTTTGGTAACGATTAAAATGTACTGCTAAAATTTTAATAAAATCGGCCCGACAGGACCGGACTTACAAATTTTATGAAAACACTAGTTTGCGGATAATGTTTTACCTACTGAAGGGTGTATTTAATTTGATACCGAGGTTGCATTGATAAAAATATTAAGAAAAAAAATATTATTTTAAGGGATGTATTAAGGGGTTAAATTTTTTATTTGTCCAAAAACAAACTTAAGTTCACATAATAAAGCCACAAAGCCAGTATTAGCAAATACACTATATTGTCGGCAGGGTTTTGGCACTGCGACCCGAGTTTTTTATTCGTGAGAACTCCGATTAAAGGTACGTGCAGTATGGAGCTGGGATTCTAGATGGTAGCGTAGATCATAGCAGGGCTTCTTAAATTAATGCATTGTTATATATGCGAGCGTACACAACGAAGCAGTGAGTGTAGCAGGTATATAAGCGCTGTTACAAGAGCTGCTAGATACAAGAATGTATCTCACCATTCTTTCAGCGCGCTGACTACTACAATCAACGTGTGACAACTGTCAAATGGCCGTTACAAGTTTCGCAATGGATGTGACTAGTTTAATAAATGAAATTTTGCCAGTTTGTTTTGAGTTTTTTCTAAGACGTATTTAAAAGTGTTAGGTTCCATACGTAAATATTCAAAAAACCGGTTTGGGTAAAATTTGAATTCTTGGTATAAATGATGAAATTCGCCATGTTTAGATCGTTTTCTATTAATAGAGTGGACATGATAGCTCCTACCCAAATTTATATTTAAAATATACCACTTTGTAGAAGAAGAACACAAATATTCGTCTTCGCTATCTGACATTTCAAACGCGATTTAAGCTTGTATCAATGCTAGTATCAAAGCTTCGTTGTGCAAGCCTATAAGCGCTTATAATTTCAGCCACCATCTACCATACCTACATGCTACATCTAGAATCCCAGCTGCGTACTGCACGTACCTTTATAGCCGTAAAAAGATTGAATGACAGATACTTTACTTGCTGTGGCGAAAAATATAAACAGTACTGACATTTGAATGGCATCAAAGTGACATATACCTCACTTGCTGCAGGTGGTGCCATCATGTGGTAAAAAAGAAGTCTGGTAACCCTCATTATGTTTAGCGCGCGTTGGAAATGAGCGGTTATAGGAGACTGTGAAATTCGCCTGTACAGAGATAAATTTTGTTTCATTGATCTTCACTACATAATACCCTGTTGACAATATGCTAGTTGATTAGCATGTTAGTAGTATAATGTAAACAGGTTACTAGCGCTAGTACCGTGCTAGTGCGACTAGTACCAGTAAAGTTAAAAGCATTTCTACTTTTGCTGCTAGTCGTGCGATTTCAAAATGGCGCCAAGTGCCAACTAACAGATGGACTGAACATGATACCTTAAAATTTATTACTTTGTATAAAGAGTGCGAAATTTTGTGGAATGTTCGCGATGGAAATTACAAAAATCGTGATAAGCGGAATAGTGCATTCGAATACATACAACGTGAAATGAAAATGAAAAATTTGACAGTAAATATGGTAAAGAAAAAAATTGAATCTAAAGAGACACATACAGTTTGGAGAAAAGTAAAATTAAAAAAAATAACAAATCCGGTACATTACTTATTTTCACTAAACTTCCAAATTAACAGTAAAATGTATTAATTTGCTGGTACCAATATGTAAACAGCGCTAGTAGTGCTAGTCGACTAGCGCTAGTTAACTAGCATAGTGCCAACGGGCGTTAACAGTATTCCACCTGATATAAAAGTTAATCAACATTAAATATATATCGAGTTATCTAACGTGAATCACTCGGTATATAAGAACAAACGCCCATTTACCGACTGACCTTTGACCCTACAGCATTATTGCACACAAGTATGCACAGGTACATGGCCATTACATGCATTACATATTACAGGTATTAGTTCTAACTTCTAAGCAAATCTAGGTTGCACCGCCCGTGATTGTCTTCTGTTATACGTTAGTACTCCATATCATTGATCTCGGTGCTAACTGGATTGACCCTATGGGCTGAATACAGCAAAACTACTCAAAAGGCTCATCTAGTGTGGTGCTTGGAAATGGTAGAGTCTACTAAGAGAAGACAAAGGGGTGTCAATTTCTGATTGCTTCGTTCTATTCGCCATGTTTTTTAGCCAAAATTTAATTCAACGTCATTCAAAGCCTAATTCACATTATTATTTTCTAGCTAACGTAATTGTCTCAACGCAAAAAAGTAAAACGCGCAATATTTTTTGTTACGTTTCCAAAGTTTTCACTACACTCTCTTCCGTTGTTTTGGCTAAATATGACGTTTTTGTCCTAAAGCGGCGTTTACATTGGTTAAATTACTTGTGCCAGTTACTTGTACAAGTAGCTGGCTAGGTTGGTTACCCGTGGCAAGTAGGAGTTTACACGCAAACATATTTTCTCACTTGTCAGTACTATTTGTGATCCCGTGAATGAAAGAATGAATCAATTTCGTAGGCGTGAATGCTTAAAAACACCATAAAAACATTATGTTGGGACTTAATAATTATTTGATACCATCACCACCCATTTCTGATTTTATTGATTCATCAATTTTTTGCACTTCTTGCGAATATTTATTTCTCAAACTTTTTACTTTTTGACGGGCATCTGCAATGGTGAAACCCTCTATTTCCATTTCTTGTACAATTCGTTCTAGAGCTGCCTGTCGCATTTGGTTGTTTCTGTAACACAGTGGCGGTGTTAGAGGGTGGGTCGGGTGGTCCATGGCCCACTTTAAACTGTCTTGGCCCACCCCTTGGCCTACCCTGGAATTATCCACAATCTCTAGTTTATCTTTTAAATACGTTTTTAACCCTCGAAATTTCAACAATTTTTCTTGTAAATTCTATAGCAAGTAATGTGGGTTAAAATTTTAACGAGCATTGAAATTTTCGGAACAAATGTGATTGGCCCACCTTCAGAACACCATGACCAACTCTGGCCCACCCTAACAAAAATTCCTAGCGCCGCCACTGCTGTAACAAGCGCGGATCCACCGTTGTGGGCACGGTGGGCATGCCCACAACCCTAATTGAGGTCGATAGGTCTTGGTCGGGGCGTCATAAATTAACGTCTCCTTTGTAGGAATGCAATGTATAGATCGTAAGCGAGTCAGTAGTCCGATTCGCACTTGGCCGATTTTCGGAAAGCCGTGACCACAACCTTTTTTGAGGGCTGGATCCGCGCCTGTGCTGTAACATAGTTTCGTAACATCCCACAAGCATTCGTGTTTGCGATATAGTTCCACAAATTTTACAGTTTCTCCTTCCGGCCACCTCATATTATTGAAACACTTAATTTCAAAATAACTATTATTCAGAAGCAAGAACGATAAACAATCTCGCTGTCCCGCTGTCAATGCTCTACTGTTTACACTGGACTAGTTGAAAGGTTAGTGGTGCAGACAGTAACAATTCGAATGGTGAGGGAAGGCTAGTAGGTAAGTAAATGGCCTGGATACCTATTCACTTATCTGTCCTCACTACTGGTACAAGTAGGAGTGCAAGTACTTGCCCATACGTTTACATTGGATTAGTATAGTAGGTTAGTAGCTATCTTGCAAGTTACTAGTACAAGTAACTAACCCATTTACTATACCAATATAAACGCCACTTTACTCTTACTACATACTAGAGCAACTCTAGGAAATGGTATGTATAGGACTGACAGCCTAGTGGTTAGCATGCTTGGTGCCGCAACCTCTGGACTGAACTGCCGTGGGTTCGAATCCCACCTGCGCTCATGGATGTATATTGTGATGTTATTTAGTTTTAAGTTAGTTGTTATTTAGTGTAGTTGAAAGACGCTAATGACCTTAGATGTCGACGCGTCTATAATCTACAATAAATAAAAATATATTAGGACTGGCCTCTGTAGTCTATTACTAACTGGATTGACGTTTCTATGAGACGCGATTGTGATCAATTGAAAGCTCATTCAGCGCCTCGAAATGGTATAGACGGTAGACTTGGGTACTTTCGCACATGTATGATTCCAGGAACCATTATTTTTATGTCCTCTCTCGAAGACGTTTCCTATATCTTTCCATAGAATGCAACTTAACATGTCCATACTCTGCACAAACACAACGGCCAGTATTCGTTCGCACCCGAATGAAAGTGCGTATCCCCCCAGGGGGGACATTGGAATGTGGTTGTTATCGCAAATTGCATTTCAATGTTCTTTGGGAATTAGCGCTCCCAGGGACCCGAGCTCGTACTAGTCGGTTTGTGTATGCCGGCTGGCTGATTCTAATACACAAATGGATTATTTGTTGTGCTGAAGACACTAATGACCTGAGTTGTCGACGCGTCTATAATCTACAAATAATTAATTAATTAAAGTGCGTATGTACTATATCAGGTACATGATAAGTTCGGGAAGGCTCGGCAGCGGCGTTTTAGACCCTACGTCTAAAGTATGATTCACATTACCAATGATACGACAATACGATAGGGATGTTCACATTATAATTAGACATATAACATCATAAAGTTCCAAATATTCGCGAACAAATTCAATTAGTTTTTCGAGATCCAACATGTTTCAATAATTTTATAAGCAGATTTCGTTAATTTCTGACAGTGCCATGCACTCGGAAAATTGCTCACAATGTCCTGCACGACCAGACACGAAAAACACTCTATTGAAGAATGTCCGTCGGTCGTGTCATTGTCATGATGTGTCTTTGCCGTGCAGGTGTCATTTAGTGTGAATTACTTTTATGTATTCCGTGGTGTGAATAATACAATTTGGTTTACATATAATAAAAAACTCGGGTCGCAGTGCCAAAACCCTGCCGACAATTTATAGTGTATTTGCTAATACTGACATAGATGTTATACTGACATTATGTTACTGACATTATGTAAACTTAAGTTTGTTTTTGAACAAAATAAAAAATTCAACCCCTTAATACATCCCTTAAAATAATATTTTTTTCTTAATTTCAATATTTTTATCAATGCAACCTCGGTACCAAATTAAATACACCCTTCAGTAAGTAAAGCATTATCCGCAAACTAGTGTTTTCATAAAATTTGTAAGTCTGGTCCTGTCGGGCCGATTTTATTAAAATCCGTCGGTCGTGTCATTGTCATGATGTGTCTTTGCCGTGCAGGTGTCATTTAGTGTGAATTACTTTTATGTATTCCGTGGTGTGAATAATACAATTTGGTTTACATATAATAAAAAACTCGGGTCGCAGTGCCAAAACCCTGCCGACAATTTATAGTGTATTTGCTAATACTGACATAGATGTTATACTGACATTATGTTACTGACATTATGTAAACTTAAGTTTGTTTTTGAACAAAATAAAAAATTCAACCCCTTAATACATCCCTTAAAATAATATTTTTTTCTTAATTTCAATATTTTTATCAATGCAACCTCGGTACCAAATTAAATACACCCTTCAGTAAGTAAAGCATTATCCGCAAACTAGTGTTTTCATAAAATTTGTAAGTCTGGTCCTGTCGGGCCGATTTTATTAAAATTTTAGCAGCACATTTTAATCGTTACTAAAGGGTTAAATTTCAATTTTGAAACGATTCTGAGAATTTTTTCGGCATTTTTGGCCCAAAAACATTTTTCAACCCCTAAAAACCACCCTTAAAATGGTCCGATTGGGCTCATTTTAAATAGGCTTCGTGCGGTGATAGATTTCAATGTGCCTACCAAATTTCGTCAAAATCAATTAACTCTTTCGAAAGTTATTGCCCGCACACACACACACACACACACACACACACACACACACACACACATATATATATATATATATATATATATATATATATATATATATAAATATCTCGATAAATATATAAATATAGACATATATAAATAGACATTTCCAAAAATGGTGCCAAAGTGTTCAGGAGGCTATGAAACGTCGAGAAATTTTGGTCCGACCCCTAGGTCCCGCCATCCGACCGACGCCAATAGTGTACGTGCCATATGGCAAATACACTAATAATGCGGCGTGTCGTTTCCGGTCCGTGACGTGTCGTTTCATGTCTGTACGAATCATCCTTAAGAGTATTCGAAATTACCTCTTGCGCTCTTCATTTTAAATCCTTTCCTCTCGTTTATAAACGCTTATGACTCTCCCGCAGGGCCGTAGCTAGGGGGGCATTAAGGGGCAATGCTCTACCTTAAAACATCCAGTGCCCTACTTTAAGGAACTATAAACAAGCCGCAAAGACTGTCACGACAGAATGACAGACTTGATCTATCTGGCATTTGGAAAAACAAGATTAAATTCGTTGGACTAAATGAAGTTCTTCGGAAATTTGATAACATGGCAAGTTCTGTATTTTTTTTATTTTTTTTTGAATAAATTGTCATTTACCGTTTTCTTGCTTTTGTAATTTGATATCACCAGATGAGGTGGGCAATCCAATTAAAAAATTGTAGTCTTTTGCTTCAGCCCTACTTTAAACTTTCAGTGCCCTATCTTGAATTCAGCTCTAGCTACGGCCCTGCTCTCCCGACGCAATTTTTAATAGCTAAAGAGTTCGGGTAAACGCCAAATGAAGGACAAAGAGTCACACTATAGATACCTCACGTGAAAACTTAAAGAAAAATTTAATGGTAAAATTACATACCTAATCTTTCTCACGTAACCGACATTTGACAGAGGGATCTATATAGTATGTGATTTTTGATCCTTCATTTGGCGTTTACCCGAACCCTTTAGCTTTAAAAATAGCGTCGGGAGAGACATAGCCGGGGAAGAAGATCAAACTGTGGACATGTTTCACGAAAATATGTCCGTTCAACAAAGGAAACGTTCCATGTCCGTTCCTGCATCTTTGGAACTTGTATAGTAGAACTTTGGAACTTGTAGTAGAAGGTTCTAAAATCTAAACATCTACTTAATGGACTTGCGTTACCATAATGGCAAGCATATTAATGATATTTACTGTCTTCTCCGCCATTTCGAGATACCGGATAAGCTTTCAATTCACCATAATGGCGTCTAACAGAATCGTCAATCCTATCAGTTAGAGATCAGTGCCACGTACTATATAGTTGCCGCCGCTGTGCGCGATTCGTGTAGGCAAGCATTTGTTTAAACAATGCAATGCCGATCACGAGTTTGTTTTGTTAAATGCAATTTGCGATGCAACAATTCGGTTGCATCAACAATGGGCAAATTGTTGCAGAATTAGCTGAACCTTGATCTCAAGTCTTGAGGTCGAAAACAGTTGAAAAAGAGAGTTAAAATGATCTATAATTGGAAAGATTTATACTTTGTTCATTTATGAATAGTTCAAAAATTCTAAGTATAGATATTCTAGTTAATATATATAGAGCGTCGTAGGGGGAAAATCGTAGAGATTGTAAATTATAGATGCTTGACAACTGAGGTCATTAGCGACAAAAACACCAATCTTTGAATTGTGACGGTTCCTCAGGGCTTAAATATTTGAGCCCTAGGAGGAAGTTAACAAAGTTAACGAAACGTTGGCAAGATAATAAAAACTTTACGCATTTATAATAAGGTCCTTATTATTATTTCCCGTTAACAATTTTTAATATTACAAGTACATAATACATAAATAACACTTCTTTGTCGCTGAAATTTGAAAATCATACGTAGAAATATTAACTAAACTATATATAATATAGGGGTGGAGTAGTGGATTTTCTTTTTGGAATCGAATAGAATATTTAATAAAAATTGGATTTTAAAGCAGAGTCGCGTAGTACTGGGAGAAAACTTTACTTGCCAGAAAGGGTTATCTATGAACATAGTCCGGTCCAGTCCTCTGTTCAATTTTGTTAAAATTTTAGGGGCACATTTTAATGTCTGCTGAAGGGTTAAACTTCAGTTTTAAAACAATTCCGATAATTTGTTCGATGTTTTTGAATCAAAAAATAGCTTTGGTCCGATTGCGCCCAATTTAAATAGGCTTCGTGCGATGATGATTTCCAATATATGTACCAAATTTCACTTAAATCGATTAATGGCCGTATTCATAGTTAACCCTTAAGTAGTAAGGGATACTTAACTCTACCCTCAAATCGAATATGCGTTTCATAGTCAAAATTGACGTCTGTAAGGGCCCTTACATCACTCTCACCTTAAGGGTGGGTAGTATGTCCCTTAAGTGTCGAAAAAGTATGTGCGTCTTTATTTAGACAAAGAAGCAAAAGGTAATAATTATTATTATTCTGCTAACCTAACCTGCATTCTTTGGGTAAACAGCGTAATATTACGTAAAATAAAGATTATAAAAATGGATTTTGATGAATTGTACGATAGTAGTGATGAAAGTAGAACGTTTAAAAAAGAGATATAATATATGCGATCTTGGAAATCCTTTTGAATTTTACGAAGAAAATGAATTTTCGAAACGATATCGATTCAGCAAAGGAGTTGTAATAGATGTATTGTTAACCTTGGTATTCCATCGTTTGACAAAAATTAATAATCGTGGTTAATCGTGGCTAAAAACACGCATTTACCTATATCAAAAATGACAACTAAACACAATAGGTCTGCAGTATCATGTATGACCAACTGTTCTAAAGGAAAAAATCATGAAGGTTTACTATAATTCTTCCCTCACTCAAGGAAGTGACTATGAAATGTTCCTTTGAATAAGGTGCCCTCAGCTCTCAAGCGACCCTCAGCGAAGGGACCCTTATCACTTACTTTAAGGGTTAACTATGAATATGGGCATAAGTCTTTCGAGAGTTATCACGTACAAACACACACACACACACTTTTGATGTATAAGTATATTGAAATAACATTACAACAATTGGAGTTTATAGTATTGAACTATTTTTCAACACTATAAAAATATATTATTATTACAATATTACATGATAATAATTAGTCAAGAGTAACTGGAAAGAGGAGAGGCAAAATAAATAATAAATATAGTTGAAACAGATGTTTAAAACTCGTGCACGATAATATATACCGGGTGTCACTTCATAAAAGAGTTTAATATAAAAACAAAATCTGTCGTATTCTTGCAACTGGTACCTATATCACTATAGCGACACTTCCTATCTCCAATTTTTGTCAAATATAAGTAAGTTTTAAGTGGTTTTTCAATGGTTTTATTAAGTTCGACATGACGTATAGGTCAAATTTAATTATTGAAATTTGACCCACTACCCGTTATCCAATTGAGTTGAAATTTTGCACACGTGTATAAGTCCGGTGACAGTGCAATATAGTATATCTAATATCGTTCTAAATCCAAAATGGCGGACGTCCCAAGATGGCGGCTCACCTTTTTCTTTGCAATCCCCTTGACATGGGTATCAAATGAAAGGGTTTCATGAGCAGAATACGATAAGCTACGTGACGCCATTCTAAATTCAAAATGGCGGACGCCCCAAGATGGATAGAATTAAAATAATTAATAAAGACTAAAAAGTAACAAATAAATAACTTAAAAAAAAACTTTTTAAAAAACAATGGTTTTATTTTAAAACAAAGATGCACTAAAAAGTAGAAAATAATTTTTTTTTAGTGATCAGAATAGTTTTCAACATTTGTTAAAAGAAAACCATTGGGCGTTAAAACATCATAACAGCATCAGTACCTAATATTTACATTACAAAAAGATTATGAAACAATTTTTTTGAGAATTGTTCGGAAGCTTTTTCTGTAATAAAAAAATTCCCAACGGTGTGTATCTTTGAAATTTTAAAATGATCTAGATAAGATTCAGTTTGTGATTGACTGACTGGATCTACTGTTTCACGCCCATTGATCTGTCTAATTGAAAGCGAACCAAAAAAATTGTTAAATTGTGTTTTAAAGACCACCAACAGCTAAGGTTATTTGGGCCTAGCACCAATTCATATTTTCAATTCATTATTTTTTTTAATAATAAATTGAAAATCTAATTGACACTTTTACCAGCTCTCGGGCTAGAACCCGGGAACTTGTAATAGAGGAACCATAGCAACGCCATGTAAACAACAGCATTGCTACACGCTCGGCTATTGTCAAGCCCGAAAGCGAACCAAAATGAATATAATTTATATACATCTCTTTCTATAGATAAAGAAGTGTGACGGTCTTCTACGTCATCATATGAAGGTTAATGCTCAGTATTTAAAATATCTTTATCTACATATTTTTTAATTCTTGTTTGGAATTAAGAGGAAGGATATAAGTTAGGCATTCTCTGAGAGATTATTATTATTATTAAGAAACATTTTTTTGGCCGATAAGAGAGATCGCAAATTTCTTAAACAAATTATCCATATAATCTGAACAAAATTCCAGATCTTCTGCGGTACGCTTTTTCCAATGCAATTCACGAATCTTATAATTTAAACTCAACTTTTTGTAAATCTAGTTGATATTCAACACATTTTCAATTTAAGGAATTTTCGAATTGTCTTTTCGATATGAAAATGTTGTTAATTATAAATCATGATGAAATGATTTCAATACTCTCGAGATTGGTATAGCTTGGTATTTTCAGACGGTGTTGTTTTTAGTTTTCTTTTTCTGAAGCAAATCTATTCTCTCCTATATAGACTCCTATCACAACTAACATTACACAAGCACGGCTATACAATGCATTACATTGTTGTTATTATCGTTATTTTCTCTCTATATAACTTGTAATGCACCACACCCATCCACCTTGTTCGTAAACACAGACTCGCACGACGAGACCGACGCAGTCCCGTCTTAACAACGGGCCCGAAGTTCCACAACAATCGGTGATTGTACCTACAATGTACATGTTAAAAACTCAGGTCGCAGTGCCCAACCCTGCCGACAATATAGTGTATTTGCTGATACAGGCCTTGTGGCTTTAATACGTGAACTTAGGTTTGTTTTTGGACAGAATAAAAAAATTAACCATGCAACGGATTTGGATGCGGTTTTCACCATCAGTTAGATAATTTTTCACGGAAGGTTTATATATATAGCGAACGAGCGTATTTATAATATTCAAGCGAACGAGCGAAGCGAGTGAGTAGTGTATTGCACCCGGGCGAAGCCGGATGGGGCCGCTTGTACTTAATAATATTGTATTTTTACGCCTAGTAAATAGTATAACAGATCTGAGATCAAAATAACATCAGCAATTCATTAACTATTGCTGATGTTATTTTGATCTTGAAGAAGATGAGCTATTCATCGAAACGTCGATCGTAAATAAATGAACTAGCAAGTATTTTGTTGATTACCTATAAAACCCGTTTTAAACATGATGTGTTAATACTCAATACTAATTAATAAACACAATTTTCAATACTAAAGTCCATGATGAATTAATTAAGACAAATTAGTGGGAAGAGAACTTCAATTCTGTGTTTTATTTTACTTGATCACCCAACGTTTCATCCCTGAACTTTTATACAAAAGTTTCTTAGAGCCCCGAAGAAGTTACAATTTGAGGATGAAATGTTTCAACTAATAAAAACAATAACAATAATAAAAACAATTAACCAAAACATAATTGTCTAAAAAACCTGTTAATAACAAAATTTTGATACCATCATTAAAAATGTATGTGAAATTGATACTACTATAATTTTTGCAAAATGTAAACTTTTTAAACGGTTTTGTATTTCTTAAAACGTCAGATTCTTAATAAATAATGGTTTGAAGAAAGAAGAATACGTGATGAACACATTGTTGACGCACTACTGGGGTTTCTTAGCGGCATTTGCCTATATTTTCAGATCGCAATGCCCTTGGAAATCCCAAAAATGCACAACACCAGCAACTGCAACTATTCACCATCTCATCCAGTTTATAGAAGGCTTTATGATTTTCTCATTACCAAATATAGGTACCAGGTGAAAAATTCGTTTAAATTGGAAAAAGAAGGAGGGGATGTATCAGTTGTCGTTTTTAACAAACGTGTATGTGTACTTATTGTATATTATAATATGATATGATATTAATTATTAGGCTATATTAAGTAACATACGTAATAATATTATGGTTAGAATGTCATTGTCAATTATACAAAATGTGAAAAAACTCAATAAAGAAGTTCAGGCTAAAAAACTAAAATTCTAAAATGCAAACCTATACCTACTTAAAAAAACGGGCATGACGCATAGATTTATATATTATTATCTTAAAGCATAGGACCGACACTAGCGATCATAATGCCCACATAGTCATAAACTATTTCATTTTGCTATCAGTGAACTAAAATAATAAAATGGTAAAAATATTATATTTGGACACCTGCAGTTTGCAGTTGCTAACTGATAAAACGCTTTTTATTATTAATTGTAATAATGCCTTTATTGATTAACAGAGAAGAAAAGTTAATCAAAAGGTGAATTAAATTGCGCTTTTCATGTTGGCGCAGTAATATAGCGCTTATAAATATGCTGAATCTAAAAACTCAATAGAAAACAAGTCATGCCGCATGCGCACAAAATCTAACTATTTAATTGTTAATAATTTTGATAGATGGATGCACATGTGACATCCTACGAAAAAAAATTAGAATCTAATCTAATAAGTTAATAACTTTCTTTACCTGTGTCTTTAACTAATCCACCATTCCACGGTCAAACTCAAATCTGAATCGACATCAACTTATATACTGTGAAGTCACCAATCAACAGAGCTCCAATTACAGATTCGAAATAGGTAATGACCAGTAAGGAAATATTAATACAAATTCGAAAATAGATTATAGGTAGGTACTCATTAAAAAATATAAAAAAATAGACAAATAATTCAACAGATAGTAACAGAAATATAGAAAAAAGAAACAATCTATTTGTACAAAAAAAAACTTAATATTTTATATGCTTATAATATGTAAATATTGATACGTAATGTTATTTCTGTTCGCATAAGTAGATAATTTATAGCCTCTTAATTAGCACGGTTAATCCGCAAATCGGATAAACAGAGAGAGTTAACTGTAGCTAATATATTTTTGTTTATAAAATAGAATGGACAATATTGACTAGAATTTAGACATAGTAAGTACTAAGTACGGTTCCGAAATAATCGGCAGTGACTAATACACTCATACATCACAATTAGGGTTGCCAGATATCTTGATTCTTGATGGTCAAATCGGGACAGATTAGGTTGGGTTAGGTTATAACAAAAAATTCTAAAATCAGAAAAGTAGTATTTACGTAAAAAAATCGAATTATCGCACAGTAAATAATATTTGTTCAACACCCGCAAGAAATATGTAATTTCGTGGCTCTACTGAGAGTGGGCGAAATAATGAATTCTCTGACTGTAGACGTAGAGAGTGGGCGAAATGCCATTTCGCCCACGCTCATTACGGGGAACGTTTACGCAATCAATCAGGTCACCCATTATTTCGCCCACGCTCAGCAGAACCACGAAATGACATATTTCTTACGGTAGTTGAACAAAATATTGTGTGCTACTATTGGTCGAAAGAGGAGATTCCACTCGTGTGTTTTACCGCACTCGCTACGCTCGTGCGGCAAAATCCACACTCAAGGAATCTCCTCTTTCTCCCACTAGTCGCACAATTAGGGCATGCAAATATTCGGATGTTTCAGGTATTCGAATATTCGCTCAAATTTTAGCCAATATTCGAATAATTGGTAAAAATAATAAAAACACTCATGGAACTTCAATAAATGACTTTTAATTATTTAAAATCAACACGCCTACTGCACGTCCATAAATCCAATCAATATTTTAACAACAAAAGCAGCTTACTTCTAACTAAAAAGAGATCAAATAATCATTTTTACTTTACTTAGTTACGTAAAAATTCAGATCAAATCAACTAAATATTAGAGCGCACATAGTTTCCGAGAACCATAGATCAAAATATGAACAGATAATATTATTTAAGTAATCAAAAAAATTCAAAATTCTTTCTTTCTGTTTTTCCTATTCAAACAAAAATATTAAATGAGCATCTAAGACGAATTTTTATTAATTAGTACCACAAAAGTATAGGATATTGCTCCCCTATAAAATAAATACTTCACAAATAAATAATACGTCTATTAGCACGTGCGAAGAGCAAATCAAGCAATTAAGTATACGTACGTAACGTAACGTAAGTAAAAAGTTATATCAAATAAACATGCAATAATTAACAAAAAAAAAACTTTCCTCGCCCCGTTTCGATTCCCCTCCCACGCCCTAGCGCGAACTTAGAGCTAGTATAGCGTTTGTAAGATGTTTTAGCGCCGCCGTAAACCGTTTTTAAACAATTTTAATTCTTAACAAATAATTCGAATATATTCGAATAATAGGAATTACTATTCGAATAATAAATGCAGCCGAATATTCGCTATATTCGAATATTCGAATTGCATGCCCTACGCACAATATACTATTATTAAAAAAACAAATTATCTTGTTAAAAAATGTATAAAAAACATAACTAAACTTTAAAATCACAACTTTCAGAACAAAAAACTCAAAAATAATATTTAATGCTTATAGAACAAAACTTATAAATCACAGATACAAAACGGATTTTTAATTCCAGTTGTACTTTTGATCGGTTTAAAAACGCCATATAATTAATATAAATCAAAATAGGCCAAACCGGGACATTTGGATGTCCCGAAAAGTTTATTCAGGACACCTTGACTTAAGACTCAAAATCGGGACAATCCCGATTAATCGGGACGCCTGGCAACCCTATTCACAATATAAATCTAATATATTTATAAGCGGAAGTTCGGAACAGTTTTTAACTTTTTAAGCATGGGACGCATTCACGCATATATTATGCTTTACATTGTTTCATTGCTTTTCCCAGGGAGTAGTTTGTGAGTAACTGTCACACAGCCAATTATTTTGAAAACGAACTATATATTATTATCAAATTACTTACTTTAATTTCCAATTCGCTCTCCGCTGAATAAACATCACCTCTGAATTGCTAACATCACTTTCATTATTATTATTGTCCCGTGAAAAATAATTATTTTACAAGTTATTGCCATTGTGGGCAGAAGGGAGGTCTGATGGATGCTAAACCCCCTTCCCAAATTATAAGCTAGCATGTTTAATCATAAGTGATTATGGGTAGGTATGGGTATATACTCTACAGTCTCCCAGCCAAAAAGTCGTTCCGCCGTCCAATGGTTATTGCATTGGACAGAATTCTATATTGTTCAAGAAAACTTTTTTTTATATTTCACAAAAAACGACGACTGCCAAGTTATTAACACAAAACAGTAAAATAATCCACACCGCGACACCATGAGTTTACACGATTTAAACGCATTAAAAATTTTCGTTAATATAAAAAAATAGATTGCATTATTACGAATACTTGTGTATACCTACTACAAGTTTTGCAGATTGCAACACAAAAAAATGGCAAACATTTTTGATTTTCTCAAACTTCAATCGAAAAAAATTAACTAAAATAATGCGAAAAATACATTACCATAAGTAGTATATCTTTCTGATTACATAATATCTTTATAGTAGTCAACCTTCATTGCATCATAAATAGAGCTAGGCAGGGGCGGATTAGGTCGTCTGGAGCTCTAGAAATTTCTAGAATGGCTGAGTTAGGTCGGGCAGCACTTGATATGACTTGGTCGGGCCTGATTTAGTAATACAAGTGTAAGTTGATTCAGAAACAAGAGTAAATTCTAGAGATGTAACGGATATCCATCAACTTTTTAACTATCCTGCAATGCCAGATAATCGGCGTATGGTATGAAAATAGAATTAACAAGCCGTGAGGTGGGTCGTTTATTAGGACTAAAGTGCGACCCTTGAGGTCCACACGACGAACTTCCCAGTTTGATAAATATTTAATAACAATAATTAATTTGGATATTACACAGAAAAGTAATCATTTTAATCATTAAAACATAATTATTACTTATTTTTAACAATAATGAAAAAAAAACGCGTGAACAGATTTTTATAAAATTTATGTCGGATCAAAATGACGTTAACACGCCTCGATTGACACCCTTATGAAGTCGATATAATTTTTTATTCGCGAGATATTGTGTAAAATCTACTTTTTTGGAGTGTATTTGGTTAAGAAAAAAGAACGGCTGAACTGATTTTGAAAAAATTTCTTTCAGATCATATTTACGTTAATACGCGTCGATTGGCACCCTAACGTAGTTGATATCTTTTTTCATTCTCGAGATTTCGTCTTAGAAAGAAATGGACACAATGTACACACACACACAGACGTCTTTATAAAAATAGTGCAGTGACCTTGAAACATAAAAATTTGTTATACATTTTGATTTCGATTTTCGGACCCATTACAATAACTTCTAATGGGAAGTTAAAAATGAAATCTCTTAATTATAATGTAATAAAACATATTTTATTTGAGTTTTTAACCACTATAAAAATTTACACATACTTATTTACTTTAGTGTAATCAAAATATTAAATATTATCTGCTAAGTAACACAAAAAAGTTTACTTTTATTATAATTAAACCATGAACTAAACCTTCATAGATAAAACCATGATGAAACAATCAAGAATCTGGCTCTGATGGTGACCTGTCTGAATTGAATAATAGTTATAAAATTTATAGTAAGCATTGTGAAAGAAAGTGATAGTAAATATTGGATCACAAAGGAACACCTTAACAGCTATGCTTCAGTATTCGAGGGGCAAGGCTCCTAATAGCGGGGTTTTCCAGTCTTGGAATTTCGTAAATTAGACTACATAACTATTGTAGTTTTATTGAGATTATTTCAAATTGAATGAACTCATGAGCATCCCTAAAAATCTGCCCCCCCAACCACGTGTCTGTTTTGCTAGTATTCAGTGCCAGCCTTGTATACTTCACATCCCCTAAATTTTGATTAAAGGTAGCCTAAGCGGAAACTCATTACCTACAAAAAAGTAATACCTACTAATATGCAACTGGACATATCTGGAATTTTGTTTTCTTTCGCGTATTTTGTATGATACCTAGACGGGAGAAGGCGTTTCCAGAATGTTTGTTGTCGGTTTGTACCGGCATCGCTCGAAAAACGGCTAAACCGATTTTGATAAAATTTGGTACCCTATCAATTAGTAAGTACAGGTTGTACCACAGAAAACCGAACATAGGGAAAACTCCATTGTGCAAATTAGTTAGGATCAGTGATTGCTGTGCCCTTTTTCATGCTTAAAACTAAATTAATTTTGTTGAGTTAGCCATGTGTATTCCATCTTTGTCACGCTCCCCATTTTGTTTATGTCTTCCCTGTTGCACTCATTCATTTTGTGTTCCCAATCCTGTGATACACCCTGTATAGAATGTTGGTCATACTACATCGGATCAAGATAGAATTCCTATCAAAGCCAATATTAACGTGAATGAATCTACGAGCAAAATCTACGTTCACGTGAGTGAAAATGCGAATAAAATCTATCTACGTCATTCAATTGCAGATAAATAAATAAATTTAAAGGATAGGTAACACTGGGAAATACTTAGGATTTTATATATAAAGAAAAAAAGCAACCAAACTGAAAATACAAATTAATTTGAGATAAAAGCAGAATATACGAAAGAACATGCATGCTAATTACTGATCCTTTTGAGAATATGTAAAATATTCTAAATCTAAAAAAATTAGTGTCATAATGGAATACAAATTTAAATATTTACACTTCATTAGAAGAAAATACAACCTTTAAAACTACTAAGAAATAGACTTATAAAGGTGTGTTTGTTGGCAAGTTCTGAAGTGCTAAAGCGTGTGTCGGCAATCAGAACTCTTCGGACGCAACGGCGTGTTTGTTGGTAAAATTCTCTGATTCTTAGGACTATTTAAACTTGGTTGGAACAGTTCTAGGAGCCTCGAACTAGTAAAACCAATTGCAAACAGTCTAAAGAGTCCGAAAATTTGACTAACAGACACGCAGTGAACTTGCCAACAAGCACACCTAATGATTTCTATTGAATTCGAATATTATACTGCATTAATAATTAGTTTGGGTTTTACTGAATTATTCTCATTCATATTCCCATTTTGGTTAACCCTATACACAAAATTGTTGAAAATAATAACATGAAGTTTATTAAAAATATATTATGACTTACAGTCCATAAAATAAAAATATGCACATTTTTCTTTAATTTATTGTATCTTGTTTAAAAAAGACGAGTCATTTGTTTACTTTATTAAAATAATAATTTCTTAGTCCCAATCCTCAAATTCGAACGATTTTTCGATATCTTTTTTTGCAGATTGTCCTTTGCACTTTTTTTTATTGTCAGGTTGAAATACTGAAATGAAAATTAAAACTGAATTTTTAGAACTGAAATTTTATGGCTGAAAAAGTTTTACTTGAAAGAGCGATTGTTATCCTGAATAAATAAAACAAAAAGGATGTTTTATATCATTTAATAGGGATATTTCATGTACATCAAAATATCTACTTTACAAAAGAAATCACTACTCAATAAAATAGTGCAATTACAGCTTGGTATCTACTAGACGATGTATGTTATCTACAATTATTTTAAATTAGTCGAGACTTTCAGGTGATATTTTTAATATCGATTTTACTTCAATAAAAATCAGTTACAGTCTCATGGCCATTTGATTTCAGAAGTGTTTCAAGGAATTGTTTTCACAAATTTCGATTTTGTAAAATTTGCTACGTACAAAGTCCTGGAAACTAGACTCTTTCATAATAGTAGGGGAGCCCACGATGCTAAATGGGGATTTACTCGAGCGTCGTGGGAACCTATTGGATTTTGAAGATTAGATGGTAGAAAGAAAAAAAGGTTATATCATGTGTACTCTTTCACTGGTGGGGGGAGCGATTACAAGCTTTCAAAAATGTAAAAAAAAAAAACAGTCACATGGAAATACTCGAGCGCGTCAGATATTGATAGTGTATATGCCCCACATGTCTCTGAAGACGGAGTTTATTAATCTGCCGGTTTGGATTGTGGGGGCGGCCGTACGGAAGGGTTAAAAATGGGGGGAAAAAAATTTACTCGAGCGCATCAGATATTCAGAGGGGTTGTTAAGTGATCCCGAACGAAGCTCCCAGACTGACGATTCGGATGTGACGCAAACTCGTGGCGTCTTTTCGAAAATGCAAAAAAAAAACGCTATTTTGAAATACTCGAGCGCGTCAGATTTTCATACAGACAGTTCAACTTGATGTCCTGGTCGTGCTGATCCATAATCTGACGATTATTTGGAGGGGTTTTCTTAATCTGACCGTTTGAAAAAAAAATTATTTTCATTTTTTTTTCTTAAATCATTGAATGTAACAAATAAAATATTTGATACTAGCAAATTCCTTCCTTCAATTTTGCAATGATTCTTTTTTCCTGTTCATTGATTTTTTATAATTTCGAGACATTTAAACGACAATTATTTGATATTTCTTTTAATTTTTGACATTTACATTTACCTATCAAACAAAATTTGTTGCTAAGCTACTGACTTTTTGTGAGTGGAGAAATACTTCACTGCAACTGCACGCGCTAAACTATATTGAGGATTTTTGTTACTTCGGCTTGTGGAAATCGGCAGATTATATTTTTTCCGTTATCCTTGAATTATTTCCTTCAAAATAAAAAAAATTCGACCGCGCTCGAGAATGTCGAGGCAACGTTTTTTTTATGCAAGTTTGTGACCCTCCCACTCCCTTACGTCACGCTCAAATCGTTAGATTATTGAAATGCACACTGTTTCGCATGTAATTAACCCACCATACCTTAATCTGACCCGCTCGAGTATTTCCAGCTATCGGTTTTTTTTTTACTATTCTGATCGGCTGCCCTACACGCATGGCCCTATATAGAGGGCTTAGATATGGTAGAGCTACTCAACAGGGTGCAAGGTATTCCCCCATATGTTAATCTGCAGCGCTTGAGTAAATCCCAAAATCCCTTGTTGGGCTCCCCTACTATAATAATAATATTATGTACAAATGCAGGCATCAAGAAAATAAATCGTTCTACTTAAAAATTACACAATTAAATGAAAATAAGGTTTTGTTTGGTTCCAAATTCTACGAATTTTTTTACAAGGTTAACAAGAGTTTTTTAGTATCACTGACTAACATTTTAACGGAATGGATAAATTATTTTTAAAAACGAAACTAGAAATTTAAACATCACATAGCTTTTGTTACAATATGGTGTCATTAAAACGCGTGAAGTATGGTTCCCCATAAATGACATTTTCTTTTCTTAAAATTAACAAATTTTATTTCTTAAAAAAGACTTACGTGTCTAAAAAATGCCAATAATTACAAAATGAGTACCAAAATTATCAAAAAATATAGTAAAATAATTATCCAATATCAAAAATATATAACGTTCATAAAAATTAAATAAAAGGCAAATATTCAACTATAGAAAGTAACAATTACTACTTGTGCCATTTTCCGGTATCTTTGGTTTAAGGAATTTTAACATTGGAAATGTTTATGTTCGTATATGGGGGCAGAGTTACGAGTTTTCGTTCAAGGCCAAAAGACAACGGTGTCGCGATCAAGTGAGGAGCAATCATGCAAAATTGAACAAGTGCAATTTTTTCGAAATGTGTTTTATATCATGTCTAGTTAATTGACAGGTATTTGCGACGATCTGCGGTGTTATTTTTGAGCAAATGTTAATAAATACTGTAGAAAAATCCATTTAAAAGTTAAGTAATCAAGCAAAAGTGAACTCGTATATAACAGAAGAATAATAGGGTTATTCCTGACAAAACTAAACAGTGCGTTGATAAATATTGTGTGTATAATAAACAGTTAATTATGTTTCATATATGCTGTTATCATTTCCAATGTTCTCGATGGTTGCAAGGATTGCGAAATCTGTGAATTTTTTTAAGAAGTTTACACTTTTAAACTATTCAAATACAAAATTTTGAACGTATTTTAAATTAAAACAGAATGCTGTATACATAGGACAAAGCTACAATAAGGAGCAAAATACACTCGAAAAAATCTAGCAAGTTACCATTTGCTGTCAATGGACTTTTCTTCGATGTCTCTGCCTCTGCTTCCCGTTCTGGAACGGGTTCCAGTTTTGATCCACCCTGCGATGATTTACTGCAAAGACAAAAAATAACAATTAACCAGTAATGTACACATTCAAGCAGGGTTACAGTTAGGGCTGCCACCCCTTTAGGTTTAACCCAGAGTTTCCGGGCTAACGTCGCAATTCTCTGGATTTCAGCCAAAGCGTGTACAAATTCGGCCTCCACAATGAAGGCTCTTGCCCGAAAGAACGCACTGGTAGCAAAAATGCTTAAAAATTCTAAAGCAAATGAGAAATCTTATTTTAAATATCAAGCTGGTTCCAATAAATTAATTAATATAATATTGTTAAAAATACCAAAATATTAAATTGTAATTCGTACCAAATAATATTAAAGACGGCAGAAGCTAATTGAGATAGTATATTAGTGTAATAATTTGATTGTCGTCAGTCAAGCTAAATTTAAGATATAAATACTGTTAAGACACTGAGTTTTATTGAAGTTGTTAAGGGACCCGGTTTTGTCTGCATTTTTTTCATTGATCTCCGCATTTAGAGTCTTGCAAAGGTGGCAGCCCTAGTTACAGTTCAAATGCGCTAAAACAACCTGTTTCATTTTCGTATTTTATTTAAAATGGACTTTATGAAATTGGCTTCTGGTTGTTGTAGGGCACAAACAAATGTTAAAAGAATAGTGGAAAGTACTTATAATAGATTTTTTTTACATAACTTTGCGGCTTTTTTACTTAAAAAATATTAATAATTCTAAGGCCGTCTCAACTATTTTTTAAACCTTTCCTTGTATCCTGCATCAAACAAAAAAACAAATTCATTAAATACATTTTGAATAAACACACAACTGTTTTGTTAATTTTGACTATAACCTAACCTTAATTTGCCTAGCTTATTATAGGGTAAGTTCGGTTTTGCGCTCGATTGATCGAGTCAAGCGAACAGATTTTTGGTCACATGACAAGCGAGCAAATCGAGCCATCTAAACAATTCCGAACGTAATCTAGCAGATTTTTCCAAACGCCAGAAAGTTAAATTCTTATTACTAAATCCGAAATAGATTCTTTATTGCTCCTCATTTTGATTTAATTCAACATTGTTATAATAATAATTCATGATTCACATTTTTTTTCGTTTTTATTCCTTTATTTTAAAATTAATAGTACTACCGGTTGTTGATTTTTTCAACCCATAGATATAATAAATATTTTATTTAATCATTCTGTGCGATATAGACTTAATGGTTATTACTATTCTTTGAATAAATATTATTCGTGTATTTTTACCTATTGAAAAATTACCTCATATAAAGAAACTTCGAAATTTATCCATTCTCACAACAAGGATTTCCGCTCATTTTTAAAATGAATGCTCTGAAGTTGGTTAAATCTGCTTGCTCGCTCGCTTTCCTCGGAGCTCATAGAGCGTGCTCGATCTCCTCCAGATTTTAAATCCGAACGCAGGATAGAGATCTTTCAGAGCATATAAATGTTAAATTCGAACGCATTGGAGCACTCAGATCGATCTGAGCTCAAAACCGAACTTACCCATAATATACTCACTTTTTACTGACATTGTGCTTTCTTTTCCTAGCCGCGTCTTTCGATGGAGACAAAAGCGTATTTTGTTCTTCCGCTGACTTATTACTATTCTGTAATTTTTTATAACTGTAATATGTCATTAAAGTATAATCTTTACTATTTTCAAGGTTTTGTAATGCACGTTTTACTGATCCTTTGTTGTTTAAAACTACATATGCACTAGTTTCTGAAATCCACGCTGGATAGGCATAACCTACAAAAAGAAACAATTTAAATTTAGCTTCAAACCATTTAAACTAGTACTGCGGTAGAGTGGGGGGGGTACCTTTATTGAAGTCAAAATTTTAATTCATGATAGCGGCGCTGCAATCAGAAAAGCGCTAGAAAGGCGCATTTAAGACTAATAAAAACGTGACAAAAAAAAATGAGCAACTTTTAAATTTGTTTACGCTTTTTCCTTGATCTTTTATCTCTTTTCAATAAAATAACTTTTTTGTTTTACTTTGCTTTCCTAATTGCAGCGCTGTTATTATGAACTAAAATTTTGACATTAATAAGCGACCTACCCCAACCACGACTGATAGTGAAAGGGCATCCGATCAGCCAGCGTTTACGTCCCCTAGATCCCCATACTCACTCACTTAACGGAGGAAAAACAAAAACATTCCTAACAGAGATGCACAAAATGGAGAGTGTTACAGAACGGTCTCAAACTCAATCTTATCATTAAAAATTATTGAGACTTCACTATTTATCGTTTTGTTTTGAAATAACTTTTTGTTTTCATTTTTATAATTTTTTGTATTTTAAATCTGAATAAATTTTATTATTTAAATATTTTTGTTTCATTCGCTCCTGTTTATACAAGAAAATTTAGAGGGCGCGAACGGCGAATGTTACAGTAACAAAGCGTACAAATAATGAAATAATTTTAGAGGAGGTGGTGAAAAAGTGTGCGCATCATTGTGTTAGAATATTACTGGATGTTTAAATTTACAATGGAATAATCCATTGTAACGCGTTTTTCAGAGACCTAAAAATAAATAATCACTTACTATATGGACTAAACAATTCGGTAATATCTTCATTTTTCCAATGTTTTGGAAACGTCATATGAAAAACATTTTCTCTTGTGGGGTTCGCTAAAAGAAAAAATATACTTAACATTGTGAAAACTTTTATTATAATTATAGTCATGGGCGTACGCAAGGGAAGCAAGTGGCAGCTCCCCACCCTGGGATCTAGAATCTATACATGGTATAAAAGGAAGTCTCGGTAGGTGTCTGCCTGTGTGGATGTCTGTACCGACTAATCTCGAAAACTACTGAACGGATTTGAATATTTTTTTCAACTTTTTATCTTTTGATAATTTATTTTTCGGTGAAGGTTTAAATCTATACTAGCTGTATGGGTGCAAATTGGATTGAAACAAGCCGTGAGGTGGGTCGTTTATTAGGACTAGAGTGCGACCCTTGAGGTCCACACGACGAACTTCCCAGTTTGATAAATATTTAATAATAATAATTAAATTAGATATTACACAGAAAAGTAATCATTTTAATCATTAAAACATAATTATTATTTATTTTTAACAATTAAAAAAAACAAAAAAAACGGCTAAATTTATGTCGGATCAAAATGACGTTAACACGCCTCGATTGACGCCCTTACGAAGTCAATATAATTTTTTATTCGCGAGATATTGTGTAAAATCTACTTTTTTGGCGTCTATTTGGTTAAGAAAAAAGAACGGCTGAACCGATTTTAAAAAAATTTCTTTCAGATCATATTTACGTTAATACGCGTCGATTGGCACCCTAACGTAGTCGATATCATTTTTCATTCTCGAGATTTCGTCTTAGAAAGAAATGGACACATACGTACACACACACACACACACAGACATCTTTCTAAAAATAGTGCAGTGACCTTGAAACATAAAAATTTGTTAAACATTTTGATTTCGATTTTCGGACCCATTACAATAACTTCCAATGGGAAGGTAATAAAGTTTGAGCAAACAAACGAGTGCACCCGGATGGGGCATCTAGTAATCGAATAGTGGGAAAATTCATGAAGCTTATTTCCCTTTTATTTCTCGTTAGCGAACATTGGCGCCTAAAAATTCTCCGAATTAGGTATTTAAGTTTAAAAAAAATTATTAATTTTTTATTTTTTTCTAATAATTTAACATAAATAATATTGAAAATCGAAAAGAAAAATTTTTTTAAAGCTATAGATAAATTACAAAAAATTAATTAAAATGTATAAAAATTTAAAAAATATCACGTGACTTCAAAACGCGCCAGGAATGTTTGTGACGTCGTTATGTTAAAATGTGTCTGCATTTGTTGGTATTTGTGTATATGTATTACACATACTATCAAAAATAATAAACTTTTAACTTGGTAACCATGGATACAAAGACCATAGATAACATAATGACGTCACACGCGTTCGGATTGTTTCGGCGCGTTATCGGAACTGTGTTTAAAAATTAATTTTTATTTAAATATAACTTTTTAATTAGTAAGCAAAAAAATTAAATAAAAACAGTTTTGCTATAAAACTTGATGTGGTCCTTCCATTTAAGTAAAAAAAAAAAATTCGTTTAAAAACCCAATTGCACTTAGAACGTTTGAACTACCGTTTATGGCTTAATTGTAGTATGATAACCGGATGTCGATGTTTACTCTCATACCTCTTGCCACCCCTTTACAAAATTCTGCGTACGCCCTAGATTATGATACTTACGATCTGGTCCGTCAGTATTAATATAACCTATATCTGCCAGTTTTTGTATGAATATTCTGCAAAAATAAAAAATATTTTGAAAAAAACCTTTATACTATACCTATAATACCTACTCCACCCATAGGTCCCGCCAATAGTGTATTTGTATTATTTAAGGTAAAAGCCACTAAATTGTTCTGCATGACATGGAAACCTAACGATACCTCAAAAAATCTGAAAAAACACTAATTTTTCTTTTCTTTTTAACCGACTTCAAAAAAAGGAGGTGGTTCTCAATTCGGTTGTATTTTTTTATGTTTGTTACCTCATTACTCAGTCATTTATAAACCGATTTTGAAAATTTTTTTTTGTTTGAAAGGATATACTTTCAGAATGGTCCCATAAAAATTTTATCAAAATCGGTTCAGTAGTTCGGCTGATTTTAATAAAAGTAAGTAACGGCGTGTGATTCTTTAAGGTAATGTCACTTTTTGTTGACATATCAGACAGCGTAAAAAAGTCGGTTTAATAAAGGGTAAGTTCGGTTTTACGCTCAGATTGATCGGAGTGCTCTAATACGTTCGAATTTAACATTTATATGTTCTGAAAGATCTCTATCCTGCGTTCGGTTTTAAAATCTGGAGCAGATCGAGCGCGCTCGATTTGCTCCGAGGAAAGCGAGCGAGCAAGCAGATTTAACCAACTTCAGAGCATTCATTTTAAAAATGAGCGGAAACCCTTGTTGTGAGAATAGATAAATTTCGAAGTTTATTTATATGAGGTAATTTTTCAATAGGTAAAAATACACGAATAATATTTATTCAAAGAATAGTAATAACCAATAAGTCTATATCGCACAGAATGATTAAATAAAATATTTATTATATCTATGGGTCGAAAAAATCAACAACTGGTGGTACTATTAATTTTAAAATAAAGGAATAAAAACGAAAAAAATTGTGAATCATGATTTATTATTATAACAATGTTGAATTAAATCAAAATGAGGAGCAATAAAGAATGTATTTCGGCTTTAGTAATAAGAATTTAACTTGCTGGGGGCATTTTATTCTGACGTTTGGAAAAATCTGCTAGATTACGTTCGGAATTGTTTAGATGGCTCGATTTACTCGCTTGTCACGTGACCAAAAATCTGTTCGCTCGGCTCGATCAATCGAGCGTAAAACCGAACTTACCCAATAGTGAGTAACGGCGTGTGATTCTTTTAAGGTAAATGTCACTTTTTGACACTAAAAAGTAAAAAATATAAAACTTTTTAACAAAAAAAAACCTCCTTCAAAAAACCACCAAAAAGAGAAAAATAATGAAATTTTGAAGTCTGTGCCAATTTAATAAAATATGAAGTCGGTTAAAAAGAAGATGTTAATTACTACACTATACTTTTTAACCGACTTCATATTTTATTAAATTGGCACAGACCTCAAAATTTCATTATTTTTCTCTTTTTAGTGGTTTTTTGAAGGAGGTTTTTTTTTTGTTAAAAAGTTTTTTTCAGAATATTAAGTGATATATTTTAAACTCCACTATTTCAAAAGTTTCCCAATGCTATTTAATTCACAAACAAATTTTACTTACTTATTTAAGTATGGCTGCAAGATTTTCGAATCTCTTAGAATTGGTTCTTCTTCATTTGCTTTCTTACCTTTAAAAATATAATGATATTAAAAATATGATAGTCTACAAACTACAAGTATAATATATTATACTCTATACATTAGGGATGTTACGGAGTCGACTCCGAATCCGAAAAGTCAGAACCTCCGGTTCTAATTGTACCTCCAAATCCAGCTCCGGTAAATTCAAAACGGAGATTTAGCAGAACTTAGCAGACCGCCGACAAACGACGAAGAGTGTTCGGTCGCCGTCAAGCGTAATGCGAGTTGCGACAAATTGCAACTGTGTTTAGTGTTTACTAGTGTTGTGCATAATAATAATTTTTGTAATTTAAATTACGCAATTATTAAAAATTATTGATAATTAATAATTCTTTTTTATAGAATTAAAAATTATTTAATAATTTACTCAATAATTTACAATCGTCAATAAAAAATTATTACTTCCCACCTCTACTATGGTAGGGAAGTAATGGATTCAGTCCGAAAAAAATATTTCGAGATTTTAACAGATTTTCACGTTTTGAGACCCTAGCGATCGTTTAAGATCATTTTCTGACTGATGTCTGTATGTGTGTGTGTGTGTGTGTATGTGTGTGTGTGTATGTGTGTGTGTGTGTATGTATGTGGTCAATTTTTCGCCTTCGATATCTTAAGAACGGAACAACATACGGGCATGCCGATTGTTCTATTGTGTTTATCAGCCTTTAACTTAGATCTGATTAGATTTTGAGTCAAATCGGTTCAGTGGATCCTGAGATATTCAAAAAAACGTCCTCAATGTCACGTATTAACATAGGTAAAAAAAAATATAAATGAATTCTAGATGTTATAATATGAAAAAAATGTAAATATTTTTTTTCTCTAAAATGTATAGTTTTCGAGAAAAAAAATATTTTACTAAAAAAAATAAAAATTGTACGTAAATCAAGGTAACCATGATTTTTGCTATATTAAGTTAGCCATCAGTAGATCACCAAACAAAAAAGAGGGCCATGCTTTTTTCAAAGAATAAAAATTAAATTGTGTTTTAAAGACCACCAACAGCTAAGGTTATTTGGGCCTAGTCAAAGAATAAAAAAAAGAGTGTTTATTTTTTGCAAATATTTACTAGGTGGGAAGTATAGGACTGGTCATCAGTCGAATTTTTTTTTAATTCATTTATGGTCAATTAAAAATTACAATTTATTTTTTAATTCTTCTATTGTCAATTAAACATTAATTTATAACTGTTTTCTGCAAATTTCAATTTGATTTTGTGACCTGACTCCGCGTTTGATAAAACTACTTCCGGAACATCCCTGCTATACATTAAGTAAATATTTCGACAACTTACCTAAATAGTTCGCCATTGTAATAAAACATAGTCCGGTAATAAATGCATCAAAAGCAGCCTCATGATATTTGTCTTCGGCTCTGAGATATCCTTTTGCGTCATTTTCAATAGCTGTATATCCAAATTTACAATTAATTATCTTATACATGCTACTTCAATAAATTATTCAATTATTTTAATAGTAGGTAATTGAAATAACAGTTCTTTATTGTCTAAGGGTGCCCTTCTCCTCAAACTCCCATTTAGCTAGGGCTACTAGAATGAAAAAGATTTCCGGAGAAAATTTCTGATTTCCCAGAAAGATTCGGGACTTTCTTTTATCTCGCGTATGCGCGACAGCGTAGCCAGCGAATACGTAAAGGAGAAGCAGAGGTTCATTGTTTCTAACGCAATACAATTTGAAAGAAACTTCGTGAAAATTTTTACAAGATGGCTTTAAATCAAAAAGAAATCTTGCGCGAAATCGCATGCTGTGAAAAATATAAAGTCTAAATGATTTAATAATCAAATCAAAAGAGGAGTTCATTCCACAAGCGTTCACATACCAAATAGGTAGTGAAAAATTTTTCTTAACAATGCAATCGGCAGATTACGCCATCATGATGTTAAACGTCAAATGATTGTTATAGGATATACAAGGAAAAAATCTAAATGATTTCTGTTAATAAATATTTTAATTGAAGTGATTGATATTTCATTTTTGATCACATTTACGAACATTTAGGACACAAGAATTCCTCCCGCATTTCAGTCAGTATTAGAATCCCGGCCATTTCTGAAAAAATTCAGATGTATGGCAACCCTACATTCAGCTCGACAGCCCGTAATTTAAAACCTTCCCGCAAAAATGCAACACAATATAAAACAAGCCTTATCCAAATTGATTCAATGATTTATATGCTGGGATAATTCAATAGCAGATGGCAGAACTAACTTAATTAAAAAATTGATGCAGTCGCCATTTGTACTTTGTTAAAAAATATGGAACTATGAAAGTAGATTAATTATTGTACCATGATTCAAAAGTTATATGTATCATTTACTTTTTGCTTTGTTGCAGTAAAAATTAAATAATTTTCTATATTATATAGTTCTCTTGCCTAAACTACAAATGGTGGCTTGCTTCACTTTTATGTAATTATTATAATTTACATACCAACTGTAGGAATAGCAAATGGTGATTTTTCAAGACTATTCAACAGTGGTGCCAACACCGTCGATTCTATGTGATCCTTAAATGTTTCTGTACTCGCCATAACTTTAGTATCAATTAATCTGAAAAATGAGTATTTTCTCAATATCAAATTTTGCTATTCCAACTCCACAAGTGGGGAATGGTACTAATTTAGGTTTTCAAAATTTTACAATATTATTTTTTCATTTGGAAGTCCTCCGGATCCAAAAAAACATATTTTACCATTCCAACTCCACAAGTGAGGAATGGGTACTAATTTGGACCAAAATTTACTTTTAAAAATTTTACAATATTTTTTCGTTTTGAGGTCCCCCGAAGCCAAAAAACATATTTTTTTCTGTTAGTCTGTGAGCACGATATAGGTCAAACGGGTGAGCGGATCATAACCAAATTGTGGTAGGATATTTGACGCGTAAAAAGGAAGAGCCCTATTGTTTTTGGGGAAAATCGGCGCATGCGCGGAAGAGATATGTACTATAACGTTGATTTTTCTATTATAATGGTAAATTTTTATAACGGTTCTATTCGTTTTTGCAATAACCAATCAGAAATGATTGATCTGTCAAAAAGAAATGAGTTATCTGACAAGCATGCCTAGGTTAATTTTTACGTGTGAAACCATATGTAACTATGGAAGTGAAAACAAATACCAAATACAGGGTGTTTCATAATATATGCGCAGGACTTCAGGGTACCTATTGTGTAACTCATTTCTAGTGATATCACTAAAGTGAGATTGTTCACGCGAATATGCATTTTTCGCACTAGTGAAATAGAACCATTTAACGTGAATTTATTCGCCATCGAATTTGTCAGTGAAACGTGAAATATTTCACCGTGCACTGACAAATTCGATGGCGAATAAATTCACGTTAAATGGTTCTATTTCACTAGTGCGAAAAATGCATATTCGCGTGAACAATCTCACTTTAGTGATATCACTAGAAATGAGTTACACAATAGGTACCCAGGATGTGATAGCTCGTCCAAAAATATGAAAAAAAGTTTCTATTAACTTACCCTCTAAATGCACCATTTTAGAGATACAGGGTGTTGATACAGGGTGTTTGGGGAATTTAAGACAACTTTTGTGTCATTTTTTCATTTTTTTTTTAATTTTGCAATTATGAAGTTAACGTTTGGTTTTGTTACTTGTTCTAACGTTTAAACAAATTTTGTTTAATTAGTAAGAAAAAAATTTTATTTAAAAAAATTGACCTTGTTTTTCAACATAAAAGTTGATTTTTCTCGAAAACGATCGACTTTAGAGCTTATGACCAAGAGTATCTTTTTGTGTAGAAAACATTTGCGGTCCAAATGGGCGTCTCAAAACCGTACTTTTTCCAGTAGTGTAGAAGTTGAGGAGAAAAACACCCACTACCCCTTCAAAATCTTCATAGCTTATTATGAGTAGAAAATGCTTACAAAAGCTGTTTTCTGTACGATAAACGGTTCCGGAGATATTCGCAAAAAACGAAATTTTTTTTTCAATTTCAACACCCTGTATCTCTAAAATGGTGCATTTTAGAGGGTAAGTTAATAGAAACTTTTTTCATATTTTTGGACGAGCTATCACATCCTGAAGTCCTGCGCATATATTATAAAACACGCTGTATTACAATATAAATATTTAATACTCGCCATTACCTGCGTCATCGCACACGTTAAGAGAAATTTTGTTTTATTTATTATAATAATATGTCAAATGTCAGTATTTTTGAAGTTGGAATGGTCCCGTGTCCAATTGGCTGGAATTTTTTTACATACATTTCCTAGAGATTTTACTAGCCCTAAAGCCGCGTACAGACCGAAGACACATGTGTTCAGATATCTGGAGCCATTGTGTTTGGTGTGTACAGCGTCACCGAACGTGACTGAGAGCATTTTTGAACGCAATCATTAGCTTTAGTTTATGTTCGCTCAACAACGGACGTACTATAGACCAAGAGGCGGGCGTTAATATATGAAGCTCATTTGTGACAGGATGAAATTTTCAGGGAAGGTAGTATGAATTATGACAAAGAAAAAGCGCTAGGGTTGCCTAGTCAAATCCTGGTGCGACGGCCGGGATAAGCCACTTCCGGTGCAAAATGTCAATTTTTATATGTATATGTATATATGTATAAATTCAAACAGCTCAAAATTACAAAGTGGCCCTTTGTCCAGCATGGTAACCATAGTTTTTAAGAAAATGACATTTCGAAAATTATAAATTGTTAATAACTGCTCAAAATTGGATAAAATATAATAGTTAAATCCTGTATCACGGAAAAGAAAAGTTATACATTTTGTAAAGTAGTATCAGTATATGCAAAAATTTAAATTTTTGATGTGAAACATCTTTAGGTACGGGTGTAAAGTCGTTTAAATGGAACGTCGCCAAATGTCATTTGTTATTGCATTTTGAAACTACGTGGTCAATAATTATAGTTTTTTTACTAACATTATCAGCGGTAATGTGTCATGCATCGTTTTTTTTTTTTTTTTTATTAAAAAAACAGATAGATTATTATGTATTGTTTTTTTTCTTATTGAAAAATTATTAATGTGATATTTTTTAGCACCTTACCTATATTAAAAATGTTAAAAATTCAATTTTCAACAAAAAATATCTCGCATTATTTTCTAATTTAACTAGCATAAAGAGATACCTTTATTAAAAAAATATATATAATTTTTATTTCATGATTTTCTTGACTTTTTTTCAAAGCAACTACCTTAAACTACGTTTTGTTTAAAAATGTTTACATAATATTATTGTAAAAAAAAAAATAAATATTTTAATAGCACGTTAATATAAGTATGCTTAGAATAAGTAATTTAATAATAATTCATAAAATGTTATTGCCTTTGTTCGGAACATTTTTGAATAGTTTAATGTATAGTAAACTATATTGAAACTCATGTCGATCACTCACGTATGTAATATAATAAAATTAAAAAACCGGTTGATTTGTGAATCAGAATTGTCAATCATTGGCAATGTTTGCCTTCTTCAGGCCTAAAATTACATAATTCTAATAATGTAATTTTTAACTATTTTGTTGCCTTCTTCAAGCCTAAAATTACATAATTATAATAATGTAATTTTAGGCTTGAAGAAGGCAACAAAATAGTTGCTGAAAAGTTGCCATAATAAAGATTGACAATCCTGACCCACAAATCAATCGGTTTTTTCTTTTATTATAGTAAATTATTATTATTTCCCATTTTTTCATTATAGTTATTTTGGTTTTACATTCGCTTAGTTAACTTTATACCTGCGTCTAATTAAGTTGAATTTCAAGAAAAAATATTAATCGAGGTTCAGTAAAGTCAAATGCTTCAATTAGTTTTTAGTGTCAAACCAAATTTAAAATCACAAACAAAAATCAACCTTTTTTCTCTTTTCGAAACAAACTCCAAACCACCTTTTTTAAAACTTTTATTACAGGTTACTACGACCTTCAAGTAAGTAATTTATACTAATTTATATAAGAGGTGCACGTTGAATTACGTTGAAAAATAAAAATAAGAAATTGCTACCCTAAAATACATAAATTCTTGGGAAAATTGTCAATACCAGATTCAGGCAATTCCTGCGTAATTATACGGATATGAGTTAGAAACCAAATGCGTTGAAAACATAAAGTTATAAATAACTAGACATACGTATGAATGTTTGCCAAACACAAGGCCGATAACTCATTTCAGAACGGTTACAATATATAAGTATACATATATACATAATGTTATTTGACAGCTTTTAAAATGTCAAAAAAACAAATATAATTTATAAGTTTTCAATGTGTTACCCAAAATTTCCTTAGGCAACCCTATGTATTTCAATACAGCTCTTCGAGATCTACAATATGGCGTCAATTGTATGCTGTCATATAATGACGAAAGATAATTATGAGCTAATGAAATATGTGTATTTTGCACCGGAAGTGAGCTCCTCCCGGCCTTCGCACCAGGATTTGACGAGGCAACCCTAGCACTTATTCTTTGTCATACTAGATTCTACCTTCCCTGAAAATTTCATCCTGTCACAAATGAGCTATATAAATTTACGCCTACCTCTCGACCTACTACATTAGTTGGCACTGCTACCTAAGGTCGGGTAGGCAAAGTAGTCAAAAACTTTCACTTCTACCTTGTGGTTTTAAGCGCATACTAGTTTTTTTTTTTGTTTATCAATTTGCGATTAAATTAAAAGTTTCTCTAGTAAGAGTTAAGACAAAGGGGTGTTGATCCGCCATGTTTTTCAACCAACATTTAATTTGACGTCATTCAAAGCGTAATTCACATGATTGTTTTCTAGGTAACGTAATAATTGTCTCAGCTGCTGTCAGTGCAAAAAAGTGAAACGCGAAATATTTTTTGTTACGTTTCCAAAGTTTTCAAAAGTACGCGCGTATTTTCACTACACTCCCTTCCATTGTTGTGGCTAAATATGGCGCCTTTGTCCTAACTCTTACAAGAGCAACTCTAGATTAAATTCAAAATGGCTGACTTCTATAGTCATTAACTGAAATTAATTCTAAGCGGGATGAACTCGAAACAAATATGGTCGCTGCTGAATGTCAGAAGACCATAGATTTAGAAATGGACAACTAGAATCAAGTATTCTAGCACCTTCTTCCATACACCTCACTCTACGTTTTTCATGCATGTCACTTTCACTTAGTCCAATGTATTTCCATACATCGATATAATTTAATGCATGTAATCTGTCATGTTTTGTTGATTCTGTCAAAACACGGATTCAGAGTGAAGCTAGCGTTGCTAGTCCATAGTTGTATCGTCAAAGATCAGAGCACGTGACGAACTCTATTGACTTGTTAAAATTACAAGTGCATCCCGCTTAGAACATTTCCCATGCTGCCACCTATAGTTCGATTTAATTGCCAATACTTTTATATTTTATCTACTAAGTGGATTGAGAACACATGAAAACATCTTTATGAACCATGATAATTAATTTTATTTATTGCATTCTATCTTTGTCGCGCTACTCATTTTATCATGTCTTCCTTGTTACAAAATGTTATAATTACCACAAAACACCAAACCATAATAAACACTCTCGACGTACGTTTCGCCAACCAAGTTGGCGAAACGTACGTCGAGAGTGTTTGTTATGGTTTGGTGTTTTGTGGTAATTATAACATTTCGTATCTTTACACCAAAGGTTCCGCCACTTTTTATTCCTTGTTACACTCATTTTCTATGTTCTCAATCCTATGATACACCCTGTAGTTAAAATAAATGAAATAAATTTAAGAATTTTTTTAAATACCTGGGAAACAGGCACACTGTCAGCTCTTTAAATTCTTGAAAACTATCTGGGATTGGATATAAAAATTGGTTGATGCTGTGCATTATATCTAATAAGATATTATGTCCAACTACCAGTTTTCTCTGAAATGAATAAAACATTGCATTGATAACATAATTTATGGGGCAATAAAAGATCAAACGCGAAAGTGTTCACATTTTAAAACAAACGCGAAACAGATTAGATTAGACTGCAGACGCTCAATGAGCCATTTTCCTGTGAGTAGTTCCTTCAATTATCCACGAGAGGCAGCACTTGTGGTAGGTACAAACATTATTAATTATTCCCCATTAGTGTCGTGTCATTTTAGTGTTATAACTAAATCATTTAATTAATTTAATAATAATTTAATAATTAAGTTATACCACTAAAATGACACGACACTAATGGGGAATAAATAACGTTTGTACCTACCACAAGTTTTGCCTCTCGTGGATAATTGAAGGAACTACTTTCAGGAAAATGGCTCATTACACGCGAAACAAGTCATCAACATTATCAGTATGTATTTCAGAATTGCTGTTTTTGGCTAACGAACTATGTACTTTGGTTTTGTAATTTGGGTATACTGACTTTGATGATAACTTTATTGTTTAATCTGGATCGTTTTTAACGGGACAGAACCGTTTTTTTGCAATGTCTCAGCTGTCCTATTTTTATTTTCAGTTTTTTTAGACCCCTACAATATTAAGGTTCTAAATGCACGTGGAGACGCACTATGGAAGCCGAAATGAGAGAATATGGCGTCACCTGGCAAGAAGTTAAGAGACTCGCTCTCGATAGACCTCGTTTCAGAGCATTTGTAGAAGCCCTATGTTCCTAAAGGAACCAAAGGAATTTAATATATATAAATATATATATAAATGCACGTTTATTAGGCCAATGAATGCATTTATAGACATTTGTTTTAACACTTTTAAAGCTTCCAAGTTAAATTTCACTTACCGTTTCTGATATAAGTTTAATTATTGTTGACATGCCAATGGAATTTTCTAATTGTGTGTTTTCTTCTGTTTGTATTTCCTGTTCCCTTTTTTCCTGTTCTTCTTTGCTTCCTAATGGTTTAATATGGAATTGAAATTTGCCTTCTGAGTTTTTCTTTCTGTCGATTGTTATCTGACCCCAAAATTTCTTAGCAACGTTATTATAAATAATACGTCTCATATAAGCATTATAATCATCAAGTATTAATTCGGGATCAGGATCCGTTGATTCTAACAAATCTTCTATGCGTTGACTAAAATAAAATAATTTCCTTGTTACAATTATTTGTTTAAGATCGTCTGAGTAAAAATGTACTGTCTGAATTTTTCATATCAGAGAACGCTTAAGCTCAAAATATATTAAAAACTTTTTAGACTTGTTTTAATATAGTGAATTCTTTCTAAGATTAAAATCACTTTTTCTAAAAGAGAGACATTCTTACAACGAGATCAACAGAAAACTAACAGCGTGTTCTTACGGAGAGCCGACGGTAGTGCAGATAGTTCTCTACTAACATCATCCGATAAGTAGGAAACGCAATCTCGAGTCGAGAAAGGCAATTCGAGATCTCGTGCGATAAGTCTGGGTTCGAGATTGGCCATTCGAGATCTCGCCAGATTGTCTGGCGAGATCTCGATTAATCTCGACAATATCGAGATTTCGCTAACTTTTAAAAAGAACGTATTATTTTTTATCAAAAATGCTTAAACTTAATGAAAACTACTTACTTGGTTATATTTTGAAAATAAAACAAAACATTAATTGAATCTTGAAACAAAAAAATCAACGTTTATTTAAAAAAAAGTAATAAATAATAATCATCTGCACAGTGCACTAGCAGCATTATGCAACAAATCAGCACACGCACACAGGGACACGTCACACAGCACACTAATGTTAATTACTTATTTTGGAAACAACTTCTTAGGAAGCATAGTGTACTTATAGACCAAGAGCCGGGCGTTAATATATGAAGCTCATTTGTCACAGGATGAAATTTTCAGGGAAGGTAGTATTTATTATGACAAAGAAAAAGCGCTAGGGTTGCCTAGTCAAATCCTGGTGCGACGGCCTTGATAAGCCACTTCCGGTGCAAACTGTCAATTTTTATATGTATATGTATATATGTATAAATTGAAACAGCTCAAAATTACAAAGTGGCCCTTAGTCCAGCATGGTAACCATAGTTTTTAAGAAAATGACATTTCGAAAATTATAAATTGTTAATAACTGCTCAAAATTGGATAAAATATAATAGTTAAATCCTGTATCACGAAAAAGAAAAGTTATACATATATTAGGGTGTTATCGGCCAAGCGGCATCTAAGATCCGCTGCTAAGAGGCCTGCAGCTGAGAAAACCCGCTCGGCCTCCACACTGGTTGGTACTATGGTAAGTAGGTTGTGTACGCGAATTTCAGTAACACTGCCGCGCAACGATCAACACGAATGATTCGCGCGCGTTCGTTCTTGAAATCTCGTTCGAGATTTCAAGAACGAGAGTGCCTGCCCACGAGATTGAATCTCGAAAAATGGCTCGAGATCTCACTAAAATCGAAATCTCGCGAGCTCGAGATTGCATTCCCTAGCGGTAAGCAAATCTTGCATATTATGTAATATACTGCTATTTGTGACGTGACAGTCTTTTGTTATTATTTTTTTTTGCAATGGTCGATATGCTGTTGGGATTCTGACTTATGTAAAATTTTATTTATGTAAGGAGTCTCGGAACCGTTTATTTATGTCGAGAACTGTCTGTATATTATGGGTTGCAATGTCATTAATAGTTCACCAAAAATTAAAAATGAACTTAATAAACAGAAACTTACCAAATAAAATTTATTTTTGCTTGTTCGTTTGGTGGGATTTTCATTTCATTATAGTTTTCACCTGCCCTAGTTTTCCTCCTCTCTTCCAGTATATCACGGAACCTTTCTTCATCAGGTTTAGATAAATATGGTATACCCTCATTGAAAAGTTTATTAAAATCAAATTTCTTTGTAGCCAAAAAATTTATAGAAGACGCTTGACACATAAAACGTTTGTCGGGACAGTTAGCCATTGGATACGGAAATATAAAAAAATTGTAACAACTTTGTTTATAACTCGATGATTCACTATCATACCTACACGAAAAATAGTCTAATATTAAATTACAATTTTTTTCCCTAACGCAATATATTTGTATGAAAATTTACCAACTGTAATTTCAGTTCACATATTAATAAATAATAAATACCTAAATGCACATAGACCAAACTGAACCAATAAAAATTGTTTTGAGCCGTTTCGTATTTTTGAAAATGCTTCGCTTAGTGTATCGTATGCATTTACTTCGGGTCCATTATGAAGACCCGTAAACTCCCCATCAATACCAAGAAAAGTGGCATCCTTGATAGTTTTTTCAATTTCTGGCAATAGCTGCCTAAAATCTACAGAAAATTTAAACAAATATAAACTTAATATTATATACTGCTTTCATACAGAAATAATTAATAACAGACGATGTTGGCAGCCATAATACTTTGTTTGAATATAGCTTTAAAAACCAATCTTAACACGATCTCTACCTTTTTTATTTAATAGTTATTAAAAACAGTATTCGTTCCTTACAATCATTTAAAAATTAAGAAAAATCATTAAAAACATATGAACCAGAAATGATTGCTTTGGCGCGAGGAGTCGCGACTCGCGCAAAGTCAATCTTTGCCGGAGTCAGAATAAAAGATTAACTGAAATTAATAAATGTAGCATTTTTATCTTGTATTTAAGACAATTTAAAAATAATTGGCTAACAATGTATTCCATATTACTGATATTATGATTTTTATGAGAAAAAACGAAATTCTTTTAAAAATAATTTTAAAAAATTAACAGAAAAAATTTTCTTACTTGATCTTGTAACTTCCATCGTTCACCGGTTGATACTATCGTCTGCAAGTTACAACTCAAATTTCAATATTTGAGTAGTAAAAAAACTAACAAAATATTTAAAAAATTAAATTAGTATTTTTTAAATGAATTCCAAAGATTGAGGTTAGAAATAATAGGGAATTTACGGTTTACCATTTTTAGATGTCAAGTCATTAGTGAATAATTTCGTGTGTAAATGTCAAATTTAGAAAAGATTAACATTTTTTATATTTACAAAAAAATAAAAAGGGCATTTTTCTAGTAAATAATGGCTAGCAGCAGATTAGAAAAAGTCGGAACTATATTTTCCAGGTAGTACTTATTATTTTATATGTATTTTTACAATTTCAGTTTTGAGGTTAACAACATAATTTTTTGTACTTTTTTAACACCAAATCATAGATATTTGAGAAACGATTCAATTAATAAACAAATGATACATTGAATAAAATTTAAGCTTTTTAACAAAATGTATGATTTAACAGAATTTCAGGTTTGATGAGGACTGGAGCATTGAAGCATGAAGATAGACCGCTATGGTATGATGTCTATAAGGCATTTCCACCTACTGAAGAACCTCGTTTTGATCGTCCAGCACCGGACATACCAATCAAACGGATATTCTACAAAGAAGATAATATTAGAGCGTGAGTATATAAAAAATATGGGTAAGTAACATTCTACAGAGAATGGATACATGCCATATTGACATTGTACACTGAAAGTCTGAAATCTGAACAGAATAATTGGTATATAATAAAATCAATCGATTTAAAACCCATATTATTCACATAACAATGAGAGGTGAAAATAATAAATATCTCAGACAGCTAGGCTGCCATGATTTTTGAGCTATATCTAAGAAAAAATCAAATGACCACTGTCGGGACTTGAACCCGAAACCCCCAATTTCCGGCTAGATTGTTCACGTACGATTTTAAAAGAACTCGGCACCCTACCCCACCTCGCGAAAAACGGCATAGCATTCGCCACTAACACCCTCTCGCGAGAAATTCGAAACTCCCCCTGCGGGAAACTCTGCCACCCCCCGCGAGCGTTTAAAAATTCACCAAAAATTGTGTATTCATTCTGTAGAATTTTACCAAAATATGTTTGTCAAGTTCAGTTTATAACATAGCTTAATTAATGTACTTGTCCTTTTTAGTCAATTTCATAATAAAGTATCAAAAAATCTGGGTGCTGTTAATTTAAGTAATAATGAAACTAAAACAGCAACTCAACACTTTTTGAGAGTGTATAATGAACTCAGTGTGAAAAGTAATGAAGACACAAATAAAGAGGAGTTTTTTGATAATGTTTTTGAAGTTTGGCAGTCACAACGCTCCTCAAAATCGAAAATACGAAATGAACTAAAGAGTGAGCCAACTCACGAGAGTAAACCAGTAATTAGTATTGAAAATGTTTTTAAAATAGACGACGAAACAGCTACTAGTAATTTAAATAAAGAAAATGTAAAAATTGCGGATTCGTCAGATGAAAGCATAGGTAAACTAAATAAAGGGACAATTTCTGCAGATTTTTTTAAGTTGCAAGAAAAAATAGACTCGTTATCTCCTGATGAAACAGAAAACAAAAGTGAAACGACAAAACCCAGCAAAGAATAAAATGTAACGAAAATGAAATATTGAGAAAGGAAAAAGTTAGTAAATAAATAGTACTAATTATTTTAATATAATTATTTTTTTTCATCCATGTAGCATTAAATAAACATAAAATAGAGCAAAACAGCCTCATTTGCTTATAGTACATACTTTTCTTGAAAAAAAAAGAAGAAATTATAAAAATATTTTTTCTTTATGTGTCCATGGTCAATATAATCCTCTATTTCAGTTAAGCTTAGGGTACACATGCTTAATAATAAGCATGCTTGGTTGCTAGTAGTTAGCATGCTCAAAAATACATTTGCTTGTGATAAGTATACTCCTGAAAAAGCTACTGGTACAGATACAAATGCTACAACGTAGTACAAAGCATGTTTATTATCTGTCTAGATGGATAATAAGCAAGTTGACAATATTGAACCGAATCAACGATACGTAACGAAATCAATAAAATCATCTTAATAAATTTTATAAACTACTGACTGAAGGATACAGCATGCTTATAAGCAAACCCGTTCCACTCTCGCCTCAGGAAGCATGCTTGAAAATAAACAGTCATTTGATTTTTGAGCATGCTTTAATAAGCATTCTTAATTCTAGCAATGTTCTGTACAAACACAAGCAATAGGTAGCATTTGCTCGATAATAGCATGCTTCCGTGCTACTTAGTAGCATGCGTATAATTTATTTTTCAGCAAAGAATAATTTATGGTACAGATAACACATGCTTTTATTGTGTAGCCGCAATCAAAATATATGGATAGTATAAACATAATAACTAATAAATAAAATAACAAAAAAAAAACTATTAATTATAAACAAACAAATAAAATAACAAGCAACAAATATTTAACAAGAAATAAATAAATAAAATACCAACAAAATAAATAAAACAACATTTTTAAAAGAAATAAAAAACTCCCTCAAAGAATAAAACAAATGCAGCAGTAAAGTTTTTCAGTACAACTTTAAATTGCTTTTTTGTCTGTATAGTTATTTCTGTAGGTAAGTATTAAAAATGTTAAGTCCGATATAGGTCATATGTTTTTGTGAAAGCGTCAGCGAGTACAGTGGTAAATGTAAATTATTTTTGTGGCACATATCATGGGTATGCACGAAGCTATTTAAGACCGGAAATGATCCATCGAGCATTATAACTGCTCAATATAAAAAAAATCAATCCTCCCGAAATCGTTGGTAAAAATTATGATAAAAAAAATATTGAATTTAGTGGGCAACCTAAATTAAGTAATTCTAAAAATGCAAATATTCTTATGGCAGATTTTATTCAGCTTTTACAACAGAAAAAAGTCGATGTGGACTGACTGTTAAAAATAAAATATGATATTTAGACTATAACCAAAAATTAATTTTAAAATTAAAAGTTGAACAATTTTAAATTGAAGTGAAGCAAAATAATTTACAATGGCTCAATGCCTGACAATACCGGGTCACTGCATCAGATTGCAAATCTTTTTATACAAGCAAAGATTTGAGTAATTCAATATGTAAATACAAAATTATGGCATGAAGCAAAAGAGATAAGTCATTTAGCTCAAATAGCCTACTATCGTGGGAATGAAGCAACTGTGATTCGAGATTGTTTGACATCTATAGAGCTCAGATAAAAAAGCCTGGGATTATAATAAATAATCAATTTCCGGGACTTGGTTGTAGTCCAGATGAATTAGTTTATGAAAATAACGAGCTTTTGTATCGTATTGAAGTTAAATGTCCAATAAATTGAGAAATTGTTCACTACTGACTTTAACTGAAATCAAGGATCCGGATAATATGTGCTATACTGTAAAAAACAATCAAATTACTTTCAAAAGAAACCGTACTTATTACTATCAAATTCAGTTAACATTAGCTATTTTAGAATTACAAAATTGTAAATTTACTTTTTGGACTCCACTGAATGGTTTTGCAGTTGAGTATTTATCGAGATGATAGTTTTATAAAATATGTTTTAACAACTAAATTAAGTCCAGTTCATAATATCTTGGCTATGGAATTTTTGAGATGATATAATCAAGAAAATTACCATTACTTTTGATTGATAGTTAAATTCTGCTAAAACTATACTTAGTAGAGTTATTTGTGATACGTTTTAAATAATGAAATATTTATTTATTAAGATATACCTGTTAGCCCGGGAGTTTGCGTTGCATTTTAGGTAGTGTTTTTACGCCGGTCGATTGTTATCTTTTTCGATAAATCTGGTATGACTAATAAGTAAACCAAGCGTCAGCTGGCGCACCCGCGGTGAGTGTGGGTGTGAGAGGCTGCGAAAGTGGTAAAAAAAATTTTTTTTAAGTAATAGTACGCCGGCTGAAACTTTTTTTTTATAAATAGTTGACATCATTGTGAGTTGAAAAATAATCGTCAGCTGCATCGTGGAAGAGGGATTGTGCGTCAACTGGTCGCATGAACTTGTAAAAAAACACGTAAAATATTGCGCATTTCACTTTTTTGCACTGACAGCAGCTGAGCAATTTCGTTACCTAGGATTATAATTATATCGCTATCATAATCCTAGGTAACGTAATTGTCTCAGCTGCTGTCAGCGCAAAAAAGTGAAATGCGCAATATTTTACGTGTTTTTTTACAAGTTCATGCGACCAGCAGACGCACAATCCCCCTTCCATGATGCAGCTGACGATTATTTTTCAACTCACAATGATGTCAACTATTTATAAAAACTAGTTTCAGCCGGCGTACTATTACTTAAAAGTTTTTTTTTTACTACTTTCGCAGCCTCTCACCCAAACCCACCGCTACTTGAGCAGCTGACGGTCGGTTTACTGATTAGTTGTACGAGATCAACTATCGATATCAATATCAGCCGGCTTACTATACTTTTTCATTTGCAACGCAAACTCCCGGACTATGTTGTCGATGATGTCAATGTTTATAGATTATTACCTTTTTCCAAAATATTATATTATTATATAATTTATAAATAATGAGAGTATTTTCTGGAGTATATTTGACAGTGCACTAATGTACAAATGAAGCTTTTATTTATTCACAAATATTACTATATTAGTTGTAACAATGTATAATGTCTCACGCAGTGTAATATTTTAACAATTATTAGTTGTTATTTAGAAAATATGAATGCGATTATTTTTTTTCTTTTTTTTTTCACTAAATATAGGTAATTACTCTTTTCTAAAAGTGCAGTAGTTATTTTGAAAGGTTTGTTATTTCTAGCTTGAATATGCATTTATTAAGTTAGTATTTATTATTGACAAGCATTTCATTATTATTGTTGTTTTTATAGATATTGTAGAAAATGCAAAACTTAAATATTATTATGAAAATATTGAAAGCACTGTTACATTTACAAAAATGCATTGATATTATCATTGTAACATTTAATGAACAAGTAGTTTTTGAAAATTACAATCTGTGATACAATACGCAACACAGTTTTAGGAATAATTCTTTACATTATCATACACTGTTTTATTCTGCCAATGAATCTTTCCACATGTATTCTTGCTGAAGCTATTTATCTTGCTTGTTTAACATCAATTTTTGTTTATTTTTTTTATTGTGATTTAAGAAACGGTGGTGTTAATACGGTGAACTTATGTTTATTATACAGATCTTCAATATTGAAACCGCGATCAGCTAATATTAAATCACTTTTTTCAATACATTTAAAAAATCCGCTTTTCTCCATAATACATCTATCAGTTGTATGTCTTTCAAAACCTTCCGAATGAAAACAACGCCCTCCGGTTGGTATGATCCTGGTCAAAAACTTTACTGTGTTGTGAGATTTGTAGTTGAAATATGTATTTCCTAGTTGACCAAAGTTTTTCGGTTTTTGCATATTTCATTCAAAGCAACAATTACTACTTTAAAATTTTTCAACTTCTTAAACGTTAGAGGTAAATTTTTACTTATATCGGTTGCTGATGGGAAATGATTAAGCTGTTTAAATTTATGATGCATAAATTGAATCCACGTAGTAGTAATTTTTGAAACATAACTAACACTCAGACCAAATCGACAACTCAAATCATATAATAAAAAACCACTTCGTAATCTCACAAGAGTTAAAAACAATTGGTTTTTTAATGATAACGCTTTAAATTGTTTTAGTGTTATACGTTCATGAAGTTGAGATCGTGAATGCCAAATGATCAATGATGATTTAGTAGGTGGTCCCAAAAAATTCCAGACAATGTCAAAATCTTCCGGCATTAAGCCGGTATAAAATTTAAACTTTTTACAATCTTCTATACACATCTCATAACTAAGAGTTGATGTACATAATTTTTTACGAAGATTTTGAATCTCGTTTTGTAATTTTTTGACGTAAATACTCTCAACTTCAATACAAGTTTGACTCTCTGCATCAGCTACTGATTTATTTATTTGCTCTTCATAACTTGATTGTGGTTCAGCTTTGACTTCAACTAATTCACCTACAGAATCTGCATCAGCTACTGACTTATTTATTTGCTCTTCATAACTTGATTGTGGTTCAGCATTGACTTCAACTAATTCATATACAGAATCTGCATCAGCTACCGATTTATTTATTTGCCCTTCGTAACTTGATTGTGGTTCAGCTTTGACTTCAGCTAATTCACCTACAGAATCTGCATCAGCTACTGACTTATTTATTTGCTCTTCATAACTTGATTGTGGTTCAGCTTTGGGTTCAGCTAATTCATCTACAGAAGTGTCTTTCAATGGAGTTCTTTCAATATTATTTTGTTGAATTGAAATAAAACATATTGGATGAACATCTTGACTTTTGTTTTGTTTTTGGAGTGTAGTGCACACTGAATCAATTTTAAATGTTGACGGTCGTCGTTTTTTTCGCGCTGTTGGGATCTATAGCAAAAAATAAGATTTTTTATAATTAAAAAATATTTAATTCCCGCTAAGAAAATTGTAAATTTTCAAAAATTCGGGAAGTTATTGGTCTTAGGCCGATTTTCGAAAATCGAGTTTTCAACAGATCTTGGCATTTTGAGGTTCTATGAAGCTATTCTGACTATTTCCAAGTAGAAGTCTGTATAGCTGTATGAATGTGTGTAAGTATGTAAACCTTGAATAACTTTTGAACGGATCGAGCGATTGAGATTGGGTTTGTGGCATTTGAAACAGTTTTACTCAATTTAGATTTCCTAAAAATTTGAACTTAACCAAGTGGATTTTGAGAATTCTCAAAAATAAAATGTTTTTTTTTTAAATAACCTTCAAAATACTTTACCTCTCGATTCCAAAATCTAATCAGCTCTATACTCCAAAAAACTGCGTTGAATGCCGTAAACCCGATCTCAATCGGTTGATTCATTCGAGAGGCAACGTTGTCGAAAAATTTTCAAAATAACTTTTAGATTTTTTGACCGATTGATTTTTAAAATCTAATCATTTTCTGCGTTCAAAAAACGGCGTCTAATGCCGCAAGGCCCATTAAAATCGGTTCATTCCTTTGAAAGATATCGTTGTCAAAAAAATTTCAAAAAAGTGTTTTTTGGAATAACTTTTAAATTAACTGATCAATTCCAAAATCTAATCCGAAAAATAATAAAAATAAATAAAAAGCTAATATAAAACGTAAATAAATTTTACATTAAAAAATTAATCTAGGTATATCGAATAAATATAGTCCGGGAGTTTGCGTTGCATTTTAGGTAGTGTTTTTACGCCGATCGATTGTTATCTTTTTCGATAAATCTGGTATGACTAATAAGTACACCAAGCGTCAGCTGACGCACCCGCAATAAATGTGGATGTGAGAGGCTGCGAAAGTGGTAAAAAATATTTTTTAAGTAATAGTTCGCCGGCTGACATCATAGTGAGTTGAACAAAATTTTGTCAGCTGTATCGTGGATGGGGATTGTGCGTCAGCTGCTCGCATGAACTTGTAAAAAAACACGTTAAATAATGCGCATTTCTCTTTTCTGCACTGACAGCAGCTGAGACAATTACGTTACCTAGGATTATGATCATATTGCTATCATAATCCTAGGTAACGTAATTGTCTCAGCTGCTGTCAGTGCAAAAAAGAGAAATGCGCAATATTTTACGTGTTTTTTTACAAGTTCATGCGAGCAGCTGACGCACAATCCCCCCTCCACGATGCAGCTGAGGATTTTTTTTCAACTTACTATGATGCCAACTATTTATAAAAAAAGTTTCAGCTGGCGTACTATTACTTAAATTTTTTTTTACCACTTTCGCAGCTTCCCACACCCAGACCCACCGCTACTTGAGCAGTTAACGGTCGGTTCACTGATTAGTTGTACGAGATCAACTATCGATATCAAAATCAGCCTACTTACTATGACTTTTTCATTTGCAACGCTGCCTCCCGGACTAATAGGGCAGGCGTTTCCTTGTGCCCCTATCTTCTCCTAAATACTGGACCGATTTTGGTGATCGAGGTGTCATTTGGAAGAGCTTGCGGTGCAGATGTGAGATAAGGTCTCAGAATAGCGATAAGTGGGTTTTAGGGGTTAAAATCGAATTTCAAAAAATCGATTTTTAACCTTACAAAATAATGTACTATAAGCTGGCTTTGGATAACAATAATTGTCAATTTGTATTATGTCAAGTAGTGACAGTATGCTTTTCAGTTATCCAAAATATTAGTAAATTACGAAGTAAAATATTAATATAATTAATAATTCGAAGTTGCTATATTTAAATAGAGCAATTAATTAATAATATTAAATATAATATAAGGAAGAAATTATTTCCAGCAACTAGTTTGAAATAATATTGACATAAACGTAAGTTATTTTTTATGTCTAATTTTTTTATAGCGCTGTTACCATATCCAAATCGCCAGAATAAGGGTTGAACTACCTTATTTTCTTGTGCTAAATTTGTAGGTTGTTGTTAATTAAAGAACACGATTGCTTGATGGAACTGTCATAATGTCATTGAACAATGAAACTGAGAAATTAAGCACTTTGTTGATTTTTCGTCTTCATCTCACAACATCCTTTTTGTTTAATTAATATAAATATTTCAACGCCAAAATAGAAAAAAAAAATTACTTTATGATTAAAAAAAAACTTACCTTACTAATAGTTGCAGAAACTGGGTCAGGATTTTCTTCTGTTGGACCTTTACCACCAATAAAATGTTTTGAACAAACATATGTATATTTTTTTATTTTTTCTTTTGTCAAATCAGTTCTTCTCGTTGCATGAATCCATTTATCACACCTAACCTTGTCAATGCGAGGTTTAACGAATGGTATAAAAAACACTTTTTCCTTTGGATATCGACTATCCGAAGTACAATTAGCAAAACTGCAATGTTTTGTTGGCATTGTGGTTATTTAAAAAAACATTTTTTTATTTGTTTAATAATTTTAAATAATTAAAATAACACTTCTGAATAACACGGCACAGATGGGGAATGTTTATCGCGTCCCAGGTTAGGTTCACAACACAAAACTAGGTGTTTTGTGGTTCACAAATAGTGTTTTGTGGTTAGGTTGTAACGTCAAATGTCAGATTTATGTTTACGTTACAACTTACATTGGTATCACTGATTTCAGTAACATCATCCCTATTTCAACTTTCAAAGTTTGACATTTGTTTTAACTTTTGTTGTGGTTGTATAGAATTGAAATATTAGGCATGGAAGATGCTAATATAAAAACAGTGGTAAGTATAAATTTTGTAGAAATATAGAAATTAATTATGCGAAGTATTGTGTGACATTTATGAGTTAATTAGGTTATAGGTGATGATTTATGCCGGCGTGCGGGTATAACCGCCAAATGGATTTCAGCTAATTCTCTAGGAATTTACGCTTACAAAAACACTAAAGCTACCGACAGAGATGCGCAAACAATGTTTGTACCATGTATACCAAAAGTGCACCAACTTCGGTTGGAAGTCATTCTTTTCGAACCGATTCTCAGAAAATTAGTCAACGAGTCTAATGGAACATTTCTTTCCGTACAACGATGTAAAAAAGTAACCAATAAAAATGAATTCCGTATTAATTTATTCAAATTAAGCCATCAATATCGTTCAATAATACGAGCTTGTTTAGAAAATTTACAAGATGAAGTATCGAAATCAGAAGGCGAACGTAAAGAACAATTATCGAACTATATAACGATATTTTATTCAGTCGAATGCGTTTGGCATCTTTGCGAAATACTTTTTGTTGATACGCTTCCGGGAGATGTAGTTTTACCGAATTTATTGGAATGGGTACGATTTCATTTTCCAAAACATGAACGAAACGCTGCCAATATTTTGAGCGGCAACGTTCTAACAGGTGCTGAAACTATACCTTATTATTGGGATACCGTTATTGGCGTTTTTATTCAAGGAAGAATTGATATAACTCGTACTTTATTGAAAATACATACTTCTAGCGATAGTTTACCATTTAAAGTTGCTGACAATGTTTTAAGAACAATGCCGATTTATACAGTAAGTATATAACAAACTATTCACTGAAACACTAATAACGTTTTCAGCTGGTTACACTTTGTTACACTAGGCCGCACTAGTCAAGAATCGTGTTCAATTGGTCAATGTAGAGAGCAGTGCTACAGTGTATCGTGTTCGGCTGGGCGACGATGAAATGTTAGTATGACCTTCAGAGTTACATTTTTGCCACCGTCGCAGGGAGGTCGTGTAAAGAAAGTGTAACATGACAGCTGTAATGATAGAGTAATGACCTACACGAAGAGCGAGTACACTATTCAACACTGACGCGGTGCTAGTGTTAAAAATTGCATACCAGCTGAAAACGCTATAATACAGCGTGTCCACGAAAGTTCTTTACAAATGGAATTTTTTTTTATTAATTATTGGAGCAAAAAATTTTTTCTGTGGAAAAGTTCGCTTCGTCTAAAACCTCTAAAACACCAAAGAAAATTTTTTTCGCCCTAAAGTTATACGAGGGAAATCAAAAAGTTTTATTTTACTAAAAATAAAAATTATCTGTGATATTCAATATTTTCGCAAAATTAGTTACATAATCAAATTTAATTCAAAATTATAACATAACTAACTTCTAAGTAATTATTTATTCAGAATTATAAATCAGAATTCAACATGTCCTCCATCTCTCTCCATAGAACAGTTCTCCTTCCAAAATTTTCTTTGGTGTTTTAGAGGTTTTGGACGAAGCAGAACTTTTCCACAGAAAAAAATTTTTGCTCCAATAATTAATATAAAAAAATTCCATTTGTAAAGAACTTTCGTGGACACGCTGTACTATGATTTAAAGATTTTATGGAATTTTGAATTTTTGCATATAAGAATTTGGATTTTTAAACTGACATTCTTCACTGAACTGCAATATTTACAGAATGGAAAAAAATATCATATAAAATTATAACATCATACATTTTAAACCAATTTTAATTCTCAGCATTAGTACAGCTTCCTGATCAGTCAAAGTTATCAGTTTCATATTTTATTGTCTGGTCGAATGTGCAATCACAGGGCGTTTTGAGCGCAACATGTATGGGACAATAATTATAATACAGTCGAACTTTGATTACTCAAATTTTTGATAACTCGAACATAATTGGTTGACAATAGCGTCAAGAGTGAAAATTAATATTATTTGATAACGCAAAGTCTTGATAACTCGAATTTTTTTGTTCGACTGTACAAACTTTTATGGTCCTGCCACTAATGACTAATTACAAAAACTTTACGATTTGAAATAGACATGCAAATACTAATAAAGATATTTATTCAAGTTACGTAACAGTTCATTTCTTGTCGAACGTCTATAATTTACAATATTGAACACTTCATTTCAAAAATTGCATTTGTACAGTCGCGGACTTAATAAAGTTTACACTTGAGTTTTTCAGTGTAAGTTCACAAAAAGTCAGTAACTAAGCAATAAATTTAGTTTGAAGAATTATTGCAAGATTGGAGGAAGGAATTTGCTAGTATCAAATATTATCACATCTTTTTATGTTTTAATTGAATACTATTGAGTAATTTGGATTGTATAATAAACAACTGAGGTGTTTTGATGATATTTTTTTATTGAATTTTTAGGATGTAACCTTTTAAGTAATTGATACATTACTATCAAAAGCCAAATTACAATATGCAAAAATTAAAAAAACCGGTAACTAGATGATACAGGTGTGAACTTTTTTAAGTCCGCGACTACATATAAAACTCGCACAAATAATTTGACAATGGGCACTTACAGTTTTGATTACAAAATTTTGTCAGTTACGTTTTTGTTATGCTAAACCATTGTAAATAGTAAAATTGAAATATTCACAGGTTTACGGGGGAATATCTGTAAGTGAGTTCAACTTGCGTTGGAAACATTGGCAATTAGATTGTCAGTCAAAAATAGACGCAAAAGCTTTTGAAACGCAGAAATATTTAGATCTCATGATGAGGGTAAGTTACACCACAATGTTGTAGAATTGTTGCATTGCTAAATTGTGTATTATTTGAACTTAAAATTTCAGTTAGCAGTCGGTGATAACCACACGTGGGATACCGATGGAGTAGAACGTTGTGAAGCGTGGTATGAATTATTGGCGGGACGATTGATGTACAGTGAACCAGGTGTTCTACGAGCTTTTCTTGGTGACCACGCTGAGCGTTGTATAAAACGTTGGCCTCATCCGGCGAGACATTTAGATCGCACTTTACTTGCTTTAATGCAACAAGATCTACTCGAAGTAAGACAGCAAATAATAACAGATTTAGAGTTTTAAATGCAAATCTGTATTTAAAAAAAACTGTTTTGACGCATTCTATTATACAAAATCTGTTTTCTCCTCTTTGGATTAAGAAAGGTTTCAAATCGATCTGACTTTAATTAAACGAGTTATAAGCGAAAATTTGTTTGTTCCTTCTGGGATCAAAATTCAAAAATCGGGCTGCACCGTGCACAGCTGAACCTTGAAAGGAATAGGACAAAAAACAATTTTTTTCAAAATCGGTTGAATCGTGACTAATTTTTTATCGGACCTATGTTGATACGGCTTTTTTCGTTTAAAATTACTTACAGAACACACTCCTGGATTTTGGCAGATTCCCGCTGGGACACTTGTTTATTATTATTTTTCTGTCTGAACAGTTGATGGTTGATGCAGTTTTTTTGTTGTACCCTCAAATTTATTTCTCATTTCAGTTTATAAGAGAAATTCAACATATGTCTGAAAATGGATGGTTTGCTGCCCATCTGATTGATTTGTTATACCACTGTGAGGCGCTGTCTATAATGGACACTCCAAGACAAAAGTATGTAAGAAATTGTGAATATTTCACATAAATACAAAAAAAAAAAAACTGAGAAAACTACTTACTATTAAGATACGTTCATTTCAGGATATCAGACAATGTTCATCGTTCACTTTTATTGGATTACGGATCGCTATTGATGGGGCATCATTCTCTGTGGCAAGTAGGGGTTGGATATTTAGCTCAATTTCCAAAAGAAGGTTTACGGCGGTTAGAACTTTTATTGGAACGATTACCATTAGGTACGGAGGCAAGAACACTACGCATCATTCAAGTGGCTCAAGAACATGGATTTCAAGAATTAGGTAAGACAAGCAGTTTGCAGGATTGTTTTATAACTTGGTTTTATTTTTCATTATGGTTAAACATACAGATTGTCTGAAAGCAATTCTGAATATAGAAAATTAAGGAATGCAACAAGGAAGACATCAAAATGAGTAGCGTGACAAAGATAGAATGCAGTCGTGGCTAGGTAAATTTTTAGTTTTATTTTGTTTGAAGGAAAGAAAATATGACCTCTTTGTTGCACTTATTAATATATTATTCAGAATAGCTTTAGAACAATCTGTACAAAATTATGTTCTCCTTCCAGTTTCAACAATTTGTAAGCAAAGAGCTGTTATGTGTTTGCGTCATGGTAGAACTGGCCATGCGCTCGGTTGGGCATTGCGGTCTCGAGATGCAGTTCTCGCTTCACGACTTGCTGACTTATTTCTTCAGATATACAGCACCAAAGGCACTCTACATTCGACAGATTTATTAGATTCCTTGGGATCAGCAATGCTTGTCAGTGACAGACTCATATTTTTAGGTAAATATTATCAGATAGTTCATTTTTAGGCTATGAATACTACTAAGATCATTGACTAAGAAATATAGCATAAGCACAGTTCGTGGACAAGGAGAGAGAAGTCTAACGCGGGGGAGGAATTCGGTGCCTAGATTTTATTGGTTCACAACAGGCATTTAACAACACAACGCATGCGCCAAACAGTAACCAATCATCACGCGAGTAAGCAAACAAAAGTAGGCACCGTCAGAGCTCCCCCCTCCCGAACGTTATGTACCAGCAATATTCTTTAGTCCGTGATCAAGATTATAAGTACTATTGTTTAAATACTGAGCCACGGTTATAAATTTACATATTTTGTAGGAAAATACTGTGAATTTCATAAAGTGTACAGGGCTGGAGATTTTAAGGAAGCCGCATCCATTTTGATATCATTGCTCGAATCTAAGATAACTCCCAAATAGTAAGTATTTTTCTGAATACGTAATACTTTAAAAAAAAAATTCATCTAAAAGAAAAAATAATGTATTTTTTGCAATTATGAGTTCTATTAGCGGTTCCTTTTTTCCAGTTTTTGGGCTACATTATTAACAGACGCTTTGCCGTTACTCGAATGTGATGATTTAGTACTAAATTCGAATGACACTTATGAATTATTAAACTGTTTAGAGGAACACGCGGCAGATCCAGCACTTGAAGATAAGATTAAAATTATAAGAATGGCGATATCTCGAAATTTAGCACGAGCACTTAGTCAAGAAGCAATGACTAGTTTATTTAACTGAAAATCAGGATTTTTGTTTCAGGGAGAATGCTTATTTTAAATTTTCCTAGGAATAAAATCATTCCAAATGTTTTGTAAACTAGTTCATACAAAAAGATTGTCATTTATTTAGTCACCAGCTATGTTAAAGAATAATGTATAAAATGATTTCATTATTAATTTTTTTTACATTTAATGTTTTGTATGTTATTTATCTTACAGTAATTAAATTAAACGCTATGTACTACATTATATTAGAAATTTTAGGCAGTATTCAGCTTTTTTAAATAAATTAACCAAGGATTGAAACGGAAACCTTTGAAGACCGTTTCATTTTAATTATTCAGTTATTATTTTTTTCGTTACTCATTAAAAATAATTATAATTGAGTTCTTGATACTTCATTAATTTTCAAAAGTATATCTTTAAAAACCAGAACAAAACCGAACGCTATTTTGATTCGATTTCAATCCATTAACAACTGAATGTTTTTCAGAAGTTTTTAAATTGGCCATTTGATTGGTTTATTTAAAACAATAAGCCGAATACGACCATTTGTCTTTTTGTCTGTCTATATTCAATAACATTAACTTTCATTTTTTTTTTCGTTGGAGAGCAGCCAATTATATAATTGTTTCGAAACATATTGGAAAAAATCATTTTACCAACCAGTGGTCACTGTCAGGATTCTAACCTGAACCTTTCCACTTTCGCGGCGGAATGAGCTTACAATACTCAACTGTGACAAGATTCTCTTATATGCTTCAGAATCAATAGATTTTCACTACATGCGAGTGTCATTTCATATATGCTAATTCAATAGCTATAATATGAAGTGAATCCTCGTACCAGCGAGAGCTCAACATGAAAGAGAATATTAGTTTAGCAATCTTGTCACAGTTGAGTATTGTAAGCTCATTCCGCCGCGAAAGTGGAAAGGTTCAGGTTAGAATCCTGACTGTGACCACTGGTTGGTAAAATGATTTTTTCCAATATGTTTCGAAACAATTATATAATTGGCTGCTCTCCAACGAAAAAAAAAATTTTTCAATTGCATTTCAGTATTTTTGTGCACAATTTTTTGCCAACATTACAAAAGACAATTTGCTTGATTTTGCTACATACATAGTCCTTTGTACTGTTATCCAAACTATAATACGATCATACATTATAATCTAATTTTAAATTGCAGGTACAGTGAATTAATATTTTATGGGAAATGTCTCATATAAGGAGTATTAATATAGGGGAAGAATTGTGATTGTGCAAAAATACGATTTTGAGTTTTTGGTATTTTCACACATTTTACATCTCCTGAACCCAAAAAAGTGGTTTTAAAAAATGTCTTTGGTCGCATCTAGAGCCCAAAGCAAAGAATCAATTTTGCTGAAATTTCGCATACATGTTCAGGTTGGTGTACACCTCGAGGCGAAATCTCAAAATTGATCCGAGAGCTCATATTTGGAAGAACTAACCCCCTCCATACCAGTCAAATAGCTGAAAAATATTAATTTTTTTTCTAAAATAGTTAACGATTTTGATTACATTTTACACATCCTGTATATCCCAGAAAATGTAGGGAGGGAGGATGTGGGGGTGTAATGTACTCATATATTATGTTGTGTTGGACTGTTTCTTTTTTAACGCATAAGGACCAACGCACATAATATATAACTTTTTATCGAAAATGCGCGATTTAGCTACTCGTAATTTCTTGTTGATCGCGCGATTTGGCAACAGCACAGAGACTATCGCAATTTCACTCGATCTAGCAATCAATCATTTGTTTTGCATGCGCGCGCTTGCGCATGAATAAATGTTGTCTCATTGGAATCTATGGCATGGTATGCGAAATTATGCGTTGGTGACACATCAGTTGTTTGTATTTCGGTGCATCGCAAAATCGTGCTACAAAAAAAAATGTATGCGTTGGCCCTAAGATAATACCAAATCCGAATTTTTTCTAAACAAAAACAAGTTCCCTTTAATTATCGTGTGTTTTTATAACTAAGTAATACTGTTAAGTGCATATTCTTTTAAAACTAACAAATGAACACAATTTATATACTGATTTAATAAGATTTGTAATAATGTAATATCAACATATTACTTTGAAATTGAGACACATTTCTTTGTGAGTGAGGTTACTCATACAATATCTGATAAATGAGTGTAACAATACTAAGATTTATGAATGAAAAAAACATTTAATTGAAATAAACTCAAATAAAACATAACAAATATATAAAACACCAAAACCATAAAAAACTATATAATTAAACAGGGTGCTGAATTGCTTTGCGGGTAATAGGGATTTAACCCGTAAAATCAAACTTTTGCGATTTCCTGCTTCCCTAATTATTTTAGGAAAAATATCTTCGAATAAATGTTTTAGAACATAAAATTCTGCATCTAAATCATTAAACAAAATTAATTTTGCATGCTTTGTAACGGCAGAAATTTGATTTTAAAATGTCAAAATTACCTCAAAAACAGATAGCGATAGCTATGGAACTTGAACAAAATGATGACATTTTAGCTGTCAGAATAATAATTTCTAATCATTTTGTTCAAATTCCATGGCTATCGCTATCTGTTTTTGAGGTAATTTTGACATTTTCATATCAAATTTCTGCCGTTACAAAGCATGCAAAATTAATTTTGTTTAATGATTTAGATACAGAATTTTATGTTCTAAAACTTTTATTCGAAGATATTTTTCTTAAAATAATTAGGGAAGCAACAAATCGCAAAAGTTTGATTTTACGGGTTAAATCCCTATTATCCGCAAAGCAATTCAGCACCCTGTATATAATAAAACCTCTTTTTAAAATCTGTGATAACAATTATACACATTCAGAATGGCGTTAAGAACATCTGACTAGATTTGTGTCGGATATTTTTCTTTTTTTTTTTTAAATAGACTAAATATTTTTTTTAAATTAACATTACCAATTAATGCACAAGTCCTATAAGGGCTCTGACTGCTCTTTAGGTATACACGAGCATTTTTCTGTCGTCAAAGTCAACTACAAAAAGTGGTTTCTGTTTGGTCAACTGTCATATGCTTGCAGTTACCATTTTACTGTAATGGGAATATAACGTCTCCTTTTCAAACAGGCGCTGAATCGACCATTATCGCCACGCCCGCCCGCGTATTAGCATTGTGTACTATAGTGGAACGCACACACGACGTTGGAACGCAGTAAAGAATGGCTAAACATTCCGTGCGTATATCCAGCCATACCCTACTACGGTACAACGCTAGCGCGCGTTCAGACATAGTAAGTATGTTTTTAAATTAGTAGGTCTGATCTTGATCCGCCATTTCGTTTCAAAATTGCGGTCATTTAAATGTTAAACAAGCCGTGAGGTGGGTCGTTTATTAGGACTAAAGTGCGACCCTTGAGGTCCACACGACGAACTTCCCAGTTTGATAAATATTTAATAATAATAATTAAATTAGATATTACACAAGAAAAGTAATCATTTTAATCATTAAACATAATTATTATTTATTTTTAACAATAATTAAAAAAACGGCTGAACCGATTTTTATAAAATTTATGTCGGACCAAAATGACGTTAACACGCCTCGATTGACACCCTTACGAAGTCGATGTAATTTCTTATTCGCGAGATATTGTGTAAAATCTACTTTTTTGGAGTCTATTTGGTTAAGAAAAAAGAACGGCTGAACCGATTTTGAAAAGATTTCTTTCAGATCATATTTACGTTAATACGCGTCGATTGGCACCCTAACGTAGTTGATACCATTTTTCATTCTCGATATTTCGTCTTAGAAAGAAATGGACACATACGTACGTACAATGTACATACGTACACACACACAGACATCTTTCTAAAAATAGTATAGTGACCTTGAAACATAAAATTTTTTTATACATTTTGATTTCGATTTTCGGACCCATTACAATAACTTCCAATGGGAAGTTAAAAAATTATTAACGTCAAAAAATATTTTCTTTATAAATAAAAATTGGAACTATATGTTGGTTTGTAAATGTCTCCTGACTGAATATCTGTATCCAATTATAACACCATTTATTATAAAACGTTTTATCTTTATCATCGGAATAGCCACTCTTTGCTCTAACAGTAGCAGTAAAACTATTTTTATTTACCTTGTAATTGTTAACAACTGACAAAACCGTTTCCAATTAATTTTTGCAGTAAGAGCAAAATATTGCTCTCTGCGGTCATTTTATAATCTTTCATTATTAAAAAGTAATAATTCAAGCGCGGCGTCCAAAAGAAACAAGAACTGGCATGCGTTAGTTAGATACGGGCAGCGCGCGATGGAAACTGACGTGACGTGCGTACACGGCGATTGCGTTGTAACGTAGTATGCATACATGGCATTGTAAAGTGGTATGCGTACATTGCGTTGTAACGCAGTATAGAATGCCTTGAGGACACCTCGCATTCCCGAAGACAATACTTACTATGTCTGAACGCGCGCTAGCGTTGTACCGTAGTAGGGTATAGCTGGATATACTCGCGGAATGTTTAGCCATTCTTTACTGCGTTCCAACGCCGCGTGTGCGCTCCACAATTATAGTACACAATGCCAATACCCCACCCATGCAGCCCGCCCATTGGCCGATTGCAGCGACCACATTTTGGCGATTTTTTTTATATTCAGCAGTTTTCCCTTGTCAAACGTCAGTCTACATGACGGAACTGATCGACATGGGCATGTTCATTGCTGAGATTCTAACAAACCGTACATTAATTATAAAAAATAAAATAACACGAGACTGGAAGTTTTCAGTTTCAACAGTTACTTTCAATTTTTTCTTATTAGGAATCCTTATAAGGCATGTGCATTTTTCGTACTCATGGGTGCTAATACATATTTTCGCAACTAATAAAAATCTGCTTAATATCAAAATACTAAAATTATAAGTACTCATAACCAAATAAACTTGCTAACAAAGAAATGGCAGTTCTTTAATTATAATTCGGAGTCCTATGAAAAATTGTAAGTAAAGTAGTAAATTCGTACTGAAAAAAAAACTGTCTGTTTTATTATTTACTATCCACATAGTTACCTGCGAATTTACTACTTTAATTATATAAATATGGACTCGAAATCTACTAAATATTGTCAGTAAGGTATTAAGATGTCAATTGTGAAATATCTCTTATATTATGTTGTAAAATAATATCAAGACCCTTAAATGAGAATGTTCCCTTAAAAATTTTCCCACTTAACAGCAATGGGAACCACATTTTGTCATCGGGCCACATTTTATCAAATGGTATTTTATCGATATCGAACCACTGAGGAACCATTTCCTCAGTTTCAATAGGATTCCCTCGATAAACGTTTGTTTTGAATACAAACACATCCATTATTTTATCTGTGTTATCAAATTCAAAACGCAACAAACCTACATTTTCTAATGTATCAACTATTAACCCACTTTCTTCGTTAAGCTCTCGAATAGCTCCTTGTACTATTGATTCTCCCGGTTCTACTTTTCCGCCAAAACCATTCCATCTGCCCTCGCCAAAACCACGTTTTTTATATCCAAGAAGCACTCTCTGTTCATCAAAAACAAAAACTAATGTATATAGTTTATGTTCTGTCATCTGCAACAAAATTGTTAAATTTGAAATTGTGCGGATGACTTCAGCTTAGATTTAAATGAATTGGGTGCAAACTTTGTTATCATTAATTTGCTAATTGTTATTTAAAAAAATTGATAAATGTATAGTTTCACATCTGGGTTTTTTAATCAATTTTTATTAACAGCTGCTCATTGCTAAGGACAGTTAAAGCAAAATATACTAAATAGAACTGATTTTCCTTTGAAACACACCTTATTGTCTCTGCACACCTTTTCAGTTCTTTATAGGTATTAATCAAAGGTATTAATATGGCCTTATGTTCTATCAAAAAAAAAAAAACCATATGCGGATTGCGGAACTACTTTCACAAAAATTATTCTGACTTGTTAATAATTACATAATTTGTATATTGTTATAATTTACATTTCAGAGCACATTGTTACAATAAATTATGGAACAGATATAAATTGAAATATTGAATTGACTTGATAAGTACCTTAATAGTTTCCCAAAATGCTAACAAAAATGAAGATGTTAATATATGGATTATGATATTGACTAGACTTTAATGTTAATTTTTGTATGATTTTTTCACTGATCCGTATGTACTGTGCAACAAGAAGAATAGTCAGTGCACAATATAAATTGAAATTACAAAAACTACTGTGAAAGGGGAATAGATTTAAGGTTATATTCAAAATGGCAGAGAATGGTGATTCTTGTGAAATTAAACCAAACAATTTATCGAAACGGGGCAGCACAGAATGGGTAAAATTAAATGTAGGGGGAACATGTTTTTTAACAACGAAAACTACATTGGCGAAAGACCCAAATTCATTTTTAAATAGGCTTGTACAAGAAGATAGTGATCTTATATCTGACAGAGTACGTTTTCTTTCATTATATTTTATCAAATGAGATTTCTTTAATAAACACAAATGAAATAGTTTTATTCTGTTAATACTAACCATTGTTGTTCACATGTTTGTCGTATAATTTAGAAAAAAATGTTTAATTACTGTTTGAGGTTATGTAAGGATGTTGTCAAACTGATAGTTTCTGCGATTTTATCAGCTGTTCTTTTTTATGTTTTAGGATGAAACCGGTGCTTATTTGATTGATAGAGACCCTGCATACTTTTCGGCTGTTTTAAACTTTTTGCGCCATGGAAAACTGGTGTTAGACAGAGGATTAGCTGCTGAAGGTGTTTTAGAAGAAGCTGAATTTTATAATGTAGCGGAACTAGTTCGACTAGTTCAAGAAAAAATAGCTTCTCAAAGAGATTCTGTACCAGGACAGCGTAAACATGTGTATAGAGTATTACAATGTCACGAGGATGAGCTTACACAGGTAAATTGTGTTTTGTTTTAACAAATGAACATCACTTCATGAGTTATCCTATTGAATGCTTTTCTTTGCAACTATCAAAAATTTATTATGAAATATGAATTTTAGATGGTATCTACATTATCAGACGGTTGGAAGTTTGAACAGCTTGTCAATATAGGTTCACAGTATACCTATGGCTCGGAAGAACATGCAGAATTCTTATGCGTTGTAAGTAGGGAATTAGGAGCCACACAAGCTAGGTGTCCTGAACCTAGCGATCGAGCTAAAGCGCTTCAACAAAAAGGTTCTCGAATGTAAGATGTATTTTTTTTTTGTGCATTATACTAACTTCGGATAAAGTGTTTGCCTTTGATAAATTCGGACTATTATGTGATCGGTAAACATGTTGCAATGTTTAATTTAGGTTTTAAACATATAAATGCAATTTTCAGTCGCTTAAGTCTATAGTTGGCTATCTTAAATTAATTTCATGCAAATTCTTTTTTTATCCAGCCGCTATACATAGCCATAATATACGGAGCGTGTAGATTTATTACAAAATAACACGTAATATGTACCGTTGCAAATTAATAGGGAATAAAATGAAATTGTATGAAATATTGAGATTGTGTAATTTTCAAATTGCTAACTATAGAATTGAGCAACAATGTAAAATATATTATTTTATTATATTTTTTTGTGAAAAGGTTACATAACTGCCTTATAATAATATATTCTGTTTATTATAAGAATTTTTTTAACTAGTCGTTTTTTTTCCATTCATTTTGAAATAAACCAAGAGACCTTTATTATTTGATTATTAGCTGTCATTGTTTTCGCGTTTTTTTTCTCTTTTGTTTTTTTAATAAACAAAAGACAGTACCAGCTATACATAAAACCCACATGCCGTAATCATTAGCATACAATAATGTTTAGAAGTGCAAATAATAATAAAAGAATGTTATGATGATGTTAAAACTCAAACATTTTTTGTGTCGTTTGTTTCCGTAATTTCAGATGTTTTATTCATATTGTAAACAGAGTGTATGCAAATTTTTTCTATGTTAAAATGTTGCGGTGCAAAAATAGTTGTAAACTTTCGTTAAGATATTTTTTTTATTACTTTTATATTAAATAGTGCTATAATGTTGGTACTGCAATCATGTTCCTCAGTTTTCGATATTTATATGTTTGATGTGTAATTTTTGCAGAAATCAGTAGTTGTAAGTATTGAATATTACTGTACCTACATTGTTTTAAAAAAATGTATTACTCTATTAACTATTTAGTGAAGTTAGAAAAGTGTGTTTGAGGAAAAGTCAGACATTATAATATTTTTCTGAGAATAAAATGACAACATATTTTGACCGCAATTTGTGACAAAAATGAACTCATTATTTTTGGCTTAACATCAACTTTTTCCTCAAACATTTTGATATTTAGTAAATTTAGTTGAAACTGAATAATTTCACTTAACATTTTATTAAAAAAAGCGTGACATACAGACAAAGCGATTAGCGAGTGTATATAGGCGCTTTAGCTTACGCTATTTGCGCCTAAAAATGTATTTCAATAGCAAAGCAATAATTTTTGATAAAAATGCATTTCTTTTTTTTTATATTTTAAGTGTAATGTCCAATGTAATTCTTAATTATTTTTTTTCAATTTTCTCCTAAGTACCTATCTGTAATAGTTTAAAATATTCGCATTTTATAACAGAAGTTTTATTATTTAATTAATATTAATATTTTATTAGAAGAAATTGGATAATTTTTATTTTGTGATATCGGTTAATTTTCTGTAGCTGTTTGTATCTGTATTAAAAGTTTACTGACAGTCATATGCTTTAAGAATTGAAAATCCTAATAGAGAATAGCATTTTATTAAAAAAATATCTAGAATATATAAAAAAAAGTAGAAAAAACGATTGTACAAATACAATCTTACGACATTTTTATACAGGTACAATTCACTACCAATAAGTACATTTAAAAAAAAAATCAACATCAAAATATTTGGCATGAATTTGTTGTTACTAATATTGGAAGATCAGATTGTGGTTAAATATTTATTATTTGGAAGATTGGTATAAGAATTCTACTCCCATACTCTGTACTAGTTGCTCGGAGTTTTTCAAATTTTATTATTCGAATATTCATTCGAACTTCTATTCGAATTATTCAATATTCGACTACTATTTGAATATTGGAAGATTAATTAGATTGAATGCGTTTACACTTTGCTGATTCTCTGTCGGTGATCTAAAATCATAAATCACATATTGAAATTAAAACAAACAGAGTGGTGAGCAATTGGCGACAGGGACACCAAAAACAAAGAACAGTTGTATAATAATTTTTATTGTTAGCAACTATAAAAATGCAGTGTAATGTATTTTGTTTTTCCATTAAATTCGGAGAAAAGCCAACTAGTCTGATGAATATTCGAATACAATTCCTAGCCCCCTGCACTACACAATATATTTTGATTGTATAGGCAGATCTCACTACACAGATTTTCAAAAAAAAGTAATTTACAGATTAATAACTTCTCCTTAACCTCATAAAAAAGTAGAATTCGAATTGTAAATTATAGACGCCCGACAACTGAGGTCATTAGCGTAGTAGAATTGGAAATTCATAGTAGATTGTATATCTAGATGTGTAATGGGCTATAATACGAGTGATGACAGTATGTAACAATGAGCGATAGTGAGTTTTTACAGTCACACGAGTCGTATTACCATTACGCATGAGATATATATGGTATTTTTTGCCGTACTCACCACAAAATATTTGTGTCGCCATCTTTACTTCTACAGTGTGCCGTGAAGTTCATGAGTAAGTAATGGCAGGCTATGGCAACCGTTTACTTACCGCACCGCCCTTATGCTGTAAGTAAAACACTTTCCGCACACCTGCCTATTAAATGACTCATTAAAGACCACTATACATACATCGAAAGTAGCTATTTTGTTCTGGGTATGGCAAAAAAATCTTACGCACACGCAGTGTTTCCGCATATTGAAAGCCAGTCCACTTCGCACCGACTTTTGTCTACAGAGACATCTTTGCAGTTTTATTCTTCCAAGTTTGGTTTAAGGTTAGAAATAGATTATTCTGCGCATACATCCACATTGTACAGATAAGCGCGCTGAAATGGCAACTATTCAACTTTACGAGCATTGACTTTTGTCTATGAAGCATAGATAAGATTTCTATATCTATGCTGTTATGTGAAGCGACGCTGTGCAGACAAAAGTCGGTGCCGTGTTGACCAGCTGTAAGGCACAATTATTATGAAATCAAGTTCAGGGACATTTTAAAGTATTTTATCCAGTGGGCTCTGACTCCTCTAGAATTTTATGCCAAATCACATAATATGGATTAACCATTTAACCTGATTGTTGGATTGTTTTGACAATAACTGGAAATAATAAAAAGAAAAATAACCACCGATGTGTTTGTACTCATTTATATCTATTCTTCAAACTTTTCCTATCACATATATATTTTCTTTTTGTACGTGAATCCTATGTTCCCGATTAAAATAAAGTTCATGTATAAACATACAAATAAAAGATCTGTGAAAAGAGACTAGGACTTCTGCTAATGGGGTTGAAGCTCCACGCGCTCTCGAAATCTGCAAGTGCACTAAATTTGTTATCACTTTAGATAATAGTCCGGGAGGCAGCGTTGCAAATGAAAAAGTCATAGTAAGTCGGCTGATTTTGATATCGATAGTTGATCTCGTACAACTAATCAGTGAACCGACCGTCAGCTGCTAAAGTAGCGGTGGGTTTGGCTGTGGGAGGCCGTGAAAGTGGTAAAATAGTATATTACGACCCAAGGCCAGAAAGTTGGATTTCCTGGCGTATGTGATATATATAGCCGAAAGTACGGAGAGGCTTAAGAGGGGGGGGGGGTCAGCAACGTTTGGGCGATTATAATATACGTTACTATGACAACAAGCCACATTTAACAGGCCACAAAAGCTGCTGTTCCCGGAGTGAAATGCGGCACGAAACCCGTACTTTCGGCTAGTGGATGAAGAAAAAAAATTTTACGTAATAGTACGCCGGCTGAAACTTTTTTTATAAATAGTTGACATCATAATGAGTTGAAAAAAAATTGTCAGCTGCATCGTGGAGGGGGATTGTGCGTCAGTTGCTCGCATGAACTAGTAAAAAAACACGTAAAATATTGCGCATTTCACTTTTTTGCACTGACAGCAGCTGAGCAATTTCGTTACCTAGGATTATAATTATATCGCTATCATAATCCTAGGTAACGTAATTGTCTCAGCTGCTGTCAGTGCAAAAAAGTGAAATTCGCAATATTTTACGTGTTTTTTTACAAGTTCATGCGAGCAGCTGATGCACAATCCCCACAAATTTTTTAAAACTTACAAAAGTTAAAAAAATATCACATAACGCACAATGCGCGAGAAATGTTTGTGACGTCACAATGTTGTAATAATTTACTTAAAAATCTTTATTGTTCGATTATTTTATCGCGATTTCTTGGTTTTATCGATCAAATAATGGAGTATTACACAAGATCAGATATCTGTGCATGACCTTCAGTAGCCACTGAATAGAGTTGCTCATTGATAAGGCTTACAGCACCCACAGTGACAAAAAGTGGAAAATTTTGAGGGACTGAAAACCTTAAAATATTGCATAATATTTATTTTATGAGAACATAGGATAGACGATAGAGAAAACGTAAAAAGATGCGTCAAGTTGAAAAATACAATAATAAAAGAATCTTCTGATCTTTTTTTAATCAACAATACATTTCGTTTATCGATTCGCGACCATTGATGGTCACCACAATACCAGGCTCTATACATATAACGAATTTATAAATTGAAACCCAGACTTTTCTGTTTGTTTAGTTATTAAAAGCAAACATGCAAAGATAATTAAAGATTTTATTTAAACATAGAAAATATAATTACATCTTATTAATTACAAACAATTATACAAAAAAAGAAAGGAAACTAATATTCATAAATCAGGATGTGGCCACTTGTTTCAGAGGCCCTTCTAAATATAGAGCCAAAGCGTTTGCTTTCTCTTTTAACAAACCAAATCCAACATGACTTTTAGCATATAAACACAATAATAAATTAGCAACTTGAGTTATTGCAATTCTACCTTCCATACATTCCATTAAAATCATTTGTGGTCGATCTTCTCTAAAAGTTGTACGACCATTTTTTTCATACGCAGCCCAGATATTGCTTACGATTGCGGCTGTTACCCTTGCATCTTTATCACCGTACCCGCTATAAGCCAAAAGAGCTCCTTCATGATTGAGTAATCTAAAATTCAATTTATTTGTTACATTCATTTCAAAAACAATTAATGATAATACCATCTTAAATACTTACAAAGTATTTTCAACACCACCAGTATTAGCTTGACTAAGAACTTGAGCTAAAGCTTTAGGTCTCAACATAATGAAAATTGATTTATATCATACAATAACAAAATATTAAAAGTTATCAGAACTGTCATATGACAATAAATATCTATAATAAAAATAAAATATAACCTCAAAGTACAAAAATGACAACTCTTTTCTATTGATCTATAAATTACCCCAACATTTCTTTCCTTCTTGAAGCAATACTCCTTCCGAATATCGAAGAGAGTCTATGGTATTTGGTTGCGTGCAGTTGCGTGGTTGTAACTTGTAGAACTAGAAGTGACAGTTGTGTTATGTATTTATAGCGATTTAGAGCCTGTAGTTTTTGTATTTTTCTAATTTGACATTGTCGTTTTGTTCTATAATTTGTGATTCGATTAATTAATGGTAGTTTCAAGTAGTGACAAACTTTTTTAAAAGGTAAGAATTATATTTTGAAATAAATATAGCTACAAGCTGTAACATAACCTATAATTAAGAAGAAAATAAATAATAACATTACTGTTACACATCATGAAGTATTTTTATAATCCATGAGCTAGACACTTTCAGTTCATAAAATAAATTATTTACAATCCCTTTTTGCATTCATAAACAATTCTAAATCATTGTATACTTTATTTCTCTTATTATTATAGTTCATAGCTTCGCACAGTCTGCAATAATGATAACTCGGAGATCCAAAATATCCATGTTCATTGAGAACTTGAAATTCGCTTTTCCATTTAAAGAACTTTTCATATTCTTTTTTGTCTGACTTGATAAAATACTGCAAATAATCGGCTAAAGATCGTGGATTATAGAAATCATCAACATGTATGAAGGATCCTGGTGGTAGTAGTTTTTCGCAATCTTTGATAGGTGGTCCCATTATAACAGGGACTGCGTTTTTATGATAAGCATTCCACCACACTTTCTCTGTTATATATTCGGCACAGTTGGAATTTTCAAAAGATAAGTAAAATTTGTAATCTTGTAACAGTGGACAATCCCTGTTGAAGTGACCCGGGCATCTGCAAACAACAATAATGCTTTTAACAGTCACTATCAAATTCAAGTATCAACATTGTAGTACGGGAGCACTCGACCACGATTATCGACCTCATCGCGACATGAAGATTTTAATTATTATTTTTCAATAGTTTATTATTTTATATCTCCCTGAAGAAAAAATTCAGGCGTTGTAGGGATAAGTTCATATTTTTTATCGCGACACGTCAGTTTCCTTGTTTTCCTACTAAAGGTAATGTTAGTCAATGTAGGAAAATAATAACTGACATTTTCCGCCTCGTCCGCGGTCTAAGTGGGGGGAAATTTCAAATATTCTGACACTTGTGAAATATTGTTATCACGGTACATCAGTTTCTCATGTAAATACATGTTTTTGATGACGACGAAACGAGGAAAAATATCAACTGACGTCTGACAGTTTGACCATCTATCCTTACTGTTTCCTCAAGTTTTTTCGTAAATCGTAAGTCACACCGCATCGCACTTGAAGGCCGCTAGGGGCGCTTAACATAGATAGTAATGTTGCTAAGTAACGGTTTCATTATTAATTATAATGAAGTTCATAATAGTCATGTCGCCCACGTACAAGTTTAATCGCACAAAAGGTTACCGTTTGCCTTTGTGAAATTGTTAAAGTTTAGGCCATTGTCGATACAAAAACCCAAGTCTTACAGATCCCAGCCCGCCATAGGTGACCATATCCAGTTAAGTTAAAAATCTGCAAAAATGTTAAGAATTCGTATTTTTACCCCTAAGGGGTAGAATTTCGAAAAATCCCTTCTTAGTGGGTATTTTTGTCACAAAAGAAACCTATTGTCCAAATTTCAAGTTTGTATCTTCAGCGGTTTGACCTGAGCGTTGATGAATCAATCAATAAGAAAGTATTTGGTTTGCAGGACCGGCGCTAGGATTTTCGGGCCCCGGGTAAGCGTTCTCAGGCGCCTGTCTTAAAAAAAAATGTTTCTCCAAAATTTGTTTTTTTTGGAAATAGTCAGAAAATTTTAATGAAAAAAATCAAATAACGCATTTTTTGTTGGGAAAATATTTTAATGCTCGCAGTTTTAAATACGGTAGTCACATATAATAGGTAAGCCTCGGGCCCCCTTCAGGGGCCCAGGGTATCTTTGCCCCGCTTACCCCCCCTAACGCCGGCCCTGTTGGTTTGACGTTTGTACAATGCTGGACTTCGCTCAGTTGCTGCATCAAAACTATGTATTCAGACTTCAGTTTAGAGAAAAGAAATGTATAAGACATATTTTGTAGAAAATTTAATGCTGTTTTATTAACAGACTTCAAAAAAGGAGGGAGGTTCTCAAGTCGACGCGTATATATTTTTTTATCTCGTTTTTATTCCTTTTTTACTTCCCGCTAAGAAAATTGAAAATTTTCAAAAATAGGGAAGTTATTGATTTCACCCCGATTTTCGAAAATCGAGTTTTCATCAGATCTCGACGTTTCGTGATCCTAGGAAGCTATTCTGACTATTTTTACGATGATGTCTGTCTCTCTCTCTCTCTCTCTCGGGCCGAATCGGTTCAAATTTTCAGGAAATCTAAGTTGGAACCCTTTCGAATGCCGCAATTCGCGTTTCGATCGGTCAAGCCGTTCAAAAGTTATGAGAGGTTTACATACACACACAGACATACTGACATCATCGTAAAAATAGTTAGAATAGCTTCCTAGGATCACAAAACGTCGAGATCTGATGATAACTCGATTTTCGAAAATCGGGGTGAAATCAATAACTTCCCTATTTTTGAAAATTTTCAAATTTCTTAGTGGGAAGTTAAAAAAAAACATTTATGCGAGCGACGCCGTGGGTAAACCCTAGTTATTTTATATACTTCTTTGTGCCGCATCGTCCATAAAAATCCACAGGTAAATATTTCTGTAACTTCCTGACATATTGAATCCGCCCATTCTTAACTCTTGCGCAATTGGAGCACAATATAGCCACATCAGCTGTTCTGTTATTATTTACAGTACTGGATGGCCGATTATCAGAATGTGTGTCAATGGGATTTTTCGTTTCTAAAAGAACAGTCCTTCCGTAGGGCACAGGGACATCTGAATGCATTCTGAAATTTGAACAGTTTAATTACATTACATTGAACTACCTAAATATTTTCCGACTTCGGAATCTTAATTCTAAATTGAATGTTTGTGGCATGCTACGTCGATTATAAAAGGGGCCTGCACTTCAAATTGCCGTTAAAAAACTTCAGAGGCGCTGTCGTCGTTATAAATGTATAGTCTAATATTATTATTTTTAACAGTTTAATTTTTTGAAATATTTTGAATAGTTAGACTACTAGCATATACTCGTAGATATAAAGGAATTTGACCAATGCACGTCTGACGTTACCCCATGCTTACACTTTACCGCATCGATGCTTCAAACACAATCAATCACAAAACCTTTGAAAAACACGAACTGAACACTAAATTCAAAACTGACAGTTATACCGATGTAAACAAAACGAAAGTAGCGCCCTCTCCTACACAATAGCTACACTTTTTTAGTTATTGATAGCAGCCACAGTTACAGTATCTATCATGACTCATGAGTGATTTATTATTCAACATTCTGCTGTTATTTTTAACAATTTCGTCTTGAACTTCAGCATATCCATTTGTTGTCTCCCAATTTAGGTATTAAATGCCTCAAAATGCGTCTTCATTGAAAAAAAAATATTTCAAATTCAATCTCAATTCCTACTTTTATTAATTTCAATACATGAACCCAAAAATGTTCAATACCAATAAATTTAGAATCTTACTGATCATACAAATTCACTGTACTTTCGATATTATAAAAGCTTGTGAGAAAGATTGGGTTAAATTACATATTATGCTAGCGCCATCTTTTGAAATGTGTGAAGTACAAGCCTCCTTTAAGAATAATCTCATTCAGAGTTCCTTGTATTTTCTGAGAGATAGCTACATTGTATAAAATAAAGTCTCCGCAAGGCGTCTCCCTGTCTTTTTGGGCTATTGGACGGATTTTGATGAGGTTTTCACTATTATACCCTACAGCATCTCTTGACGAGCGTTTAGGGGTGTAAAACATTAATCTTAAAATAAAAGAGAGCCGAGCAGTGACGATTTTAGTCGACAAAAAAACGGGCTCGCGAGTGCTTTCTTGGCTTATACTGCCTAAACATTTCATTAATTAAAGATATATTTATTAAACTAAGTACGAATTATCGAACATAAAAAGTTCTTTAAAAAATCGTCGAGAGCATATACCTATCTTTAAGAGTATTCTCTACCGGAAAAATGTTTTAATTACTTGTAACTCATTGTCCAATTAAATAAACCATTGTATGTATTCAGTTTTTGTTTTCCGTCCATAAATATATTATAGGGACTTTCGTCTGTTAGCATCACCCATATTTGTTCATATGACGGTCTTTCGGTCAGACTTGGCATTTGTTTTGGTCCTTTTAGCCTTTGTATTGGAAATAAGACCACATCGGCAATTGGCAGATTGCTTTGGTTGTAAGTAATTTCACAATTTTTTACTGAGCAATTTTCTAAAGGATCTAACCTAAAAAACCATTAAAATCTTATAGCTGTATATCAAAAATATTTATAACCTGAAAGCCAGCGCACAAATGCTACTTTTTGTATCACGATTGTGTGATTAAGTCGCTTGCAGCTACCAACAGCGTAATGCCGTACACTATTCACTGAATTACACAGATGATGTATCACGAACGTGCGATTGTCGAAAACACATGGCTCACTTAGTCGCAGGTTCGCGCTACTCCATGCCATGCATTTTGATGAGGCTTCACTTTCGGACAGGCGCGCGAACGTGAAACAAACGCATCGATCACTAGATCGAACAAACGTGAGATTGAGTCTCCATGCTGCAGCTGTTTCCAAATCGCGCGATCTAACGAGAAATGTCGAGTACCTGAATAATCGTTAAATCGCGCTGCAGTTGCTAAATGGCACGTTTTCGATACTAAAAGTAGCATGTGTTCTAAGGTTTAAAGCATTGTACAAGGTTGCGATGCGTGAGGGCCTTATTCCTCAGGTGATTTTAAGAAAATAAGTTCATATTTCTGAGATACAGGGTGTTGAAATTAAAAAAAAAAAAATACGTCCATCAGGGGTAAAAAAACTCAAGGGACCGTTTTTGCTGCAGAGAATTGAATGACAATTATTATGAAAATAATTTTTATTTTGAAAAAAAAGCAGTAGCGTATACCCTTTTCTTTACTAAAAATGTTCATGGAGAAGTCCGCGGTGGTAAACATGAAGAAAGAAATGTGTTTCAATACCTACTTTCTACCTACCAAAACTTAAAAAAAATCTGTTGTGGTTTCAAAAATATTGGGGAAAAACCGATTTTTTTTTTAATTTTAACACCCTGTGTCAGAAATAAAGCGGTTATGAACTATAGTTTACATGAACTTTTTTTTTTTTTTTATCATTCGGGGGGCAGTATAGCCTAGTGGTTAGCATGCTTGGAGCCGCCACCTCTAGACTGGACTGCCGTGGGTTCGAATCCCACCAATGTTTTGTGATGTTATTTAGTTTTAAGTTAGGTGTTATTTAGTGTAGTTGAAAGACGCTAATGACCTTAGATGTCGACGCGTCTATAATCTACAACAATAAATAAATTAAAATCATTCGGGGAATTTCAAGATCCTTAAGTATCGGAACTTTATCCTGAAACACTCTGTATGTTATATAACAATCAGTTGACATTTCTTTTCTTTATCTGTTTCAGGATTGTGTTGGCTTTTCATTTGAACATATTGGTGAACATTTCCATATTGTGACATGTGTTTTAGTCTTGAATTTATTTTTTTCACAATCAAACAAAAAGTTAAAATTACTTGTGATCGGTGAATTTTCTGATATGACGAGCCTCTATTTTTTCTCCATCGTTCCAAATTAAAATTTTGTACGGCAATTGTTTTCGTTTAGTAATTTTTGGCGGATCTTCTTGAAGAAACAAAATTCGTCCAAGAACTGATAACTTCGATATCTGTAACAACAAATTTGATTAGGTAAGATTTAATTAATTTATTTGTGTGCTTTTGAAATCGTGTTTTTTATTATTGTAGCTGAATATTAATAAATTATTGTGAAAATCTAATAGTAATCCAGTCAAATAGTACTTTTAAATTGCGTTTAATTAGAAGTTTGATGAAATATGAATGGTAGACAGGGGGTGCCACTAGAACACTCCAGCCAAGTTTCCCCCCTCGGATTCCGCTTGTACGTGAAAAATTACTATTACAAAAATTGTTAAGGAGGATGTATCCAACAACTTTTGTTTAGACATTTTTTTTAAATTTCTTGTTTTTTCGATTTTACAACAAAACGGTCAATCGGGGGCGAAAAATGGTTATGACAAAAGTTGTAACTTTTGAGTTGCTTTACAATATATATGTGTTCAACATTTTTTTTGCTTGCTTGGTACGAATATAGAGGGCGCTAAAAGTCAACTGGCGCCAATATTTCTGAAAATGTTTGAATTTTGCACATAACAAATTAATTCAAGCCATCGCATTTTTGAGTATTTATAACTTTTGAATGATAAGAAATTTCAAAAAATTTTCCAAAGAAAAGTTGATGGATATACATCCTCCTTAATAATTTTTGCAATAGTAATTTTTCACGTACAATCAAGATATATGATTTCATCCCTTAAATTCAAGATGGCGGCCACCCCTTGTGGAATCCGAGGGGGGAAACTTGACTGGAGTGTTCTAGTGGCACCCCCTATCTACTATTTAGGGATGTGAAAAAATAATCGATTTTTATATTAATCGATTATTTTTTTCTTATAATCGATTTTTAACAATCGATTTTTTTAATAATAATAATCGATTTTTTATAAATCGATTAATTTTTAAATAATAATAATCGATTTTTTATAAATCGATTATATAAATTACACTTTTAAATCGTTTATATAAATTACACTTTTTTTATTTTTTTTTTTATTAATATTAATATTAAGAAAGAATATAGGCTTTGGGAAACCCAATGCAGCCAACATTTACAAATTACACGTTTTAATCGATTTTTGTAAACAACGCCATCTGTGCGACGGATGAAAAAACGTAAAATAAGTTCACTAAACGTAAACTAATCAGTCGGAAAATGGCGCCATCTGTATGTAACTATTATGTAAAATAGTTTCATATCGATACCCTTCCAATTGTTTTCATTCATTATAAAAGTATGCAATTTTTCGAATAATAGAAAAAATCGATTTTTCACAAAAATCGATTATTTCTTTAAAAATCGATTTTTTACAAATCGATTTATATTGAAAAGAGAAAAATCGATTATTAAATAATCGATTTATATTGAAAAGAGAAAAATCGATTATTAAATAATCGATTTTTTTTACTCAATGTCACATCCCTACTACTATTCAAATTTCATCATACTTCTAATTAATGCAATTTCAGACCAATTTTTTCAACTATTTGATTGGACTATTATAGGTATAGGCATATTTTTTATTATAATTTTGTTCTCGAGTAATTTTTTTATTTCACCAATGAATTATATTTTTGTCAAAGTTAATGTTTAGACTTTATTTTTACATGTTATATTATTTTAATTACATATATTTGCATAATAGTTATAATATCTAAATCTATGCACTGCCACCCGAGTTTTTTTAAGCTTTCGTATTTTTTGTGTAAATTTTTTATAGGTAATACATCTACTTTACTTGCATTTTATTATGTCCTCCTTTAGATAGATTTCTAACAGCAAAGAAAATATTCATGGAATAAAATTAAGCAAAATCGCAGGATAGTGGACAAAATAATTTGATTTATTAAATTAAATGTACGACGTTTCGTCTATAGATTTAGACTTTTTCAAGTACAATATTAAAAATAACAATATTTATAAATATAATATTTATAAATATTGTTATTTTTAATATTGTACTTGAAAAAGTCTAAATCTATAGACGAAACGTCGTACATTTAATTTAATAAATCAAATTATTTTGTCCACTATCCTGCGATTTTGCTTAATTTTATTATAATCACGATGGACACGATTTCTAATATAAATTCATGGAATATACTAGCTATCAGATATTTTTTGTTAGAAAACAAAATTTAAAAAAAATTTGAATTTCGTGCCATATTTCGCGTCGCGCATTATAGTTGGCGAACATTTCAACAGAGGGCACTGTCCGCGTCACAAATTGATAGCATTGAAGATATCTTATAGCATAGATCAAGTAATCATTGAGGAAGATACCTTTCCTTATGACGTAATACGTGAGCAGTTTTTGGAGAGACTATTAGGATCGCATGATCGCTCTACACTAGCGACACCCCTATTTCTATCCATGAACTAAACTGCCAAACCATAGGTTAAGAAAAATATTAAAGCTACCATACTTCTCTGTTTCTAGGGGTTTGGCAGTTTAGTTTATGGACAGAAATAAGGGTGTCGCTAGTGTAGAGCGCAACGATCATGCGATTCCAGCGGTCAATCCATAAACTGTTTATTTTAATTTATTTAATAAATGACTGTCAATTAATATTTAAAATGTCAAAAATCTGAAAAAAGCTAAATTGTTTAAAAATTTCAAGAATTGTGTTTTTCATTATATTTTTTTGACTAAATTTTAGAAATTTCTAGTACCTATAATAATTTAAATGTTTTATAGCTGTTTTATAATATGTTGTATATTATGAAGTTTGAAGAATTAATATAATTGACATTATGTGCATTTTTTTATAAGTAAATCTTTTTGTGCGTGTGTATTATATTCGTTTCATTGTAGATACCTATTTTTATTATTAAATATAGAGTTTTATTTCAACATATTGAATAAATGATTTGTGAAACTACACAATAAAAAGAAGAATTTATAGCTTATAAAAAAAATTACAGCAAGTCAATGTCATAGTTCTTTTTTGTATGTCCATTTTTGAGCGAACCATAAGCGAACAATTCATATTAGATAATAAATAACCGCAAGAATTAATTTATTTAAAATAATGAACAGCTACGAAAGTTTAATATTGTGATAATAATTCTTAATATTGTATATTGACATTTGTCACGTTTAGATACGATTTTGAAAACTTGTAGGTATAAAAATGGTTTCTGTTACAATGATTTTCATAGTTCTTTATAACTGTTTTCTAAAGCAAATTTGTCGTCAAAAAATTAGCACGTCAAAAAATTAGCACGGTTTCTTTATTATATTATTTAATTTTTGAAAACTCAAATTAAGAATTGGTTATAAAAAAAATTATATTAGTTTTCTGTTACCATGGTTAGTTTCCAATTTTTATTTTGTAAAATTTTAAACCTTAAAATATAACTAAATGTTTGTGGTACCAACTTGAGTCAAACAAATACATTTCTACGGTAAAAAAATAGACTTTATAACACCTCCTTGGACTTTATTTAATTTCTCGTTTACCATGGTTACACAACAATTAATTACGAAATAAATACGAGACCTTGAAAAAATTAAAATATATAAAAAAAAATTAAGCAAAATCGCAGGATAGTGGACAAAATAATTTGATTTATTAAATTAAATGTACGACGTTTTATGATTGTACTTGAAAAAGTCTAAATCTATAGACGAAACGTCGTACATTTAATTTAATAAATCAAATTATTTTGTCCACTATCCTGCGATTTTGCTTAATTTTATTATAATCACGATGGACACGATTTCTAATATATATAAAAAAGCTATTTTTTTCGGCGTCCTGCATTTCAAGATCTTGGCTATAGTGTCTATGATCTTGGCTCTGAAATTTTTAACATAATTTTGAATAACCGTGGTAACGTTTTCTTTGTTAAATCATGTTATTGAGTTGATACTGTTTTTTCTCAATTTGTGTAATATTTTGCATTTTAAAATTTCTGACAAATTACTTTCTATTAATATTTCAAACACGTCCAAATTACCTCGCAATTTTCGCATTCGGAGTAAGGAGGTTGCAGTTGCACTATATATTATATTATATTAAATGCTGAAATACTTTTTCGAATGTATTTTGAATTTCAAGAACAGTTATTATTTTTGGGGTATTTTGTCCACTTTTATATATTCTTACCTGCATAGTCTCAAATTAAGATTCTGAATGATTGTGATAAAACTCGTGAAATTTTGAAACAAGCAATATAATATTTTTTTAGAATAAATAGAAATGTTCAGTTTCAGTTTTTTTTATAAAAAACAGCATATTTTGATAATTTTTTATTTTACTGAAAATAATTCCGTACTAAAATGGTAAAAAACGGAGCCCACAAATGGTGACAAAATTCTTTTGTGCCCAATACGCGATGTCTTTTTTTTGAAAAATATTTAATTAATCCAGTCCCCTATGAACATCAAAAAATAATGTCATAAATTCAAATATAATTATTTCAAAGCTACTGCACATTCGCCAAGGTTAGCACCATGGAGGTTAGCACATTCGCGATTTGCACGAAAGTCGAAACCATTGCAACAAGGAGGTTTGAAAATATTTTTAATCGGAATGAGTCATTTTTTTACCGCTGATTTTTGTGGCAGCACCGGTCGAGCCTCAACTCAAATAGAGATGCATGATTAGTAAATAAAGCTCTTGAGAGAGATGCACATAGTTAGGCTGTCGGTTCTTTATGAATTGGAGGCTCCACGTTTCAAACAACAGACATTAGATGTCTTACCCATATTACTTAGTCAATGCTTATAGTTATATCTACTCTTATCTATGGAACGCACTGTTCAATCCTCTATGTCTATATGTAAAAACAGTTGAAAGAACATTGAAATCTTACCTCTTTTTTACTTAACCCTCTCCAGTTAAAAACTAACTGTTTAACTTTCAAACTTGTATGATTCTGTTTCAGTTCGTGTACATTGAAAACACAATAATACAGTGCAATAATATAAATTAACGTACACAGAAGAATTATTAAAAGTAAACATTTTTTTTCAAATGTGATCATTATTAAATTTTATGACATATTTTTTTAGTTTCGCTGGAATCATATGCTTTGCGTGATTTATTTTAGCGTAATGAGGCTGCAAAAAAAACATAAATATAATATGACTGTTTCCTATTAGAAATTATTGTCAGAGACATAATGGTGTTTATTTCATTTCAATCATAAAGATGTCATAGATAGAGTAGAGAATCTATTTTAGGCAAATAAAAATAAAATTATTTCTTAATTAATAAGAAAAGATGTAGTTTATTGCAAACAATAAAAATCTAAATATTTACTTACATTGTCATAAAATTGATGAAAAATCTAAGGAGCGCGTAAGACAGTAAACAAACTACTATACTACGTTAATAAATTATCGCAGTTATTTGCCCAGGCAGATAGCATTCGCCTAGGCAAAAGCTATTTAGCTGGAATAACCATTTGCCTGCGACATATTATACAACTCGTAAAATGAAGTATAAGACGCTCGGGGTGTTGGTACTCTCGCCTGCGGTTCGCTTACCAACTTCACTCCTCACGTCTTATATTTAATTGTATTAGTTGTATAAACTACTATTATATGATTAAATTAACTACGTTTCTGTGTTTTTTAGCTCAGTTATTATATTTCACCCTCTGCACAGTCGCGATACCCCGGCGTGTGTTAACAAGGATATATTACTGTTTTTATTATAACACGATTACGAAGTAATTTAATTTTACTGCACAAAATATTAAATTATAATGCTAACATGAAATTTAAGTATATTTTTGACGGGTATTTGGCCCACATGTAACTTTTTTTTTAAAAGTATTGACTAATTATCCTGTGAGATTGTGATTTTGTCTTATTTTCTCAAAATTTATGACTAGGTATATAATATAATTTAAAGTTTTCATTAAATATTTCAACTGTATGTATTTTTTAAGCAACAATATACCGAGTTCGTATCAACTTTAACCAAGCATGATGTCAATACTCAATCTACAGCCATCATTTTTTGTGCATACTGAAAACTCGGAAAAACCTGTTTTCATTGAGATCGGATACCTAATCTTTTTCAGAAAATGATCGATTCGGATGACATTTTGCTGGCCCGTTGACATTTTTACATTCGGCAGGCATTCTTAATAGGTACCAAATATCAACTTTATCGAAGTATTTTTTTCCTATGATGTCATATTATTTTTAACTTCCCAGTTATAGGATTAGGAAGTTATTTTAATGGGCCCGAAAATAGAAATCAAAATTTTCAACATCATTTATCTGTTACCTACTATTTGGCCACCGTCTTGAAAGCTACCGCTATTATTTTTTGCATACTGAAAAAACTCACAAAAAATGATTTTCAAAGAGTTTAGAATATATATAACATAGATAAATAAAAACAAGTTACTAACCCAGAAGACCGCATGACTTCAAACATCGCATTTCAAGTGAAACGATTTTCTCAAACGCCTCAATAATTTCCATAACTACCAAATAAATAAAACTCGCATAATATGTACAAAATGTTTTTTTAAATTAAAAATTGTTATGGAAACTAATTAAACAGGTAAGGTAAATTTGTAATTTTTATTGACAATAAAAAAAAACTCGGGTCGCAGTGCCAAAACCCTGCCGACAATATAGTGTATTTGCTAATACAGGCATTGTGCTGTTATTAGGTGAACATAAGTTGGTTTTTGGACAAAATAAAAAATTTAACCCCTTAATACATCCCTTAAAATAATATTTTTTTTTCTTAATTTCAATATTATTATCAATGTAACCTCTGTACCAAATTAAATACACCCTTCAGTAAGTAAATCACTATCCGCAACCTAGTGTTTTCATAAAATTTGTAAGTCCGAACCTGTCGGGGCGATTTTATTAAAATTTTAACAGCACATTTTAATGTTCACTAAAGGGTTAAATTTCAATTTTGAAACAATTCTGAGAATTTTTTCGGTATTTTTGGGCCCAAAAACATTTTTCAACCCCTAAAAACCACCCTTAAAATGGTCCGATTGGGTCCATTTTAAATAGGCTTCGTGCGGTTATGGATTGCAACGTGCCTACCCAATTTCGTCAAAATCAATTAACTCTTTCGAAAGTTATAGCCCGTACACATATATATATAAATATATATATATATATATATATATACATATATAAATAGACATTTCCAAAAATGGTGCCAAAATGTTCAGGAGGCTATGAAACGTCGAGAAATTTTGGTCCGGCCCCTAGGTCCCGCCATCCGACCGACGCCAATAGTGTATGTGCCATATGGCAAATACTCTAATAATCACAAAAAAAAATTAAAAAATACCGAGAATTCGAAATCTGTTAACAAAAAAACTAACATTGGCTGTTATCGAATTTTCATGGAATTATTCCTGGAGCTATATACATTATACATGCTATGAACTACCCAATTCTAGTCTTGCGTACTACCTTGACTGAGGTTGAGTTGGTTTTATAAACACAGAATATGAAAAAACAAAATATATGAAATAATAAGTTAATACGTCATAATGAGGCTCGAACTTTCGTTACGTTAAAATTCCGAAATTTAAAAACATAATGGGAACGAGTGGTTTCTAATACTACCTATTTATACCAGTTAATTTTTCATTTGCTTTCGGTAAATTTACAGTAGCTGATATTTTCTTAATCAATGTGCAAGTGAATTCGGTATATTATTTTAAACGGACAGTTCTCATTTTTGTTAATAAATTTTATTTATATTTTTTTTATTAATATCATTGTTAATAATTAAGACATTATGTTAATTTTTTTGACAAATAAAATTTAAGAAATAATATTAATACAGTTCATTTTTAATTTTATAAAAAATAACAACGCTTTTTAGTTTATTAAGCTAACCCATGCATTTTGGGTAGGACAAGGTTTTTTTTTTCGTTGCGTCGGGGGTGTCGGTGTAAGTCTAAAATTGAGTTTTCGGGGTCATCGGCCACTCCATTTGACCGCCATCTTGAAAAAGGGGTGCTAACAGGTTTTGCACTGTATTCTCCGTAACGGTACATCTTACAGAAAATTTGTAGAGAGGTTTTTTATTTAGAATCGAATTCTCTACAACTTTACTAGATAATATACTTTTTGTCGTAAATTGAATATATCTTTTTAATTATTCAATTCACGACAAAAAATGTCTCTAGTAAAGTTGTAGAGAATTCGATTCTAACCATAGAACGTCTCTACAAATTTTCTGTAAGAAATACCGTAACGGAGATATAGTGCAAAATCTGTTAGCACCACTTTTTCAAGATGGCAGCTAAAGGGGGGGGGGGGGCGCCGACTCCGAAAACTCAGTTTTAAACTTACACCGACTCCTCTACGCAACGAAAAAAAACCTTGTCCTACCCAAAATGTAAGACTGAATGTAATTTCATTTATTTTGGTTACTAGCAAAGTTACCAGAATTTCAGATAGATTTGGTTTTTAGTATATTAATATATCCCGTCCTAGTAGAACGATTTAAATAATTTACGGTATTTATTATATTTAGATAAATAATTTTTGAGAAGAAAATCTTACTACATAAAATGTTGACTTTTGAAATTAGGTATACTATAAACATTAATTGTTTTTCGTTGAATCGTTTCCATGGTTACTGTACTGGTACAGTCAAGTTGCAACTAAATTATGCGTTACGTTACTAAATCATGCGTTACGTTTACAAATAAACACACTTCAGGTTAATATATATATTCTTTCATTAATGTTTTAAAAATTAAATAAAACAATCAAATCACAATAAATTTAAATTTTTAGTAAATAATAAACTTAACATAGGATCAACACTAGCCACGGTTTAGTCATCAACTGTTTTGTTACTATTTCGTATTCGTTGATCATGCAAATGCTTGCATTTTTACATGGTTCCCCAAGCCCGTGGTGCATAATATTATATAGAAACTTTAGTAATACTACTTGAAAATTATACGATACGTTATTTGTAATGTACCGTATCATTATTGTTTTTATACTATGTTTTATGTAATATTGTCGACCATCGTCATAAAGTTACCTAGAACAGAGGTGTGCCCCAAAAGGAGGGCGCGTAAACTTTTAGTGGAGGGTGACAGGACCTCTCAACTACATCTCTCATTAACAATTATTCAGGTAATTGCTTTATTTGTTTTATCTATTATTCATCTATACAGGGTGTATCACAGAAAACCGAACATAGGGAAAACTCCATTGTGCAAATTAGTTAGGATCAACGATTACTTTGGCCACATATGAGAATGGGTACCATGATAACGCTGACGAACTATTATTTAATAACAATAATAGCTAATAATGAATAATTAGAAAAATCAGTTAAAATAAATTCTTCAATATTAAATGAATTTATTTTTATTAATGAAACAATTTTTTATTAAGAAAATATTTTTTAACTAATAATTAAACAAAACAAACAGTTAAAATAAAAAATTAAAGCAAATATTCAAATAAACCTCCATTTTGAATTAAGCAGTGGCTTTTGTCTTTAAGTTCATCCAGATTTTGTCAAATGAACAGCAATATGCATTTGTTACTGTATATACGTACACCATGGTAACCATGGTAACGACCTCTGAAGAGAGGGCAAAGCAATCTCTGATCTTAACTAATTTGTACTGTGTACTTTTCCCTATGTTCGGTTTTCTGTGATACACCCTGTATATACAATATGGTGTCCCATATCTTATGGGCCATAGAGCAGGTGGCTATAGACTATAGTACATATAAAAATAAGGCATTTGACACAAATTTGCTATAAGAAAATATATCTCGTTTGGGAAATCCTGGGTGCGTAAAGATTAAATAAGCCATATTTTCAAAACTATTTGACATACAGGGTTGAAAATCGGTATGAAATATAAATTTAAATATGAAAGACTGGATAGTTTTATGTAAAAAATGTATAGGTCCTTCGTTCACTTTGATATCTCTAACCGTTTTCGAGATATTTAAATATTATGAAGTATTAGAATTACCTTGTGACTTCTTGCGATTTAACACGACGCGTTTTAGCAACGAGTTGCCATCTTCAGGTGTGGTTAATTATTTTTTAAAAAACACACATTGAGTATTCGTAACACCCAACACTCTAAAAATGAGATATTTGGGATTAAAAGTTGCGCGGAAAAATAAAATATACAATTAATGAGACCTCCATTCTCGAATACACTTGTGCGGCACAGTAAAACAAGCTCGTCTTGTTTTACTGTGCCGCACAAGTGTATTCGAGAATGGAGGTCTCATTAATTGTATATTTTATTTTTCATTGAATAAGACATAATTTAAAATTAACGTTTGAAGGTAACATTTAAAATTGTAGAACTTCCGAAGAACTAGACTTTTTAGGAAATAATTAAAATATGTATTGTATTTCTCAACTTGGGCAAGAAATCCTTTATAATAATTCTTACGTATATTGTATCTACAAGTGAGGAATAAAAAAAATAATTTAATTTAAGACACATTTTAAAATGAACGTTTGAAGGTAATATTTGAAATCCGAAGAACTTTTTTATAAAATAATTAAAATATTGCATTACCCAAGTTGAGCAGGAAATCCTTTATTGTTCTTACGTATAATAACTTATCAATTGAGGATTAAAGAATTTTAATTTAATTTAATTTTTTTAATGCTTGCGATTGACTAACTTTCCGTCCAATATGCGAGTTGGTACGAGTAATGCAATCTCGAGCCGAGATTGGCAATTCGAGATCTCGCGAGATTAGTCTGCGTTCGAGATTGGCAATTCGAGATCTCGCGAGATTGTCTGTCGAGATCTCGATAAATCTCGACAATATCGAGATTTCGCTTACTTTTAAAAAGAACGTATTATTTTGTATCTAAAATACTTAAACTTAATGAAAACTACTTATACTTGGGACAGGGTGACTGTGTCACTGTGTACGTGTGTTATTTATTGCATAGTGCACTGTGCAGATGATTATTATTCATTACTTTTCTTAAATAAAGATTTTTTTGTTTCAAGATTCAATTAATGTTTTGTTTTATTTTTAAAATATAACAGCATTACCCCAACTCACATAGCACACTATATGTCAATTAATTAATTTGGAAATAACTTCTTAGGAGTTAGGAAGCATAGGGTAAGTTACTATTAGTAACGTTCACGAACATTTGGTTTGAATTGTTCTTAGACATATTCAGTATTCACTTAACTTTGTAATTTGTTAGCCATCTAATGCTTGTTATAAATTAAATAACTGCCCATTTTACTCAAGAAAACAATATATGCAGAGAAACAAACAGAATCAATTAGCGCGACTGTCAAAAACTATTACGTATAAGTTGTAAGTTTTTTTTTCAAGCGCGTTCGTTCTTGAAATCTCGTTCGAGATCTCGACCACATCGGGTCGAGATCTCGAACGAGATTTCAAAAACGAGATTGCCTGCCCACGAGATTAAATCTCGAAAAATGGCTCGAGATCTCGCGAGATCGAGATTGCATTCCCTAGGTACGAGTATAGCCGCTTCGCGGCGTTGCAAACTATAATCGATACCAATATCGAACCTTTCTTTCGTGACTGAAACGAGACTGTCAACGAGTCTAGCCAGACCGACACCGATACATTTCTAGCTTCGGTCCCGGCGAAACTGCATAATTTAAATTTTAAATAACGACGGAACAGAATAGTTACGTGCTTTGCGGTATTATAATGTATAAGTACCTTGTGTAATGTTGAATATGGCGGAACCAAAACAAGTAACTGTCAAACTGTGACAGCAGATTTAACTCCGGTACATAGAATATGACTGTCAACCGTAAAAATTCAATTCATTTTGCACTGAGAAATTTTCACTTTTTTAAATATCCGAGATACATGCTGGGTTTTTGGTACGACGTGCAGCTTTAAATTTCGATTTAAGATTGTCGTTTGTTTTCAACTAAATGAAGGGCTTGAGAATAGCCGAGCGTGCAGCAATGCCGTTGTTTACATGGCGTTGCTATGGTTCCTCTATTACAAGTCCCCAGTTCCCGGGTTCTAGCCCGAGAGCTGGTAAAAGTGTCAATTGAATTTTCAATTTATTATTAAAAAAAATAATGAATTGAAAATATGAATTGGTGCTAGGCCCAAATAACCTTAGCTGTTGGTGGTCTTTAAAAACACACTCAACTAAATGAAGATCTCCATTTAGTTTACAACAAAATGACTTTCTTAAGTCGTGCCATGAAAAACCCAACATTAAACTTCAGTATAAAGTTAAATATATCAAGTTGAGTTTTTAAACATTATTTAAACAGCAATTTAAAAATTGTTTTTGTTTATTTTTTTTTTGTTGAAGTAAAAAAATATCTAAGTTAGAAAAATTAGAAAAATCAAGATGAATAACATTTTACCGGCTTACCTTCCTGCTATTATGTTTACGATAGATTTCTAAAATTTAAAAGTGAAATTTTTGCTAATAAGTATCTAATATTAGCGAAGCGTTAACGCCATTGCGTTTGAATACTTTTCTACGCTTTGATATTCAAATTTAAATAGTAATTAATTAAATAAAGAATACGATTTATCTTAGCTAGGAATTCGTAATAAATATAAAAACAAACACTTGGGAAAGTTCTACAAAAAATTTTTTTTAAACGATCGTTTCGGGCTATTAACCAATCACTATTCACCAGGAGCACACATACTTGAACTGATGTACTAGCCGAAAACTATCGTTTAAAAAATTGCTTTTGGAGAACTTTTCCAAGTGTTTGTGTGTTTATATTATGAATCTGTTCAAGTAATAGGGATTATTAATGGAGATGGACACATTTAAAACGCAATAAAGATGGTAGCAGTTATATAATATATAGCTGCTGCCTAAGTTGTGAATGGTTGTCATAGAAAAACGCGGGAGATGACTCAAGTACGAATCAAGTTTTTTCCCTTCTGATAACATGTAACCACTTCTTTTTCGGTTCCGGATCCTTTGAAATACAAAACCTCTATGATTTGAACATTGATAAACATAGCACATCGGCATTGTCAGTGATTTATCATTTTAAATAAACTTATTCTGTACACACTATACTATGAACTCCCCACAGATCGAGGTGGTTATGTAGTTAGCGCCCCTAGCGGTCGAGTTTCGCAGTGCTCATCTCCAATTCCACAACTCGGTCTTACTTTCCCAAATAGAAGATATTTAAATATAGTGCATACAGCGTTACCTCTAAAGCCTATCTCCCCGAATTTTCTACAGGAAGAACTGGTTATGCCATCTCATAGATACAGGTCTACTAAGGGAATATCCGTTTCAAAATTTAAAAAAGTTATTTTTCGGTTTAACTTGTGTTAACCGGTTTTAGGGGTTCACTTCGCTTATAAATTTGAGCTAGAATCAATTTTGCGATTTCGCCTTGAAATGTGACCGTCCTGAACCCGCAAAATTTGAGCAAAATCGATCCAGTGATTTGTGATATAGATGCGAATACAAACAGACAGACAGACATTTTTTAAAACCGTTTTCTTATGTTCAGGAAACTTGAAAGCATTAAATTCACCAAAAACTCAAACTCGAATTTTTGCACGATTAAAATTAAATACACTTGTGTATTTAATTTTAATCGTGCAGTGATATTTCATGCAAGCCTATATAGGTTATTTTTTTTACCTGTATAATGTTTATAAATATTCTTTAGAAATTAAATTTTTGAAGTGAATACTTCTTTAGAATCGTTGTGATTTCAAACCGGATGCAACTGAAAAAACGACAGGTAAGAGACACAAATACAAAAATGTGTAGGATGAAGCCGGCAAAGAATGAGACAGAAATATACATACTATTTTATATTATCGGTCTCTCCTCTTTGTGCCATGCTTCGTAGCATCCCCACTCCCGTCTTCTAAGCATAGTCGCCTGTAATTAGTGAGCCAGAGCGAGAGAGCAAATGTCGGTGTGTATGTATATTGCACACTGTTTAATACTTGCTTGTATTTGAGCATTTAACGTGTGTTAGTATATGTGAAAAGTACGTGAGCTAATACTACCACTGTATGCGGCTGCGTATTACAGCTTTTTAGTAAGAAGCACGGAATACATAGTAAGAAGTCAGCGTGGTGTGTAATTATTTAACAGTGTTTGTGAGTATTTTTATATCTTGTTGTGCTAAATAATAAATTTTATAAGATGCCGAAATGTGCCGTCAATATCGACGCAAAAAAAATGAAAATAAAATTAAAATTAAAAAAAATCCAGGAAAAAGTTCAACAGAACGTAGTCGCGAGTTTCGTGCGCGTATTCACTTCTATCGTGTGTGAATCGCACACACACCTTTTTTTTTCTTTTTAGAAGTAATATTATTGTAGAAAATTCAATTAAACTAGTATCAGAAACAATTGAAAACGCTTTAAATATTATGTAATGAATATTCCAGCACAAAAAGATTTATTTCTCTGTCGATAATTTCTGGTTAAATTAAGTCCGACTCTGTGTTTGATACCCACTGTCTAGTACCTAACTTATAACACACTGTATATTATGAACAGCTAGTAGTAGGTACGATAAATTTACTGGATATTATCCTACAGGGAACTGTAAATAATTGCTAAGGGTGCTACCATCAAACTTTAATAAAGTTATTCTGTCGATTTATTTTATCATCTCTAGTAACTCTACTACCTACGCTTTTTTATACAATCATAAGTGAAATTTATTTTTATTTTGCAAGAGGTGATTGCGTGTTTTTTACCATTCTAACTCCCCAAGTTAGAAATGGTATCTATTAATTTATATCAAAATTCACTTTTCAAAATTTTACAATATTTTTTCGTTTACATATTTTTGGAAAAAGTCTGTTCGTCTGTTTGTGAGCACAATCCAGGTCAAAGGGCTGAGCGGATAGAAACCAAATTTCGTAGGATATTTAACATGTAAATAGAGAGAGCCCTATTGGTTTTGGGGAAAAATCGGCGTATGCGCAGAAGAGACATGTGCTACAACGCAGTTCGTAGTTTTTTCTATTATAATGGTGTGCTTTTCATAACGGTTTACTTATTCTGTTCATTTTTGCAAAAAAATTTTGTAAAAAAAAGTTGTTTATCTGGTTGACAAGAGTATTCTCTACCCACTGCACTCTGCATCAGAAATCCTTTCCTTTCGACTATAAACGGTTAGAGCTCTCCCGACGCAATTTATAAAGCTAGAGGGTTTGGGTATACGCCAAATGAAGGACCAAAAATCGCACTATAGATCCTACAAGCGAATTTTTTGAAAAAAAGTTTTGGCTACGTCTGAAAGATTACATTTAAAAAGATGTAAGTTTTTCCAGGAATTTGTTTTTCAATGTTTCGCCTGAAGAATCTGTAGTGTGATTCTTGGTATTTCATTTGGCGTTTACCCGAACCCTTTAGCTTTAAAAAATAAAAAAAAATAATTTAAAAAATCAAAAAACCCGACTGCGTAAAACTGAAAAGAAAAAAACAAGCACTTAGATGTCCGGTGGTCAACTGAACATTCGGATCCATTGAAAAATTTGATTGGCTGTCGAATAATGGATCCCGACTGTTCAGTTGACCACCGGACATCTAAGTGCTTGTTTTTTTCTTTTCAGTTTTACGCAGTCGGGTTTTTTGATTTTTTAAATTATTTTTTTTTATTTTATACTTTTTAGTTATGAGTACCTAGCTAGCTATTTACCAGACTGGATTTCCTATCAACATCAGTACTACATCACAATTGCACTGGAATTTAAGTTTAAATTATGTGATTTTTTCAAATGTTTTTAATTAAAAATAAATCGATATAGATCCTAAACAGTCAGTCGAATCGAAAAATGTTGAAGGAAAACTAAAAATGATTTTTAAATACCTATTCAACGATACCCCACTTGACATAGTTTGCTGACTTTCATTTTTTTCATTTTCACAATATGGCGTCCTGTAGTCGCCATATTGAATTTTCACTAACGTCATGTCTTTAGTGACACTCGCCGGACTAAGGGGAATCGATTGACGTGTGAATCATAAAAATCGGCCCAGGTGTTTGGTCTGTATAGTGCTTCAAAGGAACATACAAACATACATACCCACATACATACATATAGGCTGTTAAACACATTACCACTCCTTTGCGTTGCAGTCGGGTAAAAATAGCGTCGGGAGAGCTGTAACCGTTTTCAGGCGAGGGAAAAAATTTGAGATGAAAAGTGCAGAGTGTAACTTCCGGTGAAGATTTTCAAAATGATTTTTGGCCCACTTTTCGTTCACGTCATTATTTACAAATTCTGTTTTTAAAATATTAATTGTCAAACAAAAATAAAATCTTCATTTTTCTGTGATCTTTCATTTAAGGCTCCGAATCCCCTCTGTGCAAAATTTAGTGAAGTAAATTTATCACTCTTCAACTCTCACATTTATATTTAAGGACAATGTTCTTTAGGAACCGAATTGTATTATATTTTGATAGCCCGTCATCGTGCAAGTCTATTGTAAATGCATCACAGGGGTGCAGTTTAATAGTCTTTGGGGATTTCGGTTGATGTCATCCCTGGCTTACGTCGACTGGTGATAACAATACCCATCGGTCGCGTTTTCCCAACTTACCATCATATATTATGACTCATACGCGATGTATACTAACTATACCACCGATCTCTATTTGTGTGGATTGTGAATGACGGACACTGGAACCAACTTTTGTAGCGCCATATTGCGAGACATTTATAGCTGACTTCGGATTGGTTCACATTTAAACTTATGTAGCGACCACTGAAATAAAGTAATGCTGGAAAGCTGGTAAAAACAGATATAGTTGATAGGGTCACCTGTCCTTCCAGTACCGTCATAACGGACTGTACGACGAAGACAGGTGTCCCTATTAACTATGTCTGTCTTTACTCGCTAGCAGCGCGTCAGTGTACGTTCCATTTCTATATTTCAATGGTAGCGACATAAAAAAAGGCTCCCCCAGGGGGAACATTGGATATGCAGTTGTTCTCGCAAATACATTCCAATATTCTTTGAGAATTGGCGTTCCCAGGACCCCGAGCTCGTACCAGTCGGTTTGTGTATGCCGGCTGGCAGATTCTAATACACAAATGGATTATTAATTGTTGTGTTGACACTAATGACCTGAATTGTCGACGCGTTTATAATCGACAATAATAATAAAAGGCATTATTGATAAATATTATTCACCCATGATAACTTTCAAAAGTCACCGCTTGTGAATGCAAAATTACTTTGAGGATAAATTTGAAGATCAAATAAACTGTGTTTTGAGAAAGGACTTAGGAGACAAAATTACAGTGGGTTTTTTGTACAGCTTACGTTCAGCACACCTGTGAAATCGTTAAAAATATTAATTTCTCTGCACGTATAAATATAAATTTATTTTAAACACACACGCATTAACCAGTGGCCCTAAACATAGTTTACTCGTAAATTCATACCTTGACTGTTCTTCAATACATCAATACATGATTATAACCCGATTTTCTCCGTAACTACTGAACGGATTTTGTTCCTGTTTTCACGATTAAGATAGATTGATTCACGAGGAAGGTTTTAGATATTTAGAATTATAATTGAAACTGGTCGGGCCCGGTTTCGTTCTGGTGAAAATCGGGGGTAATATCAGAAATTACTTAACCGATTACAAATTTTTTTTCACTGTTCGATGGGTGATACTTTTGCTTTAATACATAAGCCATATATTAACTGGAGCGAGTGAATAATGTATTAATAAATCATAAATTCATAGCATTCGGACGAAGCCGGACCGGGTCGCTACTAACAAAATAATAATGCGAAGGATCAATCTTAGAAAGATGGAATCAATTTGACTTCATCGAGCCACCTGCCAAAGGAGCCTCGCGCGTTATTAATCTTTAAAAAAATATTTATAGAAAGACCATTAAGCACGTCATTTTAAAGCGATTGAAGAAAATGTTAAAATAAATATTTTGTAAGAACATTTTTTGAAGTTATACCTCCTTTGGCGCGTTATGGAAAAATGATGAGAGTGAATTTTTACGATGCGCGCGCATCGCGTTTAACGCGGCGTTACGCCACGTCACGAAAATTTATCACCATGAAGTTAGTCGTTATAGTAATAACTAGTCGTTACACCAGTCTTAATGTGACAAGAGCGTTTTCGGTTTTGAATAACATTAATAAAAGCTTCGCAATAGTATTTCTCCATAAAAAATGTGCACTTGCAGCGCAGCTGTTATTGATTGATCGCTAACATCTATTGATTCGAGTTGACGTATTTCCGAAATTTTATGTTTTTTGGCTGGTTACGTTTAGAACCGTACCTTCTTTAGGAATCTCCGTTTTTCACCGCTGCCGTTCACAGCGGGTTCCATTACCGGTACATCTACAGAGTAACCGCGATGTACTTCTGTGACCATGAGGAAAAATCACTTATGTCGAATTTGTGGTAAAATAACAAAATACAAAAACAAAACAATAATGACGATTTGATCAGATCACTGAATGGTTCATAGTTTTCCATTTTCCATTGCAATAACTTGAAGCATCTTGCTGCTACTGCACCTTTGCAAATGCGCGAATTTTCCAAAAATGAAAAGAAAAACAGAGCTCGTCTTTTTTACGTGTCAAAAATTACATTGATATTTTTGGTAAGATACCAATATCTGCTTTTCCTATGGCCATAGAAAAAACAATCTCTAGTTTAGGGTATTTTTTGCTATTTCCCTTTATTTTTACCCAAAGCCCTATGTGCCAAATTTCAAGTGTCAAGATGGGTAGGTCAGTGAATGCCAAAATATGAGAATTTTCTGGGGCCTGTCTCTCCTAGACGTTTTGAAAGAAAAGCTTGAAATTTTTACAGACCTTGATGAAAACGAACCTTAACAACATGTACAATTTTTATGCTACTAGCTTAATGGTAAACGAAGGGTAATGGAATCTTAATGGGAAGCGAATAAGGGTATTAAATAGATCTTAAGCCGGCTCCAGACGACATGACCAATGTTGGGTATGGTTCGACATGTGTGATCAATAGAATATGTCCACTATACACACGACAGAATTCTGTTTGGCCAGCATTGACCAAACATAATATAGTACACCCAATATTAAGCGAATAATACACCAACATTAAACAAAATGGATAGTGAAGATGACGCAATTGTTGCAAGTGATTCAGTGATATACAGGGTGAGTTCGACCACCCGTATCAGTCGTTTTTTTCGAAAACGGTTAGTCGTAGAGAGTTGTGTCAAAAATTTGTATTATAAAAGCCCTAATAAAGAATCGAATGGTGATAATTTTTTTTTCCGGGAAGGTCGGCTTCCCTATTAGTTTGCTCCAGAATGTCCAGAACTCCGGAATTATAAATGTAACGATAGGTCGAAAGTGGTATTGTTGAAAAGATCTTTGAAAAATAAGCAAGTTTTGTAGGAAAATTTTTTTTATTACTGCCACCCCTGTTAAGTAATATTTGTTTGAAATTACTAAATTAAAATGTCATAATAACGAACTTTTTAAAAGTCCGCATTTAAAATCTATACTTACCTATCTATCGATCATTAAACACTGAGGAAGTACACTCACAGTATAACCAGAAGAGCTCAGTAGTATGTATTAAAGAGTAAATGGAAGACAGTTTGAACACTTGTGACAATGTCTAAGGTTGCTAGATTTTTAATGCCGACTTCGATCGTTATTATGAAATTTTGATTTAATAATTTCAAACGATTGTTACTTAACAGGGGTGGCAGTAATTAAATAATTTTTCCTACAAAACTTGCCTATTTTTTAAAGAGCTTTTCAACAATACCACTTTCAACCTATCATGCTTTCTAAAATTCTGAAGTTTTGAACATATAATAATTTATATTTATACTTACAGAAATTTACAGGGGTGGCAGTAATAAAAAAAAATTTCCTACAAAACTTGCTTATTTTTTAAAGACCTTTTCAACAATACCACTTTCGACCTATCGTTACATTTATAATTCCAGAGTTCTGGACATTCTGGAGCAAACTAATAGGGAAGCCGACCTTCCCGGAAAAAAAAATTATCACCATTCGATTCTTTATTAGGGCTTTTATAATACAAATTTTTGACACAACTCTCTACGACTAACCGTTTTCGAAAAAAACGACTGATACGGGTGGTCGAACTCACCCTGTATAATAATGCATGTTTCACGAAACTCATAAATCACAATAATATACACGCACAAACACCACGTAGTAAAAACTGTCCAGTCGTCCGGATGAAAACAAAGTCATATTTGCAAATCGGAGACTAGCGTTGGCCCATCCCTTTGATGTCTGTTCAAAAAAACCGCCCTCGAAGCGAATGTCTTCCAATGTCAACGTTGGTGACTGTTAAATATTGGTCATATGAAAACAATTCACACGACAAATGTCAACATTACTCGACATTTGCCATGCCGTCTGGAGCTGACTTTAAGTTGGTTCGTGTGATACGACGTGCGTTGCTGCGAGAACTTGGCTTGGCGCACTGCTAATGGTAAGTACTAAAATACGTCAAAATTCACTTTTCGCTATTTCAAAATATATAGGTGCACATATATTTTGAAATAACGAAAAGTGAATTTTGACGTATTTTAGTACTTACCATCTTGTGGAGTTGGAATGGTAAAATATTACGAAAATTTCGACATACATGGTTTTGCTTTTTGGATACAGATATATTATAAATAAGTCGCATAGCCAAACGTTCAGCTTCTCTGCTATCACATAATCGTTAATCATATTTTTAATGGATTAAAACAGACTCACGGCATACAAAAACCGTATATTTCAGTCGTTTTACGTGCCGGCGTACCCGACGTCACAGAAAGTTACCGATGATTAAAAAAATTGGAATATAAAAAACTTTTTAACAAAAAAAAACCTCCTTCAAAAAGTCACTAAAAAGAGGAAAATAATGAAATTTTGAGGTCTTCGCCAATTTAATAAAATATGAAGTCGGTTGAAAAGAAGATATTAATCACTATAGGTACTATACTTTTTAACCGACTTCATATTTTATTAAATTGGCGCAGACCTCAAAATTTCATTATATTTTTAGTGCTTTTTGAATGAGGTTTTTTTTTGTTAAATTTTTTTTTATGTTTTTACTTTTTAGTGTCAAAAAGTGACATTTACCTTAAAGGAATCACACATTAAACCGACTTTCTTACGCTGTCTGATGTGTCAAAAAGTGACATTTACCTTAAGGAATCACACGCCGTTGCTCACTTTTATTAAAATCAGCCGAACTACTGAACCGATTTTGATGAAATTTCTATGGACCAATCTGAAAGTATATCCTTTCAAATAAAAAAAAGAATTTTCCAAATCGGTTTATAAATGACGGAGTTCTGAGGTAACAAACATAAAAAAAATACAACCGAATTGAGAACCATCTCCTTTTTTGAAGTCGGTTAAAAATGAAAAGTTCTTACTTTTAATAAATAAGCTTCGTACGAAATGAGGTTTTTGAAAATATTGTGCAAGTTTCGTTAATAAAGATAAAGGAGTATACTTAGATTCGGTTTCAGAATTGTAGCATAAATGACCATTTTGTTTGGTCTCGGTCTCGTCTCGTGTAGGTAGTATAGGATATTATGTAATATTCGCTTTATCTCGTATTTAACGAAATAATGTTCCAGTGACGACCGACTTTCAAAAGGCATGTTGGGTTGCAGAAAGCGTTGCCAGAAAATCTAGTTTGACAATTACCTTAGATTATGAGCACACATATTTCTTCGTAAGAAAAGCATTTTAGAATTATAAATCGATCCTGCTTGAAAAATAATTGATCGATTAAAATTGAAATGATATTTTTTTTAAATGTGTATAAAATATACATGTATTTTTTTGTACAGTTTTCACTTCGAAACAACATTTTTCTACGCATTTTGATCAAAATTTAGTTTGAAAAGCGATCTTTTTCTATGTAGACAAGGTTTTTCTGCGGTGAGTACAGTGTATTGTTCTACATAACAAAGAGTTTACCAACGACATTAGACTGTTTCTGCATATATAAAAACTGGAATCATATGATCACAATCTAATGAGGTCATTGTCAAATCAAATTTTTTGACAATGCTTTCTGCAACCCACCATTTTAAAGTCGTACAAACATAACTGCGTAAGTAATTAACAGGAAGCGTCAACATCGTTCTAAAGCTTGCAGTGGCTTGATCTTTAACTTTCTTAATGTTGGCATCAAATAAAGACATCAAATTACCACTGTGACACGTGCACTCAACCTTTAATCCCGAGCCAAGTTGACGAGGCATGTTCCCCATTTCCTCTGCTTTATCGATATTTACGTCATTCGTCCACTAATGGCTTTCACTCTCGATGCATCGGTTAATCCGTTCCGAGGTACAGAACGCCGAGTTAACACAATAATTTTGAAAGTACAAGTCGAAATTAGATCGTGGAAAGGTTAAATAATAAAAAAATATAAAATCTATACTCTATACTAATATTATAAAACTGAAGAGTTTGTTTGTTTGGTTGAACGGGCTAATCTCAGGAACTACCAGTCCGATTTGAAACATTTTTTTTTGTTTGTTAGATAGCCCATTTATTGAGGAAGGCTATAGGCTATATAATATCACGTTACGACCAATAGAAGCGGAGCATCAATGAAAAATGTTGCAAAAACGGGAAAAATTATTCCTTTTGAGAGCTTCCGCTGCGTAAACGGTTAAAGTTACGCAAAAATCATGTATGACGGAATTGTTCCCCTTTAAAAGTTCTAAAAAAAAGTTCACGACAGCATAAGTCTATTTTTTAAGGTTGACTCACTATAACTTTTTTTATAGTAATCAAATTTGTTCGTAATTATAATATTCAAGCGAACGAGCGAAGAGTGAGCAGTGTATTTATAATATTCAAGCGAACGAGCGAAGCGAGAATGAGGAGTTTGCGTAATGATACGGGCTAGAAATCAAACTAAAAACTAGAAAATAAAAATAGGTAAAAAAACTTTTAAGTTAAAACGGTTTTATTTTAAATCATCAGCTGTACCAAAAACTAAAAAATAATTAGGACACAAACCAAGGGGCACTTTGTGTCGCTGCGTCAGCGGAATAAGTAATAATCTGAAAGTAAACCATTTTAACAGACTAAAATAAAAACGTGGGGCACATAAAAATCGATTGTATAAAATAAGAACGACTTGTCTAGAAAAATGTGTTTCCAAGCCCACTAACAGAAATATTTCAAATGCGCCCCACGTTTTTATTTTAGTCTGTTAAAAGTCCCAGATTATTACTTATTCCGCTGACGCAGCGACACAAAGTGCCCCTTGGTTTGTGTTCTAATTATTTTCTAGTTTTTGGTACAGCTGATGATTTAAAATAAAACCACGTAACTTAATTGTTTTTTTACCTATTTTTTTTTCAGTATAGTTATCATTTTCAATAAAGAATCATTAACTATAAAATATCCTGATAAAAGTTGAAACATAAATTAGCATTAAGTTAGCATTGTTATAAACATTTTCAGAAAAAAAGAACTTAAGGAGTTTTCTGCTTTGCACGTTGGTTGGTGTTCGTAGACCATATTGTTTCCCACTGAGATAGAATACTGGTTCTTCTATTTGCTTATTTAATTAAATAAAGTGTGTATAAAAACCGACACCTTATTCATATACGTCAAATCACACAAGGAGGCAATCGAGTCGTGCAAAAAAAGCCGCGGCTAGGTTAATAGTTATAAACGATAACCATTTGTCATATATCAAAATACAATTATAGGATTTGACACCTTATTCAAGTAACTCACGTATTCATAAACAACAAACCCGCTTTGAGATTCGATTCTTAGAACTGCTTGTCTTTCAGTTGATTAGTAAAATCAACTAAACATGAATCACGAATTTTTTAACTATCTTCAGAAAAGGAGGTGGTCTTTTAATTATCCACAAGAGACAGCACTTGTGGTAGGTACAAACATTATTTATTCCCCATTAGTGTCGTGCCATTTTAGTGGTATAACTTAATTATTATTATTATTAAATAATTAAGTTATATCACTAAAAGGACATTGTACCTACCACAAGTGCTGCCTCTCGTCGATAACTACTCTCAGGAAAATGGCTAATTGGAAACTGTATCATAAACAAAACACGTTGTTTGTAGTTTCCAAGGCACCCGTCTGATACATGCAATCAGTTCGTTTATGATAAATTAAATTGTGTTTTAAAGACGACCAACAGCTAAGGTTATTTGGGCCTAGCACCAATTCATATTTTCAATTCATTATTATTTTTTTTAATAATAAATTGAAAACCCAATTGACACTTTTACCAGCTCTTGGGCTAGAACCCGGGAACTGGGGACTTGCAATAGAGGAACCAACGCCATATAAACAACAGCACTGCTACACGCTCGGCCATTCTCAAGCCCAGTTCGTTTATGAAATTTCCGTATCTCACTCTAACAGAATATATGCAAATCATTATTCGAACATTCGCTCTCGTTATATTCGTATGGGCAAATCCTAGATTTCCAAGCTGTTATATTTAAACACAAATGAGAACGCATGCATGTTATTTGTTAAAAAAAATGGAATGAGGACTGGGACTGGCTAAAGAAGTTGCTTGATAACAAAATGGTGGCTAGTCCAGCTCTGGTTAAAATTATTTTTTTTAAATCGTGGACTTTTCGTTTAATTTAACAATTTTTCCCATAAAAATTGAATGTAATTTGTATGGATCGTTGAATATTTTCGTTCAAACTGAAGCATTAAACCGACGAACTATGAATCGGATTCAGAGATACTGGTTAGTTAGTTATTTACAATATTAATGTAGTGAGCTGTGAGATTTGAACACGGACAGCCGCCGCGAGGTGTTCGACTGGAACGTGAAAAACGGATTTAACAAGACAAGCTCCTCCAGAGTACTGGGTCCGGCAACAAGATTATGGCTTGCATCACTTTTAGAAAAAGCAGTATGATAGATAGATATAGTCCTTTTACTGTGTTTTTGAAAGTATAATTTATAATTTAATGTTTCAATGCACATATTACTAAAAGTACTGTGCTACTGGGCAGAGAGTTGGCGTTTGCGACTCGTGTGGTAAAAACTTTACAACTCGTCAAACTTTCTTACCTTATTAACACAATGTTTTTCTACTATTGAAATATAGTGTGGAATTTGATTAATTTTTACTCCGTTTAAAAAATGAAAAAATATTTTTTTCTGTTTTAAATTGTGGAATAAATTTACGCTTACTTCAAAAACAGAAATACGGAAAAATTCAAAAGGCATTGATAAATGTTCTGAGAACGACGCAAAAAAGTTATATAATATTGTAACAAAACTGTTTTCTTACGTGGGTGGAATAAATTATTTATTTACAACAATTAAAAATGTAACAATAAGATGTAATAATTATATCTCAATTTATAACAGTCAACACTGTTTATATAACACGAACACTGAATAGTTTATATGCTGTATTTATTCCCAATCGACACTGTCACACGACTCTCTTTGTTTTTTTCCGGTGACTGTTCTTACTTACTTATATAGAGCTAGCAGCTTGACCCCCCCACGCTCGCGCGCTTTCGAGAACATTCTTGTGTCTTCGATATAATGCCACGCCTCACCATTGTTACTTGTTCTGGATGTTTCGATTGTCGCCAGTGGCGTATATCTGGGTTTTTGCTACACATTGTTACTTCTTCTCGATGCTTCTATTGTCGCCAGTGGCGTATCATCTGGGTTTTTGCTACAAATCTTTACTTGTTCTCGATGCTTCTACTGTCGCCAGCGGCGTATCATCTGGGGTTTTGCTACAATATTATATACCTAAATAATTTGCCCATTTTTTAAAATTTTCTTCTAATGTCATGTGGAAATTTGTTGTTTGCAGACAGAAACCTTTTATTTTGTCTGTATTTTTTTCCGCATAAAATAAGTAATGCTTCGCGTTAACAATTCCTTCTTTACGGAATTTCTGTGAGACGGTTGTGTTTACCCATAAAGTATTTAGAGCTTTTTCTACAACAAATAAAAAATCAGCTCTATTAACATGCAATTCGAGAATAACTACAAAATAGTTCTGAAGTTATCAAATGAAAAAAAGAACAATTTATGACATGCTTCCTTTAAAATTGTTCAGTTCTTTTGTCGGACCCTGTACATACCCCGAGTATCTGCCATGCCATTGCTTATGTACTCGAAGTTGTCTGACCTAATGGGCTGGTTCTCTTCTCAAAACCAAATATTTATTATCAATTAATTACGCTACCAAAAACATGTATAAAAATTCGACTGATGACCAGTTCTATACTTCCCACCCAGTAAACATCTCTTCTCAAAACCAAATATTTATTATCAATTAATTATGCTACCAAAAACATGTATAAAAATTCGACTGATGACCAGTTCTATACTTCCCACCCAGTAAACATCTCTTCTCAAAACCAAATATTTATTATCAATTAATTACGCTACCAAAAACGTATAAAAATTCGACTGATGACCAGTTCTATACTTCCCACCCAGTAAACATCTCTTCTCAAAACCAAATATTTATTATCAATTAATTACGCTACCAAAAACATGTATAAAAATTCGACTGATGACCAGTCCTATACTTCCCACCCAGTAAACATTAATTAACTAAAAATTTTCCGAAAAAAGTACCTCAACGTCCAATTTTGCGTATTGTCTATCTCATTCTGGCCGTGCGCGACAAGTATACAATGAAGATACACCAGTATATATTTGCAAGAAATAAACACTCTTTTTTTATTCTTTAAAAAAAAGCATAGCCATCTTATTCTTTTTTTCAAAAAATTCGCCTGTAGGATCTGTATCTTGGTCCTTCATTTGACGTTTACCCGAACCCTTTGGCTTCAAAAATAGCGTAGGGAGATCGGTAACCGTTTTTAGGCGAGGGCGAGTACAGAGGGTAACCCGGTAGATAATACTCTTATGTAGGTATATCATCATGGACACTTCTGCTTGTATAAAAAGTAGTGATGCGCGATACGAGATGTTTTAGTCGATTGTCTCGATTGTTCAAACATCTCGATGACTCTCGATGGTTGTCACCTGGACTCAATTATTGTTGTGTCATAGTTCACCGAGACCGAGTCGCATAGTACATTGTACACTGTCGAGAGCCACATAATATACAATCGTTCATCACTCAACAACTGTGGTAGAGTCGATGGTTGATTGTGCAGTAATCCCGTAATACGAATTCAATAGTGAAGTGATCACAGAGTATACCGACTGAACAGTGTGAACATAGTGAACAATCAACGAGTCGCGTGAACGTCAATCGACTAGCATATAACGTTGAATCGCGGTTATATGTATTCTCATTCGCTGCTATTGCTATAACTTGAACAATCGATCATTTCGATTGTAAAATCAAACTCCGAGTCGATTGTGGACTCGATTGTTATTATGAAAGATTACAATTGTTTCGATTGTAAAAATATCTCGTATCGCCTATCACTAATAAAAAGGATATCTATACGTAAAATAAGTACCCACACGGTAGTCTGTCCCTGTCCATGCGAATGGCGAGCATCGTTTTTTACATGAAAAGCAGCACAGTAGGACTCGTTCGGCATTCTTTGTAGTTTAATACACAAGACGTTAGCGAGACAAAAGAACAAAAAAAAAGAGTGTACCTACTGGCGTGAAGAGACAAAAACCCAAAATACAAAGCATACTTTAAAAGGTCTTTGCATAATATGTCTAAGACTTACCAAAAGCTTTTGTGATTTTAACGCGAGTAGTATAATATTTTGATAATAATTTTGCACAGGATTCACGTAGTGGTATTTTTTTATTTTATTTTTCAATATAGACTGAAATAAAATCAGGTGTCACTATATAAAAGAGAGCCGAGAGGTAGTACGACCGTCTCATCTCGACAAGAAACTTCGCAACTCTCGTTTCCTTGCTTTCTCGAGGGTTCATTTCTCGTGTCGATAGCGAGATTTCTAGAAAAATCTCATCTCTGTAATTAACAGGCCATCTCCATCAGAGTAGCAGAAATAATGTTTCGGCGGTTATTTTTTAAAAAAATATTAGTAAAAAAAACTTTTTAGAGACAAGCTTATATTTAAATGCACTAAAAAAGAAAAAATAATTTTTAATTATTTAGGTTCATAATTAATAAAAGCGTGGGTCGTGAACTCTGTGATAGTTTATTAGTCACGACCCACGCTTTTAATAATTATGAACCTAAATTATTATTAAAAATTATATTTTCCTTTTAGTAAATTTTAATAAAAGCTTGTCTCTAAAAAGTTTTTTTTACTAATATTTTATTTTGTTCATTTTAGTCTTTCAAAATTTTACTCCCTTTGACACCCGTAGGGGTTGAATTTCGAAAAATCCTTTCTTAGTGGATGCTTACGTCAGAAAAGGAACCAACTGTCCAAATTTCAAATTTCTAGCTTCAGCGATTTGGCCTGGGCGGTGATTGGTCAAAAAAAACCCTACATCCCCGTATGAACCCCTTAGGGGTTGAATTTAATTCTAAAAACGAATTTATTTATGTATTATCATCGGGAATACATATGTGTACAAAATTTCAAATCGATCGGATACGTGGAAGTCGTTCAAAATTGACTCGCAAGATTTGACCTAAACAAACACACACACAAACAAACAAACACACAAACAAACAAACTCACAAACAAACAAACACACAAACTAACATACATTGCAAGTTATATAAAAGCTTGTAAAAAGGAGTAGGTAAGAAAAAAAAATTTCTAATAAAAATGCTAAGAAATTAACATTTTTTGTCTTATTTAATGTTTTCACATTTAAAAAAAAATGATTTTTTCTTATATTTATATTCGCAAAATATTCGCATAAATTTTGCGATTGCCAAGAAATATACTTAAGGTACGTACATCCATAAAAGTTGACCGTAAATTTTGTCTCCCTTAAAAATAAATGTTGCTAATGTTTTGTATACTGCATTCAGTTGTAATGAGAACAGTCTTGCGCAGTACAGTGTTTTATTTTTTCAATCGAAACAAATTATCATAAAGCAAGAAATAAACATTCAATAAAAACTGCCCGTAACGAACAAGCCATTTAACCTCTCGGCTCTCGTGTTTTGGTCCATAGGAAGAAATACGACAAGATCAAGACTCAAGAGTGCTAGCTCACGACAGGCCCCTCAGGCAGTTCTGTTAATATGTTGTTATTTTTTGTGTAACTTGTTTTGTTTCTGTATATGTACAGGTTGATCATCATTATCCTGTAATATTTAAAGCATTATCAACGTGCCCTCTCTGAAAGTGAATAAAAAGTTTTGTTAAGAACATTATAATTAATAGTTGCACTACTACCTGAACCTTACTGTGTATAACACATTCCGTAAGCCGTAAATATCTTGCTGGCAGAAATGTTGACAACTTGAAGTAAATTTTTAATTACGTACATTACCCTTTACTTTTTAGTTAACGTTATCTCCAATAGGTTTACCTCAAACGGCCGCATAACGCCAGAGGCTCAGAGCTCTTTTGATGTTTACACGGGGTTGACTAAATTTTTTGACGGTAAATATATTTTAATCTTAAAATATAATCCATTTTGTTTTAATTTGAAAATGATAATGTGCCATTTCTAAACCATTTCTAACCTACTGCTATTAATATAGGAGAAAAAAAATCGTGGAAAAGGGCAAATATAGTCTTTTCCTGTGACTCAAAGCCCCTCTTCCCGGCTAATCATGTGTGTGTGATTAGCCAGGAAGAGGGGCTTTGAGTCACAGGAAAAGACTATATTAGCCCTTTTCCACGATTTTTCTTCCCGGCTAATCATGTGTATGTGATTAGCCGGGAAGAGGGGACATCTAGATTACTCACAGCCCCTCTTCCCGACTAATCACACACACATGATTAGCCGGGAAGAGGGGCTGTGAGTGATCTAGATGTCTGCTCCTACACTCCAGGTCTTGATCCTAGTACTCTAGAAGATGTTATCATACATAGCATGTGTAACAGTAGAAAAAATAGATGGCAATACTATCGTGGTGAGAGATCACTTGATGTGTTGATGCGTATGTTTAAAAAAGGAAACGGGCAACTACAGAGAAGTTCTTACATAATATGTTTGTAAATATTGCAAGAAAAATAGATCAGACTATATATACTTGTCTCGACCGGCGAGAGCGAGAGAGACCCCTGAATGGGGGGATGCAGTGTTCTACCATTGTCCATTACCTTCATCTACCAGCAGATCCCACAGATCAGACCACCTGTATTGTTTACATAAGGACCTATGGGCGTTACACCGTTACATATGTAATTATGGATATAACTGACTTATAAATTCTGTGCTAAATGGTTATATACAGAACCGAAAACATGTGTCTCAAATCTGGTGGGTTCTTCAGAAGCTAATAGTGATTTATTTTCAATTTTTCAATATAGAGACCACAAACATGCTACAATAAAATCTGTCAGATTACACACAGACGAGACTGAATATGTAATTAAAGAGCGTTCTGTGTGCAACGTTTGGAAAACTAGTATTTATCGATTAAACAATTAATTACTAACAGTATTTGACATGGAATTATTAAAAAAAATTGTACAGCTTCAACCTCCACCGCACTGGCGAATTAGAGAAAATCGCTATTTTTGATTTTCGTTCGTCAGCAAACTACCCTGAAAACCGTAAGTTTGAAATTTGGTTTCGATCCTTTGATCGATATATCAGCCAGATCTCCTCGCATCTGAACGGACATCTAAAACTCTCTTTTGCAGACCATGACACATCTAAATCGAGTTTGATTTTTTTCGCCATCGCAAGACTTTTGTCCCCGTGAAAGTAAAAAATTATCTTCATGATAAAAATTACATGACACATAACGCACAAATACATGTGCGCATGTTTTAATCAGAAACCAAGTGTGTAATCTGACTGTAAAGTTACAGCTTTGACTCCGTAAGAAAAGTTCTATCCATCTGCAAAGACGAATACTTAATAAGAATAATTTATTGACCAAAAAAAAAAACAGGATCAAAAGGGGTAAACGAGTTCAGCATAAAATGCTGGTTTTCAACTCACCCTCACACAAAAACAAATATACAACCATTTGTGAACAGAATACAATACATACAAAGATACACAAAAATAGAAATAAAAATATTAGTAACAGTGGCATCTCATAATTATTTAATTTAAAAAATAATACTTAATAAGAGAGTAGAAACATATGTTAACAATTGTGGCTGTTTTGAATCCATTCTTTGAGCCTTACTTTAAAATTTCGAGTGCTTAAGGATTTTATTTCATGTGGTAATTTGTTATACCAATGAGCTGCCATGTAGGTAAAGCTCTTAGTAAATTTAGTAGTACGAAATCTAGGAATATCGAGGCGTTTACAGCATCTTAGATTATTATCATTAACATTTTTTGTAATCAATTTATTGAACAAATATTCAGGAATCTTTGTTACCAAAATTTTATGAACAATCAAAATAAATAATCTATATCCATTCGTTTGTCCGACAGTACTGCTCTCCACTGTTAAAATGAAGTTAATTTATACTTAAATACTGTTACAAAACTGTTTTCTGAGTTGGCGGAATAAATATTTATTTACAATATTTAAAAACACAATAATAATGAATGCAACAACGAAAAGTCAGTTCTAACAATCAGCACAATAATAATAACTGAACAGTAATTCTTAAACAAAGCGAAACACTTAAATAACACTTAACAAATAACTATATATACAAGGATTATTTATTTGTAATTATTTATGTAACTGTAAATATATCAGATTTATGTCAACTTATTTATTTTCGCACTATTATTATCGCCCGTACTTGTAAACGCCCAGTACTTGACTGATTCCCGTTGACTGATCAATTTTTATATCACTGATCCACTTGATGGCACGACACACTCGCTGTTTATATACCTGCGTTGCCTAAGCCCAGTGTGTGCTCGTATTCTCTAGAACTTTCGTGAAGGTACGAGTTGTTCGGTAAGCAGACCCCCGTTTCTCAGAACTGTTGCCCGCCGTTCATATACAGGGTGATCCGTAACAATACGAATCATTCAATTCATTGTTCCTCAAATTGAAAAGAAATGCAAAAAACTTTTTTTAGATAGAACGTTCGGTCTTAGTTTTAGAATTATATTTGCGCAAGACTTTAATTTTGTTCTTTTTTTTAAACGTTATAAGAGCATTTTAGTCGTTCCGAAAACATACGTTTTAACATTGGAAATGTTTATGTTCGTATATGGGGGCAGAGTTACGAGTTTTCGTTCAAGGCCAAAAGACAACGGTGTCGCGATCAAGTGAGGAGCAATCATGCAAAATTGAACAAGTGCAATTTTTTCGAAATGTGTTTTATATCATGTCTAGTTAATTGAGAGGTATTTACTTAAAAGTTAAGTAATCAAGCAAAAGTGAACGCGTATATAACAATAGGGTTATCCCTGACAAAACTAAACAGTGCGTTGATAAATATTGTGTGTATAATAAACAGTTAATTATGTTTCATATATGCTGTTATCATTTCCAATGTCCTCGATGGTTGCAAGGATTGCGAAATCTGTGAATTTTTTTTATAAATAATCGAAAATTTCAACAGTTTTCACGGGTAGTACTTAGAGCATGGATTTAAGTAGACCTACCTGTAAAACATTAGCATAATAACTATTACCAGCTGTACGATATGATATGTGAGTTTCGTTGTTTCAGTCGCGGTCTTATAAGTAAATAACAACATGGGCGTTGGTAATTTAATTTTAAAAACACTATCGGTTGGTATTCATGTTTGCTGTCTTCAGTCTTTTTTTGGATAATTATTTTTCACAATATAAATATGTCAGTTTCGTATGCACGTTTATATATAGAAATCAAAACTATTTAGGAATGTTTTTTATGTTAGGTACTCATTATAATTATTATTAATCCATAATTTCGAGACGTGAAATTTTGTAACTCTCGTCTCTATACTTTTTCGAGGGTGCCTTTCTCGTCTTATTAGCACAAGAATTCTCGAAAAATCTTGTCTGAATAATTTTGACTCTTGTCTCATTACTTCTTCAAGGGTGTCTTTCTCGTCTCGATTGCGAAAACTTTCGAGAAATTTTGTCTAGATAATTTAATATGTCACGGCTGGTAGTGTGGCAAAAATAATGCTTCTGCAGTGGTTTAAAACGTCCGGGATTCGCGTAGCTACCGCTGACACTATTTATGTACACCGGTACCAACCAAATAAAGATTATTATTATTATTATTGTGAAAGAAGAACTCCTTAAGAATTTTGCATCCACAAGCACCCTAAACTTCAGGTTCGTCACCGTCACACAAGGTATACTTGCGGAGCAAGGTGAAACTATAACCGCGTCTCAAACCATGAAATGGGCGATTACAGTGAGTTTGGGTCGTGCGCACGAAGTACACGGAGCGACCCAATAAGCACAGCCTTTTGCATGCGGCAGACTAGTGATTCAGCATTACGCTGACATGCCGGGATAGCTTTTATATTTGCCAACAGTGAAGGTTTGGCTCCACCAAGAACACCAATTATAAGGACAATTAATTTAACAGAATAGTCTGGGTACTGCTTCCTAAGCTCAAAGAGAAGATCTTGATATTTTGTCCGCTTCTCAGTCTCCTTCGCGACTATGTTCGTTTCAGCAGGAGCTGAGAACTCGATGACATACATAAATCGCGTAGTAATTATTATTATTAATCAGTTCCACTAACTTCCAGGGTTTTCTGAACCTAGGTCTAATTAATATTTTCGATTTATTACTATTTTTAATAGTAACTCGGAAATGCAATTTGATGTTTTGATCAGTTCTAGTTTTATTATTCTGTAAAGTCATATACAGAAAACAAAAACTTTACTTTTTATTATAGGTGGCTTCCCCAATAATTTTGCCGAGATTTGTCGAAGCTCATTTCTCGACTATTTCATATCTCGATCTCGTCTCAGGGCTTGAGAATAGCCGAGCGTGTAGCTATGCTGTTGTTTACATGGCGTTGCTATGGTTCCTCTATTCCAAATCCCCAGTTCCCGGGTTCTAGCCCGAGAGCTGGTAAAAGTGTCAATTGGATTTTCAATTTATTATTAAAATAAAAAATAATGAATTGAAAATATAAATTGGTGCTAGGCCCAAATAACCTTAGCTGTTGGTGGTCTTTAAAACACAAAAGCATCGATCTCGTCTCGGAAAAATCGTTAATTTCGTCTCGGCAAATTCTCATCTAGGCGACAACAAGTTTGTTATACATCTGTTTCGATATTCCTAAAGTATTTGGAAGAATTATATGCGTATAGTACTCATTATACATGATAACATGTTGAGTGTAGGGGGATACGGTTGTAAAACAAAAAAATAAAAACGAGAAAACGATTATGAGAAACGAGGACAGCTTAATATATGGGACTATGTGTTAGAGCGAGTTGTGCATATAAATCTGTTTAACGAGTTATGGCGGTAACACTGGTGCAGAATGTGGGCTTATGTGGGCGTGACATGTTTACATAAGTTGGTACTATTATTTTTTTACTTACAGTTTTCATATACAGGTGTTTCAAATTCAAGATAGTATAAAATTTGAAAATTTAATAAGTTTATTTTGAATTTTTATCTGCAGAATTATCAGTTCTGACAAAATAATCATTTAGCTTTTGCTTATAGTTTCGCCAATGTGGATGGTGAATTTACTTACAGATTCACTCACGTTAATGTGCGTTAAGACTAGTGATGTGCCGGATCGTTAAAAATGTATATCCGCGGATACGGATCTGAATACGGATATTTGGTCTCAAGATCCGCGAGTACGGATACGGATACGGATCTTAACTTTCTTAGAGTACGCGGCGGTAAATATACTAAATATTGCACATCGACCTTTGGAAAGAGACTATCTGTTATGGGAAAAAGTTATTGACCACGATATTAAAAAATAAAAAATAATCTGAATGGAATTTAACTGTTTTTCATTATTACCTAATCACCTATATATATAAAATTTTATCTATGAATTGAAAATTAATAAGGTAAAAGATCCGCCAAAAAACTAACGGATACGGATACGGATCTTTCTTTTCCCTCGGATATCCGCGGATACGGATCGGATACGGATATCCGGCACATCACTAGTTAAGACCACTGGCGCCTCCAGGATTTCGTTGGGGGGGGAGGTTCTCTAGCTCCAAAGAATAGTGCTGCCGTCTAGACAAGACAAGACTTTCAAAGTCTTGTCTTGTCTTGAAATATCAAGACTTCACTAAGTCTAAGTCTAGATTAAAAAACTCTTGTCTTGTCTAATATCAAGAGTCTAGATTCTTTACTACTACTACTACTACTTAGTTTATCTAGACTCTTGAAAATTGTCTAGAGTTTTGGCAAGAGTCTTGATCTAGATAAAGCAAGTCTTGTCTTGAAAATCTAGACAAGACAAGAGTCTAGAAAGTCTGGATCTAGACGGAAACACTACCAAAGAATATTTCTTTGATGCATCAATAACAATATTCCCGAAAGCCTTAAACCAGACAGGCGTCTTTCATCGCCTTCAACATCTTCAGGCAGAATTGACTCGTAGCAATCAATAAAGGTGAGAAAATCCTCTCGGATTGAAATCCCTAACTACTTGGCCCTCTGCCCCCTGTAGCCGCCACTGATTTAAACGGAAATCTTACCCATAACGTATAGAGGGGTGAAAATTACTCTGTAAATTTCGGGTTGCAACTGGAAGTGTATCAAGGTTCTTCAAAATCGACGCAACTATTTTTGAATGTCCCATCTAGAAATTTTCCGCATGCCGTCAGTACAGTTGATATGCGTACCTACCCAGAGGGTAGTGTAGCCTAGTGGATAGCGTACTTGATACCAGCCTCTAGGCTAGACTGTCGTGGGTTCGAATCCCACCTGCGCTCATGGATGTTTTGTGATGTTATTTAGTTTTAAGTTAGTTGTTATCCCCCATCTTAGTTAGAATTGAATTAAGGTTTTAGATTGTGGCTAAATACACAAAAGTGTAAAGGTCAAAAAAACTTATAAAAAAAAGTTAGTTGTTATTTAATGTAATTTAAGACGCTAATGACCTAAGATGTCGACGCGTTTATAATCTACAATAAATAAAATAAATGCGTACCTACCCAGTTTAAGAAACAGTGTTGAACACAAGTCCTAAAGTTGTTTTCATGAAGAAAAGTTATTTTTTATAAGCTCAATCCGCTATTAAAGGACAGGCTGTATATTTTATATAATCATATTTAACTTGTTGAGTTCGGCCAGCGGTCACTGCATAAATGAATTTAAATTTTGTGATCATGTAATAATTCTTCTTAATTACAGCCTAGTGGAGTTGGGTACTTTGATTAATTTATTTTTAAAAAAAGACCGTCCTAACTTTTGAATTTAATAATGTCGTTGATAGACTATGCACTGCGTCGACACAGCATTTGAATATTGTGATTAAGTATTAAATGAATGATTAACAATTAAAATCCATTTGATATTTCCGCAGGTTCTAATATTATAAATATTATTAGACCATAACCGATTTAGTAACATAGATTCATTAGATTCAGATTCGGAAGATAGTACTGGGTTCGAATCCCTCCGGGGGCAGACTAAGACTTTTTCCTACTGCGTTTCACCGAAAAACGGTAATTATTGTACTGACCATCTTGTTGATGTTTTCCATGATTTTCGTCAATAATTCCAGATAAATATCGAGATGGTTATCCTAATCTTAAATAATATACATTATACAGCGGAAAAAAATTCCACAAATCAAAACAATTTAAATAATAAATATCCTAAAATATTAAAGACATCGGCAGGTTTTTTTTTTGAGAAAAAAAATCTAAAAGTTTTATTAGAAAAATTGTGCCCGCCACTGCCGAATTAAATTTCATAATATACATTCGAAGGACTAACTAAATAGAAACTTTTCTTACTGATTATATAACTGCTATAAAATTACGATAAAATGCATAATTTTATAATCAGTTATTACCGATCGCTCTACCGTTCTGCCGTAATATTCATAAAACAGTATGGCACATTTTACGAATATTGAAAAACAGATATGGTTTTATTGTACGGGGAAACGCGGAAATTCTGCAGAAGTACGCAGACGGTATGCTAAACGTTTTCCCGGGCGTCGTATCTCTGAAGCACGCACTTTTAATAAAACTGCGCAACACTAGTGAGTGTGTGAATTCCATTGTTTAACAAAGTTTCCAAAGTTTTGTGTAAATACATGACGTGTCATTGTGTAAGTATTACTTTTTCTTTTAATTTGGCGTTCATTTTGAAATAATTCAACTAAAGGTAAAAATACATTCAATTACTTCAGGTCAAAGTTCCTCAGAGTTAGGAAATTTTTTTCATTTTGGATGTTCGGTAATAAACAGCAATAAATCGGTTTGAACTTATTTCATGTTGTGCAGGTCAAGACTGAGTGTAACTTCCCTTGGCATTTCAATTCTTATTTTCTCGCGTTTGGACAATAAAATTAGAAATGCTTTTGTTTTTGTTACACAGCCACACATCGATTGTTCCTTGAAATTATGAAAGAGAAATACATAACACAATTACTTAATTTTTAATTTAATTGTAATAAATAAAACAACATGATATCTTTTGCCGATACAGGTTTCATAAGCGTTGCTCTGTTGTGAACATTTATAATGGGTCGTCAGACCAAATTAAAGCCAAGTTTGAGAATAAAAATTTCAAAATTGTTTTAAAAAAATTCACAGATTTCGCAATCCTTGCAACCATCGAGGACATTGGAAATGATAACAGCATATATGAAACATAATTAACTGTTTATTATACACACAATATTTATCAATGCACTGTTTAGTGTTGCCAGGAATAACCCTATTATTCTTCTGTTATATACGCGTTCACTTTTGCTTGATTACTTAACTTTTAAATGGATTTTTCTACAGTATTTATTAACATTTGCTCAAAAATAACACCGCCGATCGTCGCAAATACCTCTCAATTAACTAGACATGATATAAAACACATTTCGAAAAAATTGCACTTGTTCAATTTTGCATGATTGCTCCTGACTTGATCGCGACACCGTTGTCTTTTGGCCTTGAACGAAAACTCGTAACTCTGCCCCCATATACGAACATAAACATTTCCAATGTTAAAATATATTTTGGAAAAGTGTCCATACAATGCTTAATATTAATTTTATGACTTGTTCACATCTTTGTATGTATATTGAACCAATAAAATTATGGTTATGATTATGATAGGGGTGGCTCCGAGTTTTTTAATTAAAATTTGAAATAATATAAAATTAATATTAGACTTCGCCGCGTTTTTTCCGCCTCTAGTTCTGAATCATTCTGTATAAATGTGAGAATCAAATCTAAAACTGGTAAAGTATTTCTTCTTAAATTTAAACAGTAGGTACCTACTTATAAATTGCGGCTTTTTCCCGGAAATAAGCCACCCTAGAAACAGTCTTAAATGCATTAATATTATTGAATGTACAACAGTACATTGTGCTTGAACCAAGGCCCTGACATTAACTACATAAACTGCATTGGAGAACCAAAGGTTAGGCGTGTTTTGAATTGCATATTATATGATCAACTCATGCAGTATATCTGTGACCAAAATGTAAAACAGCTTATGTGGAATCTTCCGAAATACGTTTTTGAAGTGAATACTTTTAATGCAAATCCGGACGCGTTTGCGCAAAGCGTTAAACGATGACGCGCGCTCCTTTCTGGTTTCCATGAGGGGTGGTCGCGAGGTACGGAGAATTCTGTCCGCCGTACCAATATCGAGTAGTGTAACGCAAAGCCACGCAAGATCAACGTTCTCTTTCTTTCGCTCTTCTATGTCATTCATCTAATGTGCAGTGTTAAGAAGTATTCATTTCCGCCGTGTGTAACGACACACACAGTATCTACTTTTTTACATATTATGCGGATCGCCGGAACATCCAAAGTTTGTTTTTCGTTAAAATGAAAAGGGACATCGACGTACCTTCCTCGAGCGCCGCGAACGCCGAATCGAACGAAATTGACCAGTATTCACCAAACACTATTATAAAGATAGAAGTTACTAATCTTAGAATAAATTTATTCCTTGGAATAAAATTAACTTTCAATTCACCAAGCAATTCATTCGATAGAATAGTAGCTTCAGGTACAAATTTACTTTATACCATACGCCTTGGACATTTTGCCAAATATTTTGATTCTAAAGCACATTTACCAAAGATCCGACCGATGGCGCATCGATCGAAAATGTAAATTTATTTTATTTTACTACAAAAGCCTTTACCTGAAAGATATGGAATTAATATTTACCTGAAAAGGTCGCCAGGTCATAAAGTAATTTGTGCATTTCGTGGCCATCCTATTTTACTATAGGCGAATAAATATTTATACCCTTGAAATTGGACAGAATAGTTATTCTTACGATTTATACCTGCAGTAAACTTAACTACGTTTGATGAATTGAATTATCGCTATTTATTCCGAGTAATAGTTATAGTAAAATCAACGAAATAAATAACTAACTAGGCTCGGTGAATACAGGCCTTATACATTTGAAATCTAAAAATTTAAATAAATATTGTTTGATTCGACTTTTGTGGTAGGAAGACGCTTTTAATAGCTGCCAAAAATTGATGCATACACCCAACGAAAGATTACTAAACCGTTTTGAAATACAGTTTAGTTTTAACACATTACAGAGTAAAAATTCTGAAGAAAAATTCAACTTAAGCGGTTTTGTCATTGGATCATAGATATCTATAATATTATATAAAAGGACGCTGCATATACTGAAGTCAGCAGGACATCGTCTTAAGGTCATAGCTCAGGTAACATCTCCCATCTAACCTAAAGACAACTTTAAATGCTCAACTATTATTTGTGAAACGGAGATAAAGAATATAACATAGTTGGAAAGCTTTCTCAAAAAATTTAATGTAGAGTAGTAACATGGAAAAGACCAAGCGAGGTGAAGTAGATTAGAGCTTATGGCGGCACGTTACGTGGGAAGGGCCTAATTTTTAGATGAAAATTAAATTTTTAAAGGATATGGCACAAACTAGACTTGTAAAATTGTTTGATGCTTTTCATAATATGTATTTGTTAGCAAATAGCAATAATATAACTTTCATAAAAGGGGATGTAAGCTGCACATAACCTCAAAATATTTTTTGACTGTTGACCAATGAGGATCGAATATAGCTTGCAGTGAACCTTTGTGTCACTTTTGCAACACACCACTTGTGAAATTTGGAGGGCGGAGGCCAGTGAAGATGTTGACACATAAAAAACTCGAATAGAAAGCCCTTGCCATAACTATTTATTTACGAATAGGTACCTAATTACTTGCAAAAATGTAGACTGTTTATTGCATTTATAATATTATTAATTACTTACGGATGATTTACAAGTAAACGCACATTAATTGATGAAATATTTAAATAAAAAAAGAGAAAAGGGTATTTGCTATTTGAAAGCGAAAATTATACGATAATAAGGGCGAAATAGTCGAGTTTACACCACTCTTCCTTTATTCATAATTCTGTTAGTGACTGTTGCTAAGTAAGATTCCTGTGTTGGAACGGTCAATTTCTTCAATTTTTTAAGTCCTAGCCTGAAGCCTCTTCCAATTTTTGCACTACGCAAAATAAATGTTTATTCGGTAACACATTTTACATTATTTTATACATAAGAATGTAAATCGATCAATCATAATCAAGAAATAACTGATCGATTGAAATATTTTTTATTAATTGACATGATATTTTTGTGCAACTGTTACCACCAGAAAAGGTTTCTGTAGTTATTTTTGTCTTTGTGTCTTTTGTTTTTTGTGACTGTAATTTAATATTTTATTTGATGAAAAATTTAATATAGCAACTACTTATTCTTAATTCTTATGGTCATAAAAATTATAATTTTATGGTCACAATCTAGGGTCAATATCAACTCAGATTTTCTGTCAAGTGTACCGTATTAAAAAGTGTTTTTCTGTGGTTACTGATTGTGTGGCAGAACTGTTACTATTTTATACAGAGTGTTTCAGGAGGAATGGTACATATTTTAGTATTTCATTTTGAGTAAAAAAGTGCATATAAACATGTGGCCAATTCTCAACGGTAGATACAGCGATTATAATGTGAAGCGAACAGTAGGACTCCCGTAAAACATTTAACCATAAAACAATTATCATTTACTATTAGGTACTTGACATTTAGCATTAGTTAGCTGATATATTTACTCAATTTGTTCAAAAATGCCACACATTTTTACTTATGCGAAATTAGAAAGTTTCCATTGGACGAAAATACTAATTATGATACTATCACATCATTGTAATAAAGATAACTTTAAAAATGCTGAAAAAATTATTTTGATATCTTTAATTTCAACGGAGATATTCAATTTCTTGTATACGTGGGGTCGCAAACGAAATTGATTTTTGAATATGACGTCACGCGGTACAAGTTTGCTGTTTTTTAGCTTTGTGAGTAATTAGAACCTAAGTTACTTTGTAACTATTTTGTTGTAATACTTTTGATGTAATATAAACTCTTGGCATCTATTCTTTTGTCGAGCGTCTATAATCTACAATCTCTCTCCCTCTAACTTTAATATAATTGAAATAGATGGTAGGCAAAAAATTAAAAATAACCATAAAAACATATTTGAATGGAAAAGTCAACTTATATACTATTTGGTATTCCTCTTGACTGCATTTAGTCTCCCTCGACCAGTCTGCCACGCTGTGACCAGTTCACTGCCCATTTTACTGACGGCCTTGACTCGACATTATACAAGAATGGGATTTATGACACCCTCCGGCTACGCACGTAATTTTTTGTTCCCTTTTGGTTCTTTTTAAGCATGTGACAAAAATATCGGATATCTGTCAAAGTTATTTGTGATGAGTGGAGAATAAAGTACCTCGACACTGACAGTTTTCTACAAATACATTTACCCAATTATCGACTGTTGCACTCGAAGTTTTTTCGCACCTGAACTTAAAAAGAACACTATAGGTATAGCCTATAGGTGCATGATAAACCAAAAACAAGAATCATAAAAACATCTGTTTACAATACAAAAAGATTTAAAAAATACGGTCTAATAAAAGAACAAGGTTGTTAGTTGTATTTTTTACCATTCCAACTCCACAAGTAGGGAATTGGTCCTAATTTAGGTTAAAATTCACTGTTTTTTTAAAATACACTGTTCAAAATTTTACAATCTTTTTTCGTTTTGAGGTTCGCCAAGTTCAAAAACATTGTAACAAAACTGTTTTCTGAGTTGGCGGAATAAATATTTATTTACAATAATTAAAAACAATTAACTATATACAATAATAATAACGCAACAACGAAAAGTCAATTCTAACAATAAAAAAAAACTTAAACGGTAATTATTGAACTAAACGAGTCACTTAATTAACACTTAACAAATATATACAATTATTATTTATTCGTAATTATAATAGTCACTGTATTTATATCAGATTTATTTATTTGTTCAACACTGGCACAGTACAATCTACACTGCCTGATTACCGTTGACTGATCAATATTTATTTCATTGCATGACACCGTCGACTGATCCTCTGACTCACTCGCGCCTCGCTTATATAGGCCGCGCAACCCCGCCTAGTACGTTCCCGCGCTCTCCAGAACATTCCGACAGGTACTCGCTGCTCAACAAGCAGACACCGCTTCTCGATTTCTCTATGACAGGGCAGTGGCGTAACATCTTGGGGTTTGCTACAATATTTTTGGGAAAAGTCTGTTTGTCTGTAAGTCTGTTTGTGAGCACGATAGGTACAGCTCAAACGGCTGAGCGGATCGAAACAAAATTTTGGTAGGATGTTTAACATGTAAATAGGAAGAGCCCTATTGTTTTGGAATGGTCCCGTCGTCCAATTAGCTGGAATTTTTTTTTATCAATGCCCACAGTCGACGCTAATCTAGTACTTATACAAAATTGTAACGGAGCACAGTTTCGCGTTTTTTCGGAATTTTTTTTAGGTATTTTGTATGACTCAACACGTTTCTGGAATGCTTGTGTCTCTCTGGTCTGTTTGTGTGCCTGTATTTTTGAAGTTCTACTTCTTTTGGCGCGATATGAAAAAATGATGAGAGTGAATTTTTACGATGCGCGCGCATCGCGTCACGAAAATTTAACAGGATGAAGTTGCAGCATTAATGATTTCCATAGTTACCATATAAACAAATATAAATAAATTCACTCCAGTCCTTTTATTATTTTATATTTCAATTAATTATTTGCATGCAAATTAAAAATTAGTTCTTAATCACGCCAAAGTAGTATAAGTTCTAACGCGCGTACAAAGTACACGCATCCATTTTTTTTTGTCTGTCTCTATTTGTACCGAAAACGACTATAGGTAATAGGTATACATCGATTATGACAAAACACTGTGCATGAGTACCTTAACTTTTGCTGGATTGCAGAAAGCATTGTCAGAAAATCTGATGTGACATTGATATTAGATTGTGACGACACATAGTATTTCTCCAGACTCCATATAAGAAAAGTATTGTAGAAAATTTGCTCGAAAAATAATTGAGGATCAATCATTTATATTTCTGTGAGTCCAGTCTAATGTTTTACATGACAGAGAGTATGACAACGGCATTAGACTGTTCCCGCATATATAAAAACTGATATAATCACAATCTAAGGTCATTGTCAAATCAGATTTTTTGACAATGCTTTCTGCAACCCAGCATTAACGTATATACTATATAGAGTACTTTTTACCCGGTTATGCTCGGATTAATGTATAGGAGGACAGTATGGCTCAGTTGGTAGCGTCGCGGCCTCTGAATCAGACTGTCGTGGGTTCGAATCCCACCTCTGCTCATGGATGTTTTGTGATGTTATTTAGTTTTAAGTGATTAAGTGATATATATTTGTTGTATTTAAGACGCTAATGACCTAAGTTGTCGACGCGTCTATAATCCACAATAAATAAATAAATCGGATTAATGTAGGGTTTTTGTCAAAACCGACATTAACGCGAGCAAATCTGCAGACAGAATCGACAAAAGCTATTTATATTTTGAAAACAGCGAAAGAAACTAAACTTATTGTTTAATTTATCGTATTTAAAATAGTCGTATCTTTTGAATTTGGTTATGCCAACTTCAAACGAATGGAAATAGAAAGAGTTCTTTGGACTTAAAATTGTGCCGTGGGCGACTCTTTATTGTCCATCAGAAAAATGGCAGCTTGCATATATATTTTAACAAGACTTATCAGATACTATTTTTCTCCTCACATATACTTGGACACAACATTATGATTATATATGAATATGTTTATTGTTGTAGCTTGTAACTATAAAATAAAATATATGAAGATCAGTTGGTATAGATAGAGGAGCCTGCAGAACCAAAGAGACCCATCCGGCTGGCGCTGGACATGGTACACAACTGTACAAGACCCATGGCCGTTTTAGTGGCTTACCATGATGCAAAACGCACTGCGCGCTAGTCCTGCCTGACTAGCATGAAAATATGTTCTGGTATATATTTCACATTTTTAGGCCTTGATATGCAGATCGAAACGTCGATATTTACAGTTGACTCAATCGTTTATCAAAACTCTGTACGGTATACAGGATGTCCAGTAAACCTTATGTCCTGTAAGACTTTAACGAGTGGTAAGTCTGACCATGTGCTATCAAAATAACAAAACATGACCCCACCTCACGGTTTTCGAGATATTTAAACTTTTTTGAAATTTTAAAAACGCTTGTCATCGGCCGTAAAATTGAGTAAGATTCTAATAGTCTGTAATTACTCTAAAATGAGACTTTATTCGATTAAAATAGTAATATAAAAAATAATTTAGGTGTTTTATACTATTTTGGAATCTGGATGAAATAAGCAAGTTTTTGAGACTGAGCACAATGTTTAAATATCTCGAAAACCGTGAGGACCTATCACCAGTATAGTTTTACGAAAGGTTTACTGGACCTGTATAGTAATAAGTCGCAGTCATATCGCAGAATCAGGCTTTTTGCATAAAGTAAAGTTTAGCCGTTTTGCAAAACAGCGTTCTTTTGAATAATGACAAAATTATTCTAAGACTGGCGGTTTCCAGTAATTTTTCACAATGCCCGATGTCGGTTAGACAGATAGAAAAGAGGCCAGTGTAGCCTAGTGGATAGCGTACTTGGTACCAGCCTCTAGACTAGACTGTCGTGGATTCGAATGCCGCCTGCGCTCATGGATGTTTTGTGGTGTTATTTAGTTTTAAGTTAGTTGTTATTTAATGTAATTTAAGACGTTAATGACCCACGTTGTCGCCGCGTCTATAATCCACAATAAATAAAATAAACAGATTTGACAAAATTATAAATAATAATAATCATAATTATTGTTATTTAGTTTTAAGTTAGTTATTTAATGTAATTTAAAACGTTAATGACCCAAGTTGTCGCCGCGTCTATAATCTACAATAAATAAAATAAACAGATTTGACAAAATTATAGATAATAATAATCATAATTGATTCTATATCTGAATCACTCCAGGCAAATAGCATTATCTAATATGGGGATTATCGTGAAATAGGTGCCTGGCGCATGCAAGGGCAAACAAATACTTATCTTTGAGTAGAAATTATTTTTAGATGCGTTTATTTTTTCATTGGATAATCAATATTTTTGCCTACATTACAGAATCGACCACCATTACTAAAATGGAAATTATTAAATAGGTACCTATACACGTTTTGATTTTTTCAATAGATAAATCAATTATTTTCGCCTACTTTACAAGACCGACCGCCATTACCGACAATGATTAAAATCGGTGAATAGATTCAAATGTTGACACATTAAAGATTTGATACACATAATTAATTTTGTGTTAAATTTATAACTCAGTTATACGCGGAAATCCAACTGAACTGCTTTATTCTTAAATAATTAAATTAGTAGAGCGTACAATTCGGCGTTTTTGATATAATTGTGGAAAGTAAACAAATTGTTAATTCAGTGTTTAAATTCATAATGCTCTGGAGTTTATTTTATTACATGTTTATTGCTTGGAAAACATGTTCATTATAACTAATCCCTGGTAATAAAATATGTTCATCCATTCATTGTTCTTAAAATAGCACCACTCTTGCGTCAATAATTATTCTAAACGTGTGTTTTGCGTTATAGGTGAACATTTCAATGAGTCTTTTTCGGTAACTGCATTAATGTGATTCAGGATTTTGTAAGATAATACTTTTCTTTTAAAAAATGTTTTGAAAGCTTTTGACCAAAAACGGGAAAAATATATTACATTAGAAATGAAGACGTGTTCATCCCAAGCGACCTTTTTGAAAAAAGCTCAGTAACTAATATACTGGATACAAAATATACAAAAAATTATCAGATTGCCCATATGCAAGGCATACAGAGTAAGAAAAAATTAAAGCGAATTAAGAAAAAACATTGGCGTATAGTTTTTCTGATAATGAACGCATGCTACTTTTTGACTCACGATATTGCGATTAAGTCGCTTGGAGATTGTTAGATGTAGCTAGCAATATCGTAAGAGTACGTAAGACTAGAGTTGCTCTAGTAAGAGTTAAGACAAAGACGCCATATTTAGCCAAAACAATGGAAGGGAGTGCAGTGAAAATACGCTTTTTAAAATTTTGGAATCGTAACAAAAAATATTTGGCGTTTCACTTTTTTGCGCTGACAGTAGCTGAGACAATTACGTTACCGAAGAAACAATCATGTGAATAATGCTTTTAATGACGTAAATTTAAATGTTGGCTGCAAAACATGGCGGATCGAACGAACCAATCAGACGCCTTTGTCTTAACTCTTACTAGAGAAACTCTTCGTAAGGTCACACACAACTGTTGTATCCCAAGAAATTTCGAGCTGAGTAGTACTATGGAGTATCCTAAATTATTCCTAAATCGCGTGTTTTCGGTACAAAAAGTAGCATGTGTGCGTTGACCCTTATTGTTATTTCTTTTCTTTTTTTACTTTTATTGTTATTTATTTATGTCTTTGGTGGGAACTCTATCTTAATCTTCAGAGACTTTAATATATTTTCAGTTTGGGTAACAGTTGAGAGTGTATCAAGTTAATCAAAATCGAAATAGCGATTCTCGAGTGATGTGCTGTGCACCACAAAACAAACAAAAAAACATAAATTTTGGAAACGCTTATTTCCGTTTAATTATCATAAAAAACAGTCGAAAAACCCGCAAAAAATACAGACAGAAATGTCATTTAATGTTAATATTTTTTTTTTCACTTTGTCGTTGAATTGAGACAATTTAACAATTCTGTCAATCTTTGGGATACAAAATAGCATTTTAAATTCTGGGTTTTGAAGACAGCATTAATAACAAAGGTTGAATGCGGCAGAACAGATCATGGTTTATTTTTCACCATGGTAGGATAGAAAGAGCGGCTTCTTGCGGCGCTTTGCCCCGCTCTCTCTTCTACATTATTTGACCGACACTGTTTTCTTCTAGCAGCACGTCTACTAACAAGAACGCTGCAGTGTTATTCCCGCGTCCATTCAAAGCGCACTCGAAAATACTCGACTATTAACAATAATTATTTTTGTTATTGTTTATCCATCGTTTGTTTTGTTTGGAATACTTTGCCGGTTATTTTAAAATATGTCGTGTACCTACTGTTTTATAGAATCGTGATACGAAAATAAATTGGTGATATTGTGTTTTACATATTTTGTGTAAGTGGTTGAAGAAATATTTCCAAGAATTGGAAGTATATCCAAGTTAATGTTTGTGTGGATGTTATAAGTTGTTTTCTCTGATAAAATAATAGCTGTTTGTGGTTGTATCAGACAAATGTTTTACCATGTGTTTATCAGCCTACACTTACAATTAGTGCCTAGATTAATTTAATGTGATTCTTATCTTCATTATTCAAATACGGGTAAGATGATTGTTTTATTGTAGGTTGTTGCCGTTGGACGTTTTTACTGAAGGGCTTAAAAATTATAAAATGTACAAAGTGGAGCATTTGCAATCGACTGAATTTCATATTAATTGTATGCAGTACCTACGTATAATAATAATAAATGATTCATTTATTTTTCAAGAATACTTTGATATACCTACCTATAAAAATAATTTTATAATGGTGAGATGATGTACGTCCCTTATACTTTTGCTCCCCAGAAAAAAACGAATATTTCTTTTCAAAGGAAACCAGTTTTGAGGCTAGTGTTTTTAAGTTACGAAGTCACTACTTAGTGGAATTTCATATTTTCGAAAATGATGGAAAATGCGCGCATTTTATTTTACATTACTGCTAGAAAAATGGAAAAATTGGGTGCAGTCAACTCGGACTCCTCTTTTCATAAATAAATCCTTCAACATATTTTTTTATGCATTATTAATTCGCAAAGTGTATACTGTACAGTTACAGTTTCTTTCTTGTATCTACATTTTCCAGTTGCAAGATAAAATTTAAAAGTGGAGAAGATAAGCTCTATTCCAACGCGAGTGGTTGGTTTAAGAATAAAAGCTTTTTAAAACAAGTTTGTATTAAAATGTCCTAAAAAGAAAAAAAATCCATGTGGAAAGTTCTCACCAAGCTAATCAAAATGAGTATAATCACGTTCACCATCCAGAGTTTCCGGTAACTAACCGTTCTCTTGACTCCATCATCAGAATGAATGAATGAATTGTGAATTATAGACGCTCGACTACAAGGGTCATTAGCGTCTGTGGTCCATCATCAGATCGGAGTCATGAAAGTAATATTATATTGTCATAAGAACTACGCATGTGCTCAAAGTTTCAAATTGATCGGATATGCGAAAGTGAATCAAAATTGAATTACAAGATTTGACTCCACCAAGTGAAGAAAAAATTGTAATAAAAAGTCCGGAATAAATCTACATTTAAACTTATCGACTCTTGCCCTCGACTTGGTTTTGACTGGGGTCGTATCTTAATCCGATAATTGTGATAATTGTGTTTTAAAGACCACCAACAACTAAGGTTATTTGGGCCTAGCACCAATTCATAATTTCAATTCATTATTTTTTTTTTTAATATTAAATTGAAAATCCAATTGACACTTTTACCAGCTCTCGGGCTAGAACCCGAGAACTGGGGACTTGTAATAGAGGAACCATAGCAACGCCATGTAAATATCTTAATCCAAGCGGAGCCGGGTTGAACACTGCTGTGTACAAGTTTGGGTACAAGTTGGTAATAATTATATCAAGTAAACTCGATCCAATCGTTTTCGAGTGATAATGATAAACCGACAGACAGAAAACAATTCTGAAAATGCGTTCTACGGTCTAGGTATCGTACATAGGTAATAGCCGGAACCATAAAAAAATACGGCAAGAAAACAAAATTGCATATGTCCCGTTACAATTTTATTAGTAGGTATGTACCTACATACATATTGATCTAAGAATATTTGAGTTGGAATCAAATATAGGGAAATTCCATAAATATTTAAAATCTTTGAGAACTGCTTTGTGTTATTATTCCCGCGATATTGTGTTCGTAATTCCTGTGGAGTTTTGTTGTGAATGCATCGTCTCTGCTGGTAAACTTGTTAATATTCAGTTTGGACTGTGTAAATGTCATTAACATTCTTGACAGTCGACACTAATGGAGTCTCTACTAATAAGAAAAAAGTGCATAATGGATAAAACGAGGGGACACGTCCAACGCACTAATATTATAAATGTTCTTCAGAAGTTCCTTATATCATTTGGTTCTGTACTCGTTTCGCATTATTAATGTAATGATGCCATTAACAGTGACGTATCCGGAAGGATGCCTTTGCATCCCGTCGGAATGTGTCAACTGTCAGTAGCTTTCCAATATATCGTTTCCAACAAAAATTTTCAATTGATAAAAATGTTAATCCGTAATTCACGGTAGATGTAGTATCTATAGTCAGGTTAAAAATGTAAGATAGTGAGTCATAGTTCGTAACAAGGTTATAGAAGCGGAAAAGCAATGAAAAAATGCAAGCATACGCGTCCCATTCATAAAAACTGCCGGTTGTATAAATAGTGAAGAGTAACTGTACAAGTACATGACTCACTATCTTAAATTCTGAAACTTGATTAGAGAAAGAGAGAAAATTCCAACTTTTAATTTGAATTCCGTTCCTTTACACTTAACTACACTACGTAATATAATCGAAGTTATTGTCATATTTATAGTATAAGACATAGGTAATATATAAGAAGGTCGGAAATAGCAAAATGACATTTTGCGTCAATATAAAAATGTATTTGAGAACTTTACATGATAGCGAGCTATTTAATGTTGGTTCAAATTAATGAAAATGGCTAAATCATTATCTGTACACAATTTTTTTCCATTAGAATATTGTAATTAGTAAAAATATTAATGCGGATATTTTATAGACAATGCAAAACTTGGAATTGCTTATATAAAACGTATCAAAAAAGTGATCTTTGATATGCCATATTTTGTGAATATAGCAGAAACAAACATATTGATTAAATTAGGTATCTTCCAGGTCATAATATCACCTGATGATGCTCTTTTTAAAATAAAACTAATCGTGATGTTCAATATTTATCAATTTGTCTGTTTTTAAATAATTTGAAACATATTGATCCTAAGTCAATTGTTCGCCGTAGAACTCGTAGCCCAAAACATCTTCGGGGAAATATTGGGATCTGTATTTGCAGAAATTAATTATCTTCCACGACTGAGGTTGTGGTCAGACCATTGAAAAATCCTGATCGGAATTCCAAGTAAAAGTTATACGATTGTTTCAGCAAAGACTATTTGTTTTGTTTTGAACGCAAAACCAGATGATGATGATGATGGTCTGGTCCCAAACTTAGATGAGCGGCTAACCCCTGGGAAATTAGTGTTGCCGTCTAGACAAGACAAGACTTTCAAAGTCTTGTCTTGTTTTAAAATACCAAGACTTCACTAAGTCTAAGTCTAGATTAAAAAACTCTTGTCTTGTCTAATATCAAGACTCTAGATTATTTTCAAGAGTTTAGATTAACCGAGTGGTTTACTTTACCTACTACTATTTAGTTTATCTAGACTCTTGAAAATTGTCTAGAGTTTTGGCAAGAATCTTGATCTAGATAAAGCAAGTCTTGTCTTGTCTTGAAAATTTCTAGGCGAACCAGGATTTCTCATAGTGTTGCCGTCTAGATCTAGACTTTCTAGACTCTTAACTTGTCTTGTATAGATTTTCAAGACAAGACAAGTTAAGAGACGGCGACACTATGGGAAATCCTGGTTCGTAATTCCCAGTTGGGTTTTCCGTTCAAGTCAAACCACACATAAAAATAAATGTGAAATGGTAATTTTTTTGTATGGATAAATTCCTAATCGTATTGCAAACGGTATGGCGCCTTGATAGAAGAATTGCGACGTTAATATTTTACTAATATACAAATGATTGTGGTAAGAATATAGATTAGATTTACCGTAAGGCGATAAGGCAATCACTGCGACCTGAAAGATCTTTTGTGAATTCCCTGAATCTGATATTTATTCCCAATCGGATAGATGATGGCTTTTGATAAATCTTACAACTTGACAGGGGACTGCCTTCCTGGTAACAGTATAAGTAGAACACACGTTAGACGGTTAGAAGCTTATGATATTAGAAGATTATGCCCAAATTAAAATACACCGGAATAAATCAATCATGTGTCATTGCGTAGGCACAGGTCTTAAGCCACAATTCATTTGTTATTGTTCGTGCATTATTAATGAGACCCAACTTACAATAAATGACACATTGGAACAATGCATACATTATTTGAGTTAATTGAATAATGGCGTCTAACAGGTGGGAGTGTCGCATTCAACTGTTAGTGGCTGTGTAATCCAGTGGTAGTATAATATTTATTTAACATGCTCATTATATTATGAGTCATACGAGATATTTTTTATAAGTTTTTTTATATTTATGAACATCATCCGATGATAATAATCTTTTCGACGCCGTGCTGATAGTATGCCACTTTTTCATTACTTATTTGATCTGTTTTGTTAAACGGATGACAACTGTCATGACAAATCTCAAGTAAGGAGTCACAATGACACTTGGAAGTTTTGCCGTACCTATAGCGTCTAAAAGTTACGGACCAGTAACATAGTAAATATTGGCTGTTCGTCCTTATTGAAATATTCCGATTATCAACATATACCGTTAAGCTTAAATAATAATAATAATGCGTTTAACGTCCGTTTCTCGACATTATGTCATAACAGACGCCATTCGCACCATTACTATTTTCCATTTTTACCACTTCGCGTTTTATACATTTTTTTACTTCAACTTAATTAATAGCAATGTGCGAATGGAGGAATTATAGGACATTAGGATAGGGTAGGCAACTTTGGAAGCATAGGAGTTTGACAGGTAATCGGCCATGGCCTTGAATAAGGAAGAACCATCTCGATATTCATCTGGAATTATTGAGGAAAACCATGGAAAACCACAAACAAGATGGCCGGTACAGGAATTACCTTTCTCGGCGTGAGGCAGTAGGAAAAAGTCCTAGCCACATCTGCCCCCGCCAGGATTCGAACCCAGTACCTCCCCAATGCGAGTCTAGTGCGTTAAGCTTAAATAAATAAATGTATTAATTTTTTACCCATAATACCTAACTTCTTATAAGTAGGTATTTGTTATTGTACGGAACCCTTGGTGCGCAAGTCTGACTTGCACTTGACCGGTTTTTTATATAATAGTGGGAATCGATTGCAATTTACTACATGCAAGGCGGTTGTTTTTTTATTATTATTATATTTATTGTAAATTATAGACGCGTCGACAACTTAGGTCATTAGCGTCTTGTTTACATCAAATAACAACTCACTTAAAACTAAATGACATCACAAAACATCCATGAGCGGAGGCGGGATTCGAACCCACGACAGTGTGATCCAAAGGCCGCTACGCTAACCGTTACACCACTCTGTCCTCTATTATTATTATAGATTATAGACGCGTCGACAACTCAGGTCATTATCAACACAACAATTAATAATCAATTTGTGTATTAGAATCTGCCAGCCGGCATACACAAACCGACTGGTACGAGCTCGGGCTCATGGGAACGCCAATTCCCTAAGAATATTGGAATGCAATTGCGAGAGCAACTACATTCCGATGTTCCCCCTGGGGGAGCGGTTGTTTTTAGCGATAAACATGTTTGTTTATGCATTCTTTATTACAGCAAAATTTCCGCGTAATTTTCATAAAACACGAAAATCTAGCATGTTTATATTTCAGTTCCAGAGACGTGTTAGATTCACGTTCTAGTTCCATTAGACTCTACTTCGGTGTACAAAAACTAACCTGGATTAAAATCAAATACGCTATAAATAAATCAGTCAAGACCTGCAGATCATTGATTCTATTAGTGTGTACGCATAGAGATAGAAATCTAGGGACGTAATACAAGCGAGTGGGTGGTTGCTGTTAAGGGAAGGGCTGTGAGGAAGCAAGTGTGCCCGCATTCTATTGGTCGCTTCAGTTGCGCAAGCGCTGTACGAGCAATTGAGCATGCGCACGCGACGATTCTGGCGCAATTGAGTGGGAACATGCGTAACATGGACATGTTCATGAGACATAGGCATGCGCCCTCCCCTGAATGGTTTTCCCCCTCGTCTTTGGCCTGATTCACACTATAGTGCAGCCGGTCACGGTTCGGTAAACGATTCCTAAACAAGAAACAATGAGCGTATATTTATACTATCAGCACCGCTCAAGTTCGGATCCAATCACGCTCCGGCACCGATCCGTTTAGAAGAATATTTTGCTGGAGCGTGATCGGACTTCATCAAGAAGAATAGCTATAACAGCTAATTCTTCAATTGAAAAATCGAACGACATTGTCAGACAACTAGAAAAATTGTACTTTAATAAATTAAATAAAGTGAAATTGTATTGCAAAGGAAATACATCCGACTTCGACTATCAACGATTTTATACTGAACCAGAGGCTAGTGTGCAAATCGAGATTGAACCGCACGATCGAACCCAGATGATAGTGTGGATACAGGAAGATTTTACCGAACCGAGACTGGACCGAGAGCGAACCGTGACCGGCACTATATTGTGAACCGAGCCTTAGATACTACGTCCCTAGATTACTATGTCTATGTGTATACATTCCAGTTGAGACACATTTACTCTGTTTGATCTGCCGTCTGAGTTTGTATGCATCTCAATTCGCATTCCAAAATGCTGTAAAATTCGGAAGTTATTCGCTTTTATCATATTTCAGATTTAAATCTGCCTAGGAAACTAGAGGTTTTTAATAATCCTGCACCAATTAAAGTGCGTACAAAAGATATGGTTCAAGTTTCGTTGATTTTCCACCAAAGGACAAATCACTGAGGTAAAATCTATAGAGGAAGCATACCGTATACCCAACTACTTATACAAAATTGAAGCCAGGTTTGACGTCACAGGTCTTATCAAAGACGGCGGCAAAACACGGAATGGGCTGGGAATATTATTCTCATCTTAACTTCTCCTTCTTCTCGCATATAAAATGAGGGCCTAATTACAATTTACAATGGCGATTGGCTTCACTTTTCAATGCTTATACTCCCTCTATAGCTTTAACCTCAGTGAGACCAATACCTAGTACTAAAATAACGGCCAAGTGCATGTCGAGCCACGCAAAGAGTTATAGGGTATCTACTCAAAATGCTCTTTTTAACGATACCCCATAAGAATAGGTACAAAAAACATTTTTTTGCCCCCCCCCCCCATGTATAATTTTTATAAAATAAATAAAATAAAGACACGTTCATAATCTATTCAAAAGGCCCTTTTCAACAATACCCCACAAGAATACGTACCTATAAAAAAATTGTTTTTGCCCCCCGTTAGCATGTATGGGCGCTTTCTTTTTCTGTTTTTAGTATTTGTTGATTAATTAGTTACTAGAGGATATACGTAAGTGATACTTGACGTGAATTACAGCTTTATAGGTAATGGCGTTGTTAAGATAGACCTGGTAACAAAATAGGTCTAAAAATTGTAACGTTGAGGGTCTCTAAAACCTACAATTTTGATAAAATAAATAAAAATAGATACACGTTCATAATCTACTCAAAAGGCCCTTTTCAACGATGCCCCACAAGAATAGGTAGGTACAAAAAACATTTTTTGAACCCCCGTTTGCATGTATGTGCGCCCCTCTTAAATAAACCTTTTTAATCATTTGTTATTCTCTCCGAATTTCAAGTCGAAACCTCATTTTGTTTAGAAGTTAGAGGCCTGTGACAGACAGACAGACATCGTTGGCACAACAGTAGGGTTCCTTTCTGGTACGGAACCCTAAAAAACAAAAAAATTACCACCCCAGTTGCTCTGTCAGTAATTTATCTATATTAATATATAAAAGAAGTCCGTATCTATCTAGAACCACTGAACCGATTTGAAAATTATTTCACTGTTTAAAAAGTTGCTTCTTGACGAGTAACATAGGCTAATTATTATTAAGCTACGACAAAAGGGGGATGAGCACAGAGTGAAAATAGCAATTTGCATCTGGCTGAAGCCGGACGCAGCAACATATTATAAAAACTATTTTTTCTAAAGCTTTTAACATAGAGAACGGTTATTTAATTTTAAATAAACTTCAGAACAAAGAACAGTCGACATTTCTTTTATGTTAAGATGTTAAGATTATAGTCAAAGCTATCAGATTACACAGTCGAGAATGGGTGTGTAATCTTACAACATCCTGAATTCATCATGTTACTGTGTGTGAACTCTTGCCAATAAATTATTACAACGAAAAAATATGACGTGATTTATACAAAATAATACAAAAACATAATCAAGTTAAACAATAGATCATATTTTGACAGTAAAATAAAAGATTTATACTTCATGTTGGAAAATACCTTATATGTAGACTTATACGACCAATAAACATTTAAGAGTCTTCAAAACAGTTGATAAAAAGTTTCTGAAAGCTAATAAAACCCGGACAAGTGCGAGTTAGGCTCGCGCGCCGAGAGTTCCGTGCCATCAACCATATTGTTTTCCTTTGAATTAATGATCGCAAAAACTGCAATCAGCAAAAGTATAATTATTATCGTATCATGAGTATGTAAGTTCATTTAAATTTGATCAAAATTTATTTATGATTGCTGAATTAATTCCACGTAGACTTAGAAATAAACGTTTTACAGATTTTTTCCTTTACTTGTGCTTATGAGACAAAAATAATAAAAATGAGGGACATCCTGTACAGCTTAAAGCTCGCACTTCTTTGAGAATGTGGATACTTAGCTTTAAATTTACTGGACTATTTTTTGCTTGAGCTAAACGATTCATGGGCTTGAGAATAGCCGAGAGTGTAGCGGCGCTGTTGTTTACATGGAGTTGCTATGGTTCCTCTATTACAAGTCCCCAGTTCCCGAGTTCTAGCCCGAGAGCTGGTAAAAGTGTCAATTGGATTTTCAATTTATTATTAAAAAAAAAATAATGAATTGAAAATATGAATTGGTGCTAGGCCCAAATAACCTTAGCTGTTGGTGGTCTTTAAAATACAATTACAATTAAACGATTCGTAAACAATTCGTAAACGGTTTTTTTTTACTTTCAACACGCATTGGGGTATGACGCACCCATATACATAGAAATCTAGGGACGTAGTACAATCGAGTGGGGTGCCTGCTGTTAAGGGGGAGGCGGTGAGGAAGCAAGTGTGCCCACATTTTATTGGTCGCTTCAGTTGCGCAAGCGCTGTACGAGCAATTGAGCATGCGCAAAGACGCGGCCCATAAGACAAGCATGCACCCTCCCCTGAATGACTTCCTCCACCCCTCGTGTAAAGTGGCACTATACTAAATCCCCAGATTTCGATATCTATGGACGCACCCCACCACATTAATTGCGTGGTCACGTTCGGTTAGAGCAACTAATTTCTTTTATACATCAATTTGCTTTATCACAGAGTATGGGAATTAGTATTTAATTAAAATAACATTCAATACTTGAAATCTAATACTTCAAGACATAAAACTGATGGAAAAAGAAAAAAAGCGACAGCGGAGGAGGCACATGTTGTTGTCAGTTCGTTGACATCGCTGTGCCTTGAAAAGAAATGATTGTTGTAAATTGTTATAGCGGCCAACACGTCTTGTTATAAGAAAATAATACATTAAATAACTACATACATTATGCATACTGGGTGTTGAATCGTTCTTGACTTACCTACGGCCAAAACGCGAAACTGATTTTGACCCCCGACGCAAAACTGTTTTTGATCCCCGACGCAAAACTGTTTTTGACCCCGACGCAAAACAGGGTGTTGGAGGCTTTTGACGCCGTGTTTGTGTGTGTATGTTTTTCTGTGGTATCGTAGCTTATTAACGGGCAGTCCGATTTTGTTTTGTTTGATTTTTTGAAAAAGTTATGATTGTGAGCTGATTCTTAGTTATAGAGTTTAGTTTAAAAAGTGCAAAATAAATTAAATAAAAAAAAACTCCGACCCAAAACGTCTACTAATCGGTTGTTAAAAAAGTATGACATAATTTAATATTTTCTATTCGTCATATAAAAGTTACTGATATTCATGAACGCGTTCATGAATATCAGCTACTTTTATATGAGAGAAAAAATGCTAAATTATTCCATAATTTTTAAACAACCGATTAGGTAGTCGTTTTGGATCGTTTTTTTTGCCATACCCATTACAAAATAGCTACTGTATAGTGGCCTTTAATGAGTCATTTAACAGGCAGGTGTGCGGATAATGTTTTATTTTCCGCACTAGCGCAGAAAATAACGGTTCTGTTCATTCGCTCTATACACCTGCGTACGCTTGCGTGCGCCTGTCATTACTTACTTGCACGAACTTCGCGGCACACTGTGGAAGGAAAGATGACGACGCAAATGAACTGTCAGAATTTTTTGAAAATAACGTGAAAAGTAGGTATTTTGTAGTGGTATTTTGCAAAGCCTTAAAGTACACACCCCGCGAAGTTTCACACTGTATGATAGTAAAATATTAAAATTTAAAAAAAAAACTAAGAAAATATAATCAAAATAGAAAAAAATATAAATAAATAACAAGTGAAATATGGAATACTTAGTTAAAAAAAGAAACTAAAATTAATGGTGCCGCCCGGGTTCGAACCAGCAACCCACTGCATATAAAGCAGCTGCGCGATATCCCTACGCCACGCATTCCGTTGTGTTTACCGCTATATTTATGATATACCAAGTTGTCTGTTTGGGTCTTTGGGATCACGTAGTCTTCTGCAATAGTGTTGGGATATATACGCCATTCTGCGATTGGATGTGACGTGACCTCGACATACGTAACCGAACGAAAAAAAACGAGACTAAAAAGTTTCACTTAAAAATCTCGTAAAAATAGTTTTTTGAACATCGTGGTGAAATATTCCGGTAAAATAAAAGTATTTTGTATGCAATTTTCCATGTGATTAATTATGAAATTCCCGTGTCAGGAATCAATGTACACTTTATACAAAGTGTCACATAATAACTATTCCTAATTTTCAGAAATGCTAGAGGGCACTTTAATAAACATTTTTTATTAACAAACTAGTGTCCGGAAATACTGCATCAAACTTTATAAAAATTGTTCGAAGTTACGACCACCATTTTCGATACACAAGTTATAAAGGTTGCTATATTCAACTTTATTTTATTTTATTAACCGATTTCAAAAAAAGGAAATGGTTTTCAATTCGGTTGTATTTTTTTATTATTATTATTATTTTTTTATGTTTGTTACCTCAGAACTCCGTTATTTTATAAACCAATTTGGAAGATTCTTTTTTTATTTGAAAGGATATACTTTCAGATTGGTTCCATAGAAATTATATCAAAATCGGTTCAGTAGTTCGGCTGATTTCAATAAGAGTGAGTAACGGCGTGTGTGTCACTTTTTGACACATCAGACAGCGTAAGAAAGTCGGTTTAATTAATGTAAATGTCACTTTTTGACACTAAAAAGTAAAAAATAAAAAACTTTTTATCAAAACAAAAAAAACCTCCTTCAAAAAGCCACTAAAAAGAGGAAAATAATGAAATTTTGAAGTCTGCGCCAATTTAATAAAATATGAAGTCGGTTAAAAAGTATAGTACCAATAGTGATTAATATCTTCTTCTTAACCGACTTCATATTTTATTAAATTGGCGTAGACCTCAAAATTTCATTATTTTCCTCTTTTTAGTGGCTTTTTGAAGGAGGTTTTTTTTTCTCGATACTGAAGAATTTCCGGACACTAGTTTATTGATAAAAAATGTTTATTTAAGTGTCCTCTATCATTTCTGAAAATTAGGAATAGTTATTCTGTGACACCCTGTATATCTAATAAAATACATAAGTAGGTAACTCTCAGAGCATGTAGTGTCTGTGAAACATACTATAGGTATGAGCAGTGTAGCGCCTCTTGGACTAGCTTTGATCGTGATTCATGGTCCATGCAACATCCTCAACTAACAGCGGCGAAATTAGATTTTTGTCCAAAGGGAAGTCACATTAATCTGTAGACACTAATTACGGTTAATTGCTTTATTATTACATGTAGATGTTTAGCAGATTTATAACATTCATATCCAGGACCGGATTAGAGAATTGCAATATCTAATTTCATCTGTGAAGACGCCGAAGAATAGAAGCTCTGTATAATATACAGAACTTCTATTCTTTTCACTTTTTAAAATATTATTTTAAAAAGTGAAAAGGTTTCAAACAGTATAACGAATAAAAGTATTTCAAAACAACAAAATAAAAAGTATAAAATACAAAAAATCATAAATTTTCTTATTCAGACAGATTCCTAAATTTGGTTTTACATTAATTTACGAAAAAAGTGTTTTAAAGATGTGACGCATTGCGAAGAACTAAGAAGAACTGTTGATCAGGATGCAAAATTCAAAACATTCAAATGTATTGTAGCAAACCCCAAGATGTTACGCCACTGCCTCTAATAGAAACCACGAGAAAGAAAGGTCACAATAGTAAAGCGTGGAATGGTATCAAAGATTCCAGACAACGCTAGAGGATACGAGGACGCACTGAGCGTACACCGCACGCAGGTATATACACAGGAGTGTGTCGTGTTGAATCAGTCAATGAATGGTGACTCGTGCCATCAGTCAGTAAAGTGAAATAAATATTGATCAGTCAACGGGAATCAGTCAGTGTAGATTGTACTGTGACAGTGTTGAACAGCGAAATAAATCTGATATAAATACAGTGACATAAATAATTACAAATAAATAATCCTTGTATATATAGTTATTTGTTAAGTGTTATTTAAGTGGCTCGTTTAGTTCAATAATTACCGTTTAAGTTTTTTAGAATTGACTTTTCGTTGTTGCATTTATTGTTATTGTATTTTTAATTATTGTAAATAAATATTTATTCCGCCAACTCAGAAAACAGTTTTGTAACAGTACTTGTGCATAATTCATTACCGGAATATAACTGTCATCCTACTGAACATTTTTTTTTAGTCTTATGATTAACTAGCTGCCCGGCCCGTATTCGCCCTTATGCTATGAATTTATGATTTATTAATACATTACTCAGTCGCACCACTCGTTCGCTCTCGGGTGTCATGAATTTATGATTAATTAATATTATACATTACTTACTCGCTTCGCTCGCTCGCTCCAGTTATATTATAGACAATGTTCTAAAGCAAAGTTTCACCTATAGAGCAGTGAATAAAAATTTGAAATCGGTCTTCTGAGATAACCCCCGATTTTCACCTTTTCCTTTTAGTCGTTCAAAAGTTTATCCCCTTTTGACTCTCTTAGGGATTGCATTTCGAAATATCCCTTCAATAAAAAGGTCCCGGAAGAGGCTTTTTTTAATTCTTAAAATAATAATTTATACCGATATTCAAATAATTAATTGTTGAAATACTTAAATTTTAATATGATTACCAGTTCAGTCTTTAGCATAAGGGCACGTGGGGCACGAGCCCAGGGCGCCCGGTCTGATGGGGGCCCCGAAATGCCGAAACCCTGTGCCTATGCATGCAAACAGTAATTATACATCCCTTATATTCTGATGTTTTCATTCACATTTTTTTTGGCTTTCTAAAAAGGCCATCAAACTGTGTGCCCAATGGCCTCTGCATGGCCTAAGACGGTCCTGATGATTACGTATACTTTTTTGCCACGCCCGGGCCTCTTCCAGTTTTAACACAACTTCTAGCAAACAGCTCTTTCAATCTTCGTTTTTAGAAAAGACATGACAGCCGACAAGTTCACAGCATTTTGATGTTTATTTTTCTTTGTGCTTACACAATTACTGAACCTTTTATTTCTTTTTTATTTTAAATAATTTTAAATAGGTGTGCGTGTTTTTATTTTATTTTTTGTTCTTTATTCTAATGTGGTTTATTAGTTCGATTTATGTATGTTTTCACGTCGTTTACGTACATTTTAAGTCAGATTTAAATTCTGTATTGACCAATCAGATGTTCGAAGGCTGCAAGTTAAAATTTAACGAGGACGTAATAGTATTATTCTTGTCTGTTGTTTAAGACTTTTGTATTACTTTTTTTTGAAGTTATACTTCTTGCGCGAGGCTAGTACATTGGAATGACCTCGAGTCAAATTACCGACTCAAAAATTAATGAAACGCTGTAGTAATGTAACTCCGACAGGGATAAAACGGCTCTAACGATTTGGATGAAATTTACTGAAAAGGGGTTTTGAGGGACAAAAAATCGATCTAGTTACTTACGTCTCATCTCAGGAAAATTCGTTTTCTTATAGATTTTATAATTTTAAAAACCAATTTTTTGACATTTCAAAATAGTGTAATATTGTAAGCAGGCTTTGGATCTATAGGTTATAGGTATGTATAATGTATAAGTATAGATGTTATTAATATTATATCCATGGATTTTATTAATTATTATTTAATCGATCAGGTTAACAGACAGTAAACATTATCACGTTGCCGTGGATTCGTTCATAGAATCATGGCGACTGAAGGATGCAACAATGCACGTAACTCGGGACCTTATAGCTACTGCAGCGCCGCGCGTAAAGCTTTTACGAACACTTACCGTCATCGATTTTCGGGACACGCGCTTCGCATTGTCTGTCGAGATCAGTCTCCTTTCTCTCTATCTTCCAAGCTGTAGTCCATGATATGAACCATGGTAACGACATAAATTAACAACATATTCAACGAGCTCGCCTATTCTCGAGTCAGAAATGAACATTAATTTAATTTAATTATTATGTGTCTATCATAAAGTTTATTTATAAGCCATGGGCCATGGCATTAGATATAGCTTAAATTTTAATTGAAAAAAGAACGGATCTTTAGTCGCAAATAAATAAAGTAAATGAATTTTGTAAATTTAATATGTTCAAAAAACAAGTTCTTCGTGTATTTGTCTTTTTAGACCTGCTAATGTCATAATTAGTAAAAACTACCTACGCTTATACGTTTAGTTTTTATATATTTTTTTTTAATTAGCAAAAAAATTGTTTTCCAAAACTATAAAGAACTGTAATAAGTAGGTATTTGAAATATTTTATTTTCAATTTTTCAAAATCAGGTTTAATTAAATTGCGTTGTTGCTGTTATAGAATGAATGAATGAATTGTGAATTATAGACGCTCGATGCTGATATAGACTGTTTTATGGCCGGTTTATTGTACATTTTAATCACGATGCTTTTTTAATCAAACTGTTAAATTTTGACTGCTGCGTGTACATTGGTTGCTGCGTTTCGTCATTTAACAGTGTGATTAAAATGTATGATAAACCGGCCATAGTATCACTACATAATCGGTAATATGAATGAGCGATAAAGACGGAAACCCATGCTGCAATATGAATTTTTCTAAAGAGTTAATGTAATTAAAATTATGACTGAATTTTTGCATCTCAAAAAAAAAACAAAGACTAATTATCGTCATTTAGACTTGGGTAACCAGATGTGTTGCGAATTTCGTAAAAAATAGGTCCTTTCGTGTTTTCGTGACACGCTAACAGACAAAAATGCAATTTTTGATGGTTATATTATGTTCATAATAAGTGGTCTCATTAGATTAATTATTATTAGATTGAACAGATTGCCTGGCGACTATTTTTTTTATTTATTTGTCTGTGGTCAAGGTTATCTGTCTGCTGCAAATTGAACTAACCTAACCTTTAAATTAGTGTCACAAACAGTCACACGAAACGATTGCAACCGCAGGTAGGTATAACAACCTCCAGGCTCCTAGTTAAGCAATAATATACGTGTGTTTTGGTTGTAATCATAAAGAGATTTACTAAAATGACTCATTTGATCATTTACCAAGAAATTTAGAGTTACTAAAGTCGTTCTTTACAAAATTGGGTCGTCCCACATTTTTTTTATAGTTGGGTTGGAATCTACGTAATAAAATAATTTCTTTGAGAATTTTTCGGAAGCTTTTTCTGTAAGAAAAAAATTTCCAGAAGTGTATATTTTTGAATGTAATTTTAAAAATAGAGTTATACCGCTACGGAAATACGTCACTCACAAGATTAAACTAAACTGGAATAAAATCACATACTAAACGTTATTAATTGTTTATTTTTTTAACATTTTGTACATTTATGAACTTTAAAACCACTCACAACCCATGAAAAGTGTTTTGATTGCAAAACCATTTATAAGATTACTAGCGGCCCCATCCGGCTTCGCCCGGGTGCTAAGAAAGCCCAGGTGCAATACACTACCCACTCGCTTCGCTCGTTCGCTATATATATAAACCTTCCGTGAAAAATTATCTAACTGATGGTGAAAACCGCATCAAAATCCGTTGCGTGGCTTAGGAGGAGTTAGCGGTTAAATAGACAGACAGACACGGAAAGCCACTTCATTTTATACTATGTATGTAGAGATACATTGTTTAACGACTAAAAAAATTCTATGCAAAATTTTCTTAAAAATGGTTCACGCATTTTACCATAATCGCAGAACATCGGGGCAGACATATTGATAAACAAACGAACCGAATGCTGAACAATTGAGTTAAAAATTAAATTGCCCAGTTTCTATCGTGGTAAAAATGCTTGTCTATTAAAAAAGTCTTTATTTTTCGAAATCGATTATTTGAAAAGTTAAACGACTACAAAGTAATATATTCAAAATTTCAACGTCTGGGTAAAATGGGTGCCGAAGGAGGGTAATGTTTTTTGGGTGTATCGCAATGTTTTCCTAATAATAATTGATTTCATACCTTCTATCTTCTGTGTAGTCTATTTTAAGAACCAATCGATGGTTGAATAGAGAATTTTATGCCCTTTCAAATGATGTATCACAAGGTATGGGGTGCCATTTGAAATTTCAAAGTGGTGGCTGGGGGCGAAGGGATGAAACCTAAAATTCTCTAGGTACCATTTTTGAACTTCCCCTCGATTTCTAAATCAACGTGTTTTCACTCTAAACAATAATCACATCAGGTCAAGAGTTATTAAGGGTGGATACTTTTGAAATGAACACACGTATATTGTATAATGTATATGCATCTATAAGTAAACGGCTTGAAGGATACATGATGCCTCCAACTGCAATCTGCATGTGATCATTTGATTTTGTTTCCCTCTTTTAAGTCGCTTTTTACGCAGTCCGGTTTTTTGTTGTTATTCTTTAAATAATTGATTTTTTTGGCAGATTTTTCGCATGAAATTAACCAAATTTGACGAAATACAAAGAAATTCAAGAACTCTGAATACAAAATACATATTAAATCAATGTAGTAGGTTAACGGAATACTATGTTCAAATTGTAAACAGATGTACATTTATTTTTACTTCGTGACATCTCTTATTATTAAATATATTCATAATTCATAAAACGGTTTCTGTCGACGGGTACTTATATATTTTTGAAAATAAAAAACTGTTCAAGAACTTCAGTCCTTCCAAAAAAATCGTTCTTAGTAGTGATGAGCAAAGCAAGACCAAGACTTGGACAGTCTTGGTCTTGGTCTTGCTGATTCAGTCTTGGTCTTGGTTTTGCTAAAATATGTCTGGTCTTGGTCTTGCTTATTTAGTCTTGGTCTTGCGTATCAAGTCTTGGTCTTGCTCATTTTATCTTTTTTTTAGTTTTTTACTTCTGAAGATCATCATAGTTATAAATTCAAAATAATTCACAATCTATTATTAACTAACAAAATACTTTATTTTATTAAAATGTTAAAAAATATCAAAATTACATCATTTTTTAATTATTATGTTCTACTATAGTTAGTCTTGTGTGTTTGGTCTTGGTCTTGCATATTCGGTCTTGGTATTGGTCTTGTTCTTGTTCATTCGGTCTTGTTCTTGGTCTTGCTAGTCTAATGATAATCTTGGTCTTGGTCTTGCTTTCTCGCAAGACCAAGATCAATTTTGCTCATCACTAGTTCTTAGATTAAGGTCTGACTATAAGACCACGACGCACGTTGTGCTATATGTTAGCATCATTAGATGATAAAAAAAATAATATTCAGTGTCTTCACACCAAAGCTTCCATCCCTCTTCAAGAGATTCATGGAGAGTATTTTATGTCAGGTTTTCGATCAACTGCAGGTTACTCCGACGAAAGCTTCTATGGTCCATGCTGTATCTAAATCCAGTTTCAACTGATTAATGTAATACAATTTGCATATAAATTTATAATTAATGTCGTGACAGCTTTGTAGGCGCCTTGTCGATTGTTGCTTGTTAATTCATAACAACGCATCGTGGTGTCTCAGCTCAAGCCTTAAATCGCTTATAAAATCAAGTCGTCCGCCTCGTTCTGAACTTTCTTTGCATACAGATTGTACGCAATATGCAAAGTGTACCCAAATACAGTCCCAGTAGGATATACTAATTTAAACTTATTTGCTAATTTTACTAATTAAAGAGTCTATGTGATATTCCATGCGAGGTGTTTATCCAGATTTAAGCCCAAAAATTTGACAACATCTTGTAAGGATATGTTTCCCACATTCGGAAGTAGTAAATTATTTTGTGTATCTCCGTAATTGCCGAAGTTAATGAATTGGATTTTGGATATATGTTTAGTTGAAGGTTGTTGTCATCAAACCAGTTGTTTAAAAAAGTGATTGAATTATGTATTTGCTCAGTTATATCCATTTCATTATTGTTTTCATTAAGTACAGCAGTATCGTCTGCAAATAGCACTACATTTTCCTTAACTACTTCGGGAAAATTGTTGATATAGTTAATAAACTGGATCGGACCAATAATTGATCCTTGCGGAACACCTCTTATTACTTTTTTACTGTCAGAAGAAACATTCTTCACAATATTTTCATTTACCACAGTTAAATTGGACAATTTGTGTTCTATCCAGATGTGCAAGCTTTCACGGCCGGCATTGTTCCAAGTCTTCATGGTTTCCGGGCTTGTAGGCCGTGGTCCGGTGGTATTTCTACCTGACGTTTCGTCTACAACTGCGGTAGACATTCTCAAAGGCGATGTGGCAGCGGTCGACCGCTGCCACATTCTGTCTTGAAGATATGATTTAAAAAGATCCGGAACGATACCACGAATTCCGCAGTTGTACATTTTTGATAGCAACAGATTGTAATGTACACAGTCAAAGGCTTTGGATAAATCATACAAAGCAGTAATGCATAGTTTGTTGCTGTTCCATGCTTCAGGGATCGAACATACAGCTTTAAATAGAGCTAAGTTGATACAGCGACCCGCTTGAAAACCATGCTGTTGGTCGGCTATTACATAATGAATGATAATGTGATATGATATGTGCTGAGTGATGCATCCATAAATCCTAACTAATATTATAAATGCGAAAGTGGATTTGTTTATTTGTTTGTTCCGATTTCATGCCTCAATACTCAAGCAATCTCTGTGAAATTTTGCACACGGGTAGCTTCCGCAATGGAGATGAACATAGGCTATAATAACTAACCGACCTGGCTTCGTCCGGGCGAAAATCGAGGGCAATCAGAAATTACTGAACCGATTTCAATTTCTTTTTTCATTGTTCGATAGGTGATGTTTTGCTTTAAAATTTAAGACAGGCTATAAATAATAACTGGCGCGAACGAGCAGAGCGACTAAGTAATGTATTAATAAATAAAAAATTCATAGCGCCCGGGCGAAGCCGAACCGGGCCGCTAGTATTTAAATTTAAAAAAATCAAAAGTCGACGTTAAGTCAGTCGTTCATCTTTTCTGAATTTTAATTCGTAATAAAAATTAATGGCTTCTTCATAATCATGAATGAGCAAAATCGTTGCAGCATATCTTTTTCAAAGAGTACAAAGAGTGACTTAGATTATAGACGCCTGACAACTAAGGTCGTTGGCATCTACCCAAAGGGCATAATAAAATCTAATGTACTATGTAGACATAAAACGAAACATAACTGAAAAAATCATAAATGCGTAGTTGAGACTTGAAAGACGTTCATAAAATTGTTACGATGCCATATTGCACAAAACGCATGTAAATTGTAAATTATAATTTGTCCAGTCAACATCGAAAGGAAACAAACGAATGTTCTTTCAAAGTAATATCGCTGTGTTTATTTTAGCCTATAAAATTGATTTTGCAAAGTTAAAATTATGACGTCGTGTTACGATCATTGTAATGTCGAGTTTACAAGTAGCAAGTAAAGAAGCGACGTGTCTAGTGAACAACTTATTACTTTCTTACCTGCTCGTCTTCTACTCAGGCGAATTTGATAATTTATTAATAAAAGGGCGCCACCGAAGCTCAAGAACTAACGCGGCTGTCATTGTACTTAAGATAATTAACAATAGAAATTAGGAGAAAAACTCAGTGGTGGCAAAAGGATCAAATAAAATTTGCAATACTGATGATTAAATTTGCATTTATAAGCTTACGTTTCGGTGCTCATTGCATCATCCTCAGAGCATCTAAAATTAAGTTTGATTTATAATCTGTTTAAAATTGTAAGAATTTCACATTAAAAAAAACAAAACAAAGCAAGCGAAAAAACTTACCAATGCTGTCCAAAAAATCAGTATATTGTACACTGTTAACTTACAATAATTAAAAATCATGAAATTTCTGTGTTTTTTCGCTTGCTTTGCTTTGTTTTTTTTTAATGTGAAATTCTTACAATTTTAAACAGATTATAAATCAAACTTAATTTTAGATGCTCTGAGAATGGTGCAATGAGCACCGAAACGTAAGCTTATAAATGCAAATTTAATCATCAGTATTGCAAATTTTATTTGATCCTTTTGCCACTGAGTTTTTCTCCTAATTTCTACACCATTTACGGATCACCATTTCTCTATATCATAGAGTTCTTCAACATAATTAACAATAATAATGACAGTGAAAATATAAATAAGATAAACAAAACTCATCTTATACCTAGAATATTTTAATCAGATCTTTTGAAGGAAACATACCTACTTGATTTTCACAAAAATCGACCAAGTGCGAATCACACTCGCGCACCGAGGGTTCCGTACAGTAATAAAAATAAGGAGTTAAATTAACAGATTTATGTATTTAAGCTTGTTTTTAAAAAGTTTTTAACCCTCGAAATTTCAACATTTTTCTTGTAAATTCTATAGCAAGTAATCTGGGTTAAAATTTTGACGAGCACTGAAATTTTGGGAATAAATTTTATTGGCCCACTTCAGAACACCATGCGTAAGTCTGGCCCACCCTAACAAAAAATCCTAGCGCCGTCACTGAACATAGCGCTACATTTAAATATAAAGCCAATAAATGTTCAAAGTTTACTTGACTTACTCCATGTGAACGCACCCCAAAAGCCTACACTCAACACTTATATAAATAATGCATCGGTCTAAAGACCCCATTATAATATGCAGTGTACGATAAATAAAAGAGCTGGCCATAATAAAAAGACAAATTTAATAACCAGTTATAAACGCCACCCATTATACTGTTTGGTTTGACGACAAGCATTAATTGTCTCGCCTCGCTCGTGCCTCCTAGGCGTGCACAACTTCTGATAAATCGCGGACCGACCACGTGCTGTTCTATTTATGTATTAATTGTAATTCGGACGATGATTTATAAATCCTACAACTACGATTTTGATTTTTGATTTTACTTTTGTTTTGTTTACATTTTTTCTTTTCAGAATTCTATTCAATTCCTAGAGCTATGTTTTTAACGCTATATTTTCTAATTATCTTTGTTTGTTGTTTATTTTTAATTATATCTTTGTTTTTGTACGATTTAACAAATGAGACAACTAGCCCCCTTGCCGGGGTAAGTTGTCACACATGCATCGCCTATAAAAACTGTGAATTAAAATTTCTTATTAATGTTTAGTCAACTTTTGTATACAAAATATTGTGAAAGAATGTTACTTCATTTCAATAAAAATTGGAGACTTTATTAAATCCAATAATATCAAAAAATATTCCACCTAAAATCAAAATTGTGACAACTAGCCCCCTCCTCCCCTAATCTGGGTTAAAATTTTGACGAGCACTGAAATTTTGGGAATAAATTTTATTGGCCCACTTCAGAACACCATGCGTAAGTCTGGCCCACCCTAACAAAAAATCCTAGCGCCGTCACTGAACATAGCGCTACATTTAAATATAAAGCCAATAAATGTTCAAAGTTTACTTGACTTACTCCATGTGAACGCACCCCAAAAGCCTACACTCAACACTTATATAAATAATGCATCGGTCTAAAGACCCCATTATAATATGCAGTGTACGATAAATAAAAGAGCTGGCCATAATAAAAAGACAAATTTAATAACCAGTTATAAACGCCACCCATTATACTGTTTGGTTTGACGACAAGCATTAATTGTCTCGCCTCGCTCGTGCCTCCTAGGCGTGCACAACTTCTGATAAATCGCGGACCGACCACGCTGTTAAAACCACAGTAGACATTAAAAAACTAGGGTGTGGTTTTATGAAACCACGGTTCAAGTGAAACTTTATTGCCAATACCCTAAACGCTTTTAAAAAGGAATATATATCTATATCTCCGGATGGAATAAAATGAAACAATCATGTTTCTGTTACTCGCCAATATATGTCACAAACAATAATATTTCTCCAAGTCTTCATGGTTTCCGGGCCTGTAGGCCTACAAGCCCGGAAACCAGACGACTTGGAACAATGCCGGCCGTGAAAGCTTGCACACTTGAATAATATTTCTGCTACTCAACAAACCGATGTCGCCACGAGCGCTAACGTTGTAGTTCACCTATGAAACACTTTTCTTGGGAATTTGATCAAATTTGAATATCTTACAGAAAACAGTAAAATCTGACAGCTGTTAAAATTTCAAAATGATTGCACGTGCCGTCAAATTCCGAATCACCACGCGAACGAAGTCACGGGTACAGCTATTTACAATAGAATTGAGAAATTAGATAAATTTGTGTATAAAAATAAATAAGTTGGACATGCCTTTTGGATACTAATCTTGGTATCCACTTAATGAAATTAAATTGATTTATGTGCCTCGCACAAAATAGTTCATTTATTTCAGTATGATTTTAAAATGTGTACAATATAATACGTGCCACAAGCTGGTTTATCCTCATCCAAATTTTTATTATAAATTAATTGAGAATTAAAATAACAATCAAATAAACATACTTATGATGTGATTCAATATAAATTTTTGACACTCTATAGGAGTCAAGACTTAGAGCCTAGCGTCAATAGAATAGAATTTTATTTCAGAAAAGCTCCACAGAGCATGACAAAAATATAAAAATTAGCTGTTATAAAATTCATCTAAATTATAAACACATTTATCAATAAGATAATTCCTCAAAGACTTTTTAAAATCTGTAAAAGATACACTATTTTTTATGAAGCATGGTGTTCTATTAGTTTGTTTGTTTAGATCAAATCTTGCAAGTCAATTTTGAAGGACTTCCATGTATCCGATCGATTTGAAATTTTCTACACATATGTATTCCCGATGACAATACATGAATAAATCATTTTTAGAAATAAATTTAACCCCTAACGGGTTCAAACGGTGATGTTGGATTTTTTTGACTAATCAACGCCCAGGCCAAATCGCTGAAGCTAGAAACTAAATTTGGACAGTTGGTTTCTTCTCTGACGTAAGCATCCACTAATAAAGTATTTTTCGAAATTCAACCCCTATGGGTGTCAAAGGGGGGTAAAATTTTGAAAGACTAAAATGAACAAAATAAATATTAGTAAAAAAACTTTTTAGAGACAACATTTTATTTAAATGCACTAAAAAGGAAAAAATAATTTTTAATAATTTAGGTTCATAATTATAAAAGCGTTGGTCGTGACTAATACGACCCACGCTTTTATAATAATTTATGAACCTAAATTATTAAAAATTATTTTTTCCTTTTTAGTGCATTAAAATTAAAGGTTGTCTCTAAAAAGTTTTATTTTACTAATATTTATGATTGTGAATCTATTTATAGAGTAATATAGACTGTATAGTCTACTAGCCTATATAGCCGTAGACGAAATGTCTAGTACGAGCTGCTGTCGTAATTAGAATTACATCTAGGATCTAGCTCATACTACAAACGAACGGTCTGGAGATCTTATTATCCAGATTCTATTCTTTTTATTAAATTCCCACTTGGCTTCAAGGATTTAATCCCATGTGCTAGACACAAAACGATAAGGATTAAACAAACAAGGATTAAAGGAACCAACACCTTTTCTCGCCACAGGTCCTCGCAGCATTAAGAACCCAAGACAAACACAGGACTCAGACCTTGGAAAAACACACAAAATGACAACTGTTAGTAGGGATCATATTAGAATACTATGTATGGCACAAAATTCATTGAAAATTTGATATACCTCGAAGTTAACCGAACTTAGGATGTGACAAATTGAGAGGGAAGAAAAATTCTTTCTCTCTTAGACGTTGCTATAGTTGTTCTGGTGCATAATTTTGGCAGGATAGAATTAAAAGATTTAAATCTGCAACAGATGAATTGTCGCAACTATAGATTGGGGAGTTTACTACATGTAGTATTCTAAATAAATGGGACTGGAAACTGTTGGAATTTAATAGGATTGAGGTCGTGGTTCTTTTAAATAAATTATTAGTACAATTTCAATCTTTCATAATTTGTTTTTATTAAATGCGAGCACTCTGGAAGGTACGTCTATTCTCATGTAAAATTCTGTACAGACTATCATACAGCATTATGAAACTGTTTATTACGTCTCTCGGCCCTTGGCCCTTAGACACATATATATCTGTCATTATTTTGTGTATATCTTAAGTGGTTATATACTATTTCTCAGAACACATTTTCATACAACTCCGTATAAAAAAACAATATATAAAACCACCCTTATTTATTTTCTTGTTAAAATAAGATATTATATACGAGATAAGAGATGGATTTTTGTAAACTGACTTAGAATTCCAACAGAAACAACCATGATTAAATCTAATGCGAATTATCTGGATGATATTTTTTCTTGGTTGGTTATATGTTTTAAACCATGGTTGATTTTTGATGATCGGTTTTATGTTAAATAGCCATTTTACTTTTTCCCTACTACTTTCTGTCCAAAATCTCTGCCATTCGGTTTGAGCTGACTTTTTTTGCCAAATTTATTATATCGTTAGCCGGAATTTTGACGGTCGTACTATCTCCACTTTGAACAGATTCTAATTATCATTGCGTTATCGGACAATTTATAATTGTGCTATCGTTGTTTCAGGCGATGCAATTAGACACTAACTAATTGGACGCAGCATGTCCGATGTCTCGCCACAGTCGGCCATCTCGCCAGGTGACCAAGGTGAATCGAAGTCGCGACCCTTGGGCCGTCGGAGACTGCGGCCATTCAACAACGACCAACAGCTCGTCGACAGCCGGTAGCCGTACATACCACGGCATACCGTCCGACGGGTTGAGCTCGCCAATTTACCAGTCGCCATATCCACCGGACGACGTCCTCTACGAAAATGATCCGTTTAGTTACGGAAGTAGACACGCGCCGTCATCCGATGTAGACGCGTCGTATCGCGGAGATAGAAGAAAAATGAGAGAGCATACAGTCGACAGGCAATATGGTGAGTATAATCTATAATTCTTTTTTAAAGGCTCTTAACGATATAACATCGTCATCTGCAATATCATTTTCCTGTACTGTTGAATGTAAACTTGTCTTAAATCCTCCCTTATTTCAAACGGTGTTTTCTTACTTTCCAATCACGACTGAAGCGAAATTATCAGACAGAAATGTCTAGGGATCAAACCATGAGGAGCTCCGAACAAGCACGAAGTACCTTTTGTAGTAGGTACAGTTTACAGGTTAATAAACTACTTGTTATAGTTGTACCATAAAAACAGCTCTATAACAAACAGCTTCCAATGGCAAAGCTGCTAGCGCGTCTGCTTCGTACCTGGAAAGTCGCAGGTTCGTTTCCGGTCGGAGCTTAATGTTTTTTGTATTTTTTTACAACTATTCCATATTCCACTCGATGTTTATTTATATATTTTTTCTATTCTTTTTTATATTGTCTCTATTGATTTATTTTTACTTCCCACCTCTACTATGGTAGGGAAGTAATGGATTTAGTCCGAAAAAAATATTTCGAGATTTAAGATCATTTTCTGACTGATGTCTGTATGTGTGTGTGTGTGTATGTGTGTGGTAAATTTTTCGCCTTCGATATCTTAAGAACGGAACAACATACGGGCATGCCGATTGTTCTATTGTGTTTATCAGCCTTTAACTTAGATCTGATTATATTTTGAGTCAAATCGGTTCAGTGGATCCTGAGATATTCAAAAAAACGTCCTCAATGTCACGTATTAACATAGGTAAAAAAAAATATAAATGAATTCTAGATGTTATAATATGAAAAAAATGTAAATATTTTTTCTCTAAAATGTATAGTTTTCGAGAAAAAAAATATTTTACTAAAAAAAATAAAAATTGTACGTAAATCAAGGTAACCATGATTTTTGCAATATTTTAAGCTAGCCATCAGTAGATCACCAAACAAAAAAGAGGGCCATGCTTTTTTCAAAAAATAAAAATTAAATTGTGTTTTAAATACCACCAACAGCTAAGGTTATTTGGGCCTAGTCAAAGAATAAAAAAAAATAAAGTGTTTATTTTTTGCAAATATTTACTAGGTGGGAAGTATAGGACTGGTCATCAGTCGAATTTTTTTATTGTACAATTAAACTTAGCGGGGTGTGCACTTTTGGTTTTGATTTTTTAGACGAATCCTTGCGGGAAGGGGCAGAGTTTCTCGCAGGTTGATGATGCGATGGTGTTTTTTACGGTGTGCAGAAGGGAGTGGTGCAGGGGGAGTTCCCCAAAAACGTGCGCGGGAGAGATTTTTGTGCGGAGAGGCGTTTTTTTGCAGTGGAAAAGGGGGGTGCAGAGGGAGTCCCCAAAAAACGTCGGCGGGTGAAGATCCAGTGAATTATTCAGACACCTTCGTGCGAGCAATCGTGCATCTTCGGGCTCCTCGTGGTTTGATGGCTAGACTCTTGTTTAACAGACTGTGTGGAGAATCTTACGTTATGTAATTTGTTAGAAAGGTTCTACTAGTGTTGCCGTCTAGATCTAGACTTTCTAGATTCTTGTCTTGTCTTGTCTAGATTTTCAAGACAAAACTTGCAAAAGTCTTGTCTAGAAATGTTCAAGACAAGACAGTACTTGCTTTATCTAGATCAAGACTCTTGCCAAAACTCTAAACAATTTTCAAGAGTCTAAATAAACTAAATAGTTAATCTAGATTTAGACTTAGTGAAGTCTTGATATTTCAAGACAAGACAAGACTTTGAAAGTCTTGTCTTGTCTTGTCTAGACGGCAACATTAGGCTCTACAAATCTTCCTGAAACTCTTCGTCACTTATAAATGAGACTAATAATTTCTAGGGTCTAAAAATAACGAAAACTTTCATCACGCCAGAGTCTATCCAGAAGATAGTCCTGAAACGAGGTTTTTTAATCGACCTGATCAAACGATAACGGAAATGGAACCTTTGAATATTACAAAAAAATATCACCACGATGATACAAAGTTTCATCATCAACATAGTTCAAAGAATAGAGAGGACTATTTACCAAAGAGTAGTACGCCTTATGTGGACGAAACTCAGAGTCAAATGTTAAAGGCAGCATATCAACAACACACGTTGCAGAGATTAGGCTCCACCAGACATCATCAGCCGACACATACTTCGTCTGGGTCTGCGTCAGAAAGGGCGCAAAGTCCAGCCAGTGCAACGACAGGTGGTACTGTCGAAGGATGCGGCGGACACTGTGTTGCATTTCAGAATTTTTGTTATTATTTTTTACAAGTAAGTTGAGAATTCAATCCACGTATCCTTTTTACCTGGATTGCGCGCGCATACCGTGTTCACAGATGATCTTGTAACTTGGCAATAGTCTGATATCGTTTGCTACTGACTGCTGCTGACTAGGGGCAGGACACGGTATGCGTGCGCAACCGTATTTTTCTCTCTCCTTTTCTTGAAGAACAAGCAATAACGAGAGGATTGGTCCATCAGCAGAATATTGTAAAATTATTTCTCTATTTCCCAATTCATTTTGTTATCATCAGATAGCATTTTGCTTCCATACATTGAGATATAGATAGATTTATGTTAAAGATACTAATGGGGCCGTTCCGCTAAATTAAAATTAACATTTCTAATATAACCAGGGACAGATTTGAGCTTTTGGCGCCCTAGACTATAAGAACTATGCCGTCTTTTTTTAAAAGTATCATTAAAATTCGCTTCAAACATACAAAAATATCATATAAATAAGCCAATTTGCTTTGTTCTTATTTTTACTTCCCACCTCTACTATGGTAGGGAAGTAATGGATTTAGTCCGAAAAAATATTTACCAGGTGGGAAGTATAGGACTGGTCATCAGTCGAATTTTTTATTTAGGTAAGTTTATGAAAACAGAAGCTATGAGGCCAATTATTTTACATCTTCCACATTTTGTGGTGTAGTCCTCCAAATCGGTCGCACTAGGCTAGAACTTATTAGGCCTATAGGTAAATCCGCCACCGATTCTTACTTACAAGTCTAAGATACATGATATTAAGGATTAGGCTGAAGAAAATCACCATTTTTAAGTGCGGTATTAATATTGAGAACTTTAAATTACGTTTTCTCACAAAATAGGAGTACGGCAATATTCTAGGTTGGGTATGAGCTCTATAATGACATAAAAAAAATGTAAGACGGGCCCCTATTACCTTCCATGGCGATTTATCAACGTTGAAGGACATTTTGATATTTTTTCGGAGGCGCAGTAGGATGATAAAATGATTGAAGACGAGCATAAAAAGCAGATAATAAAATAAGTTTTTAGAGTCAAAAAGGGAACGAATTTATATTGCTCTCTCTAATATAACCAAGAAGTTACAAGAGTTTAAAGTTGAACTGATTCCACTAAATTGTGTAGAGTTAATCAAACATTGCAGAAAGATTATAGGCACAACTTTGAACTCGTAGTAGACCGAGAGCTAGTGACAATTTTTTGGTGTTATTTATTCAAGGCCTTATTTTTGTGAAGCTGTTGAGGGAGGCATATTAAAGTGCCCTGAGTAAGAGATTTTGCTAGATAGCGGTATCGGAAGAATGCAGACCGCCCCCAACATGTAACAAAAAAAAAATGGTCACAATTATTATTGCTCCAAGGCTGAAATTATTTGTATAGCTTGTCGGTGACCCAATAATACCATTATAATATTTGCAGATCGATTGGTCAGTATTAAAGGGGTGGCAGATCACCCTAAACGTGTCATGTACACGACGAAATTTATATTATTAGTTCAAGGTTCAAATTTTAATATGTTGTTACGGCGACTATTTTAAGCATATATTTCAATTTGCAGAACAAAATGTCGGTATCAACCCCCTTACAGAACGATATAAACACCTAGGCGAGCAAGTTTCCCTCTAAGAGAGGCGGTTAATACCGACATTTTGTTCTGCAAATTGAAATTTATGCTGAAAACAGTCGCCGTAACAACATATTAAAATTTGAACCTTGAACTAATAATATAAATTTCGTCGGGTACATGACACGTTTAGAGTGATCTGCCACCCCTTTAATACCGACCAATCGATCTGCAAATATTTTAATGGCATTTTTGGGTCACCAACAAGCTATACAAATAATTTCAGCCTTGAAGCAATAATAATTGTGACTATTTTTTTTTTGGTTACATGTTGGGGGCGGTCTGCATTCTTCCCATACCGCTATCTAGCAAAATCCCTTACTGAGGGCACTTTAATATGCCTCCCTCAATATCTTCACAAAAATAAAGCCTTGAATAAATAACACCAAAAAATTGTCACTAGCTCTCGGTTTATAGTAATATGGATAGATATTCATATTTCATCTTTATGTGTTTTTCTCAGGTAGTATTTGTAATCGGAATACTGACCGGCATTTCGTTATGCATTGCTGGAAGTGTGCTGCGTCGCAATCGAGGACGAGATCTGTCCGTTTTATTGTACATTGGTTCGTTAATATCGATGGTATGCGCCTTATTATTGTCGATACATTGCTGCGTCAGGCGCAACATCAAACGGCGCAAGAAAGCGTTGAGATTGCCTAGGAACAACATACAAATGACGGATATTGGTGTGTCTCAACAGCAAACTGTAATTACCCTACCGACGCAACAAGTACAACGTTTATTATCGCAAGAACAGCAGTTCGACGCTAGGGGCGGCTTTGCCAGAGACACTTTCAGGTATGCAATAATACTTTCTTAAATAGTAGATTGTATATCTAGATGCGTAATGAAGTATATTACTGACGAGTAGTGACAGTATGTTAAAACGAGCGATTTTGCGAGTTTTAACCAGTGGCGGCGTTATAGGGTGGGCCATGGCCCACCTTAAACTGTCTTGGCCTACCCTGGAATTATCCTCAAACTCTAGTTTATCTTTTAAATACGTTTTTAACCCTCGAAATTCCAACAATTTTTCTTGTAAATTCTATTCGCTATGTGCAACATCAAAGTCGAGACATCTAGCGGCATTAATCGGCGAGACCACTGCCACTTTTATACATTATGTCAAATGGGACAACTAGTAAAAAGTGAATTAAAATTAAAATTAATGATAAAAGTAAAAAGTATGAATGCCATATTAAAAACGGGTTTTGAAAAAATAAATCATACTATAAACTTTCAACCTCAAACTGTGTCAAAGGGTAAAACTTTAGCTGAGGCTAATCATGGAATTGATGTTGGAGAATTAAGACAAAATGGAAAAAGCTATTTGATTCGACCAGCAGTATAATTAGGCAGACTTTAGTAACTTCTGAGCCTTATTCTGTTAAAGTTTATGTAAGTTCTTTTATATATTAACAGTAGTCTTTAATTATTATTATTTCTAATATAAGCAGTAGGTAAATAGTACAATTTTATCTGTCACATCTGTCATATATATAAAAGAATATTTTGTCTTATTTTATTAATTTAATATCAAAATTCAAGTTGTAATTTTATAAAAATTATTAAATTTCATTATTCTTATATTTATTTTATATTAAATATATATTTTCTAGTGCGTTCACACTACATTATTGTGAATGTACAATTAAGGTTATGATACTTACTTGTACTTTCTCACGATGGAAATCCATTTTTCTCTTTGAATTAACTTTTGCTTATATTTTGGGAAACAATAAGAGCTAACATCACTATTTTTTATGTATTATTACAATTAATAATGCAGCATTTACGAATTGTCATTTCTTACTTTTGATTTTATATCAGTATATGACGTCACTGACGTGCCCTAAGAATGCCAGTTTTCGCCGCTAAGCGCGCACGGTCGTTCAGCGTCTCCCTTCCAAGCAGTTGCACATAGCGAATAGCAAGTAATCTGGGTTAAAATTTTGACGAGCACTGAAATTTTGAGAACAAATATTATTGGCCCACCTTCAGAAGGCTCAAGTCTGGCCCACCCTAACAAAAAATCCTAGCGCCGCCACTGGTTTTAACAGTCACACGAGTCATAATAACATTACGCACGAGAAATATGTTGTTGTCTTTTGCCATACCCACTATAAAATAGCTACTTTTCACTTCATTTTCAGTATTTTCAAAAAATTTTGACAGTTCATTTGCGTCGCTAACTTCACATTTATAGCAGGCCATGAGTAGGAATCTAGGGATGGAGTACAAGCGAGCGAGGTGGTTGCTGTTGAGGGGGAGCGGTGAGGAAGCAAGTGTGTCCACATACTATTGGTCGCTTCAGTTGCACAAGCGCTGTACGAGTTTTTAAGGTTGTCAACAATTGTCAAAGTGTCGTCCAAACAATAACAAACGACTGCATCTAGCGCAATTGAGCATGCGTAAAGACGCGGCCAATAGAATATGGGCACATGCACCATAGACGTAGCACGGACATGTCCATGAGACATAGACATGCACCCTCCCCTGAATGGCTTCCTCCCCTCGTCTAAAGTGGCACTTTATATTTCGTCCCTAGATTCCAATGTCCATGGAATAAACATAAATTACTGTGGAAACTGTTTATTTTCCACACTAGTGTGTTTTGAAAACACTTTGAACACACCTGCCTGTTAACTGACCCATTCCATGCATACATACACGCGTGTAAAGTAGCTATTTTATAGTGGATATGTCAAAAAAGATTAATTCGCGTTAAAAGTTAAATAATACAGGAAATCAGTGTGTTCCGGAATTTCACATCTGGAGTGTTGTGAAAGGTCGCGTCTATAACAGTTTACATTCACGTGAAACAGCGCCTTTGGTTTCATTGTAATAAATCAAGAGCTTGAAAAAAGGGACTTTGGGCCATATGCTGCCCCGAGTAAACATATGGGTGGGAATCGAAAGATCTTGTTATAAATAACAACTTTTTCTAGTGAACCAATATTATTTATCCTAGGACCTAGAGCAGGGATTCTCAAAGTCGGGGTCGCGACCCCAGGTGGGGTCACGGCCTGTTTCCGTGATTATAGAATTTATAATTCTCGTGATTGTACCATTAAATTCGAATAATAGAAATTGCTGCATTTTTTTACCGAAAAATCTTTTTTATAGACTATTTCGTACATTGTGGGGAAAAAATGTTGAGGGGTCGCGAAGGCTTTTGCAATTTTAAATTAGGGTCATAATCAAAAAAGTTTGGGAACCGCTGACTTAGAGGAACAAAATATCGCTTCATCAATATTGATGTTAATACTGTTACAAAACTGTTTTCTGAATTGGCGGAATAAATATTTATTTACAACCAAAAGTGAGTTCTAACAATTTACACAAGTAACAATAACTAAACCGTGATTAACACTTAACTATATACAATCGACTATATATCAGGACTATTTATTTCTAGTTATTTCTTTTATCAATTTATATCACGGAACTATTTATATTACTGCACGATTTATATCACTGATTCACCGATGACTGATCAATATTTATATCACTGATCCACTTATGGCACGACTCACCATTCACTGATTACCTCAACACGACACACTCGCTGTTTATATACCTGCGTAATGCCTACGCCCAGTGTGTGCTCGTATATTCTAGAACTTTCGTGAAGGTACGAGTTTTTCGGGAAGCAGACCCCCGTTTCTCAGAACTGTTGCCCGCCGTTCATATACAGGGTGATCCGTAACAATACTATAAGTAAAACTATTAAATATAACTCAAGTTATGGATAACACTAGACACTCGTTTAAATAGAATTCACTTGTGGGAAACATTTGGACCAAATACCCTAGGCCCGCCAGGACCTAGTGAAATGGGCAATCTCAACGTAAATCTCTGCATTGAAAACAATATTTTAATGTTATATTAATCTTTCTTTTACCAGGTCTGGAATGTCTTCAGTTCCCATTATGGCAAATACGAACGCTCACAGAGTACCAGAAGAACACGACGGCATACCCTGGTGGAGACGGGGAAATAATGTTTAAGTCGTTTCAGAAACCTTTTCATCGTTTCGCGACATTCATGTTTATGTGAAATTTTTACCCTGTAGGTACTTCTTTAAATTGTTAGTTCATCACTGTTACCATGTAATGATGTACTATGCAATATACATACGTGTTTTCAAATGCAGTAATTCTCACAAGAATGACGCGACGCGACAAAATTCAGTGCTTTGAAGACAATTCTATCATTGCGTCGCTTCGCCATGTGAAATCGATTATATTCTAAGCTACTACGTGGAGTCTGGAGACAAGTCAAATAGCGGAAAGAGAAAAAGGGTGCTTGTAGAACCAATTATTTACTACTTATAATGTACTGTTACGCGCATCAAGAGCAGTGGCGCTTCAGTTCGGCTGATGACTATTGTACTACCGATTTAGGTTCACTGGCGTATAACCATAGACAATTACCATAACCATAGACAATAACAACAAGGCGTATGTATTGCACACGGTGAATGGTCTCCAGGCGGAAATGGAGGGGATTGGATTGGGGCATCCCGACGAACGGCGACGCGCGTTTCACACGTGTATAATTACGTAGCTAATAAAAGTGTATTTTTACGGTAATAATAAAACGGTATAAATAATTTCCGTAACAGTATATTGTAATAGTACTTACATGCTGTTATAAATGAACAAAAACATTTCTACCTCTGTGAAGATCACTAATCTCTAATTAATGGATATGACATTCATTATGTGAAACCAACCTATGTACTGTTCGGCACTAGGGCATTCAAATTCCGGGATCAAGGAGGAAGTCGGGACTTCATGACTTAACTGAGAGAATCCCGAAGTTCCGAAAATACCAGATATTGCGGATTTTTGCTGTACTGAGATTTTAATGAATTATATAGAATGATAATTAGGAAATTAGGATGGGACTTCCCATAATTACAAAATAGCAGAGCAGTCAGAGCATGGCGTTACGAGCTATGAGCGCGACAGTCGACACGCATGAGGACGCGCATGCGTCATCCAGTTAAGAAATTTTGGAACTGCGACAGGTCTCGGGACCTCTGCAATAATCCCAAGACCTGAGAAATCTCATTTAGTCCCGGGATCCTGGGACTGAATGCCCTTTGCAGCACAATATTTATATTTGATGAGTGACTTTCTTGGCGAGATGTTTTTTCAAACCTTGTGATTAAATCAATGCACCCTGTTAGAATATTTAGGTATTCAAAATATTTTTAGTTTTCGCAACTTGTTAACATAAATCTGTAATAATAGCTTTATTGACAATAATTCAAATTTCTGGTCAAATATCCCGTTTCCCTTGTGTAAATGATCTCGACATCATACATTACGTCTTTCCCACGCCCTGCTCCTTATAGAATAGATGTAATTGGTACTCATACTTTAAAAGTTTACACAGGTCAACAAAACTAAATTAGATGTTCTTAAAATTTTTCATACAAAATTCATCAAAATTGTAAAATAGTACATTGTGCCACAAGGGTGGAAAGTGCTACGTTTCCTCCCGCGTATAAAATTGATTTTCACAGAATATGCAAGACAACATTTTTTAATCTTCTACCAGCTACTGTCAAGGCACCCGATAGAGACAAATTCAGAAGAAATGTTTTTCTCCTACCTAGGCCGAAAGTTCGTACTTTCGTCCCTGCCAAGCGGGAACAAAGTCGCTCTTTATTCCCGTGGTACGGACAAGTGCGCCTGCGCAATAGTACTTATGCCGGCTCTCACGCACCTACTTCTGTCTCCTACACATTAAAATTATTTCCTTTAAAATTATTTTTTAATAATTTTAATAATAAAATAAAATAAAAATAATAATTTTAATAATTTTTTTTTTTAATTTTGCGAACTTTCGGCCTGGCAGGAGAAAAAATAGTATGCGCAACACGGGAGGAGATGTAGTAATTAAATCAATGTTGATATTGTCCTTATGCCTAGTTGTATTATAGGCTTATAGCTATGTTCAAAAGTCGAATATTCATGGTAATTTTCTTTAACGTACACCACAGGACGTACACCAAGCATTGTAAAATATACAAAGATATTTTTTGCTGCCCTAGCTAATCCACCCTTGGTTGATTTGCTGTAAACCAATTTGTGATTTTATCTTGTAAGTCATCAAGCGCTGCTTTTAAAGATGATATGAGGTTCCAGGTATAAGAGGTTGTTTAAGGAGTATCCATTAATTAGAGATCAGTGATGAACATACTTTTAATTTTTTGTATATAATTTATTTTAATGACTCAGATTTGTATGTAAAATTTTCAATTTTATCGGAATATGTGTACATAAATGATAATTAAGTAACCACTTTAAGTTCCTTTTTCTATTCGTACAATAGATAGAAAAAACATCTTAATAAATTCATTGTAGCATATTATTTTTAATTTTAACTAGGTCATTCTAGTCTGTATTTTGATATATTGTATAAATTGGTATTTTATAATATTTACACGATAAGTTTATATGTAAATCGAAGAATTAATCACAACAATAAAATATTTATTACCAATATTTCATTTTTTTATTAGGAACCTTTTGTTGTTACTATTCTATCTGTCCGTCTGTCACAGCTGTCTGGCTCCTAAACTATAATTATTGCTACAAATAAAATTAAATTGATGTTTAAATTCCAAATAAATGCCTCGATACCTCCATCAAAAAGAGAGTAAAAAAATTAAATTTCTGAAAACAACCATTTGGGGTGTCTATGAATAGGTCTCACCGAGTAGAGTAAGAAAAAAAGTCTTTACAAGTTCATTCAACTTCACATATTAATTAAAAGCTTTTATTTAACTTCACTTGTACATAGGTCTGTTCTGGAATTTTGTACTCAATATTTCACCCACTTCCACTGAAGCTATCGGGCTGAAATTTTGTACACACAGTATGTATTCTTGATGACAATACATGAATAAATAATTTTATGAAATAAATTCAACCCTTAAGGGGTTCAAACGGGGATGTAGGGTTTTTTTGACTAATCAACGCCCAGGCCAAATCGCTCAAGTTGAAAACTTGAAATTTGGACAGTTGGTTCCTTTTCTGACGTAAGTATCCACCAAGAAAGGATTTTTCGAAATTCAACCCCTACGGGTGTCAAAGGGGAGTAGACGTTACAAAATGGCGATTTATCATTTCCACAGCAACACCTATGATATGGGTATCAAATGAAAGGGCTTGATAAGCGAAACGCAATAAGTGCATTTTGGGAGCAATTTAAGGACATTTTGGGGGCAAAATGGCGATTTATCATTTACGCAGCAACCCCTATGATATGGGTATCAAATGAAAGGGCTTGATAAGCGAAACACAATAAGTGCATTTTGGGGGCAATTTAAGGGCATAATTTCGTACCACCCGTGCGAAGCCGGGACGGACCGCTGGTTAATTATAATGTGTAGGGTATGGAGGTATCAGGTATGTAAGAATTATATAGCATAAAAATGTCTACAAAAAAGTCCTATCCTTAGATGACCGTGCGCAGCCGGGCGGGTCACTAGTTAATCAATATTATAAAAAAAAAGGTTTGTATGTTTGTCACAGATTCTCAAGAACGAGTAACGACTAAACCGATTTGAAAAATTCTTTCATTTAAAGCCTTATACAGGGTGTCCAAGACTTGCGTTGTCGGCCGATATATTGATTTTGGGTGAAGATAGAAAAAAAGTTTAAATACAAAAGTTGTGTAAATTTTAATGGTGTATAACCTAAAAATATTTTCAATTATACAGCCTGTCCCATTTAAGCGTGGCAGATCAAAGCTATGTTTTTTTTAACCTAGCACCCTGTTTTTATTTGTTTTTTCAATTCTGCATCTAAATATGAATAGAAATTATAAGGGAAGCCATGCTCGAAAATTCAGTAATTTTTGAGTTATTCAAGTTTTTTAGAAATTTTTGACACGTGCAGACCTTTACCTAAAATTCGACATAGCCAAAACAGAAACCTTTATCAAACTGAAATTTTAAAGATCACTAGATAATTGACGGACAAATCAATGTCTGCCCTAAAAAAATGAATTTATTATACAGGGTGTTCAAAATAATGTACTTCTTTTACCTAACTTCAATTACGTGTAACTTTTGATTGTTAAATACAACGATATAATTTTTTTCTGAAATTGTATTCTTTAGGATATTTACTAACACTTTTATTAAGGGTTGTCCAAACCTAAACATATTATTTTAATACGAAAATATTAGGTTTAGGTTTGGACAACCCTTAATAAAAGTGTTAGTAAATATCCTAAAGAATACAATTTCAGCAAAAAATTTATATCGTTGTATTTAACAATCAAAAGTTACACGTAATTGAAGTTAGGTAAAAGAAGTACATTATTTTGAACACCCTGTATAATAAATTCATTTTTTTAGGGCAGACATTGATTTGTCCGTCAATTATCTAGTGATCTTTAAAATTTCAGTTTGATAAAGGTTTCTGTTTTGGCTATGTCGAATTTTAGGTAAAGGTCTGCACGTGTCAAAAATTTCTAAAAAACTTGAATAACTCAAAAATTACTGAATTTTCGAGCATGGCTTCCCTTATAATTTCTATTCATATTTAGATGCAGAATTGAAAAAACAAATAAAAACAGGGTGCTAGGTTAAAAAAAACATAGCTTTGATCTGCCACGCTTAAATGGGACAGGCTGTATAATTGAAAATATTTTTAGGTTATACACCATTAAAATGTATACAACTTTTGTATTTAAACTTTTTTTCTATCTTCACCTAAAATCAATATATCGGCCGACAACGCAAGTCTTGGACACCCTGTATATGAGAGATTTATTGCTTTTAATTATTTCGTTACCAAACCAAAGTCTACCTGGACAAAGCCGGACGGCGGACCAGAAAACTAGTCATTATATATGTTTGCATATAAGACGTTCTTTTGTTGGAGAATAGTAATAAAAATTATAATCGATATGAGTAATAATCAATTAATATTGTTGTGTTGTATTGACGCATTGTTTAATGTAAACAAAAGCTGAAGTAGGTAGGTATGCCTACTAATAATAGTGACATTTAATTCAGAAATGATAGACTTTTATTTGAAATGTAAATGATATTTTTTATAACGATTATTATCAATAATACGTTCTAAATTGTGTTTTTCTGTGTGAATAATTAATTAATGTTATTTTTTACAAATATGGGTACAATTCGTTGTTTCGTATTTTAGAAATATATTCGTAAACAATAATATAGAGCGTTTAAAAAAATTATAACAATTTATGAGGAAAAAATTCTAGGCCAGAATTTATTAATAGATTATATGTGCAAAAAATAAGAATGGTCTTGCAAGCCACATCTATAGCTTATAATGGAAAATAACGCTGGATGTGATTTTTACTTCCCACCTCTACTATGGTAGGGAAGTAATGGATTTAGTCCGAAAAAATATTTCGAGATTTTAACAGATCTTCACGTTTTGAGACCCTAACAATCGTTTAAGATCATTTTCTGACTGATGTCTGTGTGTGTATGTGTGTGTGTATGTGGTCAATTTTTCGCCTTCGATATCTTAAGAACGGAACAACATACGGGCATGCCGATTGTTCTATTGTGTTTATCAGTCTTTAACTTAGATCTGATTAGATTTTGAATCAAATCGGTTCAGTGGATCCTGAGATATTCAAAAAAACGTTCTCAATGTCACGTATTAACATAGGTAAAAAAAATATAAATGAATTCTAGATGTTATAATATGAAAATAATGTAAATATTTTTTTTCTCTAAAATGTATAGTTTTCGAGAAAAAAAATATTTTACAAAAAAAAATAAAAATTGTACGTAAATCAAGGTAACCATGATTTTTGCTATATTAAGCTAGCCATCAGTAGATCACCAAACAAAAAAGAGGGCCATGCTTTTTTCAAAGAATAAAAATTAAATTGTGTATTAAAGACCACCAACAGCTAAGGTTATTTGGGCCTAGTCAAAGAATTAAAAAAAAGAGTGTTTAATTTTTGCAAATATTTACTAGGTGGGAAGTATAGGACTGGTCATCAGTCGAATTTTTTCAATATTTATCTAGGTCGATTCTTAGTGATCAATATGGTCGATTCTTAGTGATCTAGGTCGATTCTTAGTGATCAATATGGTCGATTCTTAGTGATCAAAATGGTCGATTCTTAGTGATCAATATGGTCGATTCTTAGAGATCAAAATGGTCGATTCTTAGTGATCAATATGGTCGATTCTTAGTGATCTAGGTCGATTCTTATAGTGAGGTAGCATTAGAACTGTATTTTAAGATTACCGATACATGGCGGATAAAAGCACCAAATTTGGTATGATGGTACCTTAGTGTATACTAATAAATGTTAGCCTAGGAGCCCTCTGGGATTTCTTAAAAACAACTTTTGGTGGCCGAAAAACCACGAAATTTCCCCACCTTTTTTGCTTTTTGATGTGAAACATCTTATGTCGGGCTGTGAACAGCCGCGTGAGGGGAAATATGTAACGAAATGTTTGGTCCGCTCCTTCGCTGCTGTTCTCCCCACCACTGCGGCACTCTCTCTCTCTCTCTTGGCTCAGGCGTGACTCTCTTGGCTCACGCGGTGTTACAGTGCAGTATATAGGAGTACGTCAGCATAACAGTTAGTTGCTGCTTTTGAAAAAATATATACTACTACATAGAGAATACCACCGAGTTCAATAACGTTTTCTTTGATGTTTCACATCTATCGGTGGTCCCGAGACCCACACCCTTTTTTTCGAAATATCTCAGAAACGGTCGACTTAAGGAATTCTTCCACTATGTACCACTATGTAAAGAGGGTTACATTTCCTAAGATTTTCATTCCCACAACTTTTCTGTGGTATTAATGGTAAGCGCGCTACAGCTTCTTGAAAATCACGCGCTTTTTGTAACTTTGGTAACCAATGGTTAAAATGTAATGTCCTTTTCAATAGCTTTATTTATTGTGTTCTTCATCGAACTTTAAATTGAAAATACAGATGTTCATAAATAATCCAGTCAAATGGTATTTTTAAATTGCGTTAATTAGAAGTTTGATGAAATTTTAATGGTAGATAGGGGGTGCTACTAGAACACTCCAGTCAAGTTTCCCCCTCGAATTCCGCAAGGGGTGGCCGCCATCTTGAATTTAAGGGATGAAATCATGTGTCTTGGTAAATATTGCTTGTACGTGAAAAATTACTATTACAAAAATTGTTAAGGAGGATGTATCCAACAACTTTTGTTTGGAAAATTTTTTGAAATTTCTTATTATTCAAAAGTTATAAATTCTCAAAAATGACACTGTTGGGGGTGGAAATGGTTCTTTCGATTTTAAAACAAAACGGTCAATCGGGGCGAAAAATGGTTACGACAAATGTTGTAGCTTTTGAGTTTCTCTGCAATATACATCTGTTCAACATTTTTTTGCTTGCTTGCTACGAATATAGAGGGCGCCAAAAGTCGACCGACGTCAATATTTTTGAAATTTTTTTAATTTTGCACATAACAAATTAATTCAAGTCATCGCATTTTCACCAAAAACATGATTAGGGGGTTTTCGGGGTCTCTGATTAAGAACAAAAAACAAAATGACGGATGATGAATTTGGTGAGAATGTGATGAATTTAAATAGAAGACGTCCGCCATATTAGATCCGCCATTTTGTTTTTTGAAAATTTGATAACGGATTCTTAATCTGCGACCCCGAAAACCCCCTAATCACGTATTTGGTGAAAATGCGATGACTTGAATTAATTTGTTATGTGCAAAATTCAAAAATATTGGCGCCGGTCGACTCTTGGCGCCCTCTATATTCGTACCAAGCAAGCAAAAAAAATGTTGAACACACGTATATTATAGAGAAACTCTTAACACACATCTTTTTGAAGTAAATACTTCCTTAGGCGCGTTATGCACTTTTTGCCTAGGTACTGAAAAAATCTGAAGCGTCCGAACTACTTCCGTAAGAATCCGAACTCCTTCCGTAAGAATTCGCAACCTACTTATACCATAAAAACGACCGTGTACACACTGGCCAGCTATAGCTCAGTTGGTTTAGTCGTTGCGCTCTATGCATAGGAACCTGGGTTCGAGACCTGATGGCAGCGTAGAATTTTTGGCGTTTGTTTTTTCTAAATTCTACATGATATTTATTTATATACTTTTTTATTTTTGTTATATTCTTTCTTTGATAATAATTATAAATATCTGGGTGCCGAGCTTTGCTCGGATGAGTTCAAAAAAATAGTACTTGTATGCTGTGAGATATTATTTTCTCAGAATATTATTCCGAAACGAATTTATTTCTGAAACATAATTTAAATAATTGTTTCTGTTAAATATTTTAAATACCTATGTGTATTTTTAAGCGTAAAAACTAAGTATCAACTTGAATCAAGCATTTTTTCCTGTAAATATTACTTAGGTCGCCATTTTCAAATCTACCGCCGTTATTGTTTTGTTGACTGAAGAACTCGCAAAAACCGATTTTCATAGATTGAATATCTTGTAAAAATGTTCGAATCAGATGAAATTCTGCTTGCCCTTTGCCGTTTCAATAATCCGTTTTTAAACATTGATGCCAAATATCAACTTTATCGAAGTACTTTTTCTCTGTGATGTCATATTAGCAACTTCCAGTAAATTTCAAATATTTTTTTTGCATAGAAAGTACCTACTGAAAAACTCACAAAAATCGATTTTCGAAGAAATAGAATTCATATTATATCTTTTAATAACAAACGTCAGACTATAAACCTGCAGCGCAAAACATTTTTGCATGCATCTTCACCATAGTTTTTAAAAATCGATGTGTTTTGATATACTGCATGCCTGCGTCGCTAGAAGTGCGGTCCTTCGGGCCGCCGTGCAAATTTTTAAACAAAACTTTTTTGTATGTATCTTAACAATAGTTTTCAAAAATCGATGTGTTTTTACACAGACTCGCGTTGCCAGAAGTGCGGCCCTTCGGGCCGCCTGTTTGTCATTGTTTACATATTGTGCAAGACACTTCTTATATTAGTGTTCATTTACAGTTTTAACCCTTGTGATATATTATACAAAATCTATGTAGAAATAGGCTTCGAATCGATCTGACAATTGACCGAGTTATAAACAAAAAACCCTTTTTTTTAATTGCTCCCCTCTGGGACCAAGATTCCTACCTAGATCGATTTCTCGCCCCGAAAAATCCCCATTCTGTAAATTTCATCAAAATCGTTATTCGTTTTTGAGAAAAAAAAGTCTAGGTAAGATTATACGTCATACTATATTTAACGTACATAAAATACATATTTTATATAGGTAATATAAAAATAACATACTTAGGTACCTATTTATTTAAATATTAGTTAAAACTACTTACATAATTATGTTTAGTTTTTATTTCTGTTATTTTTTACTATACAAATAGTTCACGGATTATTTTAATAAGTTAAAAATTCTGTCAGATAATTTTGACATATAAATAATGAAAGTAGTTTGTTTTCTCCAAAGCCTACTCACGATATTACAATGTTTTGACAGGTCAAAAAACCGTTTTTAAAAATGATAAAATCGATAGGAAAACGAATTTTTCCAGGGATGAGACCTAGCTAAATCGATTTTTTGCCCCCCGAAACCCCTTTTTGGTAAATTTGATCAAAATCGTTAGAGCCGTTTTCGAGAAAATATTTATATAGATACATAGAAACATAGATATATAGGTAGAAACATATATACAAGATTTACTCGTTTAATAATATAGGGGGATTTTTTTGAAACCAAGGTGGAATTAATTAAAAATACAATTTTAGTATTTTGGTAATAAATTATTTTTAATTCATAAATGCGCTATAATAGGTGACACCAAAAAATAGAAAATCTTAAGTATTTACTTCTGTCGTGTGGTCATAAGCACACCCATTTTTTAAACACTTTATAGATTCAAATTGATGGTAGTGTTACATTACCATGAAATCGTTAATTATGATTACCTACCAATATTAAAACTTTATTCACATTCTTTAACTTTTTACATTAAGTTTAAGTGTTAGATCGAAGCAGTCTTTCTTGGACAATGGAGAAAAAATTAAAAAGTAAATTATTTGCAAACCCGAAAAAGTGTTTCGCTGAATCAATGACCCCCTTTTTTAAAGTCTGTGCTGTTGTTGGAGTTATACCTTTCAATTTTCATAATGGAGAAATTACACAGAAATCTTTTTTACAAAAATTATATTCAGTTTTTATGTCAATCATAATAGCTATTTCTCATGTTCATTACTGTTACGGTGGAATTACTCAGTTGCTAGTACATTTTGATTTAAATGTCACAACGATCATAGTTGACGCTTTGTTTGCGACGACTTATTCTTTTACATCGATATTGCTCACAATTTTAACATCTGGGTTCTTCTTTTTCGATACATATAAGTACCTCTTTGACGGCATACACAAAGCTGATCGCTTATTAGATGTTAATATATCTTACACCAAACTTTATTATTGTAATTTGTTTATTACTTGTTGGGGAGTTTGCATTGTTGTAATTGCTGGTATTTCCGACCATTTTGTGTATCGTAGTGTGCTAACATGGCAGTACTCATACTATTACTGGGGCAAATTCATATGTTTCTACGGACAGGTTGTACTGGCTTTGCAACTGCTAACAATGGCTTTTTATGTGAGTTTTCAGTATCACTGCCTTAATAACAAAGCGATATATTTGGTAAGTGATGTTAATCTTTCTCATTTTATCTTTTACTTCCAGAATGACGTAAAAACGTCACCTTTAAGACTTAATTGTAAATAAATTTCCTCCGCTACTGCCGGTATTCCCAAGATTTCCCCAGCATTATTTGGCCTGAATTTCATGCAATAAAAGGTGGAACCCTGCTGCAGGTTAAAAAAAATAAACAGGCTCTTCCTCTTGGAACGTTCACTATCTGAGCCGCCTTTTTCCTTAAATCTGCTACTGCTTGTACTATTGTATTGTATTTTAAAGACCACCAACAGCTAAGGTTATTTGGGCCTAGCACCAATTCATATTTTCAATTCATTATTCTTTTTTTTTAATAATAAAATGAAAATCCAATTGACACTTTTACCAGCTCTCGGGCTAGAAACCGAGAAATGGGGACTTGTAATAGAGGAACCATAGCAACGCCATGTAAACAACAGCGCCGCTACACTCTCGGCTATTCTCAAGCCCTGTACTATTGTAAATCAAATAAATTAATTAAATTATTAACAGTAATTCAAGTCATTTTGCTTGAATTAGTGGCTATTGCGCCCCCTGTAACACGCAGCGGAATGTTTGTACGATTTGTATGTACATACAAAATGTACCAACAATATGTTTCATCCCTACACGTTCATACAAATTTGTATAAATAACATTCAGCATTCTGTACCTATGCACATACGGTTCAAATTGTGTTTTAAAGACCACCAACAGCTAAGGTTATTTGGGCCTAACACCAATTCATATTTTCAATTCATTATTTTTTTTTAATAAATTGAAAATCCAATTGACACTTTTACCAGCTCTCGGGTTAGAACCCGGGAACTGGGGACTTGTAATAGAGGAACCATAGCAAGATACACGTTGACAAACTACACGCAACGACACAATGTCGCTTCGTTTTGTTTGTACAAACAGAAGGATGGAGACATTGCTTTTTTAAATCAACTTCCTATTTTTCTTTGTATAATTGTTGTTTGTACAAACATAACACTACAAACAAATCGCTACGTGTAGTTGTAATATTTGTAGTAAGTACAAACATGTCAGCACAAACAAAACATACAAACATTCCGCTGCGTATAGGGGACGCTTTAGTGTTAAATACATTTTGTGATAAGTTCTTCTTTCAAGGTGAATAATTACAAAAAATGTGTGCAAACGTTTAAAGCTGATATTGGAAGATACAGTGTAAATGATTTTATGACTAAAATTCGTAATTTAGCAAGATGTCATATACTTTTAACTGACGGCGTAGATCAATTTAGTAATTCATATGGTATACAACTCGCTGCATTGTACTGTACATGGTTCTTTGTCGCCATCACCGGGTTCTTTTATGCGTTCCAATCATGGTTTGATCTACTCATTATACCGTACACACATTTTGTATTTATTGTGGCAAATGCTTTTTGTGCTATTGGTTTGGTGAGTAATTAAATTTGTACAAAAAATCCGTTCGTTTACATAACTATTCCAGGTGTGGATCCAGGTTTTCGCTCAGAGGGGGGGGGGGGGGCAATTTTCATGAGAGTTTCCTACCTTCCAGGAGATTCATTCAGATTTTGTGATTTGTGTGTATGAAACCAAAAATTGTCTACGTAATAAAATTAATAAAATAAAAAATACAAGTAATAGGTATAAGTTTATTCCGATTCTAGTAAATAATAAGAAGTCAAGGCTCGGAGGGGGGATTGCCCTATTGCCCCCTCTGGATCCGCGCCTAAACTATTCTACGCATCAGAAAATTAAAAAAAATTACAATGATGAATGTACCTACATGTATTTTTTTGGTGGTAAATTAATAGAGCAGTAAATTCTACAAAATAACACGTAGATATGTCATTTCATTCTGATTTCAAATAAAATATAAAATGAAAATTAATTTAGAAATATTTATGAAAAGTTAAAAAGCGTTTTTGCTCGTGAAGTCACATACATATAATGAAAAACAAGCTGTCACGCGCTGTTTGATTTCTTTTATAATTATTTCATATTTTATTACCATTTCTTTGCTGATTAATGCATCTTCCTTATTATTCTTATAATAATAAAAAGTTGTTATTTTATGAGCGAAAATCGTCAAAACTATACATAATTTGCATTTCTGTAATGAGATATCATTTTGTTTCAGAGCGAAATTTTTTTGGCTTGCATTTGTACAGAAATATTGAATAAAAAAGCAAATGGAATTGCACAAATAGTGAAAGAAGGGGCTGATAAAATTGAAGATATAACATACGGCATAAATTGCGGACCAGTCAAATCACTACGAGAATTTGAAAAACAGGCATTGGAACGCCCTGTTTTTATAATTATAGTTGGTTCTACTAAGGGAGAATTTAATGCATTTGTTAAAACAATATTAATTTGGCTAACTTACATAGTAATTTTAATCCAATTCGTGCATGTTAAATATAGACATGTTTAATAAGTCATATTCTTTTTCATACATATTTAAATTCTTTGCATGTTTTTCGTGTAGAAATAAAATATGGAATAACAAAAATACCTATGGTTAAATAATTTAATTAATCAGTTTTTATTAATTTTTGTAACACATTATATGAAATTTACAATTCGTGTCTCTAGTCGGCTGCTTAAAATAATATATATCGCTCGCGTACAAATACAATAGTTTATTGATATGACAGCATAGCTAGGCGTGCATAAAGTAGACTGTGGCGTCAGCGCACAATAATGCATATTTTATGTCATACGGGAAATATAGGAATATGTTGCTATGCGAAGTAAATAAATATTGGATCAAAGTCCAATTTTAGCTGTCAATGAGATTTCGGTGTTTGCAATTATTAATTCAATAAAGCTCTTAAAGTTGAAAATGTTGTACATTTCATATATGTGTTACAAAAAATAGTGTATACAACTCGTAAAATTAAGTATAAGACGCGAGGGGTGAAGTTGGTACTCGAGCCGTAGGCGAGAGTACCAACTTCACCCTTCGCGTCTTATACTTAGGCGAGAGTACCAACTTCACCCCTTGCGTCTTATACTTAATTTTACGAGTTGTATACCTACACTATTTTATAAGACGCGAGGGCTGAAGTTGGAACCCTCGCCTGCGGCTCGTGTACCAATTTCATCCCTCGCGTCTTATACTTAAATTGTACTAGTCGTATAAACTACCATTAAAACACGGGTTACGGAAAACTTGCCAGAATTCCGTGGTCCGACAAACTTCATCAGTGACTCAAGGTAAAGCCCTACACATAGATTACATTGCAGATTATAGACGTTCGACAGGTGGTCATTAGCATCTACTACATTTAAAAAAAGCGTGTTTTTCTTTCGTTCTGGTTATTTTAATGATTTACTAACAAAAATAAAACAATATAAATTAAGCGCAAAATTTTTAAAACAAGCATTTTTTAATTTGTATCTAGTTTTTAACTTCACGTTGTTATTTTTAACCGACTTCAAAAAAAGGAGATGGTTCTCAATTCGGTTGTATTTTTTTTTTTTTTATGTTTGTTACCTCATAACTCAGTCATTTATTATCCGATTTTGAAAATTTTTTTTTATTTGAAAGGATATACTTTCAGATTGGTCTCATAGAAATTTCATCAAAATCGGTTCAGTAGTTCGGCTGATTTTAATAAAAGTGAGTAACGGCGTGTGATTTTTTATTTAAGGTAAATGTCACTTTTTGACACTAAAAAGTAAAAAATAAAAAACTTTTTAACAAAAAAAAAAACCTCTTTCAAAAAACCACTAAAAAGAGGAAAATAATGAAATTTTGAGTTTTTTAGTTGTATTACCTACTTGTAAGACGAAATAATGTACACTTAAAATCAATGAGAGAAAAATAATATAATTTCTTGTTCATCGTTATATCTCATCGGAATCCGTAAAAAATATGTCTGCGGTCTCTTTAAAGAATATTTTTCTCACTGTAAAAAAAAGAATATGGGATCCGATGCCCGATGGAACTAGTAAATAGTATAGGTAAAGGAAAAAAGACACCAGCTTTAGGCGTCACAACTTACTAGTGACTGATTAAGCATTTAGAGACCAACGTGAATATATTTCTTAAACATTTATTAGCGTTTTATAAATTAAAAATACAAAAATTAATAGTAAAAGTCTTATAACATAAATTAAATTTACCAATTAACTTAGGTCTGATAATTTGTCTATTAACTGCTCACAAGCGAGTAAAAACACTAATAAGAACGTTTGCATTTCTATGAATCAAACTAAACAAAAAAGTTCGTGTGAATTAACATCAAAAAAGTTTCTTTAACGGACTAGATCATTCCAAAGTTACAATTTATAATATACAAATCTGACAAAAAAATGTTACTACTTAACTGTCAATTTAATAAGTACAATATGTTGAAATATTCAGTTTTTGCACAAGGGCTTCGTTGCAGGAGCACTTTCGTTGATCATTTTGTACAATCAATAATTGTAGAAAAGAGGACGTCCATGTATTTTGACTATGTAATCAGGCTTGGGCAGGGTAAATTTTTTCTTACATTTGCTGACAAAGGGAGTGGGGGGCGAGACCAAAAATCTTAAGGTAAAAATTACAAAATAATGAATATTCTTAAAATAAATTTACGTTTTATCATTTGGGGCAGGGGAGAGTCTACAATTTTCTTATTTTTTTTACAAAGGGAGGTGGGGGTGGGGGTCTGAAATCAAAAGACGCTCCCAAACTAAACCGGGGATGAATATGATGGGGGAAAATCTACTGTTGCTTTTAGCTTTTAGAAGATGGTAAATCTATCAAACGTAATAAACTTAACATTAATCATTGCACTTGCAGTGCTTAATGCGCCCTTTGCCTGAGGTAAACTTACGTTTATCCTATTTTCAAGCTTTACCCGTAAAAGTTTGTAGAACGCCTCCCTTGTACTTTCAAAAAAGAAAACAACTATTTACTTGTTACAATTTACATTCTAATAAGCAGTTAAAAGACAAATGAAATGCAGTTCCTTAGAGAACACAACTTATACAAGTACTATTTATGAATTATTACATCAGTATCACTTTATTAGTTAAAACTTAAAACATATCTTCACATGATTGGATGGAATGGTTTCATTAGCATCTTTAAAACAGTTCCTCGAGTTCAATTTAGATTAATAGCTGCACTTATTCTTGTCTTTCAACAAACCGTGTTGTGTTTCGCAAATATCATGGAGTGACCACAGCACCGTAATATATTACAACTCTATTCGAATAAAACAAAAGAAAACGGTTGAGCGTCCATTGAACTGTGACGATGCAAACAAATGAATAAACATCCATTGAACTGATAATGGGTGCTAATTCATTTGTTTATTTTGGTTTCATCTTAAACTGCTAGATGAAAGTCATTTTCTAAATTAATCTTTCACGTAACACATTCAGCATGTGCTAGGTCTTTACATGATTGATTCGGGATCCCAAGGATATTTCAATGTAACACTCAGTTCCCTTTATTTTAAAAGAAAACTTAATATTATACTATTTCAGTGTATTCTGTAGGGTTTGCAATTAGTGCCAACTCATAATTCATTAAATTCTTTAACAAAATCAAATAGGAAGCATATCTATGACGAAACATCCCGTATGTCTTTTGTTTTATATAGGTAGACCCCAATCATCAAATTCCATTCACTAATAACAAAAACGACACAATTTAAACATATTTTTACACTGCTTGATAGCCAATTTTAAAATAACCACAGTTTTGTCATGATTCTGAAAAATTAAACAATTGAGTTAAATATATTATATTATTTATGTACAAAAAATAATAAAATTTTCTGATTGTTATTTTTTCTTTTATTTCGTACTAAACAAACTAATATACCTACAAACAATGACGAAACTATTGGACAAATGTTTAATATTTTAAAATTTTCAGATTTGGAATTTTTTCTAGCAAAAAATATATTTCGGTAATAGAAACAGTTTGATAATGAACGTTTTTATTTTTTACGAGTTTTAATATCCTCTCGCAAAATTTAACTAAGGTCGGTCTCACACCAGTACTACTGTCACAACTTCGACGCAACCGCGATTATATTATACATGAGAGCAACTTATCAGCAAACTGATTGCGTTAGAAATCTGGGTGCTAGAAGTTTTCATTAAAATAATTTGTAGAGATACTGTAAAGATTTATACTGGGTTTCTGATTCGACTTTCAGCTTTAAATCCAGATTTGGAAAGTTCCATTTAGTTGAAAACAAATGACTTTCTTAAATCTATATTTAAAGTTGTATCACAAACAACATTAACGTCGCGGTGGCGTCGTAGCCACTTAGGGAGAGATGGGTAATATGTTAGGTGTTATATATAATATTTTTTGAAATTTGATGGTACATTAGGTACTTCATAGATTATTAAAAAATCCAAGGAAAATTTCGTCACTATTCATAATTTTCAAGTGAATATTTGTTTAAAAATCACTATGTTATGAAAAATATCTTTTTTTAAATTTTTACCACATTTTTGTGGTTTCTCACTATCCGTTCTTTATTTAATACAAATTCATTACTAAAACTATTGTCTATATTAAAGAACTATTATACTTAGCGAATTTCTCTAAGAAATAAAAAATATACTCAGTTGAAAATCCACTTTCAATAAAATCATTTTAATTTATCGAAAATAGATTTACAAGAGTAAAATTTTTAGTATACTGTCATCAAGTAAAATAATGAAATGCATACAAAAGATAAAAATGCATATAGGCTTTGCATGTAAAACTTCAGTGGCGAATTGCAAGAAGCGTTGACTTAGAGTCTCAGTATCACAGGTGACAGGTCCAGGGGTTTACACATGTTTATGTACCTACCTCTTTTAGTTAAGCTAAGCGTGTTAAAAGATTCTCAAAAAAAAATGAATGTCTGCAACTTTTAAAGTAGGTAAATGAGATACAGAAGTCTTTTGCCAATTGGAATCAGAGAATACCTACAGTAAATTTAAAACAGAGAGACAAACGGACAAAAGTAATAATATAAGAGTTCCGTTTTTTTTTTATTCTAGGGTACGAACTCTAAAAAGATCTAAAAATTACAGATATCCTTGAAACACTTTATTTTACTTCTATATGCTTTCCCTAATTAACTTTAATCGTAACTTTGAAATGTTATGTTTTTGTAAAATGTTATGGGAGGCACCGCTTGTATCCCTCTTTGGTTTTTGTATCTCTTCTGAGGAGGCATAACAAAAAATTACATTATCAAATTAAGCATTATTAAATGTTTCTGAACACCTAACGAAATCTATAGTGTATCCGTAGCCGTACCAAAATGAAAAAAAAAAACGGAACCCTTACAGGTAGACCGTCTTGTCCGTCCGTCTGTTGCAGCCCTTAACTCCTACGACTGTACTTTTTCGCTTCCATTTTATAAGGGATGTGGCTCGTTTTAAACTATTTATTTTATTCACTATATGAATAATAAGAAGTATTAGAAATACCTTGTATTTTTGGTGTCCGTCTTGTGACTTCATGTGTTGTTAATACAACGCGTTTCAGCAACGAGTTGCCATCTTCAGGTGTGGTTAATTTTTTATATTATAAAACACGTTGAGTATTCGTAACACGTTATAATATTATGATGCTAAGCACTTGCCTATTTTGTTGTGGATTGTGAAGTACTGATTTAAATTTCGAAATTTTATGATTTATATAGTAGGTAGATGAAATAGAAGTGTGAGTGTGTATGTATGTGGACGATTAATGAGTATTGGGTGTTTGTGTTAATTATTGTGTATGACTTCACAATCCACAACATAATAGACAAGTGCTTAGCATCATAATATTATAACGTGTTACGAATACTCAATGTGTGTGTTTTATAATATAAAAAATTAACCACACCTGAAGATGGCAACTCGTTGCTGAAACGCGTCGTGTTAACACATAAAGTCACAAGACGGACACCAAAACTACAAGGTATTTCTAATACTTCTTATTACTTAATTAGTGTCTCATAAGAGATGAAAGTGATAACGAAAAACATGTCTTTGAACACAAAGTTAAAAGCTTGCCTTAAAACTATTATGTAGAAGAATACTGTCTATTACCAAAATCATGTTTTTGTATGTATTAGCTACGAACTAACTTTCTATATGCATTTTTCTCTTGATAAAAATCAAAATTGTCAATCAACATACCAATTAACACGCTTTAGCGGAATTTGCTGATCTGTATTTTTCAATATATCAAATTATTATTGTTGCTATGTTATTGAATCAACATAACTATCGACCCTTCGGTAATTTAATATTTTATCTATATCAAATTGTTATTCAGCTATAAATTATTGCGGTGGATGTAATCGATTGGTTTTTAAAATAAATCAGATCATAATACTTCTTGAGATAAGAAAATCGCTTGATATCAGCGAAGACGGAACTTGTAAATCAGATCACTTCCTAAGAGCCAATCGAATACATTCTCTATAGCCTTTCCCACCAACAGATATAGTTATCACGCGAACAGCACATGCCTGTTCACGTGCAGCTGCTATCTGATTGGTTCCTACACTGCCGTGTGCTGTGTTAAGTTTCAAGCGACCAATCAGATGCTGATCACGCATGCTTCATGGAATAGAATATAGTCTCCATGGAATGATGGAATACAGTTAATTATTCATTAGCAAATAAACACAACATTTGGCAATTGGCAATCATCACCCTATTAATATCAACAAATTTCGCCAGAGTGTGTTGATAACAAAAGCGTACACACTTTCCTTATGAGAAAATGTAGTATTTTCAATTGTTCTGGATTTTAACAACAACGATGAAAAATCCAAACTTTCATAGCTACCAACAAAATAAAAACTATTTAAATGTCTAAGTTACAAGTTCTTTTTGTTTTTCAATTTTATTTTATTTTTTTATATTTCTTTAAAAAAATTCTGTTTGGTGGAAATAAAAATAATGCTTTTTCATAAATGTTCCAGTTGACATAAGTTAGCAAACAACTAAGCTAAGCAACAATAACATTTATGCTTTTGTTTCTGGCGACTAGCACATTTCGAAAAACAATATTTGTCTTTCTTGTTTACCTGGAAAACATTCTTTTTATTTTCATTTTTAAAAGCACTTTTTTTAAATTAAATTACTAAATAATCTATTGATGAAAGGTTAAAAGAGATAGTGCTGGACTGTAGCAGTCAAAAAACGAAAACGAATAAAACATTTTTTACTCGCAGCAGGCACGGGGGTAGGTCATACCCCAGACCCCACTACGGTGATTATATTCACCACAGTAACGTCCAGTTAATATAAATTTATATAAAACAACGATTTTAATTATTTCTGATAACAGCTCGAAAACTCAGGACCAAACTTTAATCTTTTTGTGTTAGAAAGTTCAATAATCTTTAACAGCAAATTTAACAACTGAAATAATTTTGGAATCATTATGGTGAACTTATATCACATTTTCCAACTCAACAATGATTAATTTTCATTGCAATGAAAATACAAAATATTTGATTTTCGTATATCTTTGATTATAAAGAATATTTTTGTAATCAAAGAATACAGCTAAGGTAATTTTTACTTATTATATGGATGTGAGCTGTAAGCTATGATTAAAATATAAAACTTTATAAATAATTGACGTTAAAAATCTACTTACATTCTATGTGGTAATACATCAAAATTTGTGAAAACTGTTATTAGAAATTAAAAGCATTAATAATCAAAAAAACGTTAAAAAACTGTCCGCACAGAATGTAATAAATATAAAATTATTAAATTAATTATCACGCTCGTCAAAATTACCGCTGTTTTTCACGCAAAATATTATATTATTGAAGAATTCCTTTACAGCGACCACGGTTACTGCAAACTATTGTCAAAGAATGCTAGTTTACATGTAATATTAATTGCATGTATTTGATTTAAAAAGTATCAATTACGGTTTTTACAAACAAAATTTGGCGGTTTTATGAAGTTGGTTATAAGTTCCACCGTACATAATTTTGTGTAACTTTTGAAGCAGTCTTTGTCCAGAATGGTCAAAACTTGCACTACCAAGTACCAAATACTTCATGTATCAGTATCCCTCCAAACTGCGGCGGCTCTAATCCCGTATTCGCGGAATGGAGGTGATGCAACGTCTTCAGTACGACTTACTATATTTTATATTATCTAGATTCTACCTCAATCTAGAAATGAAGTCTTACTATTCGAAATTTACTGGTCGGTTATGTGAACATAAATAAGCGACGAGTCCTTTTTGGCCAATACGTGATGTTAGCTCAAGGTCATACAAAATATGGAGGTTATAACTTTGAATGAACTGATCATTTGTTTTGGTTAGTTTTGATGAGCGCATTTGTCAAAGTTTATTGCTATTAATAATTTAATGATGGACTTAATTTAGAAACTGATCAGTTATTTAAATAATAATACCTATAGAAAATATTGTTAGTAGAAATGCAGGAGGCGAAGGCCCAGATGATTGTTATAGATGAAGGCGGTGCATTAGCTATGTAACTGATAATGAAAAGACAGCATCGCTATCTATGCTGCTTCTTCAACGTGACTCTGTGGCCTCAACACGATTCGTGGGTCTGATTCCAACATGCGATCGCTTTCTTCACCGCTCGTGGCACTGGAAATATTTAGAAAATAAAACATTATTAAACACTGAAATAATAATAATAATGTTATTGTGAGAAGAAAACAGTCGTGGGTGGTCTTTGATGTAATAACCGAAGCGACGCGACGGCTATATTCGGTCAAAAATTAGACCTTCGACTTCGTCCAAAATCTGGCTAGTGGCTGAAGGTTTTGCCGAAGCCGAATGTTGAATTTACTGAATAATAACAAATTTGTACATGTAGTAATTAGACATTAATAATATGCCTGTTTTTGTGACACTCGTAGTATTATTTTTAAAAAATGTTCAGTTCATTTCGAAACTATTAAAAACTATTACTAACAAATTCAATAAATAAAAAATGTAGGGTTGTTACCAGTTACACATTTGTGTTCCGAGTTCTTTAAGTAAAAAACTGAATTTTGCAATTCAATTCTGGAAAAATTAGTAACCTATTTGGAAGCACCTTGATTTTTACATTTAGCATTATTAATAAACTAAAACACATCGGAATGTATATGCAGATTGTATAATGGAAAACAGAATTGATTAAGTATATTGACCTCAAAATTGAACAGAGGACAAAAAATTAGATTTATTTTATCAAAAACAATCCGTTTATAAAAATGGACAAGTTATTACATTCTTTAACCTTTACAGGTTTTAAATAAGTTTTTTCGAAATACAAGACAGTTAACATCCATATTCAGCGCCACCTTTGACATTTTTTATAATAAGTTAAGTTGCAGAAAAAAATAATCTAATTACTACACTAACATAAAACTGTACATAAATAACTTAACCATAAACATAATGATAATTAATAAACTGAACGTTTGTGTTATGTGTATATTATAACAACGCCACACATACCTTTACTATCTTCAATAAAAAAATTTCTTAATATGTCAGTATTTTTACATTTTTACTTACAGTTAACAGTACGGGCTGGGTGGACCAACGATATGAAATAGGATTTAAGGTAGTCAACTTTGTAGAAAACTCACGGATTATTTTTGCATAAGAAATTATCTCAACCTTTGTTTGGTGAAAATTTTCTCCATAAAATCAGACAATAGAATTACTCAAAGAAATATTAATTCTGCTTTTTAGGGTTCTGTATAAACTAATTAAATTCTTTCATTTTTTAAAGGAATTTTGCGAGTAGTTCTCTGAAAATGTTTGATTTCTCTGCAATGTATTATTATTAAAACTCTCTAGCGTTTTCTGTATTTCTCTATAATTTTTCAATTCCTTATCTTTTGCAATGTGTTTCGCAGCGAAATTCTCAGAGAAATTTCTCACCAGGGACGTCTGCAATGTCTGACGAAAAACCATATGAAGCATATATGGTCGGTATGGGAATCCTTTCTTGAATATTATATTATGTAATAGATCAAAATAACAATAATTGAATTGTAGTCATGGTGACATGATGGCTATTGATTGTAATTATTCTAATCACTTTCAAATCGCCTATAAGTATTCACATGCTGCATGCAAAAGAAATAATCTTCTTTCTGTTAATTAGAAATCGTGAACGGTAATCAATCATTGTTGATTACAAATGATTTCTTTAGAAACTTAAAACTTATAGTACGAGCATGCATTTTCTGAAAAAACTATATTCAAAAATGAACTGTAAAAAACTAATACAGTATATGAAATGCACTAAACTTGATAGCAATAAAACCTGATATGAAATTTATTACACACTTTATGCCAACTTTCTTTAATACCACATAAAATTGTGGTTTCTTATGTAACAGATTTCATCTGTTAGATAATAATATATTTATATGGGATTTTTCTTCAAAATAAATATGAACAAAACCAATATATTGCTAAGGTCACCAACTGCCAAGTTTTTTTATCCTGGGCATCGTAAGAATTACTATTTAAAAATAGACTACAATTTAGTCACTTCTTAAGCAGAGCAGATTTATTATTGGATGTACATTTCAAGTGGAATGTTCCCATCATCAAAGTGCAGTTAAGTTTTTAAACAGTTTTTGTTGACGATGGGAACATAGTTCTCGAAATGTACATTCAATAACAAAATTGTTCTGCTTAAGAAGTGACTAAATTGTTGTTTTTTATAGTTTCCAAACACAGTGCTCTTAAATATTCTTTAATTTACGACTTTCACCAGTTCTCAGATTAGAAGTGATGTTTTGTAACAGACGATCCATGGAAACAATTGCATCCCTACGAGCTCGGATATTCTCAAGATCAAAACTAATGTTGTTATATGCCTTCTAAATAAGCTTAAGAAAGTGGGCATTAATATCAAAATCATATATAATTTTTGCATTTATTTGTTATACACTCAACTATAACTTTTAAACTACTTGCTATATTTTCTCTAAGAACGACGCATTGGAGTTAAAATTAGTTTTTCTTATTTAGATTATTTGACTAATTAGACGGAGCTACAGCACAAACACAGGAACGGATAAGTCGGAAAACGATTTGAAGGGTGTGTTTACCAAGGATACACTTTATTTACTTGTACTTCATAGAGAAAGAACTAGGTGAAATGTCGTTCCTAGTGTGTTTTTGGGGAGAGTTGACTGTAATAGTATTTCAATTGTCATTTGAATTTCTACCCTAACATCAAGTTTGGCAAGCTAATAATCATTTGATAATTCTTGCGAGTGCTGGAATCAGGCGCGGATCCAGCCCTCAAAAAAGGCTGTGGTCACGGCTTTGCGAAAATCGGCTAAGTGCTAATCGGACTACTGACTCGCTCACAATCTATACATTAAATTTCTTTTTTTTATTTTTTAAGGCATTGAATATAACATCAGCCTATCGACCTCAATTAGGGTTGTGGACATGCCCGGATCCGCGCTTGGCTGGAATACAATAAATTGTATAAAATAGTTAAAAGCGCTATAATGAAAATTCAAATAGCAAGTAGTTCAAAATTAGTAAAATCAATTGGGAGGCCGCATACCAAAGGTGCGCATACAGCATGCACGGTTGCAATTAATGCTTCGATGCATTTGTTTCACCATATTTTTGCTCATAAAGCATTTGTGGCATATACGCATATAGCGCCGTATTTGTTGCCATGTGGTAGTCTTCTGAATTGAATTGTGAATTATAGACGCTCGACAACAGAGGTAATTAGCGTCTGGTAGTCCTCTGAAGATGATGACTTCTTGTCGTGGCAATTGATAAGAAATAGGAAAAAATACGTTATTGAATTCATCTTTATATAATCTTGGTTGTGCAAGTGTTGGCAATTTTAAAGTATCTAAAGAATAAACGACGAAAAAAGCTTTATTTAATTTTACAGAATGTTTCCAAGTAAGTAGGTATTTATTTGGTCATGGTGTCAATTTACATTTGATTATGACAAGCCAATAATTCAAAAACACAATACCATACAATGAAAATAATTAAATTTTTAGTTTCAAATTAGTGTCAAGTTTAATAAACTGCAGAATTTTGTTTAACTTCTTTAATAAAACCAATGCAAAATTCCAATTCGTCTTTCATTTTGAGATAGCATCGGCAGTAAATAATGATTTCTTTCATTCTTTGAACGCGCGGCAAGCACGCTGTCTCGCAGCACAAAACACCTTCGCAGCAAACTGCGTCTAGCAGCAAATGCTAAGTACATGAATGTGCGTAGGGATATACAATTATATGGGAGCAATAATTGCTTCTTAAATCATTTGCTGCGTGCTTGCTGTATGCGTCTTTGGTGTGCGGCCAGGGTTATTCAAGTAAACACAAAACAAAACTAACAATTAACTGGAACGAAAGCGACGTCGAAGCGTAACAATAGCAAGCATAGAAGGAGCTTATAATTATATCAGCTTACCTTACCCAAGTTCCCTATTGGGTAATTCCACACCGCACACGGAAAGCAATAAATTGAGTGCAAAAAGTATTGTGGTTAGGTGCTGTATTTCAGTGAACATAGATACAAATACTACATTTAAAAAATATACCTCTACCGGCGGTTGGAAGCCTTAATTCCTGTTTAAAACTCGATTGGATTGAAACCCAATTTTTGAAGTTATACTTCTTTTGGCGCTTTATGAAAAAATGATGAGAGTGAATTTTTACGATGCGCGCGCATCGTGTCACGAAAATTTAACAGGATGAAGTTGCAGCATTAATGATTTCCATAGTTACCATATAAACAAATATAAATAAATTCACTCCAGTCCTTTTATTATTTTATATTTCAATAAATTATTTGCATGCAAATTAAAAATTAGTTCTTAATCACGCCAAAGAAGTATAACTTCTAACGCGCGTACAAAGTACACGCATCAATTTTTTTCATTTATTAAATTATATCAGACTGAATCGCAACTTAAAAATGTTAAGAGGATTTTTTTCAATGCGCAGTCCCGAATTTTTTTTATTGCATAACCAACCTAGAATATATGTATGCAAAAGTACACATTTAGCAGATTCATGGATAATCCTTAAGATGAGAAAGGTGAAAGATCACTTACGGTTCCATGACATTTGATCCCAGCAATTTTATACCACGACAATTGATCCCACGACATTTGATCCCAAAAAATTGTCTATAAACTAACAGAGTCTGATAAGTAATAGTTATTAAATTTTATTAATTTAATGAAATAATTTAATCGATTATTCCCTTTGTCGGGAAATTTGTTTGAATTAAATTTGTAGACGTTATGATATATTTGTAATTACATTGTTATTAGAATTCTAACGAATGTAATAGTATAATGTGTTTATGAGTTAATAATCCTTTATTATTATGTATTGATCAAGTTGAATAATTCATTTTTATTTATCATTACCCGGATACGTCGTAATTTTGTCAAATATTGTATTTTATAAATTTTGTTGTACATAGAAACTTCGAAACAAATTATTTCATTAAATTAATAAAATTTAATAACTTTATTACTTATCAGACGCTATCAGTTTATAGACAATTTTTTGGGATCAAATGTCGTGGGATCAATTGTCGTTGGGATCAATTATCAGACGCTATCAGTTTATAGACAATTTTTTGGGATCAAATGTCGTGGGATCAATTGTCGTTGGGATCAGTTGTCGTGGGATCATTTGTCGTGGTATAAAATTGCTGGGATCAATTAACGGCACACCATCACTTACTACCTTACAATATGAGAAACATAAATCCTTTAAGAACTGCCGAATATAAGGAAGACAGTAGGTTGTTCTACAAGTAGAAATTAATTACTGCTAAACACACTCGCTGAATTGTTCACTTGTGAGAAAAGGTAATTTAATGTCGCGTTATACTTAACGTAATTTTGCTCCAGCCAGTAGTATAGATTTACGATATGCCACACGGTCGGAATTTTTAATTTATCGAGACGACCCCATTAGTACCGATTTCTTATAAGGAAAGAATATTTAAAATAAATTAATAAGAATTATACGGCTGAATTGCATTTGAAAATTTTTCGTTGGAAAGCAGCCAATTATATAATTGATTCGAAACATATTGGAAAAAATCATTTTACCAACCATAGTCACAGTCAGGATTCTAACCTGAACCTTTCCACTTTCGCGGCGGAATGAGCTTACAGTACTCAACCGTGACATGATTACCAAACTAATATTTTCCATATGTGTATCAATAGATTTTCATTACATGCGAGTGTGACTATGGTTGGTAAAATGATTTTTTCCAATATGTTTCGAATCAATTATATAATTGGCTGCTTTCCAACGAAAAATTTTCAATAATATTTAAAGTTTGCATTAAATGTATAGTTAAAACTTAAAGGATTTTATACAATATTTTTTCTTTAACAAACAGTCAATATTATTTTTTGCTAATAACAAATTTCTTTACGTGAATAGGTAAAACTCATTTCAAACAAAAATTTAAAGACCAACAATATTTTTATGAAGAAACCAAACAAACACAAATCCACTAAGAAAATAACAATTGTAATAATTTACAGGAATCCTGAAATATATCTGACTTGCATTTCATCGAAAAAAATAAACGTCACGACTTTGTTTTTCTATGCACTTTATTAAAAATTTAATAATATTCTGGAACAATATGCAACTGGAAAGTTTATTCACTGTAATATGACATATTTCTACATTATTAATAAACGTCTGGGTGTGTAAACATCTTTACTGCACCCCTTCTCACAAATACTGCTAATGTGTGTCGCGGAAGTGAAGCAAAGTTTTACTGTCAGCTATATTATACTGTCTTTGATCAGCAGTCAAAATTTGTATTTGAGAGTACCGGGGACCCACTTTTACCCGACTCCCAGAGACTCTGAAGTCGACTTAAAAACAGGGCTGCCGCCTTTGTAAAACTCTAAACCCGGAGATCAAGGGAAAAAACGCAGACTAAGCCGGGCCCTAGCCCCTAACAGCTTAAAGAAAACTCAATATCTACATTCAACAGTATTTCATCATTAAATTTGGCTTGACTGACAATAATCAAACTATTAATTAGCTTCTTCCGTGTTTGGTATTATTTGGTACGGATTTTGATATTCTTAATTATTGTATTAATTAATTCTTACTGGAACCAGCTTGATGGCTGGGACCCGAATAAATACGACGTTAACCCGGATCTCGGAGATACAGCCATCAAACCCGGAGGGGTGGCAGCTCTAGCGGCAAATTACCTATGAGTTTTTGGATAACAACATTTTTGGGTTGAGACTTTGAATTATCGCAATTCGCAACTAAGCGCGTATTTTCCCCCCAATCTTTACACTGACACTTATAACTCTTCTTCTCAGCAGAATTTTCGTGAGTCTACTTGTATCGTTAATAGTCAGCGACACAATGCTTTGTTTACGCGAGGCTTACCGACGTTAAGATCTTTAACTTTGATGTTAACAGCGGTTCATATTCGCATAAATGTTTCTTAACATTAGTTCCGTAACACAGAGACACCCTAACTGCAGGACTAAATGGGTTATAGACTCGGGACGCCAGACTTTTTGCTTTTGCTTGCACTCAAATCAGTTTGTTTATTGGTAAAACTTCACAGGTTACCCGCTCCCGCTTCCCCTCCCGTGTGCTTTCTTATAAAGAGGGGCGCATTACTGTTAGTAGTCCACGGGCGCTAAATATCTTAGGACGGCCCTGTCGTTACCCCAGGTGATTTTAACTGTATTTAGTAAGCAAACATGAGTTAAGGACAAACGCGTAAATGCTTTAACCGATGTTAAGACACATGTCGGCAAGAAATTCCGGGAATAAAACTGTATTAAATCAAAATCTTCATGGTCCTAGCCAAAACGAAGTTCGTCAATTCAGATTGTTTATATCACAAACGTCAAATGCGTTTTGACATTTGACAATTTAATGACAACAGGCTAACTGCAAGTTCGCAAAATCTTAACAAGTCACTGTTAACATCAGCGTTATGTCTCGCGTAAACAAGGCAACAGATTAAATGGAAAGAACTTTTAGCGACACACGTTGACTCGGCTCACAAAATGAAAAGCACGTTTCATATTTTAAACAATAAAAAATAGTACCTCTTCAACTGCCTACATTCAGGGCTATTAGGTCGACATTGTAGTACAAACATAATATTATTGTGTTAATGATTTGACATAAGTTTATAAGAGTCTTTAAAGTTAGTGAGAACTTGTTATGCTACATATACTAAAAGGATGACTTTAATTACTCAAGCAAAGCTCATAAATATTACACGTGAAGACAAGTAGACTGGAAGACATAGTTGTATAATCAATAATGTGTTCAAAGTGCAACAGAATACTAATTATAATAAACGATCACACGTAACGTCACACTTATAAAGTATCTACATTATTAGGTTTCTAAATACCTAGTTCCTAAGAATATTTAACCATTTCACGCCACTTCCTCTGCACTTTAATGGATTCACCAAATTAAATCTCAGAGGGATAATTCCTCGGAAAATGTAATGTTAGTCTAGAGTCTAGACTCTGGTTGCCTCCACACTACGGCCTGCTAGTCAATTTTATTAAGCAAATCGCCGGCTTAAATGTTCTAGCAATTACTACATTCTGAGTAAGTGTTAATGAGATAAATGATAATTATTAATTATTACATTATGAAAATGGACAATTGTTTTCCACAGCCAGTCTTCTTATAGACAGATAGATAGATAATTTATTGTGAAACTAAAAAAAGTATACAATAATCATAGTACATAGAAAATTTTTCGACAATGATATCTCTCGAACGAATCAACCGATTGAGATCGGGCTTGCGTTATCGACGCAGTTTTTTGGGGAATAGAGCTGATTATTATATGTATATTAATAGTCACGTATTAAAAATAATAAGGAAGTAAACTTTTGTTCCTGGGTCAAAAACGTTTGCTCAGAAAAAAAGTTTATAAATATTTATGGTTCAATTTTCTTCATTGCTTGACATAATATTTAGTATTGTATATTCACTTTTTTAGCTACTAGCTCTATTTAATTTAACGGAAAGATAAAAACAAAATTTTTATTTTCTTATGTTGTCTCGTAAATAAATCCCACTAAAATTGTGTTTCGTGGAAAACCCTATCCAACCGATAAGAAGCCTGAACTGATAACGAAAACAATATAAATTACAGACATGATAATCTCGAACTAAATGTGAAGAAAAGAAAAAAAACTGTTTTATCTCTCTATTAATAAGTTAGTAGTGACGGAAAAGGATACTAATTAATGATAAACTATCGTTTAGGCGCCGAGAATTGATCAAACATGTAAACAGAGGAGCGCGTTCATTGGTGTCGTGTCGACTTACGATTGGTTATTAATTTATCTGATAGGTAGTTAACACTACCTATATGGCTTGTCACACTTGTTATTGTCGCATTTTATTTAAATAACGAATTGTTTTGCGAAAATATTTTAGAAAACAACACGTGTCATTGTTATTAATATTAAGTACAAATTAACGACCAACTAAACTAAATTAACATTAAATATTATTAAAAGATTGTTTACAAAAGTTGACATGCTAATCTCTTTATTTTTATAAAATAAATATTTCACAAATGAGTCATGTAAATGGCTTCAGTGTCTTTTTAAATGCTTTAGCTAGTACTCCCGATTGTTTACATACTTGATCAGGGTTGGTACAGAATAGAGATTGTGAAATTTAAAAATCCCTGACTTTTCCAGGCTTAATATAGACATTTTTCAGGATCTCTACCAACCCTGTTGATACTTGAGACCTCTCGATACCTAAGGCATTTACTTCTCAACACAATTACTGATTCAAATTATTACAAACGACTCACCATTCTTTGTTTTCCGCCATAAGTTTACTTCTTTCTTCCGCTGCGAGTGCAGCAGGCGGTTGATACGCAACCTCTGATACAGGCGCATACTGCGCTGCGGCGACCAAAAGGTCAGTTGATGGATTCATCGCCGCACTGGCGGCGACTCCGTTTTCACGAACTCCACCTCCGTTCATGTCTTTGCTGCGCCACCAATGACAGGACTTGCGTCTTCTGTAAGACCTTATATATACACCTGAAACACATAGAACAGATCACATGAATCTCTTAGATATTATTCCTGGCTTCAAGCTCCATAGTCTGGGACGAGAAGGTTGAGGTAGATGTTTTTCCTTTGCAAGAGTGGAAAACCGTTCATGGACATGTCCTTAAATTGACAATAGCTAACTTAATATTTCTCGTTCATAATTTTGGACATGAGGATTGAGGTAGATAATTTCCTTCTGGAATAGTTTCAAACTGTGAAACTCATGAATGAAGCTATTTTCGAGCTTATTAACAATAGTTCTATCCATGGCTCTTCTATGAAAAGCCCCCAGTTCTCAGGTTCCAATTCGAGAACTGGTAAAAGTGTCAATTGGATTTTAAATTTATTATTGAATAATAATAAATCAAAAATATGATTTGGTGCTAGGCCCAAATATAAAACAACCCAAGCTGTTGGTGGTCTAAAAAAAACAAAAAAAAAAAACAGTAGTTCTAAATTAAACCGAAACTAACCTAGTAGAAGAATTCCAATAATAATAAGGAATCCTCCAGCTATCGCGACAATTAGATCGCTCGTCTGTCCCGGTCCTTCTTTGTCCGGTTCACCGATGTCTATTTCGTGTTGACGTACTGCATTGTAGTCTACTATGCCGTTGATGAGCATGATCAAACCAGAAGCTAGCGTTAGCATACTCAACAGTAGGATCATGTATTGGATGAACCTCGCTCTGCTGATAGGACTGCTGGCAACAGTTTGTGATAGGTAGCTGACAGGTCGTGTCCATGATGAAGAAACGCTGTCTGGAGTCTGTTGCTCATAAGTAACTGTAGTTGGTTGATATACGGGACCGCTTGCTGGCATTTTACAGGAACTGCAAATTAATGAATTTTATTTGACTAGGTATTTAGGCTTTTTTTTTAAACTAAAAAAATGCCTAATGCAAAAATGACCAGGATAATATGTAATTCAGATAAAATAAAAATATATGAGCACTGTAGTTGGAATAAAAACAAAAATAAAGATAGTTACTTCTTACCACAACAGTTTTATTGATGGATGTACATTTCGAAAGTTATGCTTTCATCTTCAGCAAACACTATACATCTTGTATGTATAGTTGAAGATGAAAGCATAGCTTTCGAAATGTACATCCATCAATAAAACTGTTGTGGCAAGAAGTAACTATCTTTATTTTTGTTTTTATGTAATTCAGAGCTGGGCAAAGCAATGACCTAAGTGCTTGAAGCACCGAGCATCAAGCACTTTCATAAATGCTCGATTTATTCAAGCGACAAGCACTTTCGGTTTCAAAAATGCTTAAAAGCATCGAGCACTCATTAAAGTGCTTGAAAAAATTAAACATCAGCAATTCAACTTCTGATTTAACATTACAGTACAAAAGTACAAAAAGTATACAAAAGTTCAAAACATACATTTTGCTTATCAAATAAGGACAAACGAAATGTGTTTTATTAAAAATGCGTGTTAAACGCTAAGCATTCCTAATACTTAATAAGTTTGTTGAATGCTTATTAAGCGATTTATAATGCTTACGTGCTTAATAAGTAGCAAATCTTTATGTAGGTAAGTGCTCTAAGCATCTGTTTTACAAAGCACTTTAAGCATTATAAGTGCTTAAAACGTTATTTTAAAGTTCTCACCATTGCCCAGCTCTAATATGTAGGTACCTATATTGTTATATCCTAGACACAACAGAGAGCCTAGTGATGAAAACGATAAAATTGCATTTTTAAAATGGGCAACCCAAGGTGGAAACTTAGTACTTGATTGACGAGGACTTTCTAAAATTTAGAAAAATTTATTTTTTGATAACATTTAATAACATGACAAGAGATGCTGAATTTCTGCATTGATCCTTTTGTAGTGGTAGTTCATAATACGTTGTAAAATAAGGTGACCAGACGTCCTCCTTTGAAGAGGACAGTGCTCCTTTGGTGAGATTTGTCCTCCTCAGTGATAGTGTCCTCCTATGTTCTCCTTTCGAATAACGTCATAACGACCCCATTTGTCCTACTTTTTAACGATTTCAACAAATGTGTTTGTGGTTCTACTATGGGTAGACAATCTCACAATCGGTAGAGTAGTTACAGCATTCTTTAATGATTATATTATTTATATTATTATACAACAAATACGAATACGGCTAAGGACTGTTAGATGGCGCCACTCATGTGTGTTTCACTCTTAGATTAATAGGTCTAGAATCTAGATAATAAATAGACTGCAAAAGTAGTTTTTTTTGTGTCCAGATGGTGTCCTCCTGAGCAATTTTAAAATTCTGGTCGGCTTATGTAAAACTTTTTTTTTGTTTATCGTAGTAAGAAATTACCTACCCTAAAATGTCATCAAAAATAACAGACAGAGACAGCATACGTTTTAAAATATCGCAAACATATTGAATAAAACCTTGTAAAAACAATTTAGAATTTTAAGATTGATTTTCAGCGATGATATTATGTAATCGAATGAAACAGAAAGTAGTCAGGTTCTGTAGAATCAATCGGTTGCCTATTATGGTCATTTCTCATTCGTGCACATATAAATAATTAATTCGCAGCTGCGTGCACCGAGCCTTAATTCAAAATGACGAGTTGTGGCCTCTATAATCTATTTCTGTGGCCACGCGGTAAAACAACTTATGTCGAATTTGTGGTAATAGATGTACAAAAGGCACGGTTCGACTTACGTTGTTCTTCCACCTAGCCCATAAAAATTTATATTAAAAAATTATACACGTCCAAATTTTCTCCCCCCAGGGGTAGGGTTACCATACATAAGCGGGGGGATGCCTGTCTAGGGTGCCTGGAATGCCTGATTTTTCAGAAAAATGCCTGTCTAAAATAAAAAAGCTGTAGGTAGGTAATGACGAAGTCGCGAAAGGGCGCGAAATTTTAAAATGCCTGTCTCTGACCAGCGCCGGCAGCACGGCTGTCTAGATCTTAAAATGCCTGTCAAATGCGGCAAATGCCTGTCAGATGGTGACCCTACCCAGGGGGGAACATTGCAATGTGGTTGCTATCGCAAATTGCATTCCAATGTTCTTTGCGAATTAGCGCTCCCAGGGACCCGAACTCGTACCAGTCGGTTTGTGTATGCCGGCTGGCGGATTCTAATACACAAATGGATTATTTGTTGTGTTGAAGACGCTAATGACCTGAGTTATCGACGCGTCTATAATCTACAATTAATTAATTAACGTCAAAATTTTTCATTTGCAAAATCGGATCCAATACATCAACTTCCAATGAGAAGTTAAAAATATTAAAAGCCTTCGGGATTCGAACCTGGGCTTGGCGTTTGTACCAGTCGGCAGACTCGTACTTTACCATACAGACACTAGCTTACTAAACCTGATACCTTAACATAGTTATACAGGCTGTGTTTTGTTTCACATGCCAAACACTTCCCACCGTCCCACGTTTCAGTTACGTCTAATATTTCTAAAATGACACCCCAGGTATGAGACAGTACCTAGACGTTATTCACGTCAAAAAATATCTCAAAATATGAAACTAAAAAACTAAAACTAAAAACTAAAACTAAAAACTAAAACTAAAAACTAAAACTAAAAAACTAAAAGTTCAACATTTTGTTCTTTGGCTGCAGATTTGTATGCTATATTCATTATACAAGTTAACATACAGAAAGTGGCTACGTAGGATCGTTCTTAACCATGATTTACCGGTTTCAAACGTAATCCAGTAAACCAAATATGCTTTTCAAAGGATTACAAAGAAACACGGATTACACTACGACAGTTTTTCACCCTACACAAAGTGAATTTTCATAATTTAAGGACAGATTAAAGTATTTACCACTATGATAAATAATTCAAATTATACAGGGCGTCACAAAATTACTGGGACATAGAGCTACCACGTGTAGTAGTGGTCAAAATAAGTCGATTGGACCCAATTTATTTATATACCAAAATGTACCGTTTGCCCGTGAGAAGAATAATCAAAGTTAACATAAAAAAAACACATTTTTGTACGCTGTTCAGAAATGAGTGAAACAAATTGAATGAAATTTGACAAAACTGCATTTTAGAGGATTACTCTCCTTTCGGTAATCAAAGAAACCCAAAAGAAATTGTAGAAGGGTTAAAACTACCCTCACCCCCTGACATTTTTTTCAGAACCTTCTTAGGGGTGGTAATACGGTTCACAAATTTTTTTAGCGAGAAGACTGATTAATTATCCTCATTTTGTTACTCTTGTAACCATTTCGTATTCTGCATAGTTCCGAAGGAAAAAAATATTTTCTTAAATAATGCTAACAGATATTCTCAGTACAAGTTTAATTGTAATATAAAATTGTATAAATTGTAATATAAAATTTTATATACAAAATTTTATATAAACTTTGAACTCTTCTCACGGGCAAACGGTACATTTTGGTATATAAATAAATTGGGTCCAATCGACTTATTTTGTACTACACGTTACAAGCTCTGTGTCCCAGCAATTTTGGGACACCCTGTATATAACTGCCATTCGAATTATTCAATGTCATGGTCTACTCTGCATATTCATCATCAATACTATAATAAAAAATAGGTAAAAAAACTTTTAATTTAAACGGTTTTATTTTAAATCATCAGCTGTACAAAAAACTAGAAAATAATTAGGACACAAACCAAGGGGTACTTTGTCTCGCTGTGTCAGCGGAATAAGTAATAAAAACGTGGGGCGCATTTGAAATATTTCTGTTGGTGGACTTGGAAACACATTTTTCTAGACAAGCCGTTCTTATTTAATAAGTATACAGTCGTTATACAGATTTTTATGCGCCCCACGTTTTTATTACTTATTCCGCTGACGCTGCGACACATAGTGCCCCTTGGTTTGTGTCCCAATTATTTTCTAGCTTTTGGTACAGCTGATGATTTAAAATAAAACATTTTAACTTAAAAAGTTTTTTACCCATTTTTATTTTCTAGTTTTTAGTTTGATTTCTGGCCCGTATCATTATGCAAACTCCTCATACTTTCAACTGTTCACCTCCTGATTCCATCATCAGACCCTCATTACAAAGTTGAAATTATCATGTTGTATTGTCACGGGAACTCAATGTGTGTGCAAAGTTTCATAAGAATAGGTTAAGTAGAAGTAGTTGAAAAAGGGTTCGCAAGATTTGAAACACAGATAGTAATAAACAAATATACGCGGTCAAGCTAAATAAAACCGTTTAAAAAGGCATGTGTTGTGGCAGACACGACCGAAGTGAAACTTCTAATGTATAAATAATATAAAAATCAATTAAGGCTGCACTTGCATACTGTACGTCGTGCGAAGTCAGAAGTCGAATAACAATTTTGTTCTGGTTTTCGCGATTAGATAAATTGATTCATGAGGAAGGTTAGATGCATAATTGCCTGGACCGGCTTCCCTGGGTAACAATCTGGGGTAATCTCAGACCGATTTCAAATTTTTTTTTACTGTTTGATAGGTGATACTTTGCTTTGGGATATAGGCTATAATAAATGGCCGACCCGGTGTTTCTTCCGTGTGAAAATCGTGGGTAATCGCAGAAATTACTGAACCGATTATAAATTTTTTTCACAGTTCGATAGGTTATACTTTGCTTTAAGACATTGGCTATAATAACTGGAGCGAACGAGCGAAGCGAGTGAGTAATTTATTAATTAATCAGAAATTCGAATGAGCGAGTGAATGTATTAATGAATCATTTAAATTCATTGCACCCGGACGAAGCTGGACCGGGTCGCTAGTATAGTATAAATAGTAGCTTCTAAATTATCTCAAAATTGTAAACTGCAAAACAAACTTGACATTCAGCCTTAATATTGTAATCTAATAATCGTGTGTATACTCAACTTGTTCACATTGTTCCTAGCATTTGTTTTTAATTTTATTGATACTGATAACGCGATGACCTCTATTTGACCGGTATACAAACATCGGAAGTGAAAAAAAACATATAAAAAAGGTAGATAACACTTTAAAATATATTTAAAATTATCAATGTATAATTCAAAGCATGTGAAAAAGAAATTTCTGCACAATGTAATATCATTTCCATATTTAGAAGGTCGCAAAAATATAAATTTTCACCTGGCTATTTTAAACTTTGAATTTTTATCTTTAAAATAAAACACTACCCGCATTATTACAGGTTGAAAAATCGCAGCGGAAAAACTGACACCATTCTTCCGGGTGTACAAATTATACTCTGAAATCTTGACTATTTATTCTGTACACTTTTTATATTTTACAAAGTACATATTTGCACCACATGGTTAATTTTGGTTCTATGCTATATTGTAACAGTTTTTGTAATTTAACCTTGTGTTTTTCACAATACCTTGAAAATTTTACGTGCTTCAGGTATGCAGGTACCTATACCGATAAATTGGTCATTTTAGTTTTTTGTTAAGCTAAAAAAAAAATGATTATGTATTACGATAACATACAATTATTGTTATTCGGCGTATTCAATAACATATATTTATAAATTATTAATTTCCTATAGTTATATGCGACTTTACATATCATATTTTGTAAAATCTATTGAATACTTATATGGAAACAAAAAGAAATTAAAAACACAATCAGTATGATGTAAATTATTAACACAATAGGTATATTATATAAGTATCTACAATAGACTCTATAATGACCTCAGTTGTCAAGCGTCTATAATCTATTTATCTCAGTTCTTATGAAAAACAATAAAAAAAAATCAAAAAATATTATGTCAAGGACAACATCTTCGAAATTCGATCATCTCGTTTTAATACAATTTATTTAAATTCGACAAGCTAAATTTTTGTGTGCGGAGTTTCATGCAGCTTTAAATTTTAATCTTCTTGATTGATTTTAGATTATAGACGCTCGACAACTAAAGATATAAGGGTCTATTTTAATCTTTTTACTTCTTTGAGGAGTTCGAATCGCCTATTTTTTTCTGTAATTGAAAGAGAAAAAATTAAAAAAACTCGAAAATTTTAGCGTATAAAAAATCGATTTTTTAGAATCGCGACCTTGGACAAATCTTTTATCCGGTTCTAAAGGTCGAAGGTTAAATTGTTATAAAGATCGAATGTCAGAAGATAAATGGAGTTCATGGAGGAAAGAACTTAATTTATCAAAAATTGTTGGGTGGATGGAAAATATTGGACTACTTAGTTGCAAGTTGGAAAGGGTGAACACTAAACAGTTTAGAAGAATAAAGGAAAATTTTATCACGGATGGCCGAAAATATAAGATATGGCCATTTTAGCCTATATTACTTTTTGGATCCTTGAGAATAATTTAATCTACCTAAAACAAAGAAAACTAACAGACAGATAAACAGATAGACAAACAGATACAAGACCGGTGTGAAAAGTATAATATGTAGAATTATATTATTCTCTTAATCGTATGTAAAACATATTTTTTTTTGTTTGCAGGAAAATGAGGCGTTTTTTATTAATGTTTAAAACGTTTTTTATTTAGTGTCGACGTTTCGATGAATATGTCATCATAATCATGACCTATGGAACAAAATATTTATAAAACATAGTAATAATTAGTAATGATTAGATGATTATGATGACATATTATCGAAACGTCGACACTAAATAAAAAACGTTTTAAACATTAATAGATAGATAGATAGATATTTATTTTGTCAATAATTGAGATACAGATCTATTTGATAAAAAACGCCTTATTTTCCTGCAAACAAAAAAAAAATATTTCTACAACATTCCAAAGAACTTTTAAATTATAAAAAAATACTCAACTAGCCTTTACTAGCAGCGTTAATGTTTGTTTCTTGGCTACTAGTCAGCCATTTTTAATAAAAACGCGCTGATATACAGTGTAAATCCTATGTCCTGAAGAATAACAAACACTGCAGTTAAATAAGAATATTAAGAACACTGTGGTTTTACCGTTTTAAACAAAAATAAAACAATGGTTTAGACACTTCTAGCCACAATAATTTTAATCGTGAATGTACATTTCAAGAGCTAAGCTCTCATCTTCAGCACATACTAAACAGTTTAGTATGTGCTGAAGATGAGAGCTTAGCTCTTGAAATGTACATTTACGAATAAAATTATTGTGGTTAGAAGTGTCTAAAGTCTAAACCATTGTTTTACTACAGTTAAAGTTTGATCAAAATCGATTCAACAGTTTTTGAGTTAACTCGGAACAAACAGACAGCCAAAAGTTTTGAAAATGGATAACTAGGTCTAGGAGTTTAGTTTTTAAGTTGAACGGTTTAGGTCTGCCGAAACTTTGTTTCAAGTTATAGAAATTACCGACAAAGTTACAATTTATACATTGATTGCGACTAAATCATAATTGCATTATTTTAATTTATTCAAATGTTCAGTAAATTTTATGACGCACAGGTACTTATTATATTAAAAGAAAGTTTTCATTTTAATTCATTTCACTTAGCTTAAGGTCAATTAAATTAAACAACTCTGCAGTTTTATTACTTCAATATTATAGTATTTATACGTTATTGAATTGTTTCAAAGTACGTGTCATTAATTGTGCATAAATAAACAATTGATTACGAAAAATATATTCTATAGGTACATGAACCTGATAATTAAATATTTAATAAAACCTTTATGATTGGTCAATCACTGCTACCAAAATTCATTAAAAAATAGCAACGCATTAATACATTGTTTAAATGTAAAACAGCTCATGAAATGAATGAATGAATTGTGAATTATAGACGCTCGACAACAGCTCATGAAATATTACCAATTTATCGATGGAAATTAATTAAATTAGTTGTCCACTTTTTTAAATGTTTTTCCAGTGACTTAAATGTTAAGGTAGGTTCCCAAAAAACACGATTTATTTGTTTTTTATTCGCTTTTGCCTGCTGATTCACTCGCGTTAATCTTATCCCGAAAGTAGCTAAGTAAAAAGTACCCTACATTTTTTGTGTTGGGTGATTCGGTTAGAATCATAGGATGGCAGTTTCTAAACAACTATCTTTAAACACAAGGCAGTCGACATAGTTAAAAACATTAATAATTACCAGAATCGTGTAAGAATGACAATTTCCTCAATATTATAACAATTATAAAAATAGTATATGACGTTATACATACAGGGTGTCCAAGACTTGCTTGTCGGCCGATATATTGATTTTTGGGTGAAGATAGAAAAAAAGTTTAAATACAAAAGTTGTATAAATTTTAATGGTGTATAACCTAAAAATATTTTCAATTATACAGCCTCTCCCATTTAAGCGTGGCAGATCAAAGCTATGTTTTTTTTAACCTAACACCCTGTTTTTATTTGTTTTTTCATTTCTGCACCTAAATGTGAATAGAAATTGTAAGGAAAGCTATGCTCGAAAATTCAGTAATTTTTGAGTTAATCGAGTTTTTTAGAAATTTTTGATACGTGCAGACCTTTACCTAAAATTCGACATAGCCAAAACAGAAACCTTTATCAAACTGACATTTTGAGGATTGCTAGATAGTAGACGGACAAATCAATGTCTGTCCTAAAAAATGAATTTATTATACAGGGTGTTCAAAATAATGTACTTCTTTTACCTAACTTCAATCACGTGTAACTTTTGATTGTTAAATGTACGAGGTTATTTTTTTGCTGAAATTGTATTCCTTAGGATATTTACTAGCACTTTTATTAAGGGTTCTCCATACTTAAACCTAATATTTTAATACGAAAACAAATAAAAACAGGGTGCTAGGTTAAAAAAAACATAGCTTTGATCTGCCACGCTTAAATGGGACAGGCTGGATAATTGAAAATATTTTTAGGTTATACACCATTAAAATTTATACAACTTTTGTATTTAAACTTTTTTTCTATCTTCACTTAAAATCATTGTATCGGTCGACAACGCAAGTCTTGGACACGCTGTATATGTATAATGCTATTACAAAAAAAATAATGCAACGTTTTTGTTTTCTGTAGTTATTAATAATACATCTGGTTAAATAACAAATATTAGCATTTTTAATGAAGTGGAAAAAATCGGAACAATGACATTATGTAATATAATTTATAATTATAAAATTATTGTCAATGAATTTATTCTTTGTGAGTTACATAAGAGAATCATCTACTATTATGACCAGCGTTGCCAGATGTCCCGATTTTTGCGGAACTTTTATAGCTAAAATTGAACGTCCCGCGCGGGGCAACAAATTTTACGATGCTAAAATTCCATATTTGATAAAATAATTATCTGCCAACGATTTATGACTTATAATAACAATAATTGTGAATTATAGACGCTCGACTTTATGACTTATAAATTACTTATACTATACAGGATGCTTCAAAATTACACGGGCCCACTTGTTGAATGCGGCATTACTTTGAGACATATGTTTATATTAGCTTTTTTTCCGTGCAATTTTGAAACAGCCTGTATATTATAATTTAATTTTTTTTTCAAATAGGCCGCAAAAAGGCTCTTTGTTTTTTATTTTAAAGACTTATGCTGGGTTTATCGTACAATTTTAACAGGCTGTTATTTAATCATCCTGTTGGATTTTGATTGCTACGTGTTCATTGGTTGCTGCGTTTCATTTTGGCAAATTGTTATGAACCTAAATTATAAAAAAATATTTTTTCCTTTTTAGTGCATCTAAATTCTAAATAAAAGCATGTCTCTAAAAAGTTTTTTTTACTAATATTTTATTTTGTTCATTTTAGTCTTTCAAAATTTTACCCCCTTTTGACACCCGTAGGTGTTGAATTTCGAAAAATCCTTTAATAGTGGATGCTTACGTCAGGAAAGGAACCAACTGTCCAAATTTCAAGTTTCTAACTTCAGCGATTTGGCCTGGGCGTTGATTAGTCAAAAAAATCCTACATCCCCGTTTGACCCCATAGGGGTTGAATTTATTTCTAAAAACGATTTATTCATGTATTGTCAACGGAAATACATATGTGTACAAAATTTCAAATCGATCGGATACGCGGAAGTCGTTCAAAATTGACTTGTAAGTTTTGACCTAAACAATCACACTAACTAACATACATTGCAAGTTAAATAAAAGCTTGTAAGTTGCAAAATAAAAAGGTTCAGTGACGCCATGAGACTACCACGATGTTTTGACGAATATTAGTTCGGATGCATTCGTCGGTTTGAAAGAACACGCTATTATAACCGTTCTTTTATAATGCGACTCAATTGTAAATTGTAATATATCGATTTCGACATATTTTAAGCCATGCGATTCTTTATAATTTATATTCTTATCTTCACGGTATATAATCCAGTTTTATACAGTGTGTCCACAAACTCATTCTGAACATGGGGATCTCCGTTATTATGAGAGATATAGATTTGGTCAAATCACATAAATAAAGTTTAGATATTTTGCGACGTTTAGGCGCTATATAATAAAAAAGTGAATTTTCGAATTTTTTATTTTTGTCGATGGGCCCAATGTTCCCTCTAAACTGCGCACTAATTCTTCGAAAGTTGCGCAGCCGTTTTTGTATTCTGCGCACAATGGGCTTGTTCACCATTTTTTTTATTTCATTTTATAGACGAATTGCATCTAAAAATGGCAAAAATCCAAATTTCACAAAAAAAGTAAAATTAAAACGGTCAAAAATTTTTTTGAAACGGTCTTTGACATTTAAACGTCAAACGAAATCTCTTTGTTGTGTGAGTTTTGCATACAGTATATAGCGTGAGTGGTTGCAGTATTTATTAAAAAAAATGTTGAGTTCAAACACAGGCACAGGACCCCCCACCTGCACATTTTACATGCGTTTTGAACATTTTTGCTCCCATATACTTTTGTACCGCGCAGTCAGCGAAAAAATTAGAAAGAACATTGCCGATGGCTGATTTATTTTAACAGACAGTCAAATTTAGTTTGCACTGGTTTTTTAATACCAATTTCGTGGTGTATTCAGATTTTTGAAAAATCTCTATCTCTCATAATAACGGAGATCCCCATATTAAGAATGAGTTTGTGGACACACTGTATTATATTATTTATGTATTATGATTATAATATTCACGTGTTTTTGTTATTTTGCAATACTACTATATATTAATTATTACTCGCATATTAAATTACAATGCTGACACTGAAATATAATATTTCGAATGTAAGTAATGAAACTGACTGGTTTTTAATTTTTATAGATCAGTATTTTCTTTCATTCATTTTTTACCACAAAAAATCAAAAAACAATATGTTGAAACAAGAAGTTATAAAAACTTTTGTCTGCAATGTAAATTGCATCATCTTAAATTAGTCACAGTTGTGATCACAATAATGAACCAAAAAAGTACATTGTAATCATTAACAGTCCAATTGTTATTTATTTTATTTATTGTAGATTATAGACGCGTCGACAACTTTGGTCATTAGCGTCTTAATTACATTAAATAACAACTTCCTTAAAACTAAATGACATCACAAAACATCCATGAGCGGAGGTGGGATTCGGACCCACGACAGTGTGATCCAAAGGTCGGCTACGCTAACCGTTACACCACACTGCAGTCCTCAGTTCAATTGTTAGACGCTGGAAAAGTTGAACTACATTTTTTTGATAAAGTTGTAACTTTATAGTTAAGTAACACAACCTTAACTTTTCCCTCTTAGAAGGGGGTTGAATCAGTTTCCAATTTCCATGGATTCCCAGTCCTAAGAGGATTAGTTTTTCGGTGTAGAAAGTATTCGCAGCGAGTGTTTAATTCTCACTAAAATTCTATAATGATTTCAACTTCGAATGCTTATAAAACCTCTATTTTTATTTATTTCATTTATTGTAGATTATAGACGCGGCGACAACTTAGGTCATTAGCGTCTTAAATACATTAAATAACAATTCTCTTAAAACCATGTACATACGAAACCTTTACTGCTGATAGATCAAAAATCGTGAAGCCAACATAGGTGCAGGTATATATTTCTGTATTTTTTTATGCGGGCTCAGCTGGCTGGTTCCTGATTGGCTACTGTCATAGATAAAGACATTTTGTCAATAGAGAGATATCTTAAATTTCAACATTTTGTTCAGATGGAACGCCCGTACATCGACCAATTACATAATAGGAATAAATGCGTAGGTAATTATTTCGTCAAAAGAGACGCAGATATATTTTTGCTCTCTTTGTTGGCTTCACTAACCGCACATTGAGTAAATAGACAAAGGTCGCTACGCTAACCGTTACACCACACTGTCCTCTATAAAATCTCTTAAGTTTTAAAGATCGATGAAAATATATAGGTATATATTATGTAGGTATTCATACTTCAATTTAAAATTTGATAAAGAACGTAATAAATACGGCGGTAGAAATTAGGTACAAATGACTAATCGACACAGAAAAAATCGTTTTTCAAGCTAAATTTTGAGCAAAATGCGTTGAAAATTGTTGTTTTGAAAGGGAAATTGCACAAAAAATGCACACGGTTTTAAAAAAAACGCCATTTCATTCGATCAACTATTTTTTGAGCAGGTTCGAATTAAATTCTACAATACTTTTATTATATAAAGAAATATGTGTATTCACAATCTAAGGGCATTGTGAAATCAAATTTTCTGACAAGGGATTAAATTGTCACTAATCTTCTTCGCCAGAAATCTATGAACATGTCACTATATTTTTATTTATTTATTGTAGATTATAGACGCGTCGACAACTTAGGTCATCAGCGTCTTAATTACATTAAATAACAACTCACTTAAAACTAAATGACATCACAAAACATCCGTGAGCGTAGGTGGGATTCGAACCCATGACAGTATGATCCAAAGGCAGCTACGCTAACCGTTACACCACACTATCCTCCACTATATTTTTGGTATAAAATAAAAAAAAATTCAAAATTCTAATGTGATTTAATAATTTATAAGTGTGCTCATAACCTGTGACGGTGTTAATCGATGTGCAACTTAACAAAAAGAAAGTGACATAAGATAGAATCGTGGAGACAATGGTTACTAAATACTAATACTATTTGGTAGACCACGCCATTGTTACAGTAATTATTATTAAACATAACCTTATTTGTTATTAGCACGCACGTGAAATAGTTAACAAGCACTCCAGTGATGCTAAATTAATTTTCTGAAGACCTTGCAAAACATATTCTATGGGAATGTAATCATCTAAGATCGAGTTTTTAAAAACTGACTCTGTAACCAAAAGATCTCCTTACACCACTGGCTGCCAACCCACGAATTGTAACGTCACTAAAGTACCATGATACTGTTACGGATCACCCTGTATATAAACGTCAGACAGGAATTCTGAGAAGCGGTGTCTACTTGCTGAGCAACGAGTAACTGCACGAACATTCTAGAGAACGCTAGAACGCGCTGTGCCTAAGCCAAGCGGCCTATATAAGCAAGCGAGTGCAAGGAAGTCAGGCAGTCAATGGTGAGTCGTGCAACCAAGCGGATCAGTGATATAAATATTAGTCAATCAACGGTCGAATCAGTCAGTACAGTGATATAAATAGTGGAGTAGTTGTAAATAAATAGTACTGAAATAACTGAGTAAATGACCGACATAAATAAACGTTAGAAATAAATCTGATATAAATACAGTGATATAAATAGTTCCGTGATATAAATTCACATGATAAAATAAATATTAGTGTAGTCAATTGTATATAGATAAGTGTTAATTACTTGTGTTGATTGTTAGAATTGACTTTTGGTTGTTGTATTTATTATTGTTGTTTTTAATTATTGTAAATAAATATTTATTCCGCCAACTCAGAAAACAGTTTTGTAACAATACTATGACATAGTATCATGACAAAAGTACAAGAGTCTAGGCATCAAACCATGAGGAGCCCGAATATGCACGATTGATCGCACGATGGTGTCTTGGAATAATTCACTGGATATTTACCCCGCGTACTTTTTTTGGGGAGCTCCCCCCTGCACTCCATCCCTTTCACCACGCAAAAAAGTCATCACACCAACACCCCTCTCGCGAGAAACTCTCCCCTGCGAAAAACTCTGCCCTCCTTTCTAAAAAATCAAAGCCAAAAAAGCACACCCCGTTAAGTTTGATTGTATGATTAAAAAATAAATAAATAGAAAATTAAGCATATTTAGGATAAGAACCCACATAGCTTTATATCACTCTGGCATAAAAAAATCCATACTACGCTCTGGTGTCAAAAAATGTTATATGCAAAATTGTACAGTGACGAGCGGGCACTGGATATAATTAATATAATCCAATCAACGTTTGGAAGTCACTGGTGTGAGTATATCATATCTGATCGGAAATGTAATGACGTCAGAGTGGTTATATATGGTCTGTACATATTCAATGTTTATGTGTGTACTCATCAAGGTAAAACAGATTTCTAAAAATAAATTACCGTCGTGTTTTTGTTAAATGGTTGACATTCAGTATTACTTGTCTAACAACTGCATCCGATAATTATTGCATTCATTAAAAAAATAATTTCGTTAATGATTTGTTATTGATACAAATCGCAAATATAGCTTTCCCGCGCATTTCACTTTCTGTAACAAAATATGTAGATTTTTATACCGATTTTATATAAGTTTTTCCTTGGTGTTACCAAAAGAAAAAAAATAAGTGGGTGATTCCTACTATTTTGCACTAATTACGAAAATAACAATAATTGGCGAGTTTTTTCCGTGATGCTGAAATAATATACAGGTATCCATTGAGTCCAAGTCATGAATTTAAGAATTTATTTCAAGGTCTTTATTTAGTGAAAATCAACAGTCTGATTCTAAATGATTACTGAATTATGAATAAATAAACTGTTTTTTCTTTCTTATTATTAGCGGAATATCAAGTTATTAAGTAGTTGACACTACAGTAGAACTCTTTAAGCCTGCTCCAGACAATATGGCAAATGTCGACCAATGTTTACATTCGGGCAATTCAGTGGCGGATTTACACATTTGCCGCCAGCAGGCTATTCTAATTTTGCCGCCCCTACCGACCTCTACAATTCGATACCCTAATTCACAATCATATTAATTAACATTTTTTTGTCAATGAAATTGTAACTTTATGATTTGTGCACTATCGATCGTTCTAATTACACCACCTTTTTCCCGTACCTAATTAGTATGATTGTTAACTAGGGGATCGATGTGTCATTTAGGTGCCTTTATAAAAATGAATCTTTTTAATTTCTGTAAGACATAAAAAAAAATTTTGGCCCCAAATTTGCCGCCCCTAAAATCTGTCGCCCTAAGCTCCAGTCTACTCAGCCTGCTGGTAAATCCGCCACTGGGGCAATTGTCATGCCGTGTGGGTGTGAATGGTTTTCATATGGCCAATATTTAACAGTCACCAACGTTGGCACTGGAAGACATTCGCTTGGAGGGCGGTTTTTTGAACACCCATCAAAGGGATTGGCCAACGCTGGTCTCGACTTGCAAATATGACTTTGTTTTCATCCAGACTACTGGATAGTTCTTACTACGAGTTGTTTGTCAGTGTGTGTATATTATTGTGATTTATGAGTTTCATGAAACATGTACTAAGAGCTGGACACAAGAAATTATTATCTCTGAAGCACTTGCAAATAATTGAGTCATCTTCACTATTCATTTTGTTTAATTTTGGTGAATATTCGGGCTTAAATCACTTGAAAATAGTTTGCATTAACGGTGTCATAAGATTTAAGATTTAAAAGTTAGAGGCCCGAAGGAAGCCACCGCGACCTAAAAGATCTAGACGGTGTCACATATATAAACAGTTTATATGTTTAACTTTACGTTTTTACATTTACATTAACGGTGTCACAACGCGCGCGAGACGAACTTTAAAATTGACATATCTTTTTAACACGCTTATATTAGCTTCACTTGTATGTTTGTCAGTTTGTAACCGACTTCTTTGAACTTGATTTTGACCAACTTTGAACGGTCATATTTAGTTTAAACTTTGCACACTTATCAAGGACCGAGTACAATACAATAATTCCATAAGTTTGTCCCATTATCCTGACCAGAATCTCCAGGACTAAAAAAAAAAAAAGCAAAAAACTTCAGATTGAACTGAAACTTTGCACACTTATCAAGGACCGATTACAATACAATAATTCCATAAGTTTGTCCCATTATCCTGACCAGGATCTCCAGGACTAAAAAAAAAGCAAAAAACTTCAGATTGAAATGAAACTTTGCACACTTATCAAGGACCGATTACAATACAATAATTCCATAAGTTTGTCCCATTATCCTGACCAGGATCTCCAGGACTAAAAAGCAAAAATAAATTATATTTTAAAAAAACTAAAAAACACGCTTTAATGAACTAAAAAGTAAAAAATAATTAATTTTATTGTAAAAAAGCGTGGGGTAGTATGAAAATATGGTACAAAGCACCCCACGCTTTTTTACAATAAAATTAATTATTTTTTACTTTTTAGTTCTTTAAAGCGTGTTTTTTAGTTTTTTTAAAATATAATTTATTTATTTGTCAACCGATCAAAATGAAACAAACGCTAAATGTTAGCCCAAGCTTATATATCATACATAACTGAATACCACATCCAAATTGGTTCAGCCATTGTGGGTATTAACGTGCACACAGAGATAAACAGACAAAAAAAAGCGTCTACGATTTTATTATATGTAGGTATAGATAATAGATGACATATCTTTTTTATTTGTCAACCGATTTAAAAGAAACAAACACTAAACATTAGCCCAAGCTTATCTCAATCATCACTTAAAACCACATTTGATTCAGCCATTGTGGGGATTAGCGTGAACACACAGATAAACAGACAAAGAAAGCGAATACGATTTTATTATATGTATGGCTATATCCATCACTATCCTGCGGTTGGATCGATCTGAGCGCAAAACCGAACTTAGCCTTTGAAATGACTGCAACCTAAAGTCATGCGTTTTACAATTTTTTTCTAATCAAAATTATTTTTAAAAGAATAACTTTCTTTTACACCTGCACCTACCTACATATTATGTTTTTGCCTATATTAATAAATGCTGTCCCTGTCATCAATAAATTTTCAAATTTTTAATTTCTATAACGTATCTAGTAACTTTCTATTTCACATTTAATTACCTATATTATGCATATAGATATAAATTGACGTGCTATTATACTGCAACAGTGGCACGGTTAAGAAATTTTTTACAACGCCTGCTCTGGAAGTTGACTTTTCGAGCGCTGTATGTCATCTCCGAAATACACAATAATCGCATACTTGACTATATGTGTTTCATAACCGCACATGTTCGGTTAAATATCACATAACTGCACGGATTCCGCCTAAACTATACTACTATAGAAATATAACCTCACGAACACAATCTGTACTTAACTCACACTATCTTTTTCACTTTAATAGAGACTACTGAAACGCCATCTAATGTCGCGATAATAATTTACTTTTTATCATTCATGTATAGTAATTAAATTAGGTGTAAAAAAATGAAAATTCAATAAAAAATCATTTTAATATTGCAATTTTTTATAAATTAACTCAAATTTAAACTGTCCAAAAACGGTGCAAAGGTAGCCAAAAACGGTACTTCTACCCTATTTCTCTCAAAGTCAACTTCCAGAGCAATAGTTGTAAAAAGTATTGTATGCTACAGGTGCGATAAGTAGCGAATGTCGTAATCACGACTGTCATCGTGATTACGACATTCGCTGTAAGGTTTATGGGGCATTCGTATGAAGACTCGTGTGATTGTCGCAACTCGCCTAACGGCTCGTTGCGACAAACCACACTCGTCTTCATACGAATGCCCCATAAACCTTACGCTCATGTCGCAAAACACGACTGTCAGATTATTTGCTACTTATCCCACATTTAGCATAAATTACTATTCATTGACAGATAATACGTGTAAGCTTTCGTATGAAGACTCGTGTGATTGTCGCAACTCGCCTAACGGCTCGTTGCGACAAACCACACTCGTCTTCATACGAATGCCCCATAAACCTTACGCTCATGTCGCAAAACACGACTGTCAGATTATTTGCTACTTATCCCACATGTAGCATAAATTACTATTCATTGACAGATAATACGTGTAAGCTTTTAGTTTCCTCATATTAATAAAATTCTGCTCTTAAAGTAATAATACGAGCATATCAACGGATCTCATTATGTTCATTAACATTTTTTATGTAGATGATAATATGAATGAATCATTATTCATTCATATTTTATTAGGAATTTCAGATGAAATGATTAAATTCATTCATTTATGAGAAACATCGTACAAAAATTCCCAGAAATTATTTATCTAGGTACTCATAGTCTTACCTGTTCTTTACTAATATAGATATCTACTTATACAAATATAGGAGTAAAGTTCGTTGAATTGTTTCCCCACGGTAATATTAGAAACTATTGAACCAATTTGAAAAATGCTTTCACTGTTTAAAAATCTACTTCTTTCCGAGTGGTATAGGCCATATATTATTATGCTGCAACAAAATAGGATGAGCAGTGAGCGAAAATGTAAATCAAATCATAAAATTTATATTTACATAAAAATTTGAGATTATATTAATTTTACTATCCTGAACTACTTTATAACACGTGTAGTTTTGTCATTTTGTGCGTAGTTTCCGATTTGCTCGAATTATTAAAAAATAGTCATTGTAAACTACAACTGTGAGCACACTGTAAGAAATGAGAAGGCCGATTACACAGATTATCGATGGTCCATTTGTAGCCAGCGATTAATCTGGTAACAGGCACACAAAGAGACAATGGCGTCGCAAACAGGTATCGCCACATCGCGTAGATTCCATAAAAACACATTGCGCATGCGTGGTTACTAATTTTACATTAATTTGTTTTGTATTCATCCATTTTATATATGTAACTATAAATTTTATTTTGTAATTTTTACACACTTTATTGGAATATTACACAAATTATGTAATTTTAATTTACTTTATGTAAAAACCACAAATTTGTTTAACTTTACAGTAAAAGTCCAAGTTTTTATGAAGTTTTCTGTGTAAAAATAAATAATAATGTAAAATCACTTAGAAAATCGAGCGAATTCTACCTTAACTTTCAAAGCATTTTTACACCCATTTTTTACAGTGCACGCAGTTGTTAACCGTATTGCGCAGCAAAACTGAGTAATAGCACAGATGACTTATAATAATAATGCGTAACAGTATTGCGCCATTTACGTTAATGACCTTAATTGTTGTCGAGCGTCAATAATCTGAAATCTCTCTACTGCATTATTTAACATACTGGATGATTCTAGTGGGTAATTGATGTTTCGATTAATTGACACATTCGGATGAACGACGCTTTACTGTAGTTCCGTCTAGCATCAACAAAATATGTATTGATATTTTTGCTCAAATTACAGTATACCTATAAGCAATGCAGTGTCTGATTAACATCATAATATTCCAGGGATGGCCAATTTGATTGGGACTGAGATTCACTTTTTTCTTTCGACTCCTAGCGATCTCGTTTAAATTTTAAAATTTCAAATTTCGGCTTTCAAAAATTTTCACTCATAGCCATAATATATGCCCTTGACCTGTAAGTGAACCTCTGCATTTTATCCATGTGTTTGAGGTAAATAATACAATTTGAATAAATTTATGAGTTAGACAAAAAATGTTAACGCGATCGCGATCGACGTGTTGGGCACCCCTGGTCTAATGTATAACTAGCGAAACCAAATGCTCGATCAAGTATCGTCTGTCCACACCCAATAGTATATCGCGGTACCGCGTTCTTCTAGACGAGAAGTGACTCACGCCATGGATGTCAGAAGAAGGCGCCTGAAGCCAGGTAGAGAGGCCAAGCAAGGACGTCATAAACATTATTATAAATACTCGTATTCATTAATTTTATATACGTATTCCAGTTATCTTGTGACAAACTAGAGAAGTTTGTAACGTCAAACCCATTGGCATATTATTCTGTTTGAATTTGGCAGGTTTGATACCGATATATATAGGTACCCCTTTATTGAATAACTAGCTGTACCCGTGGCTCCGCTTACGTGCATTTCGAACTGCTGCGAAGCGAAGTCGGGCTGGCTCCGCCAATACGTTAAAATGCAGAGGAATTTCACGTTTTGTTAGTAGTAGTAGAGAACCAATAAAAATTTTATTGAATACTTAACTCAAAAATTAATTTAAAAAGTTAAATAAAACATAGCCTATAGCACTTCTGGAATCATAAAGAACATTTAAAAAAATTCATCAAAATCCGTCAAATAGATTTTAACTTAAGTCATTTGGAACATACATACACACATACAAAGAATTTAATATAATGGTATAGATGTATATGATTGAATAGGTGTGCCGTTAATTGATCCCAGCAATTTTATACCGCGACAAGTGATCCCACGACAACTGATCCCAACGACAAATGATCCCAGGGCATTTGATCCCAAAAAATTGTCTATAAACTGATAGCGTCTGATAAGTAATAAAGTTATTAAATTTTATTAATTTAATGAAATAATTTAATCGATTATTCCCTTTGTCGGGAAATTTGTTTGAATTAAATTTGTAGACGTTATGATATATTTGTAATTACATTGTTATTAGATTTCTAACGAATGTAATAGTATAATTTGTCGTTGGGATCAAATGTCGTTGAAAGCAGTTGTCGTGGGATCACTTGTCGTGGTATAAAATTGTTGGGATCAAATGTCATGGAACCGATTGAATAGTATAATAGCATCGAACTTATACTACTAGACGTGCAATTGCAATTTTGCACATGAACGCTAATTACCCTAGGAATGGCCCTGTTCGCACTAGAATCTTTTACTTTTTGCCCGGCTACATTCAGGTTTGTTCTCGTCAAAACTGACATTATCGCGTGCGAATCTACGATTAAAATTGACGTTCATGTGAGCGAAGCCAAGGGCAAAAGCTGATAAATCGCTAAACAATTCGACGTTGTCAACACTTCTAGTTCAGCTGATCGACAAACAAAAACATTTTGTAACATTGCGTGAGAGGTTAATTTTAATGAGTATCCAATCTGGAGCTAAAAATCAAAATTTAACTCGTGTCCTTGACTGTTAACTATGTACAGAGATGGATTAAGCAGCAAATTTTAATACATAATTACAACAAAAGATCAAAATTAATATTTTGACAAACTTGTTTTTTGATACACCTGGTTTATCTATAATATTACTACTTGTTTGTTAGTTCTATCCTATTTATATATCTTTGTGTAGGCTAAACATTTACGATATTGATTCTACGGATTGCAAAAGTAATATATAGGCTAATTGTGTTAAAAAGTAATCGACCGGTCATGTTTATATTTCTTGTTTACATAGTATTCACTACAGTACAATATCGATAATCATAACCCTCAATTATTGAAGTGAAAACTTCCTTAGGCGCGCTTTGCCTGGGCTGTTAACAACAGTGATGTGAAACGCACCCGACGGTGACAATCGCAGCTACTCGACTCAAACACGAACACGTATTTACAATATGCTGGTAATAGTGTGTAGTTCATAAGTGTGCTAATAAATGACACTAATAACTTAATACGAGTAAAAAGTCATTTGTAGTTCACAAGTGCGCTAACAGATGATACTAAAACTTAATATTATCGTTAAAGTATTATATTCATTAAATTGAATTGTATAGGTCGATTTTAATATATTTATGATTAAACTGTGTGATTAAAAAATTATATATATATATTTTAATATTAGAAAATCTGAAGTTTTCACTTCTGTCGTGTGGTCATAAGCACACACTCTTTTTTTTCTATTATGCATGTAGTAATCCTGAGTATTACGATGTTATATGCTATATTCGGACTCTGCAGGTTCCGACAATACAGATTTTTATGGATAGATAGATTTTAAATTAGATATAGACGCTCGACAGCCAAGGTAAACATTGTTAGGTTTAGTAGCAAAGAATGGAAGCCTATTTTCCTCACTATTCTGCCTCTGTCACAGTCTTCTAGTGCGTAAATTATAAGGGCTACAAAAAAGAAATTGATATACAGGGTGAGTTCGACCACCCGTATCAGTCGTTTTTTCCGAAAATGGTTAGTCGTAGAGAGTTGTGTCAAAAATTTGTATTATAAAAGCCGTAATAAAGAATCGAATGGTGATATTTTTTTTTTCCGGGAAGGTCGGCTTTCCTATTAATTTGCTCCAGAATGTCCAGAGCTCCGGAATTATAAATGTAGCGATAGGTCGAAAGTGGTATTGTTGAAAAGATCTTTAAAAAATAACCAAGTTTTGTAGGAAATTTTTTTTTATTACTGCCACCCCTGTAAATTTCTATAAGTATAAGTATAAATGATTATAAGTTCAAAACTCCGGAATTTTAGAAAGCACGATAGGTTGAAAGTGGTGCTGTTGAAAAGCTCTTTAAAAAATAGGCAAGTTTTGTAGGAAAATTTATTTAACTACTACCACCCCTGTTAAGTAACAATCGTTTGATATTATTAAATCAAAATTTCATAATAACGATAGAAGTCGGCATTAAAAATCTAGCAACCTTAGACATTGTCACAAGTGTTCAAACTGTCTTCCATTTTACTCTTTAATACATACTACTGAGCTCTTCTGGTTATACTGTGAGTGTATTTCTTCAGTGTTTAATGATCGATAGATACGTAACTAGATTTTAAATGCGGACTTTTAAAAAGCTCGTTATTATGACATTTTAATTTAGTAATTTCAAACAAATATTATTTAACAGAGGTGGCAATAATAAAAAAAAATTCGTACAAAACTTGCTAATTTTTTTAAGATCTTTTCAACAATACCACTTTCGACCTGTCGTTCCATTTATAATTCCGGAGTTCTGGACATTCTGGAGCAAACTAATAGGGAAGCCGACCTTCCCGGAAAAAAATTATCACTATTCGATTCTTTATTAGGGCTTTTATAATACAAATTTTTGACACAACTCTCTACGACTAACCGTTTTCGAAAAAAACGACTGATACGGGTGGTCGAACTCACCCTGTATATTATGTAAGCTGATGACCCAATCCCAAACAAATGCTAATTTTTTTATTGAACATATTATTTTAGTCTCTAGAGTCTAGGATATCGAGGTGTTTTTTTTTTTTTTTTGAAGATATCCATGTGGGTTGTCTGAATAGGTCTCTTCGACTAGATTAAGAATCATTTTTTATTTCTTTTTTAAGTTCAAAATGGTGACGTGAAGGACCCGCAATGTGGTCAATTCTGATACAATATTGTGGCATCTGGGAACGAATTGAGATAAATGCATGAAATTTGATTATTAAGTTTTCATGATTAGGTATAAATTATTACTATCGATAAATAATTTTCATCAAAATCGTTCCATTGAGATAAGTGTCTCAGAAACTTATAAGATATACCAGCTGCAACTTGCAAGCATTTTTAAAATTAGACCGTAGATACCTATATTAATTTTAACACACATCTATAATTCACATTATTAAAATAATAATAAAAAAGTTATGTTCATATTATAAAGATCTTTTTGGTTGGTATTTTATAGGTAATATCGTAGATCTTTATATAAAATTAATAATAAATAAATAAAACACAACAAAATTTGATTTAATCAAGACGAGTCTAAAATAGGTCTGATCACAACGAAATTATAATTTTGAATTACTTGTTTGTTCAAAAGCGTAGCTAATAGAAACTGCCAAAACAAAACAATGTTGTGTCGACATGTAGAGTATTATGTTGACTCAAAAAGACACAACAATATATATTTGTAATATTCATTCATTTCAATAAATATTTTATTTATTTATTAAAAAAGTTATATTTGGAATTTGGATTGCTCCATGAAGATACAAATCGTGTCATAGACGGTGATAAGCTTTTTCGAGGGTCTATAATGTACAATTAATCAATCAGTTAATTACAAATCGTCTAAGTACAATATTTCATAAATTTCGAACATACTGTATGGAGAAACCTCTATTAATCTAAGTATTTTTTAGCTGTCTTTTAATTTTAATGATGACTGATGCACATTTTAATTAAAGACGTTTGTTAAAATTAATTATAAAATTTTCATATAAATTAAAATCTTTAATATAAGAGATTTAATCCAGATTTTTTACGAATTCAAATTGTTTTAATTATTAATCCTGATTAACTAGACTGTACTGTACCTACTTGTTTTATTTAGAAATAAGAAAACAGTCGTGCGCGACGTTCTCCGAAAAAAGTAATCTTCAAATTTCCCAACACAATAGAATAATATGTTTTCAGAAATAATGGATTATCAAAATTAAATTACTAATGTGGTATTAAAAAAGCAAGAATTGCAATATAATATGACACAGCTGTTAGAATTTACTCTTACTATTAGTGCGATCTATTTTTAAGTAAATATTCACTTAAACAGTTCGCATATTTGTACATTTTAAAGCAAACAAAGGAAAATTTGGACGATATTTCTTAATACTGTTAATTTTTTTAAAAATCAATTAGTTGAGCTGTTTCTTAACGTTGCTTCAATAGATTGACACACGAACACGACAGTTTATTTTTAATACCATTAAAGAAAATTGATAATGTTATTAAAATTCCATTCGCATAAATCCTGATTTTTTACGTACTAATCCATTTCAGTTATATTTACGACTAGTGGTCCGGTCCGGATTAGCCCTGATGCTATATGAATTTATGATTTATTATCCCACCCCCGCGAGAAATTCTCCCTTTGCGAAGCGAAGCCGGACTGGTGGTGTTTATAATATTAGTAGGATTCCGCCAATACGCTAAAATGCAAAAAATTGCAGAGTTACGTTTTGTTACTATCTCACAGGAACTATACATTTTTCCGGGATGAAAACCAAATACCAAATTTCATGAAAATCCGTTCAGCCGTTACGGAGCTGAATGGTAACAAACATACGCACACACAAACTTCGCATTTATATTTTATATAACAATAATAACATTTTTTGTAACAATGACATTAACAATCAATATGTATAATAACTACGCATGTTATTATACTTATAAAATAATACTTTTATTCAATGTATCCTAAACTAAGGTATAAATGTAAAAATTTGTAGAGGACGGCGCAACGGGTCTGACGGTATGAAATCTGAATGAAATTTTGCATACATGTAGATAAAATTTTATGACCTGGATTAACAGTTAACACTGGCATAAGTCGATTCAACAGTTCCCGAGGGATAAAACGAAACTTTATTTTCAGATTATTACTTCATCACGTCTCGATCTCTCCAAAACAAAGGCTGATCGGAACGGGATTTGTTTAATATTTTTTGCTTAGAATTCAGTTCTGAACACAATTTTTTATTTTTCGTCTCCTGGTGCAAATCAACCTGTATATTATAGCTATAGATTTCAGTTGTCGAGCGTCTATAATCTAGAATCACGATTATTTCTCTCTCTCCTCATATATTGTATCAAAAGTTTATTTAGTTGGATATAAAATATTTGAGAACAGTGTGGTGTAACGGTTAGCGTAGCCGACCTTTGGATCACACTGTCGTGGGTTCGAATCCCACCTCCGTTCATGGATGTTTTGTGATGTCATTTAGTTTTAAGGAAATTGTTATTTAATGTAATTAAGACGCTAATGACCTAAGTTGTTGACGCGTCTATAATCTACAATAAATAAACAAAAATACAAAATATTTCTTGCTGAAAAAAGTGAGGTAGCGGCACAGAAACAAAGAAGCTCTACATTCATTATTAATTAGCTGCTAAATAAAGAAGTACTTCTTCAAATGTGAAAATAATGTTTAGCTCCATTTTAACAATGTACAAAGATACTCCATGATAGGAAGTATCTTTCTACTAAAACACAAGGTAACCATTGATATTCATTAAAACTGTTTCGCAATAAATGCAACATGATTTGAAGATATTAGTCATTAACAGACAGTAATTTCTTTTTCCTATATTGAGCAATATTGTGTATTGTACAATTTCTTAATGGAATATTATGTTTTATAAATATATTTTCACTTTGAAAGAACAAAGCATAATATTATGAAATACAATGAAACGTTAGCAGAAACAAGATCAAGTACGTTATGACCGGCATCACTTTAAGCAGCACGTCACTGTACTTCCAGTAAGTTTCTATGTCGATCAATAGACCCATCTCTGTCGAACCCACAGGTAAAATCAGAGTACGGTTCATTTTACCTGTGCCGCAGTACACAAACAATGCACACAAAGTGAGGTTATATATCCATATACGGGAACAAGGTCAAACAACTGCGCACGGAAAACATTAAACCCTTTGCCCTGGAAATAATAAAACAACTATCCGTTCAAATGATTCGATTTGCAGAAAAAGAACGCCACTAAATTACACTATATCGTGTTGTCTAAGCATTATTTAGAAATAGGCTAGATAAAAAAAAACACGAATGATTATCAACTCACGTTTGTATGTTTAATGTTTGAACAAATAACCACTTTCTGTTGCGACAGTTTATCCCTCTGTTAAACAAATATTTGTTTTTCTCCTTTATTTACAAATAGCTCAACGGCTTGTACAGCACTCGACGTTTTTGAGACACGAGTGTTGACTGTTGACGAAAACAAAAGATGCACACACTGTACACAAACACACACACCACTTTCAATTGTCTTGACGCAGTCTTTTGTTTCGCTGCTACTGCTGTCTTTTTTACCTTTTTAGTAAGGCAGAGGCACTAAGTATGAGTGTCCATTATTAAAATAACAGTAAGCTGAATGACCGGTAACGCACTGTACAACTCAACTTCAGGACTGAACTGGCATTATGGCATACGGATAGCAGCGACAGAGAGCTCTCTCAGAACGAGAACTGCGGCCTAGCTAGTGTGGGGACTCCGTTCGGTTGTGTGTTGGCTTCCTGCAGAGTCAGTGGCGTATCGATCGGGGAGGACTACGCCCTATCCTCATTCATTACGACGACGGATGAGTCACGCTTCGGATTACCACCGCGCGTCGTAGCGTCGGCCGTTGACCGGAAGCGGAAATAGAAACTGTACATTGATGGGATGATGAAAGGAGAGGGGGGAGCACTTAAATATACAGAACAATCATATTGTTATTTGTTCTATCTCGATAAACTACTACAGTTTCTTGAAAAGTCCTGTGCCTTTCTAGAAGTCAATTAGACGTAGACTATTTAAGAATAACATGCTTAAATCAAGGCACATTATAAGCATAAGTATAAATGATTTTAAGTTTAAGGGTCAGTAAAGCAGCACATTTGCAACTAACATAAGTCCTTTGCAAAAATCGCGTTTTTCACTTCGAAGTGTTCCCAAAAATTGAAAAATTGAAATTTCGAAAAATCCTTCCAGCGTTACCTGGGGAAAGCGATTATCTAACGACAAAAATTTCCTTTTTGATTTCAGATGATCCAGCACCGAGTTATGAGGGGCACTGCAATTCTACTTTTTTCTGAGACGCTTCCAAATAATTGCTGCCATTGCCGTATTTTTTAATATTTCTCTATGAAAATTTTACAAAATATTCTTCAAATGTTATACTTTGATGTCCCATTGGTTTTAATAAATAGATTTTAACTGTGTTGTCGAAAAAAATTCACAAAAATGTGCCTTTTTTTGTACGAATTAACCTTACCCTCCCTTTAAGTGTTTAATTCGTTTGGTGTTATATTAGGGACAAGCGACTAGGCCCTGCAGTCAGGGTCCATTCTAGTTGGTCGAATACTCCATCTTGATGTCGTTGGACACACACACACACACCTAAACGAACGTAACAACTAACTAGTAAACTCTGTATACTAATAAGGATAGTTTGATAGCGATTAAAAAAAGGGTTTTGTATGTGGAGAATGTTCAAATACATATTCTTCAAGACAGGCATTAATGTTCACAAAATTAGAATGAACACTTCAGATAAGGTTTGTAATCTAATTATTTCTATAAAAGTCGATCAATTTACTGGCATTTCAAAATAAAACTTGAATAAAATTTATTTTTCTATTCCAATTTCTCAAGAAAAAAATTTTGGACATCCTAATATCTCAAATAATAATATTAGGTAAATTAGGTTTTATTTTGAAAAATTGATCGACTTTTATAGAAAGAATTAGATTACAAGTCTTACCTGAAGTGTTCATTCTAATTTTGTGAACATTATTGCCTGTCTTGAAGAATATGTGTTTGAATATTCTCCACATATAAAATCCATATTTTAATCGCTATCAACTATCCATATTAATATACAGAGTTCACTTGTTAGCTGTTACGTTCGTTTAGGTATGTGTGTGTGTCAAACGACATCAAGATGGTGTATTCGACCAATTAGAATGGACCCTGACTGCAGGGCCTAGTCGCTTTTATAATAAAGTATAATCTTAAACCTTAAACTGACGCCACTGATTTTTACCTGTCCGAATGTATCTATTTGCTGTATAACATCTATGAGTCATATATGGTGAGAGTTCATTATGATCAATACGACCGGTGTACGTCAATGTCATTTCATATTACTATTTAACGCATACCAACAAACATATCTCTGCCCCTATATGCAGGACGCTGCAGGTATTGCGCTGTCGCGCTATTATTATTACTATATTTTAATTTAACGATAATTCAAATGTTGATGCATTTTAATTGAAATATTGCGCAACACAAGTTACTTATCTCGGATCACAAATCAAAGAGGAGGCTTTTCAATAAATTAATCACAACAAAAATAATATATTGTGCATTGAGATGATATGGGTTTAGGTATTCCATTTTTATCATAATAGATAAAAATACAATACAATAATTATATCTACCTATCAAATTTATATTGTTACAAAACTGTTTTCTGCGTTGGCGGAATAAATATTTATTTACAATAATTAAAAATACAATAACAATAAATGCAACAACGAAAAGTCAATTCTAACAATAAAAAAACTTAAACGGTAATTATTGAATTAAACGAGCCACTTAAATAACACTTAACTATGTACAATTGACTAATATTTATTTTATCAGGTGAATTTATATCACGGTATTTATATCAGATTTATTTCGCTGTTCAACACTGTCACAGTACAATCTACACTGACTAATTCCCGTTGACTGATCAATATTTATATCACTGATTCGCTTGATGGCACGACTCACCATTCACTGATTACCGATTGCGTGCCACCGTCGACTGATTGCCCCAACACGACACACTCCCGTTTATATACCTGCGTGCAGTGTACGCTCAGTGCGTCCGCGTATTATCTAGCGTTGTCTAGAATCTTCGATACCATTCCACGCTTTACTACTGTGACCTTTCTTTCTAGTGGTTTCTATTGGAGGCAGTGGCGTAACAACTTGGGGTTTGCTACAATATTATGTAGAGTTAAAAAATGTTAACATTTGAAAACTCCTAGCTCGTGGGTTCGAATCCCACCTCCGCTCATGGATGTTTTGTGATGTCTTTTAGTTTTAAGTTGTTGTTATTTAATGTAATCAAGACGCTAATGACCAAAGTTGTCGACGCGTCTATAATTTACAATAAAAAATAAAATGAAAACTTCTAGCACCTAAAAGTGTACTTATCCTGATTATATAACTTTTAAATTACGGACAATAAAATTTTTGATGTGAAACATCTTATGTCGGGCAGTGAACAGCCGCGTGAGGGGAAATATGCAACAAAATTTATGGTCCACTCCTTCGCTGTTGTTCTCCCCACCACTGCGGCACTTCTCTCTCGGCTTTCGCGCGCTCGCGCACGGGAAGAGAGAGAGAGAGAATATACATACGAACGTACTGTAAAGCAAAAGTATATGTATACACGTGTAGGTATGTAATATAGATACTTCGCTGTGTATTTAGTTGCGTTTCTCGCTCAGGCGTGCTCAAACGCCGCAACCGCGTGTGTTACAGTGCAGTATATAGCATTACGTCAGCATAACAGTTAGTTGCTGCTTTTGAAAAAATATATACTACTGCATAGAGAATACCACCGAATTCAATAACGTTTTCTTTGATGTTTCACATCTGTCGGGGGTCCCGAGACCCACTCCCTTTTTATATATTTTATTCGTTTGCATTTGGCGGAATCCTATTAACACCAGCCCGACTTCGCTTCGCAGTGGGAGTGATTCTCGAAGGGGTTGGGGGGGGTTGTTAATAAATCATAAATTCTTATCTGCGGAACTACTGAACCGATTTTAAAAATTCTTTCACTAATAGAAAACTACACCCCCTGAGTAATATAGGCTATATTATATTTTGATAAATTTCTCGCGGGGTGGGATAGTAAGAAAACTTAACTCTGAAATTTGTTTGCATTTTAGCGTATAGGCGGAATCCTACTAATATTATAAACACCACCGGGCCACTTTGCTTCGCAGGGGGAGAATTTCTCGCGGGGGGATAACAAATCATAGATCCAAATAAACGTGGGCGAAACCACAAGTAGCGGCTAGTTAGTATATTATAATGACTTGTGTTTGTTTGTAAACTAACGCAGTATCAAAAATTAATTAAAAATTATGAAAACAAAATTAAAAAGATTTTGTTACATTCACAAAATACATGAAAACCTATCAGGAAACAAAGTCACAGAGCCCCTATTACAGTTTAATTTATATACAGTATGTAAACAGGTAAGCTGCGCATAGGGAAATTAGCATCGAGAAAAATGAATGGACCAGAGTCAGCCATGACTCATAATGCACGTATTTATATAGAGTTGCTATGGTTTTGTCAGTGTTTTTATTTTAGTTTCAATTATTTTTATTTTACTTGACATTTAAACGGCAATTAAAATAGAAATAGTTGAAATTAAAATAAAAACACTGACAAAATCATAGCAACTGTATATAAATACGTGCATTATGGAGTCATGGCTGACTCTGATCCATTCATTTTTTCTCAATGCTAATTTCCCTATGTGCAGCTTACCTGTTTACATACTGTATAGGTAATAAGGTAAGGATGTCTTAAAATAGATTCAAGTAGGGGCGTATGACTTCTTGAAGACACGATAATTTTTATAGATTTAATTTGAAAAGGAAACTAAAAGAAAAGTAAAGCTAGTTTTCTCAGAACAAATAAAATAAATTTAATATTTAAGAAGCAGATGCAATCAACAAAAAGTCAAAAGAGAGAGAGAATGATGTCAATTACAAAACAAAATAAATAATTCACTGGCAGGTGGGCATCGACATCAGCTGCGCTTGAACTAGTGAAAGTACTGCTTGCCTTGTACAAGCTTTCGATAAAATTACTTATTTAACTTTCATTAAATTCCATTATTTATATAAAATTTAATTTTTTTGAATTGTAGATTATAGACGCGTCGACAACTCAAGTCATTAGCGTCTTCAACAAAACAAATAATCCATTTGTGTATATTAGAATCCGCCGGCCGGCATACACAAACCGATTGGTGCGAGCTCGGGTCCCTGGGAGCGCTAATTCCCAAAAAACATTGGAATGCAATTGCGATAACAACAACATTCCAATATCCCCCTCGATTTAAGCTTGTATCAATGCTAGTATCAAAGCTTCGTTGTGCAAACTACCTAGAATCCCAGCTGTGTACTGCACGTACCTTTAGGCGCCTTACAACTAACTAGTATTATATAGCCCACGTCACTCAAAAAGAACTAGGATTTCAAATGACAAAATTTTTTTGAAGTGAAAACTTCCTTAGGCGCGTTAGGCACTTTTTGCCTGGGTACTGAAATAACGTGATGCGTTCGCAAAAAACCGTAAGAATTCGCAACCTGACCGTTCGCAACCTGATCTTAAGAATTCGCAACATACTTATATCGCATAAAAACGGCCGTCTAGACACTTCCATTCATAGCGCAGTTAGTTACGTCTTTGCGTTCTATGCATAGGAACCTGGGTTCGAGACCTGATGTCAGCGTAGGATTTTTGACGTTTTTTTTCTAAATTCTACATGATAACACCAAAAATTAGAAAATCTGAAGTTTTCACTTCTGTCGTGTGGTCATAAGCACACACCCATTTTTTTTATCAGTCCAGTAATTTCTGAGATTAACATGGACAAACATAGATAAAGTAAAGTGATACAATTTGTTGCTTATGATAATTTCGTTGACAAGCCAAAATCTACCCGGGCGCGACCGGGCCGGAAAGTTAGTATAAAAATGAAAACAGGAATACATTAATATTTAATAAAATGCAGTCATTGTGGAAATGTGATAGCGCTTAAATGATTGATTGAAGTACAACATAAATTAAGAATGTTATTTGCAAAATATGAAGCAGGTGTATCACGCGATTTAAGAATATACAATTTAAAAAAAACATTTATTATCAGTTGATCAATAAAAAAAGAAATGTATCCAACAAATTATATAGCTGAAATAATACTGATTTCTGACAATTAAAATTTTTTTCAACAATTAAATCAATATCCGTTTTCTAAAGCCAGGAATTCACCTATAATTCAGCTTATTTATTCTCAAAACTGCCCCTAGTGGGAAAGTTTTGGAGTAGTTCTGATTTCTTTCATTCTACCTGTATTTTCGGGTCCTGAATTCGAATCTGAGGTTTGCTAACAAAATATCGTGACGCAACATTGATAAAATCGCAAAAAAAGTGAAAAATTTCTGCTTTTCTCTGAAGTTTTGCGTAAAACTTGAAAACTATTTACTTTTAGTAAATGGCCTGTTTACAGAAATTAAAGTACGTAAAATTCTCTACAAATATTACTATTTATTTTTTCTTTCAGAAGAACCGTTCGGTCTTAAGTGACAGTTGAAATTTGGCGTATTTTGGCGGTCTCTGCAAAACCCACTTTTTCGATCCAAAACTTTACTTTTTTTATTAAAAGGCTGTCAGATAGTGAATTTCACCTAGATTTGTGGTGTTAAAAATGGCTTCTGACGTGTGTTTTATTTGTGATAAAGTACTGGATAAATGATGTAGAAAAGGTGACGACGGTGCGGGAAAAAGGTTTGAAAACATTTATTGAGTCTAGCAAGAAGAGGAAGGATGATCATCATGTTCAGCTAAGTAAAAAATCTACAGTTGAGGTTCATGAGCGATGTCGTAAAAACTACAACAATGTAAGAATGATTACCGCTCATTTGAAGAAAGTTGAGGAGGGTAGGGAGCAAGTCCAAAGACGTTCTACTGAACCACCTTTCAATTTCAAAACTCAATGTTTTATGTGTGGTCTCGTCATAACACCTGAGTTCATAGAACAAAACTAATCGCAATATGGTGTATCAGGTTCGAGTTTTAAAAGTCAAAGAAACTGTTATGAAAAGAGCAGAAGAACGTGGTGATGAGTATGGAAAAGTCATAATCAAACGCCTTTTGCCTGTCTCAGACTTGGTAGCCTCTGATTGTCGGTATTATAGTTTATGCATGAGAAAACTGTACAATCGCCCAACAACTCAAAAAGAGACCAAAAGGGGTCCATTTGCCGATGATGTTGAGCGAGCAATGGAAGATGTTTACAATTATTTAGAGAATAGTGAAGGGGAGTGTCAGCTTTCGCTTGATGAGTTGATGAACCAAATCAAGGGTGAAAATCGTCCTGACAAAAAGACAGTCAAAGCTCATCTACTCAAAAAATACGGAAACGATATAATTATTACCATTTCTCAAAACAAGAAGCCGGTAGTTTGTTTTAAAGACACAGGTTTAAAATCTTGAACGATGCTTGGTACAAGCAGGCGTTAAAAAATGAACAAGAGGAAAGACTACGGATTGTTCAGACGGCTGCTGCCATTATTGTTGAGGATATCCGGAGCCAAGTTTATGAGACAGAGCAGTATCCCCCACCTGATAAGTTTTTAGAAGGAAATGAGGAACTCATTCCTGAAACACTACGTACATTTATAGAAAAAGTTGTACTTAGAGTCCTTACTTTTTTATTCTGAATGAAGTTTGTCAAATGACAGCATTTTAATAAAAATAAAGTTTTGGAATGTAAAAAGTGGGTTTCACAGAGACCGCTAAAATATGCCAATTTTGAACTCGCACTTGAGACCGAACGGTTCTTCCGAAAGAAAAACTAAATAGCAATATTTGTAGAGAATTTTACGTACTTTAATTTCTGTACTTAAACAGGCCATTAACCAAAAGTAAATAGTTTTCGAGTTTTACGCAAAACTTTAGAAAAAAACAGAAATATTTCACTTTTTTGTGATTTTGTCAATGTTGCGTCACGAAATTTTTTTCGCAAACCTCAGATTCTGATTCAGCACTCTAAAATACATATAGAATAGAAGAAATCAGAACTACCCCAAAACTTTCCTAGTGAAAACACAATATTACTGAATTACTATTCAGTGCATTCTGTGTGGACAGCTCGACGAACAAATTTTATTTGAAAACAGTGCGGAGTTAAAAGAAATAGAAATTTATACTTATTCTGAAAAATCGTCACTCTGCTGCGAATTTTTGATTTGACTTATTAAAGTTAAGCAATTAAGCAAACGGCGCTTAAACACTTTTCAGAATGTCAAATTTTTTTCCTCTCGGTTAAAAAAAAATTTAAACCATTTCGGCTTAATTGCCAGTCATTAATCTGTTGTTTACTACTGCGGGGTCTGCAGGACTTGAATTTTTGAAGTGAAAACTTCCTTAGGCGCGTTAGACACTTTTTGCCTGGGTACTGAAAAAATGTGAAGCGTTCCAACTACTTCCGTAAGAATTCGCAACATACTTATATCATAATAAAAAACTTTTTAACAAAAAAAAAACCTCCTTCAAAAAGGCACTAAAAAGAGGAAAATAATGAAATTTTGAGGTCTGTGCCAATTAAAATATGAAGTTGGTTAAAAAGAAGATATTAATCACTATACTATTCTTTTTAACCGACTTCATATTTTAATTGGCACAGACCTCAAAATTTCATAATTTTCCTCTTTTTAGTGCCTTTTTGAAAGTTTTTTTTTGTTAAAAAGTTTTTTATGTTTTACTTTTTAAAATCAGCCGAACTACTGAACCGATTTTGATGAAATTTCTATGGGACCAATCTGAAAGTATACCCTTTCAAATAAAAAAAAAATTTCAAAATCGGTTCATAAACGACGAAGTTATCCGCGAACACACATAAAACATAAAAAATATATACGGTCGAATTGAGAAATCTCCTTTTTTTGAAGTCGGTTAAAAACGGCCGTTTACATCACTTCGACTCATAGCGCAGTGGTTACGTCTTTGTGTTCTATGCATAGGAACCTGCGCTCGAGACCTGATGGCAGCGTAGAATTTTTGGCGTTTTTTTTTCTAAATTCTACATGACATTTATTTATATATTTTTTATTTTTGTTATATTCTTTCTTTGACAATAATTATAATTTTTTTGAAACCAAGGTGGAATTAAATAAAAATACAATTTTAGTATTTTAGTAATAAATTATTTTTAGTTCATAAATGCGCTACAATAGATGACACCAAAAACTAGAAAATCTGAAGTTTTCACTTCTGTCGTGTGGTCATAAGCACACACCCATTTTTTTTTCGCACTTGACTTGGCGATCGAGTACTATTACTATACTTGACCAGTACGCGAAGTCACAATACTCTTTCCTACTAACAGATATAGTAATCTTAATATTCTTGGACCTGTTGGATCTGTTTACGTACGTATCATTGATAGATCCTCACTCCTTGTCTAAGAATATATCGATTACTATATCTGTTGGTGGGAAACATTATAGTATTTTGTTGTATAAAAATGCCACCAACAATTTGGGTTACTTGAGCCTAACATCAATTCATATTTGAAATTTATTATTGTTTAATAATAAAGTGAAAATTAATTTGGGACTTTTATACCGCAGTTCTCGGATTAGAAACTGTGAACTGGGGGTTTGTAATAGATGAAACACTCGCTCGACTATAATTCTCAAGCTCTATTTATTCGTTCACATTGCGCAGGCGCGTTTTTAGGCCTTCTAAACCTTCGGTGCAAGCATTTGCAGAGGGCCGTGCATTATTATTACTATTATTATTGAAATTTAACGAAATTTAAAATTACAACCGAACTACCGAACACCTCTTCTAACTTTAGCAGAAAGAAATTTTTTAGCAAAATCTTCAAAATCAGCTCACTTAAGACATCTTTATCTATTGAGACTTGAGAGAAATGCTAAAATCCTACTAATAAAAATATTGTCTCGTCCCTAATTCTTTCTTACCTACCTATCCCTAATTTTGTCTTACCTATTATAATGGGAGGAGAGGTGGGAAGAGGTCTTGGCCCGTCGATTTTTTGCACCGGTTGCACCTACAATAAATACACCCCTGCGTGTTATGAATGCCAAACTTTAGAAACATGTAACCCACCATTTGTATATAATTTTCTATATGATTTGATTTATATATGATAGCAATGCATACAGAATATAATTTGCCGAATTTACATATATACATTTTTTAAACATGTCATTTTTTATACTTCAATTTTCAATTTCAGTTAGCATATTTAATTACACAAGGTAAAGCAATTATTTTTGTAATTAACTTAAAAAGGAAACTTATAGTTATGTGGTCCGGATTATGTTGCCCGGATTCCAACTACCTACAACACTAATTTTATTATTCATGTAACAGTTTATAGTAAATTCTTCGTATTATCATTTACTTTTTATTTGACCTGATGATAACAACTATATGTTGTCGAAATTAGTACTGTAATAAAACATTGTTTTTTTAAAAATCTTGTGTATGAAATAAATTAACATTTTTAAAGATTATTTTTGTGTTTATAAAGCGTACACCACTGGTTTAAAATCATTATTTGAATAATTTCTCTTCAACAATATTTTTTAAATGATGTAAAAGTGCGTAAGTATTTAATAAATTATAATAAAAATGTCCCGTCGTATAAATAAAACCACATCAAAACCGCCCATCGACAAATTTACAGTCAAACAAACATACGACCCAAACACAATAACACCCCTTTTTTGTGGGTCGGGAGTTAAAAATCAAAACTCTCATTGTCACTGATATACATAAAAAATATTATTGTTTGTAAAAATATTTTTTTTTGTATTCGATATTGTGCTGATTAATTCTAAAAAATTAAAAGTAAGTAGGTAACTGTGGCTAATTTGAAAATAATAATTAATTATTTTTGAATATTAGTTTCTATTCATTAAATATAGATATATATATTTTTTGAAATTCTTCAATTTTTCCAAAGTTCGAAAAATATTCTTTAAACGATGCGCCAAATAGAAAATGCAATACGCATGTGTACCCGCCCAAATGCCATCGCCTAGCGACGCCCGCATTCAGCGGCGGCGGCGTCTGCCATGCCGTCCCCGATCTTATGTCGGATGAACACAGTCTATCTCTCTTTCACTCTTTTGATTTGCTAATAATGCCCATCGTTTTATCTCAGTCGCACTAATAACTATAGTGAGTTTATCTACTTCGAGCACGAAGCTCTAATAAAATAGCGAAGCGAAAAGAAGTTAAAAACATGCAATAAAATCAGTATTAACAACAAAAATGTAAACATAAAAATCGCACACATTCTAGGTATCTATACTTTATAGTCTATTCGTTTCCAAATGAATCCCATTTGTACACAAGCCGTTTTCTTTATTTATTATTAATATTATTTATATTATTATAGAAAATTTCTTTTATAGCACCTTATTATTAATTTACAGATATGATTTAATTAAACAGGAAGAAAGGCTATGAGAATATATATTGTTTTTTTTTTTAAATTAAACAAAGAGTCGACGTTTCGGACCACATCAGTCCTTAATCATGACCTACAAAAAATGTTATAGAAATTACAGAATACAATTTTATGAATAAAAATATTAGGAAACGGAATTTGCATTATACATATATTTTCTTTTCCTAATATTTTCCTAATATTATATATTCATAAAATTGTATTCTGTAATTTCTATAACATTTTTTGTAGGTCATGATTAAGGACTGATGTGGTCCGAAACGTCGGCTCTTTGTTTAATTTAAAAAAAAAACAATATATATTCTTATAGCCTTTCTTCCTGTTTAATTAAATCATATCTGTATATTATTATAAAAAGAAAATTCTGAACGCTCCTTTTAACATGCTTGTGTATATTCGGGTTTTATCGGAACTACTCGGAGAACTGAGAAGTCCAAAAGCGAGGAACTGAACATAATATACCTATGTCTCAATTGGATTTCATCAACCGCTCGGCAAAGCCGAAAGCAAGCGACCAAGCATGTTAAAAATGAGCGTTGAGAACTGTTTCTTTATAATAAAAAAAACTTTTTAACAAAAAAAAATCTCCTTTAAAAAAGCCACTAAAAAGTGGAAAATAATAAAATTTTGCGGTTGGCACCAATTTAATAAAATATGAAGTCGGTTAAAAAGTTCCAATTTAATTAATAACTATTTTTTAAGCGACTTCATATTTTATTAAATTAGCGCCGACCTAAAAATTTTATTATTTTCCTCTTTTTAGTAGCTTTTTTGAAGGAGGTTTTTCTTTGCTAAGAAGTTTTTATTTTTTGTGGCTTTTCAATACGTAGTTCGCACGTTATTAACTGACCTTAGTCTTGAATTTTTGCTTACTAAATAACTAAAAAAACAAAACAACTGACATTCACCTTAACGGTATTACAGTCCGTTACTCACTTTTTATTAAATTCAGTCGAACTACTGAACCGATTCAAGTAAAATTTTTATAGGACCACCCCGGAGGTATGCCCTATTAAATAAAACAATAATCATCGAAATGGGTTCACAAATACAGGAGAAATAGGTGAACATACATTTATACATACATAAAAAAAACATAGGTCCCGAATATAGAACCTCCTCCTTTTTTGAAGTTGGTTAATTAATAATATAAACAATTCCAATTATTTCTTTTAATTCTAAGATACTTTTCCAAATAACTCAATCGAATTTCGACAGGGTCTGTCTGATTAAATGAATGAATTGTGGGTTATAGACGCTCGACAACAGAGGTCATTAGCGTCTCAGTCTGGTTAATATTGATTATCAGTACCCATATAGCAAATAACAAAAAAAACAGATATTTATTTGCTTCGACTAATGTGTTTTTTCCCGTGTATTGATATATTCCTGCGTCAATGATTGATGACACTGGCCATCTAGTGCAATAAGTGTGTGAGTCAATGGACGCCGGCGGCGTCCGCGACGTCCCCGAGCGCGGCCGATGTAACGAACGACGGCGATGTGGCAAGCAGCATCGAGCGCACACGCCGCCTCCTGGTTGTGTAAATGTTGTTCAGTTGTTCATCAATCGCTAGCCGACAGTTCGTATGCCGCACCGCCGTCGATGTCTCATTCAGTCACAGTCTGATGTCACCGTTAATACGAACTGGCGTGTGACTGTCTTACTAAGACTGTGCCATTCAACATAACCTACCACCATCATCGTCAACATTTAACAACAATTCTTGTACACTAAACTCTGGGCGTGTAACACCATCTTCTAATACTACTAACTAATTCTTCTTCTACTACTTCTTTAATGCTACTAAAACTGACAGTTCATAACCAAAAGTCTTCGAGTGCTTTTGGAGTCAGTGAAGAAGTGAATTAAAAATTAGCTATGACTGAAAGAATGTTAAATAAGTGGTTTTTCTTTTCAAATGGTGTTGCTATACTTGACAGTCAAAAATTATGTTTGAACCAATGATTAAAGGTTTAATAAATTGAAAACATAGTGTTCTTTTTCTTCCAATTGTGTTGTATAAAATATATTTTCCAGCTAATTAATTTGACACTGAAAAATCTCGAATGTATTGTTTGAAAAAATGAATGGGAACAAAATCAAAAAAGTTAAATTAAAATTTTAAAATTGATCGGATGTATAGTTTAAAATGATTGAAAGAAGGTTTACGATATTGAAAAATCCGTAATTAACCAATTTACATTTACGAAAAACCGTTTGTTTGACTAAAAGATATCAAAAAATGTTTAATTATAATTTATAAATTGCGTTTAATTTATAATAAACCAATAATCTATAATCTGTAATTGACTGAAATGTGATTTATAAAATTGAATGTTTAGCGATGTCGGTAAAGCTCTTAATGGTGATAAATGTGTTAGGATATTGAAGAACTGTCATCGTCTCATATTAACATGGAGGTGTGGTTAGCTGGAAAATAAGATAAAGGAAATATTATGTGATCCGTATTTTTTTTACATGTAACTAATTTATTGTAGATAAATTACTTTTCTTTGTGTGGTTAGAGTGACTAATGATGAAACATTAAAAAAAATATTAATCTAAGAAATACATAAATTTTTATTTTACAGCCAATAAAATAAAGTGATTTGACATACTAACCGTTATAACCGACACAGTTTTAAGTTAATTTTAACTGACAATTAATCTTTTTAGTAAAACTAATTAAAAGACCAAACTGATTATAAATGTGTATTGAGTGTCTATTAATTTGACAAAAACGTCAAATTTGCTTAACTATTAACAATTTTCCTGTTGTAAACCTGTCTTTACTTGTGTCGTAATTATAAAAGTGATCCCCCTTAACGGCTATAATAACCTCTAATGTTTATAATTAACTGTGTAGTGTTTACGACTAGAAAATCAAGCCTATCCCATATAAAGGTAACTCGACTGTATTTACAGTAGCGTACAAATTTTTATTGTTTGGGTGTTTCGTGTCACTTCGTTGATGCATCAATTATTTTTAGTAGGCAATACTTTTCTTGTTAAAACATAGCTGAAGGAAGATTTGGTTGAGGGTCAAAATAATGAAGCTTTACCAAAATATGGCTTGTGGCCAACGTTTCGAAATATTTAATTTCATCTTCAGGGCCTCAAGCCTTAAGCCAATTTCAATTTATCAGTGCACGTAACAAGGTTTCAAAATTGAATTATAAAAAGTTTTAAAGTGTGACAGTTTTGATAATTGATTTCATCAAATTTAAGTTTTAAAATGTGTTTGTTTTAAGTGATAAAATTGTAAAAATCATATTTCATGCAATTTAGAATTAGAACAATTTACCTTTATTTGACTGGCTTGAGGCCCTAAAGATGAAATTAAATATTTCGAAACGTTGACCACGAGCGATGTTTTGGTAAAGCTTCATTATTTTGACCCTCAACCAAACCTTCCTTCAATTATTAAATTCATTGAGTCAACACTACTATTATACTGAAGACATTAAAACATAGTTTAATATTTGAACTATATTACAAACCTCCAATACTCAGGTTCTATTCTGAAAGTGTCACTTGGATTTTCAATTTATAATTAAAAATAATTAAATGAATGCATAATGACTGCAAACAGTATATGAAACACCTGAGTAAGAACAATGACGTAACACAATGCTGTAAAAATGGATACTTGATCGTTGTATTCACCTGTTATGTTTACTTTACATGTTGAGTTGTCTGTAGTCTAGCAGTGGTGTTGGAATATTGACTCTCGCATGTAGTAGTTTTTCAGCGACAGAATGCTTTAAAGTGAGAAAGTCGATCGTTTGAAAATGTGTCACTGTATGAGTAATGTCAACGCAGTCCGCCGCGATAGTGGAAAGTTTAGGGTTAAAATCCCTACGGTGACATAGGTTTGAATTAATGAATTTTTCCTGATTACAGCATTGTGTTACGTCATTGTTCTTACAACAGGTGTTTCATATACTGTTTGCAGTCATTATGCATTCATTTAATTATGTATTTGTTCACGACGTCCGTGTTAAAAATTGTATTTATTAAAAATAATATCAAATTGAAAACACGTATTTGTACTAAATAAATTTTAAAAAAATGGGTACGTCTGTATCACGGGTACAGACAAATATGACGTAAATACCGGTAAACACAAATAATTGTATTCGTTGTCATGAAAAGGAATACATCCACTTTTATTTATCTTATAAAATCGAATATTCGTAAAATATGAAAAAAAATAATCGTATTTTTATTTTTTAAATTGTTATCCAATAGGTATACCTATATATTTTCATTATTAAATGAAAATGTTTGTGCCTGTCCGTAGACTCGCACTTTTCCACACGGTCACCCGGAATACTGTGTTTGAGACCTTAACATAGATATACATTCTGTGTTTTGTTTCACATGTCAACTACTCCCGGCTATTTCCATTGCATCTAATAAATGCCACCCCAGTATGAGGCATATTAGACGTTATTCACCTCAAAGAATTCACATCGGTGTATTTTTGCAGAAGATATTGTGAACAAAAGAAAATTCCACTGCAGACACAAATGTGGACAGACATACTTACACAAACACAGATGCATATCCGCTATGTCGAAAATCACTTTTCTTTACGTTTTGTAGTTCAGTAATTTTAGATTTCCACTGCGGAATAATTCCTAGTTAGCTGAATTTTTGTATACACCTTCGTTAAGGTGTTTTAAAAAATGTGTAAAAAGTCCCCATCGATATCGTGCCGGCGTTGTCAGATATTCGAGGTTCAAGTTCACACTACCTATAGACGATTTTTTGTGAATCTGTCGGTTCCGTTCCAATTTTAGTAAAAATAGTATATTGTGCGACTAGTGGGAGAAAGAGGAGATTCCTCGAGTGTGGATAAAACACACGAGTGGAATCTCCTCTTTCGACCAATAGTCGCACACAATATTTTGTTCAACTACCGCAAGAAATATGTCATTTCGTGGCTCTGCTGAGCGTGGGCGAAATAATGGGTGACCTGATTGATTGCATAAATGTTCCCCGTAATGAGCGTGGGCGAAATGCTATTTCGCCCACTAGTGGGCGAAATGGCATTTCGCTCACTCTGTACGATCAACAGTCAGAGAATTCATTATTTCGCCCACCCCTCACATATTTCTTGCGGGTGTTGAACAAAATAGTTATTATCAATCTTGTAGAGAACAAAATTCTCTACAAGTTTCGTGTAAACATTGTTTGTCTACGAATCATAGTTTTACTTATTTAAGTACCCGCGGCTTCCTCACCCTCGATACGTACATAATGGGATTCTGCTGCTTCCCGATGGCCTAACATAATGATTTGTACCTTTATTTTAAGTTAATTGATCCATTTAATAAGAATAATTAAGAGCACTGTGGTTAGACGTGACTAAACTCTTTATTATTGATCCATTAAAAAAAATCCTATTGTATTTTACCTGCATACGTTCGGTACTACCGTTAACTGGACACTGTATATCTCGTTTGATGAATTTGTACACCACTGTAGTGCGCATACAACATAATTGCCATGGAGTAATGCCATTTGGATATGTTTTACCATTCCAACTCCATAATGAATTGTGGATTAATGACGCTCGACAACAGAGGCCATTAGCGTCCAACTCCATAAGTGGGGAATGGTACTAATTTAGGTCAAAATTTACTTTTCATAATTTTACAATATTTTTTCTTCTTAAGGTCCCCGGAGTCTAAAAAAATACTCGTTACACAGTCAAACGGATCGAAGCCAAATTTTAAAAGGACATTTGCCACGTAAATAGGAAGACCCTAATATTTTTGGGGAAAATCGGCGCATGCGCAGAGGAAATATGTGTTATAACATGCTTTTTTCAATTACAACATTACACTTTTCATAACAATTTATTATTCTACTCATTTTTGAAATAAAGTTTTGTAAAAATTTTTTTTTCCTAAACCTTGCAGTTTCGTAGATATAAATATTTTGAAATAAAAAAAAACTACTGTTTTCATATTCTGAAGTAATTGAGTTGTCAAAAAGAAAGGAGTTACCTAACTGCTTTTGTTAATTTTTACATCATAAGTAACCATGAAAGCGAAAAACAAATGTCATAATTAATGTTTATTGTGTCAAAAGTCTGTATTTTGACGTGAATAATGTCTAATATCTCATACCGGGGTGGCATTTTAGAAATATTAGATGTAAGGGAAATAGTCGGAAGTGGTTGACATGTGAAACAAATCACAGCATGTATAACTGTGTTAAGGTCTCAGACGCAGTAAACCATGGTGGTCTCGTTGTAACGTATGAGTCTACCGACAGGTACAAACGCCAAGCTCAGGTTCGAATCCCTAAAGCTTCTAATAGTTTTTTTTTTTTTTTTTAATAATGAAAATATATACTACACAGGTATTGGATAACAAATTAAAATATAACAAGCCGTGAGGTGGGTCGTTTATTAGGACTAAAGTGCGACCCTTGAGGTCCACACAACGAACTTCCCAGTTTGATAAATATTTAATAATAATAATTAAATTAGATATTACACAGAAAAGTAATCATTTTAATCATTAAAACATAATTATTATTTATTTTTAACAATAATTAAAAAAAAAAAAACGGCTAAAGCGATTTTTATAAAATTTATGTCGGATCAAAATGACGTTAACACGCCTCAATTGAAACCGTAACGAAGTCGATATAATTTTTTATTCGGGAGATATTGTGTAAAATCTACTTTATTGGAGTCTATTTGGTTAAGAAAAAAGAACGGCTGAACCGATTTTGAAAAAATTTCTTTCAGATCATATTTACGTTAATACGCGTCGATTGGCACCCTAACGTAGTCGATATCATTTTTCATTCTCGAGATTTCGTCTTAGAAAGAAATGGACACATACGTACACACACACACACATACATCTTTCTAAAAATAGTGTAAAAATAGTGTAGTGACTTTGAAACATAAAAATTTGTTATACATTTTGATTTCGATTTTCGGACCCATTACAATAACAATGGGAAGTTAGAAAAATAAAATTACAATTATTTTATTTGTTATATTTTACGAACATTTAATTTTATAAGATCAATAAAAGTGGATATATTTCATTCCATGACATTTGACAACGAATAGAATTATTATTTGTCTTTAACGGTATATTCGCGCATCTGATGCCCGCGATACAGACGTACCACTTCTTTGGAGTTGGAATGGCCCTGTCGCCCAATTGGTGAATTTTTTGTATATTTTAAATTAAATAAAACACATTTAAATTTATTTCCACTAGTATTAAGAACTTTATTTTACAACAATTGTTCCACATAACACATTGGTTTCATCAACAATCTTCTTAAACTAAACTTTTTTATACTGTTTTTATGTTATAAAATTTAAGTATAGATAATATTTTTTTCTCAAATATGTTGGCATGTGTTATACAGTGCCTATACGATAATTATGACCCACATGTTGCTCTCAGAACGTCCTGAGATAAAATATTCAGTTTTGACCGTGTGTAATTTGGCAACTTCCACTGTTTCCATTGTTTCGCTTTCATACCCGTCCTTCCACCACGTACGTACTTCCACCATATTTACAATTCTTATTAACTTTTTCTCGGAGTTGTAATCTGTTAGCGTCCAGAGTAAATTACAATAATGAAGTTTTTTTCACATTTTTGATTTGCATTTAAAAAAAATTTAAAACTGTTTAAAACCATTATACTGAATTCCACACCTTGCAATAAAACATTGTGTATATCAATAAAAGCATTTTTTTTATTTATTGAATAATGCAATACCTTATGAGGATCACTTATAAGAAAACATTGGAAAATACTGTCAGGTTTGAAACTTGACACTCCCAATAAGGCGTTGGATGAGTTATCAGTTCCGGACTATAGTAGGTTTGGGATCCCCGCTATTAACGCTACTTCAGTGTGTGTCCGCAAACCAATGACCGTTCCTGTATTTATTTTTTAAACGTTTTTATTTAGCTTGACCCCGTATATTTGTTTGATTGTTTGTTACTATCTTTGTTTCAAATCTTGCGATAGCTTTTTCAACCACTTCTACTTAACCGATTGTTATGAAACTTTGCACACACACGGAGTTCCCGTGACAATACAATATTATGATAATTTCAACTTGGTAACGAGGGTCTGATGATGGAATCAGGAGGTGGACAGTTGTAAGGATGAGGAGTTTGCATAATGATACGCGCCAGAAATCAAACTAAAAACCAGAAAATAAAAATAGGTAAAAAAAACTTTTAAGCTAAACGGTTTTATTTTAAATCATCAGCTGTTCCAAAAACTAGAAAATAATTAGGAGACAAACCAAGGGGCACTTTGTGTCGCTTCGTCAGCGGAATAAGTAATAAAAACGTAGGGCGCATAAAAATCTGTATAACGACTGTATAATTATTAATTAAGAACGGCTTGTCTAGAAAAATGTGTTTCCAAGCCCACCAACAGAAATATTTCAAATACGCCCCACGTTTTTATTACTTATTCCGCTGACGCAGTGACACAAAGTGCCCTTTGGTTTGTGTCCTTATTATTTTCTAGTTTTTGGTACAGTTTAACTTAAAAGTTTTTTTAACTATTTTTATTTACATATATGAATAAGCATTGGCAAACAATATGTTTTGTTATTATGTTTTACTTTATGGAAACAATTATTTAATAGTGTCACTGTAGAGTAAATGATAACTCAGCCGCCGCGATAGTGGAAGATTCGGGTTTGAGTCCCGAATAGGTTTGAAATGAAATTTTCTAGTATTGCATTGTAATTTGTAACGTTACGTCATTCGATGAGTGTTCCTAAAAGTAATTCTAACATAAAAAGCATTTATTTGTATTTTAAATAAACATAAAGATTGTAAATAATCACCTTATATGTTACCTAAATGTTATGTGAAAGAAGTTTATTTGTTATAAAAATGTAACCTTTTGGAATGACATTTGGACGATGACGTTAATATCTTCTTTTATGTATACCGGGTGTAACGAACTTATTAAAGGTCGGACTCAAGGCACGAAAATTAAAAACAAAGTATTAAGAAAGGTTCAATATTTTGTCATAGCAGTATTAACTGAAAATAAAAATATTATTGTCATTTTCCAGCGTTAGGTACTGTCGTTATTTATTTTCATTTCATTTTAAACTGAAATTCACATCTGTGATAAAACTAATTTTTTTGCAATATTTAATTTAAAAAGTTTATAGTAGTACATAATATATAGTAACATTTCACATAAATACTACATTTCTGATGTGTAAACATCTTTACTTTTGATATTATGGCTACCGATATAACATATTGGATTTTAAAAACCTCTGGAATATTTTGAAGTCGCCCAATATCTTAAATTGGCTTGAAGCTACACTCAATACAGCGCCGAATTTAAGGCAGGGGAAGAGGGCCACGTACCTCGGGGGCCTCACAAAGCAAGGGCAACTCCGTTTCATAGTGAAAAAACGATTTCTAGAATTTTCTCAATTTTTTCAGAGGTCTTCAATTACCTGTCGCCTCCGGCCCCCGCCACACCTTTAAAAAAGGCGCAGTGTCAATTTTTTCATTCTAGATTTCATGCTTTTATACATAAGTAAACAATGAGGCTTTAAAAATAATTAATATAAGATAATATGACTGTTTCCTATTAGAAATCATTGCCAGAAACACAATGGCGTTTATTTCATTTCAATATGTTGACTATTTACGGAGATACAATTTTTTTAAATTTAATAGCTGCTTACGTCACAACACCCGTGAGCCGGGCTTTATAATCTTTACAACCAAGCCGCCTAAAGCACATATTACACTACCGGCTGCCAGCCGTAGTCGTAGCCGTCGACGGCTTCGGTTAGGAACCTTCTGTAGCTCTCGACCAATCAGCACTAGCCGTCAACGATCACGGCTACGGCTGAAAAATAGAACTGTTTCTATTTCATTGTCTACGGCTCCCAGTCGTAGCCAATCAGAGCACGATAAGATGACAGCTGATGTTTTAAGACGCATTTACGTCAAAAAGTTAGGTTACGTTTGGTTTATTTTATTATTTTTTGCGACATTCGCGTGTTGTTGGGATGTAAATTATAATAATACACGCACTCGGAATATCGCATCGACATTTTGACATTTATCTCGTCAATGTTTGTAAACAAATTCTTGAGTGGAGGGTAAGCGGTCGTTCCGCACCAAACTACACTGTGATTGAGAATCGTACGGCTGGGAGTCGTACGACTTAAAATCGTACGGCTGGCAGCCGGTAGTGTGATTTCTGCTTAAGACCCATTGTAAATAGTTACTCTACAGTGTAGAGTAAGCCGTGATATTCGGAGCATGTAACGGCAGCCACTCGAAAGGAAATATGAAGGTGCCCTTTCTAATGACATAATTTTAAAAAAAATGGCTGCATTAAATAAATAAATTCCTAGGGTATCTCAAGCCGCAGGACTATTTGTTGTATGTATGTAGTCCTAAGTGTAGAGAGTTATTTTTTCTGCCTCCTCATCGTCATAGCATGTCAATATGAATCAACAGACTGCCTATATCAATTCGAGACAGCAACTTTAGCTCTTTTAAACGCACATTGAAAAATTTTCTGATTGTGAATTGCTTTTATGATTTGAAAGAATTTTATGATTTCAATTAACATATACTTATTTTGACTTGTCACATACATCGTGTCAGTGTCGACTGTGATCAAATAAATATCTATCTATCTATCTATCTATGGACGTGTCGATTCGTTCTCGTTACACCCTGTATACACAGTGAAGTGCATTGTTTTCTAATATTAGCTTTATGCTATTCTCCAGTGTTCCATTCTAACATTTCACCGTTGACGTTCCGTCGAAGAACAATACTCCGCCTTCCTCTGCTACTTCTGACGGCCGATGAACAGAGAATGGATGCTGGAAGCGGAACGGAAGTTCTTTGAACGTTTTCTCACTCTATCTACTTCTGTCTGTCATTCGCAGTTAACAACTCTGATCACCACGTATGAATCTATGCTGTAAGTCACTTAAATAATAATACTATTTTTGATTTTGTCCATTAGTTGTACATACATTTTTCTAGAACAGTATACTTACAGCACTCTTTGCAAAAATCAATTAAATTATTTAATTGTTTCTTATAAAACATTACCAATCGCAAGAGATCAAAATAAGTAGGTATTGGCTGGGTGCGCGATGAATACGACATCTGAATTACTAAATCACACTCTATATCCGTTGAAGGAACGACAAATTTTTATAAATAAAAAATAAAAAAATTCAGATCGCTATAAAATATAAGTGCAATACCACATCTGCAAGAGGCTAATAAATATTACGTATTGTGTTGAATAAAAGTAAGTATAAAAAATTTTAATAAATATATAATACCTACATTTTATTTCGAATGTGTTATGTATCTACGTCCACTGTCCACTAGATGACAGTGGGAACTTAATATGAACAGACTGTGCGAATGTAATGCCGTCAGATAATATTCGATGTTGTAAATTATTGTCCTTAATTTATAGTTATTTTCTTAATAAATATTTTATAGATCAAATCAATAAATGTGTTTATTACATGTGGTATTGCACTTATATTTTTAGCAATCAAAATTTTTTTATTTATAAACATAAAATAAAACAAAATGGAGTAAGTTTAGCTGTCAGTAATAATATTAGTTATAATAGCATTAGAGCTAAAATAATCATAATTTAAAATTTGCAACTACTATTTCTGCCTGTTTTTCTACAATTAACTACACAACAACTATTATGCAACATTTTTTAAATAACTTCATTTATTTATTCACAACGTGAGTGTGATTTAACGCTTATTTCGTCCATAGCGTACGCTGCAGTCGATTCGGTTGTCCCCACCATATATACTCTACACCCAGCGAATAATATAATTTAAATTGTAGTAACACACTTGGTCGATTTATTAATATTTCAAGGAAGAAGTAAAAACAGGAGATCCGAAACGTGACTGTTTTAAATTCTTAAATTTATGTGTTCTGTTTTTTACTTCTTTCTTTAAGTGTGTTATCGAGGCTAAAATAATTGATTACCCTAGAGCATGCTTTTCAACTTTCGTGAAGCTCTGGAGATTTTCGTATAAAACCACCTTTTCTGGAATTCTTAAGTATAAGATTTTTATTTTGCCAAGACAAGTAATATTCATTAAACATAATTAAATATTAACAGTTAACACTTAATTTTGTAACGCACGCATAAATAAAAGTTTTTTGTCCAGTCCCCTACAAAATAGCAGCTTTTCATGCACTATAAAGTAAAATTAAAGAATTTTAATATTATTTCATATTAGCAGCATATCAACGATATTAGGTACTCCAGCTGGAATCGAACCTGCGATGTTGTGAATAGTATACAAGACAGATTACACGACTTATAGACGGTACTACAGACTACAGTAGCCTAGCATGTTCATTGAAGTTAAGTTTGCTACACAAGTGAAATGTATAATGACCTTAAAAAATGATTGCTGAAAATGTTGGCCATTCTGAAAATGAAGCACAAGAAGCTATTTTATAGGGTGTAGTATACTGTTCTAAGAAATGTGTTTTTAGTTGCATGTTTGTTAATTGTGCTTTTATAACAAAGCTTAGATAATTTATGTGAATTAAAACAATGCAAAATATGTCGTCATGTTATATCAAAAATAATAAAACCGAGCCTTTTAGGAACAATTTTTTAAAGTTAATTAAGGTAAATGATTAGCTTGTACACTCGAATTTTCTATGGAAGGCATATAATCAAAATGTTTTAGCACTATTCATGCATTTTTAAGTGGTTTATATTTAGTAGATACGTATTTATAACTTGAAATGTAAAAAATAATCGGATTAAAAGTAATAAAAAATATATTATGCAAATGTCATGAAAAATAAAGAATTACATTAATAATTCACTTGGCATAAAACTTTGCTTTCATTGGTTATTTATAATAATAATAAGATTACTGCATATTTTATGCTTTCAAAAATTATTTCTAGGGTGGCTTATTTTGGGATATTAAATATAGCAGCATTTATTATTTACGAAGAAATAGCTAACCAGTTTACCACTTAATGCATTTGTTGACATAGAATAAACAAATAGGTATTCGCTGTGAGTAGATGCATGGAGGGGATTTTAGAGTGACTGTTAGCGCGCAACAACGGATAAATACAGAAACATGCGGTGGGTACCTAACTCACTTCTCTATGGTAATTGTTAAGCATAAATACGTCATAGTAAATAATAAAATATAAAATAGGCCATGAAAGTGATATTTCTTATCAAAATAAAGTTTTGCTATGTTGTTTGGAGCCGGCTTTAGACAGCCAAAATCTTTCACGACATTTCACTATATAAGTATAGATAAATAATTCATGATGAAATAATTGATAATATATTAAAACTATACCATAAAACAAAATTGTAGATACTAGAGTCTACTAGATACTATTTACATTACAATATAATATCTATCTATGTTTATTTTAATTTTTTGAAAAATAGCACACTAAACAATAAAGTTCCATAATTAATAAGGACTGCATTTGAAATGTAATGAAGGACACGCAACGTTCAATTATTTATAAGTTAAAAAAATAATTCGAAATATAACAACGCAATCGCCTACGGATATATTTAGTCAATGAATTTGTGTTAGTTAATGAAATTGTTTTATGATCCACAAATCTACATACGCTGTTCAAATGAAATACGATTTCTAAAGTTGAAACCAATATAACTACACAGCGGAGTTTTGGTTATAAAAATACGAAAAGCAAGTTCAACGTTGAATATTATAGATTTCAACAAAATATATTTTCTCTTTGAATATATAAAACGTTTTATCATGGAACTTAAAGAATAAAAATTCATTGACTGATTCATGTACTTTTCAGTCAAAAATTTGTCAAAATAAGTCCCATTTTTGAAGTAAATACTTCCTTAGGCACGTTATGCACTTTTTGCCTGGGTACTAAAAATATGTGAAGCGTCCGAACTACTTCCGTAAGAAACTGAACTACTTCCGTAAGAATTCCAACTACTACCGTAAGAATTCGCAACATACTTATATCATAAAAACGACCGTGTACACACTGGCCAGCCATAGCTCAGTTGGTTTAGTCGTTGCGCTCTATGCATAGGAACCTGGGTTCGAGACCTGGTGGCAGCGTAGGACTTTTGGTTTTTTTTTTCTAAATTCTACATGATATTTATTTATATATATTTTTTTTTTGTGTTATATTCTTTCTTTGACAATAATTATATTTTTTTTGAAATCAAGGTGGGATTAATTAAAAATACAATTTTGGTATTTTAGTAATAAATTATTTTTAGTTCATAAATGCGCAATAATAGATGACACCAAAAATTAGAAAATCTGAAGTATTTACTTCTGTCGTGTGGTCATAAGCACACACCCATTTTTTTTTATTTGTAACGAATGTCCCGCTGTTAAATTATAACGGCAGCTAGATAGTATAGAATATAGATATAGGTACTAGAGAAGTTCTCTTTCTTCGAATACTGCAGGAACCATACTAAATTCCGGCACAAATCTTGTGCCGGATACAGAACCGGATCTTACCAAAAACAAGTTGGTTTAATTTTTTATGTTAATTGTTGGTCCAGATTTTTAATAAATAAAATACCAACTATACTTTATCTACTATGATGTCGTACCTATTTTATTTTACAACCGCACATTTTAAGAAGTAGATCCGTTCTGGAAAAGATCAGGCTGGATCCAAATTAGATTGGAATCCACTCGGATACCGGATCCAGATCCGGCCTCCATCTCTACTGGATACTATGAAGTTAATAATTATAATGTTTGAAGGAAATTCATCAACATAACAAGCTGTGAAATAATTGTGTCTTCTCAAATCCTTTCCCTTCGCCTAAAAACGGTTACCGCTCTCCCGACGCCATTTTTAAAGCAAAAGGGTTCGTGTAAACGCCAAACGAAGGACTAAGAATCACACTACAGATCATACAGGCGAATTTTTTGAAAAAAAGTTTTGGCTACGTGTGAAAGATTACGTAATTTTTAAAAAATTGTAATTTTTCCAGGAATTTTTTTTCCAATTTTTCGCCTAAAGGATCTGTAGTGTAATTCTCGGTTCTTCATTTGGCGTTTACCCGAACTTTTTAGCTTTAAAAATAGCGCCGGGAGAGCGCTAACCTTTTTAGGCGAGGGGAAAGGATTTGAGATGAAGAGTGCAGGGGCTAACTTCCAGTAGAAAATACTCTTAACAGTCTTAACTGTATTTTCTTGTTCAAATCCCTAAGATTTCTAGCGACATATTAACAGTAAAAACTATTTATTTGTAAACTTCGAAGGTTCGAAATGGCTAACTTCATTCTAAGCACCTGAGAACATACATTTATAAAAATGTTTACCCATTAAAGAAATTGCATTAGATGTTTTAGTACCCAGATATTATAATATATTGTCTTTTGAAAAACTAAAAAGTTTTTGAATTATCTAAATCGTAGCACATATCGAAAATATACGGTTAAGTTGACTCTAGTTTGTGAAGAGTAAAATTATTGCAATCTACAATATTGATGATGATTAAAAGAGGAATTAGATTTTTTTTCTCAGTGACAACAAGATCAATAAAATGCAATACTGATGTGTATTTACTGATGAACATATGCAAATATTTTAACATTTCTAATTCTTCCTTCAATCATCATCGAAAATATAGTTAATGCATCAAAACTACAATTTTTCATTATTAGATGTTTCTTAATATTAAATTTGATTGTAGATTTAGCGTTGGAAAAAATTCGTCCGCAGGATCTGTAGACTTATTGTGATTCTTGGTCCTTCATTTGGCGCGATCCATTTAGCTTTAAAAATAGCGTCAGCAGAGCCATAACTGTTTTCGGGCAAGGGGAAAAGATTTGAGATGAAGAGTGCAGGGGGTATTTGTAGGTATCCAATACTTTTAACTTGAAAATTGAAAAATAGGAACTGTTTACACTTCACAGAGCTTCTATATCCCCCTTTATGAAAGTTTAAGTCATAAATATATTTTATATACACTGCATTTATTTTATTTTAATCTTAAAAATAAAAAATTCAAATCTAAAATAAATTGTCGGACTATCAAAGAAAAATAGCGACACATTTTTCATAAAATCAACAGGTATTCTCGATACGTGTTTTGCAAAGTGAGTTAAAAATTGCGGTAGCGAATAAAAAGTAAATACACTATCATAGGGGTGCGGCATATCCACACGTCTGCACCTGATCTATGCTCATGAATTAAATATTTATTTAAGGGAGGTGGTCGAATTCAGCGGTTCTCCGTATATGTTCCATGGGTATGTCTTTACTAATTCACAACATTGTCCAGTGGGCCAGTCGTATAGTGGTCATAATATAATGCACCCATTTCAGCAGCTTACTTCTATCAATATGGATGGGGCAATGAAAATTTCCACTCTTTTATCGCAAAAAGAAAAAATATCATTTGTCATTTGTCTAAATGCTTTACGGAAGTATAAATAAAAAATGCGGGTCGCAGTGCAGAATAGTGTAGGTACCTATATTTGCTAAGAAAATTTAACAATAAAAAGTGGTGGAACCTTTGGTGTAACGATTCAAAATGTTATAATTTGTGGTAATTATAACATTTTGGAAGAAAATTTAAATTTGTTTTTAAACAAAATAAAAAAAAATCAAGAGGTGTCATGGGACACCCGGCAGAAGCTATGCTTTTTACGCATTATAGGTATATAAAACCGAATTTTTCAAAGCTATAGACAATACAATTGAAAAGTTATTATTTCACCGCCATTTTGAAATCTCATGCAATTTTATTTTTTTGTGTCCTATAAAACTCTTAAATACCAATTTTCAAAAAGATCGGATAATTTTTACAAAAGTAAGTAGGTACATATGGCCGCCATTTTATTTTTTTGTGTCCTATAAAACTCTTAAATATCAATTTTCAAAAAGATAATCGTCTAACGCGCCTATAAAAGCATAGCTTCAAAAATTCACATAAATCGAATCAGTGGTTCTCGAGTTATAAGCGTACAAAGGGACACACAGACAGAGAAAGCCAAATTGTTCAGTGAAACGTCGAGAAATTTTGGTCCGATCCCTACGTCCCGCCATCCGACCGACGTCAATAATTCAATAATTAGTTACAAGTCATTTTAACTCAGTAGGCCATGGTTTTTAAACATAAAATTCAAACATCAGCAGTCAAAAAATTGAAAATGACTATTAAAATAATATTTGAATTTGCATATAAATGTGTATAAAAAAAATAGCTCTAACGCGTTTTGTGAGGGTTTTGTGGCGCTGTGTGAACTGAACGACATCAAATGTTAAAATGTAATACAAAAAAATCCCCTAATTTTTGAAAATGTGTACACCTTTGACTATAAATATAATAATAACAAGCCGTGAGGTGGGTCGTTTATTAGGACTAAAGTGCGACCCTTGAGGTCCACACGACGAACTTCCCAGTTTGATAAATATTTAATAATAATAATTAAATTAGATATTACACAGAAAAGTAATCCTTTCAATCATTTACACATCAATAATTTAAAAAAAAAAAAAAAATAAAAAAAAAAACGGCTGAACCGATTTTTATAAAATTTATGTCGGATCAAAATGACGTTAACACGCCTCGATTGACACCCTTACGAAGTCGATATAATTTTTTATTCGCGAGATATTGTGTAAAATCTACTTTTTTGGAGGTTATTTGGTTAAGAAAAAAGAACGGCTGAACCGATTTTGAAAAAATTTCTTTCAGATCATATTTACGTTAATACGCGTCGATTGGCACCCGAACGTAGTCGATATCATTTTTCGTTCTCGAGATTTCGTCTTTGAAAGAAATGTACACATACGTACGTACGTACGTACGTACGTACACACACACACACACACATACACACACACAGACATCTTTCTAAAAGTAGTGTAAAAATAGTGTAGTGACCTTGAAATATAAAAATTTTTTTTCCTTTTTGATTTCGATTTTCGGACCCATTACAATAACTTCCAGTGGGAAGTTAATAATAATAATAATAATAATAGAATTTTATTTGCAGCGACCAACCGGTATACAAAACGTCAAAATACAGAATTCTTTACAATAGATCGTTGAAATGATATGGAACTTTAGAAATTAAGTATATTTTTAATTCATTTTTGAATTTTTCTGTGTTCTTTATCTTTTTCAAATTTTCATGTAACTTTAGGTACATTTTATGACCAGTGTACACAGAACTTTTTTCAAAAAATGTTGTTTTGTGTTTAATTGAAAATTCATTTTTTCTGGTGTGATAATGTTTGCTAACATTTTGATCAAAATAATCTAATCTGTGCATATGGCTTAATAACTCATATGCATATATTGCAAAGAATGTTAATATTTTTTTCTCACGAAAAATGTCTCTACATGTTTGTGTGTACTCCATATTGAAAATTGTTCTAATTATTCGTTTTTGCAATATAAAGATTCTATTACAATCAGGAGAGCGTCCCCAAATTGTGATACCATATTTAATTATTGAAAATACAAACGCATAATATACACAGATTAGACTATTTTGATCAAAATAATTTTTTAACAGCTTCAACTGATAATGACACGTATTTAATTTTTTACAGATAGCGTTAACATGTTCGTACCATTTTAAGTTTTCATCAAATTTGATGCCCAAAAATTGTATTAGGTTTGTTTTTTGAACAGATGTTATGTAATTTATGTCTGCATTGGGTGTTGTTTTAATCTTGAAATTTATGTACTTTGTTTTCTCTAAATTTATAATAAGTTGATTTTAGATATATAATATAATATTATGTAGCTATATAGCCAAAGGTGTACGCAGAAAAGAACAGCAAGGATCTTATTTTGGATGGGGTCTGGCCAACGCATTTTTATAAAACAAAAAAACATTACCTATTTTCATAAAAACTATAAAATAATAAAATCATCTTCTTTTTCCTTAATATTTAAAATAATATTTGATTCTCTTTCATGTCAGTCGTAGCGACATAGCAATTCTCTTTAATAATTTGTTTTCCTAAAAAAGAAATGAATTTAAGTAAAAGAAAATATAACAGAAATACGTTTTATGAAAATGAGAAAATTAAATACTTACAAAATCAATCATTCTTCGTTATTAAAAATTAACTCGGAAAACGCGAAACTGAACTTATAAACCGAAGTCAATAATAAAATTGACAAACCGATCAAATTTCAAACCGACAATATTATATTAAATAAACAATATTATTTCAAATAAGTAAATTTAATTTCAGCTTACAGTTTAACATGCATAGCCCTGCGCCCCCAGGAGTTACAACTAGGCAACTGTATCCTGGGAGAGAAATTACCACCACCAAAAAAAGACATAATATTATAATAATTAATAGTCGGAATTATTGCAATGAAATGTGGACGAACGAATGAAGTAATATTAATCAACGAATTACGAATTCAAAAAATATTAAAATTATCTAATCTATATTTTTTAAGTTAATTTTTAAAAGTCAAATAACAAACTGCAAATATTAAAAAAAACAGTAATCAAATTATCGCTACTTTGTTTAAAAAACAAGCTAATAAAAAATCATTGGTAAAAATTATTGAAAGTTTATTTACTGATTCACAAAATAATTGACTTAATTAAAAGTGAATTAAGGGGGTGTAGTTGTCAATTCTTTCCATCGTTGGGCAGGTCTAATCTGACATCGTTGGACGTTTTTTCAATACCTTTTCTGTACGACTAAGTGCTTATTTAACGAAACGTAATAAAATATATATACGCAGTCTAAAAAATACCATTTGACCCCCACAATGGTATATTTTTATAAAAACTTATTTTAGCACTTTTTTATAATTTCAGCCATAAACAAATAATTTTTAGAACTCTTATTTTATTGTAGAATATAGACGATCGACAATTTAGGTCATTAGCGTCTTAATTGCATTATATAACATCACCAATTCAAACTAAACGACACCAATTAGATGTCCTCTTTATACGAATTTGAATTTTGGAAAAACATACTGCTTAAAAAACATCAACGACAAAAAAAGACTGAAAATTAACGTCAAAAACCTGAAAAAAAATCATCAGAGCGAAATGAGAATTATTAGTTAGACTCTTTGTCTGTGAAAAGCCTAAATCCACAAAATTTTACACGGAGTTAAGGACAAACAGCCATCGCCCTTCACAGCGGGCGTCGGCCCTCGCTCCGGTCTCAACGACTGTGCATTTATTGATGTAACTAGACTTACAGCCGTTGCGACAGAGCGTAAGTCCACTGTTCGAACGAGGTTGTGGGACAACTTTTTTCGTAAGGCTAAGTAGCGTTACGAAACGAGGCGTCCCAAGATCTAGATCCCTAGATGCGGTCCAACGCGGATGTCCTCCCTATTCCTAGAGACCGCGGAATGCGCAGCTAGCTAAAGATTAACAATAGTTGCACGACGTACCTGATGCCTTCGCAACATCGTATGCGAAGACAGACAGCGCACGCTGTACACTGAAATCCGATAACAAATTAGACAAGTGTTATGTGTGTTCGATTTTCGATTTTCATAGAAAACACGACAAGTGAGAATTTTCCTTTTCGAAAACACAGTTAACACGATTTTCACGGTGGACGATACAACTATTGGCTTTCGCTTGGAAGCTAAGGCAGTCTCAACCGAGCCAAGACCTAAGATTTTAAGGGCGGACACCATCGCAGGTGGTCACTAGCCGCGCTGTCCTGTCCGACCTACACGCGTAAGGACAAAGTTGGCCGAACGGCGCCCTACAGCTATACCCTAGCATCTAACGTTCCATTTTGAATTGGAACCTCTGTGGAAAGAAACCCTAAACTCAGCAGTGCAAACAACCAACAGGCCGCCCTCTCTATACGTATTTCATCGAAGTCTATAGAAGTTACAGTTAAACTGCTGCAATAACCTGAAGCTAATATCGAAAAAACTTCAGTGTGTGGTGAAGTGTTGAAGTCACCTATTCTGTATCGCATTTCAAAATGACAGATCAATTACTTCAGAACAAAAAACAGCTGATTTTTTTATTTTTAAAATATTTACGAAACTATACGGTTTAGAAAAAAAAATACAAATAGTACTTCATAAATACTAAACCCCCATTAAATTTTTAACTAGCTATACTGAAGTTCAGTTGCGATACAAAAAGGTAACGTAAAAAATATTAAAACAAAATATCTGTAGATAAAATTGAACTGCACGGAATTTATTGGTTGATTTTATTATTGACAAAAACATTAATAATGACTAAAAAAAGAATGTTTTGTTTATAGTTTAAATCTTAAAAAACGCGACGCGAACAAAAGAGATGATTCCGACAAAGCATTTTCAGAAAAGTACTGCAACAACGATGCAGTTTAAAGGTTTAAGTGTACTTTAGAAGTAGAAGATAAAAATGAATTACACTTATTTTTTGGAAAACATTTTTTATATGATAAGAATCTAATCATATTGATAATTTATTGATCATTTTCATTGTTAGTATAAATTATAATAATTATTCGTAATTTCTCACAGATAATCTGTATTTTGATTACAATTTTTTTAAGATGCACGTCCGTTTATATAGTTCATTCTGAAAATGCAGTTTACAAAAATATTGAAAATGTAAGTGTTCACTGATTTGTGAAAGTCAAATGAAATAATTTAATATTACAAAGTAATTAATTAATAGAAAAAAGCTTACAACTTGTATTTAATTTTGAATAAAATATTACCATTATATTTAAAAAAATTTGGCAAAGTATATCAGTGATCACTTTTCTACCGATTGAGCTTAAGAAAATCTCGAATCCCAAAACCCCTAGCCGAGCCAACTTTAAGAGACATTGAGCCGATGAAATATATAATATTTCAACAGACAACTTTCATAAACACGGAGGATTTGTTGACCCGAGCTCATAACGGTAGACAATTTAAATAATAATTAAAAAACGCTCACCGATGGATGACTAGTAAATATGTCAGAACCTGAAAAAAGAGAAAAAGTGGTTAATATTTGTATTAATAAGAAATAGAATTCTTAATTTCTAATTCAGTTTTACTTTACAAGAAATGATTTGACATTTTTTATTCTCATTTTTTACAAAATAATTTTTACAAAAATAATTACACATAGTGATTTGGTGATCAGTTGAGAGTTGATATTTTTTTACCATTACTTAAATGTAATTAAAAATAAAAAATATGAAAAGAACTTAGCATACCTATGACAGTTATTTGCAGAGCAGAAGAAGTTGTCCAGCGATGCCTGAAAACGAGAAGTTAAAGCGCGCACTACTGTTGACACTTATTTTTAAACTTCATCCCTCGAGATAATTTAATTTAAATTATATGAATACGTGTTTAAAGCGCGCACTACTGTTATGAAACATTTTTTTTTTTTTAATTCTTGATCTCGATCTGCGATCGATCCAACGGTTGGCTGCCACTGGTGCTGAATTTTAACGTTTTTTCGATATTTTTCTACAGTATTTTTATTTTGTTTAATTATTTTATTAATAGTCACAAATCGCCTACATCGAGTTTTGATATGAACATCCGTCGTCTTAGAGAGACAAAGACCAAAGTCTACTCCCCGTCAAGACTTTCGCAAATGTTTCAAAAAATTGCAGCCTTCCCTTTGCGTCATAGCACCGTCTGGTTTCCATGACACAGCAGCACCTCGCTGTTCAAATTACCCATTTTATTTACTCTTATCTATAACCGCCGTCGAAAACGACAACCTTTCAAAGATATCTGCGAGATGCATCAATATCGACACTACCGCACTTGAAAAAAGAAACCCGATAGCCTGCACCGGCGAACTGCGGCTCACTACGCGATACGATAATCATCGTTCAATTTGCATTGATATGTGACACATTTGATAGAAATTGTAAATTATAGACGCTCGATAACAGAAGTCATAAGCGACTTGTCGACACACTTGATAAAACATGTCAACTGTCCCATTAAATTACCCCAAAGTAAAAATTCTGTAGCAAAAACAAAGAGCGAGGGTTTTCCGTTACGTTAAGTGCTATTATTTAGATAAGAAACTGAACTTAAGCTGCAAATTGAACAGATTTTTGACCTCTGTGAAAATAAAATACAAAGCGAGTACAAAATCATCACAGGAAGAATAGCATAGCGGAACACAATCTTTCCCGAAACGAAAAATGGACGCTTCGTTTATTAATAATTATATTAAGATTAACCTATACTTAGTTTCATTTCACGTTAGGCAGAAAGTACAATTTGGGAGAGTTACCCAAAATTTACACAATCTAAAAAACTTGCAATTACTTTTTGAATTAATATTCTATTGACTTTTTCGAGACAACTTTCATTTTTATTGAATATTATATAGGTTCACTTCAAAGTAAAGTGAACGTCTGGCACCGACCTCCGTTCTGGTTATCTCCATTTTGATATCATCGCATGGGGGGACCACCCTCCCATACGATTTATCAGAATGGAGGAACCACCCCTACGTGCCAGCCATTCCTCACCACAAAAAAAGTGTCAAACTAGCCAAAATAAAAAGAATATGAAGATCGATAAGATTACATAAAATCTATACTCTAGATTTTATAGAAACGAATTAATTGAATTTAACTTAAACTGCAAATTGAATAGATTTCTGACCTCTGTGCAAATTAAATACAAAGCGAGCACAAAATCATCACAGGAAGAATAGCATAGCGGAACACTATCTTTCCCGAAACGAAAAATGGACGCTTCGTTTATTAATAATTATATATTAAGATTAACCTAGGTATACATATTTTTGATTTCACATAAGACTGAAAGTGCAATTTGGGAGAGTCTGACAGTTTCAACAGCGCAAGAAACACGTGGCAAAAGATATTATAAAATGAATAGCAAAAATGTGAAAAATGAAATGCTGTTTTTGTCATGCGTTAGAAAAATTAATCATTTAATTTTCAATTGGAAATCGAATCCAATTTAAACAAAAAACTTGCAAGTATTGAAATTACAGTACACACAACATCTAGTCTAGTCGATTCCTTCAGTTTTGATATTATTTTCAGGGATGTATCGAGTTGTCATTCAAACAAATTTAAAATTTGAAATATTAATTTCACTTCAGGAGGATGTTGAACCCACATAATTCATTCGACAAAGAAAAGCTGAGCAGAAAATTAGTTTCAAGTGATGTAAGTATCTCCAAGTCGAAGGGGTATAAGTTTATGATCGCAATACGCCAGCTTATTAAATGACTTCTCAGGCACTGTACCGGTAGCACGATAGTAACTCTAAATAATATTAATAAAACAATAACCATATTATATACACTATTGCATATATAATATTATTAATACACATCTCGATGTCACATCTCGAAGTATAATAATAAATCATAATATTAACATTATCAAATACAACACCTAAGGGCGCCCCAACCTGTTCTAATATTGCAACAGAACTCTATTCCACACCGTTCCTCAGCGAGGTAATTCACAGGGAGCAAGTGAACACTCATCAATTCAGAGTATCCGAAAATGAGTCCAAACGGAAGTGTCGGATCGGCTGTCAGCAACGTCCACTTGCCCAAAAGCACACCCAATGAACACCTCATTGCGGTACGACAGCTCGCACCCCACTAAAGTGGCATGCAGGATTCGGGAAGAAGCGCCGTTTGAGGCGACCCTTCAAAACCTTTCGGAACACCGTCAGACGCCCAACAGTACAAACAATGAAGCTACTCAAGGACGGGGCCGAGAACCCGACCTCAAACTGAATCGATTGCCTGGCCCGCTGAACGAACCCTTCCACCCCATGAGGCCCCGCCAAGTTCCGATGGGAATGTTGTATCTAGTCTTAGATCACTTATACTATGAATCTACTATAGAAATACTTGTTGGCACTTATTTTAATTTGTCGACGCAGCCATTCATTTGTAAAATGTATAATGAAGTTCAATAAAATTTCAAAAAAAAAATATTTTACTCTAGTTTTTATAGAAACGAATTAATTGAATTTTGAAGCTTTTAGTCCACAATTATAAAATAAACCCATAGTAAATTTTAGTAAATTACCTGTAAAAATTTAAACCCATCCCTGTTATATAAATAAAGATACAAAGATATAAATTTTATAAAAATGTTTGAAGATCCTTTAAATCTAATAAGCCTATCTACTTAAGTTCAAACAAAAACCAACATACAGACATACAGACTAGACAGACGAACAACAAAGTGATCCTGTAAGGATTCCGTTTTTTCATTCTGAGATACGGATTCCTAAAAATCATTAAAATTATGCACTGTAACAAAAAAAAAGCAACATTATGAGAAAAGAAACGTCACGTGGGCCGGGGCGACACTTTTTTTCCATAAATGTCACATTTTATTCACTAATGTCCGATAACAAGAGAGAAAAAACAAATAAATATATTTAAAATTCTCTTGAGTCATAGTTGATCGACTATAGATCATTAGCATCCGAGGTCGAATTCTAATCCCACCTCCACTCATGGATGTTTCGTGATGTCATTTAAATTAATTTAATTTGATGTAATTAGACTCTAATAACCTCAACTGTCGAGCGTCTGGTACGACTTCCATAACGCTAAATCCATTTTCGATGTAGGTTTGGCACCATGAAAACCGAGCATCAAAGTCGCACCCCGCATGGTGTAACGCCCAGTATCTTCGAAGAAAACATCACGGCGGCTCCACGTTGTTTCCTGGAGCTGAAGAACTTCAGCACCATATGGCCATTGTAACTCTGAATTCAGTCTGGGATTGCTGGACCCATGTTGTGTCTTTGTCAGCAGTCAAAGCAGATGTATCCATTAAAGCTGTAATTATCTGAAATTGCAAATAGCCCAAATTTACAAAAAAATATTATATACCCTTTCCGAAAAACATCAGAGAATCTGTGAGCGAACAACTGAAAATATTACACAAATAACAAACATTTTTGACGAAATTTATAAATAATCGTTGCTAAGTTATTTTTTTGGGCCCTCCCTTGGTCAAATTGCGTATAAATGTAACAAAAATTAGTTTATCAATGTTTAGTGCGTCACCGTCACGCAGAACTATCGTAAGTCACAAAATGTCAAAAATGAGTTATATAAGTATCTATGGTATAGTAAAGGCCTGGGCACATTAGCGCAGTGGCGGTGGTGATAGCGGTGGCGTTTGAACGCAACACTAATAAACAAATTGACACGCGCATGTATGTCGCCGCTAGCCAGCGTTAAAGTGTTCTGGTGCAGCGTTCTATGGCGCGGTGGCGGTCAGACACAACTTGAGTTTGATCGCTGACCGCGTGTACCGACGTATAGTAAACGTTATTGTATTGTTGAGATGGCGAATGACGAAGACAATTTTACTGAAAAATTAATTGAAAGTCACCGCAAACACCACCGCAACAGTGTAGCCTATTCAAAAAACGCCACCGCGCTAATGTTCTCAAGCCTTTATGCGCAAAAAAGTTTAAAACTTTTTAATTTTTTTTTGTCGGTTAAAAATTGGCCATTAATGCATTTTTAGACCCTAAAAATGGCTCGTAATGCATTTTTAGACCCTAAAAGTTGGCTCGTAATGCATTATATACAGTAAATCGATATTTTACGTGTTAATTTTGGCTTAAACAATTAATTTATAAATTACTAATAATTTAAAATATCAACAAAACCCGTATCACAAGACAACAGGACCCGGATCTTCATATATGGAATTTCGAAATTCAGTTTAGGAACTAGAGGGTTCAATAGAAACATTACGTCGAAAAAGATCTCTGGCTTTGCAGTTATCGAATAAAAATTCTACGCAAGTTACATATATTTCTCTTGCTCCGCAATTGGAAAAATAATCATTAAAAAAAATCAAATTAGGGTCAATGCACACGTGCTATTTTTGTATCAAAAACGCGCGATTTAGAGATACTGCCTATACATCGCGATTAGATGATTACTCGACTACTTGAAATTTCTCGCGACACATCAATTGCGTATTACTATTTTAGCAAAGAGTGTGCGCCTTGACGTTTTTCAAGCGACTTAATCGCAAAATTTCGCGACAAAAAGCTAGCAAGTATGCACTGGTCCATACATAAATAAATAATTTAGATTCGCGATCAACAAATATTATGAGATGAACATTTTTTGCAGATAAGCATTTCTAGCGCGTTAAAATAAGATGTAATGAAAACATGTTTTTCTTAAAATTTTAACGGATTAAAATGCAAAAATAAGAACTAAGAATATTCTGAAAAGAGAGAGCTAAAGTGAGCGCCTCGTAGGGGGAGAATTTCTCGCAGGGAGGGGGCAATAAATCATAAATTCTTAACACCCGGGCGAAGCCGGACGGCATCACTAGTATAATATATAAACTATTCACATCGTGACAGCAGTACACTTTTGAAAGTTTAAAATATCCTTGTATAAATAATACTTTGATCAGTCTTTGCAGAGAAAAAATTCTGAACAACTCTTATGAAAGAGTGATTTCTACATTTAAAAGTGGGAGCTAAATGCATTATTTAAAAGAGCTGAAAACGAGTCAACGTGGGTTCTTTTTATTCATTCTTCTTTTTTAACAGGTAGGCACCTGAACTAAACACTAGGTATGATAGCAGCCACTCGGGTTTGTGTGCTGTCGAGTACTTGAAACAATGACTACAGTGGAACGTCGTTTTTCTATTAACGCGAACGAGCGGGTAAAGGCTAATTCTTACGGCTAAACCACTGAACTGATTTCCTTTAAGCCCGACAAAGGACATAAGTTATAACTAGCTGGCCGGGCCGGCTTAGTCCAGGTACAAATCGGATTTTTTTTATGTTGCTATAAACTTAATCTTAATATTAGAAATGCGAAAGTTTGCGTCTGTCTGTGTGTCTGTTTGTTACCACTCAGCTCCATAACGGCTGAATGGATTTTCATGAAATTTGGTATATAGTTACTTTAGGTCCTGGAATAGGACATAGTGTAAAGAATGTAGGTATAGTTCCTATGGGATAGTAACGAAACGTAACTCTACAATTTTTTTTGCATTTTAGCACATTGGCGGAATTCTACTAATATTATAAACACCACCAGCCCGGCATCGCTTCGCAGGGGGAGAATGAGTGAGTAATGTATTAACTATACAGATTGTATCAAATTAAAGGTGTGCATTTGCGTTCTCTATGTAAGACAGAGATCGATATATAAAACAGTAAGTAATAATAAGTAGTGTTGCCGTCTAGATCTAGACTTTCTAGACTCTTGTCTTGTCTTGTCTAGATTTTCAAGACAAGACTTGCAAAAGTCCTAGAAATTTTCAAGACAAGACAAGACTTGCTTTATCTAGATCAAGACTCTTGCCAAAACTCTAGACAATTTTCAAGAGTCTATAGATAAACTAAGTAGTAGTATGTAAAGGTTTACTTTACTTACTACTACTAATCTAGACTCTTGAAAATAATCTAGAGTCTTGATATAGGCAAGACAAGAGTTTGTTAATCTAGACTTAGACTTAGTGAAGTCATGATATTTCAAGATAAGACTTAAGTGAAGTCTTGTCTTGATATTTCAAGACAAGACAAGATTTTGAAAGTCTTGTCTTGTCTAGATGGCAACACTAATAATGAGGTAAATAATCACTTTGGGTACTGTAAATAAACCATATTTTATTTATTTGAATTTTTTCACGAACAGTAAAAATCGCTTTTAAATCGGTTGATCCGTTTGGGAGCTACGATGTCACAGCAGACATACAGATACACACGTTAAACTTATAACACTCCTCTTTTTGTCGGGGGTTAAACATAGCCATTTTATCAATAATTTCAGTAGTCGAGTAACCACAGTAACTATTAGCGATCACTTACCTCATTCTTACTTATTGTTTCATATATTAATCTCTGTCTTACACACAGGACGCAAATGAGCACGTTTAATATGATAGGGGTTTTATATTACTGGGCACAAAAAATCGAAAAATACGTGAGAGGAGCCACGGGTAACGGCTAGTTCAACTATACAAGTAATCATTCAACTATTTATTATTTAACGACGCACGATATTTTCACGTAGAGGTACATTGAGCCATTCAACACGCGGTACCTAACTTACTAAACCGTCAAAATAAATTACAGAGAACATATAATACGGGGTTTATGTGTTTTTAATATGAGTGTTTCGCGTGATTTTTTCATGGTCGTCTGAATAAAACGAAGCAAAACCGCAACTCTAGAATATTTATGTGATTCTAGCGTAACAAAGAATTACATTAAAGATATTTCATCAGTATATCTGTGTTTTTATATTTATTGATTCCTTTTTGGTTGACTCTTAAAATTAACAAATAGTTGAAGTAAGCCACATTAGCCTAATTTACATCATATACAGAATGTTCTAGAATCTTTAAAAGTCGTTGTGGATGTTTTCATAATATTCATCAATGACCTAATGAGTTTTTTGCAAGCAGTTCTTGAATGGCCAACCATTTTATGAATTATTATAATTTAAGAATGTGTTATAATAGCAAGTTTGCGCAAAGTAATTTTCCATTAGTCTATAGTTATTGTGAATTAATAGTGTAACGAAGCAATTTTAAAACTCTGCGTTTAGAGTAGAGTTATATAAAATTCCTTAAAAACTCTTTACGCTTTACATCAAGAGTTAAAATTTCTAAAACCTAAAAATTGAGAAATCGAGTCAGGCCAAATTGTTTTCATAAAGAACAACGTTATGTCAATAAGTAATGTATAGGAGAACATACTGAAAGTGAGGTTAGTCACAGTTTTTCGCCATTCTCTCTTCATTTTCAAAATGGACGTTTAACATTGAGAAATCGAGTCAGGCCAAATTATTTTCATAAAGAACAACGTTATGCCAATAAGTCATGTATAGGAGAACATACTGAAAGTGAGGTTAGTCACAGTTCTTCGCCATTCTCCCGTCATTTTCAAAATGGACGTTTAACATAACATGGAACAGTTTCATTGGCTGACGCTATTTTCAAACATAGAAAACAATTTTCACGTTACTCTTGTACATTTTCGTTTAATTATAATTATTATAAGGATCATTTTTATAAGCTAAAAATTGCAGTGCGCTAACTCTATATTCTATAATATTATTTTGAGGTTCTAAAGGCTGGTTTACACAGTCTTAGTATTTAAAAGAATTTGTAGATTATAGACGCTCGACAACAGAGGTCATTAGTATATAGAAGAGTGCATTAGAAGAGTGTAAACCGTCGTTTTACTGATTAGTACTACTCGCCTCTCCACTAAAATGAAATAGAATCGGTTTCTATTTTTGGTTTTAGTGACACGGCCCTCCCGTGTCCGTCAACCCCCACGCGTTACTCGCCTCGCTACTCTCCACAGTGTAAACAGTCAAATTAGTGCGAGCGCAATAGTATTTCTGACGAAGAAATGGCACTGGAACAAATGCACTAATTAAGCACTCGCCGATTTTAGTTGCACTAATGTACTCTACTAAAGCACTAATACCACGCGTGTTCATCACATCGGCCTAAAATTTTTGAAACCAATGAAAATTCATTCACACAAAAAATCTCATGGGTGTCTGAGCACCCACGTAGCCGGCGCGTATATTATTATTAAAAGCAGGCTACGGACAAAAGCGATCGACTAATGCAATTCAATGTGCGAACTTCTATCGTAATTAAATCTAGAAATGAGAGAAACCTTTTATTATCCAAAGTTTACCTTAATGGTGTTTTATAACATTCACAATTTATTTAAAATTGAATATTTCAAATCAAAACGTCTATTAGGAGATATATTTTACAGTAGCGGTTCTCAATCTGTGGTACGATTCGTTGAAGCGCATTCATTTATTAAAGTTGATCTACGCTATTTAAACAACATGTGACGTCATTTAGCTGCGCTGACGTCGAAACTCGAAAGTACTTTGGTAAAATATGTTCTTTGTTATAGCGCGTTTACACAGTCGCTCGAATGGCGAGTCGAATCGGAAGGCGAATGTGTGGTCGGTTCACTCGTCATTCGCGTCGTCACTCGTCTCGCCGCTCGTAGCGCTCGCGTTGGAAGCGGTCTTTCGGGACGAGTCAAAGGCTTGTAGCGACGACTGCAACGAGGGAGAACTCAGTGTTTACACATTCGCTGTTCAGTTCGTAACGAGTGCGTTTACTTTTAACTCATGTTATTTTCGTATAGTTGAAAAATGGAGTGGAGTAATAGGCAAGTACTAGAATTTTTGGAACTCTATTCAACTTTTCCACGAACAATTCCCAGATAGTTGTCAATACTTAGCAAGTGCAGTGCGACTGCTGCCACAACTTCCACGTCGTCCATTCCCTTCGACTAGTCTGAACACAAGGGCACTGTGAAGTAAAGATAGCCCGTTCAGCCGGAAACTGGGAGTTTCGGGTTCAAGTCCCAGCACTCAGCAGTCGCATTTGATTTTTTCTTAAATATAGCCTTGTAATAACCATCTTAACTGTCTGATATTCTGTTATTCACTATAATATATGTTAATACGTTGTGGGTACGAGTGGTTTAAATCGGAAATTGTTAGCGATGTAATTTAGGTTAAATACTTTTATAATTATTACACATCTTTTGATAAAATAAATTAGTCTATTATTCTGAGACATGAATTACATTCTAAGCGAAAAATAAACATACTTTTATCGTCAACTCATCAGACCATCAGTAGTAATTCGCAAAGCAAAGTTGTCTGTGAAGCTACTTTTCCATTACTCCCGGCGTTTTTTCAAAGGAATACTCTATTTTTCTAGTCACTAACATTCGTCGTTCCAAACCAGTGCCTCTACAAAGAACGACAGAAAACTGTTATAATAAAAAAAAATACCAAACATAAATTCTAGAGCTTTTTAATTAATTTCATAAAATACGCTATGAATAATAATGAAGACATTCGACAATGTACAAAAATAACGATATTTTTTTAAGTTCGTTAAAAATGAGTTAAAATACTTTTTGAAGTGTAACTTTTTATGCGAGTTCGGGTTCTGCGTTAAATATTCAACGATGTAACCATGGTAACAAAAAAAATCAAAAATTACTTTATAAATGTCAATTTGTAACATTTAGATTTTACTTTCACTTCTGTAGTGTGAACTGCATGGTCTCATATACTATAGGTAAACTAAATTTTACTATGTTAACCTTTGAGTATTGCATAAGAAGTTACACTTCCTCCGAGTGTCGCAACTTTTATTGATATGATATTGAACATTACTCGCGGCTTCGCTGGCGTTAATATAAATTATGACAAGAACCCTTTGTCTTAAACCGAGCGTGACACGATAAAAACTTACCTACTCTATATACTGTAAGTTCCAATAGTTCAGTGTATCAAATGTCATTAAAATCCATCCAGGCAGTGGCGCATCTACATAAGGACTAATAGGGCTTAAGCCTTGGGCCCCCAAGTGTCAAGAACCCGCAAAAACTGAATTATTATCATACATTTTTAACAGGTACTTTTCCATTATAATGTTTGTCATTCAACACCATTTCTTTTAAAAAAACTTTAACAAAAAAAACCTTCAAAAAGCCACAAAAAAGTGGAAAATAATAAAACTTTGAGGTCTGCGCCATTTTAATAAAATTTGAAGTCGGTTAAAAAGTACATATTAATTAAATTGGCACTTTTTAACCGACTTCATATTTTATAAAAATGGCGCAGACCTCAAAGTTTTATTATTTTCCTCTTTTTTGTGGCTTTTTGAAGGAAATTTTTTTTGTTAAAAAGTTTTTTACTTTTTAGTTAAAGGAATCACACGCCGTTACTCACTTTTTATTTTATATTAAACCGATTTCTTACGCTGTGTGATGTGTCAAAAAGTGACATTTACCTTAAAGGAATCACAGGCCGCTATTCACTTTTATTAAAATCAGCCGAACTATTGAACCGATTTAAGTAAAATTTATATGCGACCAACTTCGAGGTATACCCTATCCAATAAAAAAAGAATTTTCTAAATTGGTTTATAAATGACTGAGTTCTGAGGTAACAAACATAAAAAAAAATACAACCGAATTGAGAATCACCTTCTTTTTTTGAAGTCGGTTAAAAATCAACTACAATCGATTTTATCGTTTCGCAGAATGAAAATTCTATAAGTAGTTTTTAAGAATAAGTGTAATTTGGCACACTATCCAAATTACACTCATTCTTAAAAACTCAGAAAAACTAGTACCTATTTACAGAATTTTCATTTCCATTTGCAAAACTAAATCGATTTATGGCAACATATTTTCAAGTACTTAAAAACTGTATTTTCAACGTTCTAATTTTTGTGAATGAATAATCGTTAAATTAAGTACTGAATGACAGGTCATTTGTAATTTTATTTACTGTTATAAAGAATTGTTCATTTTGTTATTGTATGCTGACATTTTTTTACTGGGAATGTACGCAATAGATTACTCCATAGTGTTCACAATTCATTATGTGCATTAAAGCTAAAAATTGTACAATCAAAGAAGCTCTTTGCATAACGCTTATGTAGACACTTTCGAGTACCTATATTTGTTTTTACTTTTGAGCGACTACAGTGAAGTTCCAAAATTTAAGATAGTGAGACATGACGTGTCGCTCGTAACAACGTTAATGGAGTGGCAAACCAATGTAACAATGTATGCATAAACATCCCATGCATAAAAACTGTGCCGTTTATATAAATAGTGAAATATAAGTAATAATTGAATTTTTTTTTCGTACTGGAAAGCAGCCAATTATATAATTGTTTCGAAACATATTGGAAAAAATCATTTTACCAACCATGGTCACAGTCAGGATTCTAACCTGAACCTTTCCACTTTCGCGGCGGAATGAGCTTACAATACTCAACCGTGACATGATTGCTAATTTAATATTCTCCTTATATGCTTCAGAATCAATAGATTTTCACTACACGCGAGTGTCAATTCATATATGCTAATTCAATAGCTATGATATTGAAGTGAATCCTCGTACCAGCGAGAGCCCAACATGAAAGTGAAAATTATTTCGAACACCCTTTAATTTTTTCGAAAATATTAATTAATTTGCTTTTTTCCGCAAATTTTAACACCCCGTATTTTCGTAACGAAAAAAATAGTTTATAAAGCAAACTACCATTAATTTTCCATGTAGAATCACACTTTTAAATATTCGCACATCATTAAGGAACACCCTGTATATTTATAGTTCGATTTTTGACTAGTTTTTTCCTGTTATTTCATCCGCGTGGATAAGTTGAAAAATACCAATCATCATCGATTAAATTATACGCTGACTTCAGCTAAAAAACTTATAATGCAAATTGTGCGGAGTCGTGGACAAAAGTTAATATTTCATAAATCGACTTCATTGATGACCTTACAGTATGCCATCATCATTCATTTGCCTCAAAAAATCCAGAAAAGGCAGTTTATACTGATGGAACGGAAATCCGCGGTCGATGCAGTTGAGCAAGAAAATCAGTACGCTGGAGTCGTACCGTTTATTTTGAAAATGGACCACTGTGCAACGTGCATAATCAACCATTTAAATGTGCGACCTAGTTTTTATTTCAATCCCTATACAAACGTATCTTTTACAACCGAGAGTAAACAATTTCTTTTTTATGCATATGTTATGTAACTAAAGTTTTTTTTAATTAAACGTTTGCTAAATAATAATTCCTTTTTCTTTTGTTTGCATTTTGTTTAACTTTCTGTGTAATGCGTTAAAATTCTAAATATTTTTAACCGACTTCAAAAAAAGGAGGTGGTTCTCAATTCGGTTGTATTTTTTTTTATGTTTGTTACCTCAGAACTCCGTCATTTTTAAACCGATTTGGAATTTTTTTTTTTATTTGAAAGGATATACTTTCAGATTGGTCCCATAGAAATTTCATCAAAATCAATTCAGTAGTTCGGCTGATTTTAATAAAAGTTAGTAACGGCGTGTGATTCCTTTAAGGTAAATGTCTCTTTTTGAAAAATCAAAAACTTTTTAACAAAAAAAAAACCTCCTTCAAAAAGCCACTAAAAAGAGGAAAATAATGAAATTTTGAGGTCCGCGCCAATTTAATAAAATATGAAGTTGGTTAAAAAGAAGATATTAATCACTATTCTATACTTTTTAACCGACTTCATATTTTATTAAATTGGCGCAGACCTCAAAATTTCATTACTTTCCTCTTTTTAGTAGCTTTTTGAAGGAGGTTTTTTTTTTGTTAAAAAGTTTTTTTCTTAAAGGTATAGGTACAGTGTTTTAAAAATGTTATTTTTAATATAAGAACCCTACAAAGAATTTAATAGTCGTTCCTACTTGGATAAGATAAGGATTAGGCAGAACAAAATCACAATTTTATGTAATACTTACCTATATTTATTTTTGCGCCTGAAATGACGCATGCTGACTGCTTAATAGCGGTATTATGACGTCACACAGTAAAAGATGAACCTTAATAAACGACGTTGAGAAACACGTGATCGAATTAGGCGTTCGTTTGTTTAGCCTTGTTGGTTATGTTTATGTTTACTAACCGATAACGGCTACACAGTACTAAACATGAGCAGGAAACTGAGACAGAAAGCGCGCGGTTAGGTTACTTTGGGTAAGTTCGGTTTTGTGCTCAGATCGATCCGAGCGCTCTAATGTGTTCGAATTTACATTAATTTAACATTATTTTATATGCTCTGAAAGATCTCTAACCTGCGCTCGGATCGATCTGAGCGCAAAACCGAACTTACCAAAAGTATATCCTCTTTTTCTACCTTGCCGAAAAGCTAACAGTATATAGCCTTGCGGCCAGAGTGAAGATGTCAACTTTTAGAGCGCTTTTTAAGTGCGTTATTATTATTGGCAGCTTTTCGAAGTTTGAATTATCCTACCTACACGCAAAATAATAATTCGGCAAGCGTATATAACTTTTACATATATTCTAGGTTAGGTACGAGTTCTCTAATAATTAAATTAAAAATGTGCGACGGTTCCATTCCGATTATTTTTTAACCTTTTCGAAAGAATAAAAATTTTTTTATACACGTCTTTAATCGTGCTATTAATACGTTTGAGTTCTAAAGATTATGCAATTAAAATTAATTACATTTTTCGTGGGTACATCATCTTCATATTTAACAAATTGGTGCAAAAATTGTCCCAAGTTAAATAAAGACGTCCTTACGGTTTTGTTGCCTTTGCAGGCTACCGTATTTATATTTTATTAATGACGTGGTAATTAAAAGTGAAAAGGGTTTGTGCGTTGGGAAATTTCATTAATTATTTGTTTGTCGTCAAAAGAGAGTAAAAGTGGTATATACATTCATATAAATGGGACTTACCACGTTTTTATTATTACAATAATTATTTATTCATTGTTATGTGAGAAATACAAATAGGAAATCAAATGGTAATAAAAGCAATAGTGTTGACTGTTGTTTATTTAAATTTTATAGCACGGTTTTATAATTGTTTTGATTTACAGTATTGATAGTTCAATATCTGGATGACGGAGCTTTGCTGGGTTGAGTTCAAAAAAAATAGTACTTAAAGTTCCCATTTCATAAAAATCGTTAGTCGTTTTTAAGAAAAAAAATTACATACCTATAAGTAGATATTATTATTATACGTCAGTATACCTCATACTACATAACGTATTTACCTAGCTACATATTTTATATAGGTAATATAAAAGTAAGATACCTATTTATTTAAATATTAGTTAAAAAAATAACAACAATAAAATCTAAACATAATTATGTAAGTATAATTATGTTTAGATTTTTTGTTGTTATTTTTTTACTTTTCAAATAATTATTGATTATTTTAATAACTTAAAGATTGACTGTCAGAGTAATTTGACATAAATAATGAAAACAGTTTGTTTTTTCCAAAACCTACTCACCATACGACACTGTTTTATAACGTTAAAAAAACTGTTTTTTAAAATGATAAAATCGATAAGAAAACGAATTTTTCCAGGGATGAGACCTAGCTAGATCGATTTTTTGCCCCCCGAAACCCCTTTCGGTAAATTTTATCAAAATCGTTAGAGCCGTTTTCGAGAAAATATTTATATAGGTACATAGGTACATATATACAAGATTTGTTCGTTTAATAATATAGGGATTCCATTGATTTTATAAGTTTACCTAATTTTCCATCAATATCTATTTAAAACTAGGTTACAACTGATAGGGTAGGTACCTATCAAGTTTGATCGATAGATATATAAATAGGAGCAGGAGAAATGTCTTGATGCACTTAGGCCTAGATCCCGAACAGTCCTTGGGCCCTCTAAATTTCATCAGAACCGGTCAAGGTGTTTTCGAGTGATGTTTGCAAACAAATTAAATTAAAAAAATCAAAAAACCCGACTGCGTCAAAAGCGAACTAATAAGATGGATACAAGATCAAATGATAACATGCAGCGGAAAGCATCAGATATTTCGGTTTAAGTTGATACTTTTGACGTAATCGGGTTTTTCGATTTTTTAAATTTAATTTTTTATTTATATGTCTTTAAAGTCTTTTTAGTTTTTGAAATCGTCTAAACGAGACCTTTCTTTTGATACCCATATCGATGCGTTTAGAAGGAAAATTACTTTCACATTCTGATAAAATGGCATCTAGAGTCTACCATATTGCATTTTCTGTGATGTCATATACCCCGTCATTATCGGGATTAAGACGAATCTAATGAGCCCTCATTTATTAAAATCCGTCCAGCCGTTTGGATGCTACGAGGGAATAAAAAATCCCACATACATACTTGCATACATGAATATCTATATAAATAGCGCGAAAAACATAACCCTGCCTTTGCTGTCGCGCAGTCGGGTAAAAATAAAATGACAGACAAAGACTCTCTAAAAGCATACTCCTTGTCTTCCGTATCATACAATAATATCTGGGTGGCCGAGCTTTGCTCGGATGAGTTCAATAAAAACAGTACTTAATATGCTGTGAGATATTATTTTCTCAGAATATTATTCCGAAACGAATTTATATCTGTAACATAATTTAAAATAATTGTTTCTGATATTTTAACTACCTATGTGTATTTTTAAGCGTAAAAACTAAGTATCAACTTGAATCAAGCATTTTTTCCTGTAAACATTATTTAGGTCGCCATTTTCAAATCTACCGCCGTTATTGTTTTGTTGACTGAAGAACTCGCAAAAACCGATTTTCATAGATTGAATATCTTGTAAAAATGTTCGAATCAGATGAAATTTTGCTCGCCCGTTACCATTTTAACAATCCAATTTTAAGCATTAATACCAAATATCAACTTTATCGAAGTACTTTTTCTCTGTGATGTCATCTTAACAACTTCCAGTAAATTTCAAATACTTTTTTTTGCATAGGTACCTACTGAAAAACTCACAAAAATCGATTCTTTTAATAACAAACGTCAGACTAACCTGCGCAAAACTTTTTTTGCATGTATCTTCACCATAGTTTTTAAAAATCGATGTGTTTTGATACACATGCCTGCGGCGCTAGAAGTGCAGCCCTTCGGGCCGCCGTTTTGTCATTATTTACATATTGTGCAAGACACTTCTTATATTAGTGTTCATTTAAAATTTTAACACTTGTGATATATTATATAAAATCTATGTAGAAATAGACTTCGAATCAATCTGACTTTAATTGAGCGAGTTATAATAAATAAAAAACACCTTTTTTTTAATTGCTCCCCTCTGGAACCAAAATTCCTACCTAGATCGTTAGTCGTTTTGGAGAAAAAAAGGTCTAGGTAAGATTACGTCATACTACATTTAACGTACCTACTTACCTATACATATTTTATATAAGTAATATAAAAATAACATACCTATTTATTTAAATATTAGCTAAAACTACTTACATAATTATGTTTAGATTTTATTGTTTTTATTTTTTTACTTTTTAAATAATTACTGATTATTTTAATAAGTTAAAGATTGACTGTCAGAGTAATTTTGACATAAATAATGAAAATAGTTTGTTTTTTCCAAAGCCTACTCACAATACGACACTGTTTTATGACGTTAAAAAACTGTTTTTTAAAATGATAAAATCGATAAGAATTTTTCCAGGGATGAGACCTAGCTAGATCGATTTTTTGTCCCCCGAAACCCCTTTTCGGTAAATTTGATCAAAATCGTTAAAACCGTTTTCGAGAAAATATTTATATAGGTACATAGAAACATATATACAAGATTTACTCGTTTAATAATATAGGGATAGACCTTTTCACGACTAGTTACGCGCAAGCGCCGTCGCCATGGTTATGATCGCCGCTTTCAGAAGTTTCGTACACTTTTTGACGCAATGACTAGGTCAGAAACGTTTTTCAATGTTAATTTAGATGAAAATGTTACTGACGGTGCTAAATTAATGCATAAAACAGTGAAAGAACATATACGTGCTAAATTAGGACGGTGGTTGAAGTGCCATGGCCGGAAAACTGGTGGAAGTAAACGAAAATTGGTTGAAAGGTTATAGAATCCTACTTGTCATAAAATGTTTATCGTAAAAAGTTTATCTTCAAAACTACTCAAATGTTTTTCTAGGGTGTTGTACCACTTCTTTAAATAATATTTCTTATTTAATTACTATTTACTTTTTTCAAAATCAATCACTTGCCATCTGTCAATATGACACGTCTCTGAAAAACATGGCGGAATTGAGCATATGCGCAGAAAAAAAAATTGATAATGATTAATGTCTATACTCTATACCTGACATATTAAGCCCCCTATCATTTTAGACGCTAATGACCTCTGTTGTCGAGCGTCTATAATCTACAATTCAATTCAACCCTATCATTTTATTTTTAAGACAAATTACACTGATGAAGGCATTCCCCGTAACTGTTTAATCTTTTTAAGAAACTCGCTACGAATCTCTCGCTTTTTTGTAGTAAGTATTTCTTTTTACCGACATCGGCAAACGCTTTACTTCTCTGTGAAAAAAAAAACAAATATTATCAACAAGCTGACAGACTGTTGTTCACTCTAAAAGCAAAACCGACGGATACTTTGATCTGGCAAGTGATTTACCGTTTGACGAAGGGTATGAGAGAAAGAGATGCGGAGGGGGCGCAGCACACTGCCCGTCGTCGTACTGATGAATGACCGAGAGGGCTATGAGCTGTAATTGATCGTTTAACAACATTGAATCGGTCGTTTTAAATCGGAGATGCCAGAAAACGGGAACAGGGCCGTTCAATCGTTAAACATTCCTCACAGTCTCTGATAAATTAGTCAGGGTTTGACTTGTACAAAATAGCAGCAGCTGACCGTTCAAACATATGGAATGTTAACAACAGATATTGAGAGGTTAAAGAACGAGTAATCATGACCAGGAATATTTGCTTTTTTATGCAGGCACAGATATAGTAGTTTCCACTTTCAATATTATTCAGCAGCAACAATTTTAATTCGTTAAAAATATGATATTTCGGAACTGGATATATTAGGGTTTTTTTATCGGTTTCGGTTATGAATACGAATATGAAATTATTTCTATACCGAATGTTGTATACTTATATAATTATATAGGTATACCTACATACAATCTACTATTAATTTCTGTCCATGATTACAAAATAATTAGTAAAAAACAAAATCTATTGAACATTTTTTTACGATTTTAGTTTTTAAAGATTTAAGTAGGTACGAATTAAATCTTTAAAAACTAAAATCGTAAAAAATGTTCAACAGATTTTGTTTTTTACTAATTATTTTGTAATCATGGACAGAAATTAATAGTAGATTTATGTCTAGATACGTAATGGGGCATATTACGGCGAGTAATCACAGTATGGAAAAATGAGCGATAGCGAGTTTTTACAGTCACACGAGCTGTAATACCATTACGTACGAGACATATATGGTATTTTTTGCCATACCTACTGAAAAATACCTACTTTCAGGTCATTTTTAAAAATTCTGACAGTCCATTTGCGTCGCCATCTTTCCTTCCAGTGTGCCGCGAAGTTCGTGCAAGTAAGTAATGATATAGGCGCACGCAGGCGAATAGAGCGAATAAACAGAAGTTGCTATGGCAACCGTTATTTTCTGCGCTAGTGAGAAAGTAAACCATTTTCCGCACATCTGCCTGTTAAATGGGTCATTAATGGCCGCTATACATACATCGAAAGTAGCTATCTTGTAGTGGGTATGGCAAAAAAGTAATAAAAGTTTAAATTTTACAATACCTACAAACAAATAATAAACCCCACTGCACTGACTTTATCGCTTAAATGCATCGAATGACAAATGAATGGTAGCATACTGTAGGGTCATTAAGGACATATCGAGATAGATTGCAGATTATAAACGCTCGACAACTGGAGTCATTAGCGTCTAAATGACATAAATATAATATGAATAAAATCATTCGATTTTCGTTTATCAGTTTTATATAGGGGGAGTATAGGAAGAAAATAAAAAAAAACCTAGGAATCTCCTAAAAATCCCAAGTTAATTTGTCACCGAGGCCTCTGGATATACGGACGGATGGACGTCCAAAGTTTGTTTTTTCCCATTGGAATTTGCACATAGGTATATCTGCTCACTCTCTCCCTTCATCTCTCCCTCCTTTTCTCTATCCCCCTCCTTTCCCCTCTCTCTCCCTCTTTCCCTCTGCCCCTCTCCCTCCCCTCTCCCCTTCCCTCTCTCTCTCTCTCTCCAACCCCTCTCTCTCTCTGTACGTTCGTTCGTTCGTACACGGACCAATTTCATTCGACACATAATTACATAATGAACACATTATTAGGTTTGCAGGAAATTAGTGGTTTTTTGTTTATAACAAAAAAACTACTGTAAAATTGTTGTAAAATGTTGTCTCGCATATCTCGAGAACAAAGAATGATTTCAACTCCGGACCAATTTCATTCGACGCATAATTGCGTAATGAACACCTGCTGATAATCCTCGCTAATAACAACATTGTTTCTAATAATGTTCATAAATCATAATTTCACTATAAAATAATATTACTGATGATGCCCAAAAAGGCGAAACGTTTAATATAAATATAACTCATTCAAATAAATAATTTGGCTGCAAAAAAAATTTTCCAAAAAAAAACCTGCTGATAAGGTATTCAGAAAATTTGTATTTGCGGTATTTTTATAACAAAAAAAAAACATGTTAACATATTGCAAATATTCTCTACGGTAGACTGGTCTCTAATCTTTAAGGGCACCCAGTGGGAACTTAGCAGTCTGGTTTTAGCCACACACCAAGTCTCTTTTTTAAATTGTAGGTATACTAAATAATTAATTTAAATTTCTTAATAATAATCGAACGGGACTTCTTTGGCTTTCAAATGACACCTCAAACATCGCGTTATATCTTTATTTTTTTTCCAAAACTATAGCAATTCTGCTTGTTTTAAAAAAAGTGTTACATGAGTAAGTCGAAGTTAGTGGCCTATACCCGCGAACATAGACGTAGTCCTGCGTCAAAAGATACACTCAATGTGACGTTCAGAAAACAGAACCGAAGTTATAGTCCAAGCGGCAGGTAATAAATGAAAGGGGTTACCTGGAAAGTATTCCGAAGTTAATGATATTTTGGTGTGTTGTTTGCGGGTACTCTGTTGAGTAGAATGTGAGTTTTCGACCTCGAGGACCCTGTGCTAACGTGGAGGGAGCCGAAAAACCACGAAATTTTACCACCTTTTTTGCTTTTTTCGAAATCTCTCAGAAACGGTCGACTTAAGCAATTCTTTCATTATGTACCTAATGTTTTAAAGAGGATTACATTTCCTACAATTTTCATTCCCACAACTTTTCTGTGGTACTAATGGTAAGAGCGCTGCAGCTTCTTGAAAATCACCCGCTCCGCTTTTTGTAGCATTGGTAACCAATGTGTAACATGTGTATTTTCAATTTAAAGTTGGATGAAGAAGAAAATAAATAAAACTATTGAAAAGAACATTACATTTTAACCATTGGTTACCAAGGTTACAAAAAGCGGAGCGGGTGATTTTCAAGAAGCTGCAGTGCGCTTACCATTAGTACCACAGAAAAGTTGTAGGAATGAAAATTGTAGGAAATGTAATCCTCTTTAAAACATTACATAATGAAAGAATTGCTTAAGTCAACCGTTTCTGAGAGATTTCGAAAAAAGCAAAAAAGGTGGTAAAATTTCGTGGTTTTTCGCTTCCCCCCACGTTAGCACAGGGTCCTCGAGGTCGAAAACTCAGATTCTACTCCACAGAGTACCCGCAAACAACATACCAAAATATCATTAACTTCGGAATACTTTCCAGGTAAAAAGTACCTGACTGCTGGACTATTGTGACAGTTCATAATAAGAGGGAGTCAGTATTTGCCAAAGTTTGATTTTACATGATCAAGTTCTATAAATCAACACAGTGTACCAGACTAATAAGCACACTTGTTTCGGTATCAATTGTAAATCTTTTCGGACAGTGCACTGCCCAAGTCAGGCAGATGGTACCTACGTGACTATCTCCATCTCGAAGCGGGTGGTGGCCTTATCGGCTGCCGCACGCCGTCAGGTCAACGTCTGTCCGGCAGTCGATGGCGTGACGGTATTACCGACACCGGATATGACACGTGTCTCGCATACGTATGTCTTGTAGGACACACGTGTACACAACACCTTACAGACTGTTTCACAAAATACGACAATCACAAAAAAATGTGATACTTTATTTTGTATTGAGTTCTGACATTGATATAACGCTGCACACCTACTATCGTACGTCTGATGACATATTTGTTGAACCTTTTTAAAGGTCTGCATTTCATTACGTGCCAGGTCGCTGTGCGTATACGGTCGTGACATAGTGTTTTTGACGTAGAACCATAGAGATATCATAGATATAGAGGAGGGAAGCCACCAAAAAAAAATTCGACTGATGACCAGTCCTATACTTCCCACCTAGTAAATATTTGCAAAAAAATAAACACTCTTTTTTTATTCTTTGAAAAAAAGCATGGCCCTCTTTTTTGTTTGATGATCTACTGATGGCTAGTAATATAGCAAAAATCATGGTTACCTTGATTTAGGTACAATTTTCTTTTTTTAGTAAAATATTTTTTTCTCGAAAATTATACATTTTAGAGAAAAAAATATTTACATTTTTTTCATATTATAACATCTAGAATTCATTTATATATTTTTACTTCCCACCTCTACTCTATGGTAGGGAAGTAATGGATTCAGTCCGAAAACAATATTTCGAGATTTTAACAGATTTTCACGTTTTGAGACCCTAGCAATCGTTTAAGATCATTTTCTGACTGATGTCTGTATGTGTGTGTGTGTGTGTGTGTGTGTGTATGTGTGTGTGTGTGGTCAATTTTTCGCCTTCGATATCTTAAGAACGGAACAACATACGGGCATGCCGATTGTTCTATTGTGTTTATCAGCCTTTAACTTAGTACTGATTAGATTTTGAGTCAAATCGGTTCAGTGGATCCTGAGATATTCAAAAAAACGTTCTCAATGTCACGTATTAACATAGGTAAAAAAAATATAAATGGATTCTAGATGTTATAATATGAAAAAAATGTAAATATTTTTTTTCTCTAAAATGTATAGTTTTCGAGAAAAAAAATATTTTACTAAAAAAAGAAAATTGTACGTAAATCAAGGTAACCATGATTTTTACTATATTAAGCTACATCAGTAGATCACCAAACAAAAAAGAGGGCCATGCTTTTTTCAAAGAATAAAAATTAAATTGTGTTTTAAAGACCACCAACAGCTAAGGTTATTTGGGCCTAGTCAAAGAATAAAAAAAAAAGAGTGTTTATTTTTTGCAAATATTTACTAGGTGGGAAGTATAGGACTGGTCATCAGTCGAATTTTTTTACCTATGTTAATACGTGACATTTAGAACGTTTTTTTTAATATCTCAGGATCCATTGAACTGATTTGTCTCAAAATCTAATCAGATCTAAGTTAAAGGCTGATAAACACAATAGAACAATCGGCATGGTCGTATGTTGTTCCGTTTTCAAGATATCGAAGGCGAAAAATTGACCACACACACACACACATACAGACATCAGTCAGAAAATGATCTTAAGCGATTGCTAGGCTCTCAAAACGTGAAGATCTGTTAAAATCTCGAAATATTTTTTTCGGACTAAATCCATTAAGTACTTCCCTACCATATAGTGGAGGTGGGAAGTAAAAATTACAATAATTTTATTTATTATATTTTACGAAAATTTGATTTTATAAGATAAAAGAAAAGTGGATGTATTTCTTTCCATGACAACGAATACAATTATTTGTGTTTAACGGTATTCACCATCTGTCTGTACCCGCGATACAGACACAACCCATTTTTTTGTATTAAACTTATACTTGTCGATGCAAAAGATAAAGAAATAAGACCAAAAATGAAACTTTTGCTTTAAAATACCAATTTGAAATTTCCCGATTTTGCAGTAATGATTTCAAATTAAGTAGGCGAAAAACAAAACACTAAAAGAAGTGTGCTGTAATAAAATTGTCAAAAAACTTTTGTACTCGTAATTGGCGCACATAAGCATTTTTACAATAATTAAAGTAAAAATGAATAATTACTCCAATGAAGAACGAGTTTTTATGCGTAAGAACATTTTACAGTGTTGTTAGTTTGCGGAGAGTTAGAGATTTGTTTTCTATTAAGTTTAATGGCACACAACCAGTGGCGTAACCTCACTTCGCGGGGCCCAGGTGTAAAATTTTTTTTGGGGCCCCCCTCCCCCACTTTACCCAACTAAGAAAAATTTCCAATTATTCATGACATCATCATCCCATCAACATTTGATTGTATTCTCAAAATGTTCTACGTCATATAAACGACTCTGTAATTAAAAGAAGTTCTACTGCTATTCTTCAGATAATAATATTGCGCTCTTTTATATTTAAGGATAAATAAATTTCATATTAAAAAGCAATTGATTGAAACAATAGTATTTGAATCTAGAAAGTAAATGCAATCTGCGCTTAGATCATATATAACTGGACTGAGAAAAAAATCGAGTGTAAGGATTAATCAATCAGTAGTTGACCCAAAAATTGGGGGCCCCTCGAGGTTAGGGGGCCCCGGTGATTGCCACCTGGAACACCTGTGGTAGATACGCTACTGCACACAACGTTAATTCCCTATGTTCGACTTTGAGACCGGACACCCGGTATATACTTAGTAGTTTTCTAAATAATCAAAAATTAGTGGGTAGTGGGTACTAGGTGTTAATAACTATTTACACCATGTAACATCTAAAAAACAATTGCCTCAAGCACTTTAAGGCTCGCTGCTTTGTTCTGCTCTAGTCTTGGGCTTGCAAAAAGTGTAAGACCAAGACTTCAAGATCAAGACCGATTTTGCTCATCACGGCAACAATAGTGTAGTGTAATTTTTCAAATCCCAAAAGTTTTTTACTTGCCATCTGCTCACTATGGCACGGACAGTAATGGCGTCAGGTCGGACAACAATATTTCGAGATTTCAAAGATTTCTCGACGTTTTGGCACCCTAGTAATCGTTTAAGATCATTTTCTGACTATGTCTGTATGTGTGTGTGTGTATATATGTGTATGTGTATGTGTATATATATATATGTGTATGTGTGTATGGGTCAACTTTCGAAAGAGTTAATTGAGTAGGCACGTTGCAATCCATAACCGCACGAAGCCTATTTAAAATGGGCCCAATCGGACCATTTTAAGGGTGGTTTTTAGGGGTTGAAAAATGTTTTTAGGCCCAAAAATACCGAAAAAATTGTCAGAATCGTTTCAAAATTGAAATTTAACTCTTTAGTAAAGATTAAAATGTGCTGCTAAAATTTTAATAAAATCGCCCCGACAGGTCCGGACTTACAAATTTTATGAAAACACAAGTTTGCGGATAGTGATTTACTTACTGAAGGGTGTATTTAATTTGGTACAGAGGTTGCATTGATAATAATATTGAAATTAAGAAAAAAAATATTATTTTAAGGGATGTATTAAGGGGTCAAATTTTTTATTTTGTTCAAAAACAAACTTAAGTTTACATAATAAAGCCACAATGCCAGTATTAGCAAATACACTATATTGTCGGCAGGGTTTTGGCACTGCGACCCGAGTTTTTTTTATCTTGCCAAAAGTCTAGTCGCAACATTAATTTACCGTTCTACATCGGTGACAGTGACACATTGTCCATTGGTGTGAGAGAGTCAACCATACATTGTTCAACAATAATAATTGTTTCCTGTGCGGTAATTGTACGCACGATCAGACAGAATACATACACAGATAGAGAGGATGGTGTCGCGTCGCGTCACGCGCTGTTTACACAATGCGCATTGTCAATGTTACCAACTGTTTCCGGAAACAAAGACAAAATACCTATCACTGTCTACTCCATACATCACATACACTCTATGTCTCTGTCTGTCTAAAATAATGTATGTATTTCAACACAAAACACCGTACTGCAATTCTCTCTATAAGCCTTGACTCAAAAACAAATCGCTTCGTTTCATAATTAAGGCTTAACTATATAATTATACTGCCGACAGGTTAAAACCGAGTTACGCAAACTGATGAGCCGGGGACGTCCCAAAAGTGTGGGGAGAGGTGAAAAATATCAGAGGCAGATCAGATTTTTTGAAACTATGCTTCTATAAGCGCGTTAGACGATTTCTGGCAGGGGGAAAACTTGTAGGTTCGCGTCACGGTGTAAGCCGTCACGCTCGTCACGGTGTGAGCCGTCACCCTCGTCACGGTGGTACTTTTGTAAAAATTATCCAATCTTTTTGAAAATTGATATTTAAGTAGGGCATGCAAATATTTGGATGTTTCAGGTATTCGAATATTCGCTCAAATTTTAGTCAATATTCGAATATATTCGAATAATTGGTAAAAATAATAAAAACACTGGAACTTCAATAAATGACGCCTACTGCACGTCCATAAATCCAATCAATATTTTAACAACAAAAGCAGCTTACTTCTAATTAAAAAGAGATCAAATAATCATTTTTACTTTACTTAGTTACGGAAAAATTCAGATCAAATCAACTAAATATTAGAGCGCACATAGCTTACGAGAACCATAGATCAAATGAACATATTTAAGTAATCAAAAAAATTCAAAATTCTTTCTTTCTGTTTTTCCTATTCAAACAAAAATATTAAATGAGCATCTAAGACGCATTTTTATTAATTAGTACCCCAAAAGTATGGGATATTGCTCCCCTATAAAAAAAATTCGACTGATGACCAGTCCTATACTTCCCACCTAGTAAATATTTGCAAAAAATAAACACTCTTTTTTTTTATTCTTTGACTAGGCCCAAATAACCTTAGCTGTTGGTGGTCTTTAAAACACAATTTAATTTTTATTCTTTGAAAAAAGCATGGCCCTCTTTTTTGTTTGGTGATCTATTGATGGCTAGCTTAATATAGCAAAAATCATGGTTACCTTGATTTACGTACAATTTTTATTTTTTTTAGTAAAATATTTTTTTTCTCGAAAACTATACATTTTAGAGAAAAAAAATATTTACATTTTTTTCATATTATAACATCTAGAATTCATTTATATTTTTTTTTACCTATGTTAATACGTGACATTGAGGACGTTTTTTTGAATATCTCAGGATACACTGAACCGATTTGACTCAAAATCTAATCAGATCTAAGTTAAAGGCTGATAAACACAATAGAACAATCGGCATGCCCGTATGTTGTTCCGTTCTTAAGATATCGAAGGCGAAAAATTGACCACACACACACACACACACACACACATACACACACACACACACATACAGACATCAGTCAGAAAATGATCTTAAACGATTGCTAGGGTCTCAAAACGTGAAAATCTGTTAAAATCTCGAAATATTTTTTTCGGACTGAATCCATTACTTCCCTACCATAGTAGAGGTGGGAAGTAAAAATACTTCACAAATAAATAATACGTCTATTAGCACGTGCGAAGAGCAAATCAAGCAATTAAGTACACGTACGTAACGTAACGTAAGTAAATAGTTATATCAAATAAACATGCAATAATTAACAAAAAAAAAACTTTCCTCGCCCCGTTTCGATTCCCCTCCCACGCCCTAGCGCGAACTTAGAGCTAGTGTAGCGTTTGTAAGATGTTTTAGCGCCGCCGTAAACCGTTTTTAAACAATTTTAATTCTTAACAAATAATTCGAATATATTCGAATAATAGGAATTACTATTCGAATAATAAATGCAGCCGAATATTCGCTATATTCGAATTGCATGCCCTATATTTAAGAGTTTTATAGGACACAAACAAATAAAATGGTGTCAGATTTCAAAATGGCGGCCATATGTACTTTTGTAAAAGTTATCCGATCTTTTTGAAAATTAATATTTAAGAGTTTTATAGGACACAAAAAAATAAAATGGCGTCAGATTTCAAAGTGGCGGCCATATGTACTTTTGTAAAAGTTATCCGATCTTTTTGAAAATTAATATTTAAGAGTTTTATATGACACAAACAAATAAAATGGCGTCAGATTTCAAAATGGCGGCCATATGTACTTTTCTAAAAGTTATCCGATCTTTTTGAAAATTAATATTTAAGAGTTTTATAGGACACAAAAAAATAAAATGGCGTCAGATTTCAAAATGGCGGCCATATGTACTTTTATAAAAGTTATCCGATTTTTTTGAAAATTGATATTTAAAAGTTTTATATGACACAAACAAATAAAATGGCGTCAGATTTCAAAATGGCGGCCATATGTACTTTTCTAAAAGTTATCCAATCTTTTTGAAAATTAATATTTAAGAGTTTGATAGGACACAAAAAAATAAAATTGCATCAGATTTCAAAATGGCGGTCAAATAATAACTTTTCAATTGTATTGTCTATAGCTTTGATAAATTCGGTTTTATATACAATGCGTAAAAAGCATAACTTCTGTCGGGTGTCCCATGACAACTCTCGACTTTTTTTTTTTGTATGTTGAATTTTGTCCTTGAATAAGTAGATTGCATATCTAGTGGTGTAATGACAATAAGGTATATTACTGACGACTGACGATAGTGACGCAGTATGTTAAAACGAGCGATTAAGCAAGTTTAAATAGTCACACGAGTCATAATATCATTACGCACGGGATATATTATCTGGTATTTTTTGCTTTACCCACCATAAAATAGCTGCTTTTCATTTCATTTTCAGTACCTAGGTACCTATTTTGAAAATTTTTTTGACAGTTCATTTTGTGTCGCCAAATTTCACTTTATAGTATGTAAAGCAGCTATTTTATAGTGAGTATGTTTTTTTAATTTTCCTGCTAACGCTGATTTTTTTGTGACATTTCTTTAGCCGCGTTTTTCACTTTCGTTACGGGTCACCTAGTGTAACCGGGTTACATGCTTTCAAGAAGACTATATATAAGAGATAGTTTTCTTGCATGCTATATAAGTTTCACTTTAAACGTGTGTAACTTTTTTCATGTGAGGGTTTTAAAACGCAATTTTTAAAGAAATTCTTATAAGAGATATAATTCACAACGTTTCGAACGTTTGGTTTTCATTGTTCAATCAACAGGCTAAAAAAGTTAAAAATTTTTATATCCCTATGTTATGAATTTCTGCGGCAACATTAATAATACTGCAGTATCGTCATAACATATTTTTTTGATGTGAATGACGTCCAATGTCTCATACTGGGGTGGCATTTTAGGAATTATAAGAAGAAACGGAAATAGTCGGAAGTAGTTGACATGTGCAACAAAACACAGCATGTATAACTATGTTAACGTCTCAGACGTAGTAAGCCAGATGGCCGTGATATATATGATCGATAAAAGTGAATGTATTTCTTTCCATGACAACGAATACAATTATTTGTGTTTAACGGTATTCACGCATCTGTCTGTACTCGCGATACAGACACAACCCATTTTTAACTTCCCATTGGAAGTTATTGTAATGGGTCCGAAAATCGAAATCAAAATGTATAACAAATTTTTATGTTTCAAGGTCACTACACTATTTTTACACTATTTTTAGAAAGATGTCTGTGTGTGTATGTGTTAGTGTGTGTGTACGTATGTACGTACGTACGGCCATTTCTTTCTAAGACGAAATCTCGAGAATGAAAAATGATATCGACTACGTTAGGGTGCCAATGGACGCGTATTAACGTAAATATGATCTGAAAGAAATTCAGTTCAGCCGTTCTTTTTTCTTAACCAAAAAAAGTAGATTTTACACAATATCTCGCGAAAAAAAATTATATAGACTTCGTACGGATGTCAATCGAGGCGTGTTAACGTCATTTTGATCTGACATAAATTTTATAAAAATCGGTTCCGCCGTTTTTTTTTTTTAATTATTGTTAAAAATAAATAATAATCATGTTTTAATGATTAATATGATTACTTTTCTGTGTAATATCTAATTTAATTATTGTTATTAAATATTTATCAAACTGCAGGGAAGTTCGTCGTGTTGACCTCAAGGGTCGCACTTTAGTCCTAATAAACGACCCACCTCACGGCTTGTTTTGTAATGAACTTATACTTAGCCAGGGTTCCCGTACATCGAAAAGGAGATAAAAAATAATTTTTTGAAAATAGTCATGTGTCTATGAATAGGTCTCATGACTCATCAAGTAGAGTAAGAACTTCTAATTTATCTTAGCCCAAAATGGCGACTTGGGTGGTCCTGCAAAGTGGCCAAATTTGGTACAATATTATGAAGGAAGAACTTGCAAACTTATGCCTTCTACTTTAAAAATAACCGAAACAAAACATGCTGTATATAAGCGCTATAGCATAGGTATTCAATGCCCAGCTCTAAAAAAAAATTACCCTTTTTAAAAATCCGATCGTATGTGAGGTGAATTAACGGGTATTCAGGCCCCCGTTCGTTATCTACGCGGGCGGTAGCGCATGACTCCCATCTTTCATTCTCCGTGTTGTCGGGCGGAATGTGTTTTTAATGAGTGTGTTTTTGTATAAGTGGTCAACCTCGTTATATCTCTGTTCATCCGCAGCTAACTTCATTCATAGGAAATTACTGCAGTCAATCAATTCAGGTCAAGCTCTGCGATTCCGGTTAACTCACATTATGTTATTATCTGCTACCAACTATAGGTAGGTACTAGGTATAACGAATGTATGGAAAAAACGAAATCAGATTTTATCTAGAGTAGGTATATGCTACCATATGAGTTGAAAACATCGATACGTTATGACAGAAAAGACCGTTAAAAGACGAAAAATTTAAATCAGCAGCTATAGATTTACAGTCAGTGAAACAACAAAGACATCAAAAACAGAAAATATATAGGTAGATATACAGTCAGTGAAACAGACAGACCTACGCATGGTTAGGTACTGAAAACGGTCTAGATTTGAAAAATAACTAGTTATAAAAATAGCCGTTTTTAAAACAGGTTATGCATACCTACGTAGCTGGTTACGTTTAGTTATGTGAAAACACGTTATGACTCACCACTACTTCTTCCCGAGTAACTAGGCCAGCGGCTCCCAACCCATGGGCCGCAGGCAGCGTGATACTGGGCCGTGGACGCAGGCCGAGAGTCTAAGTCAAGATAAATATTATCGGAGTTTCAGGGTAGAGATGGGAACAATCGAGTCACTCGATTGTTAGTAACAATCGAATTATTCGATTGGTTCGTTGTTCAGGGGGTTTTTACTTGTATATTTAGTTAGTAGGCCTCAAATATTTTTTTTACAAAATTGGTGGTCCGCACAACTAAAAAGGTTGGGAACCATTGGCATACCTATATAATTTCGCTGTGACAGAATATGAGGATGAGCAGTATATTTTTTTACCCGACTGCGAAAAAAAAAACTATATTATCAGAACCGATTACTGAACTTTTCAGCAGCCTGTAGAAATAAAATTACAAGGAGACCTTTGGGCTTTGGCTGTAATTTCGTCTCTTGCGAGTTTTTACGGGTGTTTTGTATATTACCTAAATAAATATTAGTAAAAAAAAACTTTTTAGAGACAAGCTTTTATTTAAATGCACTAAAAAGGAAAAAATAATTTTTAATAATTTAGGTTCATAATTATAAAAGCGTTGGTCGTGACTAATAAACTATCATAGAGTTCACGACCCACGCTTTTATAATTATGAACATATATTATAAAAAATTATTTTTTCCTTTTATAGTGCATTTAAATAAAAGCTTGTCTCTAAAAAGTTTCTTTTTACTAATATTTATTTTGTTCATTTTAGTCTTTCAAAATTTTACCCCCCTTCGACACCCAGCATGCCCTTAAATTGCCCCCAAAATGTTCGCTCATCAAGCCCTTTCATTTGATACCCATATCATAGGGGTTGCTGTGGAAATGATAAATCGCCATTTTGTAACGTCCGCCATATTAGATTAAAAATGGCGGCATTTAAGTAATCGTGCATTGTCACGAGAACCAAACGTGTGTGCCAAATTTCAGCTCGATAGCTTCAGTGGAAGTGGGTGAAATATTGATTACAAAATTCCAGGTCATATATACATACTAGGGATGTTACGGAGCTTCGACTCCGACTCCGATATGTCGGAACTTCCGATTGATTTTACACCTTCGGTTTCGACTTCGGTTCCGATACTTTTAAATCGGAGGTTTTAATTTGCTAATTGTTATAAAAATGTGATTATTTTGTTTATTACTTTTTTATTTGTGACACCTATTATTATTATTATATTATAGAGGTTTATTATTTTTTAATTGAAATTAAAGAGGCTGACTGATTAATGTTTGTAGTGTTTGTACTATTTTATTTTATTGCCTGCCCTTAACACATCTTTCTTCTGCCACCATCTCCGACTCCGATTCCGGTTCCGACTCCGGTTCTGGTTCCGACTCCGAAAAACCAAATTTAAAAACTGCGACTCCGACTTCGGTTCCGATATAACCACCTCCGTAACATTCCTAAATTACATACATACAAGTGAAGTTTAATAAAAGCTTGTAATAAAATGCGGATGTATTTTCAGAATTTTTGTCTATCGCCAGAAAATATGAAGCGATTTTGAGTAAACTTTAAATACTATCAACTGCGGTACCCATACTTAACACATAGGGTACGTTTCTAGCCCGAGAGCTGGTAAAAGTGTCAATTGGATTTTCAATTTATTAAAAAAAAAAATAATGAATTGAAAATATGAATTGGTGCTAGGCCCAAATAACCTTAGCTGTTGGTGGTCTTTAAAACACAATCAATCATAGGGTACGTTTTACCCACGGCTACACTTATTATTCAAAAGTTTTACATGTGAATGTTGCGCCCAGAGGTATAACGAAATTAAAACCTCTTCGAAGAAGGTTAGTAAATATATGTTAGTCAGGAGGTACTAAGACGCTTTTATTTGAAACCTTTTTTGTATTGATCCCGTTCTATCGATTCTTAAAACCGAATACATAACTTTTTCAATAAAAATCTTTTTATGAAGCAAGCATATAAAATACCTAACTATCTCTATTGGAAGAATACAAATGCCAACATGTAGCCGTAAATTTAAGAAGCTATGAGAAAAGATTTAAAATTTACAAATTAATATATCGTACAAAACGCAAGTATCAAACACTTCAACCATACACTCATGGATTCCTCAAGCCCCAATCGTATAAATGCGCAATGAACTATATTTTGATTTACCTGCTTAACATTTTCATCGTTTCACATATTGACTATAGTCAAGTTCTAGAATTTAAGATATTAGGTCATTATTTATATAAGCGGAACAGTTTTTTTCAATGTTTAATTGGTTTGCAGCTCAATTAACCTTATTACGAACTACGCATGACCTATTGTCTTAAATTTTGGATTTATTGTAAATTATAAACGCGTCGACAGCTTAGGTCATTAGCGTCTTAAATTTTGGAACTTAACTATAGGATTGTAACATACAGGGTGTATCACAGGAAACCGAACATAGGGAAAAGTACACAGTACAAATTAGTTAAGATCAGAGACTGCTTTGCCCTCTATTCAGAGGTCGTTACCATGGTTACCATGGTGTACGTATACAGTAACAAATGCATTTTGCTGTTCATTTGACAAAATTTGGCAAAATCTGGATGAACTTAAAGATAAAGTCATCGAAGTATGTTTCAATATGACTCCTGTAATGTTAGATAAAGTGAGACAAAGTTTTTGTAACCGATTAAGCCACTGCTTAATTCAAAATGGAGGTTTATTTGAACATTTGCTTTAATTTTTTATTTTAACTGTTTGTTTTGTTTAATTATTAGTTAAAAAAATATTTTCTTAATAAAAAATTGTTTCATTAATAAAAATAAATTCATTTAATATTGAAGAATTTATTTTAACTGGTTTTTCTAATTATTCATTATTAGCTATTATTGTTATTAATAATGGTTAGTCAGCGTTACCATGGTACCCATTCTCATATGTGGCCAAAGTAATCGTTGATCCTAACTAATTTGCACAATGGAGTTTTCCCTATGTTCGGTTTTCTGTGATACACCCTGTATACAGATGCATAACGTAAAAAAATAAAAGTTAAAAAAACAAACTAAAACCCGACTACGTCAAAGAAGTAAACAAACTTTCAATATGAAAGTTAGTTAGTTATTGTACATTATAGACGTTCGATAACTATGGTCTATGGTCATTAATTGTATTGTTTGTAATTTTTTATGTTTTCTAATTATTAGAATTAGACTCTAATAAATAATAATTCAGATTCTATATTCTTTGGAGTTTTCGTTGAATAATAAAGTAATTTTATAGTCTCCTAGAGCTACACACAGATATCTTCTTTTTGAAGGGCGTCGCAACCTGTAAAGGGAGTCGCACTAAAAAAAGATTGGGAACCCCTGCTCTAATGCATTTAAGTCCTCTGCAAGTGCATTTGGTAGACGATATATAATACCAATAATAATTGTTGTTCCCATGCAGCATATCCATGTTTAGCCAAAGCTGCTCTATAATATTACAATTTAAATTGAGATCAATGAATTGAATTGGAGTTTTCATATAAACTGTTATTCCACCACCTCTTCTAATGGTTCTATCAAATCCAAACAGATTGTAGCCTGCAAAATTTATATTACGAAATCCGGACGGATTTCGTCCGTCGCTAAATCAAAAACTGCGCGCTCGACATCAAAAGTCGAAACCGACCGAGAGAGTATATTCTGTAAAATCGCTATTAACATAATTATTTGGTAGCACCTTTCAGTGACACAAAATATATTATAATCATTATTAACATTTTTTAAATAATCTAAATTACAAATCAAATACCTTAATATTAGTAAATCCTATTTTTCATTTTGAGACATAACTTACTGTTATTTGCTTTGCGGCTGTTTACATGTTTTTAATTTTACAATTTTTGGAATATTTCTGACATATTTAATAATTAAAATAATTTCAGCGTTATTTATTCTAGTTTGCATTTCAGCACGAAGTACTTTAAGGTAATCACGCTCTTTTGCAGTACGATCGCTGCGAATAGATACCTCGGAATAATTTGATCTAGCATGAAGGTTACCTTTAAGCTTTAAGATTTGACGAACCTCTTCCACAGTGTTTAGTGTAATTTTTATTGGATGTGGCCCAGTAATATTGTTAACAGTAAAAATTAGGAGAGAAAAAAACTCAGTGGCAAAAGGATCAAATAAAATTTGCAATACTGATGATTAAATTTGCATTTATAAGCTTACGTTTGGGTGCTCATTGCACCATCCTCAGAGCACCGAAACGTAAGCTTATAAATGCAAATTTAATCATCAGTATTGCAAATTTTATTTGATCCTTTTGCCACTGAGTTTTTTTCTCTCCTAATTTCTACATCATCTACGGATCACCATTTCTCTATATCATAGAGTTCTTCAACATTGTTAACAGTGTCAAGTCGTATTGTATCACCAGGAGTGATTTCTTTAAAATATCTGATGTTAACATTGGTGATTAAATAGACACAGTTACATGAATACCACTAGAACGTTGCATGTATATTACACTTTACAATATTTACTTTCAACGTTTCGACATCTTACTCCAATAAAGTGCGAACGCTAACAGCGGAATTATATTGCTGCAGGGGAACCTACCTGACGGTACACATGCCGCGTTCAGGTGTGCCAACACTGCCAACCTTCACCGCTAGGGATATGCCGACCTATATTCTAAGATCCCTAGAGATATAGATACGTACTTACAAAGGATAAACTGTAATTCAAGACGATATGTCGTAGCTACGTAATCCTTAGGCCGATTGTCGAAATTCAAAATCAATATCTATTGATAAAAAAATAATTCCATTGACCTAGTTCACATCGCTTTCACTTTTGACGAGTATCATATTTGATATCTGGATGACCGAGCTTTGCTCGGAGGAGTTCAAAAAAAAATAGTACTTAAAGTTCCCATTTCATCAAAATCGTTAGTCGTTTTTAAGAAAAAAAATTACATACCTATAAGTAGATAATATTATTATACGTCAGTATACGTCATACTACATAACGTATGTACCTACATATTTTCAAATAATTACTGATTATTTTAATAAGTTAAAGATTGACTGTCAGAGTAATTTGACATAAATAATGAAAATAGTTTGTTTTTTCCAAAGCCTACTCACCATACGACAGTTTTATAACGTTAAAAAAACTGTTTTTTAAAATGATAAAATCGATAAGAAAACGAATTTTTCCAGGGATGAGACCTAGCTAGATCGATTTTTTGCCCCCCAAACCCCCTTTCCAGTAAATTTCATCCAAATCGTTAGGGCAGTTTTCGAGAAAATATTTATATAGGTACATAGGTACATATATACAAGATTTGCTCGTTTAATAATATAGGGATACGTCGCAATGAACTTTTACTAATGATGGTAGATTTTTTCAACAAACGACTAGGTCCTGTAGTCAGGGTCCATTCTGATTGATTGAACACCATCTTGATGTTGTTTGACACACACACACACGCACCTAAACGAAAGTATAACAACTAGTGAACTCTGTATACTAATATGGATAGTTGATAGCGATTAAAAAATGGGTTTTGTGTGTGGAGAATGTTCAAACACATTTTCTTAATGTTCACAAAATTAGAATGAAAACTTCAGGTAAGGCTTATAATCTAATTATTTCTATAAAAGTCGATCAATTTTTTGAGATATTATAAGGTGTCCAAAATTTATACAATAACAGTGTTCTTGAGAAATTGGAATAGAAAAATAAATTTTTATTAAGTTTTATTTTGAAATGTCAGAAAATTGATCGACTTTTTATAGATAGAATTAGATTACAAGCCTTATCTGAAGTTTTCATTCTAATTTTGTGAACATTAATGCCTGTCTTGAAGAATATGTGTTTGAACATTCTCCACATACAAAACTCATTTTTTAATCGCTATCAACTATCCATATTAGTATAGAGAATTCACTATATAGTTGTTACGTTCGTTTAGGTGTGTGTGTGTGTTTCAAACGACCAATTAGATTGTACCCTGACTGCAGGACCTAGTCGCTTGTATTTGTTCACACCTCCCAATAGCTGTCTTTCCGATAAAGATATCTGGACGATAAATTTCAATTTGTTTTCTTGAGATTTACAATTTATTTATTTTATTTATTGTAAATTATAGACGCGTCGACAACTTAGGTCATTAGCGTCTTGTTTACATTAAATAACAACTCACTTAAAACTAAGTGACATCACAAAACATCCATGAGCGGAGGCGGGATTCGAACTCACGACAGTGTGATCCAAAGGTCGCTACGCTAACCGTTACACCACGATGTCCTCGATTTACAATTACGTGTTCGTCAGATATGTTGGTCCTTTACAGACGCTAATGACCTAAGTTGTCGACGCGTCTATAATTTACAAAAACTCGGGTCGCAGTGCCAAAACCCTGCCGACAATATAATGTATTTGCTAATACTGACATTGTGGCTGTATTATGTGAACTTAAGTTTGTTTTTGGACAAAATAAAAAATTTAACCCCTTAATACATCCCTTAAAATAATATTTTTTTTCTTAATTTCAATATTTTTATCAACGCAACCTCGGTACCAAATTAAATACACCCTTCTGTAAGTAAAGCACTATCCGCGCAAACTTGTGTTTTCATAAAATTTGTAAGTCCGGTCCTGTCGGGCCGAGTTTATTAAAATTTTAGCAGTACATTTTAATCGCTACTAAAGGGTTAAATTTCATTTTTGAAACGATTCTGAGAATTTTTTCGGCATTTTTGGGCCTAAAAACATTTTTCAACCCCTAAAAACCACCCTTAAAATGGTTCGATTGGGCCCATTTTAAATAGGCTTCGTGCAGTGATGGATTTCAACGTGCCTACCAAATGTAGTCAAAATCAATTAACTCTTTCGAAAGTTATAGCCCGCGCAGGCGCACACACACACACACACACATACATAATATATAAACAGACTTTTCCAAAAATGGTGCCAAAGTGTTCAGGAGGCTATGAAACGTCGAGAAATTTTGGTCCGACCCCTAGGTCCCGCCATCCGACCGACGCCAATAGTGTATGTGCCATATGGCAAATACACTAATAAAACACGATTTATGGAATTATATTATCCGTCTATTTCACGTATTCTTCCCCTCGAACGTCCCATATTAGAGACACATTAAAAACAACTACCCTGGAACTGGCTTTGCCAAGTTGGGTAGGAAAACTTAATACTTGAGTAAATAAAAAATAAAATAAATAAAATAAAATAAGTGACAGTCAAATTATAATTAAGCAGTGCGAAATTTTAAAGTGTAAAATTAATAATAAATCGTAGTTTGGCAGAATTGAATTATAATTTGACTGTCACTTGTTTTTAATGTGTCTCTAATATGGGACATTAACTGCGAACTTTTTAAATATGGCATGTTATACACCAAATTAATTAGAAAAATAAGCAGAATTCGAATATCTAAAAATTCATTATATAATCGATGTTCTACTGTAGATACAATTAGTGTACTACTGTATATACAAATAGACATACATTAAAATAGAAATGTTATTTGCGTCCAGTAAGAAAGCAACTGGGAAGCACGTCATACTTTCCCTGTATCTCCTTTGATTCTCCCTGGAGAGGCATATATCTTCCGGTTAAGAACCATTGTAGTAGATAATTCCACAATTTTGAACTTTAAAAGTCGTTTTTATGATGAGACATCTTACTAACGCAGATACAAATAGCAAAATTTAACCTTTTATTTAACAAAGCAAGAAGACTGTTACATCATGTTTATTGAGAATATGACAATATTATAAATTAATTTTTTCTTAATGACTTAAATTTATAATAACAGTAACTATGCATAATTTTGTAATTTACAGTATAACCTAAGATGTTTTAACTAAGATGTTTTAACTTTACTAATGCTTGTCAAACTGACTGAAACGATCGCTTATAAGTAGTGATAATAAATGAATTGATAATAATTTGGGTAATTGGTCTACAATTTTGCATTATTAATAACCCATTTCTTATTGACAGATCAATTACTTCAGAACTAAATAACTGCTGATTTTTTTATTTTCAAAATATTTACGAAACAATACGGTTTCGAAAAAAAATTTTACAAAACTTTCTTGCAAAAATGAATAAAATAATAAACTATTATGAAAAGTATACCATTTAAATAGAAAAAAACGTTATAGCATATTTCTGCGCATGCGTCGATTTTCCCCAAAAACAATAGGGCCATGCCAAACATCCTACCAAAATTTGGTTTCGATACGCTCAGCCGTTTAACTTGTATATCGCGCTCACAGAGTGACCAACGGCTCTATTCACAGTTAACCCTTAAGTAGTAAGGGACACTTACTCATACCCTCAAATCGAATATGCGTTTCATAGTCAAAATTGACGTCTGTAAGGACCCTTACATCCTCACCTTAAGGGTGGATAGTATGTCCCTTAAGTGTCGAAAAAGTAAAAACAGTAAAACACATGAAAAACACGCATTTATATCAAAAATGACAACTAAACACAATCGGTCTGCAGTATGACCAACTGTTCTAAAGGAAAAAATCATGGAGGTTTACTATAATTATTCCCTCACTCAAGGAAATGACTATGAAACGCTCCTTTGAATAAGGTGCCCTCAGCGAAGGGACCCTTATCACTTACCTTAAGGGTTAACTATGAATATGGGCATAAAAGACAAACAGACGAACATAACTTTCCCAAAAATATGTGTTTTGGATTCAAGGGACCTCGAAATGAAAAAATATTGTAAAATTGTGAAACGTGAATTTTCACCTAAATTAGTAGATTCCATTCCCCACTTGCGTAGTTGGAATGGTAAAATTATTTAAGTACATTATACTGAATGAAAACTGGCTGATTCACCAAAAAATTCTCTAATAAATACGAAAAAAAGTTTTATTTAAAATTTTTATTGGAAGAGCAGCCAATTTGATTCTTGCAAATATCGGCAAAAATCATTTTGACAACCATAGTCATAGTCAGGACTCTAACCTTAACCTTTCCACTATCGCGGCGGAATGAGCTTACAATTACTCAACCGTGACATGATTACCAATCTAACATTCTTTATATATGCAAAGGAATGAATAGATTTCCACTACATGCGAGTGTTATTAATTATAGCTAGGTTGTAGGTGTGAATCATCGTAGTAGCGAAAGCTATTCATGTAGGTGAAATTATTTCAAACACCCAATAAAAATTGTCTATGCACAACAACCGTATAAATCTATTTAATATAATATGTTTTATTTACATACTACAGATCAATATTATATTTCAGCTAACTCTAAATTCAGTTAATATAAATTTTATTTTTTGCCATTATTTGCTGAAAGTGCATTTTTTATTACAAAACCTCGGTATAAGTTTCGAATCCACTATTTACGTCCTACATACGGTGCCAACAAAATTAAGTTTCAATATCAGGACTAAAACAACAAATATGGTGGAAGTGACGGGCTAACAATTTTTGAATGCCGACGCGCGACGCTAAAATTTTGATTTCTGATACGATTTTCAGCTTTAAATCTTGAGTTAAGAATGCCACTTGTTTTTAACGAAATGGATATTCCCATTTAGCTGAAAAGAAATGACATTCTTAATTAGGTATAAAACTGAAAATCATATCAGAAAACTACCATCAATATGGTGGAAGTGAAAGGTCGAATTTTTATTATTGAAATTATTCATTAAGTACCTACGAATTGTTTTAAAATTTAATAAATTAGTAGCCTGAATTTGCGGCCTAGCTCACGTTATATAATATATTATATCTTATTGTCCGCGGCTCGGCCCACGGCTTCTCTCCCGTGAATGTTTATTTTTAAATGTCGGTTGTGAAGGGAAGCCTATAATAAACAGTACCTACGCTATTTTCGCTCACTGCTCATCCATTTTTTGTCGTATGTGATAGTACTCGTCAAAAAGTTTACTTTTAAACACTGCAAGAATTTTTCAAATCGGTTCAGGCGTTCTATTTTTTTGAAATAACACAGAAACCAACCTTTTTAACTTTCCATTGGAAGTTATTGTATTGGGTCCGAAAATCGAAATCACTATGTATAACAAATTTTTATGTTTCAAGGTCACTATACTATTTTTACACTATTTTTAGAAAGATGTCTGTGTGTGTATGTGTGTGTGTGTACGTATATACGTACATACTACGTATGTTTCCATTTCTTTCTAAGACGAAATCTCGAGAATGAAAAATAATATCGACTACGTTAGGGTGCCAATCGACGCGTATTAACGTAAATATGATCTGAAAGAATTTTTTTCAAAATCGGTTCAGCCGTTCTTTTTTCTTAACCAAATACCTAGACTCCAAAAAACTAGATTTTACACAATATCTCGCGAAATTATATCGACTTCGTAAGGGTGTCAATCGAGGCATGTTAACGTTATTTTGATCCGACATAAATTTTATAAAAATCGATTCAGCCGTTTTTTTTTTTTTTTTTAATTATTGTTAAAAATAAATAATAATTATGTTTTAATGATTAAAATGGTTACTTTTCTGTGTAATATCTAATTTAATTATTATTATTAAATATTTATCAAACTGGGAAATTCGTCGTGTGGACCTCAAAGGTCGCACTTTAGTCCTAATAAACGACCCACCTCACGGCTTGTTCTTTTTTTGAAATAACTCGGAAACAAACCTTCTTTCATATATTACAGAGGTCACCGTTGTTAATCCATACAAACACATTACGCACACGTATGCCAGCACGGTTTACCTGGAAACCGGATAATGCCGCAGAAAAATCGAGAGTCTACTGTACATAGCTATTTTATTTCCATTCATGAATTTAAAAGTGACATTACGCGACCCATCCAAAATCTCTCGCAACTGAAAACTGTGTCTCGACCCGTAAGTTGGGAAGCGATGTTGTAGAATGTAGGGTATTAATGTTAACAATCGAAATTACAACACTAATATGCCAGCTATTGGTGTTGGAGCCGGTATTTACAATATTCAGATTTGGGACACTGGCTCACCGCATGTCAGCAAAGCTTCAGGTGTTACATAACAGCTGACACTATTCTCATGGCCCATCCCACCAATATACCAACACTATCCCATGTGATATATGCTATCTAGAATCTAGATATAGGTACATATATGCATATGCCAAGGGATGAACAAATATCGAGTTTATTACATTGTTAAACGCTTAATTATCTATACAGTCTTCCTGGCATTTTCCATATGTCACGAAAATTTGAAAGCTTAAGTTATATTTAACTAGGTTTTCGGCCCGGCTTCGTCCGAGCAGATTTTAGTTTGGTAACGAAATAATCAAGAGTAGGTATTTATAACAAATCCTAACTAGTATTATAAATGCGAAAGTGAGTTTGTTTGTTTATTCGTTCCGCGTTCACGCCTCAACTACTCAACCAATCTCTGTTAAATTTTGCGCACGGGTAGCTTCCGCAATGGAGATGAATATAGGCTATAATAACTATCCAGCCCGGCTTTGCCCGGGTGAAAATCGGAGGTAATCTCAGAAGATCGTCTTCTCCGTAACGGGTTTTGTTCCAGTTTTTTTTTGATAAGATAGATTGATTCACAAGGAAGGTTGAAATGTATAATTGAAACTGGCCGGCCCGGTTTCGCCCGGGTGAATTCAGGGGTAATCCTAGAAGACCGATTTCACATTTTTTTTCACTGTTCAATAGATTATGATACTTTGCTTTAGGAATAGGCTATAATAACTGGCCGGCCCGGCATCGTCCGAGTGAAAATCGAAGGTAATCTCAGACATTACTGAACCAATTTCAATTTTTTTTCACTGTTCGATATAAGTAGGTGATACTTTACTTTAGGGCATAATTGGAACGAGCGAGCGAAGCGAGTGAGTAATGTATAAATAAAACATAAATTCATAGCATCCGGGAGCAAACGAGCGAAGCAAGTGGTGTAATGTGTTGAATCATAAATCCATAGCACCCGGGCAAAGCAAGATCGGGTGACTAGTAATGTTATAAATTGATATTTACAGAATAATACTTATATGATTTGTTTTTCGTTGCCATAGTTACACTTCCAAGTATTCATGGTTTCCGGGCTTGTAGGCCGTGGTCCGGTGGTATTTCTACCTGACGTTTCGTCTACAACTGCGGTAGACGAAACGTCAGGTAGAAATACCACCAGACCACGGCCTACAAGCCCGGAAACCATGAAGACTTGGAACAATGCCGGCCGTGAAAGATTGCACACCTGCATAGTTACACTGTTTTGTTTGCGTTAAATATTTAACACAAATACTAAACGGCTCAAAGTTACACTTCAATAATATTGTAAGCGAACTTCGAATATTATTTCAATAAGTAGAGGTAAAATTATTACAGCCCTATCCAAGCAGGCGACGTCGAGGGTTTTTGCCGTACAGAAATTCTCACAATACAATATCAACAACAAATTTTAGAATGAAGTGCTCAAAACCCTGCCTTTACATACAAGCCTATCTATTTTGGCACAAATATTTAAATCCACGCGGAAGTATATACACAGGATGGTTACAAATTTATGATGTTATAAAAAACAAAAAAAAAAGATTTTTGTATTCGGTCATGTAGACTGTAGAGCATGATTTGAAAGAGCTTTTCTTAAGAATCTCAAAACTATCTTTTTCAGTTTTATGTGACGTAGTTTTCGAGACTTGATACATATTTCGAAAACCTCGAAAACTGATTCATCTCCTTTATTTCCAAAACTAGTAGGTAGCAGATAAAATTTCAAAAAAAAAAATGGGTGTGTACTTATGACCACACGACAGAAGTAAAAACTTCAGATTTTTTAATTTTAAAATATGTAAGTATATAAGTTTTTAATCACACAATTAAATTTAATGAATATAATACCTTAACGATAATAATGTTTAACCTTTGAATTGGATTTTGACAGCTGTGCTGTTCAACTAAAATTCATGGAGGATTCGATAATTTTGTTTACACTTTAAATACCTACGCATATTAAGTTTTGTGTCATCTATTAGCGCACTTATGAACTACAAATTAATATATATATATATATATATATGTTATAGTGTCATTTGTTAACTTGTGAACTACAAATAACTTAATACTCGTATTAAGTTTTTAATGTCATCTATTAGCACACTTATGAACTACAAATTATTACCAGCATATTTGAAATACGAGCCAAGTATCCCCGATCGTCACCGTCGGGTGTGTATCACATCACCGTTGTTTATTTCCCAGGCAAAGCGCGCCTAAGGAAGTTTTCACTTCAAAAATACGTTTAATACCTGTCACATTATTAGTTTTTTCGAAATGTTTGCTGTACTATACTGTTGTACCAAAATTTAAGGTGTGACTCATGTACTTATTTCAGACAGTTTGTATGCATGTAAAGCATACGCGTCCTAAGCATACAGACAGGGCCCTCGCGCCCCTGAGTGCGATGTGTGCGATGCACGCGGGCGGCACATCCAAGGGGCGGCAAATGGCCTAGTTGAATTATGTTTTTTGTACTGTATAGAAAAAATATACAACTGATATTATATCAATTTTATTTGTATACTCAAGCCTACGTGAAAACTCTTACGAGTAGTTATTTCTTTTTTAATAAAATTCAAATTCGAATTCGAAATATTTCGCGCGCAGTTTTCGATTCGATCGTTAATTCACATCAGCGCGTAGACAGGGCACCCCTATCGAGAGACTCCCGCGTATGTTTATATCTTGCATTTTCCTGTCGATTCCTGGCAGGAATCAACAGTTGCCAGGAATCGACAGTTTATCCCCAATAAGGGGCGTCAATTATGAATCCGCACGCGGGCGGCGTGAGGCCTTACGAGGGCCCTGCATACAGACTGTGTCTGTATAAGTGTACAAGTTTTGGAAGGAAAAGGGAGGAATCAGTGTTGTAGTTTTCGAAATTCAAAAGCAACATGGTTGAACTGTTGAAGGTATGGAACTCTCGGCGCACGAGCTAACTTACAATTGTCCGTTTTTCTTTTAGGTTGTTTTATAAAAAAGTATAGCCCCTCTTTTTATCCCCGAAAGTATGAGATCTAAAATTTTAATAAGAATCAGCAGAGAATATTTAAGCAATTTTCACTGAGAGGTACTAACTACTAGAGTTCGAGATTTAGATCTGCAAAAATATGTGGCGAAGCAATTTTAAAGCATTACATTTAATCATTGGTATTTAATGATTTTTATTTATTGTAGATTATAGACGCGTCGACATCTAAGGTCATTAGCGTCTTTCCTATTTAATGATTAAAAAACTAAAAATTATAAAGTGGTGTCTTTTGCATCTTAACCTGCAAAACAGTCAAAACGCCGCACTGTAATGGTTGCCCACAGGATGGAACGCTCATAAAAGGAAAGTCATAAAAGTAGGGAACTGTTATTTATTAAACAAGACACTACAAAAAGGTTATGAATTAATGCAATAAGTATTAGAACTCTATAAAGGGGCGTCTACCACTCATACTGTACTGTGCAAGTGTGCAGACTGGAGATACACTATATATGACAAAAAATTAAAATTCTAACTCTTGTGCCGCCGGTACAACCGACTGTCACTATATGTTATTTTATGCTAGCTGAGAATCAGGCATATAGAGAGAGGCTGGTAAAGATTAGCGAAATGTGTAAGAAACCCTCGGCGCGTGAAGTACCTTTATGTTTAACAGTTTTTTTTTATCACTTTCTAGAAAGGTATTTTGCCTTAGTGACCAAACTTTTAAATTCTCTAAAAAGAAATCTGACATGTTGCCAATAACCGTTCCACATGAAACATGACATAATAAATTACATAATAAAATAAAAGAAATATCTGTTTCAATATTTTAAACAGTACATTTGTTGGAGGGAAGAATCCTCTAATATTGATAAAAATGTACATAAATCAAAGACAAAGCTTTGAAAGGTCTTTTTAGTCATACAAGCGGTACAATTCCTATATACGTACAAAATATATTATTATGTGTGTGCAGATTTCCACAAAATATCCCTCAGGTTGATACGAACCACAGTTTTCCTTCCGGTTCATTTTCGTATTGTTTCTCTGGCATATTACAGAATGATTCCTTACAAATGATACCATATTTTATATTCCCCAGATAGCGTTAGTGGCAAGTAAGGTATGCGTCAAACCTGTACATTTTTGAAGTTATACTTTTTTTGGCGCGTTATGGGAAAATGATGAAAGTGAATTTTTACGTTTAACACCATGAAGTTAGTCGGTAGTAACACCATAAAGTTAGTCGGTAGAAACACCATGAAGTTAGTCGATAGTAACACCATGAAGTTAGTCGATAGTAACACCATGAAGTTACTCGGAAGTTCATGATTATAATACCCTATTATCTCTTTTTACCAAATATCTCAGAAACGGTCGATTTAAACGATTCTTCCACTATGTAATGTTTTAAAGAGGATTACATTTCGTACAATTTAGCAGAACCACAAAAAAGTTGTGGGAATGAAAATTGTAAGAAACGTAATCCTCTTTAAAACATTACATAGTGGAAGAATCGTTTAAATCGAACGTTTCTGAGATATTTGGTGAAAAGCAAAAACGTGGTAAAATTTTGTGGTTTTTCTTTTTTGCGAATATCTCGGAACGCTTCAAGGAGATTTTGTGTACAAACTTCAAATTCAGATTCAGTATCTCAAAAAACATATAAATAGAACCGCAGAGAAACCGACTACTTGAATTTTGTCCACATACAACTACCATTTGACTGAAGTAATATTTATGATTATGACTATGTAGATGTACAAAGTCATATATGAGGTTATAAGCCAGAGCTGTTCTCATTGTGCCGATTACACAAAAAAAGTAATTGAGTACGATTACAGTTACATTCGTTTTCAAAAGTAATCGATTACTGTTTACTAAGAAAAGTAATTGGTAACTGTAATTAGTTACTTTTGCGCGATTACACGCCCAGCTCTGCCAAATTCTAACATGTGGGACGACACTATTCTGTTTAAATTTAGGTTCATAATTATAAAAGCGTTCGTCGTGACTAATAAACTATCATAGAGTTCACGACCCACGCTTTTATAATCTATATATTTAAAACACAAGCCCTATTTCTCTAGACAATCCGCCAGCAACCCCTGCTCAACCGATTGACATATTTTTTTTTTAAACTGAGGCCTTTAGTCCACAGATATGTTATCGCTATTTTTTTTTGGTGAAATTTCTTTAAAAGGGGTGATTTCAAGCGATAATAGTAAAAATGACGAGGGGGGCAGTGGGGTGAAGAGAAACGCAAACAGAGAAAATCCATCGGCGTTCACGATACATGAGTGTGAGAGAAATGCAAATATGTACGCATGTCGTGGATAGGCTATGCAAACAATAAACAATGAAACATCTTGACAGTTGTACATTTTAATTTTTAGAGCCCAGATTTTAATAGGGTTATATTGACAAAATTTCCAAAAGTATTTAAAATTAAACAATAAAGATGTACACGTACGTGCAAATTTTGTTCTCTTTTAAATATAGTACTTAGTTTCTCAAATACCGACAAACTCATCGATTTTTTTCTGAAGATCATTCGTACGTAAGTATTATACTGATAGATACGTTCTATTGCTTCTAAAAAACTACTATTTTACGTACACTTTAAAGTTCTGTTTGAATCAAAAATATTTATCAAAAATTATATTAAAAACATATCGTTAAAAGCTAGGTTATGTGTTTTACTCACGCGTTCGTATACACAATGATATTGAGAAAGCTTGAAATATATATTTCTTATTGTTTTCTTAATAAAGTGATTCATATTACATATAAAAAAGGTTTGTGTTGGCAAACATTTTTTTTTGGCGATAGCCTTTACTAAGCCATTGTTCTTTGAAGACAGTGTTAAGTCGTCGCAAAAAAGTTTTGCACGGGTACAGTAGTATATTATTTAAATTTTTAAAAAACTTTTCTACTCCTTTTGAAATCGTATTTTTAAATCAAGAACTGCAGAAGTATATCGAATAATTTTTAGGGTGATATTATATAACAGTTTTGAAACGAAATTAACCGAGTTTTTGTACGTATTAACTGAAACACTTATTACAATTTTTAATTAAAAACTTGAAATGTCCGTAAAATAAACAGAAACAAATCTGTGACTTCTATTGTACACTGGCCGAGTTAGCGTTCGTAGCTTGCGGCACGCCATTCAACCGCGCACCGTTCTGTTCCATTGTACGCTGTTGGCGCACCGCGACTCTTATAACCGAGTGCTGATTGTGCCCAGGGCTCAACAAAATGTTCCAAATAAAATTGACTTTCGAAAAATTACGCCAAGACGACTTAAAAAAACGGGTATGTCTGTATCGACAAGCGATTAGGCCCTGCAGTGAGGGTTTTTTCTGATTGGTCGAATACCCCATCTTGATGTCGTTTGGCACACACACGCACACCTAAATGAACGTAACAACTAACTAGTGAACTCTGTACTAATACGGATATTTGATAACGATTAAAAATGGGTTCTGTATGCGGAGAATATTCAAACACATATTCTTCAAGACAGGCATTAATGTTCACAAAATTAGAATGAAAACTTCAGATAAGGCTTGTAATCTAATTCTATCTATAAAAAGTCGATCAATTTTCTGACATTTCAAAATAAAATTTAATTAAAATTTATTTTTCTATTCCAATTTGTCAAATTGTTATTGTATAAATTTTGGACATCCTAATATCTCAAATAATGATTTTTTTTTAATATAAAAATTTTTGAACTGAAAACAAAGGCCAAAAATTTTTATATTAAAAAAAAAATTATTATTTGAGATATTAGGATGTCCAAAATTTATACAATAACAATGTTCTTGACAAATTGGAATAAAAAAATAAATTTTAATTAAGTTTTATTTTGAAATGTCAGAAAATTGATCGACTTTTTATAGATAGAATTAGATTACAAGCCTTACCTCAAGTTTTCATTCTAATTTTGTGAACATTAATGCCTGTCTTGAGGAATATGTATTTGAACATTGTACACATACAAAACCCATTTTTTAATCGCTATCAACTATCCATATTAGTATACAGAGTTCACTAGTTTATAGTTGTTACGTTCGTTTAGGTGTGTGTTTGTGTGTCAAACAACATTCAATATGGATTATTCGAACAATCAGAATGGACCTTGACTGCAGGGCGTAGTCGCTTGTTCTGTATCGCGGGTACAGACAGATGAGTCAAAACTGTTAAACACAAATAATTGTATTCGTTGTCATGGAAAGGAATAAATCGATTTTTAACTATAGGTAATATAAATTAAATGATAGCTAGTGCCCATATTCATAGTTAACCCTTAAGGTAAGTGATAAGGGTCCCTTCGCTGAGGGTCACTTATGTGCTGAGGGCACCTTATTCAAAGGAGCGTTTCATAGTCATTTCCTTGAGTAAGGGAAGAATTATAGTAAACCTCAATGATTTTTTCCTTTAGAACAGTTGGTCATACTGCAGACCGATTGTGTTTAGTTGTCATTTTTGATATAAATGCGTGTTTTTCCTGTGTTTTACTGTTTCGGCACTTAAGGGACATACTATCCACCCTTAAGGTGAGGGTGATGTAAGGGCCCTTATAGGCGTCAATTTTGACTATGAAACGCATATTCTATTTGAGGGTATGCCGTATGAGTAAGTGTCCCTTACTACTTAAGGGTTAACTATGAATACGGCCGTAGGTCCGTCGATGTGCGGGCATCACGTAAAGAATAATAAATCATAAATTATTAGCACCCGGACGAAGCCGGACGGGAGCGCTAATACATTATATTTTAAAGCCTTCGGTATTTGAAACTGGGCTTGGTCTTTGTACCTCTCGGTAGACTCGTTCTTTTCCGCACGGCATATTATGCTCAACAAACTTTTAAATTGGATAAGTAATTTTAAGAGAGTGTATGAATTATTTAAAATCGATTTTAAGAATATCTATTCAATTTCCGAACTATAATGGAACTGACAGACAATTTACCGGTGTGAAAACCACACAACCTGTTTGAAACTGCATAAAGGTGGCTTATGATCCAGTTTACGTATAATGCATAACGAGTGTTCAAAAAGTCTTTAAATCGTAGATGGTTATGGATTGTGAAACGAATGTCTGTACTTTTTTGAAGTTTTACAATAGGTAATTAAACTGGCGCCTACCTCAACATTTTATTATTTTCCTCTTTTAGTGGCTTTTTTTGAAGGAGGTCCTATTTTTTTATAAAAAAAAAAATTTTTAATATCAAAGTAAACATTTTTGTATTCAGTAAATCTAACTTCTAAGTGACTAAGCCCTGAAAAACCAGTTGGCAGATTTGTTAAGCCCTAAACACTTAAAATTAAGTACTCAGTTTTAACTTTTAATATTAAATCGAATGTCCAACTTTTTATTTTTTAATAAGTAATTGAATTCAAAAGTTTTGTAAATAAAGAATATTTACGAGTAACTACTCTAGAGCAGGGGTGGCCAACCCAAATGATCTTGCGGGCCACTTTGGAAATGCATCGTTCCTCGGGCAACAAACTTCGCACTTATAGTTTGTAAACGCTGTGTTTCGTCCCTTGTAATGCAATGTACTATTCTATACCCATACTAATATTACAAAAGAACAAAATTTTTAATCTACGTTACCTCAAAACTCCAGAACCGATTTAATTTTTTTTTCAATGTTTAAAAGCTTACTTTTAAATGAGGGCAGTGTAGCCTAGTGGTAAGCGTACTTGGTACCAGCCTCTAGACTAGACTGTCGTGGGTTAAAATCCTACCTGCGCTCACGGATTTTCGTGATGTTATTTAGTTTTAAGTTAGTTATTATTTAATGTAATTTAAGACGCTAATGACTTGAGTTTTCGACGCGTCTATAATCTACAATAAATAAAATAAAATAAAAAAAGAGTCGAATAAGATACATTATTACGCTATAACAAAATTGGGATGATCAGTGAGCGAAAATACAGATCTGCACTTGGGCAAGGTAAAATTTTTTTAATTCTCAGTTCAGAACCTAACAATTGGAGGTTTATAACAAATCAGTAATAGAAACGAGATTCAGGCCCGGCCGCACATTTGCTACTGTCAGAACCGATTGTCTGAAACGATTGTCGGATCCGAGCGTCTGGCGCTCAAATATCTATAAATTTATACGATCATATCGCACACTTACGATCCGACATCGAATCGGACATCCGAGTCGGATGCAAACGCAGAGCTTCCTACTAACGGCCCGATAAAAAGTCTGATCCGACTACTGGAAGGCGCGCCGTGTATTGTTTTTGCATAGTATACCGCAAATAATATACGATTGTTTTTGTCAGTTTCATACGGTGTGTGAACTAGTCAAATGAAATCGGAAATATTTTGTCAGCAGTATGCGGTAGTGGTCCGATTTAAATCGTTTCAGACAATCGGATCCGAAAGTAGCAAATGTGCGGCCAGCCTCAAACGTGACTAATATTGCGTTCATGTTCACTCTGTTAACGAGAATTCCATTCAACTTATGCTCGTTCATGAACATTTTGTAGCAAACCCCAAGATGTTACGCCACTGCCTCCAATAGAAACCACGAGAAAGAAAGGTCACAGTAGTAAAGCGTGAAATGGTATCGAAGATTCTAGACAACGCTAGAGCCAACGAGAACGTACTAGGCTGGGCCGCGTAGCGTATATAAACAAGCCGGTACGAGTGAAGCAGTCAGTCGACGGTGTCACGCAATTGGGAATCAGTGAATGGTGAGTCGTGCCATCAAGTGGATCAGTGATACAAATATTAATCAATCAACGGTCGAATCAGTCAGTACAGTGATATAAATAGTGGAGTGAATGTAAATAAATAGTACTGAAGTAACTGAGTAAATGACCGACATAAATAAACGTTAGAAATAAATCTGATATAAATACAGTGACATAAATAATTACAAATAAATAATCCTTGTATACTTATATAGTTATTTGTTAAGTGTTAATAATTACCGTTTAAGTTTTTATATTGTTAGAATTGACTTTTCGTTGTTGCATTTATTGTTATTGTATTTTTAATTATTGTAAATAAATATTTATTCCGCCAACTCAGAAAACAGTTTTGTAACAATATTCTTTTATAATTATATGTATTAATGTTTTAATGCATCCAAACTTCTCATTCAATAGAACAGAACATACGTAAATATTATAACTGCAGATTGGTAACTTGATTATTTGAATTTTGCCACGACACGTCGTGTTAACTTCTGCATGTAGAAGATGCGAAATTAATTAAAACATTATGATAATAAGTTGTTTATCTTGAACGTATATTAACCTCTTGGGATTAGTGATTAGTTCTTATATGATAGTCGCTAAAATCTGATTGTGCATACACAGATGAGTTATACGGCCCTATTATCAATAATATCGATAATATAAGCGACGTATTATCAACTTTCATTTACGATTAAAGAAACGTACTTTGCGCCGAGGTTTCCATACATAATTTTTAAAAGAAAGGTTGACGCATAAAAAAAATTTAAAAAATGGGTATGTCTGCATCGCGGGTAGGTACAGACAGATGACATTCGTTAAACACAAATAATTGTATTCGTTGTCATGGAAAGAAATGCATCCACTTTTATTTATATTATAAAATCAAATGTTCGTAAAATAAAATGATTTTAATTTTGTTTTTTTATGTTTTAAATTGTTATCCAATACCTTTATCTATATTTTCATTATTAAAAAAAACTTTATAACAATAAAAAAACCTCCTTCAAAAAGCCACTAAAAAGGGGAAAATAATGAAATTTTGAGGTCTGCGCCAATTTAATAAAATATGAAGTCGATTAAAAAGTATAGTATAGTGATTAATATCTTCATATTTTATTAAATTGGCGCAGACTTCAAAATTTCATTATTTTCCTCTTTTTAGTGACTTTTTAAAGGTTTTTTTTTGTCAAAAAGTTTTTTATTTTTTATTTTTTAGTGTCAAAAAGTGACATTTACCTTAAAGGAATCACACGCCGTTACTCACTTTTATTAAACCGACTTTCTTACGCTGTCTGATGTGTCAAAAAGTGACATTTACCTCAAGGAATCACACGCCGTTACTAACTTTTATTAAAATCAGCCGAACTACTGAACCAACTTTGATGAAATTTCTATGGGACCAATCTGAAAGTATATCCTTTCAAATAAAAAAAAATTCCAAATCGGTTCATAAATGATCGAGTTCTGAGGTAACAAACATAAAAAAAAAAAATACAACCGAATTGAGAACCACCTCCTTTTTTTGAAGTCGGTTAAGAAATAAATAAAATATTAAAAGCCTTCGAGATTCGAACATGGGTTTGGGCGTTTGTACCTGTCGGTAGACTCGTACTTTTCCGCACGGTCACCTGACTTACTGCGTTTGAGACCTTAACATTAGTTATAAATGCTGTGTTATGTTTCACATGTCAACCACTTCCAACTATTTCCGTTTCATGTAATATTTCTAAAATGCTACCCCAGTATGAGACAGACGTTATTGACGTCAAAATCGTAATAGTTACGTAAGCAAACACATTTTACAATAAACGGACACCTTCGTTTACGTAACACTAGAGGGAATCGTTAATGTTGAATGAATCATTCATGAACGACACGGCACTTCCACCATCATAGTAACTTATTTTGAACTAAATCTCAATAAAAAGTAAAAAATAAAAAACTTTTTAACAAAAAAAAAACCTCCTTCAAAAAACCACTAAAAAGAGGAAAATAATGAAATTTTGAGGTCTGTGCAAATTTAATAAAATGTGATGGCGGTTAAAAAGTATAGTATAGTGATTAATATCTTCTTTTTAACCAACTTCATATTTTATTAAATTGGCACAGACCTCAAAATTTCATTATTTTCCTCATTTTAGTGGTTTTTTGAAGGAGGTATTTTTTTTGTTAAAAAGTTTTTTATTTTTTACTTTTTAGTGTCAAAAAGTGACACTTACCTTAAAAGAATCACACGCCGTTACTCATTTCTATTAAACCGACTTTCTTACGCTGTTTGATATGTCAAAAAGTGACATTTACCTTAGAGAATCACACGCCGTTGCTCACTTTTATTAAAATCAGCCGAACTACTGAACCGATTTTGATGAAATTTCTATGGGACCAATCTGAAAGTATATCCTTTCAAATAAAAAAAAATGTTTCAAAATCGGTTTATAAATGAGTAAGTTATGAGGTAACAAACATAAAAAAAAAATACAACCGAATTGAGAACCACCTCCTTTTTTTGAAGTCGGTTAAAAACTAATGCTAATCGCTATAGTTTCTCTGTAATCTTTACCAGCTTCTTTAGTTTTTATAATATAATTATGTCTGAACTTAAATTTAATTTTTTTATACATCCTTTCAAATTATTTAATTTTGCTTAATTTCAATATTCGGGATGTATTTTATTAATCCAATATCTAGCAAATACTATAGAATTTATAATACGGGCAAATGCGACCTAAAATTAGCAACACGTAGCATTAGCACCGCGCGCAGCATGAATTGTAAAAAAACTTTTGACGTCAAATCCTACTGCAGAAACAATATTATAATGTAATCAGCCATTGGATATTTCCAGATTTTTTCAATTTTCCCCGTGTAGCTAAAGAAGAGTAGATTGCACACGCTAATGACCTCTATTGTCGAGCGTCTATAATTTACAATTCATTCATTTCATTCAAGAGTAGATTGTACATATATCTAGTGACGTAATGAGGTATATTCCTGACGAGTAGTGACAATATGTTAAAACGAGCGATACCGTATTATGTATTTTTGCCGTATCCACTATAAAATAGCTGCTTTTCACTTCATTTTCAGTATTTTCAAAAAAATGTTTGACAATTCATTTTGTGTCGCCAACTTCACTTCTATCTATAGTAGGCCGAGAGTAGCTGTCAGTAGGTAATAGCGGGCGGATCAGGGCGAATAAACATAAATCACTATGGAAATAGTGTGGGAAAGATACGTTCCCGCACATTGGCTTGTCAAAAACATGCATACATAAAGCGGTACGTATATGGCAAAAAATAAATACACTAGATAAAGAGAGAAATAATGTACATATCTAAATTAATAAACAAACAATTGAAAAATTCTACACATTTATTCATTTCAACGATCGTTTCGGGTTTCTAACCCATCATCAGGAGTTTACTTTAAAACTTTAAAGTAAACTTAAATTAATAAACAAACACTTGAAAAATCCTACACATTTATTCATCTCAACGATCGTTTCGAGTTTCTAACCCATCATCAGGAGTTTACTTTAAAACTTTAAAGTAAACTCCTGATGATGGGTTAGAAACCCGAAACGATCGTTGAGATGAATAAATGTGTAGAATTTTTCAAGTGTTTGTTTATTAATTTTTATTCAATCATGTTCTACCAAGTGCCTAGCGATAATTCTATAGAATTTATAATAATATATCTATTCGACTGTTGTAAACCCTCCATAGATGACCCGGTTTTTTTGGCTGCCGTAGGAATGTTGCACGTATATTTATTTACTCGTATCTACAGTATTTACTATTTGGTACAAGAGATTTAACGACTCCAATATGAGATTAGCACCGATTATCTGACCGTATTTTCATCTTACCCCCAAACACAAGAGCAGTAGTCGTCTAGTCTGATAGGACGGCATATCGATTGAGTTCCGTGTTGTTCCCTCGTCGTCGTCCCCCCGCACCCGGCTGTTTCTGACGAATGCAGGACCCGATCGAATATTATGTACATATACATACCATACGATCACAAAAATATGATTGAGGACAGTATGGCTCAGTTGGTAGCGTGCGGCCTCTGAATCAGACTGTCATGGGTTCGAATCCCACCTCTGCTCATGGATGTTTTGTGATGTTATTTAGTTTTTAAGTATTATATTATATTATATATTGTTGTATTTAAGACGCTAATGACCTAAGTTGTCGACGCGTCTATAATCCACAATAAATAAATAAATATAAAAATATGATTAATTTATTTTCATAATACCTATGTTTATACTATCTTATAAGAACAGAAAATATTTTAATTTTGGATTTTGAAATTAACCGGAACTTTGTTAGCCGCGGAACAAACCAAAGTAAATGAGATGCACTGTGTTTCGTTTGTGCCTTTAGCAGCTACTTCAAAAATGTTTGTTTATTCTTCGGATATTTTTTTTCACTCAATGATACCTTAGGATGTGTTCAAGAAATCCTATAATTTTATCTCTCATCCTGAGGAGAGGGGAAAAGATCTAAAACCGTTAATTATATGAAAAAATAAGGCATTGTGTGTTTTACACACGGCGAAAGTTATATTGCTTAATATATACCCGGCGACTGTTACGGCAGCGACATCTATGAATCGAAGTATCAAAGTGTTCCTTGCGTGACATCTAACGGAATTTTTCTTAAGTTTTTAGTTCAACAACTACCTACAGTGGGGCGCGCGCATCGTTTAACGTTTTGCGTAAACTCGCCAGGAGTCGCATAGACTAAATAAATGTAAAAAATTTCATTTGGGATCAAAATTATATAATAAATTGCCTAATGATTGGAAGATTTTGTCACACAATAAATTTAAAATTAATCTTAAAATTTTTTTTGAAGCGTTTTATTCCATCGAAGAGTTTTTAGACTACAGATTTTAATTACCTAATTTTAATTATTGTTAATTTTAATTTATTTATTATCAGTTTTTATGTATTCTTTTTTATATCTTTTGTATATGTAATATGTTGGACGTATCTAGGATATATTTTTATCCGTTTATAGACAAAATAAATTATTATTATAATTATTAAAGAAGTTTGTATAACTTATAAAAATTCAAGTCTGAATTTTTTCAACTCCAAAATACGCGCCTGGTCATAAATTATTTTTAAAACATTTGGTAAATGCAAATTAATGGTCAGCGCAGGCGTTTATTTTTGAAAAGTTCGTCTCTGTCGTACGCGGCGGGTGACCCAGTTAGGGCGGAGTCTGTTTCCTCTGCCCTCTTTGACTACTATACCTACTATGACTGAGTTAAACATCATCCTCTTTGCGACCATAGATACAGAGCATAACTGCAGAGTCATAGCCGGTATAACTCTTACCATTCCGTCGTATACGCAGTACGCACACCGTACCGGTATCTCTCTGTTACCGTATAATCGTTACATATTTGCATTCCGACACATGATTCACGACCACTGACCGTTGCGCTGGCCAAACACGTTCAGAAAAAATTCGACTGATGAGCAGTCCTATACTTCCCACCCAGTGCCGGATTTAGAGGTCTGGAAGCCCCGGGGCAACAAAGGAGTGGAGGCCCCCTGGCCCCAAATTATTTTCCAAATAAAGTGGACAGTTTTTTTCAGTCGAGTTCATGATTACTTATTAAAATTATTAACGCAATTTAGTATATTTACAACGACAAAATTTAATAACCGAGAATTCAGAGAATTTTTTTTTCGAAGTCTATTGTGAGGGCTCCTCTTTTGTGGAGGCCCCGGGGCTATAGCCCCAGTTGCCCTCCCCTAAATTCGGCCCTGTTCCCATCTAGTAAATATTTGCAAGAAATAAACACTCTTTTTTACTCTTTGAAAAAAAGCATGGCCCTCTTTTTTGTTTGGTGATCTACTGATGGCTAGTAATATAGCAAAAATCATGGTTACCTTGATTTACGTACAATTTTCTTTTTTTAGTTAAATATTTTTTTTCTCGAAAACTATACATTTTAGAGAAAAAAAATATTTACATTTTTTCCATATTATAACATCTATAATTCATTTATATTTTTTTTTTACCTATGTTAATACGTGACATTGAGAACGTTTTTTTGAATATCTCAGGATCCACTTAACCGATTTGACTCAAAATCTAATCAGATCTAAGTTAAAGGCTGATAATACACAATAGCTAACAATCGGCATGGCCCGTATGTTGTTCCGTTTTTACGATATCGAAGGCGAAAAATTGACCACATACACACACATACATACATCAGTCAGAAAATGATCTTAAACGATTGCTAGGGTCTCAAAACGTGAAGATCTGTTAAAATCTCGAAATATTTTTTTCGGACTAAATCCATTACTTCCCTACCATAATAAATGTGGGAAGTAAAAAAGGTCTGAGGAATGAAATAGTAGGTATATTGCATTACAAGGTAAGAAACTTGCGTTTGCAACCAGTTTGAAGTTTGCTGTTCGAGGTACGAGGGCATTCAACCACACGTGTTGCAAACGCCAAGTTTCATACCGAGTAATTGCATATTATTTATCTATTGACAATTCGATTTGAGGTACCTACAATTTGGGCGTGCAAAAAAGTCGCAAAAATATTAGATCTGTCAGATTTATGTGTGGTTATGTATGTTGCCATCTTCAGATGTGGCTAATTTAATTAACCACGCCTGAAGAAGGCAACTCGTTGCTGAAACGCGTCGTATTAACAACACATGAAGTCACAAGACGGACACCAAAAATACAAGGTATTTCTAATACTTCTTATTATTCATATAGTGACTTGGAGACCTAACAATCTATAAATGTATCATCTTGAAAATTGTCTAGTTTTGGCAAGAGTCTTGATCTAGATAAAGCAAATCTTGTCTTGTCTTAAAAATTTCGAGACAAGACTTTCGCAAGTCTTGTCTTGAAAATCTAGACAAGACAAGACAAGAGTCTAGAAAGTCTAGATCTAGACGGCAACACTGATCAAATCATTTGATTTGTTTAGAGAAATGACAATCGATTTGTCATTTTAACATCTTCTGCGTTAATATTGATCCAATACTCGTAGGGATTTGATCAAATCCAAGTTTTTATCATATCCCTGCGACAGATACACAGGATGGAGGTTATAGGCTAGGTTTTTTTGACCTGTAGGCGCAAATGCAGTGGGTTTTTTCGTACCCTTCATCAATCGCTGTATATTGTAAAACTGTCATTTATGCAGTTTTTACTACCATAAAAAATATATTATAGTTGAACGTGTATGGTCGACTGTGTTACCACCACGAAAACACACACGCAATATTTATTTGTTTATTAGATAGCGTGAATAGTGTATCGTGTCACCGTGTGCAATAAATTTTGTGTTTTCTTTTCTAAACAGGTCTGTTTATCCCCTGAAATATTTATTTGTTGTTTGGTTTTCGTTTTAAATTGCATAAAGTTTCATGTGTGTAGACAGTTTAGTATTTTTAAGATCAGTAGCGCAACAATATTAGAATATTTCCAGTAGTGTTGCTGTCTAGATAAGACAAGACAACACTTTCAAACTCTTGTCTTGTCTTGAAATATCAAGACAAGACTTCACTTAAGTCTTGTCTTGAATTATCAAGACTTCACTAAGTCTAAGTCTAGATTAACAAACTCTTGTCTTGTCTAATATCAAGACTCTAGATTATTTTCAACAGTCTAGATTAGTAGTAGTAGGTAAAGTAAACCTTTATATACTACTACTTAGTTTATCTAGACTCTTGAAAATTGTCTAGAGTTTTGGCAAGAGTCTTGATCTAGATAAAGCAAGTCTTGTCTTGTCTTGAAAATTTCTAGACAAGACTTTTGCAAGTCTTGTCTTGAAAATCTAGACAAGAGTCTAGAAAGTCTAGATCTAGACGGCAACACTAATTTCCAGGTATAATTAAATATTTAAATTTTAGCCTTAACCTGCACAGCTTTTCTCGCGTTTTGACAAGAACTTTTCCTTATCACTAATTTTGGCTACCTGCCGCTAGACATTGGCGGCGGAACCACACTTTTCTTTGGGGGGGGGGGTCACTTATTAAAGCTTACATTGTAAAGAGTAGGTAATAAAGATGGTAATTTAAAAGCTGTATATGCTACCTACTTTTGAGGGGGCTTAGCCCCCCAGAACCCCTTCCGCCGCCAATGTCAATAGATAGTGTATGGCACTACAGCTACTAATTGTTACGACAAAATCGATCTCACTATATTTTATATTGATTCTATTAATAAGCAAACAGACATTAAAAAACTACAGTTTTTCCGTCTAGGTATCATACAAAATACCTCCTCCCCACTATCACCTTTTTGTATAAATATTCCATTTATATAGAGATGGTACGGATGTCTTATATCGGAATCGGATTCGCAATCGAATTTAAAACTTTGGTCACATTTTGATATATAATTCTTAAATTATTATTATCTATATATATAAAAGAAAGTCGTGTTAGTTAGTTAGTTAGTTACACCATTTATAACTCGAGAACGGCTGGACCGATTTTCATGATCTTTGATTTTTTGGATTTGTCTCCACCCTGGCTAACAGAATAACTATTAAAACATCGGGAAAATTCACCCGGGAGCGAACGAGCGAAGCGAGTGAATAATGTACCACCCGGGAGTGAACGAGCGAAGCGAGTGAGTAATGTAATTTAATATTCAAGTGAACGAGCGTAGCGAATGAGTAATGTAATTACAATATTCAAGTGAACGAGCGAAGCGAGTGAGTAGTGTATTGCAGTAATTCTTATATAATTCTTAAATTATAATTATTATTATTATTATTATTCTTAAATTATCAGTTATCACCGCGTTTATTCAATAAACGTACGACCAGACTGGTAAAAAAAACACGATTACGCGGTGGGTGAGTATGTCATAGAGATATAATAGATAGAGTAGGGGGGCCATAGGAACAACTGTAAGTGACAGTTTAACCTTGGAAAAGAGAGATAGAAAACGCGCAGCAGTTCTCTTTTCCTTGTCTTCTGACGCATTTGTGAATTTAAAAATTTATAGTAGATATTGTTAATTTACATCTGTAACCATGGTTATGTATTTGTGATAGAAAAAGATAGAAGAACTGCTCTCTTCTCCATCTCTATATTTTGCATCCCCACTTTTTTGGGTGGCTTCCCGGTTCTATCTATGATATTTCTATGGAGTATATGTACAGAAAAACAAAGGTTATGCGCGAGTTATGTAACTATACTTATGGTCCACCATGTATGTCATGTTGGATCTTTATGTTATGCATTCTTGCATTACATGACTGCCTTTGCAAAATCATAACTTCCCATGGGAAAGCAGTCAAGGTGACAGGCCTGGTCATATGATAAATAGGACTGACTTCTGCCTGCAAGGGGCAGTTAATAATCATTTGAGTTCACATCAAGATTATTATTAATGTCCATTAATATATAAAAAAATTAAAATCAAAGTTATAAAAATTTCTAATAAAGTGTTTATTAAACCACTCGTTACCACGTAACTCGCGGGAGGGGAAGTACGCGTTACCGGCGGGATTCACCGCGTTCAACAAATGTTTTGACATCCGTTATAATTATTTCGGATATACGGAATTGTCAAAAAGACAAGCGACTAGGCCCTGCAGTCAGGGTCCATTCTGATTGGTCGAATACCCCATCTTAATGTCGTTTGATTCACACATACACACACCCAAACGAACGTAACAACTGACTAGTGAACTCTGTATACTAAAATGGATTGTTGATAGCGATTAAAAATGGGTTTTGTACACAAATTTTCTAACGTTAGAAAATGTGCATAAGTATCCTGAAGAGGACCTAATTAAGGTCGAAAGCTCGATTCTTTGATAGTATATTATTCGTAGTTCTAAGTTAGTTGTTAGTTTATTTTGTGTAGTTTATAAGTTAGTGTAAGTAAAATATGTTTTATAATTAGTGACTATTAAATACAATTCTAATCTTAACTCCGAGTGACCATTGTACTTTCATTTTAATTTTAATTAAGTTTCATTTTAAAATATCAGAAAATTGATCGACTTTTATAGAAAGAATTAGATTACAAGCCTTACCTGAAGTTTTCATTCTAATTTTGTGAACAATAAATGCCTGTTTTGAAGAATATGTGTTTGAACATTCTCCACATACAAAACCCATTTTTTAATCGCTATCAACTATCCATATTAGTATACAGAGTTCACTAGTTAGTTGTTACGTTCGTTTAGGTGTGTGTGTGTGTGTGTCAAATGACATCAAGATGGGGTATTCGACCAATCAGAATTGACCCTGACTGCAGTGCCTAGTCGCTTGTGTCAAAAAGTATCGAATTATCTGTATAGTTTCGGAATCGGAGCTCCGTAACATTTCCGGATTCCACCAATACGCAGCCTTCGTAGGTTCAATGCATAATTGAGTAAACAGCTAGGCGTCGTTTCCAGTTACTATAGGTATATAGCGGCGTCCCTTCCCACGGGTCTATCATTACGTCCATAAAGATGTTTTTACGCGTTGTAAGAATGTGCACTTTTCTTTATCCACACATGTCATGTTTCGAATCGATCGCATCGAGCATATTGTGAGTGTGTAACGTGCGTGAATATACAACTTTCCCGTTCTCGTTTATATGACGTGTTTCTCAAACTTTTAACACTCAATTTCCATTTAAACATGATCCACGAACGTATAGTAATAGACCGAGAGCTAGTCACATCTTATGTCGAGCCGTGAACAGCCGCGTGAGGGGAAATATGCAACGAAATGTTTGGGCCGCTCCTTCGCTGCTGTTCTCCCCACCACTGCGGCACTTTCTCTCTCACGGCTCCCGCGCGCTCGGGCAACCGCGTGTGTTACAGTGCAGTATATAGGATTACGTCAGCATAACAGTTAGTTGCTGCTTTTGAAAAAATATATACTACTACATAGAGAATACCACCGAGTTCAATAACGTTTTCTTTGATGTTTCACATCTGTCGGGGGTCCCGAGACCCACACCCTTTTTTTGGTGTTATTTATTCAAGGCCTTATTTTTGTGAAGATGTTGAGGGAAGCATATTAAAGTGCCCTGAGTAAGGGATTTTGCTAGATAGCGGTATGGGAGGGATGCAGATCGCCCCCCAACGTGTAACAAAAAAATGGTCACAAATAGTATTGCTTCAAGGCTGAAATTGTTTGCATAACTTGTCGGTGAACGCAATAATGCCATTATAATATTTGCAGATCGATTGATCGGTATTAAAATGGTGGCCGATCATCCTAAATATGTCCTGTAGTACCCGACGAATTTTTTATTATTAGTTCAAAGTTCAAATTTTAATATGTTGTTACGACGACTGTTTTAAGCATATATTTCAATTTGCAGAACAAAATGTCGGTATTAACCCCCTCTCTTAGAGAGAAACTTGCTCGCCTACGTGTTTATATCATTCTGCAAGGGGTTTAACACCGACATTTTGTTCTGCAAATTAAAATATATGCTTAAAATTAAAAAAAACAATAAATTTCTTCGGGTACATGACACGTTTAGGGTGATCTGCCACCCCTATTAAACTGACCAATCGATCTGCAAATATTATAATGGCATTATTGGGTCACCGACAAGCTATACAAACAATTTCAGCTTTGAAGCAATAATAATTGTGACCATTTTTTTTTGTTACATGTTGGGGGCGGTCTGCATCCCTCCCATACCGCTAGCTAGCAAAATTATTTACTCAGGGCACTTTAATATGCCCCCCTCAACATCTTCACAAAAATAAGGCCTTGAGTAAATAACACCAAAAAATTGTCACTAGCTCTCGCCTCTCTGTCTATAAGTATATGGACCGCGAGAAGCGAAATTTTTTGTATCTTCGTAACTCGTAAATGGATTTTTATTTAAAATTTACAGTGCGAACATTGGCTGTGGAACGCTTCAAATAAAAACTTCCCCGATTATCTGCGACCATGAAGATCTTCGAACACGTCAACCTAGGGATGTTCCGATCCACCAAAAAGTATCGATACTAGGTATCGATCTGGATCGTATTATAAAATATCGATACAGTATAAAATCGTATTATAAAAGATCGATACTCAATATATCGATACATTATCGATCCAGTATCTCAGAACATAATAACGAGCAAAAAAAAACAACCTGTAATTCGGCTAATAACCTCTATGAATTAGACTAGACAATTTATCGATACGCACCAAAATGTACCGATACTAATCATGTATCGAATTAAAAAATCGATACAAAATATCGTGTATCGAAAGCTAAAGTCGATACACTAAAAGATCGATCCGTATCGCGCATCACTGCGTCAACCTTATTTCTTGATCACGCGTCTTTTCTAATAGTTGTCAATTTTTTCTACTCCCACCTCTTTCCGCAAAGACGTCATTGAGATTTGTTAATAATTCGGGTTTTCGCGATACAACGAAGGAAGATAACATAATCACATGTCTTATTTTATTTTATTTATTGTAGATTATAGACGCGTCGACAACTTAGGTCATTAGCGTCTTTTAATTACATCAAATCAAATAACAAATAACTTAAAAGTAAATGACATCACAAAACATCCATGAGCGGAGGTGGGATTCGAACCCACGACAGTGTGATCCGAAGGCCTGCTGCGCTAACCGTTACACCACACTGTACTCTAATCACATGTCGGTGTATTGTAAAATAAAACGGAGAATCAGATCTGTCAGGAAAAGTAGGGGTTGTCATTAAAAAAAATGTTGATGACGTCAGTGCGGTAACCCAGCATACAAGTATTAATTGTACTGTTTTGTTAATGGACCATTCGTTGAGGAACACTGGTCTAGACGTCCATATTGGGTACCGTCGGTAACATTCACCGACGTATTCTTAGGACCAACAGAAGCAACGCACACGGATACAATCATAACTAATTCCTCACGTAAACTTCAAACCACCCCTCCATTATTTGGAAGCACAGTTATTTCCTCTCTCTCCTTTGCTACTATACATACCCTACTATGCGTAAATTCTTTATTTTATACTACATTTCATATACAAACTACCATTTTTATCTAGTGGACGCAGAGTCGCGCCAACCCAGTGTTAAAGAGGGCGACGTCGAAATTCATAATTTATAATAGATATGTACAGTAAAAAATAAAAATAATTTAAACAAAATTGATCTGATTTCAAAAAAATTGTCAGTAGGTAAGTATATATCTAAAAAGGATTAAATAAAGTTTTTCTCTTCGTTTTGCAATCACCTTTCCTAACCTACATTCAACTAGAAGTCGGTGTGAATAAATCACTATTATATACCTACAGCCTACATTGCGTACGTTTTGTGTGGAACAATCCATATAAAAAAATTCCATATCAGCTACGGCCAAAATCCTCGAATAGGTCAGCCTTATTTTTTTAACGTGCATCTTCTTTATAGTCGTCTTTTTTACCCCCATTCCTTTCCAGAAAGCCGTCACGTCACCCCCCATTCAGGGGCGGACCGTGAGTTTGTGGGGCCCTGGCCTAATACAACTTGGGGGCCTGCCTAATTAATCAACTAATTGCCATTTTGTCAAAAGACTGTTTTCGATAATGATGTTCTAGGTACACAGTATAGGGCAAAAAGAGGACAATAAAATGTTTTATTTATTTAATAGCCACCACATTTCATTGGATCTCTAGTCAAACTGGCCAGTTACTAGACCTAGTGACTCGATATTATACTGGCAAGCGCCTGGCTCTATAAATCTAGTCAAACTAGCCAGTTACTATAGACAAAAACTAGATTTCATTTCTACTAGGGTGTCCATTGTCTTCAATGGGGGCTGGGGGCCCTTAATATCCACGGGGCCCTGGGCTGCAGCCCAAAAAGCCCTTATATAGATCCGGCCCTGCCCCCATTTGGACAGATTATCAAATTCTGATTTCAGTAATATGCCATTATTTAGTATTTGCACTGACAGTTCCCCAGATAGGTATTAATTGTTTGTAAATTGTAGATTATAGACGCTCGACAATTGAGATTTGTGATAGTCATATACTTCAGTTGTTTATTTGCGCAGACTTCAAATTAATAATGTAAGTAGGAGAAGGTGATTGTAAAATTAAGGGCAAAATTATTTTATGCTTTTTATTATTTTTTATTATTTTTTTTTTGAAGTCAGTTAAAAATTGTTCATAGAAATCGGAACAAGTTAAATCATGTAACCGAGTCGCACAGATAAAGTTGGATAATTTGATTAGTCATTGTCACAGTCAATTTATACCTACAAATCATGAACTATTTTTATTTATTGTAAGTTATAGACGCTCGGCAACTAAGGTCACTAACGTTTAATTACATCAAATTAAATTAAATTACATCATAAAATGTCCATGACCGGAGGTGGGTTTCGAACCCACGACAGTTTGATTTAAAGGCCAGCACACTAGTCGTTTAATATATACCAACAAATAAATTATAATTTAAAAAAACTAAAAAACACGCTTTAATGAACTAAAAAGTAAAAAATAATTAATTTTATTGTAAAAAAGCGTGGGGTAGTATGAAAATATTATACAAAGCACCTCACGCTTTTTCACAATAAAATTAATTATTTTTTACTTTTTTGTTCATTAAAGCGTGTTTTTTAGTTTTTTTAAATTATAATTTATTTTTGCTTTTTAGTCCTGGAGATCCTGGTCAGGATAATGGGACAAACTTATGGAATTATTGTATTGTCATCGGTCCTTGATAAGTGTGCAAAGTTTCAGTTCAATCTGAAGTTTTTTGCTTTTTTTTTTTAGTCCTGGAGATCCTGGTCAGGATAATGGGACCAAACTTATGGAATTATTGTATTGTAATCGGTCCTTGATAAGTGCGCAAAGTTTAAACTAAATCTGACCGTTCAAAGTTGGTCAAAATCAAGTTCAAAGAAGTCGGTTACAAACTGACAAGCAAACATACAAGTGAAGCTAATAAAAGCGTGTTAAAAATACCGCAAGCGCATGCGAATTCAACCTTATCTCGGACACGATTTTTCGACCTCATCACCATATGAACATGGAAATAATAGAGGTTCAAAAAATATATCACTGACTAGAATAACTGTTTAGCGCGGACTGATTTTAAATAGTTCTGTCCTCGCGGTATGACTTTACCCACTCACAAACGTGGGTTTCAGATGTCACCACCCCTCAAAACTGTTTATCCGTAGTTCGTTCCGTAGTCGACGACTATGAGACATTACAACTTGCACCAGAGCAGCAATAACAATAATAATAATTTTCCTTGGCGCAGTCCTGAAGGAACCGTTCGTAAAATTGAATGCTTAGTAACATACCTACATATTTTTTTCTATTGATATCGCATTCGAAGATTTGTAACAAGTGATCCATAAAATAAAACTTTTTCAGACAATTACTCAATTTTATAACATAATTTAATTGATAATGAGTTATTTGTTGAAGACGATGTTTTCAGTGGATGAAGTATCTAGAAAAACTTTTTAACAAAAAAAAACCTCTTTCAAAAAGCCACTAAAAGAGGAAAATAATGAAATTTTGAGGTCTGCGCCAATTTAATAAAATTTTAACTCGGTTAAAAAGAAGATATTAATCACTATAGGTACTATACTTTTTAACCGACTTCATATTTTATTAAATTGGCGCAGATCTCAAAATTTCATTATTTTCTCTTCTTAGTGGCTTTTTAAAGGAGGTTTTTTTTTGTTAAAAAGTTTTTTATTTTTTACTTTTTAGTGTCAAAAAGAGACATTTACCTTAAAGGAATCACACGTCGTTATTATTTTATTAAACCGACTTTCTTACGCTGTCTGATGTGTCAAAAAATTACATTTACGTTAATCACACGCCGTTACTCACTTTTATTAAAATCAGCTGAACTACTGAACCGATTTTGATGAAATTTCTATGGGACCAATCTGAAAGTGTATGCTTTCAAATAAAAAAATAATTTTCCAAATCGGTTTATAAATGACGGAGTTCTGAGGTAACAAACATAAAAAAACAACCTAATTGAGAACCACCTCCTTTTTTTTGAAGTCGGTTAAAAAGAAACGTAATTACTGTTATAAAATTTTAATTTATTGCTGACGTTTCGTAAATGCAAATTTTATAACAGTAATCGTCTTCCGTCCCCGGACATTCTAGGATCGCGTAACGTTAGATAAAACGAAAGTAAAAAAAGGCATGTGTCGCGGCACGCGCAACCGAAGTCAAACTTCTTATGTATAAATTATTTAGGGTTCTTATGGTAATTCGCGTCACCACACTTCGTTCAAAATGGAAGGATCAGAATAAGCCATGATTATATAATTGATTTATTTATAGGGTTGCTATGGGAATTCGCGTCACCACACTTCCGTTTCATCCCAGAATTTTACTCCTCAAATCGTCAAGATAGTGCCGCCTATAAGAAGTTTTACTTTAAAAATATGAAAAAAATTGTTAAAAATAACTTTTGTTGTTTGAAATACGATCTTTTATATTCTAATAAAAAAGAGATTAGTGAATATTTGTTTATACGATGTTTCACCAAATTTTTGAAGTTATACTTCTTTAGACGCGTTAAGAAAACAACGATGAGAGTGAATTTTTCAAAAACTGTGACATCAACAGGATTGATTTCTATAGTTACGATACAAACAAATCTTGTCTATTATTTTATTTCAATAAATTATTTGCATGCAAATTAAAAATCACGCCAAAGAAATATAACTTCTAACGCGCGTACATAAGTACACATACCCACTTTTTTAAGTTATAATCTTCGACAATATGAGGCTTCGAATAAAATATAATAATTAATTAATTATTATGTATATCCGCCTTTATTTAATTGATTAGAATTATTGACGTAATTTGGTTATAAATAATTACATAAATGACACGAAATGCATTAACTGCATTGTTATTTCATTATATTACTGTAGAACTTGAGAGCTATAATAAAATTTATTTTAAAAATTGTATTATGTATGTATTTTTTGAAATTCACTGTGGATATAACAGTTGTTCTAGAACCTAGAGAATGATTTTCTATTGTTGAAATTTGAAAAACAGTTACATAATTAAAACATAATACCAAAAATGTTGACTCACCAGTCGAAAAAAATTTCATTATATTACTGTAGAACTTGAGAGATAATAAAATTTATTTTAAAAATTCTATTATGTATTTTTTGAAATTCACTGTGGATATAACGGTTGTTCTAGAACCTATAGAATGTTTTCTATTGTTGAAAAACAGTTACATAATTAAAATATAATACCAAAAATGTTGACTCACCAGTCGAAAAAAATTTCACGTCCTCGTTTCAGGCACTATTAATAACTCCAACTAGTTAGCTGATTGTCCTAAAACTAAAATAAGGTCTTTTAGCGAAAACTAAACAGGATAACTTATAAACCCTCGAATTTTGAAAGATTATTTTTAGTTCAAACTATAGGTACCTACTTAGATTCCAAAATTTACGGTGTGACGTATTCACTATTTATATAATATTCACTATTTATATAAGCGGAACAGTTTTTATGCATGGTACGCGTATGGTTACATTGTACAAGCTGTGCCGCTTATATAAATAGTGAAGTATACTTGCATACGCCACACCTTAAATTTTGGAATCGTACTATAGTTTCATAGGAATTTTATAAAATGCTAAAATAATTATAACAAAGTGAACAAGATAAAATGCAAAGAACATAAATTTACATACATCTATATCATTAGTTGAAGTATAACCATGAATACCACATCACAGACATAACAAATTAACATAAAATATTAATTAATAAAACCACTAGATAACATTTTGTCATTCCAAAAGTCCAACAAATACTGCGACAACGATATAACCTTTTTTACTATTTTAAAATCATTATGTAAGTTTCAATTTGATATTATATCAGTTGTTCGGTTCTATCAGTGGCGGAGACGTAAATGTTGGCAAGTTTGTAGAAAAACATTTAATTCTAAAGGTTTGTATTTACTATTTAGGGATAGAAAAATACATTTCGGGCCCAAAAACACCAAAAAATATAATGGGATTGTTTTAAAATCGAATTTAACCTTTAGTAGGTAAAGATAAAAAACTGTCAATAAAATTTTATCAAAATCGGCAGACTAAGTTTATAAAATTATTAGTTTGCGGATTTTGCATTACTTACGGAAAGGTGTATATCTATAATCCACTATCGGGACTTGAACTCGAAACACCCGTTTCTTATATATAGCAATAAACTGGGTGTTTCGGGTTAAAGTTCCGACAGTGGCATTTGATTGTTTCCTAGATATAGCCTAAATATAAACAGGGCAGCTTTCATGCTGGTATTCCCTGATTGTTGCCGGAAAATAAATTATTATTATTATTAAACTAATACGTTGTGAACAGTCATTGCCAGTAGATTCGATTGTTATGAGTTGTAATATAGTTTGGTGCAGATGTTAGATTGATAAAAGGCTTACCTACCGAATATGGAAGTTAAATTTAATCATTTTAAGGAATGTATTAAGGGGCAACATTGTTTGTCCAAATACCAACAGCGAAATCAGGGCGAGTATTTAAGGGGTTCATCCCCCCCCCCCGAAATTTTTGGCAGAGCATAGAATGCATAGAAAAGAACATCCGATTCATATCCTAGCGGCGTTGGGCGTTGACCTTTATGTTAGTTATTATGTTATTGTTATAATGTTATGTTATTAGACCAAAAAAGTAAAACGGATTGTTTGCATGAATATGTAATAACAAAATCTAATACGCACTGTAAGAAATGAGAAGGCCGATTACATAGATTATCGATGGTCCATTTGTAGCCAGCGATTAATCTGGTAATAGGCACACAAAGAGACAATGGCGTCGCAAACAGGTATCGCCTGCACATCGCGTAGATTCCATAAAAACACATTGCGCATGCGTGGTTACTAATTTTACATTAATTTGTTTTGTATTCATCCATTTTATAGATGTAACTATACATTTTATTTTGTAATTTTTACACACTTTATTGGAATATTACACAAATTATGTAATTTTAATTTACTTTATGTAAAAATCACAAATTTGTTTAACTTCACAGTTAAAGTCCAAGTTTTTATGAAGTTTTCTGTGTAAAAATAAATAATAATGTAAAATCACTTAGAAAATCGAGCGAATTCTACCTTAACTTTCAAAGTATTTTTACAACCATTTTTTACAGTGCGTTATACGAGCTCTATTTTGTTTAAAAACAGTATCAATATAATGTACTTGTACATAAATATTTTGAAAACCCCCCCAAAATATTTTTCCGAATCCGCCCCTGCCAGAAAGAAATTAATGCTCACATAATATTACATTTAAATACCGAAATGCTGTACAAATATGTACTATTCTACTTAAATACTATTTTGTAGATAGGATTTGCACTGCGACCAATGTTTTTAATATTTAAAAACATTTCGATGTAACTGTAATAATAAATTGTATTTCTAGTGTCGTAATGAGGTATATTACCGACGAGTAGTGACAGTATGTTGAAATGAACACTAGCGATTTTTAACAGTCACACGATCGTCATAATATCATTAGGCACGAGAAATATATTGTGTTTTTTGTCATACCCACTATAAAATAGCTACTTTTTATTCCATTTTTAGTATTTTCAAAAAATTTTGACAGTTCATTTGCGCCGCCAACCTCACTATTACAGCCGGCCGTAAGCTGTCGCAGTGCGCACGCACAGTAGCAATAAACATAAATCACTATTGAAATGGCTTTATTTTCCACACTAGTGTGTTTTAAATATACTTTCAACACTCCTGCCCGTTAACTCCATTCAATGCATACATACACGCATATGTAAAGTAGCTATTTGATAGTGGGTATGGCAAAAAAAATAATTGGTGCAAGAACATTTGACGAATTCGGAATTCGGAAATCAAACTCCGTGTCAACGCTCGAGCTACTTATTATTAGACCGAAGTCTACTTATTTTCCAGAATTCCCGTTCTATTTACTAATTCTTTATATTACCTTGAGAATCGCTAACAATAGACATTGATTTTCTTTTACGTATGTTTGAATGTTGGAATATTTCACGACACAAAACGAGGAAGGCAAACTTCATCATCTTTGTCGACGATATACTTACTGTCGACATGGCTCGGAGCTACCTTATACAGGGTGTTAAAAAAGTGTTCGGAATTTTTAAGAGCGTATAGTATAGACCAATATAAGTGAAAAAAGCCTAATAAAGGGTTCGCAAACTAATCGTTTCAAAGATATTATGAGCTATTTTCAGAAAATAATGTACTATCTAAAAAAATAAGAAAACAGTGTGTGGTATCAAATTTACGCATTTTATTTAAGCCATTTTACAATAAGTGTTCTACATGCCCCCCCTTCCATCTCAACACATGATTCACATCTTCTTATAAACGAGTTTCGCACCTTTTCAAAAATTCCCGGTTTTACTCGAATTATCTCACAGGTAGGGAATGCAATCTCGAGCCGAGATTGGCAATTCGAGATCTCACGAGATCAGTCTGGGTTCGAGATTGGCATTTCGAGATTTTGCCTACTTTTAAAAAGAACGTATTATTTTGTATCTAAAACTGAATCAAAACTACTTACTTGGGACAGTGTGACTGTGTCACTGTGTACGTCTGTGATTTATTGCGTAGTGCACTGTGCAGATGATTACTATTCATTACTTTCCTTAAATAAACGTTGATTTTTTTGTTCCAAGATTTAATTGATGTTTTGTTTTGCGACTGTCAAAAACTATTACGTATAAGTTATAAGTTTTTTTTTCAAGCGCGTTCGTTCTTGAAATCTCGTTCGAGATCTCGACCACATCGGGTCGAGATCTCGAACGAGATTTCAAAAACGAGATTGCCTGCCCACGAGATTAAATCTCGAAAAATGGCTCGAGATCTCGCGAGATCGAGATTGCATTCCCTACTTACAGGCATGTAAGTGCGCTACGTATTATTAATTGGAATAGAATAAACTAAACTCTTTAAATATCCCCAAGCAAAGAAGTCCAAGGGCGTTAAGTTAGGAGACCTGGAAGGCCATGCCACTGTGTCTCTTCGTGCTATCCATCCTCTATCGTACCTTTGATTTAAATGCTCCCTAACCATCAAACTTGATTGCATGTGTATAGTAACTTGTTTTTTATAAAAGCTCATATCTTTGAAACGGGTAGTTTGCGGACCCATGTTTATTAGATTTTTTTCACTTATTTTGGTCTATACTATACGCCCTTAAAATTTCCGAACACTTTTTTTAACACCCTGTATATATCGCAGCTGAATTGAACCGCGAAGAAATATATTTTTTTATACAAAAAATCAACTTATTTTATGCACAGTTAAAGTTTAAATTAAAACTTACTGTTGGAATTTATAATAGAAAATATTATAATTTAAAAAAATAATTTTATTTCTTTTATAGTTACGTTTCTCTTGAAATTACAAATAATAGCTGAGTTATATACCATGTTATACTATCCGCACAAACAGGGATCCAATCAGAACTGACAAATTTTTTTCGGTGTATTATAAAGAAGTGTTTGTACTGATGTGATTCGCTTAGTATAAACATTCTTGACGTAAATACATCAAATAATATTATTTACACGTAGGATCTTAAAAACATCATTCTAATTTTTTTAAACGAAAAATTAAAAAAAAAACAAAGTTATAGAACAAATCTCTTCTGCACATGCGCCGATTATCTTCCTATTTACGTGTCAAACATCCTACCAAAATTTGGTTTCGATCCGCTTAGCCATTTCACCGGAACCGTCAGCGGAACGTAGCTAGGTGGCTAAGGGTCCTGGGGCAAAAAATAAACTTGGCTCCTATAACCAATATTATCTTTATCAAAATATAAATAAAGCATTTTTTCCAAAGCTGGAAACTTATTATGTAACCATAAATGAAATAATTTGTCTGAACTATTATTTCTCAAGGAATAAGTTTTATAGGATTGACCAAGGGCCCTCTGAGCTTTGGGGTCCTGGGACACTGACCCACTTTGCTCTACCGTAGCTACGCCACTTGGAATCGTGCTGAGAAACAAACATACTTTAAAAAAACACGTATTTTAAGACCTCAAGAAGAGAAAATATTGTGAAATGTGAATTTTGACCTAAATAAGTACCATATTTTCCACGTAATACAAAATCGTTTTTCAGAAATGGTTTCTTAAAATATAAGTTTTTCAAAATCAATCACATTTGATCTGCAGTTTACCAATAGGTAGATAATGATTTTTATGGTACTTAGTACGGAAAAAGCGTTTTGAAAAATATCTAGGCCAGTGTGGCTTGAGGTACTGGTATGTGTATGGTCTCTCAAAGATTTTGTTGCCGAGTCTGGGTGTCTAGACCCGAGTTGTCTCTACTATTATATTATTATCGTCTTTAGTTTGCCAACATTATGGTCTGGAAGACCTTGGAAAAGAAAATTATCTGCGTTTAAGATTGACAAAACTGTTCCGGCTCAAACTATTCAAACCACGATTACAAACGTAGCTGTGAGTTGTTATTAGATTAGATTAAAAACAGTTCAGATAGTATTGATGTAGTTTTGCTTAATAGCTTTAAATCAGGCAAACAGATTAATGTGTGCGTGAAACCTGCAAGCAATACATTGAAAAATAAAAAGTAACGAACAGAGTTTCAATGAAACACGCCAAAATAATATGAATAAAAAACAACTGGTGACTTCTAATAAAAAATTAAAACAATGCACTTCGTGTTGCTTTGGTTTATTGTAACCTTTGGGATAATTGAAAAATAAATTGATTCAAGTAATAATAAAGATCTTCTATATAATTAATTTAAGGGGATCACGAAACTCATATCATAATATATATTATGGGAGGCATAAAGGTTGTAAGTTGGATAAAATAATTGTTTTGACAAACATCAACTTAACTATAAAATTGTGTAACGAGACCCCTATCTATAATTTCGTTTTTGAAAATTTTTCGATGTACGGTAGAATGCATTTCCAGAATGTTTGTAGCGTCATCACTTGAAAATGGCTGTACCGATTTTGATGAAAGCACACTGCTAGTATAGAGCTATGTTCGGATTAAGACACAGTTCCCGTAAAAACTGACATTTTTTTCAATTTTCACCCCGTAGTACCATTAACAAGACAATTTCCTCAAATTGCACTTATAAAGACCTTGCATAGCCATAGAAATCTAGGGACGTAGACAAATCGAGTGGGGTGGTTGCTGTTAAAGGGCGGGAGGCGGTGATGAAGCAAGTGTGTCCACATTCTATTGGTCGCTTCGGTTGCGCAAGCGCTGTACGAGCAATTGAGCATGCGCAAAGACGCAGCCAATAGAACGCGGGCACATGTCCATAAGACAGGCATGCACCCTCCCCTGAATGGCTTCCCTCCCTCATCTGAAGTAGCACTTTATACTTCGTCCCTATATAGATTCCTATGTCCATGAGACCGAGACACAAAATAAGGATAGATATAAGGACAAAACTGACATTATGGCGTGTACGCAAGCGGAAGCAGTGCTATACTATGCTATGTCAAGTGGTACAGAGCGAAGCTATAGCTATGATAGACCGTTCACTCGCGCTAAACTGAACGAATCATCTTTTGCTCAGCTAGTAGTCTAGGTGCTTCGAGATCGATTCAAGCTTGGCTGACTCCCCGACTGAAGTGGTATATTTTAAAATTGATGTATTTGTATATTTACGTTATTTTTACAAGCTTTTATTTAACTTGCGATGTATGTTAGTTTGTGTGTTTGTTTGTGGGTTTGTGTGTTTGTTTATTGTTAGGTCAAAACTTGCAAGTCAATTTTGAACGACTTCCACGTACCCGATCGATTTGAAATTTTGTACACATATGTGTTCCCAATGACAATACATGAATAAATCGTTTTTAGAAATAAATTTAACCCCTAAGGGGTTCAAACGGGGATGTAGGTTTTTTTGACTAATCAACGCCCAGGCCAAATCGCTGAAGCTAGAAACTTGAAATTTGGACAGTTGGTTCCTTTTCTGACGTAAGCATCTACAAAGAAAGGATTTTTCGAAATTCAACCCCTACGAGTGTCAAAAGGGGTAACATTTTGAAAAACTTAAATGAACAAAATAAATATTAGTAAAAAAACTTTTTAGAGACAAGCTTTTATTTAAATGCACTAAAAAGGAAAAATAATTTTTAGTAATTTAGGTTCATAATTATAAAAGAGTGGGTCGTGAACTCTATGATAGTTTATTAGTCACGACCCACGCTTTTATAATTATGAACCTAAATTATTAAAAATTATTTTTTCCTTTTTAGTGCATTTAAATAAAAGCTTGTCTCTAAAAGTTTTTTTACTAATATTTATTATTATATTTATTTACTTTTATTCTTTTTAATAATACATCTTTTTTACTAACAAAATATGTAATATGTTTAGAGTACAAAAATTATATTTTGTTGATCGGATATTAAGAATAAAAAAACTCGGGTCGCAGTGCCAAAACCCTGCCGACAATATAGTGTATTTGCTAATACTGGCATTGTGGCTTTATTATATGAACTTAAGTTTGTTTTTGGACAAAATAAAAAATTTAACCCCTTAATACATCCCTTAAAATAATATTTTTTTTCTTAATTTCAATATTTTTATCAATGCAACCTCGGTACCAAATTAAATACACCCTTCAGTAAGTAAAGCACTATGCGCAAACTAGTGTTTTCATAAAATTTGTAAGTCCGGTCCTGTCGGGCCGATTTTATTAAAATTTTGGCAGCACATTTTAATCGTTACTAAAAGGTTAAATTTCAATTTTGAAACGATTTTGAGAATTTTTTCGGCATTTTTGGGCCCAAAAACATTTTTCAACCCCTAAAAACTACCCTTAAAATGGTCCGATTGAGCCCATTTTAAATAGGCTTCGTGCGGTGATGGATTTCAACGTGCCTACCAAATTTCGTCAAAATCAATTAACTCTTTCGAAAGTTATTGCCCGCACACTATATATATATATATATATATAATATATATATATATATATATATATATATATATATATATATATATACAGTGTGTCCACAGACTCATCCTCAACATGGGGATCTCCGTTGTTATGGGAGATAGAGATTTGGTTAAATGAGACAAAATGTGCAGAATCTCTAGTACTACTACCCTGCGTAGTCAAACTTTCCATATTTTGCTTGGTTCGCGACCGACAGTTGAAAAACGAGATTTACCCATTTTCGTTTTTTGCTTATAACTCGCTTATTAAGTAAGTTAGAAAAAAAATATTTTCGCTTTCTTAAGGCCCTTTTTTATGAAGATTTCAAATCTCTTTTCATATTTTTATTTACTTTTATAGTTTTAGAGATACTTGTATTAACTTTGTTTTTTTAAATACACGTCAAAGATGGCCATGGCATCATTCGAAAGAGATTTTTTTTCTCTTTAATTTGATATGATGGTTGATGGATTTATTTTCAAAAATAACAGAGTTATACGTAAAACACTGATTTTTAATAGTAGGCTATGCTAAATTAATTGATAAAACAACAGAAGGCTTAGCAAACAGTTGAAATTCGCGTTGGCTTAGTAAACGGCTGTTTTCTTTTAGCTGTCAAGGTGTAGTTAGTTGCTAATTTGTCAGTTTACTAAGTGATTTATTAAATTTACTTTTGTTATCATGAAACCATTTTGTAACGATGAAAAATTTGATATGTTATCTTGTTACATTCTATGTCACAAAAATTCGACCAGAGCTGCAGAAATGTACTTCGATCAGTATCCAGAACGAAGACAACCTCATTTGTCTGTTTACAGAAACTTACGAGTAAATTTAATAAACTATGGATCATTTAAAAAGCCGTTTACTAAATCAACGCGAATAAGTGAAGAAAACAAAACTACTGTTTTACGATCAATTGTTGAAAATCGCTTATTTTTCATTGTTACAAAATGGTTCCATGATAACAAAAGTAAATTTAATAAATCACTTAGTAAACTGGCAAATTAGCAACAAACTACACTTTGACAGCTAAAACAAAACAGCCGTTTACTAAGCCAACGCGAATTTCAACTGTTTGCTAAGCCTTCTGTTGTTTTATCAATTAATTTAGCATAGCCTACTATTAAAAATCAGTGTTTTACGTATAACTCTGTTATTTTTGAAAATAAATCCATCAACCCTCATATCAAATTAAAGAGAAAAAAAATCTCTTTCGAATGGTGTCATGGCCATCTTTGATGTGTATTTAAAAAAACAAAGTTAATACACGTATCTCAGAAACTATAAAAGTAAATAAAAATGTGAAAAGAGATTTGAAATCTTCATAAAAAAGGGCCTTAAAAAAGTGAAAATATTTTTTTTCTAACTTACTTGATAAGCGAGTTATAAACAAAAAACGAAAATGGGTAAATCTCGTTTTTCAACTGTCAGTCGCGAACCAAGCAAAATATGGAAAGTTTGACTACGCAGGGTAGTAGTACTGGAGATTCTGCACATTTTGTCTCATTTAACCAAATCTCTATCTCCCATAACAACGGAGATCCCCATGTTGAGGATGAGTCTGTGGACACACTGTATATATACATATATAAATAGACATTTCCAAAAATGGTGCCAAAATGTTCAGGAGGCTATGAAACGTCGAGAAATTTTGGTCCGACCCCTAGGTCCCGCCATCCGACCGACGCCAATAGTGTATGTGCCATATGGCAAATACACTAAAAATAAGTTGAAAATAGAAAAAAAAACAACGGAAAAATATAGAAATTATTGGTATTAAATCAATCATTTGATTAATTAATTGATTATTGAAACGTCGCGGAATTGATGAACACATCATAGTAAAATAAAAGAATGTATGGTCTATATAACCTTACTTTATAACCTAATTAATTATTGTGTCAACCAATGATATCGCACAATATAGGTAGTGATCTGTGTGCTAACATCCTCTAGTAGGCATCGATGTTATCAATCTACTGACTCTTTTTATGTTTGCAACCATTTTATAATATTATATACTCCATGGGTATAAAATTGTTACAAAACTGTTTTCTGAGTTGGCGGAATAAATATTTATTTACAATAATTAAAAACAAAAATAATGATTGCAACAACGAAAAGTCAGTTCTAACAATCAGCACAAGTAAACAAAAACTAAACAGTAATTCTGAAACAAAGCAAAACAAAACAGTAATAATAGCACTTAACTATATACAATAACTCGTAATTATTACCACTACACTAGTATTTATTTTATCAATTTATTTATTTATATCACGGCACTATTTATATCGCTGATCCACCGTTTATATACAGGTGATCCGTAACAATATATTGTATAACTTGGGAGCAGCTTAGCAAGGAATGTAATGCGTTTTTGGAGCTTGGAGAAGATTTAGGGATTGGGCTCGGGTGTGATGGGAATGGCTTATTCACTTATTGAATTCATAAATTCTAGATTTCGATGCACAAATATAAGAACTAAGTGAAAGTTGAATTTCCTTTGAAAGTCTAAAATAATATCGATTGATATGATGGGTATGATAGGTATGAAATTCTCCGAACTTTTTGAAGTGAAACTTCTTTACGCGCAGTAGAGTGAATTAGTTTCATGTTGCTGATCGTGTAACAAAACATTGCACCCCGCACCGTTGAGCTAAAGTGGGGCGCTGGGAAGGCATCGCTTCAGCTTATAATATGTATTGATGTGTGTATGTGTGTGTTTAGTCGACACAACTATAGTCTAGTTCGAAAATTTAAATCAGTGATTCATACCTACCTTTGTGTTTTAAAGATCACCAACAGCTAAGGTTATTTGGGCCTAGCACTAATTCATATTTTCAATTCATTATATTTTTTTTATTTAACACTTTTACACAGTCAAGCATTAGTTACAATGGGTAGTCACTAGTCACACCTCAGCTTTCATAAATCCAGTAGACCACCGCTTTCGATTGGCGACCCGCTTTTGCGGGCAAAATCGACATTGACGCACACAAAATTGCAAAAATTAGTAAAATTAAATTAAAATATAAAATTAATCTAATGCTCTTGCTTAATTTTTTGAAGTGATTTCCTTAGGCGCGTTAGACACTTTTTGCCTGGGTACTGAAATAATGTGAAGCGTTCGCAAATAACCGTAAGAATTCGCAATCTCACCGTTCACAACCTGACCGTAAGAATTCGCGATATGCTTATATCATAAAAACGGCCGTCTACACACTTCCACTTATAGCGCAGTTGGTTACGTCTTGGCGTTCTATGGATAGAAACTTGGGTTTGAGACCTGATGGCAGCGTAGAATTTTTGGCGTTTTTTTTCTAAATTCTATATGATATTTATTTATATATTTTTGTTATATTCCTGCTTTGACAATAATTATAATTTTTTTGAAACCAAGGTGGAATTTAAATTAAAAATACATTTTTAGTATTTTAGTAATAAATTATTTTTAGTTCATAAATGGGCTATAAAATAATAGATGATACCAAAAATTAGAAAATCTAAGTTTTCACTTTTGTCGTGTGGTCATAAGCACACACTCATTTTTTTTTCAGAAAATGTAAAATTTCTTACAGCCTCAAAAAAAGTTTATGATAAAGATGAGTTTTTTTGTAGAATATCTACGTCAAAATATGTGTACCATTGTTATATACGGCATTGTTCCATCTTTTCCATATTATATACTTGGTACCTACTACCTGCTACCTATTCTTATATTTTGAACCCTACATATTATTCCATTTCAGCTAACGAATCCATTACTTCATATGCGATTTATTCTTTCTGTCATTTCGTTTTCCTGTTTTTAGTGTTCCGTACCAAAATTGGTAAAAATGGAACACATTTTCAAAAAATGTGTAAAATAGAATTTGAAAAAATAAAATATCGAATTAATGCGACACATTATAGCAGTATGCGAGGATCTTGAGCGCCTCTGGTGGCTGGGATCCTACAACAACTTTAAAAACCGTTATTATTTTGAGCCCTTATTATGTTACCTACCTTAAAAATGGCACGTATAATATTTATATAAAAATTGAAATCATATATTATGTAATTGTACTTATAATAATATCATTATATATAGATTATAGATACATTTTGTTTTGTTACTCATCAGAATGCTAAAGCAACCTGAAAGCAGTATTTAAATACAGCACACATGCGAACAGTGTCAGATTATTCAAATAAATCAGATTTGGTTAAAAATTTAAATAGCTTCTATGAAAAAGCAGCAATTGCGGACTAGGGAGGGGGGGCAGAGGGGGCGGCTCGTCCCGGGCCTCTGATCCTGGGGGGCCTCCAAATATCGAGAAGTCCTTCTTAATCAAATCCCAAACAAGGCAAAAATATGTTTAGTAAGTAAGAGGCAGTTTGGAGCTGGAGGCCCTGTACGTATACAAAATATAAACATATGTAGGTCGTTTATTATAAATATTTGATTTTTTTTGTCAGTCATTACACCTATATTATTCATTTTTTACGAAATTTACACTACAAATACATCAATTTCTAAGCAGACTGGGGGCCTCATTTAGTTCTGCCGCCCCGGGCCTCCGACGGGCTTAGTCCGCCACTGAAAAGCAGTATACATTGTATTTGTTTTAATTTTTCATTAACGTGAATCTAGCTCTGAAAGCGGGTAGCGAAAACGTTTTAGCTCCATCTATACGAGAACCACGTTATTGATTAATACAGGTTTCCTATATAAAAGTTGTTTTCTATGATGCCGCCGTAAAAGAATTTCAACGTTATGCCGCTAGATGGACGGCGCATGGCGTCGCCACGACGCAAACTGGCGACGGACGCCCATTCCTCCTATATAATCATCGACGTCTCCTCGTTTCTAAAACACAGCGGCTTCATTTAAAATATCAGCTGTTCTAAAAGCAACATGGTAAAGCTTTTTTGCATTCCATAATCATTGACGGCGAAAGGAAGGTCTGGAGGGCTAAGCCCCCTCAATAATAGTGTCAAGCCCCTCCCAAAATTGTTAACTAGCATATTATTTAATTCGAAGTTGCTATAGTTAAATGGAGCAATTTGATCCTTGAAAACAGTTGTAGAAATTGTTGGAAGTGAGCACTTCTTTTTATTGATCCTCTGTGCCACGGAACTGCCCACTTCCAACAATTTCTACAACTATTATTTAATATTCTCTACAACGCAAGCGCGGATCCACCGTTGTGGGCACGGTGGGCATGCCCACAACCCTAATTGAAGTCGATAGGCTGATGTTATATCTGCAATGCCTTTATAAAATAAAAAAAACGAACCATGCGAGTAAGAACGCGAGTGACTTTTTTATTTTGGCTACTAGTCTAGTAGTTTGTACTGTTTGACGTTTCGTGAGCGAGTCCGTAGTCCGACTCGCACTTGGCCGATTTTCGGGTGGCCGTGACCACAACCTTTTTTGAGGGCTGGATCCGCGCCTGTTACAACGGCTTTCATATGTGATTATGGGTCTATATTATAGCCCCCCTCAGCCCCAGTCGTTCCGCCGCTAATGTTCATAATGAGACTAGAGTATGCTACAGCTAGATCTCAAGCGGGCAAAAGTTATGAGAGTAAACATACTGCAATTAGGTCATAAATGATAGTCCAATCGTTTCCAATTGTTCTAATCTTCAGGGAATTTTTAAGGCGTCAAAGTTCAATAACGAGAAATAATAGAGATTAATATGAAGTAAGCTTTATGAATGTTCACACTTTATTCCAGATCCAGATCTGGGACAGTTGACCCCCCCTTGCATTCGCCCATGTCTCACAGTAGGCATGTTTACTTTGTACTTTGTCGAGCGTCTATAATCTACAATTCATTCATTCATTACTTTGTACTAAGAATATAACACGTTAGGTCAGCATTTTATTCCCAAACAGCCGACGTCTAAAAAAATGCATTATATACGTATATTAAGAATAAAATTGAGGTTATGTATTACTCCCAGTGCCTAATTTGACTCTCTGTATGTAGCATTTCATTCGGTTGTCCCCTTTAGGAGCAATAAAGTACCAAACAGAAAATTAAGTTTCCTTTTATCCCTCGGGAACTAGTAAACCGATTGGGATAAAAAGTAGCGTACGTGTTAATCTAGGTCATAAATTAACTGCATACAAAATTTCATTCAGATCCGTTGAGCCGTTGAGGCGTAACTGAGTAACAAACATACATTGCACAAACAGATTTTCACATTATTTAGGATGTTAACCTTTTAATTTGAAGGTTCTGAATTTTCGAAATAATTTCCATAATTCGTTTCAAATGTTGGAATGAAGTTATATTACATTACAGAAATAACAAATCATTTAAACTTTATTTACTTATTTCATGTAATCTTATTTAAAACAAATTGTGAAAAGTTTGATAAAGTTTTAAAACTTTTCACTTGTCTACAATACAAAATTGCATTCTTCAATCCAATTTGCTGATCGTGTCGAGAGGTGAGGGAGGTCAAAAGGGAATTTAATTTACATTTCCGGATTTGAAAAATGGACAGTTGGCTCGCACTGGCATAATAAAATATTTCAGCATACCCTCTCCACCTAAATTAGAGTTTGAAACAAAGTGAATTAAAACATTAGCCAGCAAATAACTATTAAAATCCTTTACTGATTTATTGCTAACGTAAAGAGAAAGCTGATAAATTAATTACTTTGTATTAAATTTAATTTTAAAAAAAGTAATCACTTTTTGTTTAGCTCACGTCAAAAACATTTTCGAAATAAAATTCTATGCTGGGTAACAGAACGCATTGTCAGAAAATCAATAAAATTTTACAAACAAAATGCAGTGTGAAAAAATTCTCATCAGTCATAAGCAATAAAGCTGCAGTAAAAAATAAAAAACATTAATTAATAAATATACACTCACCGGTAAAAAAAAATCGGGCACCCTGAAATATTTCACAAAAGTAGGTACTGAAATATTAAATAATTTTACTAGATATAGACAGTAGGTTAAAAAACCAGTTGTTGTTCATACGGAATGCATAAATTAGCTGAATAGAGACCACAAATAAACACAAAAAAAATGATTTAATTAAAAAAAGTAACAGAAACAATGCAAATAAAATTTTTGTCTTAGTTGTAAAAAATTAAGGTGAGTTGTTTTTAATAGATTCCTGTAATTTTTAATAACGTGTATGTCCTCCTCAAACTCGATTTACATCGTTGAGCCGTCGTGGCATCAAATTAATCAATATATTATCATAATATGGTAATATAAATTAGTGCTAGGTCCAAACAACCCTAGCTGTTGGTGGCCTTAAAAAAAGGGTGTGGGTCTCGGGACCCCCGACAGATGTGAAACATCAAAGAAAACGTTATTGAACTCTATGTAGTAGTATATATTTTTTCAAAAGTAGCAATTAGGTAAATGTTATGCTGACGTAATCCTATATACTGCACTGTAACATCGCGTGTGTTACAGTGCACGCCTGAGCCAAGAGAGAGAGAGTGCCGCAGTGGTGGGGAGAACAGCAGCGAAGGAGCGGACCATAAATTTCGTTGCATATTTCCCCTCACGCGGCTGTTCACAGCCCGACATAAGATGTTTCACATCAAAAATACATTTTTGAACACCATATACAGGGTGTTAAAAAAAGTGTTCGGAATTTTTAAAGGCGTATAGTATAGACCAAAATAAGTGAAAAACATGGGTTCGCAAACTAACCGTTTCAAAGATATTATGAGCTATTTTCAGAAATGTACTATCTAAGAAAATAAGAAAACAGTGTGTGGTATCAAATTTACGCATTTTTTTAAGCCAATTTACAATAAGTGTTAGACATGTCCGCTTTCTATCTCAACACATGATTCACATCTTCTCATAAACGAGTTTCGCACCTTTTCAAAAATTCCCGGTTCTACTCGAATTATCTCACAGGCATGTTCTATTCGCTCTTGTAAGTGCGCTACATTATTAATTGGAGTAGAATAAACTAAACTCTTTAAATATCCCCAAGCAAAGACGTCCAAGAGCGTTAAGTTAGGAGACCTGGGAGGCCATGCCACTGTGTCTCCTCGACCTATCCATCTTCTATTGTACCTATCTTTGATTTAAGTGCTCCCTAACCATCAAACTTGATTGCATCTGTAGTAACTTGTTTTTTATAAAAGCTAATATCTTTGAAATGGTTAATTTGCGGACCCGTTTTTAGATTTTTTTCACTTATTTTAGTCTATACTATACGCCCTTAAAATTTCCGAACCCTTTTTTTAACACCTTGTATATCAACCACAGTTAGCCATTACACCCTGTAAAATAAAGAAACTTTTGATCTGACAAAGAGCAATCTTCTCGAAACGAAATTGCGTTACTTTATCTCCCGTCATTATACGCGTTTCCTTCTACTTGACAGAAAGTATCAAATGTCATAGCTTCAAGTATCAAAATGTAGTCTAGAAAACTGCCAGGTACACATTTTTATTTGAACACACTGTACAGCAAGTGAATTATGTACTAAATATTTAAAACACCTCCTCACGCTATTGTTGTTCTAGACAAATGGATGCCTGTTTTCTATTGACGTTTTTTTACATTTTTTTTGTTTTAAATATGTATTTTCTGCGCAAAGGGCGTTTTCGAACGTTTATTATTCAACAGTATAATATAACAAAGGAAATGTGTACAGTAAAAAATCTTTTACTGCGAATAGTATAGTGAAAACGGCATCTTTGAAAATGCAGTTTTTTTTTTGAACCCTATCGAGGACAGTGTGGTCCATTGGTTAGCGTCGCGGGCTCTGGATCAGACTGTCGTGGGTTCGAATCCCGCCTCCGCTCATGGATGTTTTGTGATGTAATTTAGTTTTAAGTGAGTTGTTATTTAATGTAATCTAAACGCTAATGACTTAAATTGTCGACGCGTCAATAATTTACAATAAATTAAAAAAACTCGGGTCACAGTGCCAAACCCTACCGACAATATAGTGTATTTGCTAAAACTGGCATTGTGGCATTATTATGTGAACTTAAGTTTGTTTTTTGACAAAATAAAAATTTAACCCCTTAATACATCCCTTAAAATAATTAAGTTTTTTTAAATTTCGATATGGATTTTATCAGTACATCTGCACCAAATACACCCTTCCATAAGTAAATCCATATCAACAAACTAGTGTTTTCATAAAACTTGAAAGTCCGGTCCTGTCGGGCCGATTTTATTAAAATTTTAGCACCACATTTTAATCTTTACTAAAGAGTTAAATTCCAATTTTGAAACGATTTTGACAATTTTTTTGGTATTTTTGGGCCCAAAAACTTTTTGGAACCCCTAAATACAACCCTGAAAATGGTCCGATCCGGCCCATTTTAAATAGGCTTCTTGCGGTGATGGGTTCCAATGTGTGTACCAAATTTCGTTTAAATCGATTAAGTCTGTCGAGAGTTATCGTGTACACACACACACACACATATATATATACATTTTTAAAAATGGTGGCAAATTGTTCAGGAGGGTATGAAACGTCGAGAAATTTTGGTCCGACCCCTAGGTCCCGCCATCCGACCGACGCCAATAGTGTATGTGCCATATTCTATGGCAAATACACTAATAAATTAAACCCACTAATATACCGAGCCGAGCCGAGCCGAGCCGAGTAACCCCGATTGTCACCATCGGGTGCGTTTCACATGGCTGTTGTTAACTGCCCAGGCAAAGTGCGCCTAAGGAAGTTTTCACTTTAAAAATGTATCGTAGTTTAAGAGAGTGGTTTCTCTTTAGAATGGACACCTCACTTAAACGAACGAATTGATATCCGTACATGAAAGCTTCCACTGTACAATCATTCAGTGTAAATATCTGAAAATATAATATATTTACATACTCTTATTCAAACCCAAACTGTATTCATTTACACAGTATTATTATTTCCTATATTCTATAAGTACTATTGTTTGTGTCAATTTGTGTACATTACAACTCTATAGTACATAGTTTCCCAAACTGGGGTTCTCGGATCCCTAAGGGTTCGTAAGTATATCCGAGGGGGTCCGCAGTGTTCCTAATAAATGGATTGAACGAGGCAGATTAATCCTGTATTTATGTATCCCTACATCCAAAAATCTACTGGTGCTAAGTCAGGAGACTGAGGTGGCCACGCTATTAGTCCGCCGCCCCGTCCAATCAATTTATTAGGAAAACTGCAATCCAAAATTCCTCGTTATATACGTGCAATGTCGTGTATACCCAAATTTTCCTGAAAACGACACCACTATCGGGATTTTGGTATTCTTCATTTTTATCTTATTTTTAATTGCAGAATACACAGTATCCAAGCGCTGTGGAGTGAATATTGATCCAACCTGTGTAGAGTATATAGTTGATAAAATTGTACGTACTACTTACTACGTACTACTTACGAACTTACTAATCTCTACATAGTATAAAATGAAGTCGCTTTCCGCGTCTGTCTGGTCTGTCTGTTTAACCGCTAACTCCTCCTAAACCACGCAACGGATTTTGATGCGGTTTTCACCATCAGTTAGATAATTTTTCACGGAAGGTTTATATATATAGCGAACGAGCGAAGCGAGTGAGTAATGTAATTCCTAAACCACGCAACGGATTTTGATGCGGTTTTTACCATCAGTTAGATAATTTTTCACGGAAGGTTTATATATATAGCGAACGAGCAAAGCGAGTGGGTAATGTAACAATAATATTCAAGCAAACGAGCGAAGTGAGTGAGTAGTGTATTGCACCCGGGTTTTCTTAGCATCCGGGCGAAACCGGATGGGGCCGCTAGTCTAAGAATAAATTTATTCCTTGGAATAAAATTAACTTTCAATTCACCAAGCAATTCATTCGATAGAATAGTAACTTCAGGTACAAATTTACTATATACTATACACCCTGGATATTTTGTCAAATATTTTGATTCTAAAGCACGTTTACCAAAGAGCCGACCGATGGCGAATCGATCGAAAATGTAAATTTATTTTATTTTACTACAAAAAAGATATAGAATTAATATTATTATTTGCCTGTAAAGGTCGCCAGGTCATAAATTTGTGCATTTCAAAGGCGACGTGGCAGCGGCCGAAGTGTCCTCCTTGGCGGCTCACACTGACCTGTGAGCCGCCAAGGAGGACACTTCGACCGCTGCCACATCGCCTTTGAGAATGGCTACCGCAGTTGTAGACGAAACGTCAGGTAGAAATACCACCGGACCACGGCCTACAAGCCCGGAAACCATGAAGACTTGGAAGAATATTTATTCTTACGATTTATACCTGAAGTAAACTTAACTACGTTTGGTGAATTGAATTATCGCTATTTATTCCGAGTAATAGTTACCAGGGAAATAAATCAACGGAATAAATAACTAACTAGGCTCGGTGAATACGGGCCTTATTTGAACTAAGAAATCAGGAAAAAGAATACATGGAAGTTTCACAGCGAAACTTTTTGCCGTGTCATTAATTATGCAAACACAAATTTGATAAAGTTCGCTAATAGTTTCTTTTAACAAATTGCAAGATAATGAGTTATGTAAAAAGTTCTATTAATGAACTACTGACGTCTAATCTTATCGTTAAAAATTCAAACATGGCTGTTCACATTGATATAGCGAATGGACTGCGCGCAACAGGCCAGAAAACGTATCACTTCGTAAAAGAAGATAGGCAGTCAGTGGCTGTCTCTTTAAGTCCTTTTCTTATCAAACTCGGGCCAATAGCGCTTACGAAATTTCAAACTCAGAGATTAGCAGCCACGTTATTGTATCTCACTCACACAACAATGGTATTACTGAGATAGGGATTGTATAAGTATAATAGTCAATAATCTTTTCTAATATATCTCAAATCCTTTCCCCTTGCCTAAAAACGGTTCCCTCTCTCCCGACGCTATTTTTAAAGCTAAAGGGTTCGGGTAAACGCCAAATGAAGGCTAGAGAATCACACTACAGATCTTATAGACGAAAAATTGAAAAAAAATTTCCTGGATAAACAATAATTGGAAAAGAATGAATCCTCACAAGATATAAAATTAAGTAAGCAAATATAACAATTTATTTACCACTGCTACATGTTTCGACATAGATATGTCATCTTCAGGCAGAATCTTTTTCACCTAATTGTCATTTAGCTAAAAATTTAAACATTAAAATTTGTTAAAACATTGTCAAAAAAACCTTGATTTTTACATTATGTTTTTGAAGTTAATATGGTAAAAATTAAAATATAATTAAAATTATGAAATATATTACCTTTGAAGTTGCAAATAAGGTCCAATTGCCGTAAATTTAATGAAAAACGATCAAAAAAGAAGAAGAATTTAAATCCCAGCAACAAAGTTTCAGAACGAAATTATGAATAGTATGTGCCATATTGAGTCAATAAATGTAGAAATTACAACTTAAAAAAAAATTATAAATTCGTAATCTTTTACACGTAATCAAACTTTTTTGTAGTGTGGTTCTTGGTCCTTGACGTTTACCCGAACCCTTTAGTTTTAAAAATAGCGTCGAGAGAGCGGAAACCGTTCTTAAGAGAGGGGAAAGGATTTGAGATGAAGAGTGCAACTATAGGGTAACTTCCACCATCGAATTCTCTTAAGGTTTTTCCTATTAATTGGTATAAGCTCAAAAATAAGTTTTGAAATATGTATGTACGCCCCGTCCGCTAAAATGCGTTTTTGTTCGTGACGTCATGATACATGCAAGTATAGAGCTGACGTGCTAATACTACCTATCTAAAAACCAAGAAACAAACTGTAGAAAAATACTATTTTGTACCTATGTAAACATGATGTAAACAAGTTTCTATGTCAACGAACACTCAACATGCACCTTGGCGTCACACACTGTTTTTGATTTTTAGAAATTTATTCATATTTCAATAAATTATTGCATTTCAACGTATCATTCAATGTTTCTCAGATTTTAAATTTGTGTTCAAATTGACGTATATTTTCGTGCTACGAAATAAAAATGAAATAAAAAAAGAGTGTGTGTGTACTATGTACGCACGTCAGAAGTTAAACTTCTTTTACGTAACAATACAAAAATAGCTCCAAAAATGTTATTCCGCGTGCCAGTACCAAACGTTTGTAAAAAAGACCATAAAATAATAAAATAAAAATATTAAATAAATTAATATAATTTATTAAATATATTTATTTATTATATTTATATCTAATTATTTATTAAAAAAATAATGCATGTTTGTGTTGAGATTCGAACACGGGACCTATTGCGTACGACGCCACAACGTTACCGTTAGACCATGAAACGTCTTATAGCAGTGCTATATAATAGGATATAAATATAATATATAAAATAAATCAGTACGGTTTGGAGTACGAACTCATATTTAATGAAAGCGGCACAAACGAGCATTTGTATGGCAAAATCTTTTATTAATGTTATTCAAAACTGAAAACTCTCTTGCCACATTTAGACTGGCGTAACGACTAGTTGTTACTAACGACTAACTTCATGGTGATAAATTTTCGTGACGCAATGCGCGCGCATCCTAAAAATCCACTCTCATCATTTTTCCATAACGCGCCAAAACTTCAAAAAATATACCATATTGTGTGTGAACCAGACTTACTATGAGTAAGCAAGTATCCTATAAGTTTATATCCAATGGGATACCTGTATACATGCATAATATATTATAAAATATGCATACGTCTTGTCCTTGCAGCTATAAAATATGTTTTACGACTTTCACCGGAATTTTTCCGGACCATCAAATATTTTCTTAAACGTCTAAAATGCACAGACGTGACGTTTAGTAACCTTATGTTCTCCAAAATTGGGTGTTTGTATACAGTTTGTTCTTTTATAAAGATGTTATAGTTTATATTTCAGTGCAAAAACGTGGATTTTTGTACTTTAAAATAAAATATTTAATTTGCAATAAATTTATGATCAGTTAGAACAGAAAATTATATATAAAAATAGTCCACGTTTCGACTAATGTAGTGGCCCTTTTCAAGATCTGAACATTAATTCATAAAAAAATCAAAAATTTAAATTGACAATTTTAATCAAATAATAAAATGTTAATAAAATGTTGATTTATTACTTTACAGGGTGTTGACGCTACTATAAAATAGTTTATTTATAAGTTGAAATAAACGGCCAAGTGCGTGTTGCGCCACGCAAAGAGTACAGTTCTGTACTATGTACTTAAAAAATGTTAAATTTATAAGCATTTAAGTTTACTTCAAAATCAGTTTTTTTCTTCTATTTGGCAATTTTTCATTCAATTCGCTTGAACTTAAATGCTTATAATTTAAAAATATCTGAAGTTATGGAGATAGGACAAAAAACATCGTTATAGGGTATTAAATTTCCTATGGATTTCAGGACGGTTTTTTTTTTATTCGATATGGAAGGTACTCGAAACGCGTGTTAAAAAAAACACGTAAAACTCTGTGATGATTTCAACTTTTACTGGCTTTAACTTCTCAATTTTAAAAGATATCGATACGGGACAAAAAGGACGGTTTAGGGCGTTCCTTACTTTATGAACATGTATATTTTCAATTTAAAGTTCAATGAAGAACACAATAAATAAAGCTATTGAAAAGGACATTACATTGGTTACCAAGGTTACAAAAAGCGGGTGATTTTCAAGAAGCTGTAGTGCGCTTACCATTAGTACCATAGAAAAGTTGTAGGAATGAAAATTGTAGGAAATGTAATCCTCTTTAAAACATTACATAGTGATGGAAGAATTGCTTAAGTCGACCGTTTCTGAGATATTTCGAAAAAAGTAATAAAGGGGACCTTTAGAGACGCCCCCACCTTAGCTCCACTCCCACCCATCAGGACTTTTAGTACAACTGTGCCAAAATTGCCAAAATTGGCTTCTACACGATTTTTTCCCGCTATTTTTCGTTCGTTGCTTGGACTAAATAGGGAAAAGTTGAATTAGGATCGTTTTATACATATACCTACTACATACCTAATTAATTTAAAATTTTTAATATTGTAGCATAAGTATTTTATTTTAGGTAAATAAATTTAAAAAAATTAAATGAATTCTAGATAATAAAATATAAATAAAATCTTAACTTTTTTTCTAAATTAATGTAGGTAGGTACCCACAAATTTTGAGAAAAAATGTTTAAAAAAATTAAACGAATATCATTTTAATCCGCCTAATCAAGACTTGATTTTAGTTAGTTGTTAGTAGATCAATAAATGCATAGAATGGCCATGCTTTTTATATTAAGAATGTCAAAAGAGAATTATTTTATTGGGAAAATTTTCAGTTTTGTGACAGTTTATGACGAGCGCGGAGCGATTGTTTCCCAGGTGGCTTCCAAGTCGATTTTTCTCAGAGTTAGTCACCGATATTTGTTTTACATTTGACCAATCTCTGCATCCTTGTCTAAGGTACGAAAATAAGCGATGGGTGACGACAGGTGACTACTCACTGCAGTCGCAAGGGTGCCAACCAACAAGTAGTTGGTTGGGGTGCAGCAGGTTTACTGTGATCGGGGATGACTTAGTTTTACAGTTCTCTTGGGGGTAATAAACTGTGTAAGATTGTATAACTAATATTGAGGTCTCGCTTATGTTTTGCAGCGCAGTGGCTCACGCCACCCCAGACAAACAGCAGTTTAGAAATTATTATAATTTTATTCACTTTCATTATCCTAAGTTGAAGACACCAAAGAAGTGCAAGGAAAAAATATGTAAAATTAATAAGTAGGTACAAAAAAACTTTTTATAAAAAAAGAGGAAAATAATATAAATTTTGAGGTCGCCGCCAATTCAATTATTATAAAACTGTTTACATATCTACTTTTATTAAATTGGCACCGAAAAACTGTGGTTGAACAAAAAAAAAATAGATATTGTTACGGATCACCCTGTATATAAACGGCAGGCGGGAGTTCTGAGAAGCAGTGTCTGCTTGCTGTAACAACTAGTACCGGCACGAAGGTTCTAGAGAAATCGAGGAGGCACTGGGCTTACGCCGCGCGGCCTATATAAGCAGCGAGTACGAGTCAGTCAGTGTAGATTATACTGTGACAGTGTTGAACAGCGAATATAGTGCGAAATAAATCTGATATAAATCCAGTGAATATAAATATTGAAATATAAATAATTAGAAATAAATAATCTTTGTATATATAGGTACCTATAGTTATTTGTTAAGTGCTATTTATTGTTTAGTTATTATTGTTGTGTTTTTAATTATTGTAAATAAATATTTATTCCGCCAACTCAGAAAATAGTTTTGTAACAATATATAATATATAAATAGGTATACATGTCCAATAATTGAATACCTAACCTATGTTTTTTTTTGAAGTCGGTTAAAAACTAAACTTCATTGTAAATTCCTCAAACAAACCGAATGAATGAATTGTGAATTATAGACGCTCGACAACAGTAAAACAAACCGAGAAACACTCAAAATCTTATAAACGCAGAATCAGTTATCAAATTTTCACCAAATGATTATTCATCATTTTTTATTCATGTTGATAGATGACGGCTTAGGCTTGATTACAATTAGAAAAGAGGTTTACGGGTAATGAAGCCAGTGTTTTTAAAAAAAATTCTTTATTAAAAAGTCAACGTTTCGCAATCATTGCTTGCATCCTCGGGACCTAGGCTAATAGAATTTATAAATGAAGTACCTATACATTAATTTGTTAGACAGAAAAAACAAGAAATACATAATATTGTGATAGCTCACCCTTAATGTGAACAACAATTTCAGTTAAAACATACTGTTACGAAACTGTTTTCTGAGTTGGCGGAATAAATATTTATTTACAATAATTAAAAATACACCTTTTATTAAATAAAAAAAAAAAAAATACAATAACAATAAATGCAACAACGAAAAGTCAGTTATAACAATCAACACAAGTAATTAACAGTTAACTATATACAATTGACTACACTAATATTTATTTTATCTGGTGAATTTATATCACGGAACTATTTATATCACTGTACTGACTGATTCGACCGTTGATTGACTAATATTTATATCACTGATCCGCTTGGTTGCACGACTCACCATTGACTGCCCGACTTCCTCGCACTCGCTTGCTTATATAGGCCGCTAGGCTTAGTCACAGCGCGTTCTAGCGTTCTCTAGACTGTTCGTGCAGTTACTCGTTGTTCAGCAAACAGACACCGCTTATTCATAATTCCTGCCTGACGTTTATATACAGGGTGATCCGTAACAATACATTAAATGATTGTAACATTTAATGTATGTTTTAACTGAAATTTTTGTTCACATTAAGAGTGAGGTATCACAATATTATGTATTTCTTGTTTTTTCTGTCTAACAAATTAATGTATACCTACTTCATTTATAAATTCTATTTGCCTAGGTTTTGAGGATGCAAGCAATGCTTGCGAAACGTTGACTTTTTAATAAAGAATGTTTTTTTTTAAAACACTGGCTTCATTACCCGTAAACCACACCTCTAATCATTTTTTATGTCGACATAGTTAGAATATGAATTATTTGACATAAACAGGACTTTAAGGTGCAGCTCGGATAAGCGAAAATGTCGGATAAGTAAATGGCAGATGCGGAATGGAACAAATGCAAATTGTAAGTAAATCTAGTTTAAATAATTTCCAGTAAGCATTAAAACGTACATATTTGTGAAGAAATAGATTGAAAACTATTTTTAGTTAATTGAACTACACATTTTCAATTACAAGCAATTACAATAGCATAGATACCTATTGCAAATTGCAATATGGTCAACGAAAAAATTTAGTGATTTTGTTTTCCTATTTCATGTCGGATAAATAAGAATGTTGGATAACAGATAATCGGGAATCTAATGTACATATTTTTCACAGTGTATTGTTTCCGATAGTATTTTGTTCGACTACATTTATATTTAATTAGTTATGCAAACACTGAAATACGAGTGACATAACGATTATTTTGGTTTCATCGTTACTTCAAAATCATATAATATTACAAAATAGCTCATCTTCTACTTTTTCAACAGTTACTGCCATTTTATTATGTTAATTATACATTGTAAACGTTAAATGTAGGTACACTGCGTAGTATATAATTAGGATATTTTATCCGACTGCGCGACAGCAAAGGCATGGTTATTTTTTTCGCGCTATCTATATGGGATTCGTTAAATTTCCTCGTAGCATCCAAAGTCCAAATGGCTGGATGGATTTTAATAAATGAGGTGTCATTAGATTCGTCTCAATCGCAAGAGTCACACAGGGTATATGACGTCACGGAAAATTCAATATGGGGGACGCTAGACTCCATTTTGTCAGAATGTAAAAGTAATTTTCCTTCGAAATACATCGATATGGGTATCAAAAGAAAGGTCTCATGGAGACGATTTCAAAACACTAAAATTAATAAATTTAAAAAATCAAAACACACAAATGCATTAAAATCGAATTAAAAAGATGGAAACAAGATCAAATGATAACATGCAGTCGGAGACATACATATATAGTAACTTAAGTCGAATAGAAATATCTCATGACTTCGACTGCATGCTATCATTTGAACTTGTTTCCATCTTTTAAGTTCGATTTTTACTCAGTTGGATTTTTTTGTATTTTTAAATAATTTATTTTTTTTGATTTTTTTAATTTAATTTTTTACTAATACTAATAATAAAACTGTAAAGGAAGGTTTTACTGTTAAGTTATCTACTTTCTTTTAAGAAATTTTATCTTTTTTAGGCATTTTACAGGATATCAAACCATTTTTTTGTCTAGCTATGTGTCTGTTCCACCATAACTCTTAAACCCCTAATTCGATTTCAAGGAAATTTGGTGTACGTGGGTATATAGAGTACCTCAACTCAAAGGATAGGCTATTTAATGTAAACGGCTTCGCTCGCGAAAATAAAATAAATTTTTTATTAACACATGCGATGCCGCCGGTAATGACTAGTTATTCATAAAGTCAATGTGTTTCTATCAATAAACGTTTACTGGCTGAACATTTTTTTCAGAATATTTCAAAATATGCTGGAAAAAAAACTGTGTGTGTCGTAACGCTCGGAGGAAGTGTAACTTCTTATTCAATACCTACTCAAAGATTACACAGTAAAATGTACTGTACTTATAAGACCGTGTAGTTTACGGTGATTCTAGTCAGTGATCTGGAAGTTTGTAAATGGTCAAATCTATACAGTTCGGCTAGCAACGACCGAACTATAATATGAACGTGCACCGTTCGGCAAACAGTGTTATGTTTACGCTACACACTACAGAAGTGAAACTTTTTAAAGCAAAATCTATACATCTAAATGCTGTTATAAATCGACATTTAAAGAATAATACATGATTTGTTTTTTTCCTTGCCATGGTTACACCGTTACACAAATGTTAACCAGTCCGACATCGCATAAGAAGTTATACACTTAAAAACAAATTTGTTTTAGGTTTTTTAACATTTTATCTGCATTTAGAGAGTTTTCAGTTGTTACGCCACTGCCGTCTGCCCGTGCATGCCGCGATGACCTCTTTTAAGCTCACGGATTAAGGGAATTAATTTGCATTAAGATTATCCCATTAGACGCGTGTTCAGTCTGTCGACCTATCCTCCTCGAACCCCACCCTTAAACAATGGCGGCCTGTGAAATGAATAAAAGAGAACTGAAATAATAAACTGAACATGATAAAAACTGCTATAGGCATTGTCCAGGTCGCACGTTATTTTATTCATTATGAAATATTTACTTACATTGATTTCCTGTTAAATATGAATTAAATTGCTTTGTTTAATTTAATTATTTTATTCATTATGAAATATTTACATTGATTTCCTGTTAAATATGAATTAATTACCTTTCAGATTACGAAACATAACGCAATATAGATATACCGGGTGCTGATTTGCTTTGCGGATAATAGAGATTTTACATGTAAAATCATGTTTATGAATTTTCCTGCTTTCCTATATATTTTGGTGAAAAAAAAACCAATACAAAATTTGTTCATAATTAAAAACTCTACCTGACACGTATGTTTGCAAATTACCAATATGCAGCTTTTAATTACAAAATAATTATTAAGGAACTATAATTAAGTTTAAATTAAAAATATTTTATCCGAATATCCATGACTTAAACAAAATCATGGCTATTCGGATAAAATATCTTTAATTTAAACTTAATTACAGTTCCTTAATAATTATTTTGTAATTAAAGCTGCATGTTGGTAATTTGCAAACATACGTGTCAGGTAGAGTTTTTAATTATGAACAAATTTTGTATTTGTTTTTTTTTCACCCAAATATATAGGGAAGCAGAAAAATTCATAAACATGATTTTACATGTAAAATCCCTATTACCCGCTGTCGAGCGTCTATCATTTACAATTCATTCATTCATTCCTATTACCCGCAAATCTAATCAGCACTCGGTATTTTGACCCGACAGCCGAAGGAGGCTAATGTTTTTCGGGTGTATGTACCTACTATGTATGATTATGTATCTTTTCATTTTCTTTGGCGCCTTCTGTAGCCTAAACGGCCCGACGGATTTTGAAAAATGAGGTGTCTATTATAGATTCGTCATAATCTGACGAATGCTACTGAGTATATGACGTCACGGAAAATTCAATATTGCGGACGCTAGATGCCATTTTATCAATACGCAAAAAATCATTAAAAACTTTTGCGGGGGGTACCAAATGAACAGGCTTTATGAGTAGATTCAACTAAAAGGAAGAAAATAAAAATAAATTATTAGAGAGTGGGCTGGGTGGTCCATAGCCCACCTTAAACTGTCTTGACCTACCTCTTGGCCCACCCTGGAATAATCCCCAATCTCTAGTTTATCTTTTAAATACGTTTTTAACCCTGGAAATTTCAACCATTTTTCTTGTAAATTCTATAGCAAGTAATCTGGGTTAAAATTTTGACGAGCACTGAAATTTTGGGAACAAATGTTATTGGCCCACCTTCAGAACACCATGCCCAAGTCTGGCCCACTATAACAAAAAAATCCTAGCGCCGCCACTGCGTAAAAAGCGAACTTAAAATATGGAAACAAGATCAAATGATTACATGCAGTCAAAGGCATACATGTAACAAGTTGAACAGAAATATCGATGCCTCCGACTGCATGTTATCATTTGACGTTGTTTCCACTTTCAATGTTTTTTTACGCAGTCGGTTTTTTTGCTTTTTTTTAAATAATTTATTTTCTATACGAGTGTATATTTTACTCATTAACTTTTTATCATGAATTTAATATATTTCTTTGCTGAGATTCGAATCTTTTGATTTTGTACAATAGTTGTTCAAAAAAAAACGTTAAGAAATATAAAAATGTTTCTCATATACAGAAATGCCATTGTCTTATTCTGATATTCTAAGAAAATTTCCACAATTTAAATTTTGTGACTTGAGTTATTTCGGTTAATTCAAAACAATATATTTATGTTGGCTTGCACAAAGTGTTGTAAGAATATTTGGACTGACAAATGACATAAGAATGTGACCTGTTTTTCTAAACGTAAAAACAGTCTAAGGTCGTTCTTTCTGTAAAATTTTAAAATGATTCTTCTCAAAAATATCTGAAAGATTATTTTTTCTCTTTTCGAAACATTTTTTTATGAAATTTAGCTAGTCATTTATGTTATAAATTTACCATTTGTTTCTGTGAGAGTATATTTTTTTAAATTTAAAGTTTTTGTATTAGAAAAACTTCTTTTTAACTTGGGTATATTGTAATATATATATTGTAATATATTGTAATATGTATATTGCTTGTTTTAAAAAAAATAAGCAAAAACTACTATACTATATTTTGTATAGAAAATTATCCACACAAGATCATATATATGATCTTGTGTGGATAATTTTCTATACAAAATATAGTATAGTAGTTTTTGCTTATTTTTTTTTTAAAACAAGCTTTCTTTATAATTATGAGTTTAAATTAAATATATTTTTTATTTTCAGTACATTTTAATAAGTTTGTTTTTAAAAAAAGTATCTATTTTATTTTCAAATTTTTAGTCATAATATGTAGGAACATGAAAAAATTGCTTGCAAAAACGACCGGAGACACGTTCTCCCACCACCAACACCGGGACTTCCACCATACATTATTTTTCTGGTTTTTTTAAATTTGCTACATTTGACTCTAGCAGATTTACAAAAAAGTTTATAAAAAGCTCGACAATGACTTCTCATGGTCCTTAAGTCTATAAAAATATCTTTGTGTACCTAAATTATAATATGTCACTATAATTTGTAGTGCTAGTGGCAAATGTCGATGCACATGTTAATGTGTTAAATAAAAAAAAGTCTATAAAAACTGTAATTTTATGGTCAGAGTATGAGGCTATTCAGGTGTGCAAGCTTTCACGGCCGGCACTGTTCCAAGTCTTCATGGTTTCCGGGCTTGTAGGCCGTGGTCCGGTGGTATTTTTACCTGACGTTTCGTCTACAACTGCGGTAGACTACGACCGAACAGAGAACACACTGGTACTAGGCATAAAAGAAGAGCTAGGACACCAGTCACTGACACACTGACCTGTGATCCGCCAAGAAGGACACTTTGACCGCTGCCACATCGCCTTTGAGAATGTCTACTGCAGCTGTAGACGAAACGTCAGGTAGAAATACCACCGGACCACGGCCTACAAGCCCGGAAACCATGAAGACTTGGTACGAGGCTATTGTCAAACCCCGATTTTTTAACAATGCATGACACAACCTAGTGACAGACATTTAATTTTAACAGAAAAAACCAGACACGAAAACAAAAACTAATAAGGAGACGACATTTCCATATTATTTATGAAAACAGACAGTGTTAAAGCACAATGATCCTCTTTGCACAAGCGTTGTCACGTATTCTGTATTGTTTGACAAACGGGAGTGACAGAGAACGACAGATGGATAAAAGGTACGCGAATATAAAATCTCACGAAATCAGAAAAGCTATTATTTATATACATTGTTTTAACCCGAGTTAAAGACATCGTGGACTATATTAATATTTATTATACAGAATTTTTTCTAATGCTTATGTGTGCATTAATATATGAAACACCCATTTGGTATGACATAACATAATGCTGCAACATGGGAAAAATTCATTTTACACATTTCACACATTAAGTATAAAAATTCTGTATATTAAGCTATTATTTATGTGTTGCTATGCTTTGCACACGCGCAATGATCAATCTGACTGATCAGTCACCCTAATGCACAAAATTATTTATTGGACAATGTCAACAATAGCAGGAGTTCAGCAATTATAGGTAATGCAGGTCTTCGACAAACAGAAAATTAAAAATTCGACTGATGACCAGTCCTATACTTCCCACCTAGTAAATATTTGCAAAAAATAAACACTCTTTTTTTATTCTTTGAAAAAAAGCATGACCCTCTTTTTTGTTTAGTGATCTACTGATGGCTAGCTTAATATAGCAAAAATCATGGTTACCTTGATTTACGTACAATTTTTATTTTTTTTAGTAAAATATTTTTTTTCTCGAAAAATGTACATTTAAGAGAAAAAAAATATTTACATTTTTTTCATATTATAACATCTAGAATTCATTTATATTTTTTTTACCTATGTTAATACGTGACATTGAGAACGTTTTTTTTAATATCTCAGGATCCACTGAACCGATTTGACTCAAAATCTAATCAGATCTAAGTTAAAGAATGATAAACACAATACTTAGAACAATCGGCATGGCCGTATGTTGTTCCGTTTTTACGATATCGGAGGCGAAAAATTGACCACACACACACACACACACACACATACACAGACATCAGTCAGAAAATGATCTTAAACGATAGCTAGGGTCTCAAAACGTGAAGATCTGTTAAAATCTCGAAATATTTTTTTCGGACTAAATCCATTACTTCCCTACTATAGTAGAGTTGGGAAGTAAAAATAAAAGAAACAAAACAAAACACACAGATACCTAGGTGTCCTTAAAAATACTCAGTCATCGAAAAGTTCGTTAAAATATATTGTTTTTATTAAAATAATTCATGCAAAGAAATAATCCAGTTTTTTTTGTTCAGTTTTAATAAATAAAAATAAACTAGCTGGTTGTGGACTGTGGTGATCATCATCGGACACACTATAAAAAAACCTATATAAAAAATAGAATTATTTAAATCATTATCTTAATTTTAATAAAAACGAATTTCTTCGTAAGAATGAAAAACTATTTGTCGAGAATAAAAGAATATTTTCATTAATAGAACGTACTTAGTATCATATACTCATTTAATTCAGTGTGCCTTTTAATTAATTGTAGATTATAGACGCGTCGACAACTCAGGTCATTAGCGTCTTCAACACAACAAATAATCCATTTGTGTATTAAAATCCGCTAGCCGGCATACACAAACCTAAAAAAACTTACAACTTTTTAAAAAATTACGTATTCTTTCACACATATCCAAAACTTTTTTTCAAAAAATTCGTCTGTGCCCGAATCCTTTAGCTTTAAAAATAGCGTTGGGAGAGCGGGAACCATTTTATAGGCGAGGGGAAAGGATTTGATATGAAGGGTGCAGGGAGTAACTTCCGCTATCGAATACTCTTAACATCAAAACTTTATCATTATTTATTGGATTTCCAGTATAAGAGCAAATTTATAGACGTATTCACGTCAAAAAGACTGGACCGATTTTGATGAAAATCGGTACATTAGTTGGTACCCAACCTTATAAAAAGTATATAGGCTATGGGACACTTTTTGCCCGGATACGGTCGGACTAAGACATAAACGCGATCAAATCTGCGGGAACACCGACGTTCCCGGGAGCGAGGCCATGTAAAAAGTGATTACTGATTAATTATTACTATAGCAAACCGTGGTGTGAGTATAGCATGGTGTGCTCTTGCGCAGCGAGTAAGTGAGATACGTTCGTCTCGCTCTTGCCGTACGTGACGTCACGTAGGGAACAGTACCTAGTGATTAGTTATTATTTTTGGCGTTTTTTGTGAAAAAATAATGGGAATTTCGACAAAATTTGTTTACTAATTGTTTTTTAAGGCTTATGAGAAATTGGTATAGAAGTATTGTATATCCATTTTCAATATTCATGTTTTCTAATAGGCCTGCAACTTACCCCTTAAAAGTCTTCTAGAAATCGAGTAACTGGTAACTTCGAGATCTCGTTGTTTCGCAAAATTATCGAAAGTGTATCAGGTCGGAATACTCTGAACCAAAATTATTCAAAATTACTGCGGTGGAACCTCCCCAAATAGCGTTCTCAAGTTCAAATCTGCTCCCTACATGACGTCACTGCACAAAGCGGTCGAAAACTGGTACCCTAGGTAGCACACCATGTTATATTCACACCACGTAGCAAACCAAAATTTCTGGGTTTTGTTTATATGTATAGGTATACCTATATGTTTGTTAGTTCAACTATATTTTTTGTGTGGATTCATTAAATATTCTGGACATTGAGCTTAAATGGCCCCACGAGATTCTCAAAATAATACAAATATATTATCCACAGACTACAGGACGCTTTGAGATTACACTTTCATTTCGACTTTGTGTAATTTGACAGATGCGATTATGTAATATGCATAATCTGGCATTTCATGTTTATTTTAAAAACTGTCGACAGATATTCGTCTTTCCGCAAGATAATAACTACAAAATATAAAATAAAATAAAAATAAGACACTTTTCCGATTTTATATTATACGCTTCCACAAACACAGAAAATATATCTGTCGTTAAGAATCATGTTAAGTTAGCGTTTGAAAAAAGAAAACATTACCCACGTGCGTCGTTATATAAACATTTGACAGGTATTTATACAGGGTGTAAGTGACACACATTTAAAATGATAACTATACTAAAAACCAAATCTATCTGAAATTCTAGTAACTTTCCTAGTAACCAAAATACACTCTGTAATACACATAATTTTTTTTGAGCAATCTGTAGATTACTAAAAGCAAAATTATTAACTGTCAGAAATATTTCTATAAATATTTCAATAATTCTGGACGCGTAAACTATCAGTTTAAATTTATTTTTCAAGGTTTTTTTTAAATACTCTTGCACGTTATAATAAAATAAAAAGCGTTGTTATTTTTAAAATTAAAAATGAACTGTTTTAATATTATTTCTTAAATTTTATTGTCAAAAAAATTAACATAATGTCTTAATTATTAACAATGATATTAATAAAAAAAATTTAAATATGGTTTATTAACAAAAATAAGAACTGTCCGTTTAAAATAATATACCTAATTAATTGCACTTGCACATTTTAAGAAAATATCAGCCACTGTAAATTTACCGAAAACAAATGAAAAAACGCAAGACTAGAGTTGGGTAGTTCCGAACATGTATATAGCTCCAAGAATAATTCCATGAACAGTTCGATAACAGATTTCTGGTTGTCGGTATTTTTAAATTTTTTTTTGTGAATATTTTTATTGACAATAAAAATTACAAATTTACCTTAGGTACCTATTTAATTGGTTTCCAAATCAATTTTCAATTTAAAGAAAAAATTTGTATTAATTAATTACCACTTATACAAACTGAACAAAACTTTTAAAAATATTTAGTGCTGCCAACATAAATCAGCTATTATTATATAACTAGAATTTCAGATAGATTTGGTTTTTAGTATAGATTCACAAATGTCTGCTACAAAGAGTTAAAATTCTCGAGTCAGTAAAAACAAAACGTAGTCAGTTTATTTTTTGCATAGCTATCCTACGTTAGGATGGCTATGCAAAAAATAAACTGACTACGTTAATATTAGTTAGGATTCCTTGAATTGTAAATTATAGACGCCCGACAACTGAGGTCATTAGCGTAGTTAGGATTCTTAACTAATATTATACAGTAAGTATGTATAAACGGAACTTAACTATTATATGTGAGCATTAAAACATTTTTCCAACAAAAAAAAGACATTATTTGATTTTTTGCATTAAAATTTTCTGACTATTTCCAAAAAAAAATGCAAATTTTGGAGTAAATATTTTTTTGGAGGGGGCAGAGGCCTGAGAACGCTTACCCGGGGCCCGAAAATCCTAGCGCCGGCCCTGGCTAGAATAACTGGAGCGAACGAACGGAGCGAGTGAATAATGCATTAATATATCATTAATTTATAGCACCCGGGCGAAGCCGGACCGGTAGCTAGTAATATAGTATATTCAACTGAGCTATCTCCAAATTTGATAGTAACTATAAAATTAGAGAAATTTAAATAAACGACAAATTGGAAAGAAGGAGTTTCAAAAACGCTTCGTAACTAAAAAATAAAAAAATAAGATTATACTTATTTTAATAATTATTTTATAATAATAACAGTATCTTAAAGGAAGACATCTTAATGACGTCATGAGATCAATATCTCATTGGTTCTTTTTTTACACCAGCAGTTCAGAAACAAATAAGGGTCAGCACACACATGCTATTTTTTGTATCACGTTTATATGGTTGATGCTGAGTTTCTGATATGACTTTCGGCTTTAAATCTAGTTTTAAGAATGTCATTTGTTTTCAACTAAACTGAGATTTCCATTTAGTTGAAAACAAAATCTATAAGTATTCAAAGTTGAAATTCGTATCAGAAACCCAGCATGAGTCTACCAACAACGTAAGACCGCATGTTATTTGCTGAAATACACATAATATGATGGGGCTTGAGAATGGCTGAGCGCATAGCAATGCTTTTGTTTACATGGCGTTGCTATGGTTCCTCTATTACAAGTCCCCAGTTCAATTTATTATTAAAAAAAAAATAATGAATTGAAAATATGGATTGGTGCTAGGCCAAAATAACCTTAGCTGTTGGTGGTCTTTAAAACACACACATAATATGATGTGTCCTGAACGCGCGATTGTCGAACACGCGACGAGTGAGAAACAAACGCATCGAGCGCTGTTACCAAGTCGCGCGATAAATAATAATAATAATAATAATAATGCGTTTAACGTCCGTTTCTCGACATTATGTCATAACAGACGCCATTCGCACCTTTACTATTTTCCATTTTACCACTTCCCGTTGTGTTCTACATTTTTTAAACTTCAACTTTTTTTTTTTATTAATAGAAATGTGCGAATGGAGGAATCATAGGAAATTAGGATAAGGTAGGCAATTTGGGAGCATAGGAGTTTGACAGGTAATCGGCCATGGCCTTGAATAAGGAACCATCTCGATATTCATCTGGAATAATTGAGGGAAACCATGGAAAACCTCAAACAAGATGGCCAGTACAGGAATTACCGTTTCTCGACGTGAGACAGTAGGAAAAAGTCCTAGCCACATCTGCCTCCATCGGGATTCGAACCCAGTACCTTCCCAATGCGAGTCTAGTGCTGTACCACTAAGCTACATCGCGCGATAAAACAAGAAATTTCGAGCAGCTGAATAAACGTCCGATGCAGTTGTTAAATCGTGCGTTTTCGAGACATAAAGAAGCATGTGTGCAGTGGCCCTAATAGAGCTTATATGCGAACTTTGTCAAGTGCATCTTTTCTCTTTATACTATAGTAGCGTCCTCTCTGAAACATAACCTAGATATAGTGTACAGTCAGCTGTTCACAAGAAGCACCGCCATTGTGATTGTTTTACGATTGTTATCAAGTGACCTTTTGTCCTTATTTCGGTTTGTATAGCTCTTGTAGCGGAACATCCTCTTTTGCGCGAGCTATAAACCAGGTAGCGAGGTATAGCTGGCGGTATAATAAAGTTTGTCAGCGTTCCGGTAGTGCACGACCCGCTGCTCCCCCGATGCCAATATTAAATGACATTTTTAATTGGGAAATGCCAACTCGGGACATCACGTCACTAATAATGTATAGGTTGGTATTGCAAACTTCCAATGAACATTATTTTTAACTTCTCTCTCACGTACGCGCTTGTTAATTCTTCTTCTTCTTCGACTTTATTCGAACTTAAAATCAAACGATTTATATTACCGATTTAAGATTTGTTTGCATGACAATATTAACGAGGAAGGTTCTCAAAATAGAAGCGAACGGTCAGCAATTTAAAGTTTCTTATTGCTCGAAATTTTTCAAAATCAAGCTGTTCAAAGCAATATTTTTTTACCATTCACTTAATGAAAAAAATAGGTAAAAAAACTTTTAAGTTAAACGGTTTTATTTTAAATCATCAGCTCTACCAAAAACTAGAAAATAATTAGGACACAAACTGCGTCAGCGGAATAACTAATAATCTGGGACTTTTAACAGACTAAAATAAAAACGTGGGGCGCATTTCAAATATTTCTGTTGGTGGGCTTGAAAGACAAGCCGTTCTTATTTAATAATTATACAGATTTTTATGCGCCCTACGTTTTTATTTTAGTCTGTTAAAAGTCCCAGATTATTACTTATTCCGCTGACGCAGCGACATAAAGTGCTCCTTGGTTTGTGTCCTAATTATTTTCTAGTTTTTGGTACAGCTGCTGATTTAAAATAAAACCGTTTAACTTAAAGGTTTTTTTACCTATTTTTATTTTCTAGTTTTTAGTTTGATTTCTGGCCCGTATCATTATGCAAACTCCTCATCCCTTCAACTGTTCACCTCCTGATTCCATCATCAGACCCTCGTTACCAAGTTGAAATTACCATAATATTATTTTGTCACGGGAACTCAATGTGTGTGCAAAGTTTCATAAGAATCGGTTAAATAGAAGTAGTTGAAAAAGCTGTCGCAAGATTTGAAACACAGATAGTAACAAACAAACAAATATACGGGGTTAAGCTAAATAAAACCGTTTAAAAAGCAGGGACTTCATAATCTATAATCCTTAAAAAAATTGAATTTTGGACGTATTTCAAATTTCAGTCTTCAGATTTTCTGACGCGGCAGTCTAACAACCTGATAATTGTTAGCCACGAAAATCGACTATAACTCTATAAATGTGTGAACTCGAAATATATCCTGAGATGTATCCCAAGGGACGTGACTTTTATAAGGCGTTCAGATCTGTCATGGGAATCCATAAGCAAGCGTGCGCATATCATCACGGTGGTCCACACACGTCAATCACACTGTATTCTTCCCTTCGACAAAGAGCTTACGAAAAAAATTACAAAAGGATATTCCCCCTCACTGGAGGAGGAGTATCTTTTTGTATTTTTTTGTACTGTGTTCATGTTGCACTCGTTGGAAATATTTAAGCTTTTGCCGTTGGTAAGACCGGTGGACTAGTGTCCTACGAAACCGAAGTACCACAAACATAAAAAAGTTATTACTCGTATACAAGTATACAGGGTGTTCGGGTAAAGGTATTCAGAAATCCAAGGGCATGTAGTACTCATCAAAATAAGCCAAAACGTGCATAAAACTATGTTCCAAAAACGTTTCCTAAGGGGGCTACAGCCCTTTTAAGGGGCTTCTAAAAAGTGTTTTTCTCACATATTTCGAGAACCGTTCAATTTAAACTAATAAAATTTCCTATGGTAGAATACTTTTTTGTGCTTAATATACCTAACAGTAAACCTTGAATTTCAAAATTCTTCAGGGGCGTTCCTACATGGGGGTGTGTCAGGAATGTCGCCCCCCTATTTTCTTTGCATGTAATTTTTTCACAATTCTGATAAACATTTTCAAGCAATTTTGCTTTAAAAAAATCATTTTTCTAAAACTTCATAAATTGAACCGTTATTGAGATAAATAAATTTGAAAATTAGTATGCACATTTACAAAATAATTAGGGTCTAAATATTACGTCTAAGTGAATGCACAGGGCCGGCGCGAGCCTATTTGGCGCCCTAGGCAAACAATTTCTTTGCACCCTCCCCCCCTACGTTTTCGTTTCAATAAAACGTGTATTCAATTTCCTATCATTATTATTAAAAAAATTTCCACAAGGTTTTACGTAAATTGTTTTTTATTTATCTTTTTCAGTTCTTATAACATTCGAAGCCTTATTCCAAGTATTGCACTGATGTTTTAGAAAAAAATGTCCATTTAATTGCTTCAGAAATGAATTCTGCGAGCTTTTTTCTCTGCAAAACTTCTTATTATTTTTTTGTGGGTCATCAGTGCCGCCCCTATTTCGACGGCGCCCTGGGCAGCTGCCCAGTTTGCCCGCCCCAAAAAACCGGCCCTGTAAATGCATAGTAAGAGATTCGTGCCATTTAGGGAATTTTTGAAAGGGTGCGTCTCAATTTGAGGAGAAGGGCTCGGGTATGTATTCAAAATAATGGAAAACATGTATAATGTATACTAAGAACATCTTTTTTTGAAGCTCCTTAAAAGGGCTGTAGCTCCCTTAGGAAGCGTTTTTGGAACAAAGTTTATAAAAACTTTTTGGATTATTTTCATGAGTACTGCATGCCTTTCGATTTCTGAATACCTTTACCCAAACACCCTGTATATACTCGTATATAAGTCGTTTAAATGATACGTTTTTGTACTCATTATTATTTGTAAAATATTGTAACAAAACTGTTTTCTTACGTGGGTGGAATAAATTATTTATTTACAACAATTAAAAATGTAACAAAAATAGATAACAATAAGATGTAACAATTATATCTCAATTCTTACAGTCAACACTGTTTATATAATAATAACATGAACAGTAATTCTTAAACGAACTGAAGCGCACTGAACAATTTATATGCTGTATTTATTTCCAGTTGACACTGTCACACGACTCTCGTTGTTCTCTCCGATGACCGCTCCTGCTTATATAGAGCTAGCAGCTTGACCCCCCCACGCTCGCGCGCTTTCCAGAACATTCCTGTGTCTTCGATATCATGCCCCGCCTCATCATTGTTACTTGTTCTCGATGATTCCATTGTCGCCAGCGGCGTAACATCTGGGGTTTTACTACAATATAATAAAACTGGGATCGGCCAAAGAAGTTGTCCGGTACACCAATTCTCAATTCAAATCTGGTTGTCAGGTTTTGATGATAAACCAGTAGATCCTTCGAAAGCGTATACCAATAACATTTTTTTTTTATCATTTAATCTTGTGACTTTTGCCAAACTATAATACATAAAATTTAAGAGTTAACTCTGTCTTATTAGTACGGGAGGCAGCGTTGCATTTTAGGTAGTGATTTCATACCGACCAATTCATATTTCTAGTAATTGTTTAAGTATCAACAGCAACCAAAGTGAGCGTCAGTCGTCGCACCCGCGGTGGGTGTAGTAGTTAGAGGGTGTCGAAGTCGCTAAAAAAAATTAGATTTTAAAATTATTTCCAAATTATTTCATACCGCACCAAACTTGGTATGGTGATTCTTTATATAATAAACAATAAGAAAATAACTGTCAGCTGCGTAGACAGTGGGGGTAAAGAAGTCAGTTTCGCCATAGAACATTTCGTGTTTAGATAATTTAAACGTCATTGAACAGTAAATGTCACGGTGTGTTCATTTTGAAATATAGATGTCGTTGATAATAACCATTTGTTCTCCAAAGAAACAAACCCTTTCAAATGACAGACGCACATCTTCTCTTCAATTCTGCTTTCAAATCGCATAATTTCCATGTGGAATATATGTTCAGAACTAATTTGTTTGTGTTGTTTTATGCGAAACAACGACAAAAACGAATAACAGCAAAAGCAAAAATCGTCCCTATAATAATTTTAAATAAACAACAAACAAATATTTTTTTGAATAAAAAAACTTCGTATTTAAATTAAACTTTATTTAAAAACGTATTTGTCGCAAGTATTATATTTGAAATTATTAAATAAATAATTTTTAACCTCGACAAAATAACTACACGTTTATGATAAATCAGGTGCAAATACTCCTTGCACCGTGGGTTTGTTTCTTCGGAGAACAAATGCTTATTATCGGCGACATCTATATTTCAAAATGAACACACCTTGACGTTTCTGTTCAATGGCGTTCAAATTATCTAGACACGGTATGTTCTATGGCGAAACTGACGTCTTTACCCCCACTGTCTACGCAGCTGACAGTTATTTTCTTATTGTTTATTATATAAAGAATCACCACACCAAATTTGGTGCGGTATGAAATAATTTTAAAATCTAATTTTTTAGCGACTTTGACACCCTCTAACTACCACCCCCACCGCTACTAGCGCAGCTGACGGTTGGATGTCTCATCAGGTGGACAAGAACAAACGTTGGTATAATTATCAGCCGGTATGAAATAATTTATTCATTTGCAACGCTGCCTCCCGTACTATATTACCTTTATTAATTATATTTTTGCAACGCTATAAGTTGGCTATATTTTACAATCACACGTTGGAGCTTTGAGCTTTCGTTGATAGCCTGGGAGTTGGAATATCACCTGCCGGTTTAGACCAAAGCCTACAGGATTACTTCTACCGACATTCCTTTATTAATTTGCGTCGCTATACGCTTTCCGCGTCTCACATTTATTTAAATTATGCATCGTCATTCAGCGATTTTCAAAATTTTCAATCCCTATTAATTTTGAAATTGGCTGCGATTTTGGCGGATAGCCTCCCATAAATTTTAAGAATTATAATCTGTATAAATTTCATCAAGTAGTGTTGAGCTGTATCCAGATACTGACAACAAAAAATGATAAACAAAAATTGAATTAGTCTGCCACCGACTTGATGTTTTCCATTATATTATTACCGATCTGTTCAAATCAATAATCATTAATCAGTGGACTTTTGTATGGTTAGAGCTTGGACTAAGAGGCTTAAGCTTTCTTAGTTACTTTAGTTTTATTAATTTTTCATGGTGTGACAGAAAAGATGTGAACATAATTGCTTCATTTTGGAAAAGAGGAAAAAGTCCCATGGGGTGAGCACAGTATCAAGGTGTGCATAAATTGAAGACTTGTTCTGCTCATGCAGCGAGTTATCCCTTTTCCTGTGGTTGAAATTCGACCAATTGTGTCTGTAAAGTATTGAAATTCTAGTAATGGAATTTATAACATCAACATAACTGTTAAGTAATATTTGTTTGAAATTACTAAATTAAAATGTCATAATAACGAACTTTTTAAAAGTCCGCATTTAAAATCTAGTTACCTAATTATCGATCATTAAAGAAGTACACTCACAACCAGAAGAGCTCAGTAGTATGTATTAAAGAGTAAATGGAACACTTGTGACAATGTCTAAGGTTGCTAGATTTTTAATGCCGACTTCGATCGTTATTATGAAATTTTGATTTAATAATTTCAAACGATTGTTATTTAACAGGGGTGGCAGTAATTATAAATTTTTTTACAAAACTTGCCTATTTTTTAAAGAGCTTCTCAACAGCACCACTTTCAACCTATCGTGCTTTCTAAAATTTCGGAGTTTTGAACATATAATAATTTATATTTATACTTATAGAAATTTACAGGGGTGGCAGTAATAAAAAAAATGTTCCTACAAAACTTGCTTATTTTTTAAAGATCTTTTTAACAATACCACTTTCGATCTATCGTTACATTTATAATTCCGGAGTTCTGGACATTCTGGAGCAAACTAATAGGGAAGCCGACCTTCCCGGAAAAAAAATTGTCATCATTCGATTCTTTTTTAGGGCTTTTATAATACAAATTTTTGACACAACTCTCTACGACTAACCGTTTTCGAAAAAAACGACTGATACGGGTGGTCGAACTCACCCTGTATAACAATGCATTAATTTAAGCAAGTCCTGCTATGATCTACGCTACCATCTAGAATCCCAGCTCCATACTGCACGTACCTTAACTCATACAGACACATTTGTCTGTGTATTTGATACATAGAAAATCTGACGGTTCTCTGGAACTAAAAGTGAAGTGTTAATAAAATATGCTTACCTAAAGCAGCTAAGAAAGCTAAATCTCTCACAGTATGAATAACAGATTTATAATCTTACCCCTACCGGCAACGGAAACAATTATTTCCCGCTGTAAAAGCTGTTGTAATAATTGCCTCTTAAAACTTTACAACTAATTAACTTAGCCGTCCAACGGTGGGCGATGAACAAAAATAAAAAATACAAAATGAACGTCGTTTTAGGAAGCCGTCAGATAACAAACGTAATAGCCTACTTTCTGTATGAACCGCTGCCGTTCACGGTTTGTTAGATAAAATAATGGCATACTAAAATTATTCATATACATTCCTCTATATGGTTCTCTTTTTTATACCTATTGTTACAAAACTGTTTTCTGAGTTGGCGGAATAAATATTTATTTACAATAATTAAAAACACAACAATAATAAATACAACAACCAAAAGTCAGTTCTAACAATCAACACAAGTAATTAACATTTAACTATATACATTATACAATAATTCGTAATTATTACCACTGTATTTATATCAGATTTATTTCTAACGTTTATTTATGTCGGTCATTTACTCAGTTACTTCAGTACTATTGATTTATATCCACTCCACTATTTATATCACTGTACTGACTGATTCGATCGTTCATTGATTAATATTTATATCACTGATCCGCTTGGTTGCACTCACCATTGACTCCCCGATTCCCGTCGACTCGCTGCTTATATAGAGCGCGCGGTGTACGCTCAGTGCGTCCTCGTATTCTCTAGCGTTGTCTAGAATCTTCGCGTAGGCACCAGTGTGTTCAGCACCGCTTCTCAAAATTCTTGCCTGACGTTTATATACAGGGTGATCCGTAACAATATGTATATGCAATTAATCTTTAACGAAGTTACAGCTTTCGTTACCATTTTTTGAGGTGAATAGCGTCTATTGTCTCATGCCTGGGGTGGCATTTTTGAAATATTAGATGTAACGGATAATAGTCGAAAGTGGTTGACATGTGAAACAAAATAAAACATGCTAACTATGTTAAGGTCTCAGAGATAGTAAGCCATGGTGGTCTTGTGGTAAAGTATATCTACGAGTTTACTGACCAGGTACAAAAAAAGAGGAAAAATTTTGAGGTCGGCGCCAATTTGATAAAATGAAAGTAGGTAGATATTTATATAAAATGTTTTAGCAATTAAATTGGTGCCGACTTCAAAATTTTATTTTCCTCTTTTTTTAGTGGCTTTTTTGAAGGAGGTTCTATTTTTTTTTTAAATAAAAATTTTTTTATTGCCTTTTCGTGCTATAATTTTGGATATCGAATAGTAAACTAGAATCTAGATTTTTATCAAATTTTTATTATTACCTACCAGGGCAGGGGTTCCCAATCTTTTCTTTACTGCGACCCCCTTTACAGGTTGCAATTTTTTGCGACTCCCTTCTAAAAGAAGATATCAGACAATGAAATTACTTTATTATTCAAAGAAAACTCCGAAAAATATAAAATTTTAATTATTATTTATTAGATTCTAATTATTCTAATAATTAGAAAATATAAAAAACTACAAACAATACAATTAATGAGCGGGATGAGCTTGCTTTTCTGAACATAACTTCTTAAATCGGGACTGAAGTTCTGAAATTGCACTCCCCTAGGATAGCGCCGCGACGCCCCAAGGCGTCGCGATGCACAGTTAGGGAACCTCTGTACTAGGGAAAAAAATTGAACGACTCGTACGACTTTAGAGTATTTTTATTTTTACTTCCCACCTCTACTATGGTAGGGAAGTAATGGATTTAGTCCGAAAAAAATATTTCGAGATTTTAACAGATTTTCAAGTTTTGAGACCCTAGCAATCGTTTAAGATCATTTTCTGACTGATGTCTGTATGTGTGTGTGTGTGTGTGTGTGTGTGTGTGTGTGTGTGTGTGTGTATGTGTGTGTGTGTATGTGGTCAATTTTTCGCCTTCGATATCTTAAGAACGGAACATCATACGGGCATGCCGATTGTTCTATTGTGTTTATCAGCCTTTAACTTAGATCTGATTAGATTTTGAGTCAAATCGGTTCAGTGGATCCTGAGATATTAAAAAAAGTCCTCAAGTCACGTATTAACATAGGTAAAAAAAAATATAAATGAATTCTAGATGTTATAATATGAAAAAAATGTAAATATTTTTTTTCTCTAAAATGTATAGTTTTCGAGAAAAAAAATATTTTACTAAAAAAAATAAAAATTGTACGTAAATCAAGGTAACTATGATTTTTGCCATATTAAGTTAGCCATCAGTAGATCACCAAACAAAAAATTCGACTGATGATCAGTCCTATACTTCCCACCTAGTAAATATTTGCAAAAAATAAACACTCTTTTTTTTTATTCTTTGACTAGGCCCAAATAACCTTAGCTGTTGGTGGTCTTTAAAACACAATTTGATTTCTATTCTTTGAAAAAAGCATGGCCTTCTTTTTTGTTTGGTGATCTACTGATGGCTAGCTTAATATAGCAAAAATCATGGTTAAGTACCTTGATTTACGGACAATTTTTATTTTTTTTAGAAAAATATTTTTTTTCTCGAAAACTATACATTTTAGAGAAAAAAAATATTTAAATTTTTTTCATATTATAACATCTAGAATTCATTTATATTTTTTTTTACCTATGTTAATACGTGACATTGAGGACGTTTTTTTAAATATCTCAAGATCCACTGAACCGATTTGACTCAAAATCTAATCAGATCTAAGTTAAAGGCTGATAAACACAATAGAACAATCGGCATGCCCGTATGTTGTTCCGTTCTTAAGATATCGAAGGCGAAAAATTGACCACATACACACACACAATCACACACATACACACACACACACATACAGACATCAGTCAGAAAATGATCTTAAACGATTGCTAGGGTCTCAAAACGTGAAGACCTGTTAAAATCTCGAAATATTTTTTTCGGACTAAATCCATTACTTCCCTACCATAGTAGAGGTGGGAAGTAAAAAGAGGGCCATGCTTTTTTCAAAGAATAAAAATTAAATTGTGTTTTAAAGACCACCAACAGCTAAGGTTATTTGGGCCTAGTCAAAGAATAAAAAAAAAGAGTGTTTATTTTTTGCAAATATTTACTAGGTGGGAAGTATAGGACTGGTCATCAGTCGAATTTTTTAAGAAGAGAATGGCCATCAGAGCGAGCCACTGGGAATTCTTTCGGTACTCCCTGTGGCCAGCCTGAGCCTGATAAAAAGAGCACTGAACACTCTGTATATTGTACACCCGTTATATAAATACAAACGAGAATGTTATTTGAGTTAACGGCTGATCGACTCACACTCCGTGCTTGATTTGTGTGAAAATCATTGAATGTCATTCAAACAAATTAGTTTTCCAATTTCCCGATTGAAAATTGATTTTATGGTTTCGCAAAAGCGTTACGAGTTCATACCTACATGGGATATTTAACTGTCGTGTTTATTTTGTACTTTGATTCGCTGTGAACAACCCGCCCAGTGATTGGTGTTTGTTTTATCAATTAATATTGCTAACTGATTGATGAAATCAGTGCGAAAAGAATTACACTAACAAACGAGCGTTAATATTTCCGCTCTATGTTCTCGTAGAATAGAACGAAAGAGATCAAGCCGTCACGGTAGTTATATAGCTGGCGCCCCTGGCGGTCAAGTTTGGCAGTGCCCATTCTCATTTAGTTGTTATGTAATTATTTATTACGTTATTCACTCGATTTGCTTGTTCACTCGAATTTATGATTAATTAATACATTACCCACTCACTCGCTTCGCTTGTTCGCTCTCCAACTTGGAATTAATACGATTTGCACTCGGGTGAAGCCGGGTCTTTAACCCTACACATTCCCCAAGAAATAAGCTATCGAACAGTTAAAACCGCATTCAAATCCTATCAGTAGTTCTCGAGATAAGTCGGTACAGACCCACAGGCACCTAACATGATTTCCTTTTATATTATGTATATAAACAGACATAAAAATAGCTATACATAACTTACTTTCCGATATAAGTATCCTTTATAATAATATAATCCACGCATGTATAGCCAATATACGAGAAAAAATCTCATTTATACAATTCTGTTTTAACAAGGATTTTTAATTCATATAGCTAGGTGCACACCATTTTATACGTAGCATTCACATATTGACCTGGTTCAAAATAGCGTTATGTTGTCCACTAGAGGTCTAATTCCACTGAGGCAACATGTAGCGTGCGGCAATGACGCATGCCACACAGTCTTTCAATCGAAGGAACAAAGAATGAATGAATTGTGGATTACGCTCGACAAGGAACAAAGAGCGAAATGACGCATATATCTTTGCCGCAAGCCAAAGTTGGATACATGTTGTCGGACGCATACGTCATCTTCCGACAAAAGAGTATGTCGAACAGTGTCCGACAGTCAGTGGATCGGTACGTCATGTATCGTGCGACTTTGAGGGGAATATTGAAAAAACTATCTCTTTTTTTGAAAATTATCATAATTCACCGGAATTGCGGAATAACAAAATTACTGAATATAAAGACAACAACTTAAAAAATGATAAGCTGAAGCAGCTAGCGAGTAAAATATACGAATGTACTATGATTGAGGTGAAGAAGAAAATTAAGAATTTGCGTTCAGATTTCCATCGCGAACGAAAAACACTACATAATTCAAAGAAGAGTGGTTCATCTCCTTCCAAGAAAGGGAAATGCAGTGGCGGACTAAGGGAGGGGGCGGCTCGCCGCGGGTCTCTAATCCTGGGGGGCCTCCAAATCTCGAGAAGTCCTTCTTAATCAAATCCCAAACAAGACCAAAATATGTTTAGTAAGTAAGAGACAGTTTGGAGTTGGAGGCCCCGTACGTACCTATACAAAATATAAACGTAGGTAGGTCGTTTATTATAAATATTTAATTTTTTTTGTCAGCCATTACATCTATATTATTCATTTTTTACACTACAAATACATCAATTTCTAAGCAGACCGGAGGCCTCATTTAGTTCTGCAGCCCTGGGCCTCCGACGGGCTTAGTCCGCCACTGGGGAAATGGTTTGCGTTTGAGCTGTTGAGCGACCGTTTCTAGAGACATGATGGTACAAACTGGTTGCTTCTATTGAATTGATTTAGATGCATGCAACAAACACGACAAAGCGCATACGACATTAGACGCCATATTGGGCGTCAAGTGTCGCGACCAACATTGTAAATTTTGTGGCATACCTATAAGGAACCGGCAACACTAGACGACATGTGGCATGCTACACGTTGCCTAATGTTACCTCAGTGGAATTGGGCCTTAATAACATAACTCACTTAAAACTAAATGACATCACAAAACATCCATGAGCGGAGGCGGGATTCCAACCCACGACAGTCTGATCCAGAGGCCGCGACGCTAACCACTGGACCACACTGTCCTCTGTTGTTTGAATCTGGTTCAAGCAGTTCTATGAATCTAAAACTGGTAGAACCAGGTTCAAAAAGTCCGAAGAGTCCGAGAATTTAACCAACAAACATGCAGTTGTATCCTCAAAGTTCTGTATTACCAACAAACGCCTTAGCAGTTCAGAACCAGTTCAGAATTTACCAACAAATACACCAAGTATAATGAGTTATGAATATTTTTTTACTTTACCGCATTCTGAACGTACCCTAGAGGCTTATACCGAAGCACGCAAATTGGACATAATCTCAAACAACGAATGATTGTCACATAATTCTAACCTTTTTATTTTAAATTGCTTTTGATAAAAATTACATTTATTTATGGACTAATTAACTGAATCATATATTTACGAAAGAGAGTGTCCTACTAAGGTGGGACCATTGTCAACTATACAGGGTGTATCACAGGTTTGAGAACATAGAAATTAAATTAGTGCAACAGGGAAGACATAAACAAAATGGGTAGCGTGACAAAGATAGAATATTCATGGCTAACTCAACTAAATTAATTATCATGGTTTTAAGCATGAAAAAGGGCACAGCAATCACTGATCCTAACTAATTTGCACAATGAAGTTTTCCCTATGTTTGGTTTTCTGTGGTACCTGTATATACCAATTATTTTAACTTTATTTATCTTATATTTTGAAAGAAATCAAAAATAAGACAGCATTTTCGATTAATTGATAAATGACTAATTAAAAATTAATTAATTACAGGGCCGGCGCGTCAAAATATGCCGCCTAAGGCGAATACAACTTTTGCCGCCCCCCCCCACATATTAAAAAAATTAATAAACCGATGATATATTTTATGTAGTAGTAGAAGGTAGAACTAAGAATCGGTGAAAACTCGAACAATATAATCATTTTTAAAAAGTAGAATACCGCACGAAAAATTCGCTGCTACAAAAATATGCCGCCCTAAAAATATGGCGCCGTAAGGCGATCGCCTGTCCGACCAGGCGCACGTGCCGGCCCTGATTAATTATATTTCTGTTTTCAGTAGAATAAAAGGTTGAGAAATAGTGCAAAGAACTCAAAACCAATAGTATTTATATTTTTAAGAAAAAACCGGAGAGTTAGGTAAAATAAATCTAATTTCTAAAATCACGCAAAAATAAAAAAGGAAATTCTGTGGAAATTTTTCCCATTACATACCCATTGATGTTTTTTTTCTTATAATCGCAGAAAGAAAAAGAAAAAAACATAAAAAAACTGTTTTTTAATAAAAATGATTGAGTTTTGTATGATATCTAGAACGCTGGAATATTCGTATCCACTATCCATAGTTTTATTAATCTTGAAAAATCGCAGGGAATTGGACAAATTCAAAAAGAAGAATATTAACACTGAATCTTTGTTCAAGAATTAACATTGAATCTTTGAACACAGATTCAGTGTTAATATTCTTCTTTTTGAATTTGTCCAATTTCCTGCAATTTTTCAAGATATATAGAATGTTTGTCTGCCTGTGTTTACCGCCATCATTCGAAAATGTCTACAGTGATTCAGATAAAACTTGATACATTATTAATTAGTGTCCAAATATATTTTGGAACCCTATACGCGTATAAACCCGACTATGTTCGGATTAACATTGAGAAAATCGAGTCGGATATGAATTTTGACACCTGATCCATTTTATTAAAGAACATAGCCATTTAGGAAAAAACAATCAAATGAGGTGTTCAAATTGGCTTTTATAGGCTTCCCGTCAATATGCAAACCTATTTTGGAAATTCATAGCCAGCTCGATTTTCTATTTTTTTTAAATTTTAAAATCAAATATCTCAAAAACTTTCAACATGTTCTTTTTTGACATTGCCATACTCAAAAAAACATTCTCTTCCCGAATCCGTCGAAAAAAGTTGGGAATGTCATTAAAAAATGGCCGATGACGTCGTAACTCAAAAACAAAACACGAACGAAGAGTGATATTTATCAGAAGATATGCCTTCTTTAAAAACAAAATCGACGTGTCCGAACATTTTTCTCAAAAGTTTCAGCAAAAATTTAAATCGCACGTATCCAGACTTTACGTGTTCACTGTATAGTCACCATCGAAATTAATAGACCGAGAGCTAGTGACAATTCTTTGGTGTTATTTTTCAAGGCCTTATTTTTGTGAAGATGTTGAGGGAGGCATATTAAAGTGCCCTCATGAGTAAGGGATTTTGATAGCGGTATGGTAGGGATGCAGACCGCCCCCAACATGTAACAAAAAAAATGGTCACAATTATTATTGCTTCAAGGTTGAAATTATTTGTATAGCTTGTTGGTGACCCAATAATGTCATTATAATATTTGCAGATTGATTGATCAGTATTAAAGGGTTGGCTGATCACCCTAAACGTGTCATGTACCACACGAAATTTATATTATTAGTTCAAGGTTCAAATTTTAATATGTTGTTATGGCGACTGTTTTAAGTATATATTTCAATTTGCAGAACAAAATGTCGGTATTAACCCCCTCTCTTAGAGGGAAACTTGCTCGCCTGGGTGTTTATATCGTTCTGAAAGAGAGTTAATACCGACATTTTGTTCTGCAAATTGAAATATATGCTTAAAACAGTCGCCGTAAAAACATATTAAAATTTGAACCTTGAACTAATAATATATATTGCCTCTCTCAACATATCTTCACAAAAATAAGGCCTTGAATAAATAACACCAAAAAATTGTCACTAGCTCTCGGTCTATAAAGGGAACTTTGCTGGCAAAATTGACTACTATGCGAACAAAGCGAAAAGCAATGCATATTGCGTTTATTCCATTAAAAGGAAATATAAATAAATTAAAATATGTAACATAGCTTTTACATTAAAACAAACATTTGAAAATAGTGTTGCGTATTTATACAAGTAGTACTTAGTTTTCATTTTTATTAAAATTTTCAGTTCCTGAACAGTAAACATTAAATTTTTGTTGCTCTAATTCGTGCAGATAATTATATTAAAAAGTAAATATATACTACGTAAATAATATAATTAAGGGTTGTATATATTCTCCATGAATAATGTTGAAATTCAACCGTATTATTAGGTAGTACTCTAATAAGTATCTTCAGAATTTAAAAAATTACATTTTTTGCGAACCGGATTTTAGATTATAATCCAACCGTATCGTTTCGTTGTTTCGAACAATTTCAGTAAATTTTATGACCAAAAGACATCAAATTTGATGCTCATTATTAAATAACTGTTTTCTAAAAAACGTGTGTTTTTTAATACCTGTTCGGGTACTGTTTTTGCATCAATCAAATTAATATATTGTACTTATAATTACTTTTCTATAATATTTTCATTCATATTTTCTCAAAATATATTAATGTAAATCTGCTTTTAATGCAATTTAAACCATGTAAAATCAATATCAATATCAATTATGTAATTCTGTCGAAATTTTTGATTTCACTTAAGAGTATTCGATAGCGGAATTTACTCCCTGCACGCTTCATCTCAAATACGTTCCCCTCGCTTAAAAACGGTTCCCGCTCTTCCGATGCTATGTTTAAAGTTAAAGGGTTCGGGTAAACGCCAAATGAAGGACCGAGAATCACACTAGCCACTCAGGCGCGGATCCAGTCCTCAAAAAAGGTTGTGGTCACGGCTTTCCGAAAATCGGGCAAGTGCGAGTCAGACTACTGACTCGCTCACGATCTATACTTTGCATTCCTACAAAGGAGAAGTTAATGTATGACGCCCCGGCCAAGACATTGTACAGTGTATAGGCCCACGCGAACAAAGCCGCGGGGCGAACACTAGTAAATTAATAAACCTGTAAAATGTTAGTCTGTTTGCTCACGAAAATTACAAAAGTAAATGTGTGTTTGTTTGCACATCAAAATACAACATCTAGACTCCAAACTACTGAACCGATTTTGATGAAACTTTTACAGTTTGAAAGCATATCAGATTTTAGATTTAATTAAAAGTATACATTTTACTGAATAATTTTATTTAGGCGTTTACTTAAATAACAAATTCAAGCTTACGTTTCTTTTTTTAATTTTATTAAGGCATTGGATATAACATCGGCCTATCGACCTCAATTAGGGTTGTGGGCTTGTGGGCATGCCCACCATGCCCACAACGGTGGATCCGCGCTTGTAGCCACTGACCAGATTTTGAGTTTGACATGACATTGACATTTGTTTGACATTGCTACTTAACTAGCTGTCCATTTCTATATCTATAGTCCAAGGCTCTGACGCCTCTAGCTGCCTTATTTTTGAAATCGTCCCAATTCGGATTAATTTCAGCTAATGACTGTACAAGTCAGCCACTTTGAATTTAATAGCGAACATGCAAAAAAATTGTATCGCCGAGTTTCAAGGTTCGTTTCTCGAGTTAAAATTTTCAAAATGTAGCACAAACAGATACATTTTGAAAATGTAAACCCGAGAAACAAACCTTCAAACTCGGCGGTACAATTTTTCTTTACACACTGTGTACAGAATGTAAGTTAGAGTAGGTATAAGGCGATTTTGCGTAGGCTGTCTTATGCCTATGTATTTACGGTGGTAAGGCAAAATGGCTTCTGCTTTTTTTTTAAATAAAATAAGAAGTTTTAACAATATAGCTCTTTGATTGTATAGTAGTAATACAATTGTCTATATTTCGCTTTATACTTACTACATGAGCGGTGTGAACAACAAATAAAAAAATTTAGGAAATATTTCCACAGAACGTTTCATCACTTACTCTTTTGACATCTTTTGACATTAAAAACGATTGTGTTTTATTATTATAAGTAATATAAGAGAATGCCAAAACTTATTTTTCTCACAAATATTATTAGTAATAATAAAAATGATCAATCACGCCTTTCACTCGAACTACTGTGAACTACTCGATACTGGTACGGCGGACAGAACTCCCCGTACCCCGAGTCTACCTCGTATTGAAAGTAGTGGGTAGTGTTGTCGTCTAGATCTAGACTCTCTAGACTCTTGTCTTGTCTTGTCTAGATTTTCAAGACAAGACTTGCAAAAGTCTTGTCTAGACATTTTCAAGACGACAAGACTTGCTTTATCTAGATCAAGCCTCTTGCCAAAACTCTAGACAATTTTTAAGAGTCTAGATAAACTAAGTAGTAGTAGGTAAAGTAAACCACTCGGTTAATCTAGACTCTTGAAAATAATCTAGAGTCTTGATATTAGACAAGACAAGAGTTTTTTTAATTTAGACTTAGAATTAGTGAAGTTTTGATATTTCAAGACAAGACTTATGTGAAGTCTTGTCTTGATATTTCAATACAAGACAAGACTTTGAAAGTCTTGTCTTGTCTTGTCTAGACGGCAACACAAGTAGTGGGGGGCGTGCATCATCGTCTAACGCTTTGCGCAAAACATCTCCGGTGTCGCCTAGGTACTACTCACTTCAAAAATGTGACATATGTCATTTTAACCTGCGGCCACAGAGATGTATATGCATATACAGTATGTATGCGCGAAGTGTGACACCAGCGCCGCGAGGAATATACGGCGACGGCGCGACACACTATACACAGACGTTCAGTCTCGGTTGCACCTTGCTTGCCGACGGACTCGACTCATTCAGTCGGTAATGTGGCGCTTTTCTTTTCAAACATTATATAAACAATAATGTAACGGATTTCCCTTTTGTTGTTGTGAAAACAAGACAATATAATGAACTGTTCAATTAATAAAACGCTGAACGGCGTTCAAGTAATTATTAATCGAAACGTGTGTGCTTCATAATACGCACGTTTGAGCGCTATCAAAAATATAGTTTATACATTTCAAAAACAGACTGAAAATGTGTTTCTACAAAACTCGTGTTCTTGATTAATCAAAAATAATCAGTACATAATTTGAGCGTGATCAAAAATATAGTTTATGGATTTCGAAGATATTTGTGTTTCTTCTAAACGTGTTTTTGATTTATGAAAAATTTGAATGCAATCAAAGACAAAATTTATCTATTTCACATACTATTTCTATACACATACTGAATTTGTGTTTCTTTAAAACTTGTGTTCTTTACTGATCAAAAATAATCCGTACAACATTTGAGCGTGATCAAAAATATAGTTTATGAATTTCTACAATTGTGTTTCTCAATTAAAAAATATAGTTTATGGACTTCTAAGACAGACTTTTTGAATTTCTACTTCTTAAAAAAAAGCGAAAAAAATATAAATTTATGAATCTCTATGATAAACTGTTTTTGTACTTTTTTTTCAATTCGTGTTTTAAATGATTACAAATAATCTATGCTACACTGCGCGTTCGAAAAAAATACGCAGACATCTGTATTTCTGTTTATCGACGTTTACTTATCTAAAAATATTTTTCATGATTTTTTTGAACACGATAAAATATAGTTTGTTTGTTTTAAAAACAATTTGTCTGACTTTGTGTGTCTTCAAATTTTGTGTTGTTGACTGACATAAACTGTACAAACATTTGAGCGCGGTCGAAAATATATAGTTTGTGAATTAAAAACAGTTAAATGGCGTTTAATCGGTACTTATGCTTATCTTAAACGTTCTTTCAAAATCAGTGCTTTTAACTCCTTAAAATATGTGCAAAGTTTAAACGCAATCAAAAATATTGGACTACATTATTATTCTATATATCTGTGTAATTTAAAATGTGAAAGCTTAGAATTTGGTGCGGTAATATACGTGGCATATTATCATATTTGCTTTTAAGTTCGTCATTCTATTTCTTTTAACATAATTTTTTGCAGCGAAAATTATTCTATTCACGACTCCTTTTTAAAAAGGAATATTTTTATTTCGTTTATTTTTTCACATAGGTACCTAAGTGCTTTTGATAAAAAAAACTTTTTAACAAAAAAAAAAAAAAACCTCCTTCAAAAACCACTAAAAAGAGGAAAATAATGAAATTTTGAGGTCTGTGCCAATTTAATAAAATATGAAGTCGGTTAAAAAGTGTATTATAGTGATTAATATCTTTTTTTAACAAACTTCATATTTTATTAAATTGGCACAGACCTCAAAATTTCATTATTTTCCTCTTTTTAGTGGTTTTTTGAAGGAGGTTTTTTTTTTTTGTTAAAAAGTTTTTAATTTTTTACTTTTTAGTGTCAAAAAGTGACATTTACCTTAAAAGTATCACACGCCGTTACTCACTTTTATTAAACCGACTTTCTTAAGCTGTCTGATATGTCAAAAAGTTACATTTACCTTAAAGAATCACACGCCGTTACTCACTTTTATTAAAATCAGCCGAACTACTGAACCGATTTTGATGAAATTTCTATGGGACCAATCTGAAAGTATAGCCTTTCAAATAAAAAAAAAATTCAAAATCGGTTTATAAATGACTGAGGTATGAGGTAACAAACATAAAAAAAAAAATACAACCGAATTGAGAACCACCTCCTTTTTTTGAAGTCGGTTAAAAAGTCAAGAAGCATTTTTTTTAAATTATATTTTACAAAGTTAGGTATTAAATTAAAGGCTGGAATATAAATTTTATAAAAATATAGATTCTCAGAGAGAAATAGGATCAGATGAATCAGTTAACAGTTTAACACCTTTTTTATTATTTTAAAAATACTTACTGCGAGATTTAAATTTTTTGGTCAGATATGCAGTTTTAATCATAGATCAATTCAAGAGAAATATTTTTGAGTAGAACTAATCAACACTAAACTAAATTAAAAACTTATTTTAATTTATAATTAGTTCTGTTTTGAATCGTTTCAAAAATCTTTTTTATGCGTAAAAAAGCATTTTTATTCTTAATGTCATTTTTGGATCTAAATACAAAATTCGTTACAACATTCAAAGCAATTTTCACATATCGATGTGATTAATGATATTTTCCTGAAATAATTGATTATGATTTTTGATTCTTAAATTACAAGAATTCTTTAATGAAAATAACTAACACCTGAACAGGTAGTAATTAATTATATCTGAAATATTAACCAGGAAATTATTAAGGTTCTCAAGTAATCCAAAGGCAACAAAATATCTGTAGATTATTTACATAAATTTAAAACACATTTAATTTAATGTATTCAGAATATTTAAACTTATTTACCCTAGATATCACAAACACAATCTCTCAGATTGTTTGTGATCATTTTGCTGTCATTTAGTCTACCATGATTTATTTTTCAATCTTTTTTTAATCGATACTGAATTGTTTGTCTAATAGACCTGGAGCTGGTGACAATTTTTAGGTGTTATTTATTCAAGGCCTTATTTTTTTAAAGATATTGAGGAAAGCATATTAAAGTGCCCTGAATAAGGGATTTTGCTAGATAGCGATATGGGAGGGGTGCAGACCGCCTCCAACATGTAACAAAAAAAATGGTCACAGTTGTTATTGCTTCAAGGCTGAAATTGTTTGTATAGCTTGTCGGTGAACCCAATAATGCCATTATAATATTTGCAGATCGATGTATTAAAATGGTGGCAGATCACCCTAAACGTTTCATGTACCCGACGAAATTTATATTATTAGTTCAAGGTTCAAATATTAATATATTGTTACGGCGACTGTTTTAAGCATATATTTCAATTCGCAGAACAAGATGTCGGTATTAATCCCCTCCCTTAGAGGGAAACTTGCTCACCTAGGTGTTTATATCGTTTTGCAAGGGGTTAATACCGATATTTTGTTCTGCCGTAACAACATATTAAAATTTGAACCTTAAAATAATAATATAAATTTCGTCGGGTACATGACACATTTAGAGTGATCTGCCACTCTTATAATACCGACCAATCGTTCTGCAAATATTATAATGGCATTATTGGGTTCACCGACAAGCTATACAAACAATTTCAGCCTTGAAGCAATAACAATTGTGACCATTTTTTTTGTTACATGTTGGGGGCGGTCTACACCTCTCCCATACCGCTATCTAGAAAAATCGCTTACTCAGGGCACTTTAATATGCCTCCCTCATTAATCTTAAAAAAAAATAAGGCCTTGAATAAATAATACCTAAAAATTGTCACTAGCTCTCGGTCTATAATACCGGTCAAAAAATCGGTAGGGTCTGTTAAACCCTAGGGGGTGATTTTAGGGTTAAAACGCATAAATATATTAGGTACACGTTAATTAATATGAATCAAATCATTATAGAGAATATGTGTAGCAAAATAGTAATAATACCTAATACAAATAGAATCGACACAATATATAGGTAACATAAGTATACCTACAATGCGTACGTTTAGTGTGAAATAATTCCAAATCAACTGCGGCCAAAATCCTCGGACAGGTCAATATTATTTTTTTAACGCGCATTTTTTTCAATAGTGATCTTTTTACCCCCATCCCCTTTCCTGAATAACGTCATCGTGTTTTTTAATGACAACTCCCCATTTTTTGCAGATTTTGATAGATTATCAAATTCTGATTTCAATAATATGCCATTATTTGATAATTGCACTGACAGTCCCCGAGATAATTGTAAAAAGTAAACAAAAATTCGAGACAGCTGCGAAAATTTCAGCAGGCAGTTTATATAATGCAAACGGGTGCACGGAGTGTCAAATAAATAAAATATCAGTTCAACAAACAAAAATCAAATAACGTGTTCAAAATGGGTTCTCTACTTCTGTCTAGTTCTTAGCAGCTATCTCGAATTTATGCATTCACTTTTAATAATTATTATCTCGGGAACTGTCAGTGCAAATGTCAAATAATGGCATACCTATTGTTCAATGAATGAATTGTAGATTATAGATGCTCGACAACAGAGGTCATTAGCGTCTACCTATTGTTGAAATCAAAACTTGATAAACAAACCAAATCTGCAAAAAATTGGAATGTGCCATTAAAAAAAGGCGATGACGCTATTGCGAAAAGTAATGAAGGTAAAAAGAGACGATTATCAAAAAAAACTAATATAATTTTTAAATAGCCGTTAAGGATTAAAACTTTTGTTCGATTCTGTTAAAGTAAAGTTTAATTACCTAAAGATTAAATAATATCAGTTGCATCGATTTTGTTTTTCCAATATATCTACCTAAATTATTTTGATGCATATAATATACCGTGTCTACAAACTCCATTCTCAACATAGGGATCTCCGTTATTATGAGATATAGAGATTCCCTAGGTAAAGTTGTATTAAATCACATAAATATCTACAGTTTAGATATTTTGCGTAGTTTAGACGCTATAATAAAAAAAAAACAAATCAGCCATCGGCAAAAATAAAAAAAACTCGGGTCGCAGTGCCAAACCCTGCCGACAATATAGTGTATTTGCTAATACAGGCATTGTGGCATTATTATGTGAACTTAAGTTTGTTTTTTGACAAAATAAAAAATTTAACCCCTTAATACATCCCTTAAAATAATTAAATTTTTCTAAATTTCAATATTAGACATGGATTTTATCAGTACACCCAATTAAATACACCCTTTCGACCGAGTGGAACCAAGTAAACCCGATTCAGCGTCACTGACCCGAGCGTGACGGTTCACTTTCGTTCACTTTTCAGAAAGAACGCAAAGTGCGCCTAATGAAGTTTTCACTTTAAAAATTCGAAAATTCACTTTTTTTATTATAGCCCATAAATCAAGCAAAATGTAACTTTATTTATGTGATTTGATTTATTTATTTTATTTATTGTAGATTAACGACGCGTCGACATCTAAGGTCATTAGCGTCTTTCAACTACACTAAATAACAACTAACTTTAAACTAAATAACATCACAAAACATCCATGAGCGCAGGGGGGATTCGAACCCACGACAGTCCAGTCTAGAGGTTGCGGCACCAAGCATGCTAACCACTAGGCTATACTGCTCTCCATTTGATTTATTTATTGTAAATTATAGACATATCGACATACTTAGGTCATTAGCGTCTTGATTACATTAAATAACAACACACTTAAAACTAAATGACATCACAAAATATCCATGAGCGGAGGCGGGATTCGAACCCACGACAGTCTGATGCAGAAGCCGCGATGCTAACCACTGGATCACACTGCCCTCCTATGTGATTTGATACAACTTTACGTAAGACATAGGTAATTCATCTCACTTAACCAAATCTCTATCTCTCATAATATTGGAGATCCCTACGTTGAGAATGAGTTTGTGGACACAGTGTATATATTGTATTGAATAGAGCAGTAACTAAATTAATTAATAAAGTTTACAATAACTTTAAGCGAGATTTGATTACAAGGTATTATATTCCAGCCTAAGCAGTAATGGTAATAAAAAATGTAAGAAGCATTTGTTCCCGTTTTCATGAATTATAATTTATGTATGTGCTAGGTACATACCTTGTCCGACCCTCTTTTGTTCAAAACCTATAGCTTAACAGGTGGTTTATTAACGAATCTTTATTGTCGTTCTCTAAAGACAAAATGTCGGTTTCTTTTAATAGAAGCTGCAGCTGCTTTATGGACCATTCTCAGTTATACAGGCGCCATATAAAACATTCATTGAGCGAAATTAAATTTTCCACTGCTTTTTTGTAATGTTTTCAGTAATGTACGTAGCACATATGAGATTATAATTTTGAAAAAGATAATGACTTCCTTGACTATGATTAAAGGTACGTGCAGTACGCAGCTGGGATTCTAGATGGTAGCATGTATGGTAGATGGTGGCTGAAATTATAAGCGCTTATAGGTTTGCACAACGAAGCTTTGATACTAGCATTGATGCAAGCTTAAATCGCGTTTGAAATGTCAGATAACGAAGACGAATATTTGTGTTCTTATGCTACAAAGTGGTATAATTTAAATACAAATTTGGGTAGGAGCTATCATGTCCACCCTATTAATAGAAAACGATCTAAACATGGCGAATTTCATAATTTATACCAAGAATTAAAATTTTACCCAAACCGGTTTTTTTGAAACATAACACTTTTAAATACGTCTTAGAAAAAATTAAAAACAAATTAAATAAAAACTAGCAAAATTTCATTTATTAAACTAGTCACATACATTGCGAAACTTGTAACGGCCATTTGACAGTTGTCACACGTTGATTGTAGTAGTCAGCGCGCTTAAAGAATGGTGAGATACATTCTTGTATCTACCAGCTCTTGTAACAGCGCTTATACCTGCTACACTCACTGCTTCGTTGTGTACGCTCGCATATATAACAATGCATTAATTTAAGCAAGCCCTGCTATGATCTATGCTACCATCTAGAATCCCAGCTCCATACTGCACGTACCTTAATACAGCTGAACTTAAATAAGTGAGACATGAAATTTAGTGGAAAGCACGATTTTTCACCCAATATCCAAATTAATATATAAATGCGAAAGTGTGTTTGTCTGTTTGTTACCTCTTCACGGCTTAACCAATGAACCGATTTCGACAAAAACTGGCAAAGAGATTCCTTGAGTCCCAAGAAAGGACATAAGCTACTTTTTATCCCGAAAAACTGCATCCACACACTATACATTTCGTTTTATATATTTCAATTGTAATTTCAAGTGTAATATTCACATATTTTTTTAAAACAAACTTTCTAAAGTCGCCTACACTTAAATCAATAGCGTTTAATCCTTATAGAACCCCTGGGAAAATAATGGTTTTGCAGCCCTGAACATGTTCAAGCGAATTTAACTTAAAATATGTTCGTAGTCGTTTTTGTGTGATTCCCGAACACAAATACAATATTATTCTAAATATTTTGCAAAATAAAAACCTTTAATACAATTTTCCAAATTTTATTTTATTGTTCAGAAACGACATTAATTTCAAAATTTTTTTAGTCCATTTATTGATCATATACCGAATTATTGTTTTTTATGCTAAGTTCTATTTCTATCCCGTAGATACTTATGACATTTTTTTTACATCAATCAAAACTCAATCGCGACATTTCGTTAAAATTTAATGTAGACACTTTATAATCAAGTTTTGTGAATAAAACAAAACTAATAAACTATTTATTATTCAACTTTCAAATTAAATATTCAAGTTATTAAAAGTACAAATTACCCCATTATCTAGAAATATTCTCAAATCCACTTTTGTATCACACGCTTTTGTTTTTTTCAGCTTCTATGAACTTTTATTTTCTTAAAACAAAATATATAAAGATATAGTATTAATAAAATAGTATTTATTTAAATCTTAATTTTAAAAGAGCTGCGTTTTGGTGCTAATTTGTGCTGTTAATCAAAAATTTATCAAAAGTATGTATGTTATCATAAAAATATAAAATGGCGGTTTTATACAAAATCAAAAATGTTATTTTCAAATCGGTGGACAAAATTAACTGCTGAAAATATGTAATATACTATATTTGTGTACACGCTTAAAAAAATTATTTTTAAATAGTGACGTTAAAAAATTATTATTTTTTAACTTTGCTTTTCGAAGTTGATAAATTAAATTTTATAAACAAACACCAGCTATCTATGTAGTGCTCTTATTTTATTTGTGCCTTTATAACAAAAGAAGCTAACAATTATTTTCATAAAAAAAGTTTATAAAAAAATATGCATTATTGTTTTGCGGTTTTTATATTAATTAAATAATAGTGACTATAATAAAATCTACAATTTTGTGTGAAGCTGAAATTAAAATGTGAAATTTATTTTTACTTTATATAAAAATGTGAGGTTAAGGTAAGTCGTCCATTTGCTTTACGTGGATTCCGGCATTTGCGACAATATGTTATCTTCTTCTGAAAGACAGATTAAACTACAAGACTTTTGGAAAGTCGTTTTCTTATTCAAAATATATAAAAATGAAAATTCAAAAGAGGTATTTAAATAGACATTTATAAAAATAACTTACCCATTTGCAAAGACGACAGTTGAAAACATCAGCTGATGTTATTTTGCAAAAATAGCTGAAACGATATAAAAAACGAAATCAGAATTTTATATTATGATAAAAGAATAAAAATATATTCTTCGCAATCGTGTAAAATTGTTATTTGAGTTTTAAAATATGAATTTTTACTACTTCGCTCCACTACTCTGGAAGATTGGATTATTTTTAGCGTAAGGTTTTAAGTTTCAAAAATAGAACAGTGAATCATCACTTCTATGATATTTAAGAGCTACTCTTACAAAATAATATGAACAAATTGTTACAAATTTTTGATGATTGAAGTTAGGAATTTTTTCCCAGTGGCAACAGGATCGATAAAATGCAATACTGATGTTAACCTAAATTAGTAAATATCATATATGTAATACTCCTATATTGCTAGCGCCCGTAAGTAGAAGTATCAGGCCGCAAGTGAGACAGCAAATTACTGTTTCTATCTTTGCGAGAAATCCATCTCGTTGTGTGCAAGCGTTGCAACTCTCGTGGGGGAATTGGCAAGTATGGTGGGGAAAGCCTCCTCTGCTCGAAGCTTAAAGCCTAGTTATTCTCGGACATGCGCATAAGACTCGACGTCTTGCGAGAGAGACAGACCCGTAGGCTTTCGTCCGACTCCAGACCCCGGCTAACAATATAGGAGTATAACATATAATATGGTAAATATCAATATACATGATCAGTATTGCATTTTATTGATCCTGTAGCCACTGGGAAAACATTTCTAATTCTTCCTTCAATCATCATGAATATTGTGGATCGCAATTTTACTTTACACCAACTAGAGTCAATTTAACCGTATTACAATTTTTTAGTGAATATACCTATAGACAATACTATGCATTAAAAAGTTAAAAACATCAGGTATTATGTGGTGGACGTTACGTACACCATCGTGGAAGTACCGGTATGCCAACGTTATGTCTTAGCAATTTACAAAAATCAATTTAAGATATTATGTGCTGAAAATTATGGAAAGTTAGTTCTCGTGCAAAAATGCGATAGACAACATTATGCATTAAAAAGTTAAAAAAATCAGGTACTATGTGGTGGACGGTACGTACACCATGGTGGAAGTACGGGTATACCAACGTTAATGATGTGTTAGCAAAAATCAATTTAAGATATATTATGTGCTGAAAATTATGGAAAGCTAGTTCTCGTGCACAAATGCGACCAGTTTAATGAAAATACGATATTCCATGATGATAGAATGAATATCTGGTTTATGCTAAAAATGACACCACGTTTATTATAATCATCAAACATTCTAACTTTTTTCTATTCAAGATTTTCTATGTCTTTCTGACGTCGAAGCTAAATTGGGTTTCGCGAAAAATCACATCACCTGAGTCCTTAAAGGAAAAGTTAGCGGATGCGATATTTTTTTTGTATGAAGATTTACAATTTAGGCTATCTGGTGTTTATTATAATCATCAAACATTCTAACTTTTTTCTATGATTCCCGTTCTATTCAAGATTTTCTACGTCTTTCTGACGTCGAAGCTAAATTGGGTTTCGCGAAAAATCACATCATATGAGTCCTTAAAGAAAGTTAGCGGATGCGACATTTTTTTTTGTATGAAGATTTACAATTTAGGCTATCTGGTGTTTGAAGGTTAAGATAAGATTAAAATAAATATAAATTGAAGAAACTCTTGATGTAAAAATAGCCTTTAGACAAATCTATTTAACAGTCTAACGTTTATTTTCGATATCACCAACGTTTCGCCTAAATTTTAGGCATCCTCATGATTTGCATTTAAAAAAAAGAAAATTTACATTAGAGATAGACATTGTTTTATTTGCGCCAAGAGAGAAAGTTTGTAAATTATAGACGCTCGACAGCTGAGGTCATTAGCGTCTAATTACGCTGTTATAAAATACAAATGACATTAAGATTAACCAAAAAACGACATATCCCAGAAACTTTTGGAAACAAAATAATTATTTTTTCCGCTTTAAAAAATAATTATGCAAATGCTGATGACCGCTATTAAATTCAGGCAAAATATTACAAATACTGTAAAAAATATTTAACTGTTAAACAGATTTGTGATGAGTTGTTTTTTCATGAACAATTTTTTCTAATTATAATTACAACGGTCATTATAACAAAACAATTAAAAAATCGGGTAAAAATAAAAAATAATAACTAAAAGCGACGAAACAAGACAACAAAATAAACAAAACATTTTTTTTATTTTGAAAAGCACTATACACGCAAACCTGACAGAAACAATTGAGTGTATATATTTTGGGTTGAGGTTATGTAACCGTTTATTCTCATGTCAAGTCAAATCAAGGACGACATATTCACGCAATCCGGTGTGCAATAAAATGGCGTCTACGTTAATTTAACATGAATTGACCTATGACTCGCATTTGTTCAATTCCATTTTTAAACATTATTTATTTATGATCGTATTTCAGGTCCATGCTATCGTTAATTGGAAAATTTCAGGTGAAAAAACATTACGACACTGCACTGCGGTCTTTTTTCACCAGAAATGTTCCAATTAATTATTGATTTATTTGGTAATTATATACAAATTCAAATAATAATGTTATGGAATTCGGGAATTAGGTAATTATTATATAATCAACTCTATAGTAGGTATATTTATAGTGCCAATATTTTACAGCTATCATTTGATAAAAGAAAATACACGGAATGACTCAATCAAGGGGGTGGCCAGTCAGGGTGTAGCAAGAAGCCCGGCGTTCCGCCGTAGATTTTTTAGACAATAGGTACCGTGGAGGGAATCCGGCGTACGTTGTGTCCATCAGGGCGCCTGTGTCAAAATATGGGGCCCTTGATACACGATATTAGAAAATTTGACAACTTATATCAAGTTTGCTTCTTTAATCCTATATTATTAAACGAGCAAATCTTGTATATATATGTACCTATATAAATATTTTCTCGAAAACGGCCCTAACGATTTGGATGAAATTTACTGAAAAGGGGTTTTTGGGGGCAAAAAATCGATCTAGCTAGGTCATCCCTGGAAAAATTCGTTTTCTTATCGATTTTATCATTTTAAAAAACAGTTTTTTTAACGTTATAAAACAGTGTCGTATGGTGAGTAGGCTTTGGAAAAAACAAACTATTTTCATTATTTATGTCAAATTACTCTGACAGTCAATCTTTAACTTATTAAAATAATCAGTAATTATTTGAAAATATGTAGGTACATACGTTATGTAGTATGACGTATACTGACGTATAATAATATTATCTACTTATAGGTATGTAATTTTTTTCTTAAAAACGACTAACGATTTTGATGAAATGGGAACTTTAAGTACTATTTTTTTTTAACTCATCCGAGCAAAGCTCGATCATCCAGATATTAATATTGAAATCTACACGGAGACGTCAGACGACATTATCCTAGACTATATCCTTCTTGTTACGAAAGTATCGCAAAGTACTAAATAAATAAATAAATAAATAGCAAATAAAAATTATGTTGCTATGTAGGATGGGTTTTTTACAATTTTTTCTCATATAAATAAAAACAAGACTTTAAACAAGTATAACATTATGTAAACATAAATTATGAAAAATTAAATGTCCTGGGTGGTACCAGCACTAATATAATTATGTAAACACCTGTATATAATAATTAGTTTAATGAATCTTTTTATCTTATCTAAAAATTAAGTTTTAAATAAAATTTACTGTCACCGCGAATGTGGGAGTTTCGGGTTAGAGTCCCAACGGTGACATAGATTTGAAAAATGAATTTTTCCAATGTTGCATCATAATGTTACGTCATTTTCGATGGGTGTTTCAAAACACTAACGCAAACTTAAACATTCAATTGTATATATTTAAATAAAATAATGACATGCACGGATAATCAGCTGACCGGTTAAGCGGCTCACGCATAATCGAGGTAATATTTTAATAACCAAAAAGGCACATAATATTAGTATCTAGCTCGGTATCTAGTATCTACTGCAGTAATTTTCATTAAGACTCAACAAGACTTTTGTCATTAACTGTTCATAACTTAGAAACTTTTCAAGACATTAATATCGGTTAAAAAGCATTATTTAGAGTGTTCTTTAAAAAATCTATAATTTTAGTTTGAAGTTCGATAGAGAACACAACAAATACAGAGGTTGAACATGATTCCACATTTTAGCAGTGAGTGTTTCGAAAGCGACGTCACGAGGTAATTTTCTGACGTGCTCTAGCTCGGTAACAATTAGTATTATTTTAAAAAAAGTCATCTTGTTTAGAATTTGATCAGCTTTCAGAATGATTATAACTGATTTAATTCTAAAACTGACAATTTTCCAATTACTATTGTTGCAGAAACTGCTGCTATTGTCGTTTCTCGAACTTATACATTCTCGCATTAAGTATGGAATTTTAGTTTGAAGTGATGCACCATCAGCTGAACGTGTTTTATAAAAGAATGTAGGCTTTCACAGCCGGCGTTAATAGAATTAAGATAAGAATCTTTCGGGCTTATGAGCCGTGGTCTACTGGAATGGCTTCTTCTTCTTCCAGACGTTTTGCTTGCAACTGCGGCAAGCATCTTCAGCAGGACACCGAGCAGAACACTATGACCACGTCGAACACACCACTGAAGATGCTTGCCGCAGTTGCAAGCGAACGTCTGGAAGAAGAAGAAGCCATTCCAGTAGACCACGGCTCATAAGCCCGAAAGATTCTTATCTTAATTCTATGAACGTGTTTTGTTTTAAAAAACTGGCTCCTCGAGCAATGAGGGCTACCAATCTTTTTTCTAACACCTGTTAGCGCCACGTTGCAAGTAAGGTATAAAGTTACTAGATCTAGTAACTTTAGTACGGTATACGTCACCTGATGTAATTTAAATGTCAGTAGCGTTTATATTTTCTACCACCCGATGGCGTCACTAACAAGTAATCAGTCAATCAACCATTTAACGGTTAAATCGCAGTTTTGTATTTATTTATTTATTTATTTATTTTTTTCTTAATAATGGTCAAATGAAGAAAGATTAAACACAAACCGGTTAATCTCTAAACCACTCTAAACGTTTAATATACTTTACTTGCCATATGCTTGCCACTAGCGCCATAATGGATTACTACAGTGCCACATCGAACTCATTGCAGAGCTATCTTTTATAATTTGAACATAATGTCAGAACCATACTACACAACTATACCTACATACTTACATTCAAATTTGCCAAACAGTTGACCTATCTGCTGTACCTACTTTAATCAAAGTTTGTTAATCTACTTTTGTGACAGTCTGTATACAGGGTGGCACATCTTAAACAATGCAGTGAAATATCTCGTAAACGGTACAAACCATAAAAAAAATGTTTTATACAAAAGTTATAGTGTCAAGGGGGACAGAAGACTGTGATATCAGATTTAACATAGGTGGTGCTGTGAAGGTTAGCCGAAGGTCAGCTTCGATTTTTTAATTGTAACAGTGCATTTTTATTCTAGAATACTATACAGTATTTAATAGTGAACAGTAAACTATTAAGGTGCATATCAGCTAAAGTTAATAAATATTGAGATATTTAGAAACTAAAAAACGGCCAAAATGAACGACAATTAGATAAATTATGGCATAGCAGATAGCCATGATATTACGTACCGGCCTTCTTGGCTTGAATTTAATTCATAAATGAACCGAATTGACAAATTAAATTTGCTATTTAATTTGTAAATATCTCAATATTTATTAGCTTCAGCTCATATGTATCTTATTAATTTACTGTTCACTATTAAATACTGTATCGTAATCTGGAATAAAAATGTACTGTTACAATTAAAAAATCGAAGCTGACCTTCACAGCACCACCTATGTTAAATCTGATATCACAGTCTTCTGTCCCCCTTGACACTCTATAACTTTTGTATAAAACATTTTTTTATGGTTTGTACCGTTTACGAGATATGTCACTGCATTGTTTAAGATGTGCCACCCTGTATATTTCACAATCACCTTCTCGGTGAGCCGCAACTAGAATTGCTCGTCGGGTGAAAATAACATCATTTGTAAGCACGTTTTCGTTTAAAGTGCAAATATCCAATTGTAGTCTATAATTAGTAAGACAAAGAGAATTCATTGAACGCGTATCTATTTTAAGTGTAATTATCAAAGAGCAACATTGTAAATAACAAGTGAATGCCTATTTTCTATCGGTTTGTCAATGCTAAACCATTAATTCATTTGTTTACACGAAACAGTACCCTACTTTTCTAACCGGCGGCGCGGCGTCCGAATCGATTTTCTGGTCAGTGTAGTCGATATCGAAATAATAAAGTAGAATTCAGTGTCGGGACTAACACTAACAACTTTTAATTTCGAGGCATTTTAAAAAAAATAAAGCAATGCGCGCATCCACACCCCACACACTAATGCATGTGTTCGTGCTCGGGAATCCCCGGATGCTTTTATACTATGCATACGTAGTGTTACCAGTCAGATTTTTTCTAAGTTTTTAGTAATTTTTAGGGAGTTTATTCAGTTCTTTTAACATTGGAAATGTTTATGTTCGTATATGGGGGCAGAGTTACGAGTTTTCGTTCAAGGCCAAAAGACAACGGTGTCGCGATCAAGCGAGGAGCAATCATGCAAAATTGAACAAGTGCAATTTTTTCGAAATGTGTTTTATATCATGTATAGTTAATTGAGAGGTATTTTCGACGATCTGTGGTGTTATTTTTGAGCAAATGTTAATAAATAGGTACTGTAGAAAAATCCATTTAAAAGTTAAGTAATCAAGCAAAAGTGAACGTGTATATAACAGAAGAATAATAGGGTTATTCCTGACAAAACTAAACAGTGCATATTGTGTGTATAATAAACAGTTAATTATGTTTCATATATGCTGTTATCATTTCAATGTCCTCGATGGTTGCAAGGATTGCGAAATCTGTTAATTTTTTAAGTCAAAATGACATGGCAGTATAAATATATGCCATGGAGGAGGCCTTTTGCCGGGAAAGCTCGGGGCTGATCGTCTCAGCCGACCTCCGTTAGTCTGCCACTGGTAATATCAAATATCATTTTGTACGAAGCCTTTTTATAGACATGTATGCACTTAGGCTTCTTTACTTTAGCCATGCTCCTATAGTGGAATTCCTCAGGGAGAACCTGCAAGCTGCAATTCAATGGCTCTGAATAACGGAAATTATTGTCATATTTCCGTTTTTCTTTCCAAGTTTTCGCAAGCTTTTGATAGGGGTGTACCTACTATCAATGAATCTCTTGAAAAGGGATGGAACCTTTAGGGAGAAGACACTAGATAGATGGTTTATTGGTGTTTACACTTATATAGATTACAAGTCAGTAATTTTATAAAATCATTTTTAAGTAAATTCTCTCTTAATTAAAATCTTCAATATATAAAATGATATTTTTCTCCGTACAAAACATTTAAAAAAATTTTATATACATTTTTTATCCAAAAATTCCTCGATGGAAAAAAAACTAATTTTTCTAAGGTAGTTTTTTTATCTGTTCCTTAAACTGGTTAACTGGCAAATCTCTAACAGACTGTGGTAGAATAATTTTGGCCCATAGTGGGTTAAATACCTGTATTTATTTTTTGGATACGATGAAAATCTATATCTATGTATGTCCATGTTGGATCTAGTGTTATGTGAATGAAAATTATTGTTAATTTTAAATTCAGTTAAGTTTAATTTTACATACATAATGCATTGAAGAATGTAAATAGACGGCACAGTCAAAATTTTAAAGATTGCAAAATATTCTTTACAGTCCTGTCTATCTACATAATAAAAAAATAACCAAAGCACTAACAGTTTTTTCTCGACGGTTTCGCTGATATTAAAAAAAAAACACCAAAACACTATTAAACCATGTTAACATCATAAGTACTCATACGTCACATTGAAGTTACGTATTGTTAAAAAACGTGCAAGCTATATTTAAACTAAGAATTGTTTTTAAAAAGCATGCACGCCACTGGTAAAAAATTCCATTCAGTGAAAACACGTCATTCAAATCAATATTCCCTTAACAATAATCACATTAACGACTGGCCATAAAAGAACATAACTCTATTCATGGACAATTAAATTTGAACACTTTTATGAACCTAAATTTTAAATAGGCTATTATTATAACTTGACCCATAAATCATTGTCAGATCTGTAGGATCAAATGTTTCTGTCCAGTCCTCATCATTTTTGCAATTTTTAAGAATATTACGAGCACTATGGTTGAAAACTATCAAAACCAACAATTCTTAACCACCATTTTATTGGATGTAGATTTCGAGGGCTATTGTCCAATCTTCCTCTCTTTTTGATGAAGACGGGATAGTTCTTAAAATGGACATCCATTAAGGTAGTTCACCCGTTAATCACTTTTCTTAGGGATTTGAACAATTTTGAATTTTTTATAGAAAATAATAAAATCTAACACTGTTAACATTTCAGAGTGATTGCACGTGCCAAATTATTAAAGTTAACACATTTTACACACATTTCCTATGTCGAGCATCGAAAAACACCACATTTTTTACTGTAACGATAAATAATTTATGACAGGTAGGATTCTAACCTTTCAACCAATTTTCATTTACTTCCACCAGTTTTCCGGCCGTGGCACTTCAACCACCGTTTTAATTTAGCACAGATGTGTTTTTCCACGGTTTTGGTGTAGGTACTAATTTAACACCGTCAGTAACATTTCTAAATTAACAATGAAAAACGTTGCTGGCCCAATCATTTCGTCAAAAAGTGTCCGAAACTTCTGAATACTGCGATCATAACCATGGCGACGCGTGAAAATGATGAAATGGTCTATACCTTCTATATTGAAGTTTCACTTGAAAAATTACGAAAAATTCGACATAATCGGTTTTGCCTTTGGGTCATAGATATATTTTGTTTAACGACGTTCTCAGAAAAAGAATAATTAAGCAGGTGACCTCTTTTGAACGATTTTTTTTTGTCACAGACAAAATTATATTTATATAAAGTAATCGCTAACACAAAAATGATTTTAATATAATTTATTATACAATGATAATCATCTAAAGCTAATACAGTTTTCATGACAAAAGTGAAACGCAATTCACATTGATTTTGTAATTAAACGTACGTAGGTAAGAAGTTGGTCGCTTTTTGGATATTAAAAATAGTACATAAATCATTACTAAAAATGACGATAAATAATTATTAAGGACGGTGGTGTCAATGTTTTTAAGGAGTTCACGCTAACCGAATAGATAATAATTATTATTGATCCATATACCGGGTGCTGATTTGCTTTGCGGGTAATAGGGATTTTACATGTAAAATCATGTTTATGAATTTTCCTGCTTCCCTATATATTTTGGTGAAAAAAACAAATACAAAATTTATTCTTAATTAAAAACTCTACCCGACACGTATGTTTGCAAATTACCAATATGCAGCTTTTAATTATAAAATAATTATTAAGGAGCTGTGATTATTTCAGTTTAAATTAAAAATATTTTATCCGAATAGCAATGAAATTTTGAGGTCTGCGCCAATTTAATAAAATATGAAGTCGGTTAAAAAGAAGATATTAATCACTATACTATACTTTTTAACCGAGTTCATATTTTATTAAATTGGCGCAGACCTCAAAATTTCATTATTTTCCTCTTTTTAGTGGCTTTTTCAAGGAGGTTTTTTTTTAAGTTTTTTATTTTTTACTTTTTACTGGCTTTACAATACGTAGTTTAGTCGCTTGCTAATAGATTCACTTCTACAAACTTAACTAACATCTTTCGCTGTGTGTCAAAAAGTGACATTTTCACATTTACCTTAAAAGAATCACACGCCGTTACTCACTTTTATTATAATCAGTCGAACTACTGAACCGATCTAAGTAAAATTTATATGGGATCAATGCAACCTCGAGGTATACCCTATCCAATAAAACAAGAACAATCAAAATCGGACTACTCTGTACACGTCGAATTGAGAACCTTTCTCCTTTTTTGAAGTCGATTAAAAATGTATATTGACGTCACACACTGTTTTTGATCATATGATTACTTTTTTAAAGTTTCTTTGTACCTTATATTAAATTATTGCGTTTCAACGAATCGTTTAATGTTTCTCAGATTTTAAAGTGTAGTTTAGGTAAATTGACGCATATTTTCGTGCTGCATAAGAGCTGACTTTAATTGCAAGCTCAATAGCTTCTAATTTTCTTATTTAGGTTTTTGCAATAAGTTAAACATAAAAAATGTTTTGACACTTTGATCATACGCATTTAAAGTAAAACTTTTTAGTTTCGTTTTTTTCCATTCGGTTACACATGTCGAGGTCACGTCATGTCCAATCAAAACGATCGACCAAATCAGTACACATCGAAAAGCAGCGACGTTATGTTCATGACTATATTGTACGACTGTATACAAGTGTGATGGACGTAGTCGACCAGACTAGTTCTCATCGAAAAGCAGCGACGTTATGTCCATAACTTCGTACGTCTACATAACTAATACTGTACGAATATTCAGTCGAGCAGCACATCAAAAATCCATTGACCACTGAATTCTTACGTCGACGGTTCTATATCCTGATCAGGGTTCAAATTACATTACCAAAACCACGTAAACAAACTTACATACTTTCAAAGATTTTTATTACTCATTTATTAAATAAATAAAGTTTCACTTGCACCAAGGTTTAATAAAACCGCAACTAGTTTTTATTTTTGTATACCTTAAGAATTCCAAATAAAGGTTATCCATCCGAAGGTTAAACCAAAAAAATAAAAGATTCAGTCGTGGATTCTCGGCCACATACGAATGAACTGTAAATTATAGACGCTCGACAACAGAGGTCATTAGCGACTGAAGGTCATATTCGAACTAATACGTAAATTGACGCTCATTTTCAAGACTTATGTTTATTTTTCTACTACATAATAAAATATAGTATTAGTAGGTTCTTTTACATTTCAACCACCTACATTGGCCATTTATTATAAGGGTGACAGGTGCTATTTTATCAGGAAGTTTTCAAGTGGTATTTTAAATTTTACATTTATTATGTTATATAATACACATTATATAACAAAAAAGAACTAAAAATTAATTTATAATACTTTAATCTTATATGGTAATATTTAAACTTCCGTGCGCATTATACCCTACCAATTTAAAATTCAACATTATTGAAACTCGACGCCATCAAAGAAACCGTTCGAAGCGATGTCTCTTGTCAACTTTTTTGCCTGATCGTTATAGTTCACGACTGCCGGAAGCGATTGCATTAGTTTTTTCAAAACCCTGCTACCCCGAATAGATTTAAAAACTATGCTTCCTAATAGACCGAGAGCTAGTGCCAATTTTAGGTGTTATTTATTCAAGGCCTTATTCGACGCCATCAAAGAAACCGTTCGAAGCGATGTCTCTTGTCAACTTTTTTGCCTGATCTTTATAGTTCACGACTCCCGGAAGCGATTGCATTAGTTTTTTCAAAACCCTGCTAACCCGAATAGATTTAAAAACTATGCTTTCTAATAGACCGAGAGCTAGTGACAATAATTTTTAGGTGTTATTTATTCAAGGCCTTATTTTTGTGAAGATGTTGACGGAGGCATTATTGAATTCACCGACAAGCTATACAAACAATTTCAGTCTTGAAGCAATAGTAAATGTGACCATTTTTTTGGTTACATGTTGGGGGCGGTCTGCATCCCTCCGATATCGCTATCTAGCAAAATCCCTTACTCAGCACACTTTAATATGCCTCCCTCAACATCTTCACAAAAATAAGACCTTGAATAAATAACACCTAAAAATTGTCACTAGCTCTCGGTCTATAAGGTTGTAAACTATTATTCTAATTAAAAATGTCTTCATTTTCAGGAAATTAAATGCGTAATTCCAAAGCATATTGCTTTTTTTAAATAAAACTTTTTATAGGCGGCACTGCCTCGTCGATTTGAGGAGTAAAATGCCAGATGAAATGGAAATGGGCTGACGCAAAATACACTATACTATATCAATATACTATACCATCTGACACAAGCTAGATGGCCGTGCACAAATATACAATAGGCTATCGTGTATAAAATTGCTGGTTCGCGCCTTTGGAACGGCACTAGCAGTGCTTTTTTCAGCATTAGTCACAACTATGTTTATTTTTATAATAATATTATCTACGCATGAAATTCTACACTAATTGTATAACAATTAAAATTATTTTGTAGTTTTCTAATTATGAAAATAAATTAAATTTATTTAATTTGTTTTCTAATTATGAAAATAATTTGTTTTTTTGTTTGTTTTCAAATTATGAAAATAAATTAAATTTATTTAATTTTTTTTTTAATTATTGAAAATAATAAATTGAATAACATTAAATTTCTATTGAATTATTTTTAAATATATTATAACTAGATTAATAGTGCGTTTTATATAAAAAAATAGGTAAAAAACTTTGATGGCGGGAGAAACGGGGCATTTATGATGGAAGTGGCGGGATAGTTAAAAAAATGTCGATGACAAAAGAACTGGTTATGCTAATTAGATCCTTATAAAAAATAATATTTTGTCATCGGAACTATGTCTGCAAAGTTTCAAATCAAACGGTTATAATATGGAAGTGGGTCAAAAACTAACAAGATTTAATAAATTTGTAAAAATTATTTTAAATTTTATCATACCATTCGGAGTATATACAACCCCTTAAATTACTTACGTTTTTATTCTCTGTCAATTTTATTGGATCAATAACTATTTTTTTTTCGTTGGAGAGCAGCCAATTATATAATTGTTTCGAAACATATTGGAAAAAATCATTTTACCAACCAGTGGTCACAGTCAGGATTCTAACCACTTTCGCTGTTGAGTATTTCCGCCGCGAAAGTGGAAAGGTTCAGGTTAGAATCCTGACTGTGACCACTGGTTGGTAAAATGATTTTTTCCAATATGTTTCGAAACAATTATATAATTGGCTGCTCTCCAACGAAAACATTTTTCAATTGCATTTCAGCCGTATAAAACTATTATTTATCAATAACTATATTCCATGGATAATGTTTTCAAACATTCGCTATATTTTTTTTTATTTCGATACAATCTCATTATATTTAACAGCTTACGAATTAGAAGTATAAGTATATCAAATTCAATATATTTTACTGCCACTGGAAATTATATACAACCATAAAAAACTACTAAAATACAGAGAAAAAAAATAATATTGAACAAACGGCGCTAGGCGCGTTACAATATGATTTATTAAAACAACCGAAACGAATGTGCTGCGAATATTAAATTCTTATTTTTGTTCACCGCTAAAACAAAACAAGAAAAAAATCGACCAAGTGCGTGTAGGACCACGCACCCTGAAGGGTTCCGTAGTTGGAAAGAACGTTCACGGTTAAAATTCAAAGTTAATAATAAATTTACAAATAATTTATAGTCTTTTATTTTAAGTTGAACATAGTTTTCCAAAAATAAGTTTGTATTTCATAGTATTTCTCAAAGACACTGTGAAAAATAAAGTTATTTCTGCGGTCGCTAAGCTCGAAAAATAGCGTGTAACCGAAAATATCCTATTTCTCAAAAACTACACAACATATCTTCTTCAAACCAATTTTCGTTGGAAGTGTTTTTTAAGTTCTACCACCTTAAATTTTTTCAGAATTTTCCACCCCATAGTTGAAAAGCTAGAGGGGGGACACACTTTTTACGACTTTAGAAGCGTATATCTTAACAACTATTGACTTCAATAAAAAAAGTCATTTTGATATTTCTATATCATTTTTAAAGACCTATCTAACGATACCCGACACGCTTATGTGCACTGGAATTTTTTTTTCATCTCTCAGTTACATGTATGGAGTGCAAAGCCCTAATTTTTTTCGTAATTTTACTACACAATTGTATAGCTGTTCATAGAAGACACGTATGTACCTTCCAAATTTCATCTATATATCTAAATGGCTGTGACATACGGACGGACAGGACGAAAATTATAAGGGTTCCGTTTTTCCCATTTGGCTTCGGAACCCTAAAAAATACCCATGGAATAAAAGTATATTATATATTATGTGTAACTAATAGAAATATAATATATACTATTTACTGTTCATATTATAATGTGAAATATATACAAACTTTATAAAGGCAGGGCTGTAATAATCATGAAAATTGTAAATCAATAACTATTTTTTGATAACAACTTTCTATGTTTTAATTAAATACAACAGAAAAACTTATCAGTACGTCCTTGAATTGAGTTTAATAGCAGGAAGTACCTCTATCTCGAATTTTTTTCGGTTTATTAATAGATCTTCACTCTTCTCTCCCCCCTCTCACCCTTTCACCCTCCCTCGCTCACTCCCCCTCTCTTTCTCCTTCGATATCTCAAAAACGGAACGACATAGGGTAATGCGGTTTATTTTGTATTTGTCAGCACTTTAACTTACATCTGATTAGATTTTGGGCCAAATCGGTTGAGTGGTTCCTGAGATATTCAAAAAAATGTTCTCAGTGTCTGTATTAACATAGCTAAAAAATATAAATGCATTCTAGATGTTAAAATATGAATAAAATCTTAAATTTTTTTTTTCTAAAATGTACAAATTTCGAGGAAAAAATGTTTCCTAAAAAGAAAAATTGCGCGGAAATCATTTTTTATTTGCCTAATCAAGATGTCTATGATTTTAGTTGACCTTTAGTAGATCAACAAACAATTGAGATGGCCATGTTTTGTTGGGGAAATTTTCAGTTACGAGCGATTGTTTACTAGGCTGGAAGCAGGCCCGAATTTCTGCCTAGGCCAATAAGGCACCGGCCTAGGGGCCCAGTCCCCGAGGGGGCCTCGGCCAGGGCGGAGATGGTAATTAAAGAAAAAAAAGCCCAACAATTTTGTAAGATAACCCAATTGGCGACTTTTTTATTTGTTAAATTTCCATCCAATTCCATTTCCCCCCCCTTTTTTTGGGCTTGGGGGGCCCAACTGTCAAGTGCCCAGGGGCCCTAGGTCTTTAAGTCCGGGCCTGGCTAGAAGTATAAGACAGACTGTCCAGTCGAATTTTTTGTTGTATTGTAAATGTCTATCTATTTATTACAGAAGGCCTTTGGACGGTTTGTTATCGCTTCCCAATTCTCAAGTTCCAATACTAATATGTTCTATTTCTTTATTGAAAAGAAACAACATAATAATAATGTCCGGTTGCAAGCCCTGTATATACTTACAGTTGGCAACACTGTATTGCGGCCGTTCTGCGATGACCTTTTTCGATATCACTGCGACCCTCCGTCTCCGGTCTCCGGTCCGGTCAATTCCGGTCTACTTTTATTACCAATACGTAAGATGTTTGTCACGAATGGATTTATGCGTTATCGATATTTACCCGTTGCATTATTGCCGTACATAATACATTGTATTGCACGGTTATGTTTATACAATACTGTACAATTGTCAAGCGTCTATAATTTACAATGTCTGTCAATACTGTACAGTAAAAAAACAGCAAATAAACAACTTTTTACCTCGTAATATATTAGTATCTAAATATAAACAACACGTCTCAAAATTAAAAGATACTTTAGTATGTATTAACAATTAGTGAATAAAAGAATGTCTTAACGTAACGATTTGTTGTGACAATTCTAAAATTAGATTGTCAGAATTATTTGTCGAGCGACAAAACAAAAACGTCGAAGTGTTTGCCAGATCTCAACGTTTCTAAAGAGTTAATTACTGAGTGAAAATTACAGTCGAAATCGGATCCACCCCTCCCGATTTTCGACTCTTATGAAGGATATTTCCTCCGTGTTTTTTTTATGTTTTTTACAGGTACCATGTTTAGTGTAGCGACCGTGAATGTGTCACTTATTCTGTTTCGCTTTCTGGTTTTAACTTATGTGTTTCTTGTTTTCCTTGGATTACTGACTCTGGACTGGATGCTTCCAGGATATTGCATCTGAATTATTTCAGAAGAGTTTTCATTTAATTTCAGTTCAGTAATCCCTTTATTTTATCTTTGATCTTTGGGAAGTTCTCCCACTGTGCCCACTCGCTCGGAAGGCTTGTGAGTACAAGTGTGTCCAATAGTCCTGGCGTCCTAGTTATCTTTTAGCCGAGCAAATATTGGACACTACAAATCCCTATCCAGTGACAAGATCCCAAAGATCCGTGTAACGTTTTCGTACTTTCGATGTGATGTTTCTTTTTTATTGGTAAGGAATTAACGTGTCGTTACTAGCTATTACGTTCATACGATTAACTCTTATTCGTAATTCTTTCTTTTCTGTGTTGTGCCAAGTGGAGGTGGTCGGATTTTATGAGAAATTATTGGAAAGTTTCCGTTACGGATGCAGAAGTATTTTGGTATTGAGTGGTCGGTGGTCGAATTTTTAAGCCCAATCTGGGGCATTTTTATAATAACATCAATTCAATACTGGTGAACCGTGGACTCACGTCACAGCGCCGCGTGAGCTAGCCGCGCTCTGAATTTATTCAGGTTATTATAACCGTCATCAGTATATAAACTCTAAACAAAATAGCAAGTTATAACTTATATCATAAAAACGGCAAGCTACACAGTTGCATATATAGCTCAGTTAGCAGCGTCTTTGCGTTGTATGCATAGGGACCTCGGTAGAATTTTTGACGTATTTTTTTCTAAATTCTACATGATATTTATTTATATATTATTTTTGTTATATTCTTTCTTTGACAATAATTATAATTTTTTTGAAACCAAGGTGGAATTAATTAAAAATACAATTTTAGTAATAAATTATTTTCAGTTCAAAAATGCGCTATAATAGATGACACCAAAAATTAGAAAATCTGAAGTTTTCACTTCTGCCGTGCGGTCATAGCACAGACCCATTTTTTTTTTGTCGTTCTTTATCGTGGCTATATATTATTTGCCTGTTTAAAATCTTATCTTGATATTTATAATGTTGTCTGAAGTATAAAAGAACTTTTTTTACAGTTTCACATCAATTACAACTTTTGTTTTGGCATTTTTGCACGAAAACGCAACACGAAATCTGTCATCGAAGTTTGATTAATTTATAAAATGTGTTTTCTAGCGCTAAAAAATACAGATCAGTAAAAAAATGTGATGGAGTTGTTTTTTTAAAACAAGAATTTTAAAATCCATGTTAACGAAACTACTAAAATACGTGGTATTAAATATAAAAAATATTCAAAATATGTTCGATATAATTTTTTATCAGTGTGAAATAAACGTTCTATATGTTAAACAACGGTGTTTCTCAAACTGTGGTACCTAGGGAATGTAATCTCGATCTCGCGAGATCTCGAGCCATTTTTCGAGATTTAATCTCGTGGGCAGGCACTCTCGTTTTTGAAATCTTGTTCGAGATCTCGACCCAGACCATCTGGCGAGATCTCGAATGACCAATCTCGAACCCAGACTTATCTCGCGAGATCTCGAATTGCCAATCTCGGCTCGAGATTGCATTCCCTAGTGGTCCGCAAAGAATTTTAGATAGTAACTAGCGGCCCCGTCCGGCTTCGCCCGGGTGCTAAGAAAGCTCGGGTGCAATACACTCGTACGCTCGTTCGTTTGAATATTATAAATACACTAAACTTTAACCGTTTACGTAGCGCACGCAAGCTCTCAAAAGGAATAATTTTTCCCGCTTTTGCAACATTTTTTATTGATGCTCCGCTCCTATTGGTCGTAGCGTGATATATTATATAGCCTATAGCCTTCCTCGATAAATGGGCTATCTAACAAAAAAAAATTTTCAAATCGGACTGGTAGTTCCTGAGATTAGCGCGCTCAACCAAACAAATAGATATAGATAGATTGAAATTTGAAAAACAGGAAAAAAATTATGAAAACGGAAAATTCGCTCTTCTAGTCCTTAGAACTTTACAATTATAGACTAAGTTACGATTTAGTTTATTTTTATTAAAGTTATTAACTTCTGTATAAATCATTAAAAACATGACTCTCTCATGATGTTGACTTTGTACGCGCGATACTATATGTACGAACACATCGATCGATACCTAGTAGTGCTTCTATTGTACAAAGTGCATAATTTACCAATTTTATAATATTATTAGTATAGATATGTGGCAAAAAATGAATTTTCAAATCAAAGGTCTTTCTAACAGAATGCTGGATTTTCAAAACAAAGATAGTTTAAATGTGTGAGTGACATCACAAAAATTAAGTCAATTTCAACACACAGAATTTAACAGGCATTTATTTTAAATATCTATCAAAACTTGGCATTTATTCATATTATTTTTGTAATTAAAGCTGTGCCAAAATAAGCATAATCGTAAATTCATTTATTTCGGTGGTACGACGAAAGGATCAAAGTTCCAAAAGTGGTACAAAAAATTTCTAAGTTTGGGAAACACTAAAATACAGAGTTCGCATCAGTAAGTTTATTTGCCTGTTGGCAAATGGCTTTTGCAACTACTTTAATCTTGCGACCAAAATCGAAATTTATCACATCGAGTCAGCTGTCAAAAGATATTATGTACAGGGTGGGGCAGAGTAAAGAGCGATTTTGAAAAGGCTGTAAAAAACAAATGCCATCAATTTTTCAAAATTGTATTTTTACCATCTTAAAGTACATAAAAAAGCATTCAAGAAAGTTAAGTGAATATAACTAGGTTTTAAAAATAACTCCAGTAAGACGACGCCCGTTCAGGCGTAGACATTCTTCCAAACGAGCTTTGAAGTTATTCATTACATTCCACAGCATTGACAGTGGGATTTGAACCACCTCCTGTCGGATACGTTCTTTCAGTGCTTCAACTGTTCTTGGTGGGTTATCCTGAAAAACTTTGCTCTTCAGGTAACCCTACAAAAAATTTGAAAATGGTTGCGAAAAGTACGACGTGCTTGTATGTAAGCTGCCATTTTGATAAAACGCTTTGACAGCGCACGCGCGATGCTGAGGTGTCCACTAGGGTGGAACGAAAAAAATTTTTTTTTCAAAACGTTTTGCCATAGGCGTCAAAATGTGCCTTTAGGTAAATAAAATTTCTTCTCAAAAACTGGAGGACCTATCTTTGTATCTTCAGGTTCCTCATGAGACCTAAAGTTTGAAAATTTTTGTGATTTTATTGATTTTTTAAATTGCATTGAAGTACTTAAGAATATGTCTTTTACATCTAACATAGTGCATATTATGAATACTAATGTATGCCAAAAATACCCTCCAAGTTAAATTACTTAATTTTTATGTTTTACGGTTCCTTTAAAATCTCTCCAAATCTATCCAATTCCAGGTGTGAGCTCATATCTATTTTACCAAGTAACTGTGCTTTAGGCAACCCGGAACTAGATATTCCTACCCAAATGAGACTTAAATTACATCCGCAGCACTTGCTTGTGATAGAACTGGGGTGTCAGATCGTGCTGCCGCCATAATAGCAAATGCGGTGTTCGAGAATATTGGAATGGTATCCAAAAGTAGCTCTACAAAGACAATCGATAGAATGAAGATCAGGAGAGCCAGAATTTCTCAGCGTAGAGCATGCACGAGTGTATCAACTTAAATGTCGGTATCAGGAGTGTTTTTTGATGGTCGAAAGAACCATACTTATGATAAAAATACAAACAAACGAAAATGAATTGAAGAAGAACATATTTCTGTTTTAAGTGGGCCTGGTTCTAAGTACTTGGGACACGTAACGCCGGAAAGCGGCAGCTCTTTTCATATAAAACGGTCTTTAGTTCATTTCTTGGAAGAAAATATCGACATATCAGATTTAATAGCAGTTGGGTCAGATGGCACTGTTGTAAATATAGGAGTGAAAAATGGAGTTATTCGTTTATTAGAAAATGAATTAAAACGTCCCTTGCAATCGTTAATTTGTTTATTCCATTTTAATGAACTTTCATTACGGAATCTCATAAAAGCGCTAGATGGTGAAACTTCGGGCGCCCGCGGACCCAAAGGTGACATTGGACAAAAACTAAAACACTGTGAAAATCTTCCTGTTGTCAAGTTTGAAAAAATAGAAAGTTTTCTATCGAATTTTGACGTAAAAAGGTGTGATTTAAGCACAGATCAGAGTTACCTGCTAGAAATAGTTCAGTAAATTGAGTCAGGTAACGTTTCTGCTTCTCTGGCACCAAAAACACTAGGAAAACTTTCTGACGCGCGATGACTTACTACAGCTAATAGAATTTTAAGGCTTTACGTTGCCAATGAAAATCCTTCGGAATCTCTTTATATTTTAACAAATTATATAATGAAAGTTTATGTCCCTTTCTGGTTCCAAGTAAAACTTAACCCTTCGTGTGCAAGACATTTATTCACTTTAATAGAAACCTGCAGACTTTTTCCAAAAAAAATCAAGCAATTGTTCGTCCGGTAATACAACGCAATAGCTTTTTTGCACATCCTAAAAACTTATTCCTTTCGTTGATAACGGGCAGAGAACAAAAATACAGAGAACTTGGAATACGACGCATTCTTAAGGCACGAGCCGTAAAACCAAAGAAAGTACGGGAATTTTGTATACCTAAAATAAACTTCGAAGCCAAGCATTACTCAGAAATGATCTTTTGGAGTGAGGTAAATGTAAGTGAGCCAACAGTGACCGCTAATATGGAAATATCACCAGCTAAGCCATCAGACGTAACATTTTCTGATTTACCATACTTTCCCTGCCATTCCCAAGCTGTCGAACGATGCGTCTGTCTTGTAACTGAAGGATCACTAGCGGTTTGTGGATTTATACAAACCCGTATAAAATCGAGAAAGATGTTGCCATAATTTGAAACAAAATCAGACTATTTCAAAAATAGATATGTAATTATTACAATTTATATAGGTACCCACTACTAAAATTAACATATTTTTTGTTGGTTTCTTGTGTTTACTTATGTTTTGTTTTATTTTCAATAATTCCTTTTTTTTATTTGTTATTCACGTTTTTTTCTGCAATATAATTAATAAATATTTGTGAAAAATGCCTAAAGCACTTAATTTGGCTACCATGAGGAACCTGAGGTTATTCAAATATCATTTTCAAATTTTGCATGGTGATTTGAGATAGTTCTAAGCATTTTTTAGCACATATGTCAAATGTCGATGCCAATATTTGAAGCATAAAAAATAATAAAATAAAATAGCATAGAAAAGGTTTTTTTCATAAACTTTCACCACACTGAGGAACCTGAAGATGGCAAAAAATATTTTTTAAATTCTGCACAGTAATCAATAATAGCCAAATACACCTTTTAAAAAGTGTGTGATAATAATTTTCAAAATTTTTTAGAAAACTTTATTTTTCGTTCCACCCTCGTGTCCACCGCTCCATTGCTACTGAATGCTAACGTGTCTGGAATATGGCCAACTGCATCCCCACCACATTCCATCAGCTGAGCACAATTCCCGTGCTTACTGCTTTTCAAAATCGCTCTTTACTCTGCCCCACTTTGTACTTTCGTGCAGATCTGTTCCTTCGGTGGCGTAACTACTAACTGGCAACATGTCAAAAACTTTTCAATAATATGTCAACTGACCCAAATATTAATTAAATTTTTGACTCGAAAACAGAGTGTTTTGTTAATATTTAACTCGAAAAGGACAATTCACTATTTGTACACTCCTACTTGAAAGCGAAATATTGAATACCCAAAAAATGTAATACTTTGTTTTTGAATAAATTTTGCATTTCAATTATTAAGGAAAGTGTAAAATAAATCAATTTAAGATATAAGTACTGTATATTTTTCGGAAAAGTAAATACGAAAGCTGTTCAGACTATACAATTTCCACAACTTTCCATTTTAAGAAAAATATGAATATAAAGAGACGCGAAACTAGGAAATAAAATATTCCATTATATATCTGCAATTTTATTTGCTTAGGTTACGAAATGCTTCTCTATTTGTTTCTTTTATAGGTAGGTAGAAGATTCTTCAAAAAAATATTGTTACACAGATATGACAAATCTAATAAAAATTGTAAACAGAAAAACTTATTTGAAAATTGAAAAAAATATTTTCAAGTACGATGTTACAAGGATAGCTTGGTTCTTTTATTTTTCATTTAATGTAAATTATAGACGCGTCGGCAACTTAGATCATTAGTGTCTTGATTACATTAAATAACAACACACTTAAAACTAAATGACATCACAAAACATCCATGAGCGGAGGCGGGATTTGAACCCACGAGAGTCTGATTCAGAAGCCGCGACGTTAACCACTGGACCACACTGTCCTTGATGGCTCGGTTCGTTCCATAATTTCGGGATATAGTAGAAACTCTATAACTTGAACTTCATTAACTCGAAATTCCACTCTTAGTCGAAAAAATCCGTTGAAAAAATCGACCATAAATCGAACTCAGCCATACCCTTTCGGTGAAATCCAAGAGACTTTCAACTCGAATTACTTAAGCTCCATTACTCGAACTAAATATTATTTCCCTACGAGGTATTGTGAATATACATTACACTCTGTAACTCGAATTTCCAGTCTCGCGAATTCTATATCTCGAAGTAAGCGACGTGTACACTTTACAGCCTCAGTGAGTCAAAGTTTATTGTTTTTTTTTAGATTTTTTTGAAACTACAAATTTTCATTAGATATTACAGTATGTATTTACCATTCTAACTCCACAAGTGGGGAATGGTATCTACTAATTTAGGTCAAAATTCACTTTTCAAAATTTTACAATATTTTTTCGTTTTGAGATCCCCCGAATCCAAAAAACATATTTTTGGAAAAAGTCTGTTCGTCTGTTTGTCTATGAACACGATACAGGCCAAATGGCTGAGTTGAAAGAAACCAAATTTTGGTTAGATGTTTGATATGTAAATATGAAGAGCCTTATTGTTTTTGAGGAAAATCGGCGTATGCGCAGAAGAGATATGACTTATAACGTTGTTTTTTCTGTAATAATGGTATCCTTTTCATAACGGTTTATTATTGTTATTATTTTTCCAAGAAAGTTTTGTAATAAAAATGTTTCTCTAAATATTATAGTTTCGTAAATATTTTGAAATTAAAAAAAATCAGCTGTTTTTTTGTTCTGAAGTTATTTATCTGTCAAAAAGAAATGAGTTATCTGACAGTCATGCTTATTGCTTAGGTTAATTTTTATGTGTAAAACCATATATGTAATACTCCTATCAGCTAGCCGGGGTCTGGAGTCGGACGAAAAGCCTACGGTGCAGACATATATATGTCTGTCTCTCTCGCAAGACGTCGAGTCTTATGCGCATGAACAATTTATAATATCAATTGATCTATAATAACAGTAGTGATAATAATATTTCCGAAATTGCTATGGAAACAATGTGAATCGAATGTTGCAACACTTGCGCACAACGAGATGGATTTCTCGACAAAGATAGAAACAGCCATTTGCCGTCTCACTTACGGGCGCAAGCAATTTATAGGAGTATTACATATATGTGTAAAACCATAATATGTAACTATGGAAACGGAAAGCAAATATAATATAAATATTTAATACTAGTCGTTACCCGCGTCATCGTACACGTTAACAGAAATTTTATTTTATTTATTATAATATTATGCCAAATGTCAGTATTTTTGATGAAATGGTTCCGCGTCCAATTGGTTGGAATTTTTTATTAATTTTAAATGTAAATTTTGTGTAGTCGGTCATATGGAAAATCAATGAAAGTTAAAATGCACTCTTTGTACATTTTTTAGTAAAATAAACTCTTTATTTATAATCGAAACTAGATTCACTCTGGTATTTGTCTAAGAAATAAAACTACACAAACATTTTTTCCCTAATTCTATTAAAAGCCACAACTTCCTATGTGCTCTACATAGAGCGCGTCTCACTCTTTAGAAAAAGCGGTCGTCTTGTTTATAGTCCTGGCAATTGATCCTGACATACGATACATACGCCGAGGTCGTGACATGTGTCTGATCCAGTTGGCTTTGGTACAACCTGCCGCGATCAACAAGTTAACACATCCGAAGTATGCCGGAAATGAATGCAAATCAGACGATCAACTTTTACATTCGTAATTTTTATTCATTTATTAAAACACCGTAAATTCGCTTTTAGCGACCCGTAACGAACGCCGAAAAAAATTAAAAATTTATTAAAAAAACAAAAAACCCGACTGCGTAAAAATCGCACATAAAAGATGGAAACAAGATCAAATGATAACATGCAGTCGGAGGCATAGTAGTAGCAAATTGAACAGAAATACCTGATGTTACTGCTATGCCTCCGACTGCATGTTATTATTTGATCTTGTTTCCATCTTTTATGTTAGATTTTTACGCAGTCGGGTTTTTTGTTTTCTAAATATTTTTTTTATTTCCTTCCTTTTAGTTGAATCTATTCATCAAGCCTAGTTTCTTTTGATACCCCACACACAAGGTTTTACCGATTTTTTGCGTACTCACAAAATGGCGTCTAGCGCCCGCCATATTGAATTTTCGTGACGTCATGTACCCTATTTGAAATGTCAACGAAACCTTTCTTTTGTTTTGATTTTGATACCTATATCAATGTATTTTGAAGGAAAATTACTTTTGCATTCTGACAAAATGGCGTCTAGCATCTGCCATATTGAATTTTCCGTGACGGCATATACCTTCTGTCACTCTCGGGATTCAGACGAATCTAATGACACCTAATTTTTCAAAATCCGTCAAGCCGTTTAGGCTACAGAGCGTGATAAAGAAATATACATACATAGATACATACATACACTCGAAAAACATTACCCTCCTTCTGGGGCAGTTGGGTAAAACTAATTTTTATCACCGAAAACACTAGATATGTAGTGTGTACGCCACAACGATCGATGATTGACTATGCCCGATATGTCAGTTTGGACATTATTTTGCCATGCGTGTAGCTGCAACATTATAGAAGAGCAGTAGCGGATCGGGGGGATAAGAGGCTCAAGCCCCCTCCCAAAATCATCTGGGTTACCCCTGACAAATCTCAAATTAAACTCGATATTATCCTACTTTCTTAGTACCTACTACACTATGCGCTAAATGAGCAAAATAAAATTTTGCGTTTTTTTAGTGTTGATAAAGTCTATCCTCAGCTGGGTCAAGCCCCTCCCAAACCAAAATCCTGGATCCGCCACTGTGGAGGAGAACTACATCTATATGTATTATCAGATCTGTGAATGCAATAGATAATTAATTTTATACATTTTAAGGTAATAAAACCCATCGTTTTATTTCTTAACACTTAAAAACCTTATTTTATAACAATTTTTCCGCACAACACTGTGGCTTCGTCAGGCAGCAATCTTAAACTTTTTACATTTTAAAAACTATCAGAACAAAAAAATTATGTAAACTAAAAGTGTGACAAAAATCATTTTGAAATTTGCAATAGAAAAACAACACGATATAAAAAGTTAATAGACGAAAAATGTTTCCTAAATCTTTGTAAATAATTTAAGATCGATGTCATGTTTAATTTATGTGAAGATATAATAAAATTAACAAACAAGTGCAGAACTCTTTTCCTGAACTCGTATAAAAATAGACTTGCAATCTATTTCAATTTAACCAAAAAGAGATATAAAATCACACATTTCAAAGAAGAGAACTGAATTTACTGGCATGGATTTTAGATTCCTTTTTTTTATTTCGAGCAACTGAAATGGACATTTTTATTGTAAACAATGAGAGCGCTCTTTAATTTTTCAAATCGTTGGCGTTTAAATGCTTGGAGAATGTCCTGTCCTCTATTTCAGCAGTCTTAAAACTATTAAGGAAACGCACCAAATTTAACACATCTATAACAGAAAATACGTATAAATATAATCATATCTTACGAAACTCTATTATAAAAAAGAGGCCTGGTGTATGGGTAAAACCACACTGCTAACTTCCCATTGTGTGCCCTTAGAGATTAGAGACCAGTCTATCATAGAGAAACTATTTGCAATACACATTTTACAACAATTTTACAGTAGTTTTTTGTTACGTAAAAATATCAATTTTTAAGATTCATCTGACTGTCAATTTTCACTGTTCGATAGGTGATAGTTTGCTTTAGGTCATAGGTTATAATAACTGAAGTGAGTTAGTAATGTAATAAATAATCATAAATTCGAGCGAGCGAGCGAAGTGAGTGCGTAATATATTAATAAATCATAAATTCATAACACCCGGACGAAGCTGGACCGGGTACATAGTTTAATTTAAAATGAAAATTTAAACGCCTTATTTATACACCGTAAAAAATGGATGTAAAAATACTTTGAAAGTTAAGGTAGAATTCGCTCGATTTTCTAAGTGATTTTACATTATTATTTATTTTTACACAGAAAACTTCATAAAAACTTGGACTTTTACTGTAAAGTTAAACAAATTTGTGATTTTTATATAAAGTAAATTAAAATTACATAATTTTGTGTAATATTCCAATAAAGTGTGTAAAAATTACAAAATAAAATGTATAGTTACATATATAAAATGGATGAATACAAAACAAATTAATGTAAAATTAGTAACCACGCATGCGCAATGTGTTTTTATGGAATCTACGCGATGTGCAGGCGATACCTGTTTGCGACGCCATTGTCTCTTTGTGTGCCTATTACCAGATTAATCGCTGGCTACAAATGGATAATCTATGTAATCGGCCTTCTCATTTCTTACAGTGTATTTATATATTTTAAACAATTGCAAGACCTTGATATTTCACATTTGTATTTGTGTTTTAGAATACATGTTATTTCTTTCATTCATCAATGAACAATTTAACCAATATTTACCTTAAAAAAATAGTGGCACTCTCAAGGAATGTCTAAACATTCAGATTCGAACAGGATGACAAGAGATTATATATCCCAAAAAAACGTTGACGGCTGACCAAAAATCGCAGAACAGAGCTGACAGTCGAGCATATAATTCCGTGAGATTTCATCGAGTTACTATAGCACACATCGTGGGCAGTAAAGATTTTTACACATCAAAAAAAAAGTAAAAACGCGAGCTATCATTGACGAGTGTTTTAATTTTTACTTCCCACCTCTACTATGGTAGGGAAGTAATGGATTTAGTCCGAAAAAAATATTTCGAGATTTTAACAGATTTTTACGTTTTGAGACCCTAGCAATCGTTTAAGATCATTTTCTGACTGATGTCTGTATGTGTGTGTGTGTGTGTGTGTGTGTGTGTGTGTGTGTGTGTGTGTGGTGTGTGTGTGTGTGTGTGTGTGTGTGTGTATGTGTGTGTGCGCGCGCGTGTGTGTGTGTGTGTGTGTGTGTGTATGTGTGTATGTGTGTGTGTGGTCAATTTTTCGCCTTCGATATCTTAAGAACGGAACAACATACGGGCATGCCGATTGTTCTATTGTGTTTATCAGCCTTTAACTTAGATCTGATTAGATTTTGAGTCAAATCGGTTCAGTGGGTCCTGAGATATTCAAAAAAACGTCCTCAATGTCACGTATTAACATAGGTAAAAAAAAATATAAATGAATTCTAGATGTTATAATATGAAAAAAATGTAAATATTTTTTTTCTCTAAAATGTATAGTTTTCGAGAAAAAAAATATTTTACTAAAAAAAATAAAAATTGTACGTAAATCAAGGTAACCATGATTTTTGCTATATTAAGTTAGCCATCAGTAGATCACCAAACAAAAAAGAGGGCCATGCTTTTTTCAAAGAATAAAAATTAAATTGTGTTTTAAAGACCACCAACAGCTAAGGTTATTTGGGCCTAGTCAAAGAATAAAAAAAAAAAAGTGTTTATTTTTTGCAAATATTTACTAGGTGGGAAGTATAGGACTGGTCATCAGTTGAATTTTTTATAACGCATTTCTTGTAAAGTTTTATTACAAAATTATATACATATAAAACAGTTAATTGCATAGCGGCGCCATTTGTAAAGTTAACAAAAACAATGAGGCAACAAGAACTAAGCTTTCAGACTAAGGTTCTCGACAAGCTCATTAGTAGGTCGGTTTGTATTAAGTCTAAATGCTATAAACTAATTGTTTTAGTGACTAATTAAACTCTAATTACATTTCTTACTCATATTTATCTTTACTACTTTCAATTAACATATAAAACGCTGCTTTTGTTTTAAATTAGGGTTAAACATAATTTATTTCTGTCATTTAAATTAACCAAATATAATCTCTATGCGCTTAAAACAAAAAAAATATATAATTAACTACTTATTCGAAATACGGCAATTGGCAGATAAGTGAAACATATAAAAACAGTTAATCACCAGTTCTCTCAAAATTTGTCCAGATCCGAATGCGATGACAGCCACACATAACCTTAAAAATTGTGACAGCTGATCAAAAAGAATACAGCTTGACAGCTTGCGTTACTTCCGTGAGAGTTTACTGAATCAGTCTAGAAAAAAAACCTTCTTCAAAAAAGCCATTAAAAAGAGGAAAATTATAACATTTTGAGGTCGGCGCCAATTTAATTACTTTATTATCTACTTTTTATATTTGATTAAATTGGCGCCGTCCTCAAAATTTTTCATTTTTCTCTTTTTATTAACTTTTCTGAAGGAGGTTTTTTTGTTAAAAAGTTTTTTATTTTTTACTTTTTAGTGGCCTTACAATACGTAGTTTGCACATTATTAATCGACTTCTGTCTTGATATTCGATTACTAAATAACTAATAAAAACTTACGCTGTCATGAAAACTGACATTAATTACCTTAACGCTATTACAGTCCGTTACTCTCTTTTTAACACGCTTTTATTAGCTTCACTTGTATGTTTGCTTGTTTGTAACCGACTTCTTTGAACTTGATTTTGACCAACTTTGAACGGTCAGATTGAACTGCAACTTTGCACACTTATCAAGAACCGATGACAATACAATAATTCAATAAGTTTGTCCCATTATCCTGACCAGGATCTCCAGGACTAAAAAAAAAGCAAAAAACTTCAGATTGAACTGAAACTTTGCACACTTATCAAGGACCGATGACAATACAATAATTCCATAAGTTTGTCCCATTATCCTGACCAGGATCTCCAGTACTAAAAAAAGCAAAAAACTTCAGATTGAACTGAAACTTTGCACACTTATCAAGGACCGATTACAATACAATAATTCCATAAGTTTGTCCCATTATCCTGACCAGGATCTCCAGGACTAAAAAGCAAAAATAAATTATAATTTAAAAAAACTAAAAAACACGCTTTAATGAACTAAAAAGTAATAAATAATTAATTTTATTGTAAAAAAGCGTGGGGTGCTTTGTATCATATTTTCATACTACCCCACGCTTTTTTACAATAAAATTAATTATTTATTACTTTTTAGTTCATTAAAGCGTGTTTTTTAGTTTTTTTAAATTATAATTTATTATTAAAATCAGTCAAACTACTCAACCGATTTAAGTAAAATTTATATGAGAGCACCCCGGAGGTATGCCCTATCAAATAAAACAATAATTATCGAAATCGGTTCACATAAATACAGGAGAAATCGGTGAACATACATTTATACATACATAAAAACATAGGTCCCGAATATAGATCCTCCATTTTTAAGTCGATTAAAAAATTGGGCACAAGGGCAATAAAGTTGTGTACACATCAATAAATTGTGACTTTGATGATAGAAGTATGAATTCTGGCATACTTTTAGATCACACCATATTGAGTGCCTGTAGATATCTGATTTTTCCTGTAAACTATTAGTCCAAGCTCTGACCGTACAAAAGTCTACTGGAAAACACTGCTAAAATTTTATTAAGTATTGAGTTTAACAGATAATATGATGAAAAACATTAAATCGGTGGCAGATTAATTCAATTTTTTAAATCATTTTTGTTGTCAAGGTCATGTACATAGCGAGTATAATCGAAATAAGGTCGATTTATATTATCCGGTCAGACACGGCGCGAGAACGTAGCGTTTCCGGCAAGACAAACATTTTTACATGCATTTCAAATACGAATATTTATACTTAGCGGATCCCGTCCGTTCAGACACGTATCAATACTCGTAATTGAAATGCATGTAAAAATTTTTGTCTTGCCGAAAAAGCTACCTTCCCGCGCCGTGTCTGACCAGATAATATAAATCGAGCTTTATTAATGGAACGTCAAGAAGCACAATGTCGAAAATCGAAATGCCTTACCGTACAGTATAAAACTATTTTCTGATCAATGTTCCGGCAAGTCCAAGATTTGGAAGCACTGGTGTGCAGATCCCATTTCAATTCACAGAAGGACACGTCCCATGCCTTATTGCGCCCACACATCGACTAGTGCTCCTTCGTTGACCCGTTGTTGATGACTTCTGCATTGGAATGTCTCGACACTGCGCAAATTACTTAGGTAGATTGCGAACCAACGCATCGTTAAGTTCGAATTCATTGAGTAACAAATAACGAGGAGAATTCCTTAATACTGAAATTTATTAAAACTTTTTTTTTAACGGAATGGCCTTTGCTTTGACCAGCAATTAGCCAGTGCGGATTTAAAAGTTTGACAATTAAAAACCATATAAGGGACGCGATAGAATACAACATAAATGACAGGGACACAAGAGGGACAAAACGTAGGGATGTTAGGATAGGGAGCATGGATTAGCCTCGGGCCATGCTCAGTCGGTAATAGACAAACAAGATGGCCAGGAAGATTAAAACTATATATATCAAAAGTCCGTCTTACAATATACCTACAAATGATTTAATACAAATGTTAGTAGTGGATCGTGAGAAAGTGGACTTCTGAATAATAAACGCTATAGATTATTATGAGCAACTTTTCGTATGATCTTCATACTTTTTCAAGCTCTAAAATTATAAAACAAACATAAGTTCGTTAACGTATTGTTGTATTTATTACTACAAATTATTGAAATATCGAATTAAATTTCTGTAAAACTTAATTCGATATTTCAATAATTTGTATTACAATATTATATTAACGGCTTATGCTTGTTTTATAATTTTAGAGATTAAAAAAGTATGAATATCATACGAAACGTTGCTCATAATAATCCATAGTGTTTATTATTCAGAAGTTCACTTTCCTACGATACACTACTAATATTCAGGAAACCAATGGATATGATCAGTAATTTCATTAATTCAAATATTGTGAAAGACATTTTTTTAAAAGCGCGATGGTGTAGTTAGTAGTACTTAAAAAAGATAGACGAGGTAGAAAAGGGCGAATAGACGCTAATGAGCTCAGTTGTCGAGGGTCCATAATCTACAATATGTCCCTCTCTCTCTCTCTCCCCTCTGAACTGATCCCTAAAAATCAAACAGTCTAGAACTTCACCCCCAAGAAAAAGAAAGAGGAAAAGGAGTGTAGAAAAATAGTTTTAGATTTTTTATTTCTGAAGGTTTTCGAGGGCACAGATCATAAATGTGATGGCAAATGGGATGTAAGATGTATACTATAGGTCGCCATTTTTAATAGACGCTGATGACCTCAGCTGTTGAGCGTCTATAATCTACAATGTAATCTTGCCTTTTCAACCAGTGTTGGCTTCTGGGATTAGCAAACTATCCAATAATCCAAAAATTGCAAACTAGATCGCCTTCCGTAAACGGGCTTATAGCCAATTGTATACTGGTAATATGAAAACTATATAATTATCGTATATTGCTTGTCTTCGCTAGGTACCTTCCCATTTGAAATTATAAAAGAGCTTCATTATTCATTTATGATGAATATTAAGAGCATGAAACTTTAACATTAGATAGCAAATAGTGATACCTAAATATTATTGAGACAATTTTCTTTTAAAAACTGGACAAAATAATTCCATATTAATTCAATTACGTGTAATAATCACCCATTTTGAAAAGAGTACATTTAACATTGCTGTCTTCACTCGATCCATGATAGAAACGACCGAATGTTTCGATTATTTGGCTCATAATTGGGAAGCATAGTAACTTTTTGGGGCCACAGAATCGACCCCTTTTCGAATATTTCAGGAGAAACTTTTTGGGGCCTACAGAATCGATCCCTTTTCGAATATTTCAGGTTAAAGATATGTCACATCATTCTCGAATTTATAAGAAGCTATGCCGATATTTCAACCTTCCTGTCCACCGGGGAAATACGAGAAAATCCTCTGGAAGGAAAAACAGACATATAGACGCGGCATGGATTCTATTATCTATATTCTATAGTTTGACCAACGAAAGAACGTCGGGCAAGAGAGAGGGGGAAGGGGGGAGCGGGGGAAGAGAGGGATGGAGAGAGAGATTGAGCGTCTATAATCTACAATCTCTCTGTCTTGACCGGAGTTCTTTCGTTGGTCAATCAAAATATATAATATATGTGCAGGATAATAAATGTCCGTTAGTCGTAACAACAAAAATGCGTAACATTAAAAAAAATTCGCAAATCGAACATTTGTAAATCGATGGATGGGTATAAAATGTTCAACATGGAAAGTGCTATAACTATATTAAGTTTATCAGCATTTTCCCCAGCCTTTGTGGGGCGCGTGTCGCGTGTGGGCGTCCCAGGGTGTTGTCGCCTGGTCTGTGTCTGTCCGCCGCCGTTCCCGCTCCCGTCTCCACACCGCCTCCCTTACTCTGACAGTCCGACTATTACCATATCGATCAGCAACACACAGCCACGTTACCAGCACACAACGCCGGTGTCTTTGCGACCACAGAACTTCACTTGTTGTGCTGTTTCATCACCATCAAACGTCTTGTGCTCGGTCCGGGCCATGGATTGATAAATACCACATGTTTAAGGATGTCCACGAGCCCACGGCCACAAAAGACAAACCACAACATATAGATAGATAGATAGATAGATAATTTTATTGTCAATAAGAGATACATAGATCTTTATGACACGTCAAAATAAAATTTGTTAAACACGATATTAATTATTTAAGAAATCTAAAAATTCATTCACACTATAAAATGCATTTTCCAGTAAAAGTATTTTCATATTTTTTTTGAAGGCATTTATTTCGTCAACTTTTAAACTTACCGGTAATTTGTTGTACAGAGTTGCTGCGAAAATCGATGGGCAAAACTTATAAACGTCAATGCTTGCCAAAGGTAGCTTTATGTACTTTTTGAGACGAGTATTATGATCGTGACCATCCTCTGTCAAAGAATAATCAGATTTGTTGTAATGGGCATAAACTAATACATGAAATATGAAGATACAAGGTATTGTCATAATTTTTTCACTAACAAAAATTGGTTTGCATGAGTCGTATTTATTTATTTTAAACATTGTGCGTATAATAGCTTTCTGTTTAATAAAAACCCGAGTAGAAGAGGTGTTATATCCCCACACAACAATACCATACTTTAACAGAGGATGGACATGACCATAATAAATCGACTTTAAAATATCTTTATTAGAAAATGAATGCAAAGCTTTTCTCATGACATACACATACCGAGATAACTTTTTACATATACAGGATGGTGACGGTGACATTTTCATATCAAATTTTTGCCGTTACAAAGAATGCAAAATTAATTTTGTTTAACGATTTAGTTGCAGAATTGTATTCTCTAAAACTTTTATTTGAAGATATTTTTCCTAAAATAATTAGGGAAGCAAGAAATCGCGAAAGTTTGATTTTACGGGTTAAATCCCTATGTGGTCACCGCCCTGTATATATATTATATACAGGGTGTCCCAAAATTGCTGGGACACAGAGCTACCACGTGTAGTAGAGATCAAAATAAGTCGATTGGACTCAATTTATTTATATACCAAAATGTACCGTTTGCTCGTGAGAAGAGTTCAAAGTTTACATAAAATAACACATTTTTTTACGCTGTTCAGAAATGAGTGAAACAAATTGAATTAAATTTGACAAAAGTGCATTTTAGAGGATTACTCTCCTTTCGGTAATCAAAGAAACCCAAAAGAAATTGTAGAAGGGTTAAAACCACCCTCACCCCCTGACATTTTTTTCAAAACTTTCTTAGGGGTGGTAATACGGTTCTCAAATTTTTTTAGCGAGAAGACTGATTAATTATTTTCATTTTGTTACTCTTGTAAAAATTTCGTTTTCCGCATAGTTCCGAAGGAAAAAAATGTTTTCTTAAATAATGCTAACAGATATTCCTAGTACCTACAAGTTTAATAAAATTGTAATACAAAATTTTATACACAAAATTTTATGTAAACTTTGAACTCTTCTCACGGGCAAACGGTACATTTTGGTATATAAATAAATTGGGTCCAATCGACTTATTTTGACCTCTACTACACGTGGTAGCTCTGTGTCCCAGCAATTTTGGGACACCCTGTAGTAGTACGGAAAGTATATTTGACAAATAAAAGAAAATTAACATTTCCGGAAAACTCTTTTTTTCAAAATAAGCTTTCGCTCGTAAAAGTGTATAAAAGTAATGTTTGTCTAATGTTGATATATGCGGAATATATCTAGCTTAGAATGTAATGACAATACAAGTCACTTTGTTCATGAACGAGCAACTGCACGCCATGTTAGTTATATCGTAACAATAAAGGTCCGGTTACACACAGCGATATTGCTTTTTGCGGTACCCTATACATATATACTTATGCCTATTGCTATACTGCCGTCCTAACCTAAAAAGCAGTATCTCCATTTTTCCTCATTTGTAGTTAATTCACTTTCTAGGTTTATTTTGGGAATATCTGTTACCTATCCTACACAAAGCTAGTATAAGCAGTAAGAGAGCACTAGATTTACAAAAAATGGGTGTGTGCTTATGACCACACGACAGAAGTGAAAACTTCAGATTTTCTAATTTTTGGTGTCATCTATTTTAACGCATTCATGAACTAAAAATAATTTAAAAATTAATAAACAAACACTTGAAAAATTCTACACATTTATTAACTCGACGATCGTTTCGGGTTCCTAACCCATCTTCAGGAGTTTAAACTAAAACTTATATTATAAAGATGTATAAAATAGCGGGAACTTGGACTAAAGAAAATTATTAGACGCTAAATTTTTTAATAATTGCGACGTTTCGCGAACGTTTGTTCGCTTCTTCAGGCAAACTGTAATCAAAATTATGAAGATGATATTTTTACATTGATCAAACAAGTTTTAGTTTAAACTCCTGAAGATGGGTTAGGAACCCGAAACGATCGTCGTGATAAATAAATGTGTAGAATTTTTCAAGTGTTTGTTTATTAATTTTTATTCAATCATGTTCTACCAAGTGCCTAGCGATAATTCTATAAAATTTATAAAAATAATTTATTACTAAAATACTAAAATTGTATTTTTAATTAATTCCACCTTGGTTTCAAAAAACTTATAATTATTGTCAAAGAAAGAATATAACAAAAATAAAAAATATATAAATAAATATCATGTAGAATTTAGAAAAAAAAACACCAAAAATTCTACGCCTGCCATCAGGTGGCAGTGTGTAGATGGTCTTTTTTATAATATAAGTAATAAGTATATGTTGCGAATTCTTACGCAAAATTGCGAACGCTTCACATGCGAATTCTTACGCAAAATTGCGAATGCTTCACATTTTTTCAGTACCCAGACAAAGAGTGCCTAACGCGCTTATGGAAGTTTTCACTTCAAAAATCATTTTAAACTTCTGTATCATTTTTCAAGACCTTTTTAACGATACCCCACACGCTTATGTGCATTGGAATTTTTTTTTCATCCCTCAGTTACATGTATGGAGTGCCACCCCTAAATTTTTTTCGTAATTTCACTACACCATTGTATAGCGGTTCATAGAAAACACCTACTTTCCAAATTTCATCTACGAGTATATAGTCCCAATAGTCTCCGAGTAAAATGGCTGCGACATATGGACGGACGGACGGACAGAACGAAATTATAAGGGTTCCGTCCTTGCCATTTGGCTACGAAACCGCGGGGCTAGTATAAAATATGTTTCAATTAGCAACAATAGATGCGTACCTTCTTTATCATATTTCCTTAATGGAACTAATAACTTTTAATTCATCAGTACAGCCATTATTTATTTTTTGTCACGTATTTTATTTCACTTCTTTTATTTGGCGTTTCGCGTAAAGATATCAAATGTTTTTTGTCTATCAATACCAATAACCAATCAGAGAGAAAGTTTCAAATTACATTCATCTTTGATGTGTCTGTAGAGCCTTTTAAAGATTTCTGATTATTCTGTGACCTAAAATGATACACAGATAAAAAAAACATATTTTAACGAAAAAGTTTTATGTTGGGTTGCAGAACGCATTAGACAATGACTTTAGATTGTGGTTAATTAACCACATTTTTTATGTATGCATTAACTGTCTAAATGGCGTTGTCAAACTCTTTGCTATGTAGGCTGTACTCACAGGAAAATAAATATTAGTAAAAAAAACTTTTTAGAGACGAGCTTTTCTTTGAATGCACTAAAAAGGAAAAAATAATTTTTAATAATTTAGGTTCATAATTATAAAAGCGTGGGTCGTGAACTCTATGATAGTTTATTAGTCACGACCCACGCTTTTAAATAATTATGAACCTAAATTATTAAAAATTATTTTTTCCTTTTTAGTGCATTCAAATAAAAGCTTGCCTCTAAAAAGTTTTTTTTACTAATATTTATTTTGTTCATTTTAGTCCTCTTTTGACACCCGTAGGGGTTGAATTTCGAATAATCCTTTCTTAGTGGATGCTTACGTCAGAAAAGGAACCAACTGTTCAAATTTCAAGTTTCTAGCTTCAGCGATTTGGCCTGGGCATTGATTAGTCAAAAAAATCCTACATCCCCGTTTGAACCCCTTAGGGGTTGAATTTATTTCTAAAAACGATTTATTCATGAATTGTCATCGGGATTCGGGAACACATATGTGTACAAAATTTTAAATCGATCGGATACGTGGAAGCCTTTCACAATTTACTTGCAAATTTTGACCTAAACAAAAAAACACACAAACTAGCATACATTGTAAGTTAAATAAAAGCTTGTAACAAATGGAAATACTGATCTACGTAGAAAAAGATCGTTTTCCAAGGATTATATACATAGATTGTAGATTATAGACGTTCAACAGCTAAGGTCATTAGCGTCTATTAATAAATATAAATACCCAATAATAAAAATAAAATAATAATATAAATATAAATAATGATATAAATTTTGATCAATATAGTGCATATAAAAACGTTGTTTCGAAGTGGAAATTGTACAAAAAAACTATGTTACTTTTACGTGCGCAGGATCGATTTAAAATGCTTTTCTTATGGAAAAACATGTGTGTACAATCTAAGGTCATCATCAAACTAGATTTTCTGACAATGCTTTCTGCAATTCAACTTTAGTGTAATCAATATTTTAAGACAGTGATACGCAACCTTTTCCTTTCAAAGGGCCGTTTAAGGAAATTGTTCTGTAACCGCTGGACGCAGGTTGAAGAGAGTGGATAATTTCTTGCATATATTTATTTATTTACTGGTCGCTACCTGTGGTTTCGCCCACATTTATTTTGATTTATGATTTATTATCCCCCCGCGAGAATCTCTCCCCCTGCGAAGCGAAGTCGCGCTGGTGTTAATATAGGATTCCGCCAATACGCTAAAATGCAAAGGAATTTCACGTTTTGTTAGTAGGTAGTAGAGAACCAATAAAAATTTAATTAACTAATTAACTCAAAAATTAATTTAAAAAGTTGAATAAAACATAGCTTATAGCACTTCTGGAATCATAAGGAACATTTAAAAAAATCATCAAAATCCGTCAAATAGATTTTAAAGTAAATCATTTAGAACATACATACACACATACATACGCGCGCGAGCGTACGCGCACACACACACAAAGAATTTTTTTATAATATAGTATATTTATTTATTCACCAATCAACAAAGCTTTAAAAAAAGTAAAATAGACAACGACAGAACAAAATATAACTGTAGGTATTTATTTGCATGCAACATTTTAGCTGGAGGTATCAATTGTTTTTTTGTAGATTTAAATAAACTATTCGAAACTGACAAATTGAGACATGACATCTGGTGGTAAAAAATTAAACTATCAAAATTGCAACTGTCTAGTTAGTATATGGTGTAAACATTGGCATTTTAATTTAATTAATTATGAAATAAAAAAGTTAAAATGGAAGTTGGACGTTTTCCAGAACGTAAAAAATCGAAAGCAAGAGTTTTGTTGTGTAGTAAACGGTTGTCAAAGTAAATCTACAAAAGATTTAGATGTTATATTTCATAAGTTTCCGAAGCATCATACTGTTGGTATTGTATTGTTTATTCGTAATGTTGAAAAAATTGATAAATAGGTATATAGCGTAGAAAAAACTGTTGAAGTTACTCGAACAATGAAAATATGTTCTTTACATTTTAAAAAATGTGATTATATATACTACCAAGTTAAAGTTAACCTAAAAAGTAAATAAAATAATTACAATGTTAAAAAGTGTATAATATAATCATGTAATTACATTTTTCTCTGCTTTACAAGAATAAATTATTAAAATTATTTTCCCACCCTAAGATATTATAGCATTTATTTCATGGGGTTTGTCTTTCTTGTTTGACGTTTGTAAACATAGCGCGTTTATAGCTGTCACATCATAATTAGTTTTTTCACAATTTATTCAACATTTAATTAAATGTCCGACAGATAAAATTTATTCTACATCATATATATTTTCTTGTTTTGTGTTATCACCAACCTAAGATATTAAATTCACTCAAATTTAATAGCATTTTAATCGTCAACACTATACTATCACATATGTATTTTTTTAAAACTGCAATTTTTTGTCGGCCATTTTTTTTGAAGTCACACCCACATGTCAGTTCCCAATAGCATTTAATTAACTTTGAATACAGACATGCTTTTACTGAACACATCCAGTTGGCAGGATACAGATTACAGTATTGAACAGTGCCATCATATTATGAAACAAAGGTGATAACACTCTGTGCACTGTATTAAATAGTGGAAGTTGGAATAATGGTGAACTACGGCTGTTGAAGGCCGGTTCATAAAAATGTTTATGCTGCGAACGTCAAGTTGCACATCGCTTGCTTACCAGACAAATTCTTATTTCAAATCATTTCCTAAGTTAACTTCGTATTTAGAATATTTTACAGCGAGTTAAATTATTGTCGACGGTGGATTACAATCAGTGTCACTTCTACACTTGATTCTATTTTATTATATTTTGTGCTGACCTCTAGTTCTGCGGCAAAACCGGAACATTGGATGATTTAAACCGCCCCCAACAATATGAATGTTACTTTTGTACATTATGTCAGTTTGCATTGCAGATAAAACAGGAAAGTTATAGTAGTTGTAGGGATTTTTATGTAGGTAAGTTTACCTACGTCTGTTTACATATACAGAGTGTTTGACAATTATTTCATATGTCTGCAATTTTCACAAAAAAATTACGTATATTCTTTATAATTGATATCATGTAGAAATACCGTATTTTCGATGAAAATTGTATGTCTGTATGTTTGTTTACTTAAAACTTGATAATTGAAACTACACATTATTATGTTAGGTCATAAAGAAGCAGGAATCCCGTTATGTACAATCAGGGGCATATTTACAGGGGGGTTTAGAGGGCTAGATCTCAGGGCGATAAGTTCGTGGGGGCGGCAAAAATGAAGAAAGTAGTGTTTTATTTACAATATTTGTGATAGGGAGTGGAAAGAGGTTTGAGAGAGGAATTGGGGAAGAAATTGAGGAGAGTATAAGATAGGATGGGTAAGAAACATTTAATGAAGGGGGAGGCAAATACTGGTTTAGCACAAGGGCGACAAAAGTGAAAAGACAGACATCGTTGGCACAACAGTAGGGTTTCTATCTGGTACGGAACACTAAAAATCATCAACTTATACATTCGCTATGGAAATATCACTTCAAAAAGAGGGAGGTCTTGAGAATAACCGAGAGTGTAGCAATGCTGTTGTTTACATGGCGTTGCTATGGTTCCTCTATTACAAGTCCCCAGTTCCCGGGTTCTAGCCCGAGAGCTGGTAAAAGTGTCAATTGGATTTTCAATTTATTATTAAAAAAAAAAATAATGAATTGAAAATATGAATTGGTGCTAGGCCCAAATAACCTTAGCTGTTGGTGGTCTTTAAAAAACACACAATTCAAAAAGAGGGTGAATCTTCTTTATACAATTGCTTACAATGAAGCGTGCTATTTACAGAAAAATATTGTAGGTACTGTTTCTCTTATCGACGCAAACTCCCTGTAGATTCACATTTTTTCTCGGCAATAAGTGCAAGGTTTGACAGTAGTTCGGTATAATAAAAGCTCCAAAGCTCATAATCATATAACGTGCGCCAATATATGTATAGTGGAGGTCATGTTTCTTTTATGCCACAGAAACAGTTGCGTGATTTGTGTAGTTTTTGTCTGCAACCAACGTTGGGATTTGGGTGTGTTATTTACAAGAGTTCCATGTCATATGTTTGTGTAAAGTCATTTAAATTACCATTTCTACTTTAATTTCACTCAGTGAAACATAGTAAGCTGTATTATTAAAATTTTAAATAAAAATGAACCTTTTTACTCGACTGCGAAGCAAAGGAGGGTATTGTGTTTATCAGTCTATGTATGTATGTATGTATATATGTATGTATGTATGATTGTTCCTTTGTGGCACTCTAGAGACCAAACGCGTGGGCCGATTTTGATGATTTTTACGTCAATCGATTTGTCTTAACTGTCCGAATGTCCCTAAAGACATGACAGTAATCAAAACTTAATATAACGATAATAAAAAATTAAAAAACCCGACTGCGTAAAAAAAACTAAAAAGAAAAAAATTAAAAAATCAAAAAACCCGACTGTGTAAACAAAACTAAAAAGAAAAAAAACAAGTTCAGTACTAAAAAAATAAATTCTAATGTGGAACATAGCGATTTTAAACAGTCGGGACCCATTATTGAGAAGATTTGTGCCGATCTAGATTTCTTATGGGTTTAAAATCGCTATGTCCCACATTAGAATTTATTTTTTTAGTAGGTACTGAACTTGTTTTTTCTTTTTAGTTTTGTTTACGCAATCGGTTTTTTGATTTTTTAGTTTATTTTTTAAGCCATTTATTTATTGAGTTTAATAAAAAAATAAACTCGGGCCGCAGTGCCAAACCCTACCGACAATGTGTATTTGATAATACAGGCATTGTGACTTTATTATGTGAATTTAGGTTTGTTTTTGGACAAAATAAAAAATTTAACCTCTTAATACACCCCTTAAAATAATAATATTTTTCTTAATTGCAATATTATTATCAATTCAACATCTGCACCAAATTAAATACACTCTTCATGTAAGTAAATCCGTATCCGCAAACTAGTGTTTTCATAAAATTTGTAAGTTCGGTCCTGTCAGGTCGAATTTTTTCGATATATTTTGGGTCCTAAAACATTTTTCAACCCCCTAAAAACCATTTGAAATAGGCTTCGTGCGGTGATGGATTCCAACATATGTACCAAATTTCGATAAAATCAATTAACTCTTGAAACGTCGAGAAATGTTGGGCCGACCCCTAGGTCTCGCCATCCGACCGACGCCAATAGTGTAAGTGCCATATGGCAATTACACTAATAAAAAAAACTCGGGTCGCAGTGCCAAAACCCTGCCGACAATATAGTGTATTTGCTAATACTGGCATTGTGGCTTTATTATGTAAACTTAAGTTTGTTTTTGAACAAAATAAAAAATTTAACCCCTTAATACATCCCTTAAAATAATATTTTTTTTCTTAATTTCAATATTTTTATCAATGCAACCTCGGTACCAAATTAAATACACCCTTCAGTAAGTAAAGCACTATCCGCAAACTAGTGTTTTCATAAAATTTGTAAGTCCGGTCCTGTCGGGCCGATTTTATTAAAATTTTGGCAGCACATTTTAATCGTTACTAAAAGGTTAAATTTCAATTTTGAAACGATTTTGAGAATTTTTTCGGCATTTTTGGGCCCAAAAACATTTTTCAACCCCTAAAAACTACCCTTAAAATGGTCCGATTGAGCCCATTTTAAATAGGCTTCGTGCGGTGATGGATTTCAACGTGCCTACCAAATTTCGTCAAAATCAATTAACTCTTTCGAAAGTTATTGCCCGCACACATATATATATATAAATATATATATATATATATATATATATAATATATATATATATATATACATATATAAATAGACATTTCCAAAAATGGTGCCAAAATGTTCAGAGGCTATGAAACGTCGAGAAATTTTGGTCCGACCCCTAGGTCCCGCCATCCGACCGACGCCAATAGTGTACGTGCCATATGGCAAATACACTAAAAAACTCGGATCACCTAGTGAACCCTACAATCTACTATTATATCTACTTATTTTTAGATAAAACGTTTTATCCATTAACACATCCTTTAAAATAATTAAATATTCGTCCTGCCTTTTATCAATCCAAGATCTGCATCCTTCAATAAATAAAGCACTATCCTAAATCTAGCGTTTTCATAATTATTAATTTTGTAGTCAAAATAACAGTTATTTTTTAATATTCCAAACTGAATACACGCGTCTTTTAACTAAAAAATGATATGCTCTTTTCCAGAAATATTTTTATTAATTTTTTATCTCACAAATTCTTAATTAAGTCCTGCTAAATTAAAAAAAATTGATGAAATGTTCTACAGGGAATATTAATTATTAATTTCAACTTTGAGTTTAATACGCATCACTGAAACAGTACTTATATTACATTTTATTAAACAAAAAATCATTAGGCCTTTTTATAAAAGTACAAACAGTTATTTTGTCGATCGTAATCGTGCGTAATATCTGCAATATTAACATTCTGCCGTTCTATTGTCGCCGTGCAAGGCTACTTGTTGATCCTGTTGCCATGCCAAGAAACAAAGGAACGAGGGATGACAAATGCTACACGTCGGAGAGGAGATACTGAATTGCAGGCTACAGTACAGATATAGAGCAAATACGGTGAGCGTTTAAAAACCTATTGATACAATATACACAGTGATAACCGCCATTTTTTAGTGAAACTTTTTAGCCTATCGTTTTTTCCGTTCGGTTACGCATGTTGAGGTCACGTCACGTCCAATCATACCGAACGACCAGACCAGTATACATCGAAAAGCAGCGACGTTATGTTCATAACTATAATATGGTACGACTGCATAACTATAATATCATTCAATCGAGCAGCACATTCAATACCTAGTGATGCGCGATACGTGATGTTTTAGTCGATTGTCTCGATTGTTCAAACATCTCGATGACTCTCGATGATTGTCACTTAGACTCGATTGCTGTTGTTTCATAGTTCGCCGAGACCGAGTCACATAGTACTGAATCGTACACTGTCGAGAGCCACATAATATACAATCGTTCATCACTCAACAACTGTGGCCGATTGTGCAGTAATCGCGTAATACGAATTCAATAGTGAAGAGATCACAGAGTAGTGAGTACCGGCTGAACATTGTGAACAGTGAACTATCTACGAGTCGCGTGAACATCAGTCGACTAGCATATAACCTCATTCGTTGCTATTGCTATAACCTATGTGGCATATAATCGACTTGAACAATCGAACATTTCGATTGTAAAATCAAACTCCGAGTCGATTGTGGACTCGATTGTTATTATGAACGATTACAATTGTTTCGATTGTAAAAAAATCTCGTATTCGCCCATCACTACAAATACCCACTGACCACCAACGATAGAATTTGTATTCTTACGTTCGTTTCCATATACTGATCAGGATTCAAATTAACTACCAAAACCACGTAACAAAATTGATTACTTTCGGCGATATTTATTATTCATTTATTAAATTAAGTTTCACTTGCACCTTGGTTTCATAAGACCAAACTATTTTTTTATTAGTCTGTTATTTTCGAACTATACAAGTTATTATTATAATAAATGACGTAAAAACTTGTAGTTACGTGTTCGCGGCCAAGCGTCGCGTAACAATAAGAAAATAATAATTTTCATTAAGTTTTAATGTATTTATTTGAATATTAAATGTTTACAATTGTTTATAATTGGATAGTCGTTGATTTATAATTCGTTACACTTTTAATTTATGCTTTTGCAAGTTAGTTTCTTTAGATTTGGTTATTATTGTTTTATTCGAAAGATTAATTATTAATTTAGAAAAGTTTAATTATTCCAAATATGTGTTTTGGATAATTAATGGATCATCCTGGATTTACGCTCCAGCTAAGACCAAATGGTTATGAACACTGATTAGCGTTCGTGGGCTCTATTTATAGAGTTTGAAATGACGCTAAGTATTTGCTGAGAGAACGGCGTCAGTGCCAGATTGGCATTGTTAATTCCACGAATAAAGTCTGTGGAATTTACGTAGGAGTCAAGATAAAGTCACGTATGTAACTTTGTAATAGTAGATTGCGTAACTAGGGCGTAATGACGATGATTTTGACCAGATGTGACGTTTGCTACACGTGTCAGACGACAATTTTGACAAGTGTAACGTTTGTTACACGTATAGAAATCGCATTACGCCGATACTCACTGTATTTTTTGTCCTAGATTCTATAAAATACCGACTTTTGTCAATCACTCTATGTATAATAACCCATCTATACCACTCAATCACGCAAAAATACATTTCCTTAAATAGGCCAAATATTATACAGTAACAGTTCTAGTTTAAAATTATTCTATAGTTTTAAATCACTTCAAAAAAATATTGTACCTACACAAGAAATAACTCTTAAAGTTAATATATATTTTTCTACAAAAAACGTCAAATCTTTGTCGGCTTTATAAGAATAAGAAAAATAGTATCTTTGATGTAAAAAAACAATTCATTAACCTACCTAGTTATATTTAACTTAGTTTATAAGCAGTGTTTTGTTTAATAGAAAAATAAACATTTCCACGTTTTTAATTGGAGCAGTGATAAACAAACGAGTGAAGAGGAAGTCTAAAGAAAGACCTACATTTGCCGGAAGCTATAAGTGTAAGGAAAAAAAAGGCGAAATGCAAAACTGAACTCTATGTACATGTGACAAAGGCGCATGTGCAAACATCTATTCAGAATGATGCAATATACTGTCGCTGTGTACTTCATCAACTTAATATGCAACAATCACAAAACACCCTTACATAACCTTACTTTTATTTCGCTAATACAAATGAGCGTCATTTTTAGTGGTTCATATTTGAGAATTACGTAAGTTCCAGAACACATCATGGTTGGCACTGATAGGCAATTTTTAGTCGGTAGACTGTTTAGCTGTATGAGTGACTAGCAAGCGTTCTTATATGGTGTGCGTTCATCTATTAATTTAATCGGCCGATTAAATCATGGACCGACCATATAATTGCGCAATTAAAAATTAAGATTAAATTTGCTTCAGATAGACTTCCAGTGTAGGTGGTACCTAAATTTAAATTTAATATATTTTCAAAATGTTACTATTTGTCAAAAATCTGAGAATTTTTTCAAATAACGGAATATTATAATTAAGTACCTACTAAATTTGGTTTATTACAAAAACATTTTTGACAAAAATTTTGAGAATCGTGGTTTAAAAAGAAAAATCACTATTTTAAAGGTATCTAGTGTTCGCTGAAGATGAAAGCTTAGCTTTCGAAATGTACATCCATCAATAAAACTGTTGTGGTAAGAAGTAACTATATATTTTATTTTGTTTTTATTCCTACCACAGTGCTTATATATTTTTATTTTAAAGGTTATTTTTCAAAAAACTGTAGCTGCTATCTTTTGACAAAAATGTTTTCGAATTTCTTTCAAGTTAATTCTACAGTTGACGATATTTGCGCAAAATCAACAAATCGAAAAGTTATTAAGAAAAATTTACTTACCCAAAGAAATGGCCGACAGTGAACAGATTATAATTCCAACAGATTCCTAGAAAAAAAGAAAAACAGGCATAAATACATTTTTGAAATCAGCATTTTTTATTCGTTATTATTAATCACTAAAGTTTCATTCTCACAAAAGTAATAAATACACTGTAAGAAATGAGAAGGCCGTTTACATAGATTATCGATGGTCCATTTGTAGCCAGCGATTAATCTGGTAATAGGCACACAAAGAGACAATGGCGTCGCAAACAGGTATCGCCTGCACATCGCGTAGATTCCATAAAAACACATTGCGCATGCGTGGTTACTAATTTTACATTAATCTGTTTTGTATTCATCCATTTTATATATGTAACTATACATTTTATTTTGTAATTTTTACACACTTTATTGGAATATTACACAAATTATGTAATTTTAATTTACTTTATGTAAAAATCACAAATTTGTTTAACTTTACAGCAAAAGTCCAAGTTTTTATGAAGTTTTCTGTGTAAAAATAAATAATAATGTAAAATCACTTAGAAAATCGAGCGAATTCTACCTTAACATTCAAAGTATTTTTACATCCATTTTTTGCAGTGTATGTTATTTTTAGGGTTCCGTACCCAAAGTACAGGAACCATATTGTTCTCAGTATTCTGTTTGTTTGTCCGCTCGTTTCTAGCTCCTAAAGCTCCTAAATTATAAGTGGTATACAATATTGAAATTAACACAATAGCATAATATGTAAGTTGATGTGCTATAGAGAATTATTCAGCAGCGTACATGGTCGACTCCAAATTGAGAAAGAAAGGACAGCGACACAAAAACACACAAACGTGAGTGCGAGTGAGAAAGCATATAGAGAGAAATCTTTCAGTTGGAGATAAAATAAATCCGTAGGCTTGACTCTAATATAAATGAGTAAACAAGAAAGTTACTGCGTCCACTTTTCATTAATTAAGCCTTTCCTTAATTACACCGCTTGTATATCTTCTGCACATTACATACACACATATAGTGCGTTCATAAACTCGTCTGGACTCTAATGCTGGTTTTCTCAGTCTATTGTTCTACAATCCACAAAATAAAAAAAATTGACAACGACATTACACTGCAGTTCTTGCATAATATACAGAGTGGCCCAATGAAAACAGTCCGCGCAAGTTTTTATTTTATTTATTGTGGATTTTAGACGCGTCGACAACTTAGGTCATTAGCGTCTTAAATACAACAAATATTATAATATATCGCTTAAAAACTAAATTACATCACAAAACATCCATGAGCAGAGGTGGGATTCGAACCCACGACAGTCTGATTCAGAGGCCGCGACGCTACCAACTGAGCCATATACTGTCCTTCGCGCAAGTTTTGGCCACTTAACATCAGTTTTGCGAAAAAAGCTCGCACACGTCAATTTTAGAATCAAGGGGGACATCTAAATCGATTAATATTATTTACGTAACTTCAACCCTGAGAGTATAGTGTGGATTGCACCCCAAAAATTATAATTAGAAAGGGGTGTCAAACGATTCGCAGTTCGAAAGGCCTCTCAATTCTTTTTACAACAGCCTTTTTGTTTTTCCATTAATTGCGGAAAAAATGACATTTTAAATTAGCATAACATTACTTTCTATGATATTTCTTTTTCAGTGGAAATAGTTTTGATATATTTTGAGAAACGATAACTAAATTGTTTGACTTTTGATTATTAATAACTGTTGTTTGTTGAATGAACACATTGTAGCATGCAAGTAACAAACCAACTGAAGATCGTAATTCGTAATTGGTTCGAGTCTGGTAAACACGGCAGTCTCAAACAAAACATGCCAGCCGTTTACCTATTTACTAATAATCTTGACGCACGCAACAAATGCCAATCTTTAATTAAATAATTAGCAACACTCGTATGACCCCGGACATATTGTTCGTATTAATTTTAATGCTCAATTATCTAACTGAAATATCAAATCAATTAAAAATTCACAGATTTCGCAATCCTTGCAACCATCGAGGACATTGGAAATGATAACAGCATACTTATATGAAACAATTAACTGTTTATTATACACACAATATTTATCAATGCACTGTTTAGTTTTGTCAGGAATAACCCTATTATTCTTCTGTTATATACGCGTTCACTTTTGCTTGATTACTTAACTTTTAAATGGATTTTTCTACAGTATTTATTAACATTTGCTCAAAAATAACACCGCAGATCGTCGCAAATACCTGTCAATTAACTAGACATGATATAAAACACATTTCGAAAAAATTGCACTTGTTCAATTTTGCATGATTGCTCCTCACTTGATCGCGACACCATTGTCTTTTGGCCTTGAACGAAAACTCGTAACTCTGCCCCCATATACGAACATAAACATTTCCAATGTTAAAACAGATTTATTTTTGAAGAATGAAATTAACAATCAATATTATTAGACTTCCTTTACCGTAAATAAAATTCACTTTATTAGTGAATTGGCATACGATTGTCTTGATATTTTTTAAAGAAGTTTATAATATAAGAAAAAATGATTTGCTACTGTCGGGACTTGAACCCGAAACTCCCGATTACGCGTCGGGTAAGTTTCCAATTACTCCAGAATACCAAGAGGTCCAAATTAACGTTTACATTTTGTACCACCAGAGCTTCGCTGGATTCCTTCCCGTACTGACGTGAATTTAGTATCATAAATATTTCCATCTGACAGCTGTAAAGTGTAAATAAACAACCTTCTGATTACATGAAGTTTATATTCCTTGTGTAGATTCCATGGGCATACTGCTAATACGTGTTTAAGCCGAGTAACCCCGATTCAGCGAATTCTTACAGTCGGGTTGCGAACGCAAACGTGAACTTTTGAACGCGAACGGTTCACTTTATTTCAGTACCCAGGCAAAGAGTGCCTAATGCGTCTAAGGAAATTTTCACTTCAAAAATATCGATTTGAAATTCTACATTGCTTTTCTTATGGAGAAATATGTGTGGTCACAATGTAAGGTCATTTTCAAATTAGATTTTCTGACAACGTTTTCTGTAACCCAGCAACAGTCTTTCCCAGCAGCAAATATAGTAATCGCTCTATTCTTGGGCATTGATCTATCTACATTCTACGTAATAATATTCAATGATATGGTAAACAAATACTCTATTCTTGTCCATTTTCTATTTACGAATATCAAAGATACGGTTCTTATCCAAGAAAATAGCGATTACTATATCTGTTGGTGGGAAAAACTATATAGATTTTTATAAAACTATGTCCTTACATTACTTTATTTATTAATTCATTGTAGATTAAAGACGCGTCGACAACTTAGGTCATTAGCGTCTTAAATACATTAAAAAACAATTCTCTTAAAACTAAATGACATCACAAAACATCCATGAGCGGAGATGGGATTCGAACCCACGACAGTGTGATCCAAAGGCCGCTACGCTTACCGTTACACCACACTGTCCTCTTAACATTACTTTACATATATACTTCTTTCTAACATTCCTGGTGTAACATAACGACAGCACAAACTTTAATTATTATTTATTACACAAAAAGAAACGAAACAAGAAGAAACTTTGCAATATATTTAATGAGTTTGTCACACAACTTCGATTTTGCAACAAAAAAGAAAATTTTAACTGAAATTTATACTTTTTGTAATTTGTTGTTTTAATGATACACAAAAGTTTTTAAGCATGTTCATGGTTTGAAAGAAAGGAGAATTTTGTGGGTCAGGTATTTAAATATCATTATAAACTTTAAATATGTCAGTGCAGTAAATTCGCAGATATGTAAACAGTAAAATAATAAAACAGATAATTTTTACTTCCCACCTCTACTATGGTAGGGAAGTAATGGATTCAGTCCGAAAACAATATTTCGAGATTTTAACAGATTTTCACGTTTTGAGACCCTAGCAATCGTTTAAGATCATTTTCTGACTGATGTCTGTATGTGTGTGTGTATGTGTGTATGTGTGTATGTGGTCAATTTTTCGCCTTCGATATCTTAAGAACGGAACAACATACGGGCATGCCGATTGTTCTATTGTGTTTATCAGCCTTTAACTTAGATCTGATTAGTTTTTGAGTCAAATCGGTTCAGTGGATCCTGAGATATTCAAGAAAACGTCCTCAATGTCACGTATTAACATAGGTAAAAAAAAATATAACTGAATTCTAGATGTTATAATATGAAAAAAATGTAAATATTTTTTTTCTCTAAAATGTATAGTTTTCGAGAAAAAAAATATTTTACTAAAAAAAATAAAAATTGTTCGTAAATCAAGGTAACCATGATTTTTGCTATATTAAGCTAGCCATCAGTAGATCACCAAACAAAAAAGAGGGCCATGCTTTTTTCAAAGAATAAAAATTAAATTGTGTTTTAAAGACCACCAACAGCTAAGGTTATTTGGGCCTAGTCAAAGAATAAAAAAAAAGAGTGTTTATTTTTTGCAATTATTTACTAGGTGGGAAGTATAGGACTGGTCATCAGTCGAATTTTTTTAAAAGTACGACGTTTCGTTTATTGATTTAAACTTTTTCAAATACTTTATACTAGCAGTAAAAAATTATAAACAAGTTAACAAAATTATTGTTAGATATTATTAACTTCCCATTGAAAGTTATTGTAATGGGTCCGAAAATCGAAATCAAAATGTATAACAAATTTTTATGTTTCAAGGTCACCACACTATTTTTAGAAAGATGTCTGTGTGTGTGTGTACGTACGTACGTACGTACGTATGTGTCCATTTGTTTCTAAGACGAAATCTCGAGAATGAAAAATGATATCGACTACGTTAGGGTGCCAATCGACGCGTATTAGCGTAAATATGATCTGAAAGAAATTTTTTCAAAATCGGTTCAGCCGTTCTTTTTTCTTAACCAAATGACCTCCAAAAAAGTAGATTTTACACAATATCTCGCGAATAAAAAATTATATCGACTTCGTAAGGGTGTCAATCGAGGCGTGTTAACGTCATTTTGATCCGACATAAATTTTATAAAAATCGGTTGAGCCGTTTTTTTTTTTTAATTATTGTTAAAAATAAATAATAATTATGTTTTAATGATTAAAATGATTACTTTTCTGTGTAATATCTAATTTAATTATTATTATTAAATATTTATCAAACTGGGAAGTTCGTCGTGCGGATCTCAAGGGTCGCACTTTAGTCCTAATAAACGACCCGCCTCACGGCTTTTTTATGAAGGTTTCAAATCTCTGCACATTTTCTCTCATTTAACCAAATCCCTATATCTTACCGTTTAAGAAATCCCCATGCATTTCACGCTTATCTTGGACGCCCCGTATACTGTGAATACGTACTATTGTTATGACAAATCGACCTTCTTTTGTTTTCTACATGAACCCGTTGGCATGTCTACATGTAAATAAAAGCCAGACGGATAACAACATTACGTTTGTTTTTTAATGAGTGCTATTTTATTCATGCCTCAATTTGTTGAAAAAAGAAGCAATAACTGAGTAAAGACCTGCACACATAGAGCGCATTGTTAATGACGATGAGCTTCCTTGAAATCAGTTTCAGCAAAATGTATCGATAATGTAAAATACCATGTAAATTTATTGATGTGAAATTTCTGTAACGAGGATTAGTTCATGAGCCGATGAAACGAAAAAGCGACATGATAGAGATAGATTGAGAAAGAACAAATGACGCACTACTTATGAACTACACAGCGCGTTTGACTGACAGCGTGCCATCTATGGTTGAGTAGGCAAAGTAGTCAAGAAGTTTCACTTCTACCGTGTGGTCTTAATTTAGTAACAGTGCTTGTTTAAATTATTATCGTGACTTAAATGCAACGCGTGTGATTGTAGCCCTCGTATACCTCGGGCAGCAAACTTCACACTGGTTGCAAATGCTATGTTTCGACTCTTGGAATTTTTTCTTGCAGAAAAAGCTTTACTTTGTTAAAAATTTTCAATAAAGTTTCTTAAATTAGATACATTTTTAGAGTGTTGGGTCTCCAGGTCACCAATGAATATTATGAAGTATTAGAAATACCTTGTATTTTTTGATGTCCGTCCTGTGACTTCCTGTGTTTTAACACGACGCGTTTCGGCAACGAGTCGCTATTTTCAGGTGTGGTTAAATTTTTTTAAAAATTACACATTGAGTATCCGTAATTATAATATTGCTGAAACGCGTCGTGTTAAAACACAGGAAGTCACAAGACGGACATCAAAAAATACAAGGTATTTTTAATACTTCATAATATCTTAAATTAGGTTTACGTTTTAAGCTGAAAATGAAAACAGATCTCGTTTAAAGTTAAAACCGGTTCAGTTAAAGTCGATTTCTATTCTCTTTTGCATTACAATAAGCAGGAAGTTTGCGGTTGTTCAATGAATAGCTGATATTAAAACAAGCCATTAATCAAAACTGATCAGAGTTAATGAAAAGCATGCACCTGTTCTCTCGTATAGAATCAAACACTATTAAATATACACGGGGCTTTAATCGAATCTCGTACGTGCGCAAACAAAACAGCATATATATGTATTTAAAGTGACGTCACAAAACAGGAAACCCGTGGGTTCAGAGCCAAACAACAGAACATAACCTCAACCAGACCTCAACTATCATACATAATCAATCAATCACAAAACAGGAAACCTGTGGGTTCAGAGCCAAATGACTAAACATAACCTCAACTATCATACATTATCAATTGATCAATCATCATCAATACTAGTGTATAAAATTGTACCGTCTGTAATTTCGTTTTATTATCCGTTTTTTTAGTATTTTGGAGTCACAATGTTTTTAGAATTTTTGTCTGTCTGCGTCTGTATCGAAACCTGGTACACTGTCTACTGTCTATCAAAACTTAAAGATAGGTGTGCAGATTACTTTTTAGTCAACTACGATCCGGTTAAGACAAAGTAAATTTCTGTGAAAAACCGGCATTAACGTATTTGAAACCGCGGGAAAATTATACCTGACATCTAGCAGCCATTGACTGAAGTAATACTACAATTACATAGTACAAAAAAAACTTTTTAGAGACAAGCTTTTATTGAAATGTACTAAAAAGGAAAAAATAATATTTAATAATTTTGGTTCATAATTATTATAAAAGCGGGGGTTGTAATCTCTATGATAGTTTATTAGTCGCAACCCTCGCTTTTATAATAATTATGAACCAAAATTATTAAATATTATTTTTTTCTTTTTAGTACATTTCAATAAAAGCTTGTCTCTAAAAAAATTTTTTTACTAATATTTTTTTTTGTTCATTTTAGTCTTTCAAAATTTTACCCCCCTTTGACATCCGCACAAACAAACTTACATTGCAAGTTAAATAATAGCTTGTAATAATTAGTCGGTGGCTGCTAGATGTCAGAGAATATTTAGATATTTATATTCTACTTCAAAGATCGTTTGCTATTGTAATAAGTTCCAAAATTTAAGTTAGTGAGTCACATAGTTCGTAACAAGCAATAAAACAATGTAAGCATACACGTATTATGCATAAAAACTGTGCCGCTTATATAAATAGTGAAGTATAAGTGCACGCCTCTCTATTTTAAATTTTGGAACTTGACTATAGTGATGTCATGACTATTATTTATAAGCTTAGATAAACTTTCTGTCCAAACCGACATTAACGCGTTTGAAGTCGCGGGAAAATTGTCCTTGACATCTAGCAGCTATTGATTGCAATAATTGGTACTACAATACTTAGTCGGTGGCTGCAAGACGTGAGAGAAGATTTAGAATTTAGATATTTATGTTCTACTTCAAAGATCGTTTGCTAGATGTCATCACTATAACAAGACAAAAAAAATAAAATATTAGTAAAAAAACTTTTTATTTAAAAACAAGCTTTTAATGAAATGTACTAAAAAGAAAAAAATAATATTTAATGATTATTTAAGTTCATAATTATAAAAGCGTGGTTTGTAAACTCTATGATAGTTTATTAGTCACGACCCCCCGCTTTTATAACTAAATTATTAAATATTATTTTTTCCTTTTTAGTACATTTCAATAAAAGCTTGTCTTTGAAAAGTTTTCTTTACTAATATTTTATTTTGTTCTTTTTAGTCTTTCAAAATTTTTACAATTAAAACATTAATTTATTAAAATTAATTAATTATATAATTCTAAAAACGATTGATTCATGTATTGATCTCGCCAGACAATCTGGCGAGATCTCGATAAATCTCGACAATATCGAGATTTCGGCTACTTTTAAAAAGAATGTATTATTTTTTATCTAAAATGCTTAAACTTAATGAAAACTACTTACTTGGGATATTACTGTTGTATTTTGAAAATAAAACAAAACATTAATTGAATCTTGAAACAAAAAAATCAACGTTTATTTAAGAAAAGTAATGATAATAATCATCTGCACAGTGGACTACGCAACAAATCACACACGCACACAGTGACACAGTCACACAGCACACTATATGTCAATTAATTATTTTGGAAATAACTTCTTAGGAAGCATAGGGAAAGTTACTATTAGTAACGTTCATGAACATTTGGTTTGAATTGTTCTTAGACATATATTCAGCATGAAGTCAGCGCGCTCGTTCTTCAAATCTCGCTCGAGATCTCGACCCGCGACCATATCGGGTCGAACGAGATTTCAAAAACGAGAGTGCCTGCCCAAGAGTTTAAATCTCAAAAAATGGCTCGAGATCTCGCTAAATCGAGATCGAGATTGCATTCCCTACTTTGCTAACAATATGGAGTATTCTATACCCCTTTTGTCTACTTTGCTACCATGCAAATGACTTCTAAGCGGAACGCGGCTTCCTATGGTAAAACAAGTCTAACCGCTATCATATTATCAGTGGTCTACATTGACATAACATTTAACTATAGGTATACACCGCACTGTATCATTGTATCTATCATTAACGGAGTTCCACGTAACCATAAACACTATACAATATTAACCGACACGACAACATCACATTAGAAATTATTAATCAAAACACTCGATCACCACTTCTCAGTTCAAAAGCCTGACGAATTCTACTGCAGTGATACGATAAATTTTGTAATAGCATTGACCAACATTACGTAAATTGCATTTTATTTAATATTATTTAACAGTAGAAACAAGGTCTGAATTAGAAACGAAGCCTCACATAATTTTTCTGATAGTTTATTTTTAAACGGTTTTATTTAGCTTGACTCCGTATATTTGTTTTTATAACTCCTGCTTCTAAATTTCAATATTCGAGCACTGTAAGGCGGGCGTAAAGAGGCGTATTTTAGTCACAATGGAAGGGAGTGCAGTGAAAATACGCGCGTACTTTTAAAAACTTTGGAAACGTAACAAAAAATATTTCGCGTTTCAATTTTTTGCACTGACAGCAGCTGAGATAATTATTTTACCTAGGAAACAATCATGTAAATGATACCTTTAATGACGTAAATTTAAATTTTGGCTGAAAAACATGGCGAATCGAACGATCAAGCAGAAATCGACACCCCTTTGTCTTAACTCTTACTAGAGAAACTCTAGATTTTATGGTCGACCAACGCCAATTACACTATTGGCGTTGGTCAGACTACATAGGTAGGTACTATATACCATAGACTACTTTGCCTTGTGGTCACTAATATAGGGTATCGTTGTAAACTTTACATAACCGTCAAAGTAAACATGAAGTGGAGACTGTTACACGCACACATAGAGCGCGAGTCGGTTCTATTATGGTATTACCTGGCATTACGTAACGTTAAGTGCCCTCAGCTAGACTTACGTAAACCAACATATTATACTACAGAGTACATGCATTGTGTGTACACTCATCGACAAAATTCTCAACAAGCCTGCCCACAGGTCACACTAAGAACAACTTGAGGAAAACTAAAACGATCCACGCAAATCTGAAATAAATTTTGAGTAGTGGCTGGCTATGATGTGTAAAATGAAAAACTAACTCTGACAAGAAACATATGCATATCAGAAACATAGGTAGTGCTGTGAAGGTCAGGTGAAGATCAGCTTCGATTTTTTAATTGTAACAGTTCATTTTTATTTCAGAATACGATACAGGATTTAATAGTAAACAGTAAATTATTAAGGTACATATGAGCTAAAGTTAATAAATATTGAGATATTTACAAATTAAATAGCAAATTTAAAATGTCAATTCGGTTCTTTTATGAATTGAATTCAAGCCAAGAAGGCCGGTGCGTAATATCGTGGCTATCTGCTATGCCATAATTTATCTAATTGTAGTTCATTTTGGCCGTTATTTAATTTCTAAATATCTCAATATTTATTAACTTTAGCTGATATGTACCTTAATAATTCGGCACGAATGTTAGTGTTTTTCAATGATGCAAAACACACACTGCGGCGAGAATTGCCTGCCGACTGAAACCCGACTCTCAGCCGCCTCGACACATCGTTCTCCACAAGAAACGCTTGACTGTCGAGTTGACGCTGTGAAATCGCTGTGTGTGTCTTCGCTCTAAAATAGTTTACAATAATTATACATAATCTCCAGTCTCTCGTATAATTCATTACATAAACAGGACTGTCTATTATATTGCAAAACCTATATGAAAGTCTACTGTATTTAATTATTTTTGTCCAGTTTTGTACGCCGTATGGGTATGGCGAAATGAAGCACGACGCTATTTGAGTAAACACATCGTTAGCATTGCATACAGAGTACCTTCAATATGATGGAGCTGTTATATGGACGCTGTGTGTATTGCATTAGATAATTTAATGGCGTATTGCTTTATATAGGCACTATACAGTCAAATATGTTGGTAATGAAATGTCACAATCCGTTGTCACTGTTTACTGATCCAAAAGCATCTATGGGATTTCCCGAAAATGTCACCGTCGCAGTCATAAAAAACCTCTTAGATGATTCTTGTGAAGAGATTTTTTTAAAATACTGATCGCAGTGCCAAACCCTGCTGTCAGAATAGTCTATTTGCTAATACATTTTGGTATATACAGGGTGCTGAATTGCTTTGCGGGTAATAGGGATTTAACCCGTAAAATCAAACTTTTGCGATTTCCTGCTTCCCTAATTATTTTAGGAAAAATATCTTCGAATAAAAGTTTTAGAACATAAAATTCTGCATCTAAATCATTAAACAAAATTAATTTTGCATGCTTTGTAACGGCAGAAATTTGATATGAAAATGTCAAAATTACCTCAAAAACAGATAGCGATAGCCATGGAACTTAAACAAAATGATGACGTTTTAGCTGTCAGAATAATTTCTAATCATTTTGTTCAAGTTCCATGGCTATCGCTATCTGTTTTAGAGGTAATTTTGACATTTTCATATCAAATTTCTGCCGTTACAAAGCATGCAAAATTAATTTTGTTTAATGATTTAGATGCAGAATTTTATGTTCTATAACTTTTATTCGAAGATATTTTTCCTAAAATAATTAGGGAAGCAGGAAATCGTAAAAGTTTGATTTTACGGGTTAAATTCCAAAATCCCGCAAAGCAATTCAGCACCCTGTAAATGTAGGTATCGTTATATGAACTTAAATTTGTTTCTGGACAAAATAATTAATGTTACCTCTTTAAATACACACACCTTCAACGGTACGTGCTTTATTATCGCTTTGTGTGTCGGAGCTGATTTTCCATCCAAGTAGTTATATAAGATGGGTTAATTTCGCAAGAAATCGATTCAAATTGTAACTTTTTGAAAGGAAGAAACTTTGTTCTATAAAATGGAATCATTTTTAGATTGATTCGAGTTTATAATAAGTCCTAAAATTTAAAAAAAATGCGAATAGCAGTTGTCGATCGGTCTGTACGTACGTCCAAGTTCTATAGGTCGCAATTCTTGGCAGATCGGCTTTGATTATATTTTTTATTCGCTTTGTTTACTATCAGAAGAGAACCAAATTTTTTTCTTCATTTCAGTTCAACATCTGCACTAAATTATACACACCATTCAGTAAGGAATACACTATATCCGCGAACTGTAGTATTTTTATAAATTTTGTATGTACCTCAATCAATGGCGTGCCGACAATATTCCGTCGCGTGCCATTGGTTCGCCATCCCTGGTATAGTGTATACTATCAATATATTATCCAGAACTATTAATTACTAAGTTAAAGGATTATATGCTAGGTTAAGGTAAAAGATAGCATATACAGAATGTCCAGTAAACCGGTGATAGGACTATGTGCTATCAAAATAACAAAACATGACCCCAGTAAAAACCTCACGGTTTTCGAGATATTTACACTTTTTCAAAAATTTAAAAACGCTTGTCCCCGGTCATAAAATGGACTATTCGGGATTCCGGCATTTCCGGGAAATAACAATATCACCATTCGATTCTTTATTATATGGCTTTTATAATAAAAACGTTTGACCCAACTCTCTACGACTAACTCTTTTTGAAAAAAGACTATTACGGGTGGTCTAGGCCCCACCCTGTATAATGTACTTATCGTACGCTGTGTAAAATTTTGTTTCCTTTACACTTACGTTGTGTTGCAATAGTGATGTAAAAATACGGTATTAAACTTTTTTGTGTATTAAACTCATGGTATAATACCGTATTTTTTCAGTATAAAACGGTTTTTTACTTTTTCACACTACAGTTACGGTGCATTATTAAGTATTGCCAACTGCATAATAGGAAAAGTTCATGTTCTCATTTTGGTATTAAACCGTTTTAAACGGTGTTAAACGTTTTATTCGTGCTGTATAAAATATTAAAATACGCAGTATTTATACCTAGTATAGAAAACTGGGGTATATTATTTTTTTCACATACCGTATAATACCGTTTTATACCAGAATATTATACGCATTTACATCACTATGTTGCAATATAACGTTACGCGGTATTACACAATGGCCTTCACCGGTCTGGCAGTATCACCTATAGAACGAATCGAAAATTTAGCATAGTGACTCCTGCACTTATACTTTACTATTTATGTAAGAGACGCATAGAACGCGTATGCTTACATTGTTTCATTACTTTCCGCTCCATTATAACCTTGTTACGAACTATGCATGACTCACTATCTTAAATTTTTGAATTACAGTGTATTTAAACATTTTTGAAGTGAAAACTTCCTTAGGCGCGTTAGGCACTCTTTACTTGGGTACTGACATAAAGTGAAGCGTTCGCAACCGACGGTAAGAAATTATTCGCAACCCGACGGGAAGAAGTTAGCAGCGTCTTTGCGTTGTATGCATAGGGACCTCGGTTTGTACCTGAATTTTTGACGTATTTTTTTTCTAAATTCTACATGATATTTATTTATTTAATTTTTGTTATATTCTTTCTTTGACAATAATTATATTTTTTGGGAAACCAAGGTGGAATTAATTAAAATACAATTTTAGTATTTTACTAATAAATTATTTTTAGTTCATAAATGCGCTATAATAGATGTCACCAAAAATTAGAAAATCTGAAGTTTTCACTTCTGTCGTGTGGTCATAAGCACACACCTATTTTTAACATTGGAAATGTTTATGTTCGTATATGGGGGCAGAGTTACGAGTTTTCGTTCAAGGCCAAAAGACAACGGTGTCGCGATCAATTGAGGAGCAATCATGCAAAATTGAACAAGTGCAATTTTTTCGAAATGTGTTTTATATCATGTCTAGTTAATTGAGAGATATTTGCGACGATCTGCGGTGTTATTTTTGAGCAAATGTTAATAAATACTGTAGAAAAATCCATTTAAAATGTGTATAATAAACAGTTAATTATGTTTCATATATGCTGTTATCATTTCCAATGTCCTCGATGGTTGCAAGGATTGCGAAATCTGTGAATTTTTTTCTTAGAAAACTGTTAGGTACCTACGTGTACTGAATTTTTGCTGAACGATATACGTTGGTCGTTAGTTGATACTTTTTGACATAAATTTGATTATTTTGGCATCGGATGTTGGAAACATTTGTCATGCAAATGCATTATATTATGCGACCTGGCATCCTGCAACTGACAGATGTCGTTGTAATTGTATCTGCAGGGACGCCAACAATTACATAATATGAACATATCAAATGAACTTAGTCAGTTGGCATTATGCATTGTGTCGGACCTTGAGCGGATCAGCTGATTTTAATGAGAATGGTTTGATTTATTGAATAACATGCAAGGATATTAAACTTATTATAATATATGGTCCATCTCTTTAAATTAAAAAGTTACAGGATGTTTAAAAATTATTTTTCTGAACGTAGTACCTACAGTGATTTTTACATAAAGAAAATTAAAATTACATAATTTGTGTAATATTCCAATAAAGTGTGTAAAAATTACAAAATAAAATGTATAGTTACATATATAAAATGGATGAATACAAAACAAATTAATGTAAAATTAGTAACCGCGCATGCGCAATGTGTTTTTATGGAATCTACGCGATGTGCAGGCGATACCTGTTTGCGACGCCATTGTCTCTTTGTGTGCCTATTACCAGATTAATCGCTGGCTACAAATGGACCATCGATAATCTATGTAAACGGCCTTCTCATTTCTTACAATGCAAAAATTAAGAAATTTCCCTCCCCGATCCTGAAAATATTTATTAAAAATACTGCGTATTTTTGTCTACCTTAACCAATTACAAATCGTCACTGGAATGGATACGTCTTCTTTAAACCCTTGCAATTATCTATAATCCAAAAAGAAAGCGTCACAAGAAAATATTAAACAAAGAATGTGGCGTCTGAAAGAAAATAAAATTAATTCAAGAAGATTAAATGAGAAAATAGAAAGACAAGAGAACGATCCATTTTCCTGGTTCTGTAGAACGCGTCAAACTATAATACCTTTTCCCCGAGAAAATGTTATATTATCTGTTTTACTTGAAAAATGTACGTTACCTTTTGCATTCTGTTAAACTGAAAAATAGCAATGTGAAAGATTTGTTTTGTGAAATTCTGTGAACAATATAAATCAAAGCAATTTCGCTAAATATACTTTATCAAATCTAAGCGCAAAACCGAAATCTCAGCTATCAAATTAGAGCATTAAAGTCAAATATGTAGCTAAATTACACCCATTTTTTTATAATTATTAAATAATTAAAAGAACTAAACATAAGTTATTTTATAACAAATTTAAAAAGCAAAAGAACAATCTACATATACATATTATAATATGTATTTTTTTCTGCATAAAAATTCACATTTTATTTGGACTAATGGTGTACTAGGCTAATAACCTTAATTACATATAAGAAGTGTCACTATTCTTACTAGAGTGCGATGTGTATATGAACTTATGAAGTAATTTAATATTTTTAAATTATTTTGTAGTGTGCAGAATGAATATTATCATTAAATAATCATTTAAATAATCACGGCCCATTTTATTTATTATTTACTATAACGTATTTATGCTTAGCAATTACCATAGAGAAGGGAGTTATAGGTACCACCTCAGGTTTCTCTATTTCTCCGCTGTTGCGCGCTAACAGTCACTCTGAAATCGCCCTCCATGCAGCTGCTCACACCGAATTGCTGTCACAGCTGACCCGGGATTCTCTAGTTCTAATTGTTGCCACCAGATATAATGGTCATAACGAACGTTTACCAATTCTCAAACTTTTGGAGTTATATAAGTACCACCCCAGGTTTCTCTATTTCTCCGCTATTGCGCGCTAACAGTCGCTTTGAAATCCCCTTCATGTAGCTGCTCACACTGAATTGCTGTTACAGCTGACCCAGAATTCTCCAGTTCGAATAGTTGCCACCAGATGTCATGGTCATAACAAACGTTTAGCAAATTATTCTAAAACTTTTCGTATTCTTACCAAAAAGTAGTAAGTTTAGCCAAACCTAGAAAAAGCCGTGAAAGCCCACACTGTTCGTTATGAGAAGTCGTGTCCGAGTCGCCATTATAAGCACAGTCGACTGTTTCAAACCGAAAAGCAATTATTTCACGGCGCGTTCCTTTATGAATAAACGAGGTAAAAAGGAACGGACGTAAACAAATAAAATAATACCTTTCTGGTGAGCTCCTGTATCGTATAACTGTAAAATAAAGCAATGAATACATAAAAAACATGAAAATACTTCAGACAGAATAATCTTAAAAAGTATTATTTCTGAAGGTATGTAAGTAACTTCGCGACGGTATCGCTGCTATTACCATAGTTTGATGAGTCGTAATTTTGGTACCATAGTTACCATCAGAGTAACTTGTATCTAAGATACTTTTTATTAAAAGTGTATGTATCCGAATTTGAAAATACTTCTCAAAAGTATCTGGTATTTAAGACACTTTTGAAGTATCTAAGTCACTTTTGAAGTACCTATCTAAGATACTTTTGTAGTATTTAAGATACTTTTGAAGTGTCTAATACTCGTATACTTTCAAAAATATTTAAGCGCCTAAGATACTTATTAAAAGTAGATATCTAAGTATATAGGTACCTATTAGATACTTTTTAAAGTATTTAAGACACTTTAAGTAATTTAAAAAAGATCATTCGGTGGTAGATACTTTTAATTTTTAAAGAATCTTAAATACTTTTGAAACTATCTAAAATACTTTTTGAAAGTATCTAAGATACTTTTACACCATAAGGCGGCGGTTACACTCATGGATTCGTACGAATTAGTCGGAAGTAAACAAACAAATGCATTTATATTATGTGGGTGGTTACAGAGCTTACGAACGTTTGTTACGAATTCGTATGAATTCGTACGACCTTCTGACGCGTCCAAATTATTTTGTTTTATAATAATATGTATTATTGATATTGATGATGATTGATACTGATGTAAATAAATAATTAAATAAAGCGCGTAACATGTGTTCAAGAGTACAATTGGGTTTTTAAGTTGAAATTTTTTTTGTCATAAATGGAAAGAACGTATATAAGTTTTATAAGAAAACAATTTTTTATTTTTATTTTTTTATAATAAATAAGAAGTTATATCAAGTTAAAAATAAATATTTAAACTTAGTACCGATGACGCCCGACAGTTCCCGAAAAAAACCCGAGCGCTTTGTGACGTAACTATGTTTAAGCTGACTCTATGTGACAGGTGTGATTTTGTTTATAATTTATTTATTCCTATTCTCAACGTCGGTATATTGATTATTTCATTGAAAATGTCAAATCTCAAAAGTTTTCGGACCTGTTTCGTACTACTTTGTACAAACAATACAAAAAAAAATGTTTTTAAATGTGCCACAAAATGTTAAACATCGAAAGCAATGGTTCCGAGCAGCACGATGTATTTGCCCTAAAACTACGTCAAATTTTTTTTTGTTGTGAAGATCATTTCGGTGTAAGTATTTTATTATAATTATATTATAGTTAATAATGATTTATATCAGAATATAAATACAATGCATATCATTATAGTTAGGTACGTCAAATAAAAATTTGTCAGAAAATTAACTCCAAATCAGAACTTTCAGAATTAATAATAAATTTGTATACTGTTATCAAATGATTTTTGTTTAATTCTTAGTTTTAAAAGTTATGTTTAGCTAGGTTATACATGTACTAAATGGACAGTGTAAATTGACATTTTGCAAAATATATATGTCATGTTGATTGTTCCGCAGTCAAAATGATATTGAAATCATCTTGATAATTATTATTTTTCAGTATCTTGAATTTTTCTTAATTTTTCATTAACAATTAAAGTTACAGGTTACTGCATAAGCTTTACTCCTAACTTTATGCTCTGGACATACACGACCTTTCACTGTGCAAATGTCATTTTTCTGTTTTAATTGAACATAACCAATTGCCTTATCACCATAAATTTCGCGTGACACCCGAAAAATATATTTAATTATGTTTAATAAAAATATTTTGTTTATTATTTCCCTTAAGGTCACAAACACATTGACGCTTTAGCACCTCGAACTTCAGCTGAGTTAAATCGATGTCATTCCTCAAAAAATCTGTCACCATAAAAATATCCACAGCAGGTATATTACCAGAATTGGCCTTTATAAACCCTTTATCACACATTACTAGAATAAATTTATAAACAATACTTTTATTTCACTAAACTTCAATAATTTTTACAGTTGACAGTACTCACATGAAAGCACATAAACATAATTACGTCACAAACATGGTAACCATTCATGGAGTGTTTTGTAGTCACGTGATATTTTTTAAATTTTATACATTTTAATTAATTTATAATTAATTGTATATAAATTTTAAAAAAATTTTCTCACCGATTTTCAATATTATTTATGATTAAGTATTGAAATAAAATAAAAAAACTGATAATTATTTTTTATTAAACAACCCAATTGCGGAATTTTTACAAAGGGTAAGTTCGTTTTTGCACTCGATTGATCGAGCCGAGCGAGCAGATTTTTAATCACGTGATAAGCGAGCAATTCGAGCCATCTAAACAATTCCGAACGTCATCTAGCAGATTTTTCCAAACGTCAGAATAAAATGGCGCCAGTAAATTAAATTCTTATTACTATAAACTCTAAAGCGGATATATATTCTATATTGTTCCTCATTTTGATTTAATTCAACACTGTTATAATAATAATTAGTCATGATTTATAATTTTTTCCGTTTTATTCCTTTATTTTAGAATTGATAGTACTACCGGCTGTTGATTTTTTTTCGACCCATAGATATAATAAATATTTTATTTAATCATTCTGTGCTATATAGACTTATTGGTTATTACTATTCTTTGAATAAATATTATACGTGTTTCCGCTCATTTTTAAAATGAATGCTCTGAAGATGGTTAAATTTGCTTGCTCGCTCGCTTTCCTCGGAATTCATAGAGCGTGCTAGATTTCCTCCAGATTTTAAATCCGAATGCAGGTTAGAGCTCTTTCAGACCATATAAATGTTAAATTCGAACGCATTAGAGCACTCTTATTGATCTGAGCGCAAAATCGAACTTACCCAAAGAGGCAGCAAGTAAATTTTTAAAATCATATATTCTTCTGAAATAAGTTAATTTTCCTTCCTTTGCATCGGTGTCAGTGTATTCACTGAACTATAATAACGCGAATGTGACGAGTCAACAGTATCAAATTCAAATGGACAAAGGGTCGGACAATATTATATTTGCATAATAATGCAAGAACAGCAAGTTTGTAGCCGCTGTCAACATTACGATGGGTCCAGCTTGAATAGCTGTTGCCTCAGCATTCTAGAATTCCGTTTCTATAGTCTGCTCTACTCAATGTAATTAAATTACTAATTACCCTATGCAAATGTGTTTAGTTTATTTAAAGTTTACACGAGATTTTATCGATTCAATTAAATTTACCAATAATTCAATAGTTACACTACTGGTCAAACAAATCATATTACATAATAGATTATGACCGTTATATACTTGATGTAAATTAATGTTATAATATAGTACGTAAGGGGAAGTAGGGGCAGCTTCCCCCCTGGAATCTTGAATAATGGAATAAAATGTGAAAAGTCATTTGGCTTACTTCATACTAATTTCTTTTATTTCCCGTTATTGAAATTTGGCACTTGAAAATTTCCCGAATTGCACTTGTTTGAACTATCGTTTATGACATAATGACAGTATGATAACCGAATGTTCATGTTTACACTCATAAATCTTGCCCCCCCTGGATATACCCTTGGTTAGACATTTTATTTTAATAAAACACAGCGTTTTATTTATTTACACTTAAAATTTTTATTTTATAACACTTTCGCACAACACAGTGGTTTCGTCAAAGATCTTGAAAACTAGTTTACACCCAACTTTTTTACGCATGTTGCGAAGTGCATTGGCGGTCACAATGAAATATTGTAAACGTAGTTTTTTTTTTATTTTCATACAAAAACTGATATACCTAGGTATATCCACTTAACCATTGAGGATTAACAGAATAATATGTTTTGCTTAAAATAACAAGCTCTATACCTTTCCTTTCCTATAGGAAAACACTCTACATACCTACGTTAAGTAATAATGATTATTGGGAACTGACGAATTGAGACATGACATCTGGTGGCAAAAAATTAAACTATCATAAAATTGCAACTGTCTAGTTAGTATATGGTGTTAGCATTGACATTTAAATTTAATTAATTAATTATGAAATAAAAAAGTTAAAATGGAAGTTGAACGTTCTTCAGAACGTAAAAAATCGAAAGCTAGAGTTTTTTGTGTAGTAAACGTTTGTCAAAGTAAATCTGCTAAAGATTTAGATGTTATTTTTCATAAGTTTCCGAAGCATCATACTGTTGGTATTGAAATGTTTTTTGGTAATGTTGAAAAGATTCGTAAATATATAACGTAGAAAAATCTATTGAAATTAAAAGAAGTTACTCGAATAATGAAAATATGTTCTTTACATTTTAAAAAATGTGATTATATACTAAAAAGTAAGTTAACCTAAAAAGTAAATCAAATAATAATGTTTACAATGTTAAAAAAATTTATAGGTAATATATACATGTAATTACATTTTTCTCTGCTTTACAAGAACAAATTATTAAAATTATTTTTCCACCCAAAGATATAACATTTATTTCATGGGGTTTTTCTTTCTTGTTTGACGTTTGTAAACATAGCGCGTTAATAGCTGTCACATGATTATTACTTTTTTCACAATTTTTTCCACATGTAATTAAATGCCCGACAGATAAAATTCGTTCTGCATCATATAGATATATTTTTTTCGTTTTGGGTTATCACCAACCTAATATATTAATTCACTCTAATTTGACAGCATTTTAATCGTCAACACTACTATCACATATGTAATTTTTTTAAAACTGCAATTTTTTGTTGGCCATTTTTTTGAAGCCACTCCCACATGTCAATTCCCAATATCTTTATCCGAGATTCTATCTAAACAGAAACAACTCAACGTTGCCACATTTTGCAAAAGAAATATCCATTTCGGTTCATTTCAGTCATTATCCGCACACAATTAATCCTTTTTACACTAGTGTACATATTACATTCGTATAAACACACCCCTAAACATGCACATTTGCAAGCCAAAAGCTCATGTTTGTGAAATGGGAAATCAAATAGCAGCTACAATAATTACGCAAATAAATGTAACACCGGGATTTTGTTTTCATAAACTGAATTATATACACTTACAAATATATTCCATTTATTTAATTGTCGGATCAATTTTGTTAATTATCAAATGACCTTTTAAAAATAAATGACACGTGAAAGCAATTTGCTTCAAAGTGGTCTCGGTTTTTCGTAAAATAAATCGCGTCTAGTTGCGTCACAAATGCGTAACTATGGCAACTAAATAAAGCACGTTCATTTTAGATGTACAGAGTGTTAAAAAAAGTGTCAAATATAACTTAGGAACGTACAGTATCCACTAACATACAGTGTGATTACAAAACAATAAGTCGGTTTCAAAAATCTGTATTTTCTAAACGGTACAAGCTAGAGAGCTGCGCGACCTCTTAAAATGACCGCTATAACCTCAAGTTAGGTTAGGTTACTGCTAGGAAGCGCTAGTTGCCAAGGTAAGAGCTGTCATCACTCAGTTGTTGATTTGCGAACTTCACGATGGTGACAGCTCAACAAAAATCGTTTTGCGTGTTGCAATATGAGAGTCTGTTACGGTTGTGCAACGGGCTTTTCGTCGTAAATATGGCATTGATCCACCAAACAAGTCGAATATCTTACGCTGGTACCGACAGTTTTCCGAAACCGGTTGCTTGTGTAAACCGACTTATTCTTTTGTAATCACACTGTACATAGACTAGAAAAGCCACAATATGCGCATTGGCGGCTCCAGGATTTCTTTTTTAGGGGGCCCCAATACATTTTTTCTCCAGCTCCAAAAACTGTTCCTTACATATATCAATAATAATGTGCCCGAGAGCCTCACAAGACAGGCGTCGTTCTTTCCCATCAATATCTCCAGGTCGAATTGACTCGTAGCAACTAATAAAGGTCAAAAAAACCCTTTCGGGTTGACATCCCTAACTAATTTGGGGGGACATGAACCCTTGCCTCCCTCCGAGCCGCAACTGGACAGGCACCATAGTTTCAAGAGGTTTCATGTGAATGCACGATGACTTCACAGAAATTTGAAATGATTTCAAGTAGTCAATAGCTGGCAGATCATCTTACTCATGATTACCAATGATTTCATGCACGATTTCAGTTGATTTATGCAGAATTTTTAACTGGATTTTTTTTACGTAAATAGCCCCTGGCGACAATTGGGATTCAGGCGCAAAAAGCGGGACAAATTAGAAAAAACAATTACATACTTCAAAATTCTTATTAATATATTAAGAAATCATTTAGATATGAAAATAATAATATTAAACAAGTACAGTCGCGGACTTAATAAAGTTTACACTTGAGTTTTTCAGTGTAAGTTCACAAAAAGTCAGTAGCTTAGCAACTAATTTAGTTTTTAAAAGGTAAATGTAAATGTCAAAAATTAAAAGAAATAATTGTCGTTTAAATGCCTCGAAATTGTTAAAACGATGAACAAAAAAGAATAATTATTGCAAGATTGGTGGAAGGAATTTGCTAGTATCAAATATTATCAAATCTTTTTATATTTTGATTGAATATTAGGTGCGTTTGGTATCAAGGTGTAGTGTAGTGTAGTGTAGATAATTTTTCACTGAAAAGTGTAAAAAGTTCACCAAAAGTGTAAACTAAATGTACACTTGTAACAAACGGGCTAGTGTACATTCTGAGTAGATTGTACATGCGCATTACAAAATAAATTAATGACAGATTGGCTGAGTTCATTATTTCTAGTTTTTACAGTTTTTTTGGTCGTAAAAATGTTAAACTCACTGCCATATTTATCTTGTACCATTACATTTTGAAGCTCATTCATTTTTAAGAGACAAAAAATGTAAAAAATTGAGTACGAAAAAAGTATCAAATCTGTCAAAGCGATTTAGGTATTTAAGTTTAAAAAAAATTATTGATTTTTTAATTTTTTCTAATAATTTAACATAAATAATATTGAAAATCGAAAAGAAAAATTTTTTAAAAGCTATAGATAAATTACTAAAAATTAATTAAAATGTATAAAAATTTAAAAAATATCACGTGACTTCAAAACGCGCCAGGAATGTTTGTGACGTCGTTATGTTAAAATGTGTCTGCATTTGTTGGTATTTGTGTATATGTATTACACATACTATCAAAAATAATAAATTTTTAACTTGGTAACCATGGATACAAAGACCATAGATAACATAATGACGTCACACGCGTTCGGATTCTTTCGGCGCGTTATCGGAACTGAGTTTAAAAATTAATTTTTATTTAAATATAACTTTTTAATTAGTAAGCAAAAAAATTAAATAAAAACAGTTTTGCTATAAAACTTGATGTGGTCTTTCCATTAAAGTAAAAAAAAAAATTCATTTAAAAACCCAATTCAGACATATATCACGTGACCTACACTACACTACGTGCACCTGCTCAAAAGTCAGGACTAACAGTTGTTACACTTTTAGTCCCACACTGAAATAACAAACAGATCAGTTATTTTACACTTTTGTATAACAAACGTAATAGTGTAAAAAGTGCTTACACTTTTTACACTACACCTTGATACCAAACGCACCTAATATTGAGTAATTTGGATTGTATAATAAACAACTGAGGTGTTTTGATAATAATTTTTTATTGAATTTTTAGGATTTAACCTTATATGGTACATTTTTTATCAAAATCCAAATTATTACAATATGCAAAAATTAAAAAAACCGGTAACTAGATGATACAGGTGTAAACTTTTTTAAGTTCGCGACTGTACATATAGGTGTATTGGTTTTTCAAGGAACAAGTCTACATTTTTGTGCCTGGCTGAAGATTTTTTAAAAATCGTGAAATTAGTTCTCCCAAGTTGGACATTCGATTTTAGCCAAAAAATTAGGACGTCCTGTAAAAATCTAGACGTCTGGCAAGGCTGCCTCGCGATTTTCTATTTCGATAATTTAAGACTTAAAAATGTATTTATCTTTATTTATTGTAGATTATAGACGCGTCGACAACTTAAATCATTAGTGCTTTAATTACATCAAATAACATTTCACTTAAAACTAAATGACATCACAAAGCATCCATGAGTAAGGTGAGATTCGAACCCACGACAGCTTGCTCCAAATGCCAGCATGCTGACTATTACACCAAGCTGTCCTCAAGACATTAAATATGACGAACAAAGAAATAAGTCATAAATAACACCAAAACTGAAAATCTCATCAGGTAATATTTCGAAACTAAAAGACGTTAACGTTATACGAGTTTCCGGTACGCTGAAATAACAATCATTAATTGAAGAATATAAAAAATGCATGGTGTAATATTTGTCCATTTGTCCGTGCTTAGTTTTGAAGAGCTATCAAAACGGAATTACAGTGCAAATACGCTTGCAACCATACAAATGAAACATCAGCGCATCACAGACAGAAGCCAGTCACGTTCTAGTTTCGATCTATTCGCGGAAAAGCAGTCGGCGTCAATAGGACTGTGAGTGACTACGGAGGAACAGCGAAGCACATCGTGCAGAATGAAACGATCTTCACAAGAGTCTAGGGATCAAACCACGAGGAGCCCGAATATGTACGATTGCTCGCACGATGATGTCTTGGAATAAATCACTGGATCTTAACCCCGCGTACGTTTTCTGGGGAACTCTCCCGTTGCGAGAAATATTATTTTATTTAAGAAAGTTTGAATATAAACTGTGTTTATTAATCACTTTTAATAAACGATTTACAAAAACAACTGTAATTTTAACATCTATATTTTATACAATTTATTTATTGACTACCAACTGAAACTATTGAACATCATAACTTTTATTGTTGTTAGCAACTTACTATGTTAAGGTGGTAAATTTAAATTACAAAATTTATATATTATTCACAAGAAATGCTGCTCCTCCCCCCGAGAGGTTTCGTCTAAAAAATCAAAACCCAAAGTTCACCGCTAAGTTTGATTGTATGACAAAAAATAAATAAATAGAGACAATATAAAAAACCGGTCAAGTGCTAGTCGGACTCGCGTGGAGAGGGTTTCGTACTATTCCGTTTCCCGTGTGAATTTAAAGACTTAGGATTTTCATTTAGGTTTTCTTGTAAACTATGAGTGAGGCCCTATATTCCCTTTTTTTTTTTTCAAAATTTTAGGCTCAGTAGTTTCGGAGATTTTCGTATATTTTCTTTAATATCTTTTCAACTATGCACTTTAAAATTATAAAAAAATATATTTGCATTTCTCATAACGAGCCCTTTCATTTGATACGTCACGTGATGCACTTGACATTTTTTTTTTAATTTTCTAATTTGCCCCCCAAAATTTGAATTTCTTTATTTACGCTATACGTCCGTGGTTGGGTTACCTAACTCTATATATATATACAAAATTTCAACTTTTTTCGTCCAGTAAATTTAAAAGAGAGCTAGACTGTACTATTAAATCTTAGTTGTATTCGCAGTTAATGAATTTTATTCGAATAATTATTATAATTAAAAAAGATGTTAAATAATTCGGTGAAAATTATTGTGAGCACATGTAATTCTCAAGAGGATCCATAAAGAACTCAATACAACTCAAAACTTCATCTGTACAGCATCTCGGATCAACACCGTCATCATCTTCCTCTTCATCAGACCTCTATCGCAAGCTCACCATAGACTCCGCCACCAGCATGTCATCGTCTCCATCTTCATCTTTATCATTTTCTTCTCATCTATCGTTTCAACATCAAGACATTCAACTCTCACATATAGCAGTTTACGTTGAAGAGCTCAGTGACAACCTATCTCTCTCATAATCTATTTTTTTTTGTCAATAACGCATATAGCCTCGCTGCTGCGCGTTTTAGTTATATAAAAAAAAAAAAATTATTATAATTATTAAAATTAATTTTGTATGACAAATCCTTCTCACTGCTATATTTTATAATAAATATATTCGAATTCGATAGAATTATCACTAGGCACTTGGCAGAACATAATTGAATAAAATAAATACACAAACACTTGAAAAATTCTGCATTTATTAACACACAATTTATTAATAAATGTGTAGAATTTTTCAAGTGTTTGTGTATTTATTTTATAAATTATTCCATTCCATTCCATTCCATCGCATCGCGTGCCATTAAATTCCATTCCATTCCATTCTATAATAATACCTAACTGTACTGTGACTGTACCTACCTTTATGCAAAAGGTACCTACTTCGTGCTTGTTCGGTGCTCCTCATGGCTTGATTCCTAGACATTTCTATGGTCTTCGTCTAGCGCAACGTTCTCGCTCACCATTCGCCATTTCGCTAAACTAATAGACACCAGTCAGTACATCAATAACATATACAGTTTAAATCCACTTAGGTACAACTCTTTCATCTTCAAATGGAAAGAATTCTGAGGTAGTTCAAGATATATATATATATATATATTCGTTATCTGTACTAATATAATAAAGCTAAAGAGTTTGTGTGTATGCTTGTTTGTTTGTTTGAACGTGCTAATCTCAGGAATTACCAGTCCGATTTGAATTTTTTTTTTGTTAGATAGCACGTTTATTGAGGAAGGTTATAAGCTATTCGAGTTTTTTTTTATTCAACCCCAAATGGGGTAAAACGGGGGTGTAGGATTTTTTTACTATCTATACTAATATTATAAACTGTAGGCAAGTACTTGAAGCGAGAATAACGACAGGGAACTTCGCTTCGCAGGGGGAGAAGTTCTCGCAGGGAGGGATAATAAATCATAATTTTTTATCCCTGAAACTACTGAATCGATCCTAAAAATTCCATGAGTGATATAGGCTATATTTTATTTTGATAAATTTCTCACGGGGGGAAATAATTCCTGTGGGATAGTAACTCAGAAATTCTTTTGCATTTTAGCGTATAGGCGGAATCCTACTAATATTATAAACACCACCAGCCCGACTTCGCTTCACAGGGGAAGAATTTCTCGCGGGGGAGGAAATAATAAATCATAATTTCTTAGCACCCGGGCGAAGCCGGGCGGGACCGCTAATATTAAATATAAATTTTTAGTTTAGTATTGCTGTGTTTATACAATTTTAAGGTTTTTTATTGGAAAAGCAGCCATTATATTATTTTGTAATATTAGAAAAAATCATTTTTTATCAACCTATGTCTCTGTCGAGACTCGAACCCAAATCTACCACTATCACGGCGGATAGCTACTTTCGATACAGGTATACCGGTTTGTAATGTGTCATTTAACTGGCAGGCGTGCGGAAAGTGTTTAGTGCGGTAAGTAAACTGTTGCCATAGCATGCAACTTCTGTTTATTCGCTCTATCCGCCTGCGTGCGTCTGGCATATCTTACTCATAACCTTCACGGCATACTGTAAAAGTAAAGATAGCGATGCAAATAAGCTGTCAAAATTTTTTGAAAATGAAGTAAAAGTATTTTGTAGTGGGTATGACAAAAAATGCCATATATATCTCGTGCGTAATGGTATTATGACTCGTGTGACTGAAAAAACTCGATATCGCTCATTTTTACATACTGCCATCACTCGTCGTAATATAGCCCATTACACATCTAAATATACGATCTACTATTATTTCTAAATAAGCAAATTTTCCAATCAAATTTGAATTGGATTTATTTGACAAATTTGCTTATTTTGAAAAAATATCGTTTCAATTAATCAGTTATTTTTTGAGCAGGATCGATTTAAAATTCTACAATGCTTCTCTTATATGGAGAGACAAAAAGATTGTAGACTACAGACGCTCGTCAACTGAGGTACTTAGCGCTTTCTTTATGGAAGAATAAATGTAATGTGTATAGTCACAATCAAGCCATTATCAAACCCGATTTTCTGACAATGCGTTCTGCAACCCAGCCATCAGACGTCTTTAATTTTATACGATTTAATTGCAGATTTCGGAATTTAACTGTAGATGTAGTGAATTTTATTAGACGGTCGAGCGGAGCGCAAGAGTTATTGAGTCCTGGACGAGGCTTCGCACTACATTCAAAGACAGGCTGTTTATAAAAGATACCAGAATAAAAGAACCCATACACACGTTCATATTATGTGGAGGAAAATGGCAAAATTATTTCTCTTGCTAAAAGGCAAAACCGCTTATGCTTGAATTTACAGTATATTTTTCTATATCTTTAAATATATTTCTAACCGACTTAAAAAGTGGTTATAAATGAGGACTACCAGATTTTTTTCTACAATTTAATGGCGCCACTAGCAAGTGAGGTATTTGTCACTCAAATTCCGGTACTGTTTAAATTCATCATTTAACTGCTAAATCGCAGTTTTTAGGGTTCCTACCAGAGGAATCATACATTGTTGTGCCAGCGATGTCTGTCTGTTACAGGTTTCTAAATTCTAAACGAAATGAGATAGGGACTTAAAATTCATACATAATATGAATTACCGCGGCCCAAAAACGGAGAGAATAACAAAGTATTAAAAAGGTTTATTTAAGAGGGGCACCACACGTTCAAATGGGGGTCGAAAAAAAATTTTTTTGTACCTATTCTTGTAGAGTATATCGTTGAAAAGGGCCTTTTGAGTAGATTATGAATGTGTTTTTATTTTTATTTATTTTATCAAAATTGTAGGTTTTAGAGACCGTCAAAGTTGCAATTTTTACACCTATTTTGTTACCAGTCTATCTTAACAACGCCATTACCTATAAAGCTGTAATTCACGTCAAGTATCAATCATATCCTCTAGTAACTAGTTAATCAACAAATACTATGGTGTTTTTTGCGAAATTAAAAGGGGGTGATATAAAATGGAGAGATATAAATAATATTTTTATTAAAATAATTCCAACTTATTCTGATACATCCTATATACGTGGTATACAACATGAAGTTCGCGTGCTACTCTCTGCTTTATGTACGACGATAGAAGAGCCCTGCTTGCTGCCAGCAGAGGTCAGAGGGCACTGGGTCACATCGTCAATATACCAACTTTTATTCAGCTGCGTTGTACGCTGTAATTTTGAATTTGAATTTCGCGTAAATTCATCATACACTGAATTCATGTACTTGCGTTCTGCTACTGAAAGTCGTTAAGATTCATAAATATGATATGGTAAAGAATTCTACCCTGTCTAAATTATATATTTATTGGATTTAACTAGCATAGTTATTACATTTTGATTACAGTTTTTCAGTTTCAGATAACGAGAAATAATAGTTGGCAAAACCAAAAGTGCACATCCCTCTAAATTTTCCACTGTATGATAAAGAAATTGAAAAAAAGAAAAAAAAAATTGGAAAAAATTATTTAAAAAATTTTAAAAATTGAAAAAAAGATTTTAAAAAATATTAAAAAATTAAAAAAAAAAGAGTAGGTAATTAATGTTTACTCCCTTTGAATAGATAGTTACACTACGCAGCTGTACGATATAATATAGCTATTTCTACGACATAGGAAGTAAGTGTTAACCTACTAATTCTGTAATTTTTTTTAAACTATTAGCTGTCAAAAATAATAAAATTAAATTGTTTATCAAAATTAAACTATAGTGAACGCATTTTAGTAAATTTAAATAGGGTTCTAGTAACTAGTCTGATAGTAAACAAAGCGAATAAAATATAAACCAAATCGATTCGCCAAAAATTGCAATCTGTAGAGCTCGAACGTAAGTACAGACCAACTGACAACTGCAGTTCGCAATTTTCAGTTACAATTTTAGGAGTAATTATAAACTCGTATCAATAAAAAAATGGTTCCATTTTATAGAACAGAATCTCCCCTAAATCTCAACTAAAAAAAATGTCGATAAAAGTAAATAGAATGCCTAGTCGATAAATGTGTCGATTTTAAACTGTGATACGGAGACGGGCTAATGTACGTTTTTTATTTTCTACAGCATTTCATTTTCTAATGATGAGAAAAATAGGGTACGTTGTAATCGACGAGACTATAAATTTAAACCAAGTCATTTTATTTTGAACAGCGAGATATTATCAAAAACTCAGATTGATTATACCTCGACTTGAAGTTTCACGTTCACAATCTAGTTTAGACGATCTTGTTTGACACACCTACATACACTTTAATGTATCAGCACTTTAGAATACTCGAATACGTGACGCTAAATTAGTTGAAAATCATAAAATTTACTCACCAAAGCAAAAGACGGACGGTGAACAAGCTGATCGATTTTTCAGTCTGTAAATAAAAATTAAACTCTTAGAAAATTTTCAGTTTTATATTTCCAGATTAGCATTCGTATGATTGCTTTGCAGTACAAACTAGGTGCTTACATCGCGTCATGTTTGGTAGTTTATTATATTATAAGCTTATATGATTTACTTTTTAGCTTCTACCGACAGCGAAAAAGATTACTTTAATAAATAAAACAAACAAAACTGGCTAAGTTGTCCAACTTTATTTTTAATACAGACCGAAACGTAGTATTAAATATAAAGTTAGACAGCTATAGCCAGTTTTGTGTGTTTTATTTATTAAAGTAATCTTATGTGATTTAGTTTCGCTTTTCTATAAATATCTAAGGGTGAAAACTTGTAACGCATTTTTGACTTGAAACTTTGCAGCGGTATGTACTCGTAGTTGGGATGACAATACAATATTCTGATATCTAGGCTATGATAATATTTACATAATAAGCTGAAAACCTAGAAAAAATATTCCCCCAGGGGGAACATTGGAATGTAGTTGTTCTCTCGCAATTGCATTCCAATGTTCTTTGGGAATTGGCGTTCCCACGAGCCCGAGCTCGCAACAGTCGGTTTGTGTATGCCGGGCTGGCAGATTCTAATACACAAATGGATTATTAATTGTTGTGTTGAAGACGCTAATGACCTGAGTTTTCGACGCGTCTATAATCTACAATAATAATAATAATAAAAATATAATGTGGTGGAAGTTCCGGTGTTTGTGGTGGGAGAACGTGTCTCCTGTGATTTTTACAAGTTTTTTCAAATAATAATAATAATGATTTCCTTTATTTATTTGTGCCAATTACAGTGTAGACAGCGTCAGAAAAAACACAGTATACCGGGTGTGGCTTGAAAAAGTAACATAAGAAAAATAGTACAGTGAATTTTAGACAGAATCCGAGAATGCTATGAACCTAGTTTAGGAAATCGTTGAGGTATACATTTCAAAAGTCAGAATAAAAATTCAAGTATTTGATTTTATACATTAGAAGTAAAAAACAAACAAAATGACAACGTTTTCAGTACAAAATTGTCCAAGCAACGGTCTATATATTTGCATTAGATCTTATTTCAGCCGTTTAAAACTATTATTTATCTATTAGATCTTATGGCCCACTACAAAGTTATAAATGTTCTCAATGTTAGTTTCCCTATATGTTACCTTTTCGAAGCCACACACGGTATAGTAATGACTAAAAATTTAAAAATAAAATAGGATTATTTTTTAAATACAAGCTTTTTAAGCGTTGGTCGTAACTATAATAAACTATCATAGAGTTGTAAGACGCACAAGCTTCTATAATTGTGAACCTAAATTAAATATTTTCTTTCTTTCCAGTACATTTTAAGAAAGACTTGTTTAAAAAAAATGGGTGTGTGCTTATGACCACACGACAGAAGTAAATACTTCAGATTTTCTAATTTTTGGTGTCATCTATTATACCTAGCGCATTTATGAACTAAAAATAATTTATTACTAAAATACCAAAATTGTATTTTTAATTAATTCCACCTAGGTTTCAAAAAAATTATATAATTATTGTCAAAAAAAAATAACAAAAATTAAAATATATATAAATAAAATATCATATAGAATTTAGAAAAAAAATACGTCAAAAATTCTACGATGCCATGTTTCCGAACTCAGGGCCGTATGCATAGAACGCAAACACGCTGCTAACTGAGCTATTGACACAGCAGTATACTTCGCCGTTTTTATGATATAAGTATGTCAGCTGGGTTGCGAATTCTTACGCAAAATTACGAACGCATCACATTTTTTCAGTGCCCAGGCAAAGAGTGCCTAACACACCTAAGGAAGTTTTCACTTTAAAAATATGTTTTTATTAACTTCCCACTGGAAGTTATTGTAATGGGTCCGAAAATCGAAATCAAAAAGGAAAAAAAAAATTGTTTCAAGGTCACTACACTATTTTTACACTACTTTTAGAAATATGTCTGTGTGTGTGTGTACGTACGTACGTACGTATGTGTCCATTTCTTTCTAAGACGAAATCTCGAGAATGAAAAATGATATCGACTACGTTAGGGAGCCAATCGACGCGTATTAACGTAAATATGATCTGAAAGAAATTTTTTCAAAATCGGTTCAGCCGTTCTTTTTTCTTAACCAAATAACCTCCAAAAAAGTAGATTTTACACAATATCTCGCGAATAAAAAATTATATTGACTTCGTAAGGGTGTCAATCGAGGAATGTTAACGTCATTTTGATCCGACATAAATTTTATAAAAATCGGTTCAGCCGTTTTTTTTTTTGTTTTTTTAATTATTGATGTTTTAATGATTAAAATGATTACTTTTCTGTGTAATATCTAATTTAATTATTATTATTAAATATTTATCAAACTGGGAAGTTCGTCGTGTGGACCTCAAGGGTCGCACTTTAGTCCTAATAAACGACCCACCTTACGGCTTGTTTATTTTATTTCAATACGTTTTTGCATTATATAACGTGCCGCTGTCTGTTTTGATATAACAGTGCAGATATAACGGTAACGTACCAAGCTAAGGTATCTAGGATACTAAAAACTGTCATAATTCATCTAATTTACAGCGTATAATATGTAATCAAATCTTATTGACAATAATTCAGGTTCGTGATATTGAATTTATATAATAAACTCGTTATAACACTAAATTTGAGGTTTTTTTCACCTGAATTACTATTATATCATTTTTCTAATGTTAAAAAAAACTTTTTAATATAGAGATGTGGTGATCCGTAGATAATGTTTGAAATTAAGAGAGGAAGTCTCTGTGGCAAAGGATCAAATAAATTGCAATACTGTTGATTAAAATTGCATTTCTTTGCTTACGTTTCGGTGTTCTGAAGATGGTGTAAAGAGCACCGAAACGTAAGCAAATAAATGCAATTTTAATCAACAGTATTGCAATTTATTTGATCCTTTGCCACACCTAATTTCATATATCACTTTTCTATTATTTTATAATAATTACCCCACCCACGCTTTTTGACAACACGCACGATCTCTATTGTGTGTTATCTAAAAGTTTCAACTGTGAACATCAAAACTTCAAGTTAAATTCCAGGACATGGATAAACGACTAACCGTTTAAGCTTTTTTACGCGGAGTAAATAAATCGTACCTCATTCATTTTCCTCCAACATCACCGCACGTTATAATATTTCGTAGCGAGTTTTTATCTGCAAAAAGTATCAATTTCACGCAACACTTCGCTCATCATTTGCGGACTATCAAAAAAATATAAACGTGCTCGTGGCGTCATAATATGGGGTGCGTAGATATCACTCTCTTCACTTAGGTTTTATGATTCTGACCTCCGCAATTGCATTACAGAGATACGTGTAAACCAAGTACATGTGGGTGGTAGTTCATGACCACGGTCGTATAGACAGGTCTTAGACACTACGATAGAGTGGGGTTAACCCTTACTGAAATAAATTTATAAAAATATATGAGCACTGTGGTTGGAATAAAAACAAAAATAAAGATAGTTACTTCTTACCACAACAGTTTTATTGATGGATGTACATTTCGAAAGCTATACTTTCATCTTCAGCAAACACTATTCATGTATAGGGGAGGAGGGGGCTAGTTGTCACAAGTACTAGTTGTCTCAAGTATTGAAACTCCATCTTGCGGTGTAATAACGAACTACATGAATATGGTCGATAAACCAGTATGTTAGAAGGGGACACCACAGAAAGTTTAAATGATTTTCGACAGTTATTGTGTATGTGAGAAATCTTTCTTCAAAACTGATATAGCTAAGTAAATTTTTAGAAAATGGTAAATCATCATTTATCTTATTTTAACAAAGTCATCCAAACATGACAATGGTATAGTCGTGTAAACAACATTATGCACTACTGAAATATAAGATGATTTTTAGGTTATCTTTTGCCATGTTTTGTAGTTTCACCTCAAAATAAATTATTAGCATCGGGGGCTAGTTGTCACAATGAACAAAAATGGGTGCAGTGCACAAACTGTCGATTGTGGGCTCATGATAAGTGTGCTGGTGACAATGTGCTGTTCTATTTATGTATTAATTGTAATTCGGACGATGATTATAAATCCTACAACTACGATTTTGATTTTTTGATTTTACTTTTGTTTTGTTTACATTTTTTCTTTTCAGAATTCAATTCAATTCCTAGAGCTATGTTTTTAACGCTATATTTTCTAATTATCTTTGTTTGTTGTTTATTTTTAATTATATCTTTGTTTTTGTACGGTTTAACAAATGAGACAACTAGCCCCCTTGTCGGGGTAAGTTGTCACACATGCATCGCCTATAAAAAATGTGAATTAAAATTTCTTATTAATGTTTAGTCAACTTTTGTATACAAAATATTGTAAAAGAATGTTACTTCATTTCAATAAAAATTGGAGACTTTATTAAATCCAATAATACCAAAAATATTCCACCTAAAATCAAAATTGTGACAACTAGCCCCCTCCTCCCCTAGTGTTTGCTGAAGATGAAAGCATAGCTTTCGAAATGTACATCCATCAATAAAACTATTGTGGTAAGAAGTAACTATCTTTATTTTTGTTTTTAAAATAAATTTGTTTTGCCATAGTACCAACTTTAAAATAACTACTTTACATGCATGTATATCGGCCTGTAATGGATCATTTAATAAGCAGGCGTGCTGAAAGTGTTTTCAAACACACTAGTGTGGTACGTAAAATTCAATAGTAATTTTATGTAAATTCAATAGTAATGTAACAAATAAATAAAGAAAAAATCAAATATTTCATAATCTCCTAGCTATGGTCTCGAACCCTCATACCTTGTAGAAATAATATGGCTTGACGCCTTTATCTGCACAGCTAATGACTGCCTTGATAAAAACAGCTTAGAAGTCATGTACAATATACATGACTGAAATACGACGCAACACCTACTGCATACGTGCCTATAACAAGTGAAGTTGTCTATAGTGTGATGTTATTATGAACTGTCAAAATTTTTGAATATGAAGTGAAAAGCAGCTATTTTATAGTGGGTATGGCAAAAAATACCATATTGTATGTCCCGTGCGTAATGATATAATGACTCGTGTGACTGTTAAAACACGCTGTGCTCGTTTTAACATAATGTCACTAACTCGTCAGTAATTTACACCATTACGCATCTAGATATACAATCTACTATTAGTTCATGAGAGCGGCGTTGCGATCAGAAAAGCAAATATCATTCATAAAAAAACAAGTAATCTTTTATCTCTTTTCAATAAAATTTGTTTTACTTTGCCTTCCTGATTGCAATGCCACTATCATGAACTAAAATTTTGACTTCAATAAGCGACTTACCTCCATCATTGCTAACCATGTTACAGTGTAGACCTGTCTATACGGCCGTGAAGTTTATAACTGACTCTCGTACAAATTGAACGAATCATACAGGTGAACTAGGGATAACGACTAGCGATCAAGTTATCCAGGTCAGAGCGATCAGGATTTGGTATTTCCAAATACCGAAAAGTATTTAAATACCAAAATGTATTCAAATATCAAGAAGCATTTAAATTTCAAAAAGATTTAAAGTATAGGTACTAACATTTTAAATGTTTTCTGAATGATATACTTTTGCAAATACTTAGTATTCAGTATTTGAAAGAGTACCATAAAAAGCACTTTAAAAACTCTTTAGTATTTCAGATACTAACAAAAATAAAGATAGTTACTTCTTACCACAACAGTTTTATTGATGGATGTACATTTCGAAAGCTATGCTTTCATCTTCAGCAAACACTATACATTGATGTATAGTGTTTGCTGAAGATGAAAGCATAGCTTTCGAAATGTACATTCATCAAGAAAACTGTTGTGGTAAGAAGTAACTATCTTTATTTTTGTTTTTATTCCAACCACAGTGCTCATATATTTTTATTTCAGATACTGTATAAAGTATGAATTTAAAAAAAAATTGAAATATTTAAAATACAAAAAAATATACAATAAAGTACAGACATCAAAATAAAATACTTTCACGTAGAAGTAATTTAAATATTTTTGGCAATGAATATTTAAGGTAGTACTTCCACAGCCTAGTATTATTTCGTATTTCGTCTATGTAACTATAATATCCCATTACATATTTTGCATATCACACACTGTTTTTGATTTTTAGAAATGTATTTCAATAAATTATTGCATTTCAACGAATTATTTCAAAAATGCATGCGTATATCCTATTGTCAGTACACTATAAGAAGAAATTCACTCAACCCTGATGCGTTATGACACAGGTATACCTACCAACCGATCGATGATTCTGTCATTTGTGCAGCCGGCGCATGTGATATATAACATAACCTCACATTGTACCTCTATCTATATGCTGTGGGAGTAGGTACCTACAGCAATATGGCGATGTGTCGTCTGAACTTGTGAAACCGCAGTCAACGCTCACTCTGTGTATTAAAGGGTCATTAAGCCCTATCTATATGTATATGACTTATGGCCCGATGGTTTGTACTTGCAAACTTACAGCAGACACCTTTTATAAATACCGATCAAAAAAGCCGTGGTCGTTTATTAGGACTAAAGTGCGACCCTTGAGGTCCACACGACGAACTTCCCAGTTTGATAAATATTTAATAATAATAATTAAATTAGATATTACACAGAAAAGTAATCATTTTAATCATTAAAACATAATTATTATTTATTTTTAACAATAATTAAAAAAAAAAAAACGGCTGAACCGATTTTTATAAAATTTATATCGGATCAAAATGACGTTACCACGCCTCGGTTGACACCCTTACGAAGTCGATATAACTTTTTATTCGCGAGATATTGTGCAAAATCTACTTTTTTGGAGTCTATTTGGTTAAGAAAAAAGAACGGCTGAACCGATTTTGAAAAAATTTCTTTCAGATCATATTTACGTTAATACGCGTCGATTGGCACTCTAACGTAGTCGATACCATTTTTAATTCTCGAGATTTCGTCTTAGAAAGAAATGGACACATACGTACGTACACACACATACACACACACAAACATCTTTCTAAAAATAGTGTAGTTACCTTGAAACATAAAAATTTGTTATACATTTTGATTTCGATTTTCGGACCCATTACAATAACTTCCAATGGGAAGTTAACTAGCACACACAACTTTGTTATTTTAAGTAGCAGCCTGTATTTTTTTCGACGAAAAAGGACCCCATTTTGAGCATCTGTTGTATAAAAAAGTACTAAAATATCTGAGGTCAAAGTTGGAGAATATTACCACTTAATTAAGAGATGGGCACATGAGAAACGTAATATAGATGGCGGTATGTATATAGCCTCCTAAGTCATTGGTTTACATAGAAAGACGCGCGAGAAATCAAGTTTTTTCCCTTCTGATAGCATGCAACTTTATTTTATTTATTGTGGATTATAGACGCGTCGACAACTTAGGTCATTAGCGTCTTAAATACAACAAATATTATAATATATCACTTAAAAACTAAATTACATCACAAAACATCCATGAGCAGAGGTGGGATTCGAACCCACGACAGTCTAATTCAGAGGCCGCGACGCTACCAACTGAGCCATACTGTCCTCCAGCATGCAACTACTGTTTAGTTCTTTTCAATTCCGGTTCTTTGAAAATACAAAACTTCTAAATTTGAACATTGGTAAACACAGCACAGCGGCATCGTCAGTGAATTTAATACTTTGAATAAACTTATTCTGTATACACACTACTATGAACTGACTACCCACAGAACCAAGGTGGTTATATAGCTGATGCCCCTAGCGGTCAAATTTGGCAGTGTCCATCTCCATTTCCATCGCATGAGCAATGATCTATTTTCCTGAGAGTCGTTCTTTCAATTATCCACGAGAGGCAGCACTTGTGGTAGATACAAACATTATTTATTTCCCATTAGTGTCGTGTCATTTTAGTGGTATAACTTCATTATTTAATAAATAAATAAATAATTAATTTAATAATAATAATTAACTTCCCATTGGAAGTTATTGTAATGGGTCCGAAAATCGAAATCAAAAAGGAAAAAAAATTTTTATGTTTCAAGGTCACTACACTATTTTTACACTACTTTTAGAAAGATGTCTGTGTGTGTGTGTGTGTGTGTGTGTGTGTACGTATGTACGTACGTACGTATGTATGTGTCCATTTCTTTCTAAGACGAAATCTCGAGAACGAAAAATGATATCGACTACGTTGGGGTGCCAATCGACGCGTATTAACGTAAATATGATCTGAAAGGAATTTTTTTAAAATCGGTTCAGCCGTTCTTTTTTCTTAACCAAATAACCTCCAAAAAAGTAGATTTTACACAATATCTCGCGAATAAAAAATTATATCGACTTCGTAAGGGTGTCAATCGAGGCGTGTTAACGTCATTTTGATCCGACATAAATTTTATAAAAATCGGTTCATCCGTTTTTTTTTTTTTTTTTTTTTTAATTATTGATGTTTTAATGATTAAAATGATTACTTTTCTGTGTAATATCTAATTTAATTATTATTATTAAATATTTATCAAACTGGGAAGTTCGTCGTGTGGACCTCAAGGGTCGCACTTTAGTCCTAATAAACGACCCACCTCACGGCTTGTTTAATAATTAAGTTATACCACTAAACTGACACGACACAATGGGGAATAAATAATGTTTGTACCTACCACAAGTGCTGCCTCTCGTGGATAATTAAAAAAACTATTCTAAGGAAAATGGGTCATTGGATCTTGAAGCTGTTTCGTTGTTGATTACCTATATGGCAATTTCTCCAAATTTGACCTCAAATATTTCAGAAACCTTCACTTCAGTCTGGTACATTTTTAAAAATAATTAAGAGCACTGTGGTTGTTTATCAATAAAAAATGTAACAGTTTAGTCACTTCTACCACAACTTTTATTATATTGGTGAATGTACATTTCAAGAGCTAAGCTCCCATCTTCAGCACATACTAAACTAAGTATGTGCTGAAGAAGGGAGCTTAGCTCTTGAAATGTACATTCATCAATATAATAAAAGTTGTGGTAGAAGTGACTAAACTGTTACCTTTTTTATTGGTACATTTTTATTTAAATGAGGTGTTCTTTTTATGAATCCGTCGAAAAAATATACAGGGTGCTACTTAAAATAACAAAGTTGTGTGTGTCGACACCTATCTTAAGTTTCCCTATCGATTATCTAACCCTTCAAACTTTCCAATTTCTAACTCAAAAATGAAAACAATGAAAGTTTTCGCATGGACACCCGGTATGCATTTACTTACGAGCTTTTGCCCGCGATTCCGTCCGCGTGGATAAGTTTCTTCTTCCCTAAGGAACTGGTTGGAATTTCGGGATAATAGTAAGTTTGGCTTTTGTACGTTAGTAGGGTTTTACAAAGAGATTGAATATGAAAGTGAGTAGGTAAGTTGAACTTCACATAATATAAGTTAGTAAGGTACCTTCGAAATCTCCAGCTGATGAAACAGCTGCAGTCTAATCTAAAATATGAAGTAATCTTTGGTTTAAGATCGGCGGTAAAAGCACGAAACGCCGATTAAAATTGCAGATAAAATATGAAAGTGCTATAATTCTGCATCTATAAAATGTATATTACCTCATGCGTATCGTTAACTTACTCGGAGTCGACCATGTGCGTCTTCGTATGCACAGCCAAGCATTAAAACTGATAAAATTCCAAAAAACGTATACCTATTCTATATAAAATTAAAAAAAACTCGGGTCGCAGTGCCAAACTCTGCCGACAAAAAAGTGTATTTTGCTCATACATGCGTTGTGGTTTTATTTTGTAAAAAATAAAAAATTAACCCCTTATTACATCCCTTAAAATAATTGATTTTTATAAATTTCAATATTCGACATGTGGTTAGCGTAGCGGCCTTTGGATCACACTGTCGTGGGTTCGAATCCCGCCTCCGCTCATGGATGTTCTGTGATGTCATTTAGTTTTAAATGAGTTGTTATTTAATGTAAACAAGACGCTAATGACCTAAGTTGTCGACGCGTCTATAATTTACAATAAATAAATAAATAAATATTCGACATGGATTTTATCGTAAGTAATTCACTATCTGCAAACTAATGTTTCCCTGTCGGACCGATTTTATTAAAATTTTAGCGACACATTAATCTTTACTGAAGGGTTAAATTTTTATTTTGGAACAATTCCGATAATTTTTTTGGTATTTTTGGGCCCCTAAACAGTTTTAACTCTTAAAAACAACCCTTTGAATCGTCCGATAGGGCCCATTTAAATAGGTTCCGTGCAGACCGACACCAATACAGACAGACAAAAACTCTGTAAGCAAGTTTTCTCGTCTAGACGTCATATCAAAAAAAAATGTGAGCCGTCGTGGGACGCCTGGCAGATGTGAAACATTTTCATAGCTCTCCTCCTGCGAAGATAATTAGTGAAAGAATTTTTGGAATCGGTTCAGTAGTTCCAGAGATAAAAATTTATTATTTACCCCCCCCCCCATTAATTAGCCCCCGCACTCCGCGAGAAACTCTGTCTGCGAATGTATTGAAACAGCAATACACAGATAGTCACACACATACGTTTAACATAGCGACTGTGTAACAGTATAGTGCGGGAAGACGCGACGTAATATCAGGAAGACGCGACGTAACAATCAAACGATTTTATATCCGCGCGATAAGAAGTTTCACATCAAAAAACCCGCAAAATACGGCTCCAACCCCCCGCTTAAATTAGTATTTTTGGCTATGTCCCAGATAAGTATAATTACGGTCCAAAAACATGCTACTATTTTTCATTGAATTGTATGGACGTTATAATCTCTACATAGTATAAAATGAAGTCGCTTTTCACGTCTGTCTGTCTGTTTAGCCGCTAACTCCTCCTAAACCACGCAACGGATTTTGATGCGGTTTTCACCATCACTTAGATAATTTTTCACGGAAGGTATGTATTATAGCGAACGAGCGAAGCGAGTGAGTAATGTAATTCCTAAACCACGCAACGGATTTTGATGCGGTTGTCACCATCAGTTAGACAATTTTTCACGGAAGGTTTATATCTAAAGCGAGCGAGCGAAGCGAGTAAGTAATGTAATTCCTAAACCACGCAACGGATTTTGATGCGGTTGTCACCATCAGTTAGATATTTTTTCACGGAAGGTTTATATACATAGCGAACGAGCGAAGCGAGTGAGTAATGTAATTATAATATTCAATCGAACAAACGAAACGAGTGAGTAGTGTATTGCACCCGGGTTTTCTTAGCACCCGGGCGAAGCCGGACAGGGCCGCTAGTGTCTAATAATTTATTTGTAGTACCTATATTTGAAATTAAACGGTACGAAGCATAGTTTTATAATAAGCTATTGTCGTTTTAGATTTATTGCCTTTAAATTGATAATTGATTTTATCATCTCTAATTGATATAAATTATGACTCATTCATACTCAGGAGTATCTCGCGTTAACAAGGCGGTACTCATAAACTGTACAACACGCACCGTTCGCTCACTTACTTCGCTGTTTTAATAGGCGTGGTTTCGTAGGTAATTTTTATGAAACATGAATTAATGTCATCTAAAAACATAGTGACCCATTTTTAAATTGTTAATTCAGCGAACTGTTTACCTCGGTGTTTACATTTTTTATGTGTATCTTTTATTAACACTCGACCGGTCGCGTCAATTTTCATAACATGATCGGTCGCGCTGTGTATTATTTACACCTCGCGTTTTGTTTTCTGCTTTCATTCCTTTTGACGGCTTCATAACTTTGTTTTCTTACATTACTTTTCAGAAAATAGGATAAAATAGGCAACAATTAGGGACAAAACGAGTTTTTAGTGTATTTGCCATATGGCACATACACTATTGGCGTCGGTCGGATGGCGGGACCTAGGGGTCGGACCAAAATTTCTCGACGTTTCATAGCCTCCTGAACACTTTGGCACCATTTTTGGAAATGTTTATATATATATGTATATATATATTTATATATATATATATATATATATATATATATATATATATATATATATATATATATATGTGTGTGTGTGTGTTCGCGGCATAACTCTCGAAAGACTTAATTGATTTGAACGAAATTTGGTACACACGTTGGAATCTATCACCGCACGGAACCTATTTAAAATGGGCCCAATCGGACTATTTTAAGGGTAGTTTTTAGGGGTTGAAAAAAGTTTTTGGGCCCGAAAATACCGAAAAAAATTTCAGAATTGTTTCAAAATTGAAATTTAACCTTTTAGTAAAGATCAAAATGTGCTGCTAAAATTTTAATAAAATCGGCCCGATAGGACCGGACTTACAAATTTTATGAAAACACTAGTTTTGCGGATAGTGATTTACTTACTGAAGGGTGTATTTAATTTGGTACAGAGGTTGCAATGATAATAATATTGAAATTAAGAAAAAAATATTATTTTAAGGGATGTATTAAGGGGTTGAATTTTTTATTTTGTCCAAAAACAAACTTAAGTTCACGTATTAAAGCCACAAGGCCTGTATTAGCAAATACACTATATTGTCGACAGGGTTTTGGCACTGCGACCCGAGTTTTTATCAATTATTATTGCACTTTATAATGATTATTATTAAGGTAAAACAATCTGTTTTCAAACGGTTGTATGTAGCTTGACCCCGTATATTTATTTATTTGTTTCAAATCTTGCGATCGATTGTTCACCCACTTCCCGTGATCCGATTGAATTGAAATTTTGCACACATGTGTAGTTTCGGTGACAATACAATATTATGGTAAGTAGCTGACCGGCCCGACTTTCGTCCGGGTGTATATCGTACTTTTGAATTTTCACCCACTTCCCGTGATCCGATTGAGTTGAAATTTTGCACACATGTGTAGCTCCGGTGACAATACAATATTATGGTAACTAGCTGACCGACCCGGCTCCCGTCCGGGTGCAAATCTCATTTTTGAATTTTCACAGGCAAAAGGTCTTGCTCCAGTAACTAAGCAAATAAAGCACACTAAAAAATTAAAAATAAAAATAGGTAAAAAAACTTTAACAGTTTTATAAATGTACTAAAAAAAAAATAATATTTAATTTAGGTTCATAAGTATAAAAGCGTGGCTCGTAAACTTATTATAATTTATTACAGTCACGACCCATAGCAATTGCTATGGTTAGTAATTAATATTAAATATCTGGGTGCCGAGCTTTGCTCGGATGAGTTCAAAAAAATAGTACTTGTATGCTGTGAGATATTATTTTCTCAAAATATTATTCCGAAACGAATTTATTTCTGAAACATAATTTAAATAATTGTTTCTGTTAAATATTTTAAATACCTATGTGTATTTTTAAGCGTAAAAACTAAGTATCAACTTGAATCAAGCATTTTTTCCTGTAAATATTACTTAGGTCGCCATTTTCAAATCTACCGCCGTTATTGTTTTGTTGACTGAAGAGCTCGCAAAAACCGATTTTCATAGATTGAATATCTTGTAAAAATGTTCGAATCAGATGAAATTCTGCTTGCCCGTTGCCGTTTCAATAATCCATTTTTAAACATTGATACCAAATATCAACTTTATCGAAGTACTTTTTCTCTGTGATGTCATCTTAGCAACTTTCAGTAAATTTCAAATATTTTTTTTGCATAGAAGGTACCTACTGAAAAACTCACAAAAATCGATTTTCGAAGAAATAGAATTCATATTATATCTTTTAATAACAAACGACGTCAGACTATAAACCTGCAGCGCAAAACTTTTTTGCATGCATCTTCACCATAGTTTTTAAAAATCGATGTGTTTTGATATACTGCATGCCTGCGTCGCTAGAAGTGCGGCCCTTCGGGCCGCCGTGCAAATTTTTAAACAAAACTTTTTTGTATGTATCTTAACAATAGTTTTCAAAAATCGATGTGTTTTTACACAGACTCGCGGTGCCAGAAGTGCGGCCCTTCGGGCCGCCTATTTGTCATTATTTACATATTGTGCAAGACACTTCTTATATTAGTGTTCATTTACAGTTTTAACCCTTGTGATATATTATACAAAATCTATGTAGAAATAGGCTTCGAATCGATCTGACAATTGACCGAGTTATAAATAAAAAAATTCTTTTTTTTAATTGCTCCCCCTGGGACCAAGATTCCTACCTAGATCGATTTCTCGCCCCGAAAAATCCCCATTCTGTAAATTTCATCAAAATCGTTATTCTTTTTTGAGAAAAAAAAGTCTAGGTAAGATTATACGTCATACTATATTTAACGTACATAATATACATATTTTATATAGGTAATATAAAAATAACATACTTAGGTATCTATTTATTTAAATATTAGTTAAAACTACTTACATAATTACGTTTAGTTTTTATTTCTGTTATTCTTTACTATACAAATAGTTCACGGATTATTTTAAAATAAGTTAAAAATTCTGTCAGAGTATTTTGACATATAAATAATGAAAGTAGTTTGTTTTCTCCAAAGCCTACTCACGATATTACAATGTTTTGACAGGTCAAAAAACCGTTTTTAAAAATGATAAAATCGATAGGAAAACGAATTTTTCCAGGGATGAGACCTAGCTAAATCGATTTTTTGCCCCCCGAAACCCCTTTTCGGTAAATTTGATCAAAATCGTTAGAGCCGTTTTCGAGAAAATATTTATATAGATACATAGAAACATATATATATACAAGATTTACTCGTTTAATAATATAGGGGGATTTTCATAAATATTGTTATTTTTATGTACTTGAAAAAGTCTAAATATATAGACGAAACGTCGTACATTTAATTAAATAAATCCAATATTTTGTCCACTATCCTGCGATTTTTCTTAATTTTATTATTATTTTTATCTTTTTAGTACATTTATAAAACCGTTTAACTTAGAAGTTTTTTTACCTATTTTTATATTATTTGTTGTCCACATACCTGCGAATTTACTAAGAATATTATACCATAAAATATAACCTTAAATTAAAATAAACAAAACAGTAATGATTTTTAAGTTTTCTTGGTTCTTCAAGTGAAGATTTTGACGTGGAAAACGTCTAATGTCTCATAGCAGGGTGGCATTTTAGAAATATTAGATAAACGGAAATAGTCGACAGTGCAGGTTGACATGTGAAACAAAACACAGTATGTATTTCTATTACTTCTATCGACAGATGCAAACGCCAAGCCGAGATTTGAATCCCGAAGGCTTTTAATTTTTTTTTTTATAATGAAAATATATAGGTATTGGCTAACAAATTGAAATATAAAAAGAATGTGTGTGTACTTATGTACGCACGTCAGAAGTTATACTTCTTTTACGTAACAAAACAAAAATAACTCCAAAAAGGCGATAAAATAATAAAATAAAGATATTAAATAAATTAATTTAATTTTATCAATTATTAATTTATTAAATATATTTATTTATTATATTTATTAAAAAAGGCATGTTTGTGTTGAGATTTTAACCCGGGACCTATTGCGTATGACGCGACGGCGCTACCGTTTTGCCACGGTACGTCTTTCGTAGCTGTGCTATATAATAGGCTATTATAATCATGAAAAATAATAGTATAAACAGTATCTACAGATGTTGGAGTACGAACTCATATTTAACGAAAGCGGCATAAATGAGCGTTTGTATAGCAAATACTTTTATTAATGTTATTCAAAACTGAAAACGCTCTTGTCACATTGCGACTGGTGTAACGACTCTATTTACTAACGACTAACTTCATCATGTTACTTTCGACTAGTTTCATGGTGTTAAATAGTAAAAATTCACTCTCATTATTTTTCCATAACGCGCCAAAAGAAGTATAACTTCAAAAATTAGATTACAATTATTTTATTTATTATACTTTAAGAACACCTAATTTTATAAGATAAATAGAAGTGGATGTATTCCTTTCCATTACAACGAATACAAATTATTATTTGTGTTTAACGGTATTCACGCGTTTGTCTGTACCTACGCGCGATACAGTCATACCCATTTTTTACAACGCGACCGGTCCAGTGTTAACAACACTGAAGCTCTAATTTGTATGTACAGTACAAATCAAATACAGTAGTAATTTTATCATCTGCTATAGCGTTGTATGAAAATGAATTTAGGTGCGTCAGTGTCAACTTAAGGCTATGAAATTCATAAAAAGAGTAGGTATTGTAGAATTCTATCTAAGTGAATCCTGTTCAATGTTTTTTGAAAATTTATTTAACAAACTTTTTTATAAAAATTCTTGAAAACAACATTTTTTACACATTTTAGTCAAAAATTTTGAAAACCGATTTTCTTTTAGTAGATCTATTATTTATTTTTCTGTTAGTACAGTTTAATGTTCTACATAATAAAAAAACATCGTGATTAAAATGTACGATAAACCGGCCATTAGTTTTCTTTTAAAATGATGTGGTGGAAGAGCAGGTACGGATAACGGTGGGAGGTCGGGCATATATAATAATTTTAATCGTGAAAAATAAATCGCTGAGTGGTCCACGTAAAACAGCGTTTCATAAACTGGGGCCCGTAAGTATAACCGAGGAGATCCGCGGACTCATCTCTGGTGTACAGTATGAACGCCGTCCGACAAGCAGTAATATATTATTTATACTACAAACTACAGAAGTGAAACTTTACTTACGCAAAATATACATCTAAATGCTGTTAATTGACATTTACTGAATAATACATGATTTGTTTTTCGTCGCCGTGGTTAACATCGTTGCAGTTTTTCATCAGATGAAAATAGATTATAGACGCTCAACAGCTGAAGTCTATGTGTGTGTATTAGAAATCTGCCAGTCGGCATACACAAACCGACTGGTACGAGCTCGTGTTCCTGGAAGCGCTAATTCCCAAAAAACATTGGAATGTAATCTACATTCCAATGTTTCACCTGAGGGGTTCATCAGATGAATCCAATTCATTCTACCGCGCGTAAAAAAGTTTCACTTCAAATAAATAAATAAATCACTTACTTACTCTTGATTTATATTAATTCCGTGACAATTTTGTTTATCTCTAATGGATCCGTAGTCGTAAAAGTTTAAGAAACGCTGTACTAGAAGATAAATATTTTGTTTCAGTTTTTCGTTTGAAATTACGATCATGTTCTTCACAATAAATAACACATCAACTTTCGCGTTGGAATGGTACAATATATTATTCATGAAATTGCGAACGTAGTTACATAAACGCCGGATTCAATTGAATGAAAATTGCCAAAAATGTGCTATATATATTTATATAACAACTCACCATCTTTTCATAGCTTCTTCGATCGAAAAATAACTTATATCTTACCACGCAAACCGATTTAAAGATTTATCGAATTACACAATTTACAAACTTAAAAAATCTATAGAAATGTATTTCTTAATTATTTTTAATAAGAAACAGGCCTGTTTGTGTGTGTGTGTGGTGTGTGTGTGTGTGGTGTGTGTGTGTGTGTGTGTGTGCATGTCACGCGATTTTGTAAAGTCAAAATGTCGATTTAGAATTTTTTTGTTTGATTTCTCTAAAAATATTCCAATTTGTCGCACTGATGGTTATAAGATACGAAAATAAAGATTTAAAAAAAATATTTGTAAAAAAAACTTTTTAGAGACAAGCTTTTATTGAAATGTACTAAAAAGGAAAAAAAATATTGAATAATTTTGGTTCATAATTATGAATCAAAATTATTAAATATTATTTTTTCCTTTTTAGTAAGTACATTTCAATAAAAGCTTGTCTCTAAAAAGATTTTTTTTACTAATATTTTATTTTGTTCAAAATTTCAAAATTTTATCCCCTTTTGATCCCCCTCGGGGTTGAATTTCGAGAAATACCTTCTTAGTGGATACATACGTCAGAAAAGGAATCTACTGTCCCAAGTTTCTAGCTTCAGCGATTTGGCCTGGGCGTTGATTAGTCAAAAAAACCCTACACTCTCGTTTGAACCCCTTAGGGGTTGAATTTAATTCTAATAAAAACGATTTATTCATGTATTGTCATCGGAAATACATATGTGTACAAAATTTCAAATCAATCGGATACGTGGAAGTCGTTCAAAATTGTCTTGCAAGATTTGACCTAAACAAACAAACACACAAACTAACATACAAACATTGCAAGATAAATAAAAGCTTGTAATAATAACATTATAATTTTCGGTCAGAATTGGGCAAGGCTGAGAATGATATTCTAAAAGTACAGATATTCTTCTACAAATCCTATAAATTTCATCCGGATGTTATGTGAAGGACGCGAGGTGCTAATTAATGACCACTAATCAAGTCATTAATAATAATATAATCGTGCTAGGATTTGCTTAAAGCTAAACGTGTTTCCGTTTTCCTTACACTGTCTCCTTTCCTTTTTATTTTTTACAAGCTTTTATTTAATTTGCAATGTTTGTATGTTAGTTCGTTTGTTTAGGTCAAATCTTGCAAGTCAATTTTGAACGACTTCCACGTATTCGATCGATTTAAAATTTGGTACACATATGCTTTCCCGATGACAATACATGAATCAATCGTTTTTAGAATTAAATTCAATCCCTAAGGGGATTAAACAAGGGAGTAGGATTTTCAACGCCTAGGCCAAACCGCTAAAGCTAGAAACTTGAAATTTGGACAGTAGGTTTCTTTTGTGACGTAAGCATCCACTATATGAAGGGACTTATCGAAATTCAATCCCTAAGGGAGTCAAAAGGGGATAAACTTTTGAACGGCTAAAAGGAACAAAATAAAATATTAGTAAAAAAAACTTCTTAAAGACACGCTTTTATTTAAATGTTCTAAAAAGGAAAAAAATAAGTTTTAATAATTTAGTTTCATAATTAAAAAAGCGTGGGTCGTGACTAATAAAACATCGTGGAGTTTACAACCCACGCTTTTATAATTATGAAACTAAATTATTAAAACTTATTTTTTTCCTTTACATTTAAATAAAAGCGTGTCTTTAAAACGTTTTTTTTAATCGATTTGTTCTATGACGGTCAATTTCTTGCTATAAATGTAGGGCTGTTATTTCCGAACTCGAAACAGATAAATAGGTACCTATCGAAGGAACATATCACAGCTTGTAGAATGTAGGTATGTACAAGTGAAGCCAGTCGAGACGTGCGGGGAACAGTAAGTCACATGATTTCAACTCCATTTTAAACAGAGGCGGATTTGAAAAGATTTAATAAATATCAATCAACATACGAAGAATTATTCTTAAACACTTGTTTTATTATAATAAAGTAACAACAATTTTTTTTAATGTATTTTATAAGAATATAAAATTATATGTACCTACTCTAAATCCGGACCTGTATATGTATGTTATACGCATGCTATTTTAAGTCAACAAAAATGGCGAAGCATTGAAAATACAATAAAAAAATAGGTAAAAAACATTTAAGTTAAACAGTTTTATTTTAAATTATCAGCTGTACCAAAAACTAGAAAATAATTAGGACACAAACCAAGGGGCACTTTGTGTCGCTGCGTCAGCGGAATAAATAATAATCTGGGACTTTTAACAAACTAAAGTAAAAACGTGGGGCGCATTTGAAATATTTCTGTTGGTGGGCTTGGAAACACATTTTTCTAGACAAGCCGTTGTTATTTAATAATTATACAGTCGTTATACAGATTTTTATGCACCCCACGTTTTTATTTTGGTCTGTTAAAAGTCCCAGATTATTACTTATTCCGCTGACGCAGCGACACAAAGTGCCCCTTGGTTTGTGTCCTAATAATTTTCTAGTTTTTAGTTTGATTTCTGGCCCGTATCATTATGCAAACTCCTCATTCTTTCAACTGTCCACCTCCTGATTCCATCATCATATCCTCGTTACCAAGTTGAAATTATCATAATATTGTATTGTCACGGGAACTCAATGTGTATGCAAAGTTTCATAAGAATCGGTTAAGTAGAAGTAGTTGAAAAAGCTGTCGAAAGATTTGTAACAAAAATAGTAACAAACAAAAAAATATACGGGGTCAAGCTAAATAAAACCGTTTAATAAGATAGGTGCACCTTAATTTTTTCATAAACACTTTGTAATCTTTATTTTAACATCCAGGCACCTGGCACACATTAACACAACGCCATCTTTTTCAATAAAACACAAATTTATCAAAAAACACTACGGAATACAAGAAAGAAATGATCCTAATGTATCTTACCGGTCGTACTTTAGTGTGGTTGTGACTTCACAATCGACGTGATATTGCTCCTTCTATACCTATCTCAGTTCTGAGTTTCCGAACCTATTATGTCTATTCTTTAACAAATTGGAAATGTTACATAAAATATACTTTAGTCTACACAATGCATTAAAAGGCTTTAAAAATATTTCTTATATTGTCGATATTAATCTACACTGTTGCAGTCGCAATCATTCCAAAGATTAACAGACAGAAGGTACGAGCTATATATTTAAGTAATGACGAAGCATTATCATGGCTTATAATGGATAACAGTGACGGTCGTTTCAAATACAGGATGATACCTAATCGTCCATTAAAATATTGTAGAATAAAACTTTGAGAACATTTCTTATTAGTTGTTAGTACATCCATGTTTATTGAAGTTTACTCCCGTGCGGCCAAGCGCACAACATCCGTAAAAAAACTTCGCTTTAAAAAAATAAATATTAGTAAAAAAAACTTTTTAGAGACAATCTTTTATTTAAATGCACTAATTTTTAATAATTTATGTTCATAATTATAAAAGCGTGAGTCGTGAAGTCTATGATAGTTTATTAGTCACGACCCAGACTTTTATAATTATAAACCTAAATTATTAAAAATTATTTTTTCCTTTTTAGTGCATTTAAATAAAAGCTTGTCTCTAAAAAGTTTTTTTTACTAATATTCATTTTGTTCATTTTAGTCTTTCAAAATTTTACCCCCCTTTGACACCCGTAGGGGTTGAATTTCGAAAAATCCTTTCTTAGTGGATGCTTACGTTAGAAAAGGAACCAACTGTCCAAATTTCAAGTCCCTAGCTTCAGCAATTTGACCTGGGCGTTGATTAGTCAAAAAAACTCTACATCCCCATTTGAACCCCTTAAGGGTTGAATTTATTTCTAAAAACGATTTATTCATGTATTGTCGTCGGGAATACATATGTGTACAAAATTTCAAATCGATCAGATACGTGGAAGTCGTTCAAAATTGACTTGCAAGATTTGACCTAAACAAACAAACTAACTAACGTACCTACCTTACAAATTAAATAAAAGCTTGTAAAAATAGAGGAAACTTCTCCATTGAACACACTGTAGATCTAGATACTATGTTCAACTTGGGAGCAATTTTAATCCCTAATCGCTAATTTTATACATTCCTCATTTAAATATAAACTGCTAACAACCGTTCTGAACGACGTTATGTTGCCAATGCCACTCTTTATTAATTTAAGTTAACCATCTCTATTTATACTAATTAACGTTTGCTGAAATTCTGGCACAGATTTTTTGGAAGAGTTTTTAAAAGATTTTTGAAAATAATATTTACATCCTGTTAATTTTTATTTTTGATGTGAAACATCTTTAGGCACGGGTGTAAAATCGTTTGAATGGAACGTCGCCAAATGTTACGTCGCGTCGTCCGCATTAATATTGTAAAACATTCGCTATGTTAAGTGTGTGTGTGAATATCTGTGAATTGCTGTTTCAATACGTAGGGGAGTTTTGGTAGGGGGGGGGGATAATAAATCATAAATTGTTATCTCTGGAACTGCTGAACCGATTCTAAAAATTCTTTTACTAATTATCTTCGCAGGGGGAGAATTTTTCGTGGGTGGGGATAATAAATCATAAATTCTTATCTCTGGAACTGCTGAACCGATTCTAAAAATTCTTTCACTAATTATCTTCGCAGGGGGAGAATTTCTCGCGGGGGGGTAATAAATCATAAATTATTATCTCTGGAACTGCTGAACCGATTCTAAAAATTTTTTCACTAATTATCTATATCTTCGCAGGGGGAGAATTTCTCGCGGGGGGGGGGTAATAAATTAGTGTGGTTTTACCCACACACCAAGCCTCTTTTCTTGTTATTTTATCTTGTAAAATCTTGACTTTGGTTACACATTTTTGTATTGTTTTATGGGTTCAATAAACAATTGAACGAATCGTTCAATGTTTCTCAAATAAATATTTGTTCAAATTAGCGTATATTTTCGTTTTGCGTAGGTACTAAAAAATGTCCATCAAGTACCAACGAATTTATTTCATACTTCTCGACTATTTCTAAGACAATATTTTTTGATTTTAAACATTTAAATATTTCCTGTTTTTATTGATCCAAAAAAGAACAGGTTTAAAAAACGTACAGTATCCGCATCATGCTATTTTGAACTAAAAATTTTTTGCCAGTTAGTTTTATAGCAACGCTGACGTTACGACATTGTTATAGGGCAATAAATAATGTAAATTACTACAATTTTCGCTACTATAAGAGAAACCCTCGTGAAAGAAGTGCGTAATGACTTTAATTTTATATAGGTGTGAGACTGTAAGTTTTTATTTCATTTTGTCTTTCAAAAGTGTGAACTTCTTATTTTTTTCAAGTAATTATTTAAAAGGCGTTTGCTTTATTATATTTTGCATACTATTTACAGCAAAAAATGGGAAAATAAGGCTAATAAGTCATAACTTTACGTTATATATTGACGTTAAAAATAGATTTTAGAAATGTGAATTAAAAATACATATACCTATAATAATTTTGCAAAAATGTTGATATTTTATATTAGTGTTGCCGTCGAGGCAATTTTTCTCATCTCGAATTCCGAGATAAGATCAAGACTAAATTATCGAGATCGAAACAAGCTTCGACAAATCTCAAAAAGGATTTGACACATTATTCTATGATAAAAAAGGGCTCGTGTGATCAACCTAAACCTTGGTTAATATAAACGCTTATAAAAATATTTTGTATTGTTTTAAAATCTAAATCAACATTCGTATGATACCTAGAGATACGGTTGTAGTGCCAATGCATGTAGTGGTAGTGCACATAGTGCATTTGATTGTTATTGCATGTTTGCATGTTCTGATAACGCTATAAAGTGGACCATATAACAATATAGTAGTAAATTTCTTACAATTTATATCTTTCCTTTATACTTCTTTATAAATCATATTATTTGGAATAAATTATTGAACATTTATGACACATTATAATATGATTTATATTGGTAGCGCGAAATAACATGACGACCTATTTTACTATTTTTAATTTATGAATTTACATGCAGTGAGAATGCGCATAAAATGCTTACTTGTGTTCGCTCAAGACACATGTGAAAAAATGTCTTACTTAACAATGCATATTCCGAGCGTGCAATCAAAAGTGCATGTATAAAGCAGGCTTTATTGTGATTTAAATTTAAGATGTGTGGCTGTTGTTAATGGCAGTATTTTGCCGCACAGCTATATATATAAATATTTCAACTTCGACGTGTTTATCGTTATTTTTCAGCGACAAAAAGAAGATGTGCGTCATGCAAATCGTTTCAGCTCAACCAACAACTTCAGCTTCACAACGCCGGCATCAACTTCTGGCCCAACACAATACACCGCCCCTTCCTTTTGCCACCATTTCCAAACCCCCTCATCAGTCACCATCGACACGAACTAACTGCTTGGCTTTGTCTGTTTTACAATGCGGTACTTCTAAGTACTCTTTCTTCTTGTCTATCTCCGATACTTCTTTGTCTATTAGTCAAATACTACTTCTTAAAGGAGTACATAACTTTAAATTATTTCATTCTTATAATGTAAAATAAAATAAATACAATGTTTTCACTAAAAAAGCACAATAACGCTTAACAAAATGATTCTTAACACCACAATTTATTTAAAAAAATATCCAATCTTTTAAAAAATATATTGTAATAATATTATTCAAAATCGCGTACTAATGGAAAATTATTTAAAATCTAAACACATGAAGAGAAAAAAGAAATTTCATAAAAAAAATTTAAAGCTAAAAATATACAGATGTTACCAAATTAAAGAAATATTTTTAAAATTTTGTTGACATTTTGTATGCCTCCGATACCGTTTTAATAAATAATTCCTAAAGTACTCTATAGTATATATACGTATGCAAATTATTTTTTTTATTAGAAATACAAAACGCACAAAACAAATTTTAATTAATTGTTTTAATTGCTGAAACAAAAATCAAACACAGGATATCAGGCAACCGAAAATCTTAAAAAGCAAAATCAAAATAATCTTTATTTAATCAAAAATGCCATTTGCTGATTGTAGTTTTGATTATCGATGGGTGTCCAATTTAACCATTAGAAGCACGTGTCAAGTTTTTGTACCCTTGTTATAATTCATAATTAGAAAGCAATATCCAATATGTGTCTTAACCCTTAATATAACATAGTAGAAACTGCGATTTTAATAGCAATATATATTATTATATATCGGTAGTGAATCACCTTTATCATTATTATTAGACATTGTTATAGATTTAATAATTTAACAGACATGTTTGAGGTTACTGAAAATATAATACAATGTTGTTTGATGAATATATGTACTTATAGCTAAAAAGTCACGTGGAATTAACAAAAAATACACTATGTACGAAACTCGTGCGCGTTAAACGCGCTCACACCGCACAGCGGACAAACCGACAACTAACAGAAGAACTCCCCTACCCACTGATATTATATTATATAAATAAGTTAGTTTAGTAAAAAATCTCACATATGACAATAAAAAATACCTTTTTGCGACAAAGAAAAGGCCTACTGTTTGTTTATGAATATTTTGTAAATAAATACATTTATATAATTATTAAACATATTATGTATTTGTTATTTTTTAAATCAAATCGCCGAATTTCGTAGTGGATCGCCATTGAATAAGTGTATTATCTACGATAAAATACAACTCTTTTTTGCATCAAGTAATTATTTTATAGTAAAAATATTTTTGACGGAAAAGTAGTTTTTTATATTCATTGATTATGAAAATGATTATATTAATAAAAATTGATTATAAAAACGGATTTGCAGTTACACCAAAAAAATCCCTTTTCATGTTGCAAACAATTGATTGAGCTTAAGTATCTGTAGAGATAAACAATATATTAGAAATCAGTAATCAAATAAGTAGAAGTTGTCAACTTTACCCTAAGTGTAGTCTCGTTTTATGAGACACATAGTATATTAATAACTAAACGGAATATAATATTATATTATACCGGCCGATATTTTAGTGGTGAAAGGAAATATATTTATAACTTCTCACCACAAAATAACGTCTCTATTAACCTAAACTTACTGACGGAATTATACTAAGCTAATCGAAATAAAGACTTAACGACCTCATTTTTATTAACGAATGAAATTATATTAATATACGCTCAATTTTGAAAATATTTTGAAAAGGGTAAATTTTATACTGTACGATAAAAAAAAGAAATAATATTTTAACACTTAAGATGAATAAAATTAATATGGAGCTGTTAGCATCCAGTAAACCATATCGTTAAAGAAACAATCTTGTAAAATTAAGTATTTTTAAATTATCAGAATAATATTTTATTTCTAAAAGAATCGATCTAATTTTGTAACCTTTTTAAAAACAACTAAATTAAGATTGGAAAACACTTATTTTTAATAATCAAAAATAAAATGACGATTCAATTTCATAATTTTATAAAACAAAATATGCAAAACAATGTATTTATTTTTACATTACTGATTTTATCATAATATTAACACAAATCAATATTTTTAATAATCCAAAATGTACGCGGCCGCCGGCGGCGCGTCAATCGCCAGCAGGCAAGCGCGCCAAAAACAAAAACAAAAGAAAACCGCAGCTGCCGCTCAAAAGAGCGCAGCTATAGTCGCCCAGCAACAATTGAAAGCGTCAAATTTGGGCGTGAGTAAGGTTGGCGCCGGTGCGTCCAAATTAAACTTGAGTCAAGGTCACACATCCCAAAGTAAACAATTCCATCAACTCCCTAGCAATTACTACAGTCACGGGCAAGGCCAACAGTTCGGTCGTCCAAAACCAGGAGGTCCAGGTGAAAACAAAGTAGCAACCTTGAAAGCGCCGCACGAAACCCACCGTCGCAACAGTAGCAGTGTCCACCAGAACCATTTGCGAACTTCGGAAACGAGCGGTCAATTGTGTAGATCGCGTTCGACTGCCCGGATCCATCATTCGCAATCATGTATGTTTCCGCAATCCGAAAGCCACAAAGATTTGTCTACTGAACATTCGCATCGTTGTCCGAAATCCCGGATCCTTCAACCTTTGACTCCGCTCGCCCTTCCCGACCACATTCCCAAAATATGTGTTCCTGAACCGCCAGAACGTGTCGACAGCATCGAGGTCGCCGCTAAACCGGCGTCAGCACCGGCTGAAGTTGCGACAACCATCGGAGATGAAGTCGACGACGAATCAGCTGGTCCACTGACTAGAAGATGCAGCGTAAGGAGGTCAGAACAACTGGCCGGTGATCCGTACGATAACCAGAACCAATTGAACCAGCACCAGCTCGAGTGCAGGGAGTGTCGAGATCAAGAGTGGGATCTGGCGTGCCCGCCGCCCCTCTTTCCAGATTTGTGTGAGAAATGCGCCGACTGGGGAAGCTTGGATTTCCCGTTTTCAGAGGTAGAACACTTTGAAGGATGACGTAATAAGTGTCTGTTATTCGGAAACTATTGCTACTTAATGACCAAACAATTTTTATAAAAAAGGGTAGCATTTTTGATTTTCCCCTCTCAGCATTTTTAAAATTAATAAATAATTATTATCGTAACTTTCATAGGTATATAGGCATCTAAAGCCTGCTTACAATATTACACTATTTTGAAACGTAAAAAAATTGATTTTTATAATTATATAATTTAAAAGAAAATATTTTTTCCTGGGAATAGACCTAGCCAGATCGATTTTTTGCCCCCCAAAACCCCTTTTCAGTCATCCAAATCATTAGAACCGTTTTAACCATGTCAGCATTCCATTGCAGTGTTTCATTGGGTCGGTATTTTTTGAGTCGAGGTCATTGCAATTTACTACCCTCGCTTAAGAAGTATATCTTTAAAAATCTGAAACTGATGATGAAATACCAAACAAAAATAAACAATATTTCCCTGCAATTCGATACGTAATTTCACAATGGTGACAGCATCCAAAGATCAACAATGGTTGATCCTCCTGACAATGATTATGATCATGACAATGATTATTATCGATATAATAATATATTATTTAAGCAAATGTATTTTACTAAAAATAGGTATATGAGCACTGTGGTTGGAATAAAAACAAAAATAAAGATAGTTACTTCTTACCACAATAGTTTTATTGATGAATGTACATTTCGAAAGCTATGCTTTCATCTTCAGCAAACACTATACATGATTGAAATAATATATAAAGGGTATTTTATACTAATATTACAATAATAAAACTGTTGTGGTAAGAAGTAACTATCTTTATTTTTGTTTTTAAATGTATTTTACCTCTATATTAATAAAATTCATTATTATTATTATTAATAGATTAGGAAAGGAAGGCGTGGCGGAGTTGCAACTATCTCCTTCTAACTAGAATCTGCGTTAAACGTACGTTCACCCATTGACACGACACAACTGTCAAATTTCATTCATTCTACTGACATAACCTCGTTTTTTTAAACACGTCATCGTTAATAATTAAAGCAATTTGTTATGGGATGGTGTCTTGTACTTGACTGCAGTTATAATGAAAATTATGACTGCAAAAAGTTTAAATTTCCGACTGAAGGAAAAGCTAAAATAATACCTAGATTACCTAATTGATGAAAACATTTTTTTTATCCTTTTAGCTTGCCCTCCCTTGATCTAGCGTAGCTCAGACGACTTCAGAACACTTTTTCAACTCCAAATGGAAAGAACAATTTCTAATTATAATTGCTTAAATTATACCTCGACAAACGTCAACGAGGTTAAGTTAGGTTAGAATAAACGTCATTGGCTGAATCGAGTTAGGACATTCATTTTTCATAAATTTCAAATAAAAAATTATTTCACACGAAATAATAAAGTTATGTAGCCAATAATGACGGGATTTATTAATTATTTTTATGAAACAGCCATTGTTTTGGTAAGAAATGTGTTTTAAGAGAATAGTAATGAATATTCCGTTAAACCCCATACATTTTTGAACGCCAATCGACTCCCCTTTAAATTTCGCGCTCAAATTAGAACCGCCTACTTCTGTAGTCTATTATCTCATGAAAATGATTATGCTCACTATGATCATCTCGTGATAATTCGTGTTTAGCGAAGCCAGTGTCAAATTTTTATTAATTTATTTCGTCGACATCTCTGAAAAAATAAGAATCGTAGCAATGGTTTCGAATAACTTTCACTTCATATTTTGCTCTTCATTGTATTTTCAAATTTAATATAACTAAATGACAAATTACACTGCATGAGTGCTGAATTTATTAATTACAACGAGCATCACTGGCCCAACATTTAATTGTTTAATATATTAGTTATTTAAGCACTAATAATGTGACGGTAAGTACCTACATAATATAATAATAGTAACCAATAGCTTTAATTGTGAAAATCCGTAATTAAGTCAGATTCCCACGATTTGTTTATTTGACAATTAATGCATCAATATTAGTGCAGGGCGATTACGAGATATTTTGGTCGATTGTCTCGATTGTTCAAACATCTCGATGACTCTCGATGGTTTTCACTTGGACTCGATTGTTGTTTCATAGTTCACCGCGACCGAGTCGCATAGTACTGAATCGTACAGACGATGTACACTGTCGAGAGCCACATAATATATAATCGTTCATCACTCAACAACTGTGGGAGTCGATTGTGCAGTAATCGAGTGCTCTGAAACCGACTGAACCGTGAGCAGTGAACAATCAACAATGAACGAGTCGCGTGAACGTCAGACTTCAGTCGACTAGCATATAACCTTGAATCGCGATTATATGTATTCTCATTCGCTGGCAAATAATCGACTAGAACAATCGAACATTTCGATTGTAAAATCAAACTCCGAGTCGATTGTGGACTTGATTGTTATTATGAACGATTGCAATTGTTTCGATTGTAAAAGCATCTTACAATCGCCCATCACTAATCAATATTACCTCTGAAGTACTTGCAATAATTGCGTCATTTTGACTATCCATTTTGTTTAAAGTTGGTGTAGGTACCTAGATTCGCTAAACGTTAGATGTACTAAACTTGATCAACACTGGCCAAACATAATCCGGTCGTGTGGATATTGAACATATTCAAATGATCACACATGCCCAACATTGGTTGCTAATACATTCGCCAACATTGCCATACGTTGGTCATGTTGTTTGGAACCGGCTTTATTTTGTCATGGCATATCAAAATGATGTTCAAAACATAAACAAGTTGTGGGAACGCATAAACAAATGTCTCGACTTGTAAAGTTGTAATTATTTGGCGGTCCTTTAACAATTATTTGTGAAAAAGGACCAGTGGCAAACATTTGTATAAATACACCCGCTCCCATGGCGTGGCAAGTATCCACAGTGACAAATATTTCTCAAGAAGGTCAATCGTGAGATTCCGGCTTTACAAATTAAATTCTCTCAATTAAAATCGTGTACATAACCCTAGCTTTATTTTAAATATTGAAACTATCATGCATGTGTGTATGTATTTAAAAAATTAGTATCCACAAACTTTTACTTATATTTTCAACAAATGAACAGAAAAAATTTATTTATTTATTTATTGTAGATTATAGACGCGTCGACATCTCAGGTCATTAGCGTCTTTCAACTACACTAAATAGCAACTATCTTAAAACTAAATAACATCACAAAACATCCATGAGCGCAGGTGGGATTCGAACCCACGGCAGTTCAGTCCAGAGGTTGCGGAACTAAGCACGCTAACCACTAGGCTATACTGCCCTCTAACAGAAAAAATGGTCACTCGCGGAGTCAAATTTAACAATACTTTAATTTCGATCAAGCTTTCGATCTCAAATTTCAGGAATTTTTTATTACAAATTTCACTTTTGTTATGTCACTGGAAGTTACGTAAGTTTAATTAACGTTAGTTTAAAAGTGCAATTCTTACTAAACTTCCAGTGATATAATAAAAGTGAATTTTGTGACTAAAAATTCCTGAAGAGGACCCAATTTGAGGTCGAAAGCTTAATCGAAATTAAAGTATTGCTAAATTTGACTCCGAGTGAGCATTTTTTTTAAACAGCTTTTCGATCAAATTTTATCATTGATTTATAACAGATAGACCGCAAACTACGATAGTATCACCGGTTTTTCAAAAAACTTTCTACTAATCTTTCACAATGGTTCATGATTTGTTATTCTTGATTTTTCAAAAAGAAATAATATTCTCACGAGACTTCTTCGTTAACTAAATATTAAATCACGTTATAAACTCTTGCTAAGTTTAAAACGTGATTTAACGTTCAGCTAACAAAGCAGTCCCGTGAGAACATTATTTGTTTTTGAAAAATAAAGAATAACAAATCATGAACCATTGTGAAAGAAACCCACCGGTGTGTAATTTTCTGGTTTCACGTCCATTATTATAGCTAAAGTTATTGAGAAAGTGGACAGGTACACAAATCAAACACCTTATTTCGCTGTGTATAACATTTCGCCGGTGATTCCAGCTTCTTCAGATACTAAAATATTACATATCAATTAACAAACATTTATAAATAAAAAAGTTTTTAGGTTATTACCTTAGCTGAATGATGTTATTGTTAATGTTTAAATAAGTCATTATATTAATAATATGTATATCCGAAAACACAAATTGGAAAGTAGTTTATCTACTTCGAATATTAAAATTAGTTATATTATTAAAACAATTATAATAGCTAAATTAATTATGCTGTCTAAATGAATCACAAATGAAACCGCATGTGAATCATTTGGACAGCATAATTAATTCAGCTATTATAATTGTTTTAATAATATAACTAATTAATTTTAATATTAGAAGTAGATAAACTACTTTCCAATTTGTATTTTCGGATATACATATTATTAATATAATAATAACAATAACATCATTCAGCTAAAGTAATAACCTAAAAACTTTTTTATTTATACATGTTTGTTAAATGATATGTAATATTTTAGTATCTAAAGAAGCTGGAATCACCGGCGAAATGTTATACACAGCGAAATAAGGTGTTTGATTTGTGTACCTATCCACTTTCCCGATAACTTTTGCTATTAGTAGAAAGCTTTTTGAATAACTAGTGGTGCTATCGTGGTTCGTGATTTCCTCCAGATGTTAAATCCGAACGCAGGATAGAGATCTTTCAAAGCATATAAATGTTAAATTCGAACGCATTCGAGGGCTTGGATCGATTTAAGCGCAAAACCGAACGTTAGCTTCCGTGTGTATTTTACACACGGTAGGTTGGTGCATATATTGTGTGTACTCTACCCGCTACCGCAATCAGTAACATAAGCCAAAAACAGATTTAAGTTTACATAATACAATACCTCCGTGATTAGAAAATACACTATTATGTCGGCAGGGTTCTGAACTGCAAGTCAAGTTTTTTATTGCTAATTGTTATCGAGCCAGTTTTCCCAAAGCAGTGAGGTTGACACTGTTTACATATTTATTATTCATGATTATTGATTTTTTAATGACACACTGACTGACTAAACGAATACCGTGCATTGATCGTTGAGTGTGCTGTCTATTCTTCAATGTACATCTTATATATAAAATTCTCGTGTCGCGGTGTACGTTATTATACTCCTCCGAAACGGCTGGACCGATTTTGATGAAATTTTGTGTGCTTATCGGGTAGGGTGGAGAATCGGACAACATCTATTTTTAATCCCCCTAAATGTTAAGGGTGGTCCACCCCAAATTTTTTTTTTTTATTTTTTGGACAACTTATATACAGGGTGAGTTCGACCACCCGTATCAGTCGTTTTTTTCGAAAACGGTTAGTCGTAGAGAGTTGTGTCAAAAATATGTATTATAAAAGTCCTAATAAAGAATCGAATGGTGATAATTTTTTTTCCGGGAAGGTCAGCTCCCTATTAGTTTGCTCCAGAATGTCCAGAACTCCGGAATTATAAATGTAACGATAGGTCGAAAGTGGTATTGTTGAAAAGATCTTTAAAAAATTAGCAAGTTTTGTACGGATTTTTTTGTATTACTGCCACCCCTGTTAAGTAATATTTGTTTGAAATTACTAAATTAAAATGTCATAATAACGAACTTTTTAAAAGTCCGCATTTAAAATCTAGTTACCTATCTATCGATCATTAAACACTGAAGAAGTACACTCACAGTATAACCAGAAGAGCTCAGTAGTATGTATTAAAGAGTAAATGGAAGACAGTTTGAACACTTGCGACAATGTCTAAGGTTGCTAGATTTTTAATGCCGACTTCTATCGTTATTATGAAATTTTGATTTAATAATTTCAAACGATTGTTACTTAACAGGGGTGGCAGTAATTAAATAATTTTTCCTACAAAACTTGCCTATTTTTTAAAGAGCTTTTCAACAATACCACTTTCGACCTATCGTTACATTTATAATTCCGGAGTTCTGGACATTCTGGAGCAAACTAATAGGGAAGCCGACCTTCCCGGAAAAAAAAATTATCACCATTCGATTCTTCATTAGGGCTTTTATTATACAAATTTTTGACACAACTCTCTACGACTAACCGTTTTCGAAAAAAACGACTGATACGGGTGGTCGAACTCACCCTGTATAAAATTCTCGTGTCGCGGTGTACGTTATTATACTCCTCCGAAACGGCTGGACCGATTTTGATGAAATTTTGTGTGCTTATCGGGTAGGGTGGAGAATCGGACAACATCTATTTTTAATCCCCCTAAATGTTAAGGGTGGTCCACCCCAAATTTTTTTTTTTTATTTTTTGGACAAATTTTTTTGTTTTAATTTTTTCATGATTCAGCATTGAAAAATACATACAACTCTAAATTTTCACCCTTATACGATCAACCCCTGATTTTTAATCGCGATTTTTATATTAAGCTTTAAAAAATACATATATGGCGAACGAGCGAAGCGAGTGAGTAGTGTATTTATAATATTCAAGCGAATGAGCGAAGCGAGTGAGTACTGTATTAATAAAATTCAAACGAACGAGCGAAGCGAGTGAGTAATGTAATTATTCCTAGAAATTATTAACAACGTTTGCCGGATCAGCTATACTAAATATACGTGAGCGGAGTAATAGGTGACCGCTATTAAATCATAATTTCATACCACCCGAGCGAAGCCGGGACGGGTCCGCTAGTATTATTATGAAGTTTCAATAGCTTTGGTTTTTAAGGTTCCGTACCTCTAAACGGAACCCTATTACTGAGCCTACGATGTCCATATTATGAAGTATTAGAAATACCTTGTATTATGTCCGTCTTGTGACTTCTTGTGAATTTACACTACGCGTTTCAGCAACGACTTGCCATCTTCAGGATGTGGTTAGTTATTTTTTAAAAAACACACATTGAGTATTCGTAACACTATACAGGGTGTCCCAAAAAGAATGGGACATAAAGTAACAGCTGATTCCTTACAAAAAAATATTGCGATAGACCCCAACTTGTCTATTCCGAAAGTTGATATTAAAAAAGATACAGGGTGTCAAAGTTTAATTTTTATTTTTGATTTTCTGAAATAACTTTTAAAATAATTTAGGCATTTTAATGAAATTTGGTATATGGGGATTTTTTGACATGAGAAATTCAAATCTGACCTTGGTTTGGCTCTTACTTGTAGGGGGGCGCCACTTACACACCTTTTCACTCATTCAAATAGTCATAACTTTTTTGTGCGCACTCGTATTATTTTTTTTTTTAATTAAAAAATTGATTTTTCCGTCATTTTTACGTAAAAAAGGTATACTTTGTAAAAGTGGCTAGGAGTTAACCTTTTTCAAGATATTTGCACTTAAAGTAATCGATGCAATGTGGTTTTAAATGGCAAATTTTGAATATGAACATAGGTGGCTTTGAAAAATGTATTGAAGTTCATGGTTGTCATTTTAAAAACCTTCTACAATAAAATAAATGTTTTTGATTCGCTATTTAAAATAAAAAAGAATTAACTACAATTTGCCATTTAAAACCACATTGCATCGATTACTTTAAGTGCAAATATCTTGAAAAAGGTTAACTCCTAGCCACTTTTACAAAGTATACCTTTTTTACGTAAAAATGACGGAAAAATCAATTTTTTGTATAAAAAAAAAGTACGAGTGCGCACAAAAAAGTTATGACTATTTGAATGAGTAAAAGGTGTGTAAGTGGCGCCTCTTACAAGTAAGAGCCATACCAAGGTCAGATTTGAATTTTTCGTGTCAAAAAATCCCCATATACCAAATTTCATTAAAATGCCTAAATTATTTTAAAAGTTATTTAAGAAAATAAAAAATAAACTTTGACACCCTGTATCTCTTTTAATATCAACTTTCGGAATAGACAAGTTGAGGTCTATCACAATATTTTTTTGTAAGGAAACAGCTGTTACTCTATGTCCTATTCTTTTTGGGACATGCTGTATAATATTATGATGCTAAGCACTATGTATTATGCCGTGGTTTGTGAAGTACTGATTTAAATGAAATGTGAGTGTGTGTGTATGTGTGTAGACGATTACTGAGTATTGGGTGTTTGTGTGCTGTTAATTATTGTGTCGTATATTATGTTCGATTTTAACTTTAGTTTGTCATTAAGAATGTTGGTATTGTCGAATTTTGCGGCTTTATATATTTCATATTCTTCCATGGTGTCCATGTGTTTACCATTACCTACTGCAAATATGTAATGGAATAAAATTTGTTTCAAAATCGTGATATTCATGATTTTGTGAAATTATATGTTGGGCGTAATTTAATTCAGCCTTTAACAAGGCTCTATCTCACAAACGGTAATAGGTAGTTAGCTAAAATTTTTACATATTGTGTGTTATTATGGCATGAATCCTGGAAAATAATAATTAGAATTAAATAATCATAATAAATTAATGTTTTTTATTTTAATGCAACACTGACTCCAGCCGTAGGCACTTGTATGCTGTACTATAGAGCGTCTAACATCATCGTTGGACTGACTCAGTTGGTAGAGAGTTCGATAGCAGATCTAAAGGTCCCTGGTTCAATCACGGGTTCCGGATCGTAATATTTTTATTGTTTTTATTCATCAAATATTTATCTGTTAATAATTTTTAATTTAATTTAATAGGTACGGAAAAAGAACAAAATAAAATATAAGTAAAAAAAACTTTTTAAAAACAAGCTTAAAAAATAGATCCATTAATTTTTTACCCTATATTTTTATTTTTGTACGGAACCCCCGGTGCACGAATCTGACTCGCACTTGGTCGGTTTTTTATTCATTGAAGTTTAAAGACTTTAATTAATTTTAAACAATAGTAACAAAAAAGGCTTAATTTTTTTACTAACTGTTATCAGCGGCATCGCAAGCGTTAACAGAAACCAGATATAAAGTAAATAATGTCCTTTGAGTTGAGGAGCCCAACAAGTCTCAAAATTGAATTGAATATGAATCAGTTGGAAATGAGCGACCTTGTCACGCGACACAGGTGTCTGAGGCTACGCGTGTCTGTCAAAAAGAGGTCGCTATCGCATCTCTCTGTCGTGTCGTCGTCCGGTCGCAGATTTCAAAAAAATTTTTAAAAAAAGCGCCGAAAAGTAAAGTAATTAGGAACTTTAAATAAGGGAACGTGATTTTATTACATAATGTTTCGAGCAGGGGGGGGGGGTAGTTATCATCAGCCTTACTTATGTTATCAAGGGGTAGTAGGGTGTTGATATAACGTTACGTTACATTATTGTCTTAACGCAATTTTTGAAAAATTGCGGTGATTTAGTGTGCGTTTTAAAGATCACCAACAACTAAGGTTGTTTGGGCCTAGCACCAATTCATATTTTCAATTCATTATTGATTTATTTTTTTTTTAATAATAAATTGAAAATCCAATTGACACCTTTACCAGCTCTCGAGCTAGAACCCGGGAACTGGGGACTTGTAATAGAGGAACCATAGCAACGGCATGTAAACAACAGCACCGCTACACGCTCGGCTATTCTCAAGCCCGTGGCTTAAGCACAGCGCTTCTAGCGTTTTCCAGAACATTCCGGCAGGTACTCGTATCTTCGCGCGGTTACTAGTGTAACCTTTCTTTCTACTGCTTTCTATTGGAGACAGTGGCGTAACGTCTTGGGGTTTGCTACAGTATATTTAGGTAGACTTTCTTGTAACGCTCAATGGTTAACTTACGAAATCAACATGTTCATGTTTTTATATTATTTAGTGTAAGAGGTCGAAGTAGATAGAATTTAAGTTTTTATATCTGTTTTATAATTAATTGCATTATTAGTTATGACGCTCTCCTAAAATTCAAAAGCGCCTCTTCTGAACGAAATTTTAATGCTAATAATAAATAATCACAAGTAAAGGGGGGGGGGGTTATGAAAATGTTAATATTATATCTCGATGGTGAAGAATAGCAAACTCCTAAATCTCCGTTTACAGCAAAACAATAGCCTTCTATGTCAATTTCTGCAGATTTGAAAATTATGAATTAAACGGTTTACAAACTAGCCTTCTTTTTGCTGGCAAAATCTCCCATGTCAATTGTCAATAAAGAATAATTACAGATTTATACAACAAAACTCCTATGTCAAATTAAGAACGACATTAACCTCTTATGTCAGACATAGGAGTTTGTTACAAAATCCTGTCAGTGTATTAATTTAATCTAATATGAAAAAAAATGCTAGAACATCATGGTTTAAAACATTATTATCTTCCCCCTGAAAAGTGTCTGTTTTTGACATAGAAGCTTGCTGAATTTCTGCAAATCATGACATGGATGGTTGCCATTCTTCACCATCGATATGTTATAATGAGGTAGAGGTGGTTCAAAAATTGCGAAGAAAAGACGTTATACTTGGACGTTCCCTAATTAATCAAATATATTGTTATATTGTAATTTAAACTCCGATAAAGGTAGGTGTTGTTTCGACCGAAGTATCGTTACAACATATAAATATGTCTATTATAAGAGTTTTTCGAGCAACAGCTTATAGATCAATCAATGCATTAAACGACACCAATATATTCTTTTTGTACTTCCGGCCACATTAAAGCAAGCTTTGTTTTCATAACAACAGAGCGCGTTAGTATTACAAAATATAAACGCTGGTCGTAGTGCAAAACCATGCTGACAAAATAATGTAGTTGCTAATATACAAGGTGGCACATCTTATACAATGCAGTGAAATATCTCGTAAACGGTACAAACCATAAAAAAATGTTTTATACAAAAGTTAAGGGGGGCAGAAGACTGTGATTTCAGATTTAACATAGGTGGTGCTGTGAAGGTCAGGCAAAGGTCAACTTCGATTTTTTAATTGTAACAGTGCATTTTTATTCCAGAATACGATACAGTATTTAATAGTGAACAGTAAATTATTAAGGTACAGTACATATTAGCTAAAGTTAATAAATATTGAGATATTTAGAAATTAAATAATTCTTGGCTTGAATTCAATTCATAAAAGAACAGAATTGCCAAATTAAATTTGCTATTTAATTTGTAAATATCTCAATATTTATTAACTTTAGCTCATATGTACCTTAATAATTTACTGTTCACTATTAAATACTGTATCGTATTCTGGAATAAAAATGCACTGTTACAATTAAAAAATCAAAGCTGATCTTCACAGCACCACCAATGTTAAACAGTCTTCTATCCCCCTTGACACTCTACAACTTTTGTATAAAACATTTTTTTATGGTTTGTACCGTTTACGAGATATTTCACTGCATTGTTTAAGATATGCCACCTTGTAGAGTCCGTTAGATTTCAACCGACATACTGTTTGTCTGATATTGATGAAATTATATAGGGGCACATTTTAATCTTTACTAAACGGTCAAATTTAGTTATTTGTTCGGTGTTTTTAGGCCCAAAAGCATAATAAAGCGTAAATCTATCTATACTAATATTATAAAGCTGAAGAGTTCGTTTGTTTGTTTTTTTGTTTGTTTGGTTGAACGCGCTAATCTCAGGAACTACCAATTCGATTTGAAAATTTTTTTTGTTAGATAGCCCATTTATTGAGAAAAACTATAGGCTATATAATACCACGCTACGACCAATAGGAGCGGAGCATCAATGAAAAATGTTGTAAAAAACGGGAAAAATTATTCCTTTTGAGAGCTTCCGTTGCGTGCGCTGCGTAAACGGTTAAAGTTACGCAAAAATCATGTATGACGGAATTGTTCCCCTTTAAAAGTTCTAAAAAAAAGTCCCCGACAGCATAATATGTCTATCTTTTAAGATTGACTCACTATAACTTTTTTTATGGTAATCAAATTTGTTCGTAATTATAACATTCAAGTGAACGAGCGAAGCGAGTGAGTAGTGTATTTATAATATTCAATCGAACGAGCGAAGCGAGTGAGTAATGTATTTATAATATTCAAGCGAACGAGCGAAGCGAGTGGTAGTGTATTTATAATACTCAAGCGACCGAGCGAAGCGAGTGAGTAGTGTATTTATAATATTCAAGCGAACGAGCGAAGCGAGTGAGTAGTGTATTGCACCCGGGCTTTCTTAGCACCCGGGCAAAGCCGGACGGGTACCGCTAGTACAACCCATAAAATTGTCCGATGATACCTGTTTTAAGTACGCTTCGTGCGGTGATGGATTCAGATGCGTATACCAAATTTCGTTAAAATCATTTAAGATTTACGAGAGTTTTCACAAATTGCGCCACTACATGTTGTTCAGAATGATGTCAATCGAAATTGTGTGGTTCGAGCCTTCGACATCTAAGTTCCGCCATCCGACCGACGCCAATAGTGTATGTGCCACTGTATGTATACGCAAATATACTACTAACAACCGTATATCACATGTTATTTAGTTTATTATTCATGTAATGTATTTTTAATGAGTTTGTGTTACTTTTTGTTTTCGTGATAAATTTAATGTAATAGGTTCGAATTTTAATTTACATATATTTACCTATCACCTGTTTTTTGTATAAATCGGTACAGGTATTGTCACAATTAAAGGGGTCGGGCGTTAAAAATAATAACAAAGAAATAATAATTATTCGTCATATTCAGCTCCCTATTTTAAATTTAAAGTACCTATTTTACAAAATAAAAACCTAATAAACGCCTGTTTAACACGATGTTGGCACAAAATTATAATCTTGACCTGGGCGCCGATGATTCTAATAACGACACCGGTCGCGTCTTATAGAAATATCTAGTCTTGGACTTTAGAATAAGTTCTGTTCGATATTAAGTACGTCTCAATACAATATATCTATGTCTAATCTACTACTATTATAATGGAACTAATAGACAGAGAGTGTTAAAGCATGTACTTATTCCAAAGAAACTTTTAGTTTTTCATCTATAAAAAAGATTAACTTCTATGAAAATGAGTTTTTACACTTTTTCCTTCAAGAAATGTTAATCTATATTTAGATTATCCAGTGACGTAACTACAGGGTGGCAGGACTGGTTAAAAGCCAGGGGTCCCCGATTTCAGGGGGCCCCGCGGCAGGTAACAATACTTGGATGTGTAGCTCACTACCTGACAAAAGTCTGCAAAGCGTAGTAGGTTTCATTAAATGGACGTATCCTGGTTCTTCATATTTCGGAATGTTTGCAAATTTTTCCTTCCATTAATTACGAAGATGGGTGGAGGAGTTTGGGGCAACATTCGTTTTTGTCGAGGAGCGCACATTAATATTCAATATGTCAGAGGGCCCATCACAAAAATATGCCAGGGGCCCCAAATTTATAGTTATGCCACTGCGATTATCGTCATCACTATGGTTTGCAGGATTATTTTCTCTTCAAAGTTTTATTCTATTTCTATTTCACTTAAAGCATAATTTAAAATAAACATTTTACCGTTAAATTACAAAGAATTAGGTACAAATTAAAAATTATTAAAAAAAGAAGTTGGGTATAGAATTCTCTACCAGATTTGTTTTTTAGTCACGAACTGAAAATGGAGAGATTTTTAAACGGTTTTATTTAGCTTGACCCCGGATTCGCCCGGATGCTAAGAATTTATGATTTATTATCCCCCCACGCAAGAAATTCTCCCCCTGCGAAGTGGAGTCGCCTGTCGTTGTTCTCGCTTCGCGAACTTGCCTACAGTTTATAATTTTAGTATAGTATATTAGTATAGCTAGTCAAAAAATCCTACGCCCCCGCGTTACCCCCTTTGGGGTTTAATTTAAAAAAACTCGAATAGCCTATAACCTTCCTCAATAAACGGGCTATCTAACAAAAAAAAATGTTTTTGAAATCGGACTGGTAGTTCCTGAGATAAGCGCGTACAAACCCACCTAATATTAGTATAGATATACATACACGTCGAATTGAAAACCTCTTTTAAGGCCCGTATTCACCAAACACTGTTAAAGATAGAAGTTACTAACCTTAGAATAAATTTATTCCTTGGAATAAAATAAACTTTCTATTCACCAAGCAATTCATTCGATAGAATAGTAACTGCAGGTAAAAATTTACTATATACTATACGCCTTGCAGATTTTGTCAAATAAAGCACGTTTACCAAAGATCCGACCGATGGCGCATCTATCGAAAATGTAAAATGGTGAATATTGACATATTTTACTGACAAAAACCTTTACCTGTAAGATATGAAATTAATATTTACCTGAAAAGGTCGCCAAGCCATAAAGTAATTTATGCATTTCGTGCACACCCTATTTAACTAGGCGAATAAATATTTATACCCTTGAAATTGGACAGAATAACTATTCTTACGATTTATACCTGCAGTAAACTTAACTATATTTGGTAATTTGAATTATCACTATTTATTCCGTGTGATAGTTACCAGGGGAATAAATCAACGGAATAAATAACTAACTCGGCTCGGTGAATACGGGCCTAAGTCAGTTAAAAAATCAGAAATATTTTAAGTAGGTTTTTGTAATGTAAATATAAATTGAACTGAATCAAAGCTGCAATAATATCTAGATTTACTGTACAAATATCTCCAACCCAATTTTCTCTGTAAGCTTTACACTTTAAGGTTTACACAGACATTAATTATTTTGTACGTTAACGCCCACAATGCCTTGCATGAGCGTTTGAATAACCGGGTGTCTCAAAAAGGTACGAATAATTTAAAATGGAGAACACTTGTTTAACTACAGCAGACAGCTTTGCTATCAAAAATATGGTATAGTAATTTATACAACTATAGTGGCTTATTTGACGGATTATGACAGTCGTGATTTTGCGATACTACCCTAAGGTTATGTTACATTTTTCGGCTCGCGCGGTAAACACACACTCGTTCTGGTATAAATGCAACATAACCTTAAGACAGTATTGTAAAATCGCGACTGTCAGATTCGTCACTTTAGCCACGCGTTACATACAATATTTTTTGCAACAACTGCTTCAAAAGTTCAAGTTTAAGCAAATAAAACACAATTTAGATAAATATTTTATTAGTGACCTTATAGCAAAGTAATCTATAGAGTATTATTTTACGCACGTGTGTTATAAAGTAAAACAAAACAGCATTACTTTATAGAACGGAGTGCGTTAAAATTTACTTTAAACACTACCGTTCGAATGCAGTAGAGGCTTCCATAAAGAATCACTTTTCAAACGGTACACAGCCATCTAAAATTCTACTTTTAATGCAAGTGTTGCAAAAATTTTATTATAATACTGAATTGCAGAAAATCTTCTCAAAAAATATGATTAGACAATGACCTTAGATTGTGGTCATATAATTACAGTTTTTATTAGTGATGTGCCGGATCGTTAAAAATGTATATCCGCGGATACGGATCTGAATACGGATATTTGGTCTCAAGATCCGCGAATACGGATACGGATACGGATCTTAACTTTCTTAGAGAACGCGGCGGTAAATACTAAATATTGCACATCGACTATTGGAAAGAGACTATCTGTTATGGGAAAAAGTTATTGACCACGATATTAAAAAATAAAAAATAATCTGAATGGAATTTAACTGTTTTTCATTATTACCTAATCACCTATATATATAAAATTTTATCTATGAATTGAAAATTGATAAGGTAAAAGATCCGTAAAAGATCCGCCAAAAAACTAACGGATACGAATACGGATACGGATCTTTTTTTTCCCTCGGATATCCGCGGATACGGATCGGATACGGATATCCGGCACATCACTAGTTTGTATACATACATCAGCAGTCTAAAGTTGTAAAACTTTCTGCCATGTAGTAAATTAGATATGATAGATAGATAGATTTATTAAAATCATAGATGGGCAAGCCCACATTGATTACGTCAAACATAAATTACATTAATAACATTTAAAGTTAATATTAAAAAATTCCTTGATGGAGTATAAACAGTTTCTTATACAAATTTGTTTTATGTTTTTTTTAAATCTCTTAATCCTAATTTCCTTATTTCTAGAGGTAACGCATTATAAAATTTATAACTGATGCACAAATAACTTCTACCGGCTAAGTCCAATCGCACCTTCGGTATGCATGTGTTTTCCCGATTTCTAGTATAGTAATCATGTTGATCTGAATGCATGTCTAAGGTATTGCTTTTCGCAAATATTAAACAAGTATGCACAAAAAGGGAGTAGAGAGACATTACATTAAGTTGAACAAATAACTTTCTACAAGAATCGTTCCAATTTGATTTTGTGATTGTTCTTATTGCACGCTTTTGGAGTTTGAATACGCGCTCACTACTAGGTGAATTTCCCCAGAATAGCAATCCATACTGAAGGTATGATTGGATGAAAGCATGGTACGTCTTCTTCAGAACGTCATCGTCTAATAAATTCGTCAGTTTGATTAATACATAATTAGACAAGCAAATTTTTTTGCCAGTTTGTCTATATGACAATTCCAAGTAAGACTGGAGTCTAGGACAATACCCAAGAAATTAACAGAATTCTCTTGATGATCAAGTAAGCGAACTTTTTTATTTCTCGTAATGAAATTAATTTTATGGGTCTTATTTTCATTCAACAAAAGTTTATTAGCAGCAAACCAATTTTTTGCATCATTTATTGTTATATTAATATTTTCTATTAGCACAGTATTGTTATCATTACGAAGTACAAAAGTGGTGTCATCAGCATATTGTATGACCTCGGCTAGAGGCACATTTACTGCTAAGTCATTCACATAGATTATAAACAGCAGGGGACCCAAGATAGACCCTTGGGGAACTCCCGTTTCTGTCCCCTTCCAGGAAGATTTACAGTTTTTAATTTGTGTACATTGACTCCTATCATTTAAGTAAGACCTAAGAAGACTTAAAGCTATGCCTCTTACCCCGTAAAATTGTAACTTTCTAACAAAATGTTGTGATCCACAACGTCAAAGGCCTTGGACAGGTCACAGAATAGTACAAACGATTCATCTACATAGAAAAAGATCGCTTTTCAAGTTAAATTTTAATCAATAAGCGTAGAAAAATGTTCTTTCGAATAAATATATGGACACGAAGTTTTAAAAAAATATCATTTCAATCGATCAATTATTTTTTAGCAAGATCGATTTGAAATTCTACAATACTTTTCTTATGGAGAAATAAGTGTATGGTCACAATCTAAGGTTATTGTCAAATCAAACTTTTGACAATGTTTTTTGCAACACAGCATAAGTATTGTATTTTAATTCTGATAAAACCAAAGAATCGGTGGCAATATTCAAGTTTTGTGTAATATACTACTGTATTTTCAAGCATATTGACTTCTGACGCCTGGAAATTAAAATAAAAATCTAAGTATTATTATCAATTTTCGTAGGAACAATCGCAATATACTAACACAAATATAATTTTTATTATGTTAAAATACTGTTTTCAATTTATTTTTAATGTATCTACAACATTTAAAAGCCAGTTTAATTAGAACTAGAATCGTTATTCTTTAATTATCTTCTACTGCGATGATTAAGTTTTAAGAGCTCGACTGTTTATAGTTGTTTCAAAAAGCTATGGGATCAGAAGCGTCTTCACATAACATCAACACTGTAGTTGTATGACAAAAAAATCAAAAGACCGCATCGATCGTCTTTTGACTTTTCTGTTGAACAACTATCGTCGGCAGCTTATGTCCACAGCTGTGTATTGACGCTTAGAATACGCTCGACTAAATAGTTGTTCGGCGACGCATTAGTTTAATAGTGAAATTATGGCAGAACTGAATGATTGTATATGCGCACCTCTAACAACTAAACAATTTAGTCGAGTTGAAAACGCGACACGTACACGTACACAACTCAACTAAACTATTTCGACTAAACTGTTTAGTCGAGGAAACAATTGTGTGTATGCGCTTAGCCTAACAAACGATCCTGATGATGTATGATTATAAATGAAAACGATTGCTGAAGGATCCAAAAATGCATGTATTGACTCTACGGTTTTTTGCGAAACTTTAGCAATTAAATGCAAAAAACGTACAGTAAACAGGTACATGCATTTTGCATTCTTCAGCCACGAAGCCATCGTCTTCATTTATAATCATAGAATCTCTCTGTTATAGATAACTAACTAATCGATCCGGCGTCGCCAAAAGAGCCACATGAAACGTTATATTAAAACATATATAAAACGTCACACCATTCTATGAATATTTTAAAAACTTCTTTCGCGACTCATTAAAAATTTACCGCGACCCAAAGGTTGAGAAATGCTAGTCTAGACAATGTCTAATGTCTAGAGTCTAGACAATAGTCGGGGATTTTAAATTTTTGCCATACCGTCGCGTCTGCCAGATTGGTATGGCGACTCATCGTGCTCGCCATACCAGAATCTCGCCACTGATCAGCCGCTACATCTACTGATATAATCAACCATGTCAACACATTCGGTAGAATGTCGAAATAAATGAGAAAAAAAAATAAAATTCTGTCAAATGATACATTTTTAGATTGTTAGGTCTCCAAGTCACTATATGAATAATAAGAAGTATTAGAAATACCTTGTATTTTGGTGTCCGTCTTGTGACTTCATGTGTTGTTAACACGACGCGGTTCAGCAACGAGTTGCCATCTTCAAGTGTCGTTAATTTTATTATAAAACACACATTGAGTATTCGTAACACGTTATAATATTATGATGCTAAGCACATGTCTATTATGTTGTGGATTGTGAAGTACTGATTTAAATTTCGAGATTTTATGATTTATACAGTAGGTAGATGAAATGAAATTGTGAGTGTGTATGTATATAAATTGTATAAAAATAGTAATCGGGAACTGGTACCTTTACCCTATAACCTGGTTTATTCCTATACAAAATATATGCGTAATACTAACACCATATATACCTACGTAGGTATATTCACGAGGAAGGCATAGATATAATTTAAGATAGATATATTTTCGTCTGTTGCGCAACACGTATTTTCGCAAAAAGTCGCTAATAAAAAGCGTTTATGTAACAGGCAGAGTGTTGATTTATAATATTACGTAACACCTTACAATCTCTGTTACATACAAAATACCAGAAACGCAACACGGCTTTAATTTCTAATATGTAGCCGGTTGTATATATATGCAGCGGGCGTAATCCAAACGTAACTGGAAACGCAGAAAACAACAACACTGGCGCCGACTCACGCCCACGCCAGACCCGTCGCCCCACCACATCTATACCCGTTCTCACACCGTGTTTATACCCGTTTCCAATACCGCTCTTCCATGTGAATAACCGTTCTTCCACCATATTTACACCCGTTCTCCCACAATGTTTATACCCGTTCTTCCACCGCGTTTATACCCGTTCTTTCACCATTAATTCACGTTTACTGTCTATTATTCTAGCATAGTTAAGTTCATTTTTATTAAAAACTACAGAACAATTTAAACTGCGAAGTAGAAATAGTACGAAACTATAATATAGATGACAGTATAATTAGGTTACGCTAAATTAAAATTCAAATTTTTATTGAAAACTACAAAACGATTTAAACTGCGAAGTAGAAATAGTACAAAACTATAATATAGATGACAGTATAATTAGGTTACGCTAAATTAAAATTCAAATTTTTATTGAAAACTACAAGACAATTTAAACTGCGAAGTAGAAATAGTACAAAACGATAATGTAGATGACAGTATAATTAGGTTACGCTAAATTAAAATTCAAATTTTTATTGAAAACTACAAGACAATTTAAACTGCGAAGTAGAAATAGTACAAAACGATAATGTAGATGACAGTATAATTAGGTTACGCTAAATTAAAATTCAAATTTTTATTGAAAACTACAAGACAATTTAAACTGCGAAGTAGAAATAGTACAAAACTATAATATAGATGACAGTATAATTAGGTTACGCTAAATTAAAATTCAAATTTTTATTAAAAACTACAAGACAATTTAAACTGCGAAGTAGAAATAGTACAAAACGATAATGTAGATGACAGTATAATTAGGTTACGCTAAATTAAAATTCAAATTTTTATTGAAAACTACAAGACAATTTAAACTGCGAAGTAGAAATAGTACAAAACGATAATGTAGATGACAGTATAATTAGGTTACGCTAAATTAAAATTCAAATTTTTATTGAAAACTACAAGACAATTTAAACTGCGAAGTAGAAATAGTACAAAACGATAATGTAGATGACAGTATAATTAGGTTACGCTAAATTAAAATTCAAATTTTTATTGAAAACTACAAGACAATTTAAACTGCGAAGTAGAAATAGTACAAAACGATAATGTAGATGACAGTATAATTAGGTTACGCTAAATTAAAATTCAAATTTCTGATATTACGACCCAGCTATTTCTTATCTAAGATACAATTTAACATACATGATAAGGATTATGTAGAAGAAAATCGGAATTTTCGTGAGATTAAAAATATGTGTGAATATATTTTAAACAGTAAGTTCTGATTTTTATTATGACGTAATCTGATTCGAGCAGTTCAGGCAATAGAGGTAATACGATTTAAGGTCGATTTATATTATCCGGTCAGATACGGCGCGGGAACGTAGCGTTTCCGGCAAGACAAATATTTTTACATGCATTTCAAATACAAATATTTATACTTAGCGGATCCCGTCCGTTCAGACACGTATCAATTACTCGTATTTGAAATGCATGTAAAAATGTTCGTCTTGCCGGAAACGATACGTTCCCGCGCCGTGTCTGACCGGATAATATAAATCGAGGTTAATGAGTGCTACCAGAATTCTTTCTACCACCGGATGACGCCACTAACAAGTGAAGTATCTGTCATTCAAATGTCATACTGCTATAAATTTTCGCCACTTGATGGCGCTACTAGCACGTGAGGTATCTGTCATTCAAATGTCAGTACTGTTTATAGATATACATCATTTAACGGCTAAATCGCAGTTTTGTATCAAAAGATACAATAAAAAATACTTTATCAAATAGAAGAATGCCTGAATACAAAGCGTTAATCTCTAAACGTTTGACACATACCTTACTTACCACTAGCGCCATCTGACGAATAGAAAAATGTAAACGTTTGACACATATACCTTGCTTGCCACTAGCGCCATCTGACGAATAGAAAAATGTAAACGTTTGACACATATACCTTGCTTGCCACTAGTGCCATCTGACGAATAGAAAAATGTAAACGTTTGACACATATACCTTGCTTGCCGCTAGTGCCATCTGACGAATAGAAAAATGTAAACGTTTGACACATATACCTTGTGCTTGCCACTAGCGCCATCTGACGAATAGAAAAATGTAAACGTTTGACACATATACCTTGCTTGCCACTAGCGCCATCTGACGAATAAAAAAATGGTGGCCCTCATTATGATAAAACAAGGATCAATGAAGGGCGTGAGGACTAGGCGTTCGTTTGCTCGCCTTGTTTAGTTAGATTCCATCGCGTTTAACGCCCGTTTCAATTTTATTATTAACAACTTTAAATTAAAATAAATACACAAACACTTGAAAAATTCTACACATTTATTAATCTCAACGATCGTTTCGGGTTTCTAGATTGTGTATTTATTTTATTCAATAATGTCTACCAAGTTTCTCGCGATAATTCTATTGGAACCAACTTTAAATTATGTTTTCTCACCAAAAATTTTTTTTAAATAGAACCTCCTTCAAAAAAACCCACTATAAATAAAAAAAGGAAAATAATATTTTGAGGTCGGCGTCAATTTAATATCTACTTTTATTTTAATTTATTTTAATTTTATTTTCCTCTTTTTAATTATGGTGGGTTTTTTTTGAAAGAGGTTCTATTTAATTTTTTTTTTCCTTTTTAGTGGCTGCAGTACGCGTTATTATAAGCAATATTCTTGATATTTGATTACTAAATTTAAAAAAAAAACTATTGTACCGATTTAAATATTGAAATATATTATTTATACGTAGGAACCTTCTAGCTTATAAGTGAGCACATAACTTTTACAAAATTCTAGATTAGGTATGAGCTTAAATGATGTAGTATCGAAAGTGACTGAGAAACAGACGGACGAACGGACAATGAAATAATATAAGACTTCATTTTTTTACAAAATATATTTTGGTACTAAACTCTAAAAACGATTACATCAATTAAACATCAACAATTCAAAAAATACGGAATAAAATAATTAGACATGCCTAATATTAAGTTAAAAATAATTCAATCATAATACTGTTTCAAAAAGAAACTCTGAACTAGTTTTAACTGCTTTTCGGCAGTATATATAGGGAAGAATTGAAATACCGATTATAAAATTACTCACCAATATATTATGAAGGTCACAGCATGAAAGTTTGTCAAACCTAAAAAGAAAAATATATTTTCATTAATTTAATGATAGACACAGTATAATCATGATTATACAGTTTATTTTTCTGTGTTTATAGGTATATTGTTTAAAAATAAAAAATACTCCAATCTTCCAGATGAATAGTTTACACTGCAAATTATTATCTCTGTAAGCTTCATTAATTAAATAAATAAATAAAACTACGCGCCACTAGTGTCAAAAAGTGCATACCAGCTGAAAACGTTATAAAATATACGAAAAATCGAAATTCTTGCAGTCAACATAAACGTTATTATAATTTATATTAGAAATCGTGTCCATCGTGATTATAATAAAATTAAGAAAAATCGCAGGATAGTGGACAAAATATTTGATTTATTAAATTTAATTTAATTTAATAAATCAAATATTTTATCCTGCGATTTTTCTTAATTTTGTTATTATAATTCTTTGTCTACTGCTCTACTCAAATTTGTTCGAATACTAATACCTACTACTCGATCAGTACTCAATTTTTCGACTGCTTGCACACCCCTAATTGCTAATAACACCGGCACGTTATAACATAACTTCTATCATATCCTGACACGGTGTACATTCGCGTTTCCGACTGATAATTATGAACGACAAATAGTGTAACTCTAATGCCTCCTCCGTAAAACCAAAAGCAAGCAAAACAGAGGAGGAGGAGAAAGAGGAGGAGAAGAAGCTAACAATATTGTTACAAAGCAGGTAACCGTAGTAATCCTCTTAAAGCAAATGGGACGAAATAATTGTAAGTTATTCTTATATGTAGTGCAAACCTATGAAAGGTATTATTTTAATCTCTGTCAAAATTAACTCAAGAAATGTTGTTCGCAGGATATATAATGGATTTTCTCACTCTTAATAATTTGTCAAACTCAGTCAGTGATATTAATTAGTGCATAATAAATGAAAACTTTGTAAAATCAACAAATAAGACTTGAATAAAAATGGCCTTGAAAAATATTTCCGCTACCAGGCAACACCAAAAAAATAACTGTATTTCCTTTATAAGATTTGTTAGTAAAAGACATATTGCCAGAACAAGATGTAGATCAAAAAGAAGCTTCTAATTACGTAACATATAATTACATTAACATGGGTTAGTCCACACGGTTTGTTTAATCAAAAGCACACTGAAATGTGCACTAATCAAATATAAATAACATCAAGCTAAAAATATACATCAAAAGATTATATATTTCATTTACAATAAAATAAAACATTGTGGTAGATACATCATTTAACAAAATGTAGCACAGTTATGGACAAACTTACTTCCAATAATCACTGGTAGTTTTATTAGTGTTATAATAATTAAAATAAAGAACAGTTTAAATTGTGCAAATGCATCTTCGGCCAAAAACGTCAAATAAACAATTAGAAATCATCACTGCAGATTATCAACATGAATAAACCAGCAAAAGAAGAATTTAACTGTAATCGTCAATAGTTAATTAATATAGATCGGTGAATATATTCATGCAGAATACTTAGAGAAGATCCAAGTCTATTATCGAATTATTAAATGAGTACCACCAGCAAGAGTCACCAGCAAGTCTTCAGTTATAACGGTTCTAAATGTTCACTGAATAGATACATTAGTACAAACACTCCTTCAATCACCAAATGAGTTTTACTAGCAAGAGAGTTATCAAAAGAAAGGAGCAATGAAAAAAGAATTAATCAGTATTCTCCAATCAAAACAGTTCTTACTGTTCATTGAACAGATGCACCAAATAACTAATTTGAAGCGATCCGTAAGAGCGATAAACACCAATCATCCACGCAAATAGTGACAAATTTACAATAACAAAAGAGAACCATATCAAGATGAAGTCGCAATCAATCAATGTCCCGACACAGAACCAACCAATTCAGCCAAACCAATGTGATAAACCATCGATGGATAACCAAGATTCATCCATCAAATAGAAGAATCACAATTGAGTAGTTTAGTTTATAGAATGGTTTAGTGCCATTTAGAATATCACACTGTAGTTCAGAGCAGAACAATTATCCGTCAGCACTTTTCATGCACTGTGCGCACAGACAAAGAGACAAAAAAAAAATGGCGTCGCATATTGTGTGTAGACTGTGATAGCACTGCAACCAGTGTTGCTACAAGATGGCGGCATGGATCATAGTAACTTAATGTCACCTGATATGCTCATCACCGTAATCTAATAATAATGATGATTTGATGTATGTATGGGGCGGACATACCCGAACAGACACGACTGGGATCGATCGCGCTGATGCGGCCGCTGCCGATGGCAGAGATTATAGTTGTTGTTGTTGTTGTTGTTGTTGTTAGTGTGAATAACGAACAACACTTCAGCCGGCCGCGCAGCAGCAGTGGTATAAACGTTAGAGTCATCAGCTGATGAGCACAGCCGTGTCTGCGAGCATGCAGGCGGCGTTATTGATACGTGAGAAGCAGCGGTTGCGACGCAAGCAGCGCATCCGGCGCGGACTTCCGGCGCGACCGCAGCAATTGCCGAGTCACGTGGCCACTAAGGACATTGCACCGTTCCCGCGATATCCGCCTTATCCACCGAATAACCTTAATTTACAGCAGCAGATTCCTCAACATCATCATCATCATCATCATCACCACCATCACAACCAGCATCATCACCATGATGACGTTTGCGCGTGCGTCGATGGTCAACACCATGGTAACGCTCAATGGGTACGTACTAATATAAACATTGTATATGTACAAATCTCACCTCACTTGCTTCTTTTACACAGTTCTTATTAACACCAGCCCACACTTCAGCAAGATTAATTTAAATGTTGGGTCTGTATACCCAGAATTGGCAAACTCACAGATTCAGCATTATTGAACACGAAAATACAATTCGATTGGTTCTAGGAAGTAAGCCACAAATTTTGTAAAATGCACATTTCGATATCATTGAGCAGAACAATGTGGTACTAAAATATGGATTTTCCAAAATTGGTGGCGTATGTTCTGTTACCAAAATAATCACATTCATACTTTAATCACCATCTGCAGAATAAAAATCATCACTCATTTCACTTTTTTATATTTTTTTTGACGAGAAAATCGAAAAGCAGTACCAAAACTGAAACTAGATTCAGAAAGTTGACTCACTTGAGTTTCTTTATGTTACAGCTTTTACCTACAGTTGTGTGAACTGAAGTTAGCAAAGGCATCCTCTTTTTTTCATAATCTACTCTGAACGGAAAATATTTACTCGCTTATAAATAATATGCGACAGCCTTAAAATAAAGATTTTTAGCTGGGATATCGCTGCAACCTAGGCTGCTGTGGCGATCTTCAAAAAGTACTGCTTGTGAAATTTCACAAAAATTATTATTAAACGAAAACATTGTTTTAATAATGTATACAAAATTTTTAAATTATTATTAGCTATTCAAATTCAGAAATTCGTCAGTTATGCCATTATTTCTCAATAGAAAGAGACAGCGCTTCGCGGAATCCTTATTATCATCACTTCAAACAGGGTGTACAAGTAGGTACATATATTATAGTACCTTTTTTCATAGCATACATGAATCGGGACTGTTATTTTTCTATATTTTAGCACACAATTGATTTACTATAAGCAGTCCGACACAACTCGGACTAACATTCCCAGATAGGAGTACATACATACTTACATCATCACTCCCTCGGCCATCCTCCCTGCATTTTCTAGAAGAAACTATATATGTCATCTCATCTGGTACTGGGTACCTATAAGTAAAGTCTTAGCAAAATTGGTAGAGCCGTTTTTAAAAAAAAATCCAGTTCTCCCACATATAGACTAGGACCGATTTTGCAATTTCGACTCGAGGCGAAGCCGTCTGTACACGCATACAACATTTGAGCAAATCGATTCACCGGTTTGGTCTTTAGATGCGATCACAGACAGACAGACAGACAGACGATAGGCATGCATTTTTTAAAAACAACTTTTTCGGGTTCAGATGCGTGTCTTTTCTTTGTACCCGGGATACAGTTTCAGCATACAATGTCAACTGCAAGTTGACCTGCAGAGTGCAGAAGTCTGTATGACAACCTTATTAACAGCTGAAATCTTAAAACTATTTCCTGTGTAGAGTCAATATAAATTTAGGGTTGTTGAGGCCCCTGGGCAGTCAAGTCGGTTGGAATCTGTCTACAAGATTAACATTTTTGTGGAGGCCCCTGGACAGTTACCCAGTTCTAAATCCGGCAGTGGTTTTCTAAGAAAACATTTACAGTAGATTTTCGTAAGTCTGTCGTAGGTTTGTCGGTGAAGAAAACACTGACACAACGGTGTAGACTGTTTAATTTATTATTGTGTAAAAAAGTATTATCTATGTAGAGAAAAACCGTGACTTCAAATTTAAACTCAAAACTTTCTCTAATTTTTTTATGCAAAATTTTGTATCTTCTTTAAAGAAATAATTTGTGAACATATAAAATTCGTGGAGGCCCCGGGACTTCAGTCTCTGTTGCCCTCTTCTAGATCCGACACTGTGCAGGAAACCACCGCAGGGTAATACAGACATGAAAAAGTTGAGAAACACCGCAATAAAAGAAGTGTTTTTTCTGTGTCAATAAATATAATAAAATAAGATACCTACTTGAAAAGTTCGTAGTCGTGTGAGAACGTGCGAATTTTTCATCCATTTCACATTCATTCAGGCTGTAAACAGATGGAACTTGCCGCAAGAACTTTAAACAGGTCGACAAGTAGACATCTCCCCCCTAATGCATCGTCGCGGCCCCCAACTTTATACAAGATTCAAGCGCTTTGTAAAGTTTCTACTGTAAGTGTTTTTCCATCAATCTGCATTCACACCAGACGCCTACAACAGCTTTAGCGATTCATAAGCGATATACAGTAGTTCCCCGATTATGCGCCATAAAAAATATTTTGTCATAAAACAGAAATTCGAATTGTAATAAATATTTCTGGTGTCGATTAATACTCCGTGCATAAGTTTTGAAAAAACAGTAGGATGGTCTTTAATATTGTCATTTTCGAATATTAACATTCCCATGGACTCAAATGTTTCTAAATAAATTAAAAAACGTAGCCAAAATTTCAGGTTACTATCTCAATTCTAACCTGTGCTCCAAAGCTCTCGAATTTTCTTATTTAAGTAAAGAACATACGATTTTTGGCATTTTGCGATATTTTTTTTTCCTTCAGAAATTTTGTTTTAAAAAGTCTGAAACTTGGCAAATTTTTTAAATGTGATAGTAGTAGGTAATTGAAAAAAAAATTTGAAATTTTTAACGATATAATATTTGAGCAAAAATGTTTCAACAATTGAGAAAACAAATGTTTTTTTGTCTAGCTGTAGTTCCGAAAATTATATCGTTAAAAATCTCTAAAATATACATACGTAGGGGAGCGAGGGTCTTGTTGTAACAGTTTTCATGAAAACTAATATATCTTGAGATCCATTGATTAAATTGCTACTAAATAAAGATGGATGGATGCTGTAACTCTTCCTCTACCAAATCAAGTAAAAAAAACTCGGGTCGCAGTGCCAAACCCTGCCGACAATATAGTGTATTTGCTAATACAGGCATTGTGGCATTATTATGTGAACTTAAGTTTGTTTTTTGACAAAATAAAAAATTTAACCCCTTAATACATCCCTTAAAATAATTAAATTTTTCTAAATTTCAATATTAGACATGGATTTTATCAGTACACTAAATTAAATACACCCTTCCATAAGTAAATCCGTATCAACAAACTAGTGTTTTCATAAAATTTGAAAGTCCGGTCCTGTCGGGCCGATTTTATTAAAATTTTAGCAGCACATTTTGATCTTTACTAAAGAGTTAAATTTCAATTTTGAAACGATTCTGACAAATTTTTCGGTATTTTTGGGCCCAAAAACTTTTTGGAATCCCTAAATACAACCCTGAAAATGGTCCGATCGGGCCCATTTTAAATAGGCTTCTTGCGGTGATGGGTTCCAATGTGTGTACCAAATTTCGTTTCAATCGATTAAGTCTGTCGAGAGTTATCGTGTACACACATATATATATAAATATATATATATAAATATATACATACATATATATATAAACATTTTCAAAAATGGTGCCAAAGTGTTCAGGAGGCTATGAAACGTCGAGAAATTTTGGTCCGACCCCTAGGTCCCGCCATCCGACCGACGCCAATAGTGTATGTGCCATATTATGGCAAATACACTAATAATACCATAACTATTGGTCATTATTTTACAATCAATTATTTTCTAGAAGAAGTGCGGTGTTACAACTTACCTCGTGCTTGGGGCAAGTTGTAACGTCTACCGGGGCAAGTAGTAACGACAAAAAAAAAACAACAATAATACCTCTAATCATTTATTCTTTGTTTATTTTTAACAAAATTGACATCTTTCTAATTACGTTATTACATAATAGTAATTTATGCAACTGGTGGCTTAAGTGACGGATTATATGACAGTCGCGATTTTGCGATACGAGCCTAAGGTTATGTTGCATTTATACCAAAATGAGTGTATATTTGCAGCGCGAGCCGAAGGCGAGTGCGGTAATCACACGAGTTCTGGTATAAGTACTTTATTACGCACGTGTGTTATAAAGTAAAACAAAACAGTATTACTTTATAGAACGGAGTGCGTTAAAATTTACTTTAAACACTACCGTTCGAATACAGTAGAAGCTTCCATAAAGAATCACTTTTCGAACGGTACACAGCCATCTAAAATTGTACTTTTGATGCAAGTGTTGCAAAAACTATATTACTAGCCCAGGAAATGAAAGGAAAAAAACACCCGATGTCGCAAATAATTCCAAAGGAGCTGGATTTTTCACAGATGGTAGAACACCTTTAGACATGTATTTTTACAAAAGTCCCCGGTTATCCCCCTTGTGCTTCCCCCGCCATCCCCTTTTGAATATAATTTTGCAAGCCTTAAGGAAAACGCTAATATCTCCTTAACCAATGTCTGAAATCAGACGACTTTTTTTTTGTTTTGTTCCTAATTAGTTACTCTAAAAAATTTCCCTCTTCAATTTTGCGATAAAATCAATATATGCTTTGCAATTTATTAATAAAGAGAAAATATCAGTTTTTAAAAGAATATTTCACAAAATATTTCCATATAACTTTTTGCTAAGCCTGTTAGGGTAAAAGTTGTTCAAGTAAGATTTGTAGACAATATTTGTAGCTTTAAAATGATGTATATATTGATAGACTTTAGTTAATTATAGGGCAAGTGGGCTGTTAATAATGAGCGCAGCGGTCGGACGCATAGCAATAAAATTAAAAAAACTTATGGATTGTATTTATTTATTTGTAATAAAATTATTTATCTAACATTGAAGCGTTTTTAGGGTTCCGTAGCCAAATGGCAAAAAGGGAACCCTTATAATTTCATCCTGTCCGTCTGTCCGTCCGTATGTCACAGTCATTTTACTCGGAAACTATTGGCACACTATAGATGAAATTTGGAAGGTAGGTGTTTTCTATGAACTGCTATACAATGGTTAAGTGAAATTACGAAAAAAATAGTGGTGGCACACCATATATGTAACTGAGGGATAAAAAAATTCCAGTGCACATAAGCGTGTGGGGTATCATTAGATAGGCCTTCAAAAATGATGTAGAAGTTTCAAAATGACTTTTTTATTTAAGTCAACAGTTGGTATGTAAATGAAGTAGAATTTATAAAATACTTCCAACGAAAATCGGTTTGAATAAGAAATGTTGTGTAGTTTTTGACATACATTGTACCTTGCAAAAGGTGGGGCATAAGATATTTTTTGCCATACCCACTACAAAATAGCTACTTACGATGTATGTATAGCGGCCTTTTATGAGTCATTTCACAGGCAGGTGTGCGGAAAGTGTTTTACTTTCCGCACTAGTGCGGGAAGTAAACGGTTGCCATAGGAACTTCTGTTTATTCGCTCTAAACGCCTGCGTGCGTCTGCCATTACTTTCTCACGAACTTCACGGCATACTGTAGAAGTAAAGATGGCAACGCAAATGAACTGTCAAATTTTTTTGAAAATGAAGTGAAAAGTAGGTATTTTGTAGTGGGTATGGCAAAAAATTCCATATATATTATATGTCGTGCGTAATGGTATTACGGCTCGTGTGACTGTAAAAACTCGCTATCGCTCGTTCTTACATACTGTCATCACTCGCCGTAATAGTCCATTACACATCTAGATATACAATCTACTATTTGTTTGCATATATTCGTGCCAACATGACACCGGGACAACTTTTGGCAGCCAAAATACCACGAAATTTTAACATTGTTTTTGTTTTTTCGAAATATCTCAGAAACGGTCGACTTAAGCGATTCTTTCGTTATGTAATGTTTTAAATAGGATTACATTTCCTACCATTTTCATTCCTACAAATTTTCCGTGGTAAGAATAGTAAGCGCGCTACAGCTTCTTGAATATCACGCCTTAGAAACCAATTGTTAAGATATAAGGTCCTTTTCAATAGCTTTATTTACTGTGTTCTTCATCGAATTTTAAGTTGAAAATACACATGTTCATAAAGCAAAGAACACCCTAAATTATGATTTTTGTCCCATATCGATATCTTCAAAAATTTAGAAGCTTTAGCCTGTCAAAGCTGAAATCATCATAGAGCCTTACATTTTTTTTTGACACGCGTTACGAGTACTTTCTATACCGAATAAAAAAATGTCCGTCTAGGAACCTATAGAAAATTTAATGCCATAAACAATTATTTACGTCCAATTTCACTAACTTGCGAAATTTTCAAGTTATAAGCATTTATGTACATGTTTTTACCTTTTGACATAAAATTGAAACACTTGTTGCGAAGTGCTCTGTAGAGTGACCACTTTCAAATTTTTTAAATTTTTTTACTCACTTAGATAACCCATGAATAGGTCTACAGCTTCTATATGTAAACTTAATATTTCTCGAACACTCTTCTTAGTAGAGCACTTCGCGTCAAGCGTTTTAATTTTATGTCAAAAAGTAAAAACATGAACATTAATGCTTATAACTTGAAAATTTTTCAAGTTAGTGAGATTGGACCTTAAATTTTTTATAGGTTACTAGACGGAAATTTTTTTATTCGGTATGGAAAGTACTCGTAACACGTGTCCAAAAAAAAAGTAAGGCTCTATGATGACTTCAACTTTGACTGGCTATAGCTTCTAAATTTTTAACGATATCGATATGGGACAAAAATCACGATTTAGAGCGTTCTTTGCTTTATGAACATGTGCATTTTCAATTTAAAATTCGATGAAGAACACAATAAATAAAGCTATTGAAAAGGACATTACGTTTTAACAATCGGTTTCCAAGGCTACAAAAAGCGCGTGCGATTTTCAAGAAGCTGTAGCGCGCTTACTATTTGTACCACAGAAAATTTGTAAGGATGAAAATTGTAGGAAATGTAATCCTATTTAATATGAAAGAATCGTTTTTGAGATATTTCGAAACAGGCTCATCAAAAAGTTATATGCAAATATTTTGTGAAATATTCTTTTAAAAACTGATATTTTCTCTTTATTAATAATTTGCAAAGCATATATTGATTTTATCGCAAAATTGAAGAGGGAAATTTTTTTAGAGTAACTAATTAGGAACAAAACAAAAAAAAAGTCGTCTGATTTCAGACATTGGTTAAGGAGATATTAGCGTTTTCCGTAAGGCTTGCAAAATTATATTCAAAAGGGGATGGCGGGGGAAGCACAAGGGGGATAACCGGGGACTTTAGTAAAAATACATGTCTAAAGGTGTTCTACCATCTGTGAAAAATCCAGCTCCTTTGGAATTATTTGCGACCTAAAACCTTTATTTCCCGGGCTATACCTAATAACATAGTTACATAGTTATACTAAAAAATTACTGTACTATAAAATCAGAACGGAAAAAAACTTTTTCTAACAGATAAAATACATAAATTTATAAATAGATTCACATCAAAATAATAACTAAATCTATATTAATAATTATAGAACTTTTTACTTCTAATTCTTGCTCCTACTAACCTCGAGTAACATTAGTTCCCAAGTTTCCCCATTAGATGGTGTTATGACTTTTTATATTAAAACTTTATCAACTTAGTCTCGCCGAGTTCAAGAGAACTTATACGCTCATTCGGACACACCAAGTTTTAGAACAGAACTCCGAGTTTCAGATCCGCAAATAAAATACACATCATATACATTTGTGAAATGATGGAAAAATACCGACATGCACTATATACAGAGTGGTTCAATTAACTTATTGATTTTTTACTATTTTAAAATTACTGTTAAAATTATATATTTATTCAAAAAGTGTACAGCAAAACCCATAGTCATGCGCGGGAGGGGAAATACTCGCAACCGGCGGGATTCATAGCAAGTAACGATCGACGGCATTGATGTTAAACTAACACCCGTTATTTATTTCGGAATCGGAGTTTTGTAACATCCCTGGTTTAAAATTTAAGCACGCCTAGTTACAAAAGCAAACAAAGTTATAAAATAATAAAACAAAAATACAAACACATAATGTTCTTTTCAACTTCTAAAATTACTGTTTAAATATGAAATTAACAAAATCTGAAACCATGATAATTGTATTCACAAGGGTCGTTAGTGATGATTCATTTTTAAAAACGAAGCGTGTCTATTGGCTGTTGGCTAAAAACACTTCCGTTATTATGACTCGACTTTCGTGTCCATCATCGCATGACATTGACATATTTCATGATAGTATTTCCGTCGCCATTGTTTTAATTGTCACATGACCGTGACATTTCGTCTCTGACGTCATAATAACATTCATCCCAGAAATCACGTGACACTGGACACCATCTTGACCGTATTAAATTTTGAAAATGTATATCATAAATACCGCACTATACACAGCATGTGAAGCAAACCCGCTGATAGTATTGCTACTTCGATGAATTACAAGTCAGTATTACGTTCATTACATGGTAGACCTCGCGCGGCGAAAGATGAAGCCACTGCGTCATAGTAACGTGAATGCATTGCGCCCGCCTTCTAGCTTGCTATTGGCTGTTTTGGAGATCCATGAGCGGTTTGCCAAAATTGTACCTAACGTCATAAAACCCAATGTGCAGTTTTGTGTACACGGCACTGTCTGCGGGCAAGCAGACGTTCACTAGCATATTATTGATAGCGTGCCTGGCTTCATCTCTCATCGCGGGCACTGTGCAGGGATACTGCAGTCTGAATGATTTACGTTTTCAAAATTGAATATCTCAGAAAATCTTGTCTACGGGATCTAATGACACAAAGCGTATTTTTCTTGCAGGGGTCTACTTTCATTAAAAAAATGGGTATGCCTGTATCGCGGGTACAGACAGATGACTGCATACCGTTAAAAAAAAAATTGTATTCGTTATCATGGAAAGTAATACATCCACTTTTATTTATCTTATAAAATCGTATGTTCTTAAAATAATTGTAATTTTTTACAAGCTTTTATTTAACATGCAATGTTTGTTAGTTTGTGTGTTTGTTTAGGTCCAATCTTGCAAGTCAATTTTGAACGACTTCCACGTAACCGATCGATTTGAAATTTTGCACACGTATGTATTCCCGATGACAATACATAAATAAATCGTTTTTAGAAATAAATTCAACCCCTAAGGGTTCAAAAGGGAATGTAGGTTTTTTTAACTAATCAACGCCCAGGCCAAATCGCTGAAGCTAGAAACTTGAATATTGGACAGTTGGTTCCTTTTCTGACGTAAGCAACCACTAAGAAAGGATTTTTCGAAATTCAAACCCTAAGGGGGGTAAAATTTTGAAAGACTAAAATGAACAAAATAAATATTAGTATAAAAAACCTTTTAAAGACAAGCTTTTATTTAAATGCACTAAAAATAAAAAAATAATTTTTAATAATTTAGGTTCATAATTATAAAAGCGTGGGTCGTGACAATTAAACTATCATAGAGTTCACAACCCACGCTTTTATAATTATGAACCTAAATTATTAAAAATTATTTTTTCCTTTTTAGTGCAGTTAAATAAAAGCTTGTCTCTAAAAAGTTTTTTTTACTAATATTTATTTTATATTTTAAGTTGTTATCCAAAGGTACCTATATACCTACTTAATATATTTTCATTATTAAAAAAACATAAATATTTAAAAGCCTTCGGGATTCGAACCTGGGCTTGGCGTTTGTACCTGTTAGTAGACTCGTACTTTTCCGCAGGGTCACCTGGCTTACTGTGTAAGAGACCTTAACATAGTTATACATGCTATGTTTTGTTTCACATGTCAACCACTTTGGACTATTTCTGTTTCATCTAATATTTCTAAAATGCCATCCCAGTATGAGACATTAGACGTTATTCACGTCAAAAAGAACAGTGAGATCCCGATACTCTCAAGAGATGAGTCAGTGTAAACATTTAGATTCGAGAGGACAGTGTGGTCCAGTGGTTAGCGTCGCGGCCTCTGGATCAGACTGCCGTGGGTTCGAATCCCGCCTCCGCTCATTGATGTTTTGTGATGTCATTTAGTTTTAAATGTGTTGTTATTTATTGTAATCAAGACGCTAATGACCTAAGTTGTCGACGCGTCTATAATTTACAATAAATAAATAAAAACACTTAGATTCGAGACGACACTCTGGAATATAGAGGTTCGACATTAGTAGGTCTAGTTAGGCAGCTGACCAAGGAGCATTATACGCTCTAGATACAATAGGACCTGCAGCACTGCCCGCCACCACATTTCTACACATACCTCCGTGACATTTCACCAAATTATTAGATCAAAAATGAGGGGAGGGGCAGTAAAGATGTTTCCACGTCAAAAAATTGTCAAAATCATCTTAGATAGAAAACTTGAGAACTGGAAAAATTTACCATTGCACTCAGGCCTATTGTGCATCCCCGATAACTAACTAGGTCCCACAGTTTTGGGCCCACGTGATAAGGCACTCAGTACATTCGTGGTGGACCTGATGAATATCTTGGTACCCAAATATTTAGTTCCCAAGGGTTAAGATAGCTTTACACGCTGCCTCTTTTTCGTGCGGCAAATCATCTGTCGTTGCATGAATGATGCAAGAAAGTCCCGACTGATCGGGATACACTTGTCTCTCAGTAAAATGTCTCGTGCGTTGTAAACTGACGCATGCAGACCGACCTGCCATTCACTTCGCTTAAGCGCATGGATCAAGATGCTACCATTAGAGTCTGAGGCGCTTGGAGACAGACAGCATCTCGTTTTATCTTCCCTTGTTAGTTAAAAGATTTGTTTTGATTTTTTCTCATCACAACAAATGTAGCTACAGACAAAGTCCAAACTGGCAACACTGTAATAGAAACGCGCTGCGTGCAATTATTGATTGCAAAGTTTAATTACAAAAGAGCGATATTTTCTCTATAAGACCGACATAAATCTACCGAGGAAATATTTAAATTGGCAACAGTGAAACGGACATGCGGTATATATATTAGTTAAAGTAGTTCATAGCACAGAGTTGCGTTCAAAGCGATCCTAGGAGCTTCTCTAGGTACTGACGATACACACATACAAACAGACGGCAGGCGGCTTCTCCTTGACCCGGCTTGATCTAGATTCAGTCGCATCCCTCAATCTACGACGACAGCTTCCCATTTATCTACGTGCAGTTGGCTGCCTGCGTTCCGTTATACATCAGATGCATCGCAAAAGCGAAGTCAGTCCTTATTACATAATATGAATGAGCAAATTGTATATATATATATATATACCTAACTATAAAGTTAGTTAGTAGCCTCGACTAAAGCAGTGATGCCCCATGTGAGGGATTTTTACCCTAGTTCTAGGGACATTTTGAATAGAACGGAATAAAGGGATTTTTTACATTTATGTAGCAACTATTTAAGAATTTCATTGGATTTCCATATTAGCATTAATAATTGCATGATGAGGGCACAAGCGACTAAGCCGTGCAGTCAGGGTCCATTCTGATTGGTCGAATACCCTATCTTGAGTCGTTTGACACACACAGACACACCTAAACGAACGTAACAACTAACTCTGCATACTAATTTGGATAGTTGATAGCGATTAAAAAATGGGGTTTGTATGTGGAGAATGTTCAAATACATATTCTCCAAGACAGCGCATTAATTTTCACAAAATTAGAATGAAAACTTCAGGTAACGCTTATAATCTAATTCTTTCTATAAAAGTCAATCAATTTTTTGATATTTCAAAATAAAACCTAATTTATTATTATTATTTGAGATATTAGGATGTCCAAAATTTATACAATAACAGTGTTCTTGAGAAATTGGAATAGAAAAATAAATTTTAATTAAGTTTTATTTTGAAATCTCAGAAAATTGATCGACTTTTACAAAAAGAATTAGATTACAAGCCTTACCTGAAGTTTTCATTCTAATTTTGTGTAAATTAATGCCTGTCTTGAAGAATATGTGTTTGAACATTCTCCACATACAAAACCCATTTTTAATCGCTATCAACTATCCATATTAGTATACAGAGTTCACTAGTTAGTTGTTACGTTCGTTTAGGTGTGTTTGTGTGTGTCAAACGACATGAAAATGGGTTATTCGACCAATCAGAATGGACCCTGACTGCAGGGTCTAGTCGCTTGTCTCACAAGTACACTTGACGTATTGCGCGACCAGAGCACGCCAACACACGTGTAACGATCAAAATAATAAATATTAATACCATTTTCGTCGTCATATTTTATATATTTTTGAAGGACATTTTCTTATTGAATTTTTCGCGTGCACATAATTATATTTAGTAAACTTTAAACTAAAATAATTTTATATAAAAAGCTGCTTTCATGACAATTACAGAAACTGGGTAACTAGGCTTTACCAGCTTTAATGACAGTTTTAATCTTATCTTAATCTGATCGTAGCTGGATAAAAAAATTCCTTATATACTTTAGTACTTCACATTTGGGTTTATTAGTCGATATAAGTTTAAAATCGGTCTAGTCGTCCTCAAGTGATATTGGTACAAACAGATAGACAGAAATTGTAGAAACACGAAACACGTCTAGGTAGTATCAGACATACCCAAAAAAACGGCGTAGGTAGAAGTCGGGCTACTACCGCTAGTTTTTTGACGTGAATTCAAGCTGGTTTGATTTTCTTGGGCTTTTTTCTTCTTTAAACTGTAGTGGCGATAATCCCTCTGCGCACCTGAGTGTGGTTTAGGTCGGTCGTGAATGAGATTATGCCTTTTTATTTTGCTCTTCCTTGTTTTCGGTCTCGGCATTTTATTTTCCAATCGTCGCTACAAATTTGTTTATGTTGCAAATTTATTTTTTTCGGTGTCAAAATATCGGCAATACTCTTGTCTATGAAATACAATTTAATTTGTCTTAACCAGACAAGAAGTTTAGTCGCTCGACAATTTTTCAGAGCAAATTTCCGGAGGGTATGACGTCGTTGTTTATTAATATTATTCATTGAAGCGCATACTTTTGTGTTGTCGCCGAATTGGATCTTTCAGGCGGTATAAGTATTATTTTTCTAACTGCTATAGTTTAGCCGTACAAAGACGACAAAAGCACATCATTTTCGTCAGATGATTTTTCCGAACGACCCCCCCCCCCCGACAAAACGTAGGACGTTCATCGAATTCACGTCATATATCTCGTGATATTAGTATTGATTATGTAGGTACAATTAGGTAAGGCCACCAACGGCCAAAGTTAGACCAATTCACATTTTAAATTTACTATTTTCTAATAAAAGATTAGAACCTGAGACCTGGAAGCCATATCAATGCGAGCGCTTGTTGTGAGATCCATTGTAAACTCAGAACTCTAATTTTCCGTAATTGTCAGTTAGCATTGTTGTTTAAAAAGTCAAGTAAGTAAAACCATGATTTTACTTCTAACTTATTTGGAAATTATTACTATAAATCTGATAAAATTTGACACTTTTAAACCCAGTCCGCAAGATTACAGGCGCCATGGTTTGAGGTTATGCTGTCGTCTGTCAATATAAACTAAAAAGTAAAAAATAATTAATTTTATTGTAAAAAAGCGTGGGGTGCTTTGTATCATATTTTCATACTACCCCACGCTTTTTTACAATAAAATTAATTATTTTTTACTTTTTAGTTCATTAAAGCGTGTTTTTTAGTTTTTTTAAATTATAATTTATTTTTTTTTTAGTCCTGGAGATCCTGGTCAGGATAATGGGACAAACTTATTGAATTATTGTATTGTCATCGGTCCTTGATAAGTGTGCAAAGTTTCAGTTCAATCTGAAGTTTTTTGCTTTTTTTTTAGTCCTGGAGATCCTGGTCAGGATAATGGGACAAACTTATTGAATTAATGTATTGTCGTCGGTCCTTGATAAGTCGACAACGTTTAAACTAAATCTGACCGTTCAAAGTTGGTCAAAATCAAGTTCAAAGAAGTCGGTTACAAACTGACAAACAAGCAAGCAAACATACAGGTGAAGCTAATATAAGCGTGTTAAAAACATAGACATTGATGTAGGTACACCTCCATGTTTGATATAAATTAATTAGTTCTTTTTTATTATACGTCAAAATTGAAGAAGAAAAAAACTTAAAATAAATAATTTCATGTACCTTTTATGATTAGTCAAAAAAACCCTTCATTCCCGTTTGAACCCTTTAGGGGTTGAATTTATTTCTAAAAACGATTTATTCATGTATTGTCATCGGGAATACATGTATGTGTACAAAATTTCAAATCGATCGGATACGTGGAAGTCGTTCAAAATTGACTTGCAAGTTTTGATCTAAAAAAACAAACCCACAAACACACAAAGCCACAAACTAACATACATTGCAAGTTAAATAAGAGCTTATAAAAATGCTGAAAGGGGAAAAGCAAAAACGTAAATGTATGAAGTACAACTTCGATCGAGCGCTTATGTGGTTGAGGCACATACCCTTTTTTTCCTGTAAACGTTGAAATGTTTTCTTTGTTCGTAAGAGAATTTCAGATTGGCGCAAAAATTAACTTAATTCTACAGAGGGCGCGAATAGTGAAGTAGATACTTTTAAGCGGAAGAGGGTAAAGTGAAAAATATTACGTACCGCTTACTGCGAGAAAATGGACATAAATCTCGGATTTATTTAACACACTGTATTCCCGTACGGATTCCTTTTTTCCCTTCAACCCAGTTCCGTAAAAATAAGCATGAATAAAATGTATAAAAAAGCAAGAAAAGAAACTATTGCTTTAAAATAATGATATTTGATTACGTTCTTTGCTACAGCGTATTGATTAAGTTCTGATTTCGTTGTTAGCAGCGTTGTTTTGTTTCGTACGAAGCAAAGCCACCCAACGCTTTTCCTATGACAGACTTAATGAAAATTAAGGAAAGTCTTTTATTGAACCGGCACTCTTGTATTACGTTTTTCTCACGCTTTTCGCTGTTAACAGACATATTTATATTCAAGTCACTTACTGGAAAATTCCATTCCTAACTGCGTTTTATTTTACAACAAAAATTCTATAGATATATCTGTTGATATAGCAAAATAATAAGTATCGCAAAATATTGGTATTTTTATAACGTATAAAAAGTCACTAGCTGTCCTGTTGCTCTAAATCGAACAAATTTATTTAATCAACTTTTTTACACATGTTAGATATACAAGGTGATTCTGTAATGAGTACCATAAATGATACAGGATGTACCTACTGTCAAAATAATACGAAAAACAAGAATAACTTTTTTTCCAAAAGTGCTTCCCTAACAAGATACAGGGTTTTAAAGGGTCGATTTAGAGAACACTTATTTGATCGTATCTTTTAACTGGGTTGAACAATTTAATTCATTTTTGGTAGACATCTACTACATAATAAGGACCGTAAACGGACAAAATTTTGTTACATTTGAACAACCCAGTGGCGTAGAATTGGGGGTCATGTGACACTTTTTCCCCCCAAAAAAAGTTGTTGTTGGGTTTTTTCCATTTTTCTTTGTTTTTTTAGTATTATTGGTTCAAATACAACAAAAAAGGTACACTTGTTTCATTTGCCCAGAAGCGTCCGTTTCCGAAATATTCTGACTTGCGTGTCACTATGTGAAATACCAGGCTGCAAAGTTATCACAGAAAAAGTTTTATTAACAAACAAATAAAATACTTAAAGTCGAATACATCTAGGTAATAAAGTTTAATTAACAAAAAAATAAAAATTAGTAAAAATAAAATTAAAGTAAGTTTTCAAAGTGTCCTCCATTGGAACATGACCCCCAATTCTACGCTACTGGGTTGTTCAAATGCAACAAAATTTTGTCCGTTTACGGTCCTTATTATGTAGTAGATGTCTACCAAAAATGAATTAAATTGTTCAACCCGTTTCGAAGGCGATGATGCGAGGTCATTTTTTAATAAGAAATTTAATCGGCTTTCACATTAATAAATAACTAACCATTTTCGAGTTATTTCCAAATAACTGTTTTTTGAACGCTTTGCAACCCCCTGAAAATTTGTACATCCTGCTCCCAGGGCGGAAGTTAAAGTCATGGAACAACTTTAAAAGCGTAAATGTAAACAGAATATCTGGCGACTGGACTAATTAATTCATACAATATTGTAACAGTACCTACTACAAAGAAATTTATAATAATATAAAAATAATATAGTACGTACACCTGTTTGAATTTTATTTAAAACTATTCACTGAAATTAATATTTTCTTCCTTTTTCCTTTGTATTAAAATAATTTTTTACTGTTTATTTTGATAACCTAAACGCCAAAGTTTTTAACTGTTCACTTGACTTACGGCAAATTATTTTTCCAAAGCATGCTTATAAAATATATTGTCTATATTTTGTAACGTTAAAAATCAATTTTTAACCCTTAAAATCGACTTAAGGTAATTTTGACACCTTATTGCACACCTAATACTTCGGGCACTTTCAGATGACACCTCGATCGTCAAATTCGATCCAGTAGTTTAGGACAAAAAAGCCTAACCTTTAGATTTTTATTGTTTTCAAAAAAAAAATGATTAATCTATTATAAATTATTTTCGAAAAATTTAATAAGATATTTTTTTTTTCATTTTCATTGACACATTTAAAAAAAAGCAAAAGGTATAGAAGTTAATTAAAATATCCTTTAAGCTGTGATATACTCTTCTTCAATAGAATATTTCTTTAGTTTCATTTTAAAAGCACTTTGTCTAGTATATTATTACAAATTTTAATTTCTCTATAAAGGCAGGCTTTGTCAAATAAAAAGATTCAACAGACTCGCACTTATGCAGTGCGATGTCACATTTAAAAAATTATTTTTCATTTAGATTTATATTCTCAATGATTTATTATTTAACTTTACAAAGTAATTCTCCATGATTTATTCAAATTTACAAATTAATATATTGAGAAAGTGGAGTACAATCACCAAAAATCATTTATTCAGCAGCGTTTCTCGTTATTGATAATAACTTTTTCAGGTGTATACAAACAATACAAGAGTTCTGCTTAAATATTTAAACAAAAATTTCGTTGTGCAATTTGTAAACTTTTGGTTTCTAGAAGCCTAAAGAAGTTACTAGTAATAACGAAACGTTTATAACAATAGCCTCCAGCATCGTCACTAGTGCGAACGGTGTTAAGTGAACGCGGTACCACTGTGTGTATAATAGCGTAGCCAGTCATGTAATGAACCGATTCGTTTTAAATTCGCGAAAAGACGCGATTTAATATAATGTGCTACGCACCGATGATAAAATGTGTTCTGTAAACCGTTTCTAGTTTAGCTCTCGCTAGAGCAATGATACTGTAATTATTGACCTGTGTTGAATATCAGTGACTAATTTGAACACTGCTTCACGTTAGCTCGATAAACGCTATAGCCTTCAGCTACGTACTGTGGATTGTTTAGACTACCTTGTTCCGACACGTCTAGTGTCGATTGACATCCGGCTTGTTGAGAGATACCGGAATCCAACCTACAGTCAGCCGGTGTTGGGGGTTGATTAACCCCCGACATGTTTAGGGTCACCGACTGAGTCCGTCACTACCTGACCAACCGTTCCCCTACGACCCGCGACCGTTGCGGCACCAGTACGTTGTCCCATCGCAAGGTGTCCTACCGTTTTAGACAAGGGGTACGCCCCTCTGGTATAGTACCGTTGTATTTATTTTTCTTGTTTTGGAAACCAGGGCTTTTGTTTTGTATCGAGTCATACCGTTGCTCCATAATGTAGGGATCTATTTTATATAGTCATTTAGACACTCCGGTCTCATTTAAATAAATATTATTATAGAAAATACTCTGGTTATTCAATTCATAGACAGTATTCCGTTTCCCCTGGCTTCTCCACCCTGGATTTCGGCGAGCCATGCGGCCCGACGCAAACCAGTGGGTCTGTGCGGCACATGTGCGCGAACATCTAAAAAGCCACGACGTTGCATGTTGCTGAATAAAAGATTTTTGGTATTTGATTACATTCCACTTTCCCAATACATTACTTTGTAAATTTAATTTTCCATTTTGAAAGATTTATTCGTTCTTCAATAAAATATCGCCCAACAAATACAAACGAACGTGAGCTTGACAATATTGACATTTTCATGGCTTGTCTATTGCAAACCCCCAGTTCTCAAGTTCTAAACTAAAATCTGATGAATGTATACATCAACTATATTTTCAATTTGTAATTATAAATAATAAATTAAAAATACAAATTGGAACTAGACCTAGCTCTATAGCGTCGCTGGCTTAAAAAAAAGCGAACAAACAAATATAAGTTTAGATTATAATTTTTCAGAGTACCTATACAACTTTCGCAGCAAATTTTTTGACAGAAACAAAACATTTCTTAGATATAATAATTAAAAATTAATAATGTTACCTTCCTTGGCAAGACTTTCACACAACAATATTGGTTTTTGCAGTCACATTTTAAAGTTGTGCATATATACAATTAAATTATGATAAAATTTCACACAATTTGTATTAGATTCAGTAATCATGAACACAATATGATGTTTCTTCATTGATTTGATCCTGGTTAATTTACTATACTGTTGTAAGGCCATGTAATTGTTTCTTGTCGCCTGATGATGGCAACTGTTGCCGAAACATGTTGCGGTATTTTTTATTTATTAATAAAATTTCCAAGTCTTGCCAAGGAAAGTAACATTATTAATTTTTAATTATTATAATTAACAAGTGCAAGAGAAAAATGGAGTCTCCTAATAATTTCTTAGATATTTTTCAAATTGAGCAAATTTTATTGAGAAAGATCTAAGAAATTATTATAACCCCCAAACTCTTGTTTCAAGTATATTTAGGTTTAAAATATATACATTGCGCTGTCTCTTTCAATTGCCAGTGGATCACTAAAGTGATTCACGCGTCCACTAAAGGGTTAAATAAAGGACATACGTTACAAAGAACGCAGTATCTACCTACATAAAAGAACAATTAATTTGAAAATTAATAAGTTGACATAAAAAGTTCGTCACGAATGGCAAAGCATATCAGTTCATTTTTATTTTTCATTTCACATTCTGCAGTTTCATCCTACATTTATACAAAATGACTCATAAAAATCTTCATTGCATATTCCACAATATATTTAGAGTATGGCGGTTAGAAACATATTTGATATTCATATTTCTTAGTTGACAAAGTTATAGTCAAAATTGATAAAGACAGTTTTTTTGTATCTAGTTCAAATGCGGGAAGATATTTTGATTGGCCAATAAGTGTTTAGATTGATATCGTTTTCATACAACGCGATAGCGATACGATAAATTGCGAGTGAATATAAATGATAATAATATTTCATCACACGATAAAATTTCGTGAAGTAATAGTAGATTGTACCTATATCTAGTGTCGTAATGAAGTTTATTACGTGACACTATGTTAAAGCGAGCGCAGCGAGTTTTAACAATCACACGAGTGATCTATCATAACGCACGAAATATAGATATGTTATGGTATTTTTTGTCATACCCACTATAAAATAGCTGCTTTTCACCTCATTTTCAGTCTTCAAAAATGTTGACATCACATTCAGGTGTGCGGGAAAGTTACTTTTCCGCACACCTGCCTGTTAAGTGACCCATTACTACAGGCATGTATACATGCATGTAAAGTAGCTATTTTATAGAGGGTATGACAAAAAAATGATTTAAAAATACCACTTTTGGTGTAAGCAATATCGTGACTTTTTATCGAGTGACTTTTTATCGAACGCGATATATTGTATCGGTATTCGCTATCGAGTTGTGTGAAAACCATAGTTAAAACGGCTTAACTTGACATCAACTAATTGCCAAGAGAAGACAACCGACATTTTTACTTTCGAGCGACTCTAGGAGTGAATAAAGTCTTGTCGTAGTGAAAAAAACCGAAATCACGATTTCGACGGATTTGGACGGTCCTTTACCTACATACCGAAAAAACAAGTTTTGGATGTCCGTCCGTACGTATGTGCAGAGGCCTAACTGACACACCGTTCAACGGATTGACACCAAATTTTAAACTTAGGGTTTTTCTTATTTTCTCCCTACTTCCCTAAATAATTTTGTGATGATTCATGCTTTAACTGAACTCCTTTACTGTAACATTTTATTCATTTTCGGTATTTTAAAGTCGTTTCAAATAAATAAAAAAAACTGTCTTTGCAAACATTAACACAAACATCGTTTTTATTAGAAAAAAATTAGGCAAATTTTTTCAATCGCATTTTTGATATTGTCGGATCCCCAAGATACAAATTTCAACTTGTGTTTCAACGATAGCCGATAAGCTATCTTTATTTTATAATCAAAACCCCAAAATTTTGATTTTGTAAGGTTATAATACACTACCTAGGTACTTCTTAAATTATTAAATTAATGTCTTATTTTTATTACATAATAAAACAGTAAATATTTTTTAAGTAGAATTGCAACGAATATTAGGCAACTATATTCGGTATTATGCCGATTAGGCAACTGTTTTACAATCCGGTTAAATACCGAACATTTTTCCACTATTCGGCTGATTACGAAAAATTAATAAGTCTGTATCGCGGATGACAGATGACGTGAATACCGTTAAACACAAATAATTGTATTCGTTGTCATGGAAAGGATTACATCCACTTTTATTTATCTTATAAAATGAAATGTTCGTAAAATATAATAAGTAAAATAATTATAATTTTAATGTTTTATATCTTAAATTGTTTTGTTTCACATGTCAACCACTTCCGACTATTTCCGTTTCATCTAATATTTCTAAAATGCCACCCCAGTATGAGGCATTAGACGTTATGCACGTCAAAATTGCTAATTTTTCTTGAGTAAACACGCGAGAAAACCTAAAATTATATTTGAAAACTAGTCATGGGGATCCGACATAAAACTGTAATGAAGTGCATCTTAGATAGATTAGTAAACTAAAAAAAGAAAACAACTGCGACTGATAGCAGCACTAGATAATTTATTAATAGTTTTCAATCTAGTAACTTATGCACACTTAATACAGTATGACAAAGAAAACAGGCTATGAAATAACAACTATAATTTCGTATGAAACTTAATTTTATGTTCAAAAATAAAAATAATCTTTTGCATATTCTTGTGAAAGAAAAGGCGTTGCAATTTTAAGTAAAGTTTGATTAAAATTAAATGCAATTAATATTATGCATTCTTTATTTTTTCAAAAATACGTAACATATTTTATGCAACACGCAAAATTTTCTGATCAATGAGAATGATGAAATTTTTCGTAAATGATCAACGTTTGAAAATTTTACCCAAAATGAAATTTGCTGATGCACTCACAGTATCTTTGGAACTCCTAAAAATCTACAAGATACAGTGTTTCATAAATTTCAAAAACAGTTAAAGGTTTCATCAAACTCATCTGTTTGAAATTCTTATCGACATTTAATATTGGTAGAGAATACCGAGCTAGTAGATATACCATTATTTTCATGGCGTTTCCATGATCCATCTATCTATCACAAACCCCAAGTTCGCATATTTTTTTAGGCCATCAACAGCTAAGGTTATTTGAGCCTAGCACCAATTCATATTTTCAATTTATGTATTATTTTTTAATAAAAAAAATCCAATTGACTCTTCTACCAGCTCTCGGGTTAGAACCTGGGAACTAGGCAATTCCTCTCTAAGAACTATTAATTGAATTATCACTTTACTTTAAAAATAAATTAAAAATATGAATCTGTACCTACTTACTATATAAACCTAGATAACCGTAATAAATGGTGGCCTTAAAAATATTTAAAGAAAATTTTAAAAAAATAAACTTTTAGAACTGTATATTTTATCCCAGCAAATCTTCGCACCTTAATACATCTCTGGTCGATTGTTATTTCATAGTCTGCCACCTACTAGATCTAGTTTTTCATTTACTTTGTACTATATATAACATTACACACTATTATATAATGTTGATTTACTTAATCTCTTCTCTGTCTTCAGTGTGCTTTCAGCTTGTGCTATCTGTATAAGCTGTCTCACTCTGTCGCACTATGTGCTTAATAAACCTGTCGCCTTCGCACAACACTACTTCTCACTCTAACAAATGACATAGGTATTGACTGCTAAAGAATGCCTACATAAAATATCTATAGCTGCAAGGCAAAGCCGCTCATGTCGAATTTGTAGTGAATATTTGCATTGACGATCAAATCATTCAGCTCATTAATAATTCAATTTTTCATTTTCCGCTGCACTGCCAGTTACAAACTTCGAGACACCTTCCTATTGAGTCAAACGAAATTCGTTCACCAAACAACCTAAATTTTGAATCTAATGAAACTTAATCCGGTGAGGTTCCCCAAGAGGGCTCGCTGATCTTACGAGTTTATTTAGATTTAAAACATACGTTGATGAATGACTCGTCATTCGCGATACTTGTGTAGTGGGAAGGTACCTCGAAACATGCGAAAAATAGACTCCGGGTGATTCGCATACCCACTAGAAGTTGACACGCCATTTTGAAATACAGGTTAAATTTATACAGAGATGTAACGTTTTAACACAACTTTTCTCAAAATAGAGTTTAAAAATGTATCTAAAGATACGGAAAAATTACGAATTTGACAGAAGTCGTTTTGCCTTTTAAGCATAGATAAACAGTTTTACTTATGTGTATTGTAATTGTTTCGTGTTATCTTTTGTCTTTCGGTGTGTTTATTATAAGTAACAATTGTTTATCTTAAAATTTATAAAATATATCCTTGAACGATCAGTTTGCTTTTATAGTAAGTTGAATAAACTGATAAGTTTTAGGTTGTGTCTATGCATTGCGTTTTAACGAGAGTGGTTTCCTGGGACCCGTTCGGCGGGAAGGGTACCACACATTTTTAATTAGACTGTCTCTATGCCAGAACCAACCGCAAGTACATAAAAAAGGTGTATAAAATATATTTTGCCCTCACTGGCTTTTGAAGCCAACCAACTTCAAGGGCGCAAACAACTTTAAATGTTAATAATATAATCGACTAGCCTTTGCATTGCTCAAAAACTGACATATTTTTCCCGTTTAAGAGCATTCAATACCTACAAATACCCCTTGCACTCTTCATCTCAAATCCTTTCCTATCGCCTAAAAACAGTCGACGCTATTTTTTTTTTTAAAGGACGCTAATGACCTCAGTTGTCGGGCGTCTATAATTTACAATTCATTCATTCTATTTTTAAAGCTATATTAAAGGGCAAATGAAGAATCAAAAATCTAACTACAGATTCTTCAATGCAAAAAATTGAAAAAAAATCTTGACAAAAAAAATTACGTAAGCCAAAACTTTTTTTCAAAAAATTCGCTAATAATATAGATCTGTAGTCTGATTCTTGGTCCTTCATTTGACGTTCCCCGAGCATTAAAAATAGCGTCGGTAGAGCCATAACTGTTTTTAGGCGAGGGGAAAGAATTCGAGAAGAGTTCAGGGGGTATTTGTGGGTATCGAATACTCTTAACCGTGATAGTAGGTGTCTACCATAATATTTCCTGGCCAGACGGGTTCCGGGAAATCACCTTATACTCAAAAAAATTATAGTGATTCGTACCTTTACATTATTAAAAAAATCAAACATTTTCCTTTAAGAAATTTTAAACATCCAGTGCTATTCTATATAGTCGACGCGAAAACGTTCCACATATTTTAATTTAACTTTTAACCTTTATACTTGACTATGTATGGCACATTGCTGCTTTTTATACAATAAATTTTAATATACTTTAATAAATTCGCTTATCGTTGCAATTTACTATAAAACACTTTAAGGATGCATTTTAAACATTTCAATTTGATATCAATAAATGATATTTAATTTTTTTTTTACATCGTACAGGGATATTCGTTCGATATGGTGTTTTGTTGCAATTTAGTAAAAAGTGTATTCGAGATTTTTTTATATATTTTTTTAAATAATTATTTTTGTTTAGTAAATTTCTAGGACAGAACAAGCACGAAGTACTTTTTGCATAACAGTAGGTACAGTTTACATGTTAATATACTACTTGTTATACCATAAAAACAGCGCTATACCAAACAACTTTTATGACCAACGAAGCTGTTCGATAAAGCACTGTTTTATGCAAAAGATACTTCGTGCTTGTTCGGGGCTCCTCATGCTTTGATCACTAGACATTTCTCGTTAAACGCCTCGAACTCGTATAAGAAGTTACACTTCAATAATGTGAATGTCGTATAAATATAATTTTTTTATTATAAAACCCCAAAAATCACTTATCATTGCAACTTACTACAAAATACTTTAAGGATACATTTTAAACATTTCAATGAGCCATTTTCCTAAGAGTAGTTCTTTCAATTATTCACGAGAGGCAGCACTTATGGTAGGTACAAAGATTGTTTATTCCCCATTAGTGTCGTGTCATTTTAGTGGTATAACTTAATTATTTAATTAATTTAATAATAATAATAATTTAATAATTAAGTTATACCACTGAAATGACACTACACTAATGGGGAATAAATAATGTTTGTACCTACCACAAGTGCTGCCTCTCGTGGATAATTGAAAGAACTACTCTCAGGAAAATGGCTCATTTGATAAGTATCAATGACATTATTTTTTTAGATCATCAATAGGTACAGAGATATTCGTTTGAATATTGTTTTGTTGCAATTTAGTAAAAAGTATATCCAAAGACTTTTTTATATTTTTTTAAATAATTATTTTTGTCTAGTTACTTGCTAGGACAGCAGAATTTCTTCACTGATAAAAATACAGGTACACAAATTATATACCCGTTCTCTTACCATTAGTGAAACCTGTTCTCCCACCATCATTCAAACCTGTTCTCCCACCATCAATCAAACCTGTTCTCCCACCATCAATCAAACCCGTTCTGCCATCCTTAACGGAAACCCGTTCTTCCGCCACAATTTACATAACATTTTTTTATAAAACTTTTGTGATCAAGCATCAAAGATATGAATTAAATTATGCAAATGACTAAAATTATTTTGTTTATCATATTACAGATAAATGCTTTTTATGTTTGAAAGACGTAACGTTCCAGTACAATCTAGAAAAATTATTTTAAATCTCTGTCAACGTCGGGACTCAACCCCGAATCTTCCACTATCGCGGCAGCTGAGTTATAATTTTATTTTATTATTCAATGGGTGTTCCTAACAGTATTACTACCGTAAAAAGTATTTACTTGTTTTTTAATAGTTGGCAAAACTTGATCGCACGAACAATTAACATAATATGAGTTTATCATAATGAAATAAGTCAAATTAAATTAAATCGATGACTCTGTTACGTTAAAAATTAACTGACATTTTAAATGTTAAATCAGTGTATGATCGAACTATTAAATTAGATTATACAAAATTATCAATGATAGTGAGCCCTTTAGGTAAGATCATAGCTTACGAAATAATAGTGCAAACTGAATGTTGCTATAATTTAGTTCAAGCATTATAAATTTTCTTTTATATATTCTCTTTGAATAAAAAAAATTCTTTTATAATATCTACTATTGTTTTTTATTCGTCAAACATAAATGCAATCGCATGCTTTGAAGTAGTTTTTTTAAATTTCTTTATGCAATTACTTTCATATAATAATAAAGTAGCAGACTTGGATGTTATAAAAAAATATATTTGTAGCCCAATGGCAAAATCATTTATGTCGCATTTGTCATCTAGTTCAGAGGTCAACAATTAATGTTTTGGATGGAGATTCGTTTAAAAAACTTGCCAAACTTACGCGATCTTTAGATCCCAACATATACATTCATTGAAAAAATGTTGTTGGAAAGCAGTCAATTACAATAATTGATTTCAGACATATCGGAAAAAAATCATTTTACCAACCATAGTCACAGTCAGGATTCTTACCTGAACCTTTCCACTTTGGCGGCGGAATGAGCTTACAATTACTCAACCGTGACATGATTACTAATCTAACATTCTACTTATATGCTTCGAAATCAATTGATTTTCACTACATGCGACTGTTAATTCAATATAGCTAAATAAATTATTGCATTTCAACGAATCATTCAAAGTTTCTCAGATTTTAAAGTTGTGTTCAAATTGACGTATTATTTCGTGCTACGAAATAAAAATAAGATAAAAAATGCATGCATATACCATATCGGGAGGATAGTTTGAGGTTACACTGTATATATTAGGGTTCTCTAACTATTTTTGATGGAGATCAAACTATTTTTTTTTTCGAAAACTTCGACATAATCAGTTTTGCCTTTTGGCTACATAAATATATTTTCTAGCACATCGTAATGAGGGGAAGGTGTTTATATACGTGACACGTGCATGCCATTTGCAAAAATTTAATTACGAGTCACGACATTTCTGTGATTCCCCAAACCCCTCGATGACATCGGCTACGAAATTAATTTTATCAAATTATTAAGAAATATATACGGTGTTTAATTTCCGTCATAACATTTTAATTATAATGTTACGGTCTTTAATTAACTCAATTTTTATTATAATATCCCCAAATACGCTTATTTCGATTTGAATTAAAATAATATAAACTTTGCGTAACGTAACGGAAACATGACAATACGTATCTTCAAGGTCATGTCACCGCCATTAATAAAATTTACAAATATGGTTAGTTACAGTTAAAATTTATTTTTATTTTATTTCTAAAATTTATTTGAATGTAGACGTGTGCCATATAAAATGACCTTATATAAAAAAACCGGTCAAGTGCGAGTCGGACCCGCGCATCGAGGGTTCCGTACAATAATACACCTCTATATGCCTAATTTTCCGTTTTTTGTATGAGGACCCCGCTTAATTTTTACTTTTTGTTTTTTTATGATTTGTTGAGATATCCGCCATAATAACACATATTTTATGAAAATTTCAACCGGCTACCTGTTACGGTTCAAAAGATACAGCCTTTTAAAGGTAGGACAGACAGACGGCGTAGGTTTACCCTGTAATCTTCATCTGAAATCTTTTCCCCTTGCCTAAAAACGATTAGGGCTCTCCCGACGCTATTTTTAAAGTCAAAGGGTACGGGTAAACGCCAAATGAAGAACCAAGAATCACACTAAAGATCCTTTAGGCGAAAAATTGAGACAAAAAAATTCTGGAAAAAAATAAATTATGCAATATTTCACACGTAGCCAAAACTTTATTTTCAAAAAATTCGCCTATAGGATCTATAAAGTGATTCTTTGTCCTTCATTTGGCGTTTACCCGAACACTTAATTAGCTCTAAAAAAATAGCGTCGTCAGCCATAACCGTTTTTAGGCGAAGGAAAATGATTTAAGATGAAGCGTTCAAGGGTATTTGTAATTAATTAATTTAATTAATTGTAAATTATAGACGCGTCGACAACTCAGGTCATTAGCGTCTTCAACACAACAAATCATCCATTTGTGTATTAGAATCCGCCAGCCGGCATACACAAACCGACTGGTACGAGCTCGGGTCCCTGGGAGCGCTAATTCCCAAAGAACATTGGAGTGCAATTTGCGATTGCAACCACATTTCAATGTCCCCCCTGGGGGGTGGGTATTTGTAGATATCGAATGGTCTTAAATACACATTTTTACGGAATTGCAACAAAAATAATATTATTGATTTTTCAGATCTTTGCATAGTCAGAACAACAATAACTATATGTATTTTATTTATGTTATATTTTGTTACGTTTCCATTCTTTATATGTGTATACATAGTTATGTTCTTACTGTTTACTATTTTACTATATATTATATTATTATATACTATATTTCCTGCCTGCTTTATATTATAGATATATAAAAAGTAGATATTATCAATAGATTTGTCGACGTTTTATCACGATGTAGAGACAATTTCTAGTTGCAGCTTTTTAGATTTCTTGCGTAGTGTGCAGTAGTTTTAAAGAATACAATGTAGCTAAAACAAGTATCAATTGAGAATTTGTAATTGATAAATTTGCAACAATTTTTATTAAAGGTACGTTATAAAACAATATCCGTCGATACCGGAAGTTACCCCTTGCACTCTTCATTTCAAATCCTTTCCCCTCGCCTTAAAATGGTAACAGCTCTCCCGACGCTATTTTTAAAACCAAAGGGTTCGGGTAAATGGCAAATGAAGAACCAAAAATCATACTAAGATCCTTCATGCAAAAAATTGAAAAAAACATTTCTGGAAAAATTTACAACTTTTTAAATATTACGTAATCTTTCACACGTATAGTCAAAACTTTTTTTCGAAAAATTCACCTGTAGGATCTGTAGTGTGATTCTTGGTTCATTTGGCGTTTACTCGAACCCTATAGCTTTAAAAATAACGTCGGGAAAGCTGTAACCGTTTTTAGGCGAGGGGAAAGGACTTGAAATGAAGAGTGCAGGGGATAGATAGATAGATAGATAAATTCTTTATTAAGAACATTAAAAATGTTGTCACAGCGTCACTTCCGTTATCGAATAGCCTTAAATAAACGAGTATCTGTGATAGTATTATGGAATTAAAATTGATCTATTAATTTATACTATTAAAACTAAAATTACAAAATCTAAATAATGTAGCAAAAATCTGGTTACAAATTTTTAACGGTTACTTTAAACTCATCCTGTTCTAGGTACCTGCACGCTTTTTGTAATGTATTCTTCAGTAGGTACAAGTTTCTTGAAGGCTTTTTGCATACGAAAAATGCATTAGTTTTGTTCGGAAAAATGAAGAAGAAAGGTGTTTTAATATGATTTATTGTAGTCAAACGGAAAGGCATTAAGGTAGGTATGGAAAATATCGAACGAAAATACATAAAGGATAAATCGTTTATTGTAAGTTATCAAATTTATGTGTGTGTTTATAAAGTAACTTTTTATAAGCTGAAATTTTAATATTTGATCGTTTTAAACTAAAAGTTTTTCTTCCGCGAACAACGCATATGTAAATAAAAAGTTGTTATCGGTTCCATTCTTGTTTTATGGCATGCGTGTATAAAATGCACGTATAATATAACAAGATAAATTGATTTTATTTATAACAAACAAACCTCCCTTCTGCGGACAACTGACATGGATTAAAACTAAGCCGTTGTCGATTTAACCGGATATTCTCCTTGTTCTACAACTGCATGTGTGAACATAATGTAAATGCACTTGTATATCAAAAAATAAATAGGTACTAAATATTTGTAGGTAAAACTAGAAACTTCCTTTCAACGGACAACCGATATGATAATACGAGTTTGTTGTCGGTTTCATCAGTTATTTCTTAAGCTAGATTCACACGGCAATACACCGCACGTTTTTTGAAGAATAAATCTTACCGAATAAGTAGTGGCGCATATAAAAGGTGTCTCAGCAAGAACTTGAATTTTGAATCGCGCGTCATTTTCGACTGTTAATTGTTGAGTCAGCCATATTTGGTATTTGTTTAATTAAAACATTGACATTTACGAAAATGGTGAGTTACAGGTCAGAAGAACGTTTGTTAATAGTGAAAAGCCATTACAAAGAAATTGCACGCCAAATTCGTGAAATCCAGCAGCCCTTACTGCAAAATGTACTGCAAAGTTTCGTCAAAAGAGTATATTCCTACCATCGGAGCAACGGTGGTTATTTAACCGATATTTTGTTTCAGCAAGAAATTGAATTTTAAAAACTTAAAAAATATTATGTTAATTTAATGATTTATTTACATTTTTTTCTTCATATGTAGATACATTTACACATGAAACAAAATATCGGTTAAATGACCACTGTTGCTCCGATGTTAGGAATATACTCTTTTGACGAAACTTTGCAGTACATTTTGCAGTAAGGGCTGCTGGATTTCACGAATTTGGCGTGCAATTTCTTTGTAATGGGTTTTCACTATTAACAAACGTTCTTCTGACCTGTAACTCACCATTTTCGTAAATGTCAATGTTTTAACAAATACCAAATATAGCTGACTCAACAATTAACAGTCGAAAATGGCGCGCGATTCAAAATTCAAGTCCTTGCTGAGACACCCTTTACACTGAGTATAGAACATAGATATAGAAATCTAAGGACGTAGTACAAGCGAGTGGGGTGGTTGCTGTTAAGGGGGGTGGCGATTAGGAAGCAAGTGTGCTCACATTCTATTGTTCGCTTCAGTTGCGCAAGCGCTGTACGAGCAATTAAGCATGCGCAAAAACACGACTGCATCTGGCGCAATTGAGCATGCGCAAAGACGCGGTCATTAGAACGTGGGTAGATGCATAGCATGGGCACGTCCATAAGACAGACATGCACCCTCCCCTGAATGGCTTCACCCGTCGTCTAAAGTGACACTTTATACTACATCTCCATATTTCCATATCTATGGTATAAAACCGTTCACACGTCGTTTGTGCTGCACGATTCTACACGGTTGAGGAAATCAACCGAATACTCGGCGGACTTGTCAAGCAAAACGAATGCATTGAAACGTATTCGGTTTGCAGTAGCGCATAGTATAAAACCATCTCTTTCACACGGCGCGATGCGACACGTTTTTTATCGAATAGCAACCGGCGTTTAGTTTTGAAGCATATCTTGAAAATAGTGTTGCGTCCCGTAATCTTGTTTAACATTAATTTCAGTCTAAATTTAATGTCTATAAAATTTGAACCTTTTGACTTATCTATGCAAACTTTAGTGGCTTCAACTATTTTGGACATTTTTTCATCGTTTCGCAGCTTTTCGTACATTTTTTCAAATGTGTTAGTAGGTACGCATTGTTTCTTGATTTAGATTTTATAGGATGAACCCAAAATCTTCTATTATACCGGCGTCTTTACCAATATAAAAGTACAACAACGTGTGGATCCATAAGTATACACTGCACGTCTTCTCAAGGTGATCGCTGCATGAAAACTGCAGTTATTCGTTTTTTACACGAATGAAAATAGAATCGTGTGAACAAGCGCTGTTTATTCGGTAAAAAAACAAAATACCATTAAAAACGTGCGGTGTATTGCCGCGTGAACTTAGCCTTATATTGCAACATAGGTATGTACTGGTACCGTGTACATAGCACGTTTATGAGAAGATAAATTGATATTATATTTCAATCTAAAATCCTACCTTCGGCGGACAATGGATACGAACATTAAATCGTTCTAGGTTTCGCCAAGATTTCTCTTTGTTATATAATCTACCCAGTACTTCAAATGAGGCGTTTTTTTTTCTCTTAATTATCAACGATTAGTCTACAACGTCATCATTGTATTTAAAATGCCATTAACAGAAAGATTTTAATTAATAAGAAGAAAAGTTATTAATGGTTACAGCAAGGGAAAACTTATTCTAGGTTGCAAAGCGCATTATCAGAAAATATGGTTTGACACTTCAAATTGCAATCATATAATTGCGTTTTTAACTTCCCATTGGAAGTTATTGTAATGGGTCCGAAAATCGAAATCAACAAATCAACAAATAACAAATTTTTAGTTTCAAGGTCACTACACTATTTTTAGAAAGATGCCTGTGTGTGTGTATGTGTGTGTGTGTACGTATGTACGTACGTATGTGTCCATTTCTTTCTAAGACGAAGATTGAAAAATGATATCGACTACGTTAGGGTGCCAATCGACGCGTATTAACGTAAATATGATCTGAAAGAAATTTTTTCAAAATCGGTTCAGCCGTTCTTTTTTCTTAACCAAATAGACTCCAAAAAAGTAGATTTTACACAATATCTCGCGAATAAAAAATTATATCGACTTCGTAAGGGTGTCAATCGAGGCGTGTTAACGTCATTTTGATCCGACATAAATTTTATAAAAATCGGTTCAGCCGTTTTTTTTTCTTTTAATTATTGTTAAAAATAAATAATAATTATGTTTTCATGATTAAAATGATTACTTTTCTGTGTAATATCTAATTTAATTATGATTATTAAATATTTATCAAACTGGAAAGTTCGTCGTGTGGACCTCAAGGGTCGCCCTTTAGTCCTAATAAACGACCCACCTCACAGCTTGTTTTTTAATACAATTAGAATAGTCTTATGCCGTTAAAATTTTATTGTGAGAAACATTAGACTATAAATACACAGAAATACAAATAACTGAACTGCATAGAAAATGACCGGTTTTCACACTGAAATATAGAAATGGAACGTAAATTCGCCATGTTTAGATCGTTTTCTATTAATGGGGTGGACATGATAGCTCCTACCCAAATTTATATTTAAAATATACCACTTTGTAGCAGAAGAACACAAATATTCGTCTTCGATATCTGACATTTCAAACGCGATTTAAGCTTGTATCAATGCTCTAGTATCAAAGCTTCGTTGTGCAAACCTATAAGCGCTTATAATTTCAGCCACCATCTACCATACATGCTACCATCTAGAATCCTAGCTGCGTACTGCACGTACCTTAAGGTATATAGGGAGTAAGTTTTCAAGCATTTCTTTATTTCAGTTGGTTTTCAAGTTAAATGTTGATCAAAATGCCTAAGAAAACGTTGTTTAGAAGTGACAATTGTACAAAAAAGCATAGGTTTAAATACATATACATTGTACACATTAGGTACAGTTTAAAAAAACTATCATCTCAATTGATCAATTATTATTGAAGTGAAAACTTCTTTAGGCGCACTTTGCGTTCTTTCTGAATAGTGAACGAAAGTGAACCGTCACGCTTGGATCGGTGACGCTGAATCGGGTTTACTCGGCTCCACTCGGCATCAAGCGCACTCGGGTCGGTGACCACGTTAACTGTCTAACAAGGAGTGCATGTTTCAAGAATTACATTTTTATTATTACGTAATATAATAATATTATATTACGTATGTTTTGCATATAATCAAGTTTTCACTTCTGTCGTGTGGTCATAAGCACACACCCACTTTTTTTTAGCAAGATCTATTTCGAAAGGAAAATAATTTAGGCAAAATGACATTAGAGAAAGAGAGATAACGTAGCAAACTGTTGCCAGAACTTTACAATATACTTATTATAAGTCAACGTTTCTGAACCATGAGGCGACAATTTCACGTACGCCAATGGTTAATTAAGTTGGGCCGCGCGTAGCGTAGGTATGCGTGAGCGAGAGTCCTTGACCGTCTATGAATTATGAACATAACACATGATTTTCCCTACAACATCAAACTCATTGCTATATTTTTAGTTTACCCACAGCTATATGAATATTGATATAATTTATGCGTTTATGTGTTTGTCTACAAACTGGTCAACAAAATCGGGTGATTTTCGGTTAACCAGAGCAGTTTCTTCGTACAAATTTTACTTTACCGACGTTTATTAAATAAGTTACTTGCTTTCACCAGCGGCTTCGCTAGCGTTAATGTTGGTTTTTGGGTAGCTCAACCCTTTTTAGTAGGAGCGCAATGGTACATCGCCTATCCTATTCCCTGGTTTATCAAAATAGTATACCTAAATAGGGAAAGTCTGTTTAAAATCGGTTCAGTCGGTTTTATTTAACCCAAAACAAGCAGACAAAAATTCTGAAAATGACTCAAACTAGGTACAGTCGCGGACTTAATAAAGTTTACACTTGAGTTTTTCAGTGTGAGTTCACAAAAAGTCAGTAGCTTAGCAACAAATTTAGTTTTTAATAGGTAGATGTACATGTCAAAAATTAAAAGAAATAATTGTCGTTTATATTTTTTTATTGAATTTTTAGGATGTAACCTTAGTAATTGATACATTACTATCAAAAGCCAAATTACAATATGCAAAAATTTAAAAAACCGGTAACTAGATGATACAGGTAACTTTTTTAAGTCCGCGACTGTACATCTATGTCAAAATCCGTTTAAAACTTAAATTTTTAGAATCGTGCCAACCTTTTTCATACGGTAGCCGTGTCAAAACGCAATCTAAATTTTTTTTAAATGAAGTTTGAGATCTCTTTTATGCATAAAAATTGGTCTGTCAGCGAAAAAATGTTTTTTACTATGACAGACTTAATTTTTTAAGCGCCGTGACCACGTTTTTAAATAAAAATATGTGATATACAAGACCGTTTTCAATTAAAAAATGCTCTTTTTTATAATTGTAAATTAGAGTCTAAGATCCCTTTTATAGGTATGTTAAAATAGGTTTTTTTTCGAAAAAATATTTTTTTTGATGACAAACTCATGCATGGAGGCTGCGCTTTCAAAATTAAGTCTGACAAGGTACTTAACAAAAATTTCCAGCCAGACAAGTTTTATAATAGATAGAAGAGATTTCAAACTTAATTTTAAAATAAAAACTAAGGAGATGTTGTGAAATGTACTTACATGAAAAAAATCATTTATAACAAAAGGTCTGTCATATGTTAATTAACAAAAATTGTCACCTAGACAAATTTTTTCAAAAATGATACATTATTTACCATAAATTGTGTAAATTTCAAGCAGGTGTTTTAAAAAGTAAATTCATTTTTTTAGCTAATTTCAAAAATTCATTAAAAATAGCTGCAATTAACAAGTTTTCAATAGCCTGGCGAACGTAACATGCTTTTTACATGTTTTCCAACCATTTTCACCTTTTAAATTTGAGTTGTTCGATGAGGTACCTTTTTGTGCCATGCAGGAGCTTAGACTAGTCCTCTTTCAATCTCTTTTAAACATTTATGAATCGCGTAATGCATTGTTAGAAAGTCTAAGTTGACAACGACTTTATATCCTGACCTTTATTTTGTTACAAAAGAGTCGTTGTAGATATTTTTTAATTAAAGAATAAAACAACTGGTTCGTTATTTTGTCTTAGGCCTGTATTCACCGAACACTGTTAAAGATAGAAGTTACTAACCTTAGAATAAATTTATTCCTTGGAATAAAATTAATTTTCAATTCACCAAGCAATTCATTAGATAGAATAGTAACTTCAGGTAAAAATTTACTTTATACCATACACCTTGGACATTTTGTCAAATACATATTTTGATTCTAAAGCGCGTTTACCAAAGATCCGACCGATGGCGCATCGATCGAAAATGTAAAATAGTGAATATTGACATATTTTACTGACAAAATCCTTTATCTGAAAGATATGAAAAAAATATTTACCTGAAAAGTTCACCAGGCCATAAAGTAATTTGATAAATTAATAGATTTAGATAAAGTAATTTGTGCATTTCGTGCCCATCCTATTTTACTAGGCGAATAAATATTTATACCCTTCAAATTGGACAGAATAGTTATTCTTACGATTTATACCTGCAGTAAACTTAACTACATTTGGTGAATTGAATTATCGCTATTTATTCTGAGTAATAGTTACCAGGGGAATAAATCAACGGAATAAATAACTAACTAGGCTCGGTGAATACGGGCCTTAATTATATAAACATATGTTTTTATATAACTTACTATTCGAAACAATATTTTTCTCGACATTTTTGTCAAAATTTAGTTTGAAATATGTATAAATAAACCTGTCAATCATTAATAAAAGTTACCTAACGATTTTAGACTGATCCTACAAAAACTATTTATATGGTCACAATCTAAGGTCGTTGTCAACTAAGATTTTCAGTAAGTAACATATTTGGAAGCCAAACTTATTTCGAAGTTTAAATGCTATCACCATTGTATGCACAAAATTCCATTAGCAATATATCAGCCTCTTTTTTGTTAACATCCTGTATATTATACATCATAAATATATTATAATGTCCTCCGCCACATTCACCTACGTAGATTAGAATCATATCAAGAAATCTTTTTCTGTTAAAAAGAGAATTTTCATAGGCTGAAAATGTATTTCGTTTTTCTCAAGGTTATTAAGCAATTTATTCATTTGCAAGTACCGCCGACTAGTTATTAAAATCAAAATTATAAAGTGAAAGCTTGCACGAATGAAAGGAATGTTTTATATTTAGATTCTGAAATTTCTGGGAAATGCACCAACTATAATGTAATTTCGTTTAATTGTCAGGTTTATGTTTTATTTTCATCATAACAAAAATAAATCAGGAAGTAGTAAAATAATCTTTTTAAACTCGGAGTTTACTATTTTTTGAAGTTTTAATAATTTGCAACATTATAATATGTTTTATACTAACAAATTACAGATAGAAGTTTACTATAAACAGCAATTGTTTAAATTAAAACAAAACAATGTTACATATATGACAGAGAACAAGCTGTTGCTTCTTTTGTTTGATGACAAACTACATTTTCTGAGCCAATCCGATCTTTACCAAACCAATCCGATACAGTCGCAACTACCAAACTATCCAAATCAGTTCCGACGTTATACGATTTAATCCGACGCGATCCGACCCATAACTGACGTGTTTGACACAAAATATAATATGTGAAAAATATTTTTTATTGAATACTTACTAATGAGTTTCACATGACATTGTAGCATTTTACAATCGAACAAACCATAAATAAATAAAACGAACAGTCACTTTCATATACTCATACAGACAGGACCGTATTTAGAAAATATGTTAATTATAAAAAGATATCTATCAATATAAAGAAACTTTTAGCAAAACAAGCCCAAATTAAACTGACATTTTATTTAACAAATAAAAATCATCAAAGTTTCCTCTTTTCAATAATTTCTTGCGGCTTCGCTTAAGTAAAGCGTAGCCGAATTAAAACTAACTCTCAAACGCTTATATCCTCTGTTGTCGAGCGTCTATAATTTACAATATCTATCTAACTTATTAAATCTACATTATAATTTAAGTCTGGGTGCCAATAATTTGACATGTTCGTGCAAGACCGGTCCAGTAATTTTCCAGTGACACCGGTATACAAGCAGACAAAAATTCTAGAAACACTTTCTTCCGTCTAGATATCATACCCGAAAACCTCGCAAGAAAACTAAATTACAAACAGAGGTCCCGTTATAATTTTATTTATTAGTATGATTGACATAACCTATTTCTAGAGTCTATAAGACATGTGCATTGTGCAAGCAGTGCCTTTTTCTTTTCGTCTACCTACCCCTTAGTGTAAAGATTCTATATTAGGTATACACTGTGCTGTTCAAAGGGACATGGAGAATCAGCATGTAAAATTAAACATTTGCAGATATTGTTTCTACTGTAGATTTTAGAGCCAAACGGTAAGCATTAAAACATTATGACCCTGAATCTAGCCACGAGTAACTTGGTAAGCCGACCAATAACAGTCATTATTACAGACAGAGAGCTAGTGACAATCTTTTGGTGTTATTTATTCAAGGCCTTATTTTTGTGAAGATGTTGAGGGAGGCATATTAAAGTGCCCTGAGTAAGGGATTTTGCTAGATAGCGGTATGTGAGGGATGCAGACCGCCCCCAACAACAAACATGGTCACAATTATTATTGCTTCAAGGCTGAAATTGTTTGTATAGCTTGTCGGTGACCCAATAATGTCATTATAATATTTGCAGTTCGATTTGTTAGTATTAAAGGGATGGCAGATCACCCTAATCGTGTCATGTACCCGACTAAAATTATATTATTAGTTCAAGGTTCAAATTTTAATATGTTGTTACGGCGACTGTGTTAAGCATATATTTCAATTTGCAGAACAAAATGTCAGTATTAACCCCCTTGCAGAATGATATAAACACCTAGGCGAGCAAGTTTCCCTCTTAGAGAGGGGGTTAATATCGACAGTTTTAATTGCAAATTGAAATATATGCTTAAAAAAGTCGCCGCAACAACATATTAAAATTTGAACCTTGAACTAATAATATAATTTTAGTCGGGTACATGCCACGATTAGAGTGATCTGCCACCCCTTTAATACTGACCAATCGATCTTCAAATATTATAATGGCATTATTGGGTCACCGACAAGCTATACAAATAATTTCAGTCTTGAAGCAATAATAATTGTGACCATTTTTTTTGTTACATGTTGGTGGCGGTCTGCATCCCTCCCATACCGCTATTTAGCAAAATCCCTTACTCAGGACACTTTAATATGCCTCCCTCAACATCTTCACAAAAATAAGGCCTTGAATAAATAACACCAAAAAATGGTCACTAGCTCTCGGTCTATAAATCTGGCGCACAATATAACATTATGCAATTGAGAATAGGGCGACTGTCCTTGGTCGGCTTCCCACGCCTCGTGGCTAGATCCAGGGTCATAATGTTTTAATGCAAATGGCAAAGTTCATAATTTGTTCAGAATTTAAAATGCATTTAATGCCATATTTACATTTCAAATTTCATACTCATTTTCTTTCAAAAGATTAAAAGACGTTCAGAAAGTCAACATAACTGTTTACAACGTTAAATATTTAACGCAAACGTTAAAACGACCCGAACTCGCATACTCAAAAAATATTAATGAACACATGGATATTTTACTTGATAAATGAGAAAATGATGTTTCTAAGTAGTTAAAATATTGAATAATTCAGTTAAACAACAGTAATGTGCAGGACCTTCAAAGATAATAATATTAAACGATAATCGATTAAACGAAAATTTCAGTTTGTTTGCTGTGGTTCTATGCGTCATATTATCAAGGATTGGTAAATATGGGACAATAGAATGGTCAATAATTAATATCAAAATTTTTTTTTCATTCGTAAAATCTGTCCCATTACAATAACTTCCAATGGGAAGTTAAAAAGCCGTACATGCCTTTAGCATGGATTTTTCTTTTTCATGTTCGCTACGCAACGCAGATCAACACAACAATCGTTAAATCGCGATAGAGTTGCAAGGCGATTGCTAAATCACGCGTTTTCGATAAAAGTAGCATATTATGTGTAAGTGCCAACTAAAGTCCGATCGAATTGCTTCGGCCACATTCGGTTAAAATTGAACCTTCGGCAAAACAATCGACTTCGGCCAAAATCAGGTCGAAGGTTTTTTCCGAAACCGAATCTTGAATTTATTGAATAATTGATTGAGTATAATTTTATTCAAATCACATACGCAACTCTGCAAGCAACGAATATTCAAAAAAAAGCAAGAAATGAAAGAACTTTTTATAAAAAAAAATAGAACCTCCTTCAATAAAAGCCACTAAAAGGAGGAAAATAAAATTTTGAGGTCGGTGCACATTTAATTTCAATAAAACTGTTTATATATCTATAACTTTTATTATTTTCTTGATTGTAGTGACTTTTTTGGAAGAAGATTCTATTTGTTTAATAAAAAGTTTTTTTTTTAATTTTTAATGACTTTGCAATATACAGTGTGTCCACAACCTCATTCTCAACTTGGGGATTTCCGTTATTATGAGAGAAAAAAATTTGGTTAAATGAGATGAAGTATTCCTCAGGTAAAGTTGTATCCAATCACATAAATAAAGTTTAGATATTTTGCGTAGCTTAGGCGCTATAATAAAAAAAGTGAATTTTTGATTTTTTGATTTTTGTTAATGGCTGATTTATTTTAACAGACAGTCAAATTTAGTTTGCACTTTCTTAAAGCAGTTTTTTAAAACCAATTTCGTGGTGTAAGTACCCATTCAGATTTTTGAAAAATAAAAAAAAATCGAAAATTCACTTTTTTATTATAGCGCGTAAACTACGCAAAATATCTAATCTTTATCTATGACGTGATTTGATACAACTTTACCTACGGTTAATACTTCATCTCATTTAACCAAATCTCTATCTCTCATAATAACGGAAATCCCCATGTTTGAATGATTTTGTGGACACACTGTATATTAACCGAGTTCTTATTATTTGATTATCAAACTAAAAAAAACTACTGAACCGATTTAAGTAAAATTTATGTGAGAGCACCCTGAAAGTATGTCCTATTGAACAGAAACAGAATGATCAAAATCGGTTCACAAATGCAGGAAATATGAGTTCATATACACAAATAAAAAAAACTGCTGAACCGATTGTAAACCTTGAAGCTATGTCCTATTGAACAGAAAAATAATCATCAAAATCGGTTCGCAAATGCAGGAGATATTAGGTAACATGCATATTGCATAAAAAGTAACATCACATAAAAATACAGTCGACTTGATAGCCTCCTCCTTTATTGAAGTCTGTTAAAAAATACTTGTCAACTTCAACGCAATTTCGGTCAGCTTACAATAATAAGTAGTTTCCTTCGCTTTATTAGCATTATACACTAAAGGCGCGTTTACACAGTGCGAGTTCCTGGGAGCTGGCCAGTAGACAATAGCTGTACGTGAAAAGTGGGGAAATAAACTAGTCAGCTTCTCGGCTGTTTACACTCGGTCAGGGATGGCGAACCTTTTCACATCTACGTGCCAATTTTTGGTCGAATTTTGACCACAGGCGATACTAGTGTTGTGTCTTTTTGAGTCAACATTAATACTCTACATATAGTCGACCACAACATTGTTTTGTTTTGGCAGTTTCTATTAGCTACGCTTTTGAAACAAACAAGTAATTCAAAATTATAATCTCGTTGTGATCAGACCTATTTTAGATTATTAATGTTGACCACAACATTGAATTACTTGATTGTTTCAAAAGCGTAGCAAATAGAAACTGCCAAAACAAAACAATGTTGTGGTCGACTATGTAGAGTATTAATGTTGACTCAAAAAGATACAACACTAGTTCATATAAATAGAGATCAGTGAAAATAGCAGAAAAAGGCACTTTTGATGGGAACTGTACAAATATATGTATAAGATAATAAGAATATGATACGTAATGGTTTACGGTCCTATATTAAGAAGTACTTAGTTCGACGCTGTCCAGTTCAATCGAACTGACGAACACGAATAGTAACAATACAGAGGCATGCGCGTATTAAATTGAATAGAAATTGATTCGCGTTTGTTTCCTACCACCGCCATCATTTTTACACGTATTTATTGTTTCAATTCGAAAATTCTGTTAAAACTTTCCATTCTGTGTATTATTTTTTTAATATATTTTTAATTAATAAACTTTTGTGTTTTAATAATTGCAAAGTTTTACAACTGGTTTTCTAAAGTTATTTAAAACAGAACATTTTATAATTAGTGAAAGGAATTTAGTGATTAAATTTTCCATCTCTTGAAAAATTACAACGATTTATTTATTCATAGATTACTGTGATACTCGGAGAAGAACCGAATCGGTTCCCAAATATTTTAATCATGAAGATATGATATCTCTATGATTTTAATCCGCTCTAGTGATAACCGATTTGGTTCCCGGGTCATAGTCTAATTGGTTCCGTTACATTCCGTTGGCTTTTTTTCTACTGCCAGATAAATAACCAAAATCGTATGTTTGCATTTAAAAGAAGTTTTTCTCAATACAACTTTATGAACAATCCGGTTTTATTTAGACCAAGCATGGGTAAGTTGAAATAAAATTTTTAAAGTATCAACTTACAATTACGTTAAACTTATAAGAAGATAACTTCTTCGGAATCATAAATTCAGCACCTTTAACTAATCTACTTAAAAAAGATTAATGGGAACCAAATTCACGTACTATTATTTATTGTGGTTGTTTATTTCAGAATAATAATAATCGAATATTTTTAATACCTATATTAATTAATCCTTTTCTCATTATGAGATATTTTTCCTTACTAACTTGCTTATGAGTGATTTATGTAGTTCAAGGATGCCCTAGGTGGCACGTGACAGAATATTGTCGGCACGGCATTGATTGAAGCATCGAAATAATTAAAAATATGTTAGACGTTGTCGAAAAAATTTGACAATCATTTAAAATATAACAATTAATCTGAGATCGACACAAGTACGAAGTACCTAATTTTGATTAATTTTTGTCCACTAAATTTCTTTGATTGCTTGTTGGCACGTCATGGCCACATTAAACATGTTTTTGGAAAAATTTGGCACATAGATGTGAAAAGGTTCGCCATCCCTGGCCTGTAGTTGATAGATAAATAATTTCAAATACAAAAATATTATGTAAGTGCAACAATGTCCGCTGCACATTCAAAAAATTCCGATGTGCGGCGCCACCAGCTAGCGTAAAAATGGAGCCATGCAATGTACACTGTATAGTCAGTTGTCTATGGTCAGTACATACAAAACGATAAAACCATAGTAATGGATATATAGGGCTTGAGAATAGCCGAGCGTGTAACAATGCTGTTGTTTACCTGGCGTTGCTATGGTTCCTCTATTACAATTTCCCAGTTCCCGGGTTCTAGCCCGAGAGCTGGTAAAAGTGTCAATTGGATTTTCTAAAATTGTGTGTTAAAGACCACGAAGAGCTAAGGTTATTTGGGCCTAGCACCAATTCATATTTTCAATTCATTATTTTTTTTAATAATAAATTGAAAATCCAATTGACACTTTTACCAGTTCTCGGGCTAGAACCCGGGAACTGGGGACTTGTAATAGAGGAACCATAGCAACGCCATGTAAACAACAATTGGATTTTCAATTTATTATTAAAAAAGAAAATAATGAATTGGTGCTAGGCCCAAATAACCTTAGCTGTTGGTGATCTTTAAAACACATAGTAATGAATATACGGCGAAAAAAGATCAAAGTTAAACAAAATTATAAACGTCGTAAAAGTATATGAAGTGTATAAGGATTAAAAATAAGAATTAAACTTAACACTATCAAACGTTAAAAATCATTATCATTTGTATTTTTAAAGTGAAACGTCTTATGCGGCGCCACTGCCTCGAAGATTTAAGGGTAAAATTCTGGCTCGATGAAACGAAACTGTTTATATACAAAAATTTTGTAACGGGAAAGAATGTTTGGAATCTTCTCGCGGAATCTGTGTTATATAATATACTAGCAGCCCTGTCCGGCTTCGCCCGGGTGCTAAGAAAGCCCGGGTGCAATACACTACTCACTCGCTTCGCTCGTTCGCTTGAATATTATAATTACATTACTCACTCGCTTCACTCGTTCGCTACAAATATATATATATAAACCTTCCGTGAAAAATTATCTAACTGATGGTGAAAACCGTATCAAAATCCGTTGCGTGGTTTAGGAGGAGTTAGCGGTTATACAGACAGACAGACAGACACGGAAAAAGACTTCATTTTATACTATGTAGAGATTATGTTACATAGCATAGATGCATTCGAACGGCAGTTGTGGTCGGTCCCGTCTACCGGTACATATATATAGGTAAACTCTGAAACAGCCAGTGGCAAGTCATTCGACTTCTGAGTTCTGACTTCGGACAACGCAGAGTTTACAAGTTCTCGTAGCCCTAATTGATTTTTATATTATTCATACCTACATAAGAAGTTTCACTTCGATCGTGCGTACCGCGACACATACCTTTGTTTCTTTGTAAAGTAAATATCAAAGTCTGAACAGTCAAAATTGTCAATAATAAATAATTTATAAATTAAAAAAAGATATTTATATCACTTTTAAGTCAATGATCACTTGACTCCGTAAATGAATATATAGTAATCGCCCGTCATTGCCCGTCAACAACACACAAAACGTAGTGTTTGTTTTGATCTTTTCTCGCCGCAAGAATATACAGTCGCGGACTTAAAAAAGTTTACACCTGTATCATCTAGATACCGGGTTTTTTTAATTTTTGCATATTGTAATTTGGCTTTTGATAGTAATGTATCAATTACTAAGGTTACATCCTAAAAATTCAATAAAAAATTATCATCAAAACACCTCAGTTGTTTATTATACAATCCAAATTACTCAATATTATTCAATTAAAACATAAGAAGATTTAATAATATTTGCTACTAGCAAATTCCTTTATCCAATCTTGCAATAATTCATCTTTTTTGATCATCGTTTTTAATAATTTCGAGGCATTTAAACGACAATTATTTCTTTTAATTTTTGACATTTACATTTACCTATTGCTAAGCTACTGACTTTTTGTAAACTTACACTGAAAAACTCAAGTGTAAACTTTATTAAATCCGCGACTGTACCTACATCACAATAATCCTATGACAAATAAATCAAAAGAATTTGTAAGAGATGGAAATGCCATGAATCTCTTTAAAAAACGGATAAAAATCAATATTATTTGATTAATGTAAGTAAAACGGTATAAATAATTGATGTTTCTTGTAAAAAAGAAAATTGTTCGATTTTTTGCTTATTTTTTTAGAAATATTTAGCAACATATTAAACAAGATATGAAGACTGCTTTACATTATAAAAAAATATATTTTAATTCTAAAACATTATACGACAAATTAAGGAAATCAAAGGTAATTTTATAATTTTTTGCCATACCCACCACAAAAAAGCTACTTTCGATGTATGTATAGAGGTCTTTAATGAGTCATTTAACAGACAGGTGTACGGAAAATACCGGTTGCCATAGTAACTTCTGTTTATTCGCTCTATATGCCTGCGTACGCTTGCGTGCGCCTGTCATTACTTACTTCTACGAACTGTGGAAGGAAAGATGGCGACGCAAATGAACTGTCAGACTTTTTTAAAAAGACGTGAAAAGTAGGTATTTTGTAGTAGGTATGGGCGTATGGCAAAAAATACCATCTAATATGTCTCGTATATACGTAATGGTATTACAGCTCGTGTGGTCGAGCGTCTATAATTTACAATTCATTCATTCATACAGCTCGTGTGGCTGTAAAAACTCGCTGTCGCTCGTTTTTAGATACTGTCATCACTCGCCGTAATATGCCCCATTACGTATCTAGACATACAATCTACTATATTTGATTTATGGACACGAGCCATATTAATAAATAAATGATAGAATATTCGTAGACATGTGGACAAAAAAGACAGATTGTTACTGCAGTAGGTACTTGAAAAAGTCTAAATACTTATATCTAGATGAAACGTCGTACATTTGGTGAAATATTGCATCTGTATTTTTTGTCCACATAATATACCTACGAATATACTCATCATTTGAGATAACTTTTTAAAATCTGGAACTTTTCCAACACCATGGTTTTGTATATAACTGTTTCATTGCACACATGAAATTATTATTTCATTAAAATAGGATATAAAAAAGTAATGAGCACTGATCCGCTATTTTTTAAAATAAGACGTTTATCTATTATATAATATATTTTTTTCATATACGTGACATTTTCTCATTTCTAAAAAAAGCTTTTTATGCAAATATATATTAGAAAATTTCTTCCTCCAATCTTGCAATAATTCTTCTTTCTTGTTCGTCGATTCTTTAATTTCGAGGCATTTAAACGACAATAATTTATTTCTTTTAATTTTTGACATTTCCATTTACCTACCAAACTAGATTTGTTGCTAAGCTACAGATTTTTTGTAAACTTACACTCGAGCTTACACTGAAAAAATCAAGTGTAAACTTTTTTAAGTTCGCGACTGTACATAAAAGCTTGACTTTGTATATAAAGCGCATTTTGTTGTTTTATAGCGATAAACAAAATATAAACAAAATATTAAAATTTGAACCTTGAACTAAAAATATAAATTTCGTCGGATACATGACACGTTTAGGGTGATCTGCCACCCCTTTAATACTGATTTGCAAATATTATAATGGCATTACACCGACAAGCTATACAAACAATTTCAGCCTTGAAGCAATAATAATTGTGACCATTTTTTTATTACATGTTGGGGACGGTCTGCATCCCTCCCATACCGCTATCTAGCAAAATCCCTTACTCAGGGCACTTTAATATGCCCCCCTCAACATCTTCACAAAAATAAGAACTTGAATAAATAAATCAAAAAATTGTCACTAGCTCTCGGTCTATTAAACAACACTCATCTATTACAAAAGGAAATATCGAGCTATAGTGATCCTGGGGGACATCGTGCATCAAATGAAAGTTAGGTATTCTCCTATGAGCAATCAACGTAAACGATAATATAGTAAAACACGGTGTAGAAGTTAGCAAAAAAGTAATCAGATATGAGATAACAAACGGTTCAATTAGCCAAAACGAAGTGAGTTGTTTAATCAGCTCAAAGCCTTACTAATAACCAGAAAGCTTTTATTGGTACGGTTTCATTCATACAGCAAATTCCAACAATAACCTCAACGTTCTGACAGTCGTGTTAGTTTAGTTGTACTTTATATTATTATCCAGGGTTTAATATTGTTTTCAGTCATGCAGGCAGGGCTATGGTAGTTAATGGCGGTGCAAACCATTGACACAGAAAATGGATTACGCATTCCATATCTCGTCAATGTGTTGGAAAAGGTGGGCGAAATAAAAAAAGCGGTCAAGTGCGTGTTGGACCACGCACAGTGACAGGTTCCGTAGTCGGGAAGAACGTTCACGGTTAAAATTCAAAATTAATAATAATTTATAGTCTTTTATTTTTTTATGTTGAACATAGTTTTCCAAAAATAAGTTTGTATTTCATAGTATTTCTCAAAGACACTGTGAAAAATAAAGTTATTTCTGCGGTCAGTTTGATTTTAGGGGTTTTTAAAATCATTCTTAGGGGGGAGGGGAATTCAAATGTTGGCGACACTGAAAAACGTTTTATCTGGGTACCTTTTAAACTATCTATGGTGCAACCGAACCACCACCATCATCGCGTTTAACACGCCACAACTATCGATCGAAGAGAAATCATGAACTGTTTTATTATCTTTCCACCTCCGAGGTTTTCCTTTCGTTCACGTTGGCTCCACAAAACAAACGTTCAAAACGTTTTGCTTAAATTCAACAAAATATCGGATTAAAGCTTTTGACAGCTTTACAATTTGCGTGTTTTTTATGTACACTATGCGGAAATACCTGTACGAGGTGTTACTGAAAATACACAGAAAAAATTAATTGTTTCCTAGAGGTGGCTCGCGGAATGAAAATCCCTGCCTTATGGTGGGTTGTAGTCTGCAAAAAGCATTGTCATAAAATTTTATTAGACAATTTCCTTAGATTGTGATCATATAATTACAATTTTATACATACAGGAGCAGTCTAATGTCATTGTGAAACTTCCTGTCATGTAGAACATTAGATTGTACTCACAGAAAAACAAATGACTGATCTACCTAGAAAAAGATCGCTTTTCAAGCTAAATTTTAATCAAAATACGTAGAAAAATGTAATTGTTTCGAAGTGAAAATTGTACAAAGAACTATTTTAAATACATGTACATATACTGCAGTTTAAAAAATATATCGTTTGAATTGACCAATTAATTATTTTTCGAGCAGGATCGATTTAAAATTCTACAATGCTTTTCTTATGGATAAATATATGTATATTATACAGTGGGTGCTTACTTGATGTAAATTAATATTTAACATTTTGAATAATAATAAAACACGAAGATATAGTGTAAATTTTAAAAAACTTCGTGTTTTATTAGTGTATTTGCCATATGGCACATACACTATTGGCGTCGGTCGGATGGCGGGACCTAGGGGTCGGACCAAAATTTCTCGACGTTTCATAGCCTCCTGAACACTTTGGCACCATTTTTGGAAATGTCTATTTATATATGTATATGTGTATATATATATATATATATATATATATATATATATATATATATTTATATATTTATATATATGTGTGTGCGGGCAATAACTTTGGAAAGAGTTAATTGATTTTGACGAAATTTGGTAGGCACGTTGAAATCCATCACCGCACGAAGCCTATTTAAAATGGGCCCAATCGGACCATTTTAAGGGTGGTTTTTAGGGGTTAAAAATGTTTTTGAGTCCAAAAATGCCGAAAAAATTGTCAGAATCGTTTCAAAATTGAAATTTAACCCTTTAGTAGCGATTAAAATGTACTGCTAAAATTTTAATAAAATCTGCTTGACAGGACCGAACTTACAAATTTTATGAAAACACTAGTTTGCGGATAGTGCTTTACTTACAAAAGGGTATATTTAATTTGGTACCAAGGTTGCATTGATAAAAATATTGAAATTAAGAAAAAAAAATATAATTTTAAGGGATGTATTAAGGGGTTAAATTTTTTATTTTGTCCAAAAACAAACATAATAAAGCCACAATGCCAGTATTAGCAAATACACTATATTGTCGGCAGGGTTTTGGCACTGCGACCCGAGTTTTTATTATTCAAAATGTTTAAAGAAATATATTATGTGGTCACAGTCGAAGGTCATTGTCAAATCAGATTTGCTGACAATGCTTTCTGCAACCCAGCATGAGAGAGATAAATGATAGTTGGTAAGTCTCTACCGACTACCGTTTTAATAAATGGCCAACGCACGTTTCGCTGTCTTGTGATTTTAAAATCTCGTATGTTTTGGAAACAAAGATAGATGCTAACATGAGATAACAACCTTCTGAAAGATAATTTATTATAGTAGGCATATTTACTCCGTAAACGTCCTGGCATGATCTTCTCACGGTGGGACATTTAAAATTTGTGCGTTATATATAGGGTGTCCCAAAATTGCTGGGACACAGAGCTACCACGTGTAGTAGAGGTCAAAATAAGTCGATTGGACCCAATTTATTTATATACCAAAATGTACCGTTTGCCCGTGAGAAGAGTTCTAAGTTTACATAAAATTTTGTATTACAATTTTATTAAACTTGTACTATGAATATCTGTTAGCATTATTTAAGAAAACATTTTTTTCCTTCGGAACTATGCAGAATACGAAATTTTTACAAGAGTAACAAAATAAAGATAATTAATCAGTCTTCTCGCTAAAAAAATTTAAGAACCGTATTACCACCCCTAAGAAAGTTCTGAAAAAAATGTCAGGGGGTGAGTGTGGTTTTAACCCTTCTACAATTTCTTTTGGGTTTCCTTGATTACCGAAAGGAGAGTAATCCTCTAAAATGCACTTTTGTCAAATTTCATTCAATTTGTTTCACTCATTTCTGAACAGCGTACAAAAATGTGTTTTTTTATGTAAACTTTGAGCTCTTCTCACGAACAAACGGTACATTTTGGTATATAAAGAAATTGAGTCCAATCGACTTATTTTGACCTCTGCTACACGTGGTAGCTCTGTGTCCCAGCAATTTTGGGACACCCATATTTAACCAACTAGGTTTCAAGATAATAAAACGTTATGCGGCTGTATATCAAAACTTCTCAAATCGTCGCCTCTTATAAAAGCTATCTACTCTTTATAATTATACTAAAATAGAATTAATCTTTGTCAGCATAATTAATTATTAATGTTTCTACAATCTTTCTTAAACAACCATGATTCACAATTACATTTTTTTCGTCATTTTGTTGAAGGACAACAGAAATATAAATGCTTATTAAATATAATTAATTAAGAAACCAGATTTACTTAAATGTTCTTCATTCAAAATGTATTTGTATTATTATAATGGAAAGAAGAATTCCTTTCTGAATTTCGCATCCGAAAGTGCCCAGACCCGTCGCCGTCCTACTAGGGAGACTTTGGGACAAACTAAAACCATAACTACTAAATGAAATGAATGGTTATGATGAAATAGAGTCGTGCACACGGAGTACACTGAGCGAACCAATATACACGACCGTTTGCGCCCAGGTAATTAATGAGGCAGTATTACTCTAGAGTCTAGATCTAAAACGCTGACCATATTGTTGTTCAAAAACTAATTTAAATAAAAGCTTTACAATAAATATATATAAGCCATGTCTATTTGAAACAGGGATTTACCTACATACAGTTTCAAATTTTTTTACGAAAACAAACATTAGTTTGATACATAACTGATCGGAAAAAGAATATCGAAACATCCCTAGTTAGTGTATTTGCCATATGGCACATACACTATTGGCGTCGGTCGGATGGCGGGACCTAGGGGTCGGACCAAAATTTCTCGACGTTTCATAGCCTCCTGAACACTTTGGCACCATTTTTGGAAAAGTCTGTTTATATATGTATATATATATATATATTTATATATATATATATATATGTGCGGGCTATAACTTTCGAAAGAGTTAATTGATTTTGACGAAATTTGGTAGGCACGTTGAAATCCATCACCGCACGAAGCCTATTTAAAATGGGCCCAATCGGACTATTTTAAGGGTGGTTTTTAGGGGTTGAAAAATGTTTTTGGGCCCAAAAATGCCGAAAAAATTCTCAGAATTGTTTCAAAATTGAAATTTAACCTTTTAATAAAGATCAAAATGTGCTGCTAAAATTTTAATAAATTCGGCCCGACAGGACCGGACTTACAAATTTTATGAAAACACTAGTTTGCGGATAGTGCTTTACTTACTGAAGGGTGTATTTAATTTGGTACCGAGGTTGCATTGATAAAAATATTGAAATTAAGAAAAAAAATATTATTTTAAGGGATGTATTAAGGGGTTAAATTTTTTATTTTGTTCAAAAACAAACTTAAGTTCACATAATAAAGCCACAATGCCAGTATTAGCAAATACACTATATTGTCGGCAGGGTTTAGGCACTGCGACCCGAGTTTTTTAAAATTTAACCATAAGTCAGTTCGGAAATATAATAGGCAGTGTGAGTGAGATACATAACTTATTTAATGGTGCGGAAAGCACTGAAACAACATAAAGCATACTCGTTCCATCCATAAAAACTGTGCCGCTTATATTACATTATGAAGTATATCACTGACTATTGAATTATTTTCGAACAGTACTGTAGTTAGCTGTATAGGTACTTTTATATTATTTTATATAAGGCTGCGGTTCGGGTATTGGCACAGGAGTGGCAAGACTTGAGCACTGTCGACCTTTTTTAATAAATTATGAAATAATTACTCTTTCGGTCTTGTATGTTATAATAGTACCTATGTCAAAAAACTGCAAACTTTATTTGAAACGTATTCCGATTTCATAATTACACCAGAAATAATACGATGGGATACGTGGAAGTCGTTCAAAATTGACATGCAAGATTTGACCTAAGCAAACACACACAAACCAACAAACACATAAACTAACTAACATAAGTACATTGCAAGTTAAATAAAAGCTTGTAAAAATGCCGCAGCATTAGGTATCTACCGTTACACAGACTATAACCATTATGAGGCATATTATACTGATCATGAGTAGTGACAGTATATGTAAAAACGAGCGATAGCGAGTTTTAACAGAGTCACATGAGTCATAATATCATTACGCACGAGATAAAGGTATATGATATTTTTTGCCATACCCACTTCATTTTCAGTATTTTCAAAAAAAAATGACAGTTCATATGCGTCGCCAACTTCACATTTATAGCAGGCCGTGAGTAGGTAATATAGCACGCGGATCAGAGCGAATAAACATAAATCTCTATGGAAACTGTTTATTTTTCACACTAGTATGTTTTGAAAACACTTTCAACACATCTGCCTGTTAACTGCATCAGACCCGTTTCACGCATTACACGCATGTAAAGTAGCTATTTTATAATGGGTATGACAAAAAAATTAGATACGTAGATATCAAACTTTTCAAAAAAATGCCTCGAGAGTTCTTTGTACAACTGAAAAGTTTTAATAAAAAATCATTAAAACTTTTTTAACTAATATGTTTTTTATAATAAGTATATCCGAGGAATTTTTTAATTATAAATTTAAAAAAAACTATTTTAATCCGTAATCTTTTAACATCACGTGGACGAATTGTACTTTACATAAAAACTCTAGCCCTGTGCGGGGGGTAGCGACTCCCCCCAAATTTTTAAATGGAATGGGGGGTCAAATGATCCGTAATTTGGAAGAGTTTTTCATTACTTACTCAACCGTATTTGTTTTTTTCAATTCGATCGATTTGTTACCGAGAAATTTTCCAAGTTAAAAAACTAATAAAAGCACAAAAAGGTTTAAACTATCGAATGTATTGCTCGAAATGACCTCCACAAATTGCCATACAATAATAGCTTGGAAACTTCAAAAAGCAATTTCTCGGTAGCAAATCGATCGAATTGAAAAAAACAAATACTAGTTGTGTAAGTAATGAAAAACTTTTCCAAATTAGGGATCATTTGACCCCCCATTCCATTTAAAAATTTGGGGGAAGTCGCTACCCCCCGCACAGGGCTAGAGTTGCAAGAATGATTTTTGCATAAATATTGGTCCCCTTTGGTATACAAATCGACGTGTTTTTGGATTTTTGTCAAAACGTTCATTTTGCCGAGTTTTACGGGGGTACAAGTTTTCGTTGGGACACCGGTATAAGTATGTGCTAAAGAAATCTATGTATTTTGGACTTTGAATCCTAATTTAAAACTTCATTGTCACGAAAATCAAATTTGATTCGTTGTTTGAATCATTTTTAAACCATCAATTTGTCAAATTCAATTTTACACGCTAGAAAATCTAATAGATAAACATATTATATCTACGACTAAAAATATAATTAAATTATTGCTGGAAGTGGCTACCAAACTGTTTTTCAGTAAATTGACAAATACAGCTAAAAACAAACTTCATAAATTTTAGTTAAAAAAATATACACCGTGTCCGGTCTCTAAGGTGAACATAGGAATTTAACATGGTATTGTTCATTTTTGCTGATTCGTGTTCGCCAATTCAACGTAGAAGAAAGGTAATGGTCCCCATCGAAAGATAAAATGATTGCGCATCAAATGATTCTAAAAATAAGGCCAAAAATGACATTTTTACTTTAAAATACCAATTTGAAATTTACCGAGTTTGCAGTAATGATTTCAAATTAAGTAGGCGAAAAACAAAACGTTAGAAACTCTTTTTATAACAGACTGGGATATTGTTTAGTTGAAAATGGGGGGGGGGTGGTATTACTTTTCGTTGTTTAATAATAAAAAACCAATTAAATTCTTCATTACTTAGATAGGTACCCGTTTGTTTTCTTATTATAGTCTATACGAGCAGAAGTAAAAGTCAAAATTTGAAAATACTTAAAATGGCACACAACGTTAATTCCCTATGTTCGACTTTGAGACCGGGCACCCGGTATACAGGGTGTCCCATAATTGCTGGGACACAGAGCTACCACGTTACCACGTGTAGTAGAGGTCAAAATAAGTCGATTGGACCCAATTTATTTATATACCAAAATGTACCGTTTGCCCGTGAGAAGAGTTCAAAGTTTACATAAAATTTTGTATTACAATTTTATTAAACTTGTACTAGGAATATCTGTTAGCATTATTTAAGAAAACATTTTTTTCTTCGGAACTATGCGGAATACGAAATTTTTACAAGAGTAACAAAATGAAGATAATTAATCAGTCTTCTCGCTAAAAAAATTTGAGAACCGTATTACCACCCCTAAGAAAGTTCTGAAAAAAAAATGTCAGGGGGTGAGGGTGGTTTTAACCCTTCTACAATTTCTTTTGGGTTTCTTTGATTATCGAAAGGAGAGTAATCCTCTAAAATGCACTTTTGTCAAATTTCATTCAATTTGTTTCACTCATTTCTGAACAGCGTACAAAAATGTGTTTTTTTATGTAAACTTTGAACTCTTCTCACGGGCAAACGGTACATTTTGGTATATAAATAAATTGGGCCCAATCGACTTATTTTGACCTCTACTACACGTGGTAGCTCTGTGTCCCAGCAATTTTGGGACACCTGTATATCAAATTGGTTTGAAATATGGACATGAACGAAACATACAAACTATAGTGGATTTAGCGAAGGAGGTGGATATCATCCAGGTACGTGTTATTATTCCTGTGGGATTTCCCTCCGCCCGACTACAAATAGAGTTCTAGTCGGTTGCATCTTCTACCTATATTAGACAGGACGTCTTACTCTTATTGCTTCGTGACTTATTGAACTGGCTGGTGAGAGCTGACGTATTACCTTCTCACTCTACCTCTTTTTTTTCTCCTGCACCAAACGCAACGGCGTTCAAAACAAATGAACTTTCAACTTCCTATAATTTAAGCATCTTAGCCTTAAGCATACATAAATGATACGAAGTCGTTATTTAAATGAAGTTACGAATCTTTTTTCTCTAATAAAAATACTAATAGTATACAAGGTGTTTCAAAAATGTCTACCAAAATTTCTAGGACGTATAGTACATCAAAAAATAAGTGTAGTTTACTCTATAAAACTATTTCCGAAAATGCACCCCCAATAAGCTACAGCCCCTAGAAGAAGACTCTCAAAAATGTTTTTTTGACATTTTCTTTAAAACTATTAAAGATAACTTAATGAAATCAAGCTTTAAGATTTTTGATAAATGTACCTATTAGATAAAATCACGCACAAAAAAGATAGGGTAATTAAACCATTCCAGCCCCCTTGTAAGTTACGCCTCTAAAACAAATTAGTAATATTTCTCATAAAAAACTACGCCACTGTGCCAAATTTCATTACCTTTAATATTTTTGAAGAAAATGCCAAAAACCCTTTTTGAGAGTCTTCTTCTAGGGGCTATAGCTCCCTGGGGGTGCATTTTCGAAAATAGTTTTATAGAGTAAACTACACTTATTTTTTTATGTACTATATATTCTAGAAATATTGGCAGACATTTTTGAAACATCTTATATATTGTTATATATCAGATTGGGCTTGAGGAAGACAAAATATATTGTCGAAACGTCGCCCTAAGAATTGAGCAATACAATTTTTTGGATCGGGAAGAGGCTTTTTCATTCAATTTATTTATATAACGTCACAGATCTTCATTCTTAATTATATCTTACTTTAATATGTCTAAAAAAACTGGAAAAATACACACTAGAGCCATTACAATAGTAGATTGTATATCTAGATGTGTAATGGACTATATTACGACGAGTGATGACAGTATGTAAAAACGAGCGATAGCGAGTTTTTACAGTCACACTAGTCGTAATACCATTACGCACGGGATATACTCATATATGGTATTTTTTGCCATACCCACTATACAAAATACCTACTTTTCACTTTATTTACAAAAAATTTTGACAGTTCATTGCGTCGCCATCTTTATTTCAATACAGTATGCCGTGAAGTTCGTGAGTAAGTAATGGCAGGGCACGCAGGCGTATAGAGCGAATAAACAGAAGTTGTTGTGGCAACCGTTTATACTTACCGCCCTAAGTGCGGTAAGTAAAACACTTTCCGCACACCTGCCTCATTAAAGGTAGCTATACAAACATTGAAAGTAGCTATTTTGTAGTGGGTATGGCAAAAAAGAAATTTTCCTATATAAAGCTTATAAAATACAGTTATTATGACGTTAAAATACTCTCAAAACGTTCATGAAAAATTAATGAAGTCTCGTTTAGAGAAAAGTCTGGCTTGTAATTTCCTTCCTGAGCATTTTTTTTTCATAAGAAAGCAGGCGACTGGCGCATTTTTCGTTACCTCAAAAACGGTTATATATTTACGAAAAATATTACAGAATATTTTTTGTAGAAAATTTAATGCTCATTAATTTTGGTTTAAAACATTTTTTGCCTAAAGCCGTCCGTTTTTATTTTTTGAGTTTTTCGCAAAAAAAGTAATTTTTTTACTTTTGGTTTTTGGACCAAAAAATGGGAAAAACACACACTTTCCGCAAACGGCACTATACATTTTTTATTGTCTAGGACCCCCTGAATACGAGTCCGAAAAAAACCGCGAGTCACTCTAGTTTTGCATACTCAATGTTGACAACGTCCTGCACTAAATGTGGGTCAAAAAAATAATTTCGTAAATAATTTCGGGAACAATAAATCTATTAAATATTATTTTTTTAATATATACCAACAGCAAATATTAGAAACCATGTTTTCTTATCTTGATAAAAATAAAAGTTAAGAGTACCTACTTTTGTTTAAAAAATTAAGCATTGATTAATAAAATCAGTCAATAAATATCTAAATTGTAATTTTTAGGTACAATTTAATGAAAATAAATTATTTTTAAGGTGGTGTTTTTTTATTTCATTTTATCAACTCAATAAAAGCTTGGACTACATTGTAAGTATAACACAAATTATTTTGTCGATCAAATTTAGGTACGAGCTCGACGTCATCGACCGATGATAAACGAACACAGATATCAATAATTATTAATTTAAGTTATTAACTGCCACGAGATCAAGGAGGGTATATTTAATGTAGAAGTCAGAGCTGAATAATGCTTGACAAAAGTGATAATTAGATAAAAAAAAATTCTTTCAAGTTACATTATAGTTGTGTCCAATTATCTGATAGCTGGAAACAAAATAAACAAAAAGTAATCGTTATTTTCGCAGCTGTTTGTTTGGTAACTCTTATGCTGGGTTCCTGGTACGATAAAAGTAATTTAACATTGAAATTTACCGTGGTTTCCATGGTAATTCAATGGTAAAAGTACTTTTAGCGTTGACAATCGTACCAAAACCCAGCATAAGATAGATAGATACCTATTGTAAATTATATAGACGCTCGACAACAGAAGTCAGAAGCATTTTACTCATTTAAACGATTCTTTAGATAGGTAACCTGTTTTTAAGAACCTCTTGTTCAATTCTTCTTCAAAAATTTGTTCTTTAAGAACTGTTATTACTGAATAGCATAATTATTCCGAGAACTGTTATTTTTCAGTAACAGTTCTAAAATAACCGCTTGTTGTTACGTGCTATAACTTAAATTGATTTGATAAAAATGCTTTTATATGAGAAAATACCATGTTGCTTCGCAGCGTTAATGAAAAATAAAACTTTTATCCAATTATTACCTTCGTCTGGTATAATCCAACTTGAACTTTTACATTAAAAATACAGAAACATGCATACCCCGTTCTCAATTTTTTACTCCGATATGAACCAGTGATGACCTGCAGCTAGGTGAAGCAATGACCTTTTACCAAACAAAAAAAAAAACAAAATGCAAAAGCCAAACTTTTTCTTCATTTTCGCTTATCTATATTGTGATTGTCGTCTCTCTGTACATATAAGTGTTTGTTGTAAGCCAGTGATAACTCAAAATCAAATTTCAGCACAATCCTTTGTTATCTTACTTATAAATGTTTTACTTACTTATATTGTTCTAACGTATGCATGTATTACAATTTTTACAGTAATTTTTTTATCACGGCACTGTAGGTATACTTATTTTGAATACATATCTCGTTAATGTATAGCTGTCCATGATAATACACATAAAATTATTTCTTGTGGCCACCAACCTCCAAGGTTATCTGAGCCTACTACAAACTCACATTTTCAATTTATTATTTTTTTAAATAATAAATTGAAAATCCAATTAATACTGTCACCAGTTCTCAGATACTGGGGATTGGTAGAGTGCCCGCGGTGAGAGATGAAGCCAAGCACGTCATCAATAATATGATAGTGAACGCCTGCTTGCCCGCAGACAGTGCCGTGTACACAAAACTGCACAAGCGGTTTTATGACGTTAGGTACAATTTTGGCAAACTGCTATTCATGACAATAAACAGCCAATAGCAAGCTAGAAGGCGGGCGGAATGCATTCACGTTACTATGACGCGGTGGCTTCATCTTTCGCCGCGCGAGGTCTAATATCATCTTTATGACTCACGTCCGTGTTTGATTTCAAAAATTTTAAGTCGCCATTATTTATTGAAAACGATTACTCAAAATAATTACACAAATCAAGTAAATGTTTGTATGATTACTAATTTGTTAAGGCTTGAGAATAGCCGAGCGTGTAGCAATGCTGTTGTTTACATGGCGTTGCTATGGTTCCTCTATTACAAATCCCCAGTTCCCGGGTTCTAGCCCGAGAGCTGGTAAAAGTGTCAATTGGATTTTCAATTTATTATTAAAAAAAAATAATGAATTGAAAATATGAATTGGTGCTAGGCTTAAATAACCTTAGCTGTTGGTGGTCTTTAAAACACACACTAATTTGTTAATTTTCTTTTTCGATAGATAATGACAGTTCAAAACTTTCATATGTATACAATCATGGATATCTCTGTGTATGATGTAAACAAAATATGTATAACTTGCGGTACAAATTTTTTTTAACAATCCCGTTACAAAACCGTATCTCCTTGGTTACCTCTACAATGGGGATTGTTATAAAAAATATCACTTCTCAAATCGTTATAAAAAATATTACTGTTTCCAAATTACTTTCAAACCTAGTACTTATATTGACTTATGCGCAAGACTGTTAAAAAATCATATAGATATTCGTTTGTTTTTAACAGTCGTCATTTTCTATTCTATTTAAATATGGCGGTTGCAAAACTGCAATCCACATAAGTTGATATTCTTACAGTATTGTTTAGAGAAAACACCAGCGTCATATATGCGGACAAATGAGTTTCGTGCCGGGTAAGTCCATATTCTTTTTTAAAGGGGTGGCGCGTGACACACAACGCACGCTCTTTTTGTGCCGGGCGAGTCCATATTTTGCCAGTTGTAGCTCTCCCCACTACCACTACTGCGCAAATCGGCCATCTTGCTAGTTTCTTCTCTAAACAATACAACTCTACATTAATTTTGTTGTCGAATAAGAAAAACCAGTGGCGTACTGTTCCACATATCCACCATAGTTCAAATGACGCAATAATTTTGACTTTTCTCAAACGTAGTTATGTACGCCGGTGTTACAGTGTTCGCAGGGACGAGCGGCATGGCAGGAGCGCGAAAGGGAGCGACGAGGATCGCTCTCAGAGGCGGCAAATTCAAAGTTAAAACAAACCGAAGCACACCTAAGATGGATGAAACGCAATCGGGTAAGTTTGATAAAACAAACGACGAAATATCCGATCTTGTATCTCTTTTTAACGTCCACTGGCAACGTTTTTCTTACAATTTTTACCATCTATAGTCATGTTCCAAAATTTAAGATAGTGAGTCAAACATAGTTCGTAACAAGGTCAGGGCCATAGCTAGAGGTGATTTCAAGATAGGGCACTGAAAGTTGAAGGGAATGGGGAAAGAACAGGGTATGTCACATTTTTTTGATTTTTGAGCTGTTAGTGCCATCTGATAGACCGTAACGGTATTCAGCACTGGGTAAATTGTGGGGGTAAAAAAATAGGTAGATCACCGTATATTTTAAAACTAAAAATTATTGGATGGGAAGAGAACAAGGAATGTAATTAACTTTAAATTCAATTTACTCAGCCATTTGTCAGAAGGACATAACTTGTTTTTTCCACATTCCCTTCAGTTTAAAGTAGGACTGAAGCAAAAGACTACAATTTATTTGGATTGCCCACCTCATCTGGTGAAATCAAATTACAGAAGCAAAAAAACGGTGAACAACAATTTAAATAATTATATATTTTTTAATCAAAAAGAAAAAGAAAAAAATATTTGATTGTAATTAGATTCAGATTAATCAACCAACACTGACTATTCCAAGTTATTCGACAAAAAAATAAATTATTAAAAAAAAAACCGACCGCGTAAAAATCGAACTTAAAAGATGGAAACAAGATCAAATGATAACATGCAGTCGGAGGCATCAGTTCAACTTGTTACATGTATGCCTTCGACTGCATGTTTTTATTTAATTTTGTTTCCATCTTCAAGTTCCATTTTTACGCAGTCAGGTTTTTTGTTGTTTTGTATTTTTAATAATTTATTTTTATTTCCTTCCTTTTAGTTGAATCTACTCAGTCTTTTCAAATGATACCCCACACAAAAGGTTTTACCGATTTTCTGTGTCCGCCATATTGAATTTTCCGTGACGTCATGTACCCTATTTGAAATCTTTTCAAGGAAACCTTTCTTTTGATACCCATATCGATGTTCTTAGAAGGAAAATTACTTTTGCATTTTGACAAAATATATGGCGTCTAGAGTCCGTCATATTGAATTTTCCATGACGTCATATACTTAGTAGTACTCGTGAGATTATGACGAATCTATAGACACCTCATTTTTCAAAATTCGTCCAAGCGCTAAGGCTACAGAAGGCGCCGACCAAAATGCGAAGATATACATAGATATTAGAAATATACACACATACATACACCCAAAAAACATTACCCTCCTTCGTCACTTGGGTAAAAATACATATCAAATTTCCGATAGACCCCGATTTTTATGCTTGTGCCATATTCTCAGCTATGGGTCATAATAATGTTATTTCGATCGCAGATTCACGACGCAACATACGGAGGCAGTTCGGACGAGGAGGACATCTTAGGTGGCCTGTACGGTCAACAAAGCGCAGCAGCGAATGCTCTTCTTTACGTCGGCCTCGGAACGGTCGCCATTGGTTTGGTGATCTCGTTCGTCGGCACCGGCGAAAAAGGCTTCAAGACACTCGAACTGCGTCTAATTGGACCGTCGCTAATAGGCTGCGGTCTTGTATGCTGTCTGGTGCGCATCCTTCTGTGTGCGTGTCCGTCACCATGCTTTCGACGTCGAAAACGAAAACGATGCAGCCATCATGGCGGCGGCTCCATTCGACGATACAGAGACGTCGAAGATTCCTTCCACATGGCCGACCACAGTACGTCATTAATTAGAAAACAGACGACCAAGAAGCGGGTTTCGATAGCAGCGCACGCGACGACAAGCAAACCAACGCCCAGTACGTCCTCTGGGCAACAGCAATGCAACAATATTGCCACGACGTCACTGTTCCTTCAAAATGAACAGGAGAAAAACTTTATACCGAAATTATTACCGAAAATTGCGATACCGCATGTAGTTGACGTTAATGGTGAGGCGAGTGAACTTAACCAAACTAATAGCGATTTTCACAACAGACAAATGAGTGAATCGATTATAGAATTACAGAATATAGAATACGATAATCACGATGTATCGAGTGTATCGAGTCGCGATAGTGTCGATGAAAATACAACGATATGTAACGTGGAAGTGAACACTAAAGTGCGTTCGAAAATAAATCGTAGGCGCGAACCGCTGAATGCGCAACAGTTTCATAAAAGGACAACATCAACTGTTGCGACAACCGCGCCAGACGTTATGGAAACTAGTTTGACGATAGCGCCCGATAACGGCGCTAGTGTAGCAATGCCAGAGACATCTGGCGTGCGTGCGAGCGAATCATTTAATAAACAAACTATTAATGCAAATAAACAACGTGGTGAAATTGTATTAAGTCCATCAAAGTTAGGACAGTAGTTAACATTGATAATTAACTATAATATATTATTTATAAATATAAAAATAAAGATGTCATATTATGCAAATTTACGCTGAATAATAAATGTTTGAGACCGTAAAAAAATTCACTACGCCACTGCATATGAACAACAAAATATTTTCAGATAGATACCTAAATGAAGGTAAATGCAGTAAAAAAAACATACCCAAAAAATCACTTCGCATTAAGTATACCTACTTTTTAATATTGCAAACATATACCTACCATAAAACAATGTAACGACATTTTTCAAAATGGTTATAATAGTAATTTATGCAACTAGTGGCAAAAGTGACGGATTATATGACAGTCGCGATTTTGCGTTTGCGTTTGCATTTATACCAGAACGAGTGTGTGTTTACCGCTGGTATAAATGCAACATAACCTTAAGAGAGTATTGTAAAATCGCGGCTGTCAAATCAGTCACTTTAGCCACGCGTTGCATACAATATTTTTTGCAACAACTGCTTCAAAAGTTCAATTTTAAGCAAATAAAACACAATTTGGATAAATATTTTATTAGTGACATTATAGCAAAGTAATCTATAAAGTACTTTATACCGCACGTGTGTTATAAAGTAAAACAAAACAGTACTACCTACTTTATAGAACGGAGTACGTTAAAATTTTCTTTAAACACTACCTACCGTTCGAACGGCTATTCCATAAAGAATCACTTTTAAAACGGTACACAGCCATCTAAAATTGTACTTTGGAAGCAAGTGTTGCAAAAATTATATTATAGATACTACACACCTAGTATTTTAATTGTTGAATGTAAATTTGAAAAAAAATGTCATCTATTTTTAGAATGATTTTTAAGAGTTCAAAAATAATTTTCCGAAAATGTTTATCAAAATAGATAAAATTACAGTATCGTAATAATAAATCAGACATTTTAATACGACAAATTATATCAAAACTTTTTTATGTTTCGTGAGCATTTTGGCCGCCTATCATATAAAAAACAAAATGATGGGCTATTTTTTATGAAAACTGTTATAAGATAAAACAGAAAACAAAAAATCATTTTTTATTCACGCGTAAATTGCATGAAGACAATTCGATAATTTCAATTTACAAATACATACATCGCAATTATCTTGGACAAACCCATTTAAAATTACTTAGTAAAGGTTAATTTAAGGTAATTCATTACACAATAATTAATTTTGATAAATTTAAACTGTTGAAAAAATAAACGTCAACAATTTAATGACCTCTTTCTGGTACCTAACACCGCGTTATATTTAGCAGCCCGTTATATTATAATAGGTACAATATTGCTTACATAACATATCGCTACCGGCTCTAACGTCAAAATGATAATATAACAGGGCAGGAATGGTGACGAGCTAAGGAACCTAAACTACGAGAAAACGGCCATAAAATACAGTAAATCAATTCAAGTTTTCACAATAATTCACAGCTAAAAAGGACCAAAAATATTTCTATTTTTATGAGTCAAAATAATTACTTAAGTCTTAAATTCTTTTTAAGCAATTTTTTACGACACAAACGATAATTTTAGTAGGTACTTCGTTTTGAAAATTGCAATAAGTAGGGTCAACGAATTTAGCGCTACGAGTAAACGATGTGCTATCACTGCTCGAGCATTTTGTAGCGGCTAGCTAGTAGCTAGGCGCTTTGTGTTTAGTGCTAAGAATTATTTTATAACCTCTGATTAATTTGGCAAGTACAGCTAACATATTATGTGAAATTTTTCTATCAGTTGTCATGTTCAACAAAACGTCCTAGAGGCTAGACTTCTAGGTACCTCTATATTTGTTAGCATCTGACGCTAAGTCATCGTTGAACCTATCCAATATAATTGAATTGGTGAGATTAAAAAGGAAAAGATTCCATTTGACCTTATTTTCGGGAAATTGAAAAAAAGATTTTTACTAAAGAACTAATAGTCAAATGAAGAACTTATAAATACAAAGTTGTTCCTTATGGCTTTTTTAAATTATTATATTCACATTTTTAAAATTTAATTTGTATAAAATATTATTTATAATATGCTAAAGATAGTGGAATCTTTTCCTTTTTGATTTCATTTCAGAACACTATTACTAGAAAATAATAAAAATCCATTTGTCAAACACAAAAATAACATTTATTCGTAAAGAATATGATTACAATAAAAAAATGCATTTTTTGTCCCTTCTGAAGCATTATAAAAAAAATTGAGATTTAAAAAAACGGTTTTCCTCAAAAATAAGTAGGTAATTCAACATTTGTTATTAAAACAAAGACAGGAAAGATTTCAACAATCCTAATGTATGGGTGAGCCGTTGTAGTTTTAACTGAGATCAAAAAGGTAAACATTCCAGGAATGTTTTCGTTCTATATCTCAGTAAAAATTACAACGGCTCACCAATACATTATGATTGTGGAAATCTTTCCCGTCTTTGCATCAGTAGATACGTCTTCAGTTTTTAAATAAAATGGCTATCTCACTTTATTTTTAACAAAATATGGAATCTTTCCCTTCTTAATCTCACCAATTCAATTATACTAGTATAATATAGGTACTAACTTTTAAAAATCGCCTTTTTGGCAGTTAGTTTAAATATATTTAGTAAGAATGCTTAGATATTTCATAATAATATTATTATTATGGTGCCAACAATATTTCTGCCAACATCTTTAAAACCAACCAGAAGTTAGAACCAGAGAAAATATCAGATAAATAAAGGGACTTGTAATAAAATAAATTGTTAAACAACTTAAAAAAACCTTTACTAAATAACGACAACTCAATTACGATTCAAAGATCTTTTGAATTTAAATTATCTACAAGAAATCAGAAAGCGTTGCTAATATCGTGTCTAAATTTAGCGTGAGTGCTCTGACTTCTTTTAACTTACAGCCATAAATGTATTCAAACGGTTACTCTTAGAATTTTACAAAAATATGAATTATTAATATCAAAATATCGTAATTTCTGCCGCAAACATAATATATTATAAATTTCTACGGTAGTTGGCGCCCCCGGAAAGTTAAGTTTCATTACAATTTTGTTATTTTAATAAAAGATCCCAAGCATATGATAGAGTGCCTTCCAGCACTTGACGCCCTTAACTTTTTATTTAGAAGATTCTAGAAGGCACGCTCTAACACTTGGCCGACCCCCGAAATACCGATACGCTCGCTGACAATACCTTGGCCCGGCCCTGTGTTCACTGTGTAAGCTTTGCTCGGTTTCTGGTACGACTTTCAACGCTAATTTTACTTTCAAAGTAGATTTATACAATGGGTTTCTGGTACGACTCTTACTTTAAATCTACACTGTAATAAATGGATGTAAAAATACTTTGAAAGTTAAGGTAGAATTCGCTCGATTTTCTAAGTGATTTTACATTATTATTTATTTTTACACAGAAAACTTCATACAAACTTGAACTTTTACTGTAAAGTTAAACAAATTTGTGATTTTTACATAAAGTAAATTAAAATTACATAATTTGCGTAATATTCCAATAAAGTGTGTAAAAATTACAAAATAAAATGTATAGTTACATATATAAAATGGATGAATACAAAACGAATTAATGTAAAATTAGTAATCACGCATGCGCAGTGTGTTTTTATGGAATCTACGCGATGTAGCGATTCCTGTTTGCAACATTGTCTCTTTGTTTGCCTATTACCAGATTAATCGCTGGCTACAAATGGACCATCGATAATCTATGTAATCGGCCTTCTCATTTCTTACAGTATAGTTTTAAGAATGTCATTTTTAAGACTGAAAGTCGTCCATCATTAACTTACCAGGAACCGAGCATTAAAAAGTTAAATTTCAAGTTTGTCTCAAGTTGTTAACTGTTAATGGCTTCGTTTAAGAAACTTGCGATTTCAAAATTAAAACCAATCCAATTTTGTAACATGAAATTATCGAATTGTCGTTAAACTATATACTCATTAAATATCGAAACTGTAGATGTAAAACTCGCAACTCATATATTCACTGATTTCATTTCGGTGAAACTGATTATCAAAATTTAAAAAAAAACGCTGCCCAGTTTAGAGAAATGTATAGAAAAAGTAAATAAAAATAAATAAACGGTGTTATTAAATTTCTAGTCATTATTAATACAGCAAATCATATTACAAAAATTGTTTCGTATATATACACTGGCCTTCAAAGCAGTATCGTTGTTTGACTAATATCAATCAACGGTAAAGTTATCTAAACTAATGTTATAAAATTGGTAAGTTCTGCACTTTGTACAATAGAACCACTACTGGGTATCGATCGATGTGTTCGTATATATAGTAACGCGCGTACAAAGTCCACATCATGTGAGAGTAATGTTTTTAATGATTTATACAGAAGTTAATAACTTTAATAAAAATAAACTAAATCGTAACTTAGTCTGTAATTGTAACGTTCTAAGGACTAGAAGAGCGAATTTTCCGTTTTCATAATTTTTTTCCTGTTTTTCAAATTTCAATCTATCTATATCTATTTGTTTGGTTGAACGCGTTAATCTCAGGAACTACCAGTCCGATTTTAAACATTTTTTTTGTTAGATAGCCCATTTATCGAGGAAGGCTATAGGCCATATGATATCACGCTACGACCAATAGGAGCGGAGCATCAATGAAAAATGCTGCAAAAACGGGAAAAATGATTCCTTTTGAGAGATTCCGTTGCGTGCGCTGCGTAAACGGTTAAACTTACGCAAAAATCATGTGTGACGGAATTGTTCCCGGAAGGCTTATATATATAGCGAACGAGCGTAGCGAGTGAGTAATCTAATTCCTAAACCACGCAACGGATTTTGATACGGTTTTCACCATCAATTAGATAATTTTTCACGGAAGGTTTATATATAGCAAACGAGCGAAGGGAGTGAGTAATGTAATTATAATATTCAAGCGAACGAGCGAAGCGTGTGAGTAGTGTATTTATAATATTCAAGCGAACGAGCGAAGCGAATGAGTAGTGTATTGCACCCGGGCTTTCTTAGCATCCGGGCGAAGCCGGACGGGGCCGCTAGTATAAAATATATCTCTCTACTTAAAATTATCCCTGACATCTTGAAGCCACGGACTAAAGTACTTTATTATTAATATAAGAGTGTAAGCTTTCACGACCGGCTTCTATATAGAGATGATTTATTTAGGGTTTTTTGGCCGTGGTCTACTGGATCGATTTCTTCTTCCAGATGTTTAGCTTGCTGCTGCGACAAGCATCTTCAGTGGTGCGGCGGACGTGGTCGAAGAGTTCTTCTAGGCGACTTACTTGTTAGCAAGACGCCTAGAAGAACTCTTCGACCACGTTCGCCGCACCACTGAAGATGCTTATCGCAGTAGCATGTGAAACGTCTGGAAGAAGAAATCGATCCAGTAGACCACGGTCCAAAAACCCGAAACAAAACTTTATTATTACTTCGATCAATGCTTACTAATTCCAGCCTCGATTGCGTTAATGTCGGTTTTGACCGAAACCTTATCTTAATCTGATTAAAAGTGCCCATACTTTAAGTTTGGGCAGACAAAAATTCTGAAAATAAAATTACAGGCAGAGGTCATAATACTATTTTATGGCTTAATTTAAAAAAAAATCAATGGTAAAAAGTCGAGCGATAAGTTAAATTAAGGAGCAATTAATTACGCTTAATAATAATTACTATCACATGTTATACGCATGCGTTTTTTAAATCGCTTCCCGTCCTATCAAGATAAACGGAAATGTATGATTTGCGCGCTAAAAGAACCGGAAAAAGAGTTTTAAAAAAATCTGACGAAAAATTTATTTGCTAATACTTTATAACCAAAATACACTAACTATTGTTTACCCAACTTGAAGATGCCAATGCTCGGGTAGGATAGAATTCAAATGACGGAAAATTCCTTGCCTTTATAAAAGAAAAAAAAAAGTGTCGTGGGAGACAGAAACTATGCTTCTTACGCATTGCATATAAAAGCGAATTTATTTACATATAAAAGCTAGAGAAACTATAGCAACAATACACGCTGCCCAGCCAATAAGATGCGTTGCATCGTTCGTGCTTTACACTTTTTTCGTGACTTTTAACTTTTTGCGTGTTAGGTCCCCTATTTCAAACGTGCGTTAAGAAGCATAGCTTCAAAAAAACAAGCATTTCTTTTTAATATCGTAATAATTCCGATACACAAAAACATTGCGGTCTCCAAGCAAAATTATTTAAGATCGAATTTTGGTAATTTTTTCTACACCTTCAGACAAATCGCAAAGGTTTCATAATATCAACATAAATTCTAAATTTAAACTGTACTTTAAACTTATACATCACTATCAACCACATGCCACGAGGTATGATTGGAATAAAATTCGTTCGCCAAAATACCTACATTTTAAATCTAAATAAATTAATAAAAATTGTGCCTTCGGGAATACCATTTCGAGTTTACTTTGATTTAAAATGCACGTTGGCGAATGATTTTTTAGGCAGCAGTCGACCCATGTACACGGAAAACGCATGGAAGACGAAACTCGGAAATGCAAATGGCGGAGGTTGACCAATCAAATTCTTTCCGTAATATTCAAACTTTATGGAAAGAATCTGAATGATCAACCTCCGCCATTTGCATTTCCGAGATTCGTCTTCCGTGCGTTTTCCGTATACATGAGACTGCTGCCTAAAGGTACGTGCAGTAGCAATGGCTGAGAAACGAAAAAGGTGTTCCTTAACCTTGTTAAAACGAATCGTAGTCCAACCTAACCTCTATGTAACAAACCTCATTGTAACAAATTACTTGGTATAATGAATATTTTCTAATTCCCTTCAGTTTTGTAATATCGAGGTTGCACTGTATATAAATAATACTTTGACAACGCGAACGAATGGAAACGTTTGTCAGATGTATTCCCGGCTTAATATTTATTCAAATTACTGAATCAATAAAAGTAAATTTTCATTAGAATCTTTTAACATCCTCTTTCAATTCTGCTTTCTCGACTTTAAATAAAAATTATTTAATTATAAGCATTTTAAACGTAGGTACACTGTTGAATATTCAATGTGTTAAATTTTACTGGAATTTGATTTTAAATTTTTATTCGCACAATTTGTTCAAATTAAATCAATTGCAGCGTTTATTTAGTTGAAATATAATAACCAGCTCTGTATATATACGAAACATAAATTCAAAAAATATTTTTTAATGACCTAGCGTGCCTCTTTTATTTTCCATATTTTATTATCTTAATTCAAAATACGCTTCTTCGTTATTATACCGTATTATGTACATAAAACACTGTATTATATTGTATTGCATTTTACTATTATTAATAATAAATTTGCTCTCGCACACAGTTAAAAAAAGCAACTATCCTTTGCAGTCTGAAACGTTAATTAAATAAAATTCTATTATGCAAACTTTTTTGACAATATATTAGAAATAAACAAGACATATCAAAAATTATTAAATGGTTAAACCTAAGAAAAATTTTAAAGTAAGTTTGCAGTTACGATTTAGAAATCGACTAAGGGCCCGTGCATACATTCAATTTTTAATCGCACAACTGTTTAGTTGTTTCTCAAAAGACTATTGGAATAGATGGGAGTGCACATACATACAACACGATAGTTGGCCGACTAAAAAATCGTAAAACCACACAGATCGCCTTTTGACTAAACTATCGAACAACTATCGTCGACAGCTTTTATCTACAGCTGTGTATTGACGTGCGCATACATTCGACTAAACAGTTGTTCGACTGCCCATTAGTTTAATAGTGAAATTGTGGCACAACTAATTGAATGTATGCGCACCCCTTACAACTAAACAGTTTAATCGAATTAAAATCGTGACACGTACACAACTCGACTAAACTGTTTAGTCGTAAAACAATTGTATGTATGCGCCGGGCCTAACACAATTTTTTTAATAGAAACTGGCCTAAAATGAAAAAAACAGATCATGTAAAATATTTAACGATGGTTTTGAAAATTGACCAAAGAAAATGTTAATGTTTGTTTATAATATTGTCAGTGATGTGTTATCAGCAGTCAGTACTGATCTCTATAGGTACTATCTGGATTGACGGTCCTTACGGGCTGAATACGGCGAAAGTATTCCGAATTAAAGGCTCTTCAAACGTCCCGAAATAGTGTGAAACGTACTAATTACAATGTTAATGCGCATGCGCTGATATGAGTAGTGAGTGGAGGTTACTATGACCGCGCAAGCGCATAACCGCTCTATTGACCCTGTTACGAACTATGCATACGAACTATGGAACTTGACTATAGTACATTTTGCACTACTTCGAGATGCTGGATGACTTTTCAATTCACCATAATACAGGGCCGTAGCTAGAGCTGAATTCAAGATAGGGCACTGAAAGTTTAAAGTAGGGCTGAAGCAAAAGACTACAATTTATTAATTGGATTGCCCACCTCATCTGGTGATATCAAATTACAAAAGCAAAAAAACGGTGAATTACAATTTAATCAAAAAAAAAAAATACAGAACTTGCCATGTTATCAAATTTCCGAAGAACTTCATTTAGATCCAACGAATTTAATCTTGTTTTTCCAAATGTCAAATAGATCAAGTCTGTCATTCTGTCGTGACAGTCTTTGCGGCTTATTTATAATTTCTTAAAGTAGGGCACTGGATGTTTTAAGGTAGGGCATTGCCCCTTAATGCCCCCCCCCTAGCTACGGCCCTGCCATAATAGTGTCTCACAGAATCGTCAATCCAGTTAGATAAAGATCAGTGGTTATCAGGGTAAGCAAATTAGGTACCGTCTACCCTGCAAAACGAGTATCTACCTAGCAGAAAAAGCTATGAAAAGTTAATTTCTTTAAAATATCATTTTTGCCTAAGCTAGATATAAAATTGAGTGAATTTTACATACGACGCAAAATAGGCGGGTTTTTTACCTGGTAGTTATGGAAAATATTAATGCATTGGAGAAAACCGTTATACTTAAAATGCAACATCCATTGAATAAAAACATACTTCACTAACAATAATGACTAACAAAATTTTGTATTTATTATTATTATTTTTTTTTTATTAAAATATTGATAGTGAATTTTGATGCATTTTAAGTGAAACGAGGTTCCCTATAAATGCATTAATGTTTTCCATAACTACTGCAGGTAAACAAAACTTCAAGTGAAATAATTCAATTTATATTATTTATTCTTATTGTTTTGCATTATTAATATCATTAAATATTGGTATGTTCATGTACCATAAATAAATAGACCATCACTGATCAAAACCTAGCATAAATAAGGCTTAAAGGCTGCAAAGTATATGATTGCTGATTGGTTATTAACTCTTCGAAACTGTGCGTTGGAACAAAACCATATAAATTAAGCGATTTTTAATAATTAAACATTTTAAACAGATATCGATTTCGCAAAACATTCATTAATATAAATTATACTAAAGACTTTTTTCTTGAAAAAATATATTCAGCATTATATTTTGGTTCTTTGCACAAATTAGAGTGGAAAAAGACTTACATTTTGAAATAACAAAAATATCAAAAATATCTGATGGTACAATTGACCTAAATAACTAATATTTATCATACTTATATACTAACAGTAAATATTCTGGTTAAAGCAACAAGCTGCCTATTTTATATTATTTTGTGAACCTAAAAATAAAATCAAAATATTATCTCAAATCAAAATTCTGGAAACAATAATAAATTTATAACTGCTTTCTCCGAAATTGCATACCCTTGTATCTATTAGTTCCATAATATATCGACTCATTTTTTGCTTTAAACCTTTCTTTTACACGTATACTTGAACTATCTGTCAATTCCTTCTTTCTCAAAAACCCTTTTTACAATACCTACACTCAGATTATGCATTCGATTTATCTCCTGATAAATTCTCATTTTTATAAACCTACTTTATTTTTCTATATTTTCACAATATTATTGAGTTTCTTGTTTGAACTGTTGCGGCTTTTGACGTCATAATTTATTATCACTCTTGTTATACAGGGTGTTTCAGGAGGAATGGTTCATATTTTAGTATATTATAGTATCGTTCATTTTTAGCAAAAAGTTTATAATATAACATGTGGCCAATATAGGCGAGAGGAGATTCAATAGGTGGCAACTAACACCAACTCTAGTGACACCATTGTTCAAGAATAAAATACAATATTAAATTCACGATTTTTTCCAAAGCATTCTTAATTTTTTTTTTAATTTTAGTTTTATTACTTACCATGTTCCTTGCAACTCAAAACGCTGACTCGGCGGATAACCGTCTAAAAATGCATAAACTGTGAACGTAATGTCAAAAGCTAATGTAGTTTAACTTTGATACGAGGAAACTGAGTTCACCTAACGGCCTTCCTTCCACGCTAATTTAATCCGCAAAGTTGTCATTCTAAAAGGCACTAATATTTAATGATCTAATTAACTTGTTACTTTATCAGTATTCTCTGTTTAATTCAGAAGTACCTAACCGTACCATCTAAAGTATCTATATACGAACCCGAGGCACAAAATCTACACACGCCATCTATTATTATCTAAGTTTATTACTACACACACTATCTATATACTTACGTCATGCTGATATTTGTATTTCAATTCAAAATGTGAACGTAAATTATTATTGAACAAATTTTTTTTCTAAGCCAATTATACTTATTATAGGTATTCATTTTAAGTATAATTATTTAATCAATATTTCCTGTTATTAATATTATTATTAATCGATTAATATTCTTAATAATCGACTAAATTGAAATACCAGAAATATTTTTTTAAACAATAATCAAAAAATCAAATATGAAATCAGAACTTTTATTAATATTTGAACGTATTATTGTGTTTACTGCACGCCCAAAATTCTGATTCCGGCACTAATCAGACAATTTATGAAACCTATAATCAGGGTCGGCTCTGAACACCATCGAAACAGGGGCGTCATTTTTAAGAAGCGCTCAACATAATATTATAGTTGATTCAATTTGGAATACTCAATATTTCTAAAGTCTAATCTAGACTTTGAAGGAAATTCAACTTTCAAGACTAGAAAAATTCACTATTAAGAGCCTTGAATGCTCAAGCATTGTTAAGATGTTGGGGCTTCGTTTCTAATCCAATATAATAATATTATACTTTTGTTTTAAGGGTTTTAACCTCAAAATATAAATTCTACCGGTTCTCAACAAAATTTCAATTACTTATTACTTTCTCTCAAAAGTCAAAATGCTTAGATACTATAAGTAGTTATACAACTTATAGTATCTAAGCCAGATTCCAGGCAAGTCGGCACCCGAGCCGAACCGCCGACCGGTTCCCATCCTAATTTAGGGGCGGAAAATATTGGTATGCTTGGAGCGGTAAAAATACAGAGCCGGCCTTGATCATAACACAATAAACTTAAAATTTCTCTGCCATACAACTGTTAAATTTTTGTTGTACGTTCACATTTTTTATATTGCTGTCACGATTTAAACAATAATTTTAATTCATGAAGAATGAAAGAAGATTTATATTTTATTTTCATTTTAGCATTAAACACTTATGTAAATTTATTATAATAAAGAAAATAAAACAACCATCAATATTATATTTTCAGTAATTTCATTTATACAGTGTGTTTCACTTTACCTAAATAACTTTTTTATTTTAAAAGCAATCATTATATAAAATTTTCAGCAGTTATGCAGGCCATTAAGAAACATCTTTTTTGTAGGAACAACATTTTTCAAAAGTCAAAATCTAGCCAACTACGATTAAAATAAAAGTAGGGTTTCAAGTAAACTCATATGTGCGATCAAGATAGAGCAAAATTTTATTTAAAAAAGTTGTTCAGAATCACAAAAAACTCCTAGTATGAAATTTCGTCAAAAAAAATCATTTCTTAAATTTCTCAAAATATTAATGCAATCTGTAATGTATTTGCTATTTTATTAACAAGAGTGCCATGAAGCAAATAAATTACAGATTGCATTAATATTTTGAGAAATTTAAGAAATGATTTTTTCTACGAAACTTTCGTACTTAGGAGTTTTTTGTGATTCTGAACAACTTTTTTAATACAATTTTGCGCCATTTTAATCGCACAAATGAGTTTACTTGAAACCCCACTTTTTATTTTAATCGTAGTTGGCTGGATTTTGACTTTTGAAAAATTTTGTTCCTACAAAAAAGATGCATCTTAATGGCCTGCATAACTGCTGAAAATTTTATAATGATTGCTTTTAAAATGAAAAAGTTATTTAGGTATCCCCATGTAAAGTGAAACACACTCTATATAAAGGTGATCCCTTACAGATTTTTCAAATATTTCGACACAGTTAGATAGCTTATGAATAGGCCTATAAGCTCGATGCAGGATTTTTATATTTCTTGAACACACTTTTTACTAGAGCACATTGCGTCGAGTAAGTATTCAAATTTTACGTCAAAAAGTACTATCTATGGAAAAATTGATTCTGTAGGATGGCCCCTAGCAGATTTTCTCAATTTTTCGACACAGTTAGATAGCCCATGTATATAATGTTTATATAACCATTGTATGCGATTTTAATATTTTTTAAATACTTTTCTTATTAGAGCACTTCGCGTCAAGCGTTCCAATTCCACGTCAAAAATACTACCTTGGAAAAAGTGTGTCTTTAGGGTGGCCTCAACCAGATTTTCTAAACTTTTCGATGCATTTCGATAGCCCATGAATAGGTATATATAACCCTTGTACATGTATATACAAATTTAATATTTCTTAAATACTCATTTACTAGAGTAGGTGCCTACTTCGCATTCGTATCCAAAATTTCAAAAAGGGTTACGTATAACTATAACAGTGGATATTTTCAACAACAATAAATTTGATTTCGGGCTTAACGGCTACTTTTATTAAAAAATATTTGGAACAAAAAATGTGGACAATTTTACGGCTAACATTTTTTGTTTGAAATATTTTTTGATATCACATTCACACACATGATTTTTTGTGATTTTTAAAAATTTTTGATGTTTTTTCAAGATGACGGCCAAAAAAACGCATTTTGCACACTTAGATTTTTCTAGACTTTTAGTATATCAAAAAGATATCAACAACGAACCAAAAAATTCAAACCCCGTCTTTGTGGAAATTAGTTCCACCTCAGGGTAGGGCCGGCGTTAAGGGGGGGTTAAGCGGGGCAAAGGTACCCCGGACCCAGGTCTCTAAACGGGGACCGCCGGCTCGAGGCTTGCCTATTATATGTGACTACCGTGTTTAAAACTGCGAGCATTACAACATTTTCCTAATTTTCCTAACAAAAAAAGCGTTATTTGATTTTTTGCATTAAAATTTCCTATTTCCAAAAAAAAACAAATTTTGGAGAAAAAATTTTTTTTGAGGACACATGGGACCTGAAAACGTTTACCCGGGGCCCGAAAATCCTAGCGCCGGTACTGCCTCAGGGTGTTTTTTTACTTATTTCTACTGCACTATCGCGACACTTGTATAAAAGTACGATCGTAGCATGTGATCAACGTTGCTGTCTTTTTTCAGTGCTACGAAAATGCAGGGTCTGTGTGACCCACACATCCACCGGAGGAATAATTAGGCCTTTTTGAAATGCACTTTAAATTTATGCAGACATGAAAAATTCCGATTGTTGATTATAGACGCTCGACAAGTATAGTATCATTTATAGCGTCATTTAAAATTTTTATACAATGTAATGCAAACTCGAAATGTCTTCGAAGAAAAAAGAATTAACAAAAAATCTATATAAGTGATTTTGCTTCTTGACTACAAATGACAGAAATATGGTGTCGACGAAGGCATTTCAAATTTTCCCCATAAAATATTCAAAACTACAAGCTTTAAACGCTGATGACCTCAACTGTTTAGCGTCTATAATCTACAATATTCTTCTTCTACGAACTTTAATTATAAGTACCTATATTATGAATCCAAAAACGAGCAAGATTAAGATCTCTGATTAAGATACAATATTGTCAATGAGCCATTTTCCTGAGAGTAGTCCTTTCAATTATCCACGAAAGGCAGCACTTGTGGTAGGGACAAACATTATATATTTTATTCCCCATTAGTGTCTTGTCATTTTATTGGTATAACTTAAATCAGGAATAAAATATATAATGTTTGTCCCTACCACAAGTGCTGTCTTTCGTGGATAATTGAAACGACTACTTTCAGGAAAATGGCTCATTGGTTGTCATAAACAAATTTTTCAATTATAATATAAAATTACAATTCCAATGGTGCCTTCTAATATAGAATTTGTAATTGAAAATGCGCCCATGACAGTTCTAAAAGACGTGTTGCTGGAAATAAAGAGCGCTCCTTCATATTAAAAACTGAAGACTAAAAAAACAAACACCGCCAACGAACGCGAAATACACTTCCGTCCATTTCAAACTTCGTTTGTGAACAACCAATGAAACGCCATTTCCAACTGGTATAATAATGAACGCCAAATAAGTTCCAGACACGAACATGGCTTTTCTCTGATCAGTGGCATCAGATAGCATTTGAAAATAGAAACCAGAGCAGATAATAAATACTGCGACAAAAATTCGCAGTAGCAGTAATTGCAAAAAATAATATCTATCCATTACCTATAGATTACACAAAAAACGAAAATTTAAAGATCACAGATAATTAATTTTAAAAATGAAAATATTAATTATTACGTAACACATAAGACAAAAACATATTGTTTATATGGAAACAATGCCAAAATACTCTTATGTCAACAAAATAGTTGGATCAATATTTTCCATCCTTAGTTATCTAGGTATCTATCTCTTTCATGATCTTTGGAAAAAAGATTTTTTATAATAAAAAAAATAAACTATAATTTAAAAAAACTAAAAAACACGCTTTAATGAACTAAAAAGTAAAAAATAATTAATTTTATTGTAAAAAAGCGTGGGGTAGTATGAAAATATGATACAAATCACCCCACGCTTTTTTACAATAAAATTAATTATTTTTTACTTTTTAGTTCATTAAAGCGTGTTTTTTAGTTTTTCTAAATTATAATTTATTTTTTTTTTTAGTCCTGGAGATCCAGGTCAGGATAATGGAACAAACTTATTGAATTATTGTATTGTCATCGGTCCTTGATAAGTGTGCAAAGTTTCAGTTCAATCTGAAATTTTTTGCTTTTTTTTTTAGTCCTGGAGATCCTGCTCAGGATAATGGGACAAACTTATTGAATTATTGTATTGTCGTAGGTCCTTGATAAATGTGCAAAGCTTCAGTTCAATCTGAAATGTTTTGCTTTTTTTTTTTAGTCCTGGAGATCCTGGTCAGGATAATGGGACAAACTTATTGAATTAAGTCGACAAAGTTTAAACTAAATCTGACCGTTCAAAGTTGGTCAAAATCAAGTTCAAAGAAGTCGGTTACAAACTGACAAACAAGCAAGCAAGCAAGCCCGCATACAGGTGAAGCTAATATAAGCGTGTTAAAAACCAACAACCCGACAACGGCTAACACAAAAGTACAAAACAAACTTCCAATATTAAAAATATAGTCGGGTAAAAAGGTTAGTTTTAATGCCACTGCCATCTCGCAATACTAGTAGTACTTACATTAAAACTTCAATATCTTTTACCCGACTACTTTTCATTTTAGAAGTTTGTTTTGTACTTTTGTGTTAGCTGTTGTGGGGTTTTCTGTTTTTATATTAAATGTTTTTTAGTTTATTTATTAACTAGCGGCTACCCGTGGCTCCACTCACGTATGTAATAGTAGATATATTGTTATTTCTTAATATGTTATACCCCCGCTTTCATTCCAGTCCAGGACTGATTTCTCGCTCGCAAGTCAGTCCAGCGGACTAGCCTGGCGGTCTATTTTTCGAAACCAGTGCTTCCCCCAACACGCTGCCCAAGTCAGTACAATGCGACTGGCATTGTTTAAACGCTTTGTGCCGTGTGCATTCGCTGCCGGATTATTATAGTGTGCAGTCCTGGATTTATAAATAGGCCGTATAGGCCGCGGCCTAGAGGCGGCAGTGTCCTAGGGGCGGCAGATTTCAGAGGACGGTCACTTGATTTCAGAGGATAAAAGTCAAACACGTCCACTGGTTTTCTCATGGTTTTTTATACTTTCAATAAATCCCTACAAATTGTTCTGGGGAAAGGAGTTTTTCCTGTTTAAAACGCGTGAAAAATTATCAAAGGTCTTCATTGTCTCAAGAAAAAACTCGGGTCGCAGTGCCAAAACCCTGCCGACAATATAGTGTATTTGCTAATACAGGCATTGTGCTGTTATTATGTGAACATAAGTTTGTTTTTGGACAAAATAAAAAATTTAACTCCTTAATACATCCCTTAAAATAATATTTTTTTTCTTAATTTCAATATTATTATCAATGCAACCTCTGTACCAAATTAAATACATCCTTCAGTAAGTAAATCACTATCCGCAAACTAGTGTTTTCATAAAATTTGTAAGTCCGGACCTGTCGGGGCGATTTTATTAAAATTTTAGCAGCACATTTCAATCATCACTAAAGGGTTAAATTTTAATTTTGAAACAATTCTGAGAATTTTTTCGGTATTTTTGGGCCCAAAAACATTTTTTAACCCCTAAAAACCACCCTTAAAATGGTCCGATTGGGCCCATTTTAAATAGGCTTCGTGCGGTGATGGATTGCAACGTGCCTACCCAATTTCGTCAAAATCAATTAACTCTTTCGAAAGTTATAGCCCGTACACATATATATATATATAAATATATAAATATATATATATATATATACATATATAAACAGACATTTCCAAAAATGGTGCCAAAGTGTTCAGGAGGCTATGAAACGTCGAGAAATTTTGGTCCGACCCCTAGGTCCCGCCATCCGACCGACGCCAATAGTGTATGTGCCATATGGCAAATACACTAAAAATGAATTCTCTGGCTCTTCTCTACATAGAAGCAGAGATAATGAACACCATAAACTATGATGATATTATAGATGATTTTGCTATTAAAAAGGCCCGTAAAAAATTGTATATCTTGTTTCTTTTTTACGCCCTCTTTCTTAATGACTAATTCATTCGTTTATTTAACTTTCATTCGTTTATTTAAATAATAATTTTCCATTTGTAGTAAAGGAGGCCCCTTTACTACAAATGGAAAATTATTATTTTAGAAAGGTATGTACATGGGGCGGCGGAAATAAAGTGGCCTACACTCATAAAAAATATAAATCCGGCACTGATAGTGTGTACGTTGTCGTCATTTTGCAGATCGCTTGGACCAGAAACTCGTAAATATGTCACGTAAATAATTTGAAATATTATATTCTATTTACGTTATCCAGTGACTCCCTCGCATTTACTCAAACCCAGTGACTGGGTTCGCGTTCCAAAATTGAGTTACTGGGTCCAGTCACTCGTCTCGTGTAATCCCTACATTACAGTCGAGTATATAGATATAGAAATCTGGGGATGTAGTATAAAGTGCCATTTTAGACGAGGGGGGAAGCCATTCAGGGGAGGGTGCATGTCTGTTTTATGGACATGGCCATGCTATGCATGTGTCCACGTTCTATTAGCCGCGCCTATGCGTATGCTCAATTGCGCCAGATGCAGTCGTCCGTATCTTTGCGCATGCTCAATTGCTCGTACTTACTGCGCTTGCGCAACTGAAGCGATCAATAGAATATGGGCACACTTGCTTCTTCACCGTCCCCCCCTTAACACGTCCCTAGATTGCTATGTCTATGACTTAATTACTCGTCACCAGTGGCGTAACGTACACCCCCGCAGACTACGCATGGCGAGAAGGCCCAGTCAGCACAAGTTGTGATGAGCAAAATTGGTCTTGGTCTTGGTCTTGCGAAAAAGCAAGACCAAGACCAAGACTATCATTAGACAAGCAAGACCAAGACCAAGACTATCATTAGACAAGCAAGACCAAGACCAAGACCGAATGAACAAGAACAAGACCAATGCCAAGACCGAATATGCAAAACCAAGACCAAATACACAAGACTAAACTAAAAATTCTGACTTCAGAAATAATGAGCAAAATGAGCAAGACCAAGACTTGATACGCAAGACCAAGACCAAATAAGCAAGACCAAGACCAAGACTAAATAAGCAAGACCAAGACCAGATATATTTGAGCAAGACCAAGACCAAGACTGAATCAGCAAGACCAAGACTTTTCAAGTCTTGGTCTTGGTCTTGCTTTGCTCATCACTAATCACAGGGATCCAACAATATGGAAAGTTTAACTGCGCACTGCGCAGTGTAGTAGTACGTACTGGAGAGTGCACATTATCTCTCATTTAACCAAATCTTTGTCTCTTACCGTTTAAGAAATCCCTATGCATTTGAAGCTTTTCTTGGACATCCCGTATACTTATACCTAGATAATATTTATTTTTTGTTCAATAAAACTGTATTGTATTGTATAATATTAAAATATTCAGTAATTTAGTTTATTTAAAAACAATGGCGCATCAAGTGTATAAAGTTATAAACAAATAATTCATAACAATATTTTTCATTCAGATTTATAATAAAATTATATAAACATTGACTATTATAAATATAGCACAAAAGTTAGAAAATTGTTACTCAGTAAATGGTTGCTTCTCGTTAAAATACAAAATTAAAGCTCCCATAGTACCTTCTAATACAGCATTTGTAATTGAAAATACACCAACAACCATTTTTTTAGCGTTGTAATCATTCTGAAACTTCAGCATTTTGGGAACAAAGGCTTCTTTTTCCAGAGTAAAAACTGCACACACAATAAAACAAATAACGCCAAAAGACACAAAAGTCAGTTCCGTCCATTTCATACTTCGTTTGTGAATAATCAACGTAAAGCAATTTGCAATCGGTATAATAATGAAAGCCAAATATGTTCCAGACACGAACATGCCTTTTTTCATATCAATTTTTCCAGTTATAATTTCAAAAAACAATGTATAACAGACTATAGAAAGTATGGCGATAATAATTTGAATAGCCAAAAATATTGCATGATGTTTATCCATTGTAAGGTATACAAAAATCGAAAATTTTTAAATATAACAACAGTATGGTTAATAATAACAAATGAAACAAAACACAACATTATACAATTAACAATTGCCCATACCTAATTGTTTCCCTTTCGCAAAATTATTTTCCTTGGTTACCTAACATTGAAAATAATAGCCCAAGAGCCAGCGACACCTTTTAGTGATCAATAGTACCAAGGCTAATTCTTACCTACATCCCTACATGAGCTCTTGTATGGTACATAAAGAAAATGACCTTCAGCTCCCATTCCCAGGGTGGAGGCGAGAGTACTAAAGCCGCCCCGCGTTGGAAATCGTAAAAAAAATTAATAGTATCAAAGATGAAAATTTTTGCATACATTATTTATGATAATAAATGATAAAAAATCACCTTCAGCTGCAAAAATAGCGGTGGAAAATACTTCAGCTGCGCGTATAAACACGTGTAAAAATCCAGCCAAATGGTACTTTTAAATTGCGTTAATTAGAAGTATGATGAAATTTTAATGGTAGATAGGGGGTGTCACTAGAACACTCCAGCCAAGTTTCCCCCCTCGGATTCCGCAATCTTGAATTTAAGGGATGAAATCATATATCTTGGTAAATACTCCTTGTACGTGAAAAATTACTATTACAAAAATTGTTAGGAGGATATATCCAATAACTTTTGTTTGGAAAATTTTTTGAAATTTCTTATTTTTCAAAAGTTACAAGTTTTCAAAAATTACACTGTTGGGGGTGGAAACGGTTTTTTTCGATTTTACAACCAAACGGTCAATCGGGGGCGAAAAATGGTTATGACAAAAGTTGTAGCTTTTGAGTTTCTCTACAATATACATTTTTTTTATTGCTTGATACGAATATAGAAGACGCCAAAAGTCGACCAGCGCCAATATTTTTGAAAATTTTTGAATTTTGCACATAACAAATTAATTCAATTTATTTATTTATTTATTGTAGATTATAGACACGTCGACATCTCAGGTCATTAGCGTCTTTCAACTACACTAAATAACAACTATCTTAAAACTAAATAACATCACAAAACATCCATGAGCGCAGGTGGGATTCGAACCCACGGCAGTCCAGTCCAGAGGTTGCGGCACTAAGCACGCTAACCGATAGGCTATACTGCCCTCTAAATTAATTCAAGTCATCGCATTTTCACCAAATACATAATTAAGGGGTTTTCGGGGTCGCTGATTAGGAATCCGTTATCAAATTTTCAAAAAACAAAATGGGGGATCCAATATGAAAGACGTCTTCCATTTAAATTCATCGTCCGCCGTATTGGATCCGCCACTTCGCAACCCATTTATATAATTATTTTTTACCACTTTCGCAGCTTCTCACACCCACACCCACCGCGGGTGCGCCAGCTGACGCTTGGTTTACTTATTAGTCATACCAGATTTATCGAAAAAGATAACAATCGATCGGCGTAAAAACACTACCTAAAATGCAACGCAAACTCCCGGGCTAATAGGTAAACATAAAACATTCAACGAAATACGAATATATACATACAAAAAAAAATAATTTTAATAAAATTGAACTTCAAAATTGGAATAAAAAAATGGTTGTCAGTAACGCGGGTAGAGATAACGTGAATACTGTTAAAAGAGGCCTGCACTTTAAGTTGCCGTTAAAAATTTTAGAGGCGCTATCGTCGTTATAAAATATGTATTACGATGTATTATAGATAGATAGATTTATTAGTCAAATGTACATTAATAGGGTTGACACGTCAATTACAGAAGTAATCATAAATTTTACTTTATAAAATCATTTACCGAATAAAATTCTCCTTCTAATAATATTTTAAATATAGCTTTCTTAAATGCCGTGAAGTTTTTGTTTCTAATTTCTAGAGCTAGTTTATTATAAAGTACTGTACACATATGTCTGGCGCTCCTCTCAAAAAGGACTAGGCGATGCTTATTAATTGATAAATTTTCTTTATTCCTTACGTTGTAATCATGAAGATTTGATCTTTTAGGAGTATTTATTAAGTCGGCATGCCCCTTTTGAAAGCATAGACAGACATATATGTACAGTGATGGTATAGTAAGAATATTTAATTTCTTAAATAGACCTCTACAAGACGTACGCGGTGGGACCTCGGCTAGAATTCTTACAATTCTTTTTTGTAATATAAATATATTAGAGATGTCAGTACTACCCCAGAACAGTATACCATACCTGCCACCTGGCTAGTGAGAGAAACGACCCAAAGTAAGCGTTTCTTACCACACCGAAACTAACTATTTTTTTAAGTTGTCGAATAGCATAACATTGTTGACTAAGTTTTATCGCTAGTTGTGTTTTATGCTGTGTCCAGCTGAGTTGTTCATCAAGGTGAACACCTAAAAATTTAGCAGTATTGGATAGTTTTATTTCACACTTTTGATATTTAAAACTGACAGGTCGAACTGTTTTATTTTTTGAAGATCTAAAAAGAATACTCTCAGTTTTATTTGTATTTAGGATTAGTTTGTTCGTATTGAACCATACGCTTGCTAAGTCAAGAAGATGGGTGATTTTAGATATAGCTTCATGTACTGTGTTAGCTTGGACAACCAAAGTCGTGTCATCTGCATAAGATAGAAGTAAATGTGTATTAACTGCGTGTTTATTCAAGAAGTCGGAAAGGTCATTTAAATATAAAATAAATAGTAGTGGTCCAAGGATACTTCCTTGCGGAATACCTCTTTTACAACCCATAGCATCGGAGTGGTAAGTAACCCTTTACACTTTATCTTAACTTTTTGATTCCTGTCTGACAGGTATGATTGTATCCAATTTAAAGGGAGGCCTCTAATACCAAGGACGCATAATTTTTGAATGAGAATGTTATGGTCAAGGCAGTCGAACGCCTTGGAGAGGTCTAGGAAAACAGACAAAGCGACATGACCTGCGTCAAGTGCATGATGGATATATTCAGTGAGGCAAAAGATGGCAGCTTCTATACTCACTGGATACCTGACTAGTAGCATAAAAGTGAAGCAGGGCCGCCATATTTACTTTATTACAAAAGAAATTAATGAAATGCATGCGAGCAACCTGTAACCCAGCTAATAATTTTCGGTTACTAGATACTAGATAGCGCACCTTGCACCTGACAAAACTACTAGATCTAAAACTACACTAGACAATGTATCAATACGCACCAAAATGTATTGATACTCATCTTAGACAAGGAAAGATAATCTAAGATACTCATCATGTATCGCATTAAAAAAATCGATACAAAATAACGAGTATCGAAAGCTAAAGTATCGATACACTAGAAGATCGATCTGTATCGCGCATCCCTAGTATATTTTATCGTAGCGTCTTTTCACACACGATTGTTTGCCATTGGTTGAGGCTCTCTTGATACTAAGCCCCACAATCATTCAGAATCGAAAATCTATACTGTATTAGGGTAATATCATAGCTGCGGTTTTATCAAGTATTCTTAAAATCATCCAAAAATGTTAAATAAAATTAATTCTTGACCTTGACCTGACATTATTGCATAACGTACACAAAATAAAAAGCAAATTCTCATACTTGTTTCTTAGGACACGTGAACAAAAAATCTGAAAATCTTTAAAATATAATTAATTACAGTACTTACCAGAATATTCATACTGATCCATCGACATATCTTCCAAAATACGCAATTTGTATTCTTTCGCACTTCACAATACCAAAACTGTCCGAAAACTACATTTATTTCTAATACAACTTAGTTGCCACAACACATAAAACTTAATATTTATAATTTTAATACAAATTCTAAATTCCTAACATAAATTTATTTCCAAAATAATATAAATGTCTTTATTATAACCACGTACGTCTTTTTTCAAAAAATGTTCGTTCGCCCTATCTATTTTTGGAAATTAAATGCACGAACAACCATTCTTAGGTATCGTTTGCGTCATTAAACAAAATTTGACAAGATATAACCACGTGGTTGCATAATGAAAAAATATACAGTCCCTGGCCATATTATTAGACGCACCTTGATTTTTTAATAGAATGCCGAAACTAAAATGAATTTAATCTCATTTTTACATGCCTTTTCTTGGACTTATTCCTACAGAAAATTGCCGTACAACCTGAACTAAACCCATTTTTTTTTCTTTTTAACAATATAAGGGAGACAATAATTAATGAAAAATATATCAGAACTGGTTTTGATTTTTTTACTCTTAAATCTACAACCAAGCAAAAATAGGTATATTACATTAATTTGTCACTTAAATATGAAGAATCTAAAATATATAAAAAATAATATAATAGAACATATTTTTTAATTTAATAATATAATTTTTATTTACAATTGGCTGCCACAATAACAAGATAGTAGGTAGTAGGTAGGTACCTACATTTTAAAAATACATTTTCCGATTTTGTTCGAAGTTATATCAAAGAAGTATCGCAAATTTTTTGTCAATTGAGTAAATAAAAACGCAATTATTACGCAAGACGATTATTATAAAACAATACCAGTAACTGCAACAGCTTAAACAATTTCAATCCTGTAATTTTATTATCTAAACCAGTGGCTTCCAAACTTACTAAAAACCAAATCTATTTGAAATCACTAGAATTCAAATAGATTTGGTTTTTAGTATAGGGTGTTGCGTCCTAAGCGAACACTGAGGTAGAATCTATAGAGGACGCATATGCATACTGTATACAACTGCTTATACAAAATTGAAGCCAGGTTTGACATCACAGGGCCGAGTAAACATAGCTGCAAAACACGGGGTGGATTAGGAATATTATTTCTCTTTTTCTCACATAAAAATGGGGACTGACTTCACTTTTAAATGCTTATACTTCCTCTGATTTATAGCTTTAACCTCAGCGTAAGTGAACAAAGCAAATCAAACACTTGTGTAACTTTATAACTGACGGCAAGCATCATCATTAGGAAATGCAATCTCGAGCCGAGATTGGCAATTCGAGATCTCGCGAGATAAGTTTGGGTTCGAGATTGGCAATTCGAGATCTCGCGAGATTGTCTGGCGAGATCTCGATAAATCTCGACAATATCGAAATTTCGCCTACTTTTAAAAAGAACGTATTATTTTGTATCTAAAATACTTAAAAATGAAAACTACTTACTTGGGACAGTGTGACTGTGTACGTGTGTGATTTATTGCGTGCAGATGATTATTATTCATTACGTTCCTTAAATAAACGTTGATTTTTTTGTTTCAAGATTCAATTAATATTTTTTTTAATTTCAAAATATAACAGCAATACCCCAACTCACACAGCACACTGTATGTCAATTAATTATTTTGGAAATAACTTCTTAGGAGTTAGGAAGCATAGGGTAAATTACTGTAAGTAACGTTTACGAACATTTGGTTTAAATTGTTCTTAGACATATTCAGTATTCACTTAACTTTGTAATTTGTTAGCCATCTAATGCTTCTTATAAGTTAAATAACTGTCAATTTCACTCAAGAAAACAATAATTAAGTTTTTTTTCAAACGCGTTCGTTCTTGAAATCTCGACCGAGATTTCAAAAACGAGATTGCCTGCCCACGAGATTAAATCTCGAAAAATGGCTCGAGATCTCGCGAGATCGAGATTGCATTCCCTAATCATCATCTCATTAAAATGTCTATAACAATAATACTGTCTATAAAAATAAAAATCTCTCCATTGCCTTATACAGGGTGGTGACCGTGCATGCTGCACATAGGGATTTAACCCGTAAAATCAAACTTTCGCGATTTCCTGCTTCCCTAATTATTTTAGGAAAAATATCTTCAAATAAAAGTTTTAGAACATAAAAATCTGTATCTAAATGATTAAACAAAATTAATTTTGCATGCTTTGTAACGGCGGAAATTTGATATGAAAATGTCAAAATTACCTCAAAAACAAATAGCGATAGCCATGGAACTTGAACAAAATGATGACGTTTTTGCTGTAAGAATAATTTCTTATCTTTCAATGGCGATATCCATGGGAACAAAATGATTATAATAAATAAACAAGCCGTGAGGTGGGTCGTTTATTAGGACTAAAGTGCGACCCTTGAGGTCCACACGACGAACTTCCCAGTTTGATAAATATTTAATAATAATAATTAAATTAAATTTTACACAGAAAAGTAATCATTTTAATCATTAAAACATCAATAATTAAAAAAAAAAAAAAAAAAACGGCTGAACCGATTTTTATAAAATTTATGTCGGATCAAAATGACGTTAACACGCCTCGATTGACACCCTTACGAAGTCGATATAATTTTTTATTCGCGAGATATTGTGTAAAATCTACTTTTTTGGAGGTTATTTGGTTAAGAAAAAAGAACGGCTGAACCGATTTTAAAAAAATTCCTTTCAGATCATATTTACGTTAATACGCGTCGATTGGCACCCCAACGTAGTCGATATCATTTTTCGTTCTCGAGATTTCGTCTTAGAAAGAAATGGACACATACGTACGTACGTACGTACGTACACACACACACAGACATCTTTCTAAAAGTAGTGTAAAAATAGTGTAGTGACCTTGAAACATAAAATTTTTTTTTCCTTTTTGATTTCGATTTTCGGACCCATTACAAAATAATTAATTGCGTATTTGTTGGTCATTTTTCCTTTTAATTAATCTTATAAATTTTAACACTGACAATAATTTAATATTCTCTTGTTCAGTGGACCAATTGCGAGTATCATTGGGTTTTTTCTGGTATTAGTTATTATTAAATAAATCCAAAATTGAATATAAAATAGCAACTAAAACGTCATCATTTTGTTCAAGTTCCATGGCTGTCGCTATCTGTTTTTGAGGTAATTTTGACATTTTCATATCAAATTTCTGCCGTTACAAAGCATGAAAAATTAATTTTGTTTAATGATTTAGATGCAGAATTTTATGTTCTAAAACTTTTAATCGAAGATATTTTCCCTAAAATAATTAAGGAAACAGAAAATCGCGAAAGTTTGATTTTACGGGTTAAATCCCAATGGGCAGCAGTCACGGTCACCACCCTGTATACTAATTACTATTTTTAATCATTCTAAAAGCTCTGTATACAAACGTCGCAGAACGCAAGGATCCATCAACTTGGCAACTTCACCTGAGGACACACCGGCTTGTATCCAGACATAAGTACCTAACTACTGATGTTACGCGTCCACACCTGCTGATTTCGAATTGCCAGTTTATTACTCCATTTCATAATCATAAGGCAATAATAAAAATCTTACCTGGTTACACACAGCATGTAAAAGTTTAAGAGCCACGGATCTAAACAATAGTTAGATAACAACAAGCAACTATGTATACGTTGATATCACGTGATGATATTTTTTCTACAATTTAACATAATATAAACAATATCGTTCTTCAATATTTCGTTACATACATTTGCTTTAGTCTAGTGAGATCATTGAATATGTAGATTGTAAAAGTTGCTTTCCCATTAAGATTAAAAGGGAACCAGATCATTACCTAGTTCATTTTAAACCACCAATAACAGGAACAACTGCGGAATTGCTACTTGGTAGTTAGTTCAAAATATACGAGTATACTCCTTTTTTTAAAATTTTATTTGATTTTACGTGTTCCAATATAATTCTTCTGTAACAATTATTCAAAATTGCTACTTTATATACTTAATAAATTATTCATAAAAAAAGAAAACGATTCCTGGCGTTTATTTGCCCTAACTTGATAGGTCATTAGACACCAAAAAATTGTCAGGTACTTGAGGGGAAGAGGCAAACATAGCTAGGCTTGTTATGACCCCCCTTGAAAGGAACATAAAATCAGTTCAAAGTTACTTTGGAGTAACTCTCGAGTAACTCAGACTGCTAACGGGAAAGCAGCTATAGTAGATAGATTGTAGATATAGACGTTTGACAACTCAGGTCTTTAGCGTATATTGTAGACAGTTTCTTGCTTGACATATGTTTATCTTGATATGAAGTTAAACTACGTCTAAGATACGTCTACTCTACGGATATACTGTATAGGTTTTTAAGCTAACAGTTACAAAAGAATCATCGATAAAAAGCTCATTTCATTACTCGCTACTGAAAATAAAAATACTTTCAATTGTGGCAAATAGTCAGGTAAATTTATTACTATGCTCATTTGATCGCAAAGAACGCTTTACTTATAAACTTACTTTAAATCAATTATTGTTGAATCAGGTTTGAAATAGTAAGGGATAAATATTTGTCTATGACTGAAGGTTCTTCATTTTATAATGTAGATAATACAATATCGAGGAGTTCAACTAGCTCGTTGAACTAACAAGTAAACTGTACTGTAGTATTGTCAGAATTTGGGTAGTTCGTCATTTTTGTAACGTCAAATGTATGTTTAGAGGTTATGTAGTTCTAACTCTACATAACAATTTATCCATACCACAGTTTAAACGTATACAAGCACTTTCTCCACTCGGCAATATTTCTGTCTCAAGAAATTCAGTGCGCATGCGTCGACCTAGTATAGTTTTGAATGCAGGACCGGCATATTATATTTATGCACAGTGTACCAACTAGTGATGTGCCGGATCGTTAAAAATGTATATCCGCGGATACGGATCTGAATACGGATATTTGGTCTCAAGATCCGCGAATACGGATACGGATCTTAACTTTCTTAGAGTACGCGGCGGTAAATACTAAATATTGCACATCGACCTTTGGAAAGAGACTATCTGTTATGGGAAAAAGTTATTAACCACGATATTAAAAAATAAAAAATAATCTGAATGGAATTTAACTGTTTTTCATTATTACCTAATCACCTATATAAAATTTTATCTATGAATTGAAAATTGATAAGGTAAAAGATCCGCCAAAAAACTAACGGATACGGATACGGATCTTTTTTTTCCCTCGGATATCCGCGGATACGGATCAGATACGGATATCCGGCACATCACTAGTACCAACTATGATTTGTCTATGGCCCATGCACAATACACAAGCTAATGTGTCTATGGCACTAAATCTGGTCCTGTTCTATAGAAATTCAGCCACAGAGCGCTGGCTTTTCATTGGCTATATAACGCGCATGTCCGTCGCTGGTATAAAGTAAAAAAACAAAACTTGGGAACAGAACATCAAATGTGCCGACGCCTGGCAGTAAGTCACTGTAAAGCTTTTACACTGTGTCCATACTAAACAATTTGTGCTAAATTTGCAAAAACACCGTCATTTCCACTTAATATATTTTCATTTAAGAGGTTAAGAATTGAGCTTGCTGAGTAGGGATGTGAAAAAATAATCGATTTTTATATTAATCGATTATTTTTTTCTTATAATCGATTTTTAACAATCGATTTTTTTAATAATAATAATCGATTTTTTATAAATCGATTAATTTTTATATAATAATAATCGATTTTTTATAAATCGATTATATAAATTACACTTTTAAATCGCTTATATAAATTACACTTTTTTTTTATTTTTTTTTTATTAATATTAATATTAAGAAAGAATATAGGCTTTGGGAAACCCAATGCAGCCAACATTTACAAATTACACGTTTTAATCGATTTTTGTAAACAACGCCATCTGTGCGACGTATGAAAAAACGTAAAATAAGTTCACTAAACGTAAACTAATCAGTCGGAAAATGGCGCCATCTGTATGTATTATGTAAAATAATTTCATATCGATACCCTTCCAATTGTTTTCATTCATTATAAAAGTATGCAATTTTTCGAATAATAGAAAAAATCGATTTTTCACAAAAATCGATTATTTCTTTAAAAATCGATTTTTTACAAATCGATTTATATTGAAAAGAGAAAAATCGATTATTAAATAATCGATTTATATTGAAAAGAGAAAAATCGATTATTAAATAATCGATTTTTTTTACTCAATGTCACATCCCTATTGCTGAGCGCACACTTTATGTAGAAGTCAATTGTCACATTTGAGGTTAAGTTTAATTATACACTGTGCGCACTAAATACAAGCGGAATGTACATAATACAAATTGGTAATTATTTTGTTTTACTTTTTGCCCGCTAGACTATAGCGAATGTGCTGCCATAAAGCTATAACAATTCTATTTTCAAAAAAAAAGGACAATCATCTATTCAAGTGCATCAATTTAGTTCAAAACAATGCATCAACGTAACAATACTTATATAAAAAAAATGTTTTACTTTACATAATGCTTCAATAAAAGATGCTTGTCACCTATTCAACAGTTAGACTATATAACTACAGATATTGAATTAGTATATTACAAAACAAAGAACATAGAAACCGTAAGAAACTAAAATGCGTCAGTAATCAAGCGCCCATTCATTTTCCTGTACAAATCCATCGACAACTTCTTTCATTGCAAAATTAGGTATTAGCTGGTCCTGCGTTAATTTCACTCTAGTCACTGGATCGAAATGACCAACTCTCTGCACAAAAAAAAAATACACAGAAATTAAAAAACAGCCAAACCTCGATAATTCAAAATCAAAGGTGGAGTGAAAAGCAATTTAGGATGTATGGCACCTATCTCAAATCACCGAGAAATAATTGAAATTTTTATAAACTTACTTCTAAATATAACCGAAATAAGAACACAAAATTTCAGAACGGCTTACCGAATAGTTTAAAAAGATATATAATTATAAAATTAACATGAGCTCATATGGAAAAATCCGCGCTTTCATAGTTTAAAACACATAGTAATATCACCGAGAAAAAATTGTAATTTTTAGAATATGTTAGTTACATATCTACAGGCCCTGATTAAGACCACTGGAAGCCCTAGAGCTGGGAAAAACATGGGGCCTCATTAAAAAAGAAAAATTTTAAGGTTTAGTTATTAAAAGTCTTTGAGGGCCCCCTTGGTCGCGGGGCCCTGGAGCGATCGATCCAATCGCTCTGCCCTTAATCCGGGCCTGCATATCTCACAAGCCTTGGTCAAAATTTTATCTATGGTCACCGATGTCAATCATGAGAAAAATAATTATTGCTGAAAAGTATCAAACAAATGGCGTACTTTAAAAAATGCGTGTTTATACTTGGCAACAGCGCTCTCATGCATAAACATTTTTAACATATTATTACAGCCCACTTTTGAGAACTAACCAATGAAATTGATAGATTCTTTGACATTCGATTTACAGTTCAAATACAATGCTGCCAAGATCTCAGCTATGTAAGTATGCAGTGATTTGTATAATTTATATCTGAGTAGATGTGACAACCTGTACAGGGGTAAAACTTTTAGCTAACAAATCCAGTATGCGTGTATTTTATAGTATAGTTACTGAGATACATATTTGTGCCTGTGACTATACGTGCCATACACGTTTTTCACAAAATTTTTCTATAACTTACAGCGAACTCTCAATTTTGGTATGTGAAAATATGATCATGGAACTCATACTACATGTTTAATTAACAAAATGTGCTGGCGCCTTATATTTTCGGTCATTACAAGTAATCACAATAAAATACTGAAATAAAAATCACATGGAAATACCTAACATCATGCTGCGACATATCAAAAAATTTGACATGAAAACTTTTTAACAAAAAAAAAACCTTCAAAAAGCCACTAAAATGAGGAAAATAATAAAAATTTGAGGTCTGCGCCAATTTAATAAAATATGAAGTCGGTTAAAAAGTGCCAATTTAATTAATATCTTCTTTTTATTTACCTTAAAGGAATCACACGCCGTTACTCACTTTTAAAACCGACTTTCTTACGCTATGTGATGTGTCAAAAAGTGACATTTACCTTAAAGGAATCACACGCCGCTACTCACTTTTATAAAAATCAGTCGAACTACTGAACAGATTTAAGTAAAATTTATACGCGACCAACTTCGAGGTATACCCTATCCATTATCCAATAAAACAAGAATCATCAAAATCGGACCACTCTGTAAAAAGTTATGCATGGTCATACATAAAAAAAAGAAAAAAAATATACGCGTCGACTTAAGAACCTTCCTCCTTTTTTTGAAGTCGGTTAAAAAATTCAAGATATGATGATATCCACGTATTTACATATTGGCTGAGTATGTTGGTGGCCTTTGGGTTACTAAAAATTCGGATTAAAGAAGTTTGAATTGTTGACCTAAAACTTTTTTTACAGATTATTGTACAATAACCAGTGAACTTCATAAAGCATGTTTATTCTGGGTAAGTTTGGTTTTGCACTCGATTGATCATCCCGAGCGAACAGATTTTTGGTCACGTGACAAGCGAGCAAATCGAGCCATCTAAACAATTCCGAACATAATCTAGCAGATTTTTCCAAACGTCAGAATAAAATGGCGCCAGTAAGTTAAATTCTTATTACTAAAGCTGAAATATATTCTTTATTGCTCATTTTCATTTAATTCAAAATTGTTATAATAATAAACCATGATTCACAATTTTTTTCGTTTTAGGTATTCCTTTATTTTAAAATTAATAGTACTACTGGTTGTTGATTTTTTCGACCCATAGATATAATAAATTTTTTATTTAATCATTCTGTGCGATATAGACTTATTGGTTATTACTGTTCTTTGAATAAATATTAATCGTGTATTTTTACCTATTGAAAAATTACCTCATATAAATAAACTTCGAAATGTATCCATTCTTGCAACAAGTGTTTCCGCTCATTTATAAAATGAATGCTCTGAAGATGGTTAAATCTGCTTGCTCGCTCGCTTTCCTCGGAGCTCATAGAGCGTACTCAATCTCCTCCAGATTTTAAATCCGAACGCAGGATAGAGATCTTTCAGAGCATATAAATGTTAAATTCGAACGCATTAGAGGACTCAGATCGATCCGAGCTCAAAACCGAACTTACCCTCTATAAAACTAAACCTAACCTAGTTTAGGTTATCAATTTGTTTTAAATGAATGAGCATTTATAATTAAATACCTGTAAGTGTTCTTCAATATCTTTACGTTCATATGTTATCCCACTAGGAGTTATAACAGGTTCTTGTAAAATTTCAAAACTGATTTTTCCACATAAATAATCAGGCACTTCTCGTTTCTAAAAATAAACGAATGTCATTTCATTACTTGTACTACAGATTCATAGGAAAAAAAAAATACTAACCCTTCTTCGTTCATCAATTTTGGCAAATAAACTGTTTAATTCTGTCGTATATGTTTCCTAAAAAAATTAACTAGATATTATTTCTAAATTAAAAATTTATCCATGATTAGATCCATAGTACGAATTTTAATATCTAAATTAAATTTGTTTCATGTAATTCTGGGACTCACAAACTGAACGTGTTTTAAAAAAAAATTGAATCATTTATAAATAAAAAAACTTCAAAATGTAATTACAAAATTAATAACTTAGGTATTCCTGATAATACAATGTAAGAATAAATTCATCGTACACATTGTTCTTCTATTTTCTTCGCTTTGTCTCTATCCTGTGGATCACCTAAATTCAGTTCAGTTAATTGCTTTTCTGCGTCTTCTCTTAACAGTTTATTTAAATGTGATTGCAACTCAATCTCTTGTGAGATTCGTTTTTCCTCTTGCAGACTCCATCGTTTCTTACGTGCCGTTCGTAATTGTAAAGCTATGTCATCGCCAAAATTTAATTTTTGTTCTCGAGCTAAATCCATTGCTGCATTATACAAAAATTTTAAACATCATTATTTATTTCAATCAAAAATTATTTTTAAGCGGGAATTATACAAAAAATAAAACTGGTTAGCCGTGTTTCACGTTTTAGGCTGGCAATATGAATATTTACAGTATTATACAGAAATGGTGGAATTTTTGGGCAGAGAGACAATCAGCCTGCATGAAATATTCTTTTCATTAGAAAAACATCGCCGATCATTTTCACATTTATAAATATCGGGTGTCAAATATACATGTGCCTTTATATTTATTATTTATGGTGTTTAACCGGAAGCAAAAAAAAAACAGAATACGCTAATCGATAATATAAAAATTGAACAATTTAAAATTCAGAGACGTTTTAATACCCACATTTTATTTTTTTCTTTATCATGAATTAGCCAATGAAACACATAAATATTGGTCATAATTAAGTCCGCTCACAATCAAGCTCCTTGATTAACACTTCATTATTACGCCCACTCACGTTCTACATTGACAATTCAATTATGGTCACGCCCATGTAGAGCTAATTTTTATTTTTCTATTTATTTTATTTCCTTAATGAATTTCAAACAAATTATTACGCTCACATATCTGGTTATTAAAAAATATTTCTAGTTTCAAGATTGAGGAAAGTAGGTATTAAAATGCCCGTTTTTGAAAAGATAGGTATTTTTTTTTTTATTATAATCACGATGGACACGATTTCTAATATAAATAGGTAGCTTCGCGCCGGTAGCGATACTGTTACCGTAGTTACCATTAATAAAACTATAGTAACAACATCGGTAGCGTCGCAAAGTTACGTACCTGTCCTTTCAGAAAACAAATAATATATTATGATGTTACGGTGATAAAAACATAGATAAAAACCGTCAAACGGTAGATAGGAAAGTTGAAGATGAGTTTAAATGGTAAAGATACCACAAAGGAAGTAATGTTCTTTAATAACTGTGAAGACGGCAGAACTAATATGTTTAAAGTAATTAATCTGAACAATTAAAACTACGATATTGATATATTGATTTTTCAATGATAAAACACTCGATCTTCCTGGTTTAGTTAGTGACATGCGATTTTAACTCGCAACTGCAAAGAAACAAATAAAACATTCATAGTTAATAACCTCTTTGTAAATGTTTAATGGCCTCATCAAGGCAATCTTGCTCTAGCAACGACTGGCCAAGAAAAAAGTGTGCTTTTACTAGAGCAGCGTCCATGTCTAAAGCGCGCCTGCAATCCGCCCCTGCCGCTTCCCATCTTTGAAGTTTCAACCAGCATAATGCACGATTGGTAAAATATACAGCTACGCTGGGATTTTTAATCTGAAAAAATGATAAAATTAATTATTTTAAAAAAATACTTTTAACAACCTGTCTAGTTAAACAAATTACTGCTTTATTGGGCTTTAAATAAAATCCATATCTAGCAGGAAGCAATATTGTATGAGTTTTATATCATATTATTTTTGTTGTGATTTTTACGCAATAAACCAGACAGAAGATTTCAATGTGGTTGTTTTAACCTCAAAATACATAAACAAGGTATTTTCTAGTATCTTCAAATTATCAGATAATTAAAAGACTACTGTACAAAGAACTTACAATGGCTTTACTATAACAGGACACTGCATCTTCGTATTTTCTTAAACTAAATAGTCTGTTTCCTTGTTCTTTTAACTCTTTATCAGTTAAATTTGCTGTTGAATACATATGTTTACTCATTTTTTAACAATTCACCAATATCTTTACACTATATACAAAGTAATTTCCTTATAAATTCTATTTTTAGTTATTTTCTTTCAATTAAATTTAATCAGATTTCAATAATTCTAAGCTTATTTGCTGAATCGGAATCCATTTTTGTTTTCATTCGCAATACAATAAAGTAGACACTAGACAGTAGACAGCATTGCAGTGGAGAACTAAAATCCTAAGTATTTGTAATTAAAGTTTATTTTTGTTACATATTAATATTAAATTTGGCAAAAATATGTGTACATTGTACAAGATTCTTCTCTTTACATAAAGAAATATTCACTATAAAGCATGCAGAAGATACAAATAAAATAGTGATTTTTTTGCAACTTAAAAAAGTACGTCATTCATAGAGAAAGCGCGTAATCCGTGGATATTTTTACAAAATGCATCTAGATTTTTCTGTTCAAACTTCTAAGTTTTTGATGTGCATTTTTGTTATAAGTAATATTACTAACACATTGTTGGCGTAAGACGTTAGCATGAAATTTGAATGCGCATTTTGACATTTGAAAACTTTTTAGATGTACTGGACTATTTTATTATACCATTGCCGTGGGTATAATTTTTTAAAAAGGAGCAAATTATAAAAATAGTAAATAAAATTTAAAATGTAATCAAACTGTTCTTCATGAGAAACCAATACTTTTTGAATTTGTAGCCCTCGTCAATCGTCCACTTTAAACGAGCTAAAAACATTCTATTTTTTTTAACTATGACAACACTTTATTTTTAATTAGGTAATTGTTGTAAATTTGAGAGACATTTTCAATCGGTTTTCAAAAAAAACGACTATTAAAATTGACAGTCAACATCTTTAAAATGGATATATTTAAATTGAATGAAAAAATAATCACACATGAAACGTTATACAAACTGAACACATTAGGTATGAGAATATAATAATTTTAACATTTTAAAAATTAATTTCAGTCAAGTTTTTATTATTCAGACATTGTCCTTGAACTCTTTTGAAATGACTTTTGCTGAAGACTAAAATTAAATGTTTCACTATAATAAACCTATTGTCCATTGAACGTCATATTTTTACTTCCCACCTCTACTATGGTAGGGAAGTAATGGATTCAGTCCGAAAACAATATTTCGAGATTTTAACAGATTTTCACGTTTTGAGACCCTAGCAATCGTTTAAGATCATTTTCTGACTGATGTCTGTATGTGTGTGTGTGTGTGTGTGTGTATGTGTGTGTGTGTATGTGTGTGTGTATGTGGTCAATTTTTCGCCTTCGATATCTTAAGAACGGAACAACATACGGGCATGCCGATTGTTCTATTGTGTTTATCAGCCTTTAACTTAGATCTGATTAGATTTTGAGTCAAATCGGTTCAGTGGATCCTGAGATATTCAAAAAAACGTCCTCAAAGTCACGTATTAACATAGGTAAAAAAAAATATAAATGAATTCTAGATGTTATAATATGAAAAAAATGTAAATATTTTTTTTCTCTAAAATGTATAGTTTTCGAGAAAAAAAATATTTTACTAAAAAAAATAAAAATTTAACGTAAATCAAGGTAACCATGATTTTTACTTCCCACCTCTACTATGGTAGGGAAGTAATGGATTCAGTCCGAAAACAATATTTCGAGATTTTAACAGATTTTCACGTTTTGAGACCCTAGCAATCGTTTAAGATCATTTTCTGACTGATGTCTGTATGTGTGTGTGTGTGTATGTGTGTATGTGTGTGTGTGTGTGTATGTGGTCAATTTTTCGCCTTCGATATCTTAAGAACGGAACAACATACGGGCATGCCGATTGTTCTATTGTGTTTATCAGCCTTTAACTTAGATCTGATTAGATTTTGAGTCAAATCGGTTCAGTGGATCCTGAGATATTCAAAAAAACGTCCTCAATGTCACGTATTAACATAGGTAAAAAAAAATATAAATGAATTCTAGATGTTACAATATGAAAAAAATGTAAATATTTTTTTTCTCTAAAATGTATAGTTTTCGAGAAAAAAAATATTTTACTAAAAAAAATAAAAATTGTACGTAAATCAAGGTAACCATGATTTTTGCTATATTAAGTTAGCCATCAGTAGATCACCAAACAAAAAAGAGGGCCATGCTTTTTTCAAAGAATAAAAATTAAATTGTGTTTTAAAGACCACCAACAGCTAAGGTTATTTGGGCCTAGTCAAAGAATAAAAAAAAAGAGTGTTTATTTTTTGCAAATATTTACTAGGTGGGAAGTATAGGACTGGTCATCAGTCGAATTTTTGCTATATTAAGTTAGCCATCAGTAGATCACCAAACAAAAAAGAGGGCCATGCTTTTTTCAAAGAATAAAAATTAAATTGTGTTTTAAAGACCACCAACAGCTAAGGTTATTTGGGCCTAGTCAAAGAATAAAAAAAAAAGAGTGTTTATTTTTTGCAAATATTTACTAGGTGGGAAGTATAGGACTGGTCATCAGTCGAATTTTTTACATAAATAGTCAGTTAATCAAAAGCTAAATCGCAGACGTGTAGCTGACGGTAAATAATTTTATATCACAAAAATTACTATCAAGTGTCATATGCCACAATATTTCAACCGTGACAATTGACGACCTTGTCATTATAATGACTTGTCGTGTAACAGACAGTAAAAATAATCGAACCTTCTATTTAATATTAGTAATTTAAAAACAAAAACAGTACAGTTATGCAAGATTTTAATAAACAAATCATCCGTAAAAATCATGAACACTAAACTATAATAATTATTTTGTTTATTTTCTAACTTTTGTCATAGTTAATATCCATGATTGCCTCTTAATTAATAATTGCAGACCAACATACGGAATTATCTGCTACTGAAAAGCAAAAAATTGAAATTCGGCTCGCATGTATCAAAATGGCATTTATACGTTGTTCATGGTTAACAAAACTGAAATTCATTACTCAACTGCTGCATGCAACTGAACATCTTGAAACTTTAGGATTATTACTGAAAATGGTTAATTTTACTAAGGATGTGATCTATTCGAAGGACCAGTTAAGTCCAAGAACGTATTTGTAAAATGTGTGCCCTGGGCAAAGACGATTTGCTGCCTCTCTTTCAGTTCCCTTTTCACATTGCTTCTGATATTTAAAAATGACACAGCGTTTGTTCCCTTTTCCGTTTTCGGCATAATAATAATAATAGTATATTTAGTTGTAGGAGAGACAGAAGTCTATTACATTAGTCATATAAAATGTTAAAATTAATATTCATTCAGGCTATATAAGTTTTTTGACAGCAAATATTTTTTTAGGTCATATTATGTTAAATACGTTAAATTGCACATCTTAAAAAATTCACATAAAAAATACACCATTCTCACCCTGTAAAATATTATTACTGATAATAAGATAAGGGCCAAAATCCAAAACCAAAGAAGGCTTTTTGGGTGTGGAATCCGGCGGTTGCCTGCGGCGGGTTTTCCATACTATGCATGTGTCCACGTTCTATTGGCCACGTCTTTGCGTATGCTCAATTGCGCCAGATGCAGTCGTCCGCGTCTTTGCGCATGCTCAATTGCTCGTACAGCGCTTGCGCAACTGAAGCGACCAGTAGAATGTGGGCACACTTGCTTTCTCACCCCCCCCCCCCCATCCCACTCGTTTGTACACGTCCCTAGATTTCTATATCCATGGTTTCACGCTATTCTGTATCTCCCATTGCAGATAAAATAGCTGAAGCTGAACCATAACAAAAAAAAATATTTAGAAATTATGATATCATCAAATCTGAGCGCCCCCACATAGTCAATATTTTGCAATAAATATTCCGAATTTACGATTTTTTAAAATAATATTTATGTATATAGGATTATGCCAATTTTTACGTACGACAGAATTTTGAATGATAATAACAGAGCTTTGGAAGAAATATGTCTGAATGAAGTACAATCTTCAGATATTGAATGGTTCAGAAAGCTTACCAGTTTTGAGCAAGCCGACGTACTACAGGGTAGTTTAATTTTTAAATATTAAAAACTTTTGATTATCAAATACGTGTGATGTAAATTTAATTCTGTTTAATTTAAAAAAAAGTAAAATACAGTTTCTTTAAGGTCTTCTGCATAATGCGGGAGGCGCGTTAACCTACAAGACATACAAAGAAGCATATAAGTTGTATGAAATAAAGCTTTTAGAACTGGAAAACACGCCGATGAAAGAAAGAACTAGCAACAGTATCGACGATAAATCTCTCGTCGAAAATAATATTTCCGAATATACACACGAAACAAATGCTAACAAACACGCAGATAACAAAAACACGGCAGTAAAAAAATTGCATCATGAATGGTCTGAACTATTGCAACATTTCAAATCCAAAAACGCAATAATAGATACAATGACGGATCCCGTTGAAACTGAACACGAAAATATGGAGAAAAGCAAAGCAAAAGCAAAAACGATCAAAAACTATATACCATCTGATAAATTAGTAGATCATGTAAATTGTTTTTTCATTATGACCACAATAACGTTAGGGAACGTACCCATACTACGTAACCCGTTCAGGGGGGAGGGGGGTCTTCAAAATACCACGCTAAGTCACAGGGACGGGGGGGGCTTAGGTTTTTGTCACGTAGTCAATATCCTCTAGGGAAATCTCGCGCTTTTTGAGCTATATTCAAATATAAGCCAAATTAATTTTTTTTTTACTTTCTGTTTGCAAAAAATGATTTAAAGCCATATTTATGAATTACGACGTGAAAACTAGAGGGGGAGGGGGTGGTTCTTAGCATATACTACGGGTAGTCACCGAGGGGGGAGGGGGTAAAAAATGGGTCACGTAGTATGGGTACGTTCCCTTAATACCATTTTAATTTTAACAAATTAATCACCAGATGCGAAAACGATGTCCGACCATTTTAATACGTTTTTAAACCGATAACCAGAACTAAGACAGCGAGGAATTGAAGGTCAATGAAAAATGCAAAATCTCTTGTCTTCCTTTTTTCACTAATAATAAATTTTTATTATGTACAAAAAGTAACGAAAGACATTTTTGAATTTATCCCAGTTCAGTTCCAATATGGAAACTAAAGATCTGCAGACTCCACGGAAAAATGGTTAAAAAGAAACTAGCTAAAAAATAAGGAAGATAATTTATTGAACATACGTATGCCTCACGAAGAGCGCCGAACCACGCACACCTTTATTTTCGACGAATGTTAATCTAACAGTATTTCTTCCATTTTTAAGCCCTAGGATTTTCATTATAGTTTTCCTGTAAACTTTAAGTGAGGCGTTATACGTATATTCCTTGATTTTTAAAATTTTTTAGATCCATTTTGTTGTACGTGTTAACACGAAACGTCAGCGAATTCGGCTTTATGATACTCCGTTCTTTTGGAATTCGTTGAAATTTTAAATGGCATAGAAATTAAAATATTCAATTTCATGTTAGGTACCACTGTTTTCAGATTCAACAATTGCCATTATGGATAAATCGTTTAATTATAGGAATGCTCGACGAAAAATCAATGAAAACGCTAAAAAAAGTCAACAAATATTGGGAAAGTATGGTTGCTGATATAAAGAAGCAAAACGGCACTAGAAATAAGTTAAATACTAGCGTTAAGAAAATCCAGGTAACACGAGTTTTCAAAGTAAAAAATAACGACAAATACTTACAATGTATTTAATTACATCATTATCGAATTATAACTTATATTCTGTAATTAAAAGAACTATTATACAGTGGCGGTTCGTCAGGTTAAGTGAAATAGGTGCCGCCTACCCTGTATTTTTATTTATTTATTCTAAATTATAGACGCGTCGACAACTTAGCATCACAAAACATCCATGAGCGGAGGCGGGATTCGAACCCACGACAGTCTGATCCAGAGGCCGCAACGCTAACCACTGGACCGCACTGTCCTCGCCTACCCTATAAATTAAGCAGTACGACCGCAGTAAAAAATTAATTTATCTAAAATATGTTAATACCTATAAAATAAAGTTTATTCTTTTCATAGATAAGCAATAATTTACTAGCATTTTCGCCTCTTTGCTTTAACACGTATATTGAGCCACCATTTGTATTGTTTTCTATTAAAAAATCTACATAATTATAAAATTAAAATAGCGGAGGTCATCCAACAAAGCAATAGCATCACATTTCACACAATTATTAATATTTAAGGTAAATATGAAAAAAAAACAAATATTCTCACAATTTATTATTATATTTTTCATACCATTAGTCTAAAATCATACCAGAGAAGACTGATGAAAACATGAGCATGAGTAAGAAAATTCGAAAAAACGAAAAATATCTTTTAAGATCGAAAGAAGAACGCCTATTTAAATTATATAGAAGAGGGTGTGCCGACTCAATTCTCAGAAAACAGGAAACACTTAATTTTACAGAATCGGTTCTAATTACTTTCGTTACAGAAGTGAGCAATATTTCATTTTTCTTTTGCCAAACTCAGCTAGTACGAAAAAATATTTTAAAAACGACTTCTTTTCTTAAATTTATGATAATTATTTAATAAACATGATCTCTGGTCTCGATTTCAGAATCCGCCGGTCTACCCAATTCCTGTATCGTCTTTGAAAATATTTCCACGGGATGCATATTGCGGTCAACAAGATCTTCATTAGAGAGCTTACCAAAAATCAGTAGTCAAGAAATTGATAATTATAAATAATATAATCAACAGCGAATTAATTTTGAAATAAGCAATAATTCTTTGTTTATACTTAATTAACAAATAAAATTTTCCACTTTACTGTTTCCCATAGCTTTAGCGTATTATTTGCGTGCGTAAATCACACTTGGCGCACGCTTTTAAATAAAACACGCAAATCAATTCTAGTGCAAGTGACATTCAAGTGACAGATAATAAATATTTCTTAAAATTTAAAAACTACATTTAAATGAAAAGTTTAAATAACGAGCGCCAAGATACTACTTATCCCGCACTAGTAATTAAAAATAGTATCTGCAACCAGTGACAACGCTGCAACTCGTGCGGTGTTATCGATTGCCCACTCGAGCGAATGAGCGCACTCACTTCGTTCGTGCGCTCAACCATTGACTGAAATTCTTTCACTCAACGGCTCAACTTCGCTCTCGTGGGCAATCGACAACTTACCGCACTTATTGCACAATATACTATTGTCATATTATGGATTTAAAACAATATTGTTTTTTTACATAATAAAATGCGATTAGCCGACCGCAAGCATGATAAGATTGTCAATATTTAGTCACGTTCACATATTATTTCATGTAGGTATATCTGAAAATAATAGGTATTATTTGCATCACAAGATTTAATAATCTTAATCTATAAAAATCCCGTGTCACGATGTTCGTTCACGCTGATCTCCGAAACCGCTCATCCGATTTTAATGAAATTTTGTAAATGTGTATTGGTTGCTCCAACTTGAGAGATAGAACAGTTTTTTATCCCGATAAGTGACCCTCAATATTTTTTATTGCGAATTTAAAGATTTTTTATAGTCGACAAAGGGTCGTAATTCTTTTGTAAGTTCTATAAGTTTTTAATAAATTTTAATAGATGGCAGTGTGAATAAATAATTTATTCATATATTCATAGCAGCCGAGCGAAGTCGGACCGGGCCGCTAGTTTATTATATTACAATAATAAATGTCTTTTTGCCATACCTACTACAAAATAGCTATTTTCGAAGTATGCGTATAGCGCCCTTTAATGAGTCATTTAACAGGCAAGTGTTTTACTTACCGCACTAGGGCGGTAAGTAAACGGTTGCCATAGCAACTTCTGTTTATTCGCTCTATACGCCTGCGTGTGCCTGCCATTACTTACTCACGAACTTCACGGCATACTGTAGAAGTAAAATAGCGACGCAAATAAACCGTCAAAATTTTTTGAAAATGAAGTGAAAAGTAGGTATTTTGCAGGGTATGCCAAAAAATACCATATATATCTCGTCACTCGTGCGTAATGGTATTATGACTCCTGTATGTAAAAATTTGCTATCGATTGTTTTTACATACTGTCATATAACTCGTCGTAATATTGTCCATTACACATCTAGATATACAATCTATTATTACTCTTTATTGATACAAACGGGTTTGATCAATAGGCGAAGTTCAGCGAAAACGCTGTTTTACAATTTTACCCGGAAACATTAACATAAATACATAATGTATGTAATGTATGTATTATTACCTTCCAATTGGAAGTTATTGTAATGAGTCCGAAAATCGAAATCAAAATGCAGAACAAATTTTTGTTTCAAGGTCACTACACTATTTTTGAACTATTTTTGAAAAGATGTCTGTGTGTGTGTGTATGTGTGTGTGTACGTAGTACGTACGTATATGTGGTCATTTCTTTCTAAGACGATATCTCGAGAAAGAAAAATGATATCGACTACGTTAGGGTGCCAATCGACGCGTATTAACGTAAATATGATCCGAAAGAAATTTTTTCAAAATCGGTTCAGCTGTTCTTTTTTCTTAACCAAATAGACTTCAAAAAAGTAGATTTTACACAATATCTCGCGAATAAAAAATTATATCGACGTCGTAAGGATGTCAATCGAGGTGTGTTAACGTCATTTGGATCCGAAAGAAATTTTATCAAAATCGGCCCAACCGTTTTTTTGTTTAAAGAAAAAGATTGTCAAAAGTGGATTTTACACGAAATCTCGCGAATAAAAAATGATATCGACTTTGTTAGGGTGCAAATAGAAGCATATTAACATCAACAAGACCCAAAAGAAATTTTATCAAAATCGATCAAGCCGTTTTTTTTTGTTTCAATAAAACGACTGCAAAAAAGTAGATTTTATATGAAATCTCGTCCAAAAAAATGTTATCAACTTCGTTGAGGTATCTATCAAAGCATGTTAACGTCACTATGATCCGACATAAATTTTATAAAAATCGGTCCAGCCGTTTCTTAAATTTATTGTTAAAAATAAATGATAATTATGTTTTAATGATTAAAATGATTACTTTTCTGTGAAATTTCTAATTTAATTATTAATATTCAATATTCATCGAGCTGGGAAGTTCGCCGTGTGGACCTCAAGGGTCGCACTTGTGACTGTGAGTCCCAATTAAAAGTAACTTAGTTCTAATAAACGACCCCCCTCACGGCTTGTTTTATAAACTAGCGGCCCGTCCCGACTACGCTCGGGTGGTATGAAATTATGATTTAATAGCGGTCACCCATTGCTCCGCTCACGTATATTTAGTATATTGTTGTTTGTGTGTGTGTTTTTTAAAGACCACCAACGGCTAAGGTTATTTGGGCCTAGCACCAATTCATATTTTCAATTCATTATTTTTTTTTAATAATAAATTGAAAATCCAATTGACACTTTTACCAGCTCTCGGGCTAGAATCCGGGAACTGGGGACTTGCAATAAAGGAACCACAGCAACGCCATGTAAATAACAGCATTGCTACACTCTTGATCATTCTCAAGCCAGTATATTGTTAATTTGTTATCCCCCCGCAAGAATCTCTCCCCCTGAGTAGTTTTCTATTAGTGAAAGAATTTTTAGAATCGGTTTAGTAGTTCCAGAGATAAGAATTTATGATTTATTAGCCCCCTGCGAGAATTTCACCCCCTGCCCACCGCGAGAATCTCTCCCACTGCGTAGCTTTCTATTAGTGAAAGAGTTTTTAGAATCGGTTCAGTAGTTCCAGAGATAAGAATTTATGGTTTATTAACCCCCCCCCCCAGCGCGAGAATCAAAATAAAATATTGCCCATATCACTCAGGGATAGCGTAGCTTTCTATTAGTGAAAAAATTTTTAGAATAGGTTCGGTCGCAAGAATACATTTCAAGGAAAAATAAATTAAACAATTATTAAAAGTATAAAATAAAATTGTCACCGCTGTGAAATATTTTTTGTCGAATTAAAATAATTGTTTGGACTAGTGATGTGCCGGATCGTTAAAAATGTATATCCGCGGATACGGATCTGAATACGGATATTTGGTCTCAAGATCCGCGAATACGGATACGGATCTTAACATTCTTAGAGTACGCGGCGGTAAATACTAAATATTGCACATCGACCTTTGGAAAGAGACTATCTGTTATGGGAAAAAGTTATTGACCACGATATTAAAAAATAAAAAATAATCTGAATGGAATTTAACTGTTTTTCATTATTACCTAATTACCTATATATATAAAATTTTAACTATGAAATGAAAATTGATAAGGTAAAAGATCCGTAAAAGATCCGCGAAAAAACTAACGGATACGGATACGGATCTTTCTTTTCCCTCGGATATCCGCGGATACGGATCAGATACGGATATCCGGCACATCACTAGTTTGGACACACAAAATTAACTCACAAATACCTACTTGATAAGAAAACACAAGAACAGAGCGACACTTGTAATAAACCAATTAGGTACCGTCGAACATAAAATTTTAGAATGTCGAAATCAACAAAGAATAAATCATAAAATAATAAATATAGATAGATAGATAGATTTATTACACAGCAGTGACAAAACTGTATGCCTTAAGTCAAACTTACCTGAAGCGTAAAAACAATGAATTCGCTGTGCAAAACATTTTGAGCTACCTGAAAAATACAAATTTATTTTCTCAAATATAAATTAACAATAAAATATAATAGTATTAAAATACTTATCTTTGTGAAGATGTTACCTACATGTTCAAGAGAACGACTTTGTCCGAGTGGTACAACTATAGAAACTTCTGTTGTCCACAATGTCTTACAATATTGACTAGCGGTACCCGTCCGGCTTCGCCCGGGTGGTATGAAATTATGATTTAATTAAAATATTCGAATATGGGTTTGCCTATTTTTAAAGAAGAGTATATATCGTATGTATACCTCGCCGTGAGACGCACTGTATAATAACCGTGAAAAATAAACCCTCATAAGACGAGGGTCTACTATATTCATCTTTCTGGAAAAGGAAATTTGTTCACGCACGTGTCATATTTTATTAATGATGCTGACTGATAAACTAGTAAACTGCATACCGTTTTATTTTTATGTTTCAAAAAGAATGAAAGAAAGACTTCTGTGGCTCAGGGATCTAATGATTACAATACTGATGCTTAGGATAATTGCATTTTATTTACTTACGTTTAGGCATTCTTTGCGATATCTTCAGAGTATCTATAATTTAAATTTACAGGAATTGTATTATTGTATAATATTATTTAAAATTATGTTTTACGTTTTGCACTTGCGCGCCAACTAACAATCGTACATTAGTCTCTAATAACGATAGATATTCCTTTGTTATCAATAACGATTGTTAGCACAGATTGATTTAAAAAGTGAAAAACTAAATACGTCACGGATAAATACTCATTTTAAGATTTGTCAAAATACATAAATTTCCAGAACTCTAGAACTATTTATAAATGATAAGTAAATTTTTTAGTTTTTAAATATGGGTATTATCGACAACTTTGGGAAGCCACTGCTATTGACTTGCGCAGTGTATCGAATAGCTTTAACTTGACAGCTAGGTACCGTGCAGTCACGCAGTAAATGAATATAAAGTTAAATGTGAGGTCTGTGATATCAGTATCATACCGAGAACTTGATATCGCAAGCCGAATGTAAATTAGTTGAGCGTCGGTGTGTTGTGTTTTATTTTCGTCGATTTTTGAGCTCATGTTATAGAAATGTCCAATAAAAACAGATTAATTAAAGTTAAGCAGAATATAAACAATTCCAGTAACCACAATTCATTTAAAACGAAGGATTGCAATTCGGAAACTGAAAACAAACCGGCGTCTGTTAAAAACGACGATCGATTTTCGAATGTACAAATTATTGCGAAACCCGTAAAAAGTGCTATTCCAAAAAACAGGTAAATATAACAAAATCTTCTAAAAACGTTAGTAATTATATTTGCCATTCATAAATCAACGTTGATTATGATGTCATCATAGTTCAGAAATGTGGGTGATAATAATTATTACAGAATAAGTACCTAGTCGTGTTTTTATTTATTTTTTTTTTTTTAATGCCAGAACGAATTCGGAACATTTGTGATAATAAATTGTAATGTTAATACTTACTTTTTGCAAATAATTATAAAATATGCTCATAGGTATATTATAAATAAATTGTATTCTTTAACCAGTGGCGGATTTAGGATTTTGCTTAGGGGGAGGGACGCAAGATTGGAAAGGACAAGGTTAGCTCAAAGAATTGAGGGTCCGGGGTTTCTCTCTAAAAAAATTTCAGTAAAAAAGTACCCAAAAACGCAAATTCGAAGCAAATCTCTTTAACTAATGTAATAATTAAATATGATAGGCCGTCATTAAGTTAGAATGCTAGATTTTGCTAGAAGTTAGTTAAGTTAATTGTACACAAGTTGCATGGTATTTGGACCCTTTAAGAGTAAAAAAAACTCTAGGAGGCGCGCGCGCCCCCGCGCCACCCCCTAAATCTCCGCCAGTGTTTTAACTGTTAACATTTAAAAATAAATCTTATTTATGTCTTAAGTTATTTGCCTAAAAGTTAACGACAACAATTTAAAAGTAACATGAAATGACAAAATGTCTATAAACTAAATTTAATGTTTGCGCGTTACCGAATTTATTGTTAAATCCATGTTTATATTGAAAACCCTATTATAAAAATTAAAAAACAAACAAATTAGTGAGTAATGACCCTCATCAATTTCAAAAACAAGATTGTAGTTTTTGTTTATAGAAAAATCGCTTACTCAAATTTGCTAGTTTATACATTTGATTTCCTATTATTGAATCATCCAGAGGTGTTTTGTTTGCTTATTAGTAACCTCATGAAAATATATTTCCCAGTTGATAATGACCTTAAACGGACTTTGTAAATAAAATATTGTTACTTATTTATTCACACAAAAAATGTTTGTAGATATACATTTCATAATAACTATTATGCTGTTTGCTCCATCAGCAAATATAGACACCTAATAACATCCTACAAGAATTATGTGGGTTACGGAACCGTCAAACATTTTTTTAACAACACGTCTGTCTTATGCTGGGTTGCTGGTACGACTTTTAGCTTTAAATCTAGATTTAGGATTGTTATTTTTTTTTCAACACTGGTGGCTTCAGGATTTCATTTGGGAGGGGGGAGGGCAACATTTTTTTTTCTCCATCTCCAAAGAATATTTCTTACATACGTCAATAATAATGTACCCAAGGCCAAGAGCCTTACCAGACCAGGCATCGTTTTTCCCCTTCAACATCCTCAGATCGAATCAATAAAGTTAAGAAAATCATCTCGTGTTGAAATCGCTAATTGCTGGGGGAGGGGGAGGGTCAACGAATCAAAACACAAGATTTTATGTACCGAGAAGATAGTTCAAGATGTGTACTTTCTAAGCACATAAATCCCAATCAGTGAGCAAATCTTATAGTCGCTTGAGTAACTATAATTTTAGGGTTTTAATAAATTATTATCCAGAACAACATATATCTAAAATAGCTATGTTTCTACATTGTTCTTTCTATATCTTACAGATACGAACTTCTCAAATGGAATGGATGGGGATACCAGGATTCCAGATTTGTCGTAAAAAACGGCGTTATACATTTTACAGGAACTCGGTAAATATATTTATAACTGAAAATATTATAATTATTGATATTAGAGGCCCAGATAACTCTAGCAATTAAAAATAGAACTTATCAAGTTTTCCAGGACGTTAAAATAATTATAGTGTAAGGTATGCGACCTCTCGCATATTTTGTAAATTAGATATCTTCATATCGTTTAAAGAAAGATCGTAGATTATAGACGCTTGACAACTGAGGTCGTTAGCGTCCATGGAATTCTTTGCACATACATAAGCGATTAGGTTCAAAATTGTAGGAAATTTCATTTTGATAATATAAATTTATTATGGTAATTATATATTACGTAATAAACCTAGTAAAATTAAACATGAGTAATAGATATCATTTTTATCAATTTAGACAAAATAATGTAGTTCACATTACATCCGTCGGTCTTCTCTATGATTACACAGCGTACAATAAATTATTTAGAATCTATCCTTTGAAACCACTGCGTTTTTGTTAAAAAATAGACGAAATATGAAAATTTTAATCAGAAAAACTGAAAGAATATTAAAATAATAATAGATACGAATCAACAGACTACAATTTATTTATGCACAGTTTCACTCGCGGGAATGTCGATTTTGCCCGCAGATTCTGCATTTATGTCGGTTTTGATGAGACAAGCAGAGCGTAGCCAGGTTAAAAGCACCTTGCACTTTACCATCAAAACCGGTTAATCCGTTTTTGATGCTACCCATAATATAAATAGACACAACATCCTGGAAATGTATTCTCCCGTCTTGGTATCATCATTAACCTATAAAAAATTTCTTAACCATATCACACAGAACCACAGTGGTCCCAATTCATTTTAAAACGGAACTAATTAATTTTTTCCGCTGAAACGTTTTTTGAGCACCCAAGAAACATGGGAAAAATAGTTTAAAAAATCTTGGCCCATCGGGGTTAGGGTTACCATATATAAGCGGAGGGATGCCTGTCTATGGTGCCTGGAATGCCTGATTTTTCAGAAAAATGCCTGTTTAAAATAAAAATAGGTAGGTAATAGATAGATCAATTTATTTGCATAGCCAAAAATATGGATACAAAAAGTCAAGACAAGAAATACAATATAAAAAAGTATACCAATCACAAATTAAAAATCACAATTTAAAAATTCATTAGCACTATAAAAACAATGTTTAATTAGAAGCGTTTTGACTAGTTTTTAAATTTTTTTAAGGGTTGCACTTTTATAAAATCCGGTAATTTATTGTAATATTTCATAGATAAATAATTGAAACTTTTTTGACTAGTAGTGTATTTGTGCAATGGTAAACAAATTTATGTCTCGTATAATGTGAGTGGCAGTCAGAATGTTTAAGAAACGCTTCAATATTTTCTTTGGCATATATCAAATTTGTGTATATGTATAAAGATGGTAATGGCAATATTTTCAAATCAGAGAAGATAGGTCTACAATGGGTTCGATGTGCCACATTGATGATCGCTCGAAGAGCCATTTTCTGTAAAACAAAAACACGTTCAACTGAAAGAAATCTAAGAAAAAAATAGTATGAAAATTTGCCTCCCTCTGCCATACACACCCACGCATGTACGTCGCCCTAACGACCTAAAATTCTGGGAAAAGATGACTCAACTATTTATGTTTCCACCCCTAAAATTTGAAAGAGGTACAACAACTTTGAGAAAATAGGGATTTGCTCCGCTTTTTTCGAGATTCGGACCACTGTGAGAACATCTGAAAACATCGCAAGAAAACTTTTTATATTAGCATTGATGATAACTTGTAGTGACCATTGTGGGTGCTTTTACAAAACAATATACCTATTACATATTATAGTAACATTATGACTGGCAGAAATTTCAACAACAAAAAAAATTATGGGCGGTTGGCATTATTTACGTAGGCGTTTTTATGAACTTTGGGTTATAATAGAGAAACACACGAAAAATATAGATATTAAAAGTTGTTTTAATAGTTTTTTTTTCGTTAGTTTTCTGTTTGCATTGTTCAATCGATTGTTGATGATTTATAATGTTTAAATAAGCAATGTACATATCAATGTTATGTATTTAGTAAGTTATCTAATTTCTAAATAAATAAAATAGTACCTAACTGATAAACATTAAGGTGTAAAAATATTATGTCATAAATCAGAGACAACCACGACGTAGCTCACACTAATCTATTACCAATTATTGTCATAATATGACTAAATACTACAGACAAATATTTAGTGGCCTTTTTTAATTCGAAATTAGTGTAGTAACCCATCTAATAGATGGCACTGTCTATAAAATTCGACATACTGTTCATGTGCTACCTCTTTTTAATTAGTGATGTGCCGGATATCCGTATCCGATCCGTATCCGCGGATATCCGAGGGAAAAAAAAGATCCGTATCCATATTCGTTAGTTTTTTGGCGGATCTTTTACGGATCTTTTACCTTATCAATTTTCAATTCATAGATAAAATTGTATATATATAGGTGATTAGGTAATAATGAAAAACAGTTAAATTCCATTCAGATTATTTTTTATTTTTTAATATCGTGGTCAATAACTTTTTCCCATAACAGATAGTCTCTTTCCAAAGGTCGATGTGCAATATTTAGTATTTACCGCCGCGTACTCTAAGAAAGTTAAGATCCGTATCCGTATTCGCGGATCTTGAGACCAAATATCCGTATTCAGATCCGTATCCGCGGATATACATTTTTAACGATCCGGCACATCACTATTTTTAATACACAAAAACCAGTGTGCAGTCATAGTGTATTAAAAAGAGGTAGCATGTCATGAACAGTATGTCGAATTACATAGACAGTGCCATCTATTAAATGTGTTACTATACTAATTTCCAATTTTTTGTCACTAGCGCTCTTAGCGGTTGAGTTACTGTAGATAGAACTAATTGGTAATTGTGTTTTAAAGACCACCAACAGCTAAGGTTATTTGGGCCTAGCACCAATTCATATTTTCAATTTTTTATTATTATTATTATTATTATTTTTTTTTTTTAATATTAAATTGAAAATCCAATTGACACTTTTACCAGCTCTCGGGCTAGAACCCGAGAACTGGGGACTTATAATAGAGGAACCATAGCAACGCCATGTAAACAACAGCGCCGCTACACTCTCGGCTATTCTCAAGCCCGTAGATAGAACTGGTGGGACCTCTTCTTAATAATTACTAGGATGATAATACCAAGTCTGTGGTATGGCAAGCGAGGTTCCGATTTAACTCAACTATTTTGCATTGTCTGCTAGTTTATTCTGCTATAGCAGGCAAGTGCGTGAACCAATTTTATTTATTGAAGTAAAGTAAAAGAACACATCGCGACATGTTGAATGTCGCCCGCGTGTAGGTGATTGGCATTAAACGGACCTTTCGGTTTCTGCGAAACCTTCAGTTTGTTTTAGGCCGAAGCTGTTTATTCGGTCGGACTCGAATATATGATCATGGTCCTTGGGTTTGGTGGTTTATAAGTTCATAAATGATGAGAAAATAAACAAATAACTTTGAATATTATTCTAACTTGGGGTCAACAATTGAAATAATAAGTTGACAGGATAGCTTTCAAAATTGTCCGACGGATGCAATTCTAATATTTAGTTGGCCACCCCTATAGTATTTAGAAACTATACCCATATTATTTAATTGTAATTTCTGGTGATAGAAATTGCGTAGGTTTAATAAATTATAATTAGCTATTTTTGAATTTTTAAATATTTACACGTGTTTGTTAAAGCACTTTTCACATTTGTGTGTTTTTTTTTACGTTTCCCACTAATTATCGTTTGCATTACGCAATTTGCATTTATATATTTTGACGGTCCATATTTACATTTTACACAGGTATAGCCTTCGGTCCGTTTATCTTGTTATTTTTATTATTCAATTCGTATTTGTTTTTAATTCTAAATTAACGTATTTATTTTGTAGCAACTTGCACATATAACAGTTGGCATTGTGATTTGTGTTGATTCATCTGACCAATTAAAATTATTAAAATTTGTTAAAATGCAACTTAATACCAACTGTGATAATATTTACACGTTGAGAGATTGTTTCTTCAGTTATGGAAAATGCAGATGGCATAACAATAACAGTATTTGCGTTTATTCATCTGAACAATTAAAATTAATAAAATTTGTTAAAATGCATCTTAATACCAACTGTAATAATATTTACACCTTGAAATATTATTTCATCAGTTATGGAAAATGCAGATGACATAGTAATTTACTGTTTAATTAAAAATAAATACCTAGTTAATCAGTTCACTGTAATGTGATTGTTGGCAAGCACATTAGATAGTTTTCACTTCAAAAATAGTCTACCCATTCACTATCTGATAGTGAATGTGGGTGGCTGTTTTTGAAGTGAAACTTCTATAGCGACGGGAAATTCGTGATTCGACATGATAGATAGATGCCAACTATGATGGTTGGGTACTCAAAGTAATCAACGCACTATTTATGAACTACACAACGCGTTTAGATCAACTCTAAACGCGTTTGGTTGGCACTGCCATCTATGATTGGGTAAGCAAAGTAATCAAGAGTGTTGGGTCGTTTGAAGTTTCCGGAAGTTAGCCACTCAAGAAATAATCTTTAAACGTGCAAATATTACAATAGTAACACTATTGATTCAAAGAACAAAATATCTTGGACTGCTCGATGTATCATTTTTGTTTCAGTTATCCGATCGGTGAACTCTGTTTACCATACTTCACAGAATGGGTTCAGCAAACATTAGATCTTGATTTGTTTCATAACCGACCGAGTCAGCCTATGCCATCAGAAGATAAATATCCAAAACCAAGGATAAACGACAAGTGCCTTGACGTTTTGAAAACTTTGGATATTTCATATTCATTAAAAGGAATCGACAGATTATTCAGAGCGCACGGTCATACGTTACACGATATATACGTTATCCGAGAGTCAATATTTCCTAGAATACCGGATATTGTTGTTTGGCCAACGTCACACAACGATGTTGTTAAATTAATCGAAGCCGCGAATAATTATGATTTTGTTATAATTCCCTTTGGAGGAGGAACCTCAGTTTCGGGTGGAGTGACATGCCCTGAAAATGAATTGAGAACTATTGTCTCGCTGGATACATCACAAATGAATAAAATGTTGTGGATCGATAAATCGAATTTAGTTGCATGTTTTGAGTCAGGAATAATCGGTCAAGATCTTGAACGTGAATTGCACGAACTCGGTTATACGACAGGACATGAACCGGATTCTTATGAATTTTCTAGTCTGGGAGGATGGGTGGCAACCCGAGCATCTGGGATGAAAAAGAATGTCTATGGGAATATAGAAGACCTTTTGGTGCATGTTAGAATGGTAACTTCAAAAGGTGTTTTAGAAAAAAATTGTCAAGTGCCTCGTATTTCGTGCGGCCCCGATTTTAATCATATTATTTTGGGCTCCGAAGGAACATTGGGAGTTATCACTGAAGTCACTATTAAAATAAGACCATTACCGAAATGTAAAAAGTACGGTTCAATCGTCTTTCCAAATTTTGAGGCCGGCGTTCGATGCATGCGAGAAGTTGCGAGACAAAGATGTCAGCCGGCTTCGATAAGATTGATGGACAACGAACAGTTTAAGTTTGGACAAGGACTCAGACCTGTTCCTAGTTATTTTGGACTAATTTTAGATGGTTTGAAAAACTTGTATGTGACAAAGATTAAGGGATTCAGTGTAGATGAAATGTGCGTAGCAACTTTATTGTTTGAAGGAGATCAAAAAGATATTGAAAGCAATGAAAAAAAGATTTATTCTATAGCGGCACAATTTGGTGGAATCCCGGCTGGACAAAGAAATGGTGAACGTGGATATTGTTTGACTTTTGTTATAGCATACATAAGGGTGAGTGATGATATAAGATAAGATTTTTTACAAGCTTTTATTTAACTTCACTTGTATGTATGTCCTGGAATTTTGTAATCAATATTTCACCCACTTCCACTGAAGCTATCGGGCTGAAATTTGGCACACACGTTTGGTTCTCGTGACAATGCACGATTACTTAAATGCCGCCATTTTTAATCCAATATGGCGGACGTTACAAAATGCCGATTTATCATTTCCATAGCAACCCCTATGATATGGGTATCAAATGAAAGGGCTTGATGAGCGAACATTTTGGGGGCAATTTAAGGGCATGCTGGGTGTCGAAAGGGAGTAAAATTTTGAAAGACTAAAATGAACAAAATAAATGTTAGTAAAAAAAAACTTTTTAGAGACAAGCTTTTATTTAAATGCACTAAAAAGGAAAAAATATTTTTTAATAATTTAGGTTCATAATTATAAAAGCGTGGGTCGTGAACTCTATGATAGTTTATTAGTCACGACCAACGCTTTTATAATTATGAACCTAAATTATTAAAAATTATTTTTTCCTTTTTAGTGCATTTAAATAAAAGCTTGTTTCTAAAAAGTTTTTTTTTACTAATATTTATTTTCATAATAAGTCAACTAGCTGAGGACAATGCAGTGCAGTGATTAACATGCTAACCTTAGGACCAGACTATCATAGACTATCATAGATACACCTCCATTCATGGATGCTTTGTGATGTTGTTTCGACCCAGCTGTATTTTGATGATTCTACATAACTTACATTTTCTGGCCACCCCAAGCGGTATTCTCTAAGATCAATATCAAAGACTTTTCCCATTAGTTAACAAGTCAAATAAAAAACTTCAGTGTGTTTTGCGCTATTATGATTTATGGTTACATTGAGTGAATAAATTTTCTAAATAGATGGACCGTGAATAGCGAGGGATCACTGTACGTGATTGTACATAAATAATATGCCTATTACCTGTAAACAGGGCCGTCCCAAGCCATTCGAACGCCCTAGGCGACTATAATGCAACGCCCCCATGTGTGGCGAGAAAATCATATATATTCAAATAGGTGTTCAAAAATTTTATAAATTCCATTAATCAGTATAAATACTGTTCATTTGCGCGCCCGCCCCACCCTTAGGACGGCCCTACCTGTAAAGGTCGATTTATCATAATTTTTTTTTGTATTTTTAGGACCTCGCGCTTGAATACAATGTAATGGCAGAATCTTTTGAAACATCTGTGCCATGGGACCGTGCCATATCCTTATGTGCAAACGTGAAACAAAGAGTTAATGAGGAATGTGAAGCCTTAAAAATCGGACATTATCTGATATGCTGTCGAGTGACTCAAACATACGACAGTGGATGTTGCATATATTTCTATTTTGGCTTCAATTCGAGGAGTCTACCGGATCCAGTTGCGATGTATGAAAAAATAGAAGAAATGGCGAGAGATGAAATCATTGCCAGCGGCGGAAGTGTATCTCACCATCACGGTGTTGGTAAGCTTCGAAAAAAGTGGTATCCGGCTTCGGTTTCACAAACAGGTGTCAGTTTGTACGCGGCGACAAAGAATCAACTCGATCCGAATAATGTTTTTGCAAACGGTAATTTATACAGTTCAAAATTGTAATAGCGGACAGTTACCAAAAAATGAACATGCTACTTTTATTATTTATTTATTGTTTTGTTTACCGAAAGTTACCAATGTAAAGATAGGAGTGTTTGAATGTGTCTTTTTTTAAGTCTTGTACTTTTTATATCAGCGTCATATAAAAATTATTGTTGTTGTATTATTAAAATAAATGTTCATGTTACAATTATTTCATTATTTTAAATATATTATGTAGAAACCGATTACGCGTCAAGAAATACAGAAAACAAATAGATGTAAAACTAAACTACAACTGCAAAAAACGAGTTCTTTATTAATGTAACAAAACTGATATGTTCAGGCCACAGAACATTTTATGGTACAAGTAAATTTTCAGAAATTATTAATTTAAATAAAAATAAATGGTATGGCTCAACCGCAATGACTTTCTTGCTTAAATAACTAAACTGTCTGGATTTTTTCAAAACAAAAGAATGGTAGCATAGTGGAGGATCACTAATGATGCCAATTTATGAAATATGAATAAAATTGTTGCAGTCGTTTTCGAGAAAATCGCAATATTCAATTTCCGTTCATCAGTATTGTTACAAAACTGTTTTCTGAGTTGGCGGAATAAATATTTATTTACAATAATTATAAACACAATAATAATGAATGCAACAACGAAAAGTCAGTTCTAACAATTAACACAAGTAAACAATAACTAAACAGTAATTAACACTTAACTATATACAATTAAGTATATACCAGGACTATTTATTTCTAGTTATTTATGTTTCAAATATTTATATTTACTGTATTTATATCAGACGCACTATTTGTCGCTCAGTATTCTCCATTGACTGCGTATTCGACACTACACTGCCTGACTTCACTCGTACTCGCTGCTTATATAGGCCGCGCGGCGTAAGCCCAGTGCCTCCTCGATTTCTCTAGAACCTTCGTGCCGGTACTAGTTGTCACAGCAAGCAGATACCCGCTTCTCAGAACTCCCGCCTGCCGTTTATATACAGGGTGATCCGTAACAGTATGTTATGTGGAGCAGTAGAAGAATATAACCGTAAATTTTAAATTTGCTTGATTCATGGAACAATGTCAGCCAGGCCTTTGCACATATAAAGACTGACAGATATCTAAAGCTCGCTTTTTCAGACCATGAAACATCTAAATCTGCATCTCGAATTTGCTTTTTTTTCGTCATTTAATACAAGACTTTCTTCGGTCATAATATGATCGTTGGAAAGTAAAAACAAAGCACCGACTTCGAAGAAAAACTAGAAGTGCCAATTAATAATTTTTTTCCCATAACCATAGTTACTTTCCATGCATGTATACCGGCCTGTAAACAAGCAGGCGTGGTCAAAGTGTTTTCAAACACTAGTGTGGTAAGTAAAATTCAATAGTAATTTAATGTTTTTCAATTTATTATTTTAATAAAGAAAAAATCAAATATTTTATAATATTGTCCTAGCTATGGTCTCCAGACTCGAACCCTCATACCTTGTAGAGATCATATGGTTGATACCTTTACGCGCACGGCTACTGACTGCCTTGTAACAGACAGCTTAGAAGTCATGTACAATATACATGACTTAATGCGACGCAACGACCACAAACCACTTAGTACTAAGTGGTTTGTGGTAACGACTACTCTATATGTGCCTGTAACAAGTGAAGTTGTCTATTGTGAGATGTGATTACGAACTGTCAAAAATTTTGAAAAAAGTGAAAAGCAGCTATTTTATAGTGGGTATGGCAAAAAACACCATATGCGTAATAGCATTATGACTCGTATAACTGTTAAACTCGCTGTGCTCATTTTTATTTAACATAATGTGACTACCTCGTCAGTAATACACCCCATTATGCATCTAGATATACAATCTACTATAATAGAACTAAAAAATAATAACTTACGAACTGTCCGAATAATCATGAAAATGTCTTCAATAATCCTTCAAGGTTCAGAAATTCAACTCTTAAGCGCCATCTGATGTTATATTCGCTGATTTATGGAACAGGAAATACAGTGACTAGGAAAAGTAAAGCCATCCTAATGGGACAGTCGTTTTGGGCAGGAAACTTAGGAAAAAAATAGATAAAAAGCACATCAGTTTTTTTTTCTAGTTTATATTATTCTTTCAACTTCTTTAACAATATATTTGAACCAGGAAATGATTGTTTTTCTAAACGTTTAGTGTGTGTGCCGATAAGTTTCTTCAGTTGATCTTTTACGTTATCTGTATTTGATTCAAATAAAGTGATCAAAAAGAAGCAGCCTCTGTTTGTTTTTATCCACTTTTTTATCTGGAAAAAACAAAAGACGATATGATAAACTAGATATTAAAATATAAAAAAAAAAATAAAATATGCTACCAAATGCTTGTTGGCGCTGAACACACAATGATCATCAAGCACAGCAAATACTGAATTAATAAATTATTTCTTTAACATTCTCGATAACGCCATCTTGGAAAAATGTTCATTTAATAAACTCCTAAACAACATATCATATGAAAAGAATCTGACAAGCAATAATACAGATTGTATCAAATTAAACCTGTGCATAGGGCATTCTGTGTGTAAGACAGAGATCGATACATAAAGCAATAAGTAAGAATGAGATAAATGATCGCTAATAGGATGTTACGTGGTTACTGTAAATAAATAATATTTATACAACCTAATAGCGTCATCTTTGTTTTTTCGCTCCTTCTATGCTGTAAAAATGTAAATCTTTTATCAGTTTAATTTACAGTAACCACGTAACATCCTATTAGCCAGCATTTATCTCATTCTTACTTATTCCTTTATGTATCAATCTCTGTCTTACACACAGAATGCCCTATGCACAGGTTTAATTTGATACAATCTGTATAATAGGTAATAGTGCTGTTACCACTGACTTATAACCGTAATGAGACTTCAGTAAGTTAGGTCATCTGGTATATTTAAACTAAGAAAAAATAAACAGAAATGACTCCCATTAAGTCAACGTTTCTTTCTCCAACAGCCATGTGTTGACTTGTCTACTATGTTAGTATGTATTTCATGCTACTTACAGTCTTATCAGAAATATGTTCAACAATCGCATTTCCAAATGTTTCGTCTAGACTCCGTTCTGAAACTATTTTATCGTTTTGGGCAAGCTTTTTTAAAACCATATGTAAGCCAGCATGTTCAATTCCAACAGTTTTTTGTTCCGCATCTACGTCTGAGTTTTCGGTTAAGCACCAGTCAGGGTCACAAATATAACCACTTATGCTGCTTAATGCAGCCTTCAATTCTGATCCAGCTCCTGAAAAATCAACGAATTAAAACAACCAAACATTTATACACGATCATAAAATGCATTTTTGGAGTGAAACTTCTTTACGCACTGTACACTATGTGACTATAGAGCAGCGGTTCCCAACCCGTGGGCCGCGTGTTACTGGGCCGTGGATCCTGGTCGAGAGTCTAAGCCAAGATAAATATTATCGAAGCTTCAAGGGTCAAGATGGGAACAATCGAGTACATAAGTGTCTATTTGTGTTTATAGTTTTTACTTGTATACAGGGTGTATCACAGGATTCAGAACATAGAAAATAAATGAGTGCAACAGGGAAGACAAACAAAATGGGTAGCGTGACAAAGATAGAATATTCATGGCTAACTCAACTAAATTAATTATCATGGTTTTAAGCATGAAAAAGGGCACAGCAATCACTGATCCTAACTAATTTGCACAATGGAGTTTTCCCTATGTTCGGTTTTCTGTGGTACACCCTGTTAGTGGGTACAAAATTAGTGGTCCACACAACTAAAAAGGTTAGGAATCGCTGCTATAGAGTGAATTTGATTCATTGGAATGAAACACTGTACATTATGTGGCTATAGAGTGAATTGGATTCATTATAATGAAACACGCTAACGAAAAACCTAACTATACCACCACTCCTGTTGTCGTGTGGATGTGTGTGTACAGTCAACGCGACTAGATCTCCACCACGCTGAATAATGTTTTGTGAACGTTATATACATTTTCTTGTTTGTAATGAGCAATGCGATTAGAAGTTTCACTTCTGTAGTGTAAACTAGACGGTCAATTTTTGAATTATAATATCTTACCAGCTTTAAGAATAAAAAGCGCAACCATTGCAACAGAACTGTTGTCCAACCATTTCTCTGGCTCTTTTGAAATTTGTTCTAATAAAGGTTTTATAGAGTAATTTAACAATTCCTGTTGCCTCACTTTTGGCTCTTTTTTACAAGTCGACGCCGTTCTTCCGATATTTAGTTCGGTTATGAAGGTAGGATGGAAATTGTGTGAATCAGCTGGCGCAACAATCCACAGAAGCACCTAAAAAGCAAACATTTATGTTTACTGATTGGTGGCATTACTAGAAGAAGCGCGGTCCCAGGTTGAACAGAGGCCCTCGACCTAGATTTTTTTAACCACAATCTTCTCTAACACAAACAATTTTCATTTGCAAAAATTAAGGTCTTAAATATTGAAGTGTTTATAGGTTCAAGCATGTTATTTTTAAATGTGGGCAATAAATTCAGCTGAACGTTCTAACGAACATGATATTTACCTTACGACCCCATTCGCTGTGTGCTAAATCCACAGCATAAGGTAGCATAGCACTCAACAACATTTTGCTAAGAAGAACCGTGTCATCGACAGAATCCAAAATGGTTATAACTGCCGTATGGGCATGTTCATGGCAAGCTAAGTCTTTTATATGTTCTTTGAATGCTCGCATTATAACCTGAAAAATAACAACAAACATAAATATGACAGAACCGTAGTATTGATTGATATAATTTTTTTATAACCGGTTCCGGTATTTTTAAATTTATCGCTTTTTTATACATCATTTACCTTTCTGTCTTTGTTGGTTCCGTACCAAATACATTGCATTACAATTTTCGCTCCTTCTTTTGTATTTGCTAGAACAACAGCGTGTGCCGCTGAAGTGGTGATCAATTCAACAAATTCCGGCTGTTCCCTAATTTCCTTCATATAATCGAAGAGCACCGCATGTATCAACTGTGAATCTAACAGTTCTTTACTAAACACATGTTCCAAGTTGGCTTTAACTGCACTTAGCGTTGCCGTTTTCATTTCAGGTATTTGCTTATAGACGTCAGATATACAACTAACATTTTTGTCTTTGGACTGAAATAAAGATTTACAATAAATTTCTGCTCATTTATAAAACTAATAGACGGAGAGCCCACTGTCAGATTGCTTAAGTATTGAATAGACAGACAAATTTTGGTCTGTGAGTTAGCATTGCGGCAGACAAATAGAGAGCCACAATTGTTTTTATTCTGCCAGATCATGGGGTACTGACGCCACCCCCGATCATTTTTTAGTTTGTCTTCTTATGTTTGCGACATACTAAAATTGACATCAAAATGTCGATCTCAACGAGTACTTCCATATCATGATGGGATGCCAGATTTCATCCTGCTAAAACCCTCTGCAGTCCTAATTTCTCAATTTTCGGCAGATTTTAAATAGATATTTGTGTATTCTATATTTAAGAAATCCGGATGTCAGCTCCGGGACTGACTTTTGCCTGCAATTGCGCTCAGGTATATCACGATTTTTTCCACAGATTCATTAACGTTATTTACCTTAACCTAAACATATCCAGGTAAAAGTACCCTATACATTAAAATTTGTAGTTTTAAGTGTACAAAGTTTCATCAAAATCGATTCAGCCGTTCTCAAATGATACGCAAAATTTGTGGTATTTGTCCCGTCTGATTATCATACAAAAAAAAACCCGTAAGAAACTAAATTACAGAGATCTCGTTACTATTTTGTATAATAGTAGGTATTGATTAATTGATAATTAACAAAATATACATTACCTTTTTGTAAATATCACCGTAAAATTCTTGTTGCATGTACTGTTTCTGTTGTTTTGTGGCCCATTCAGCATATGCATTCGCTAAAATACCAGCAGATTTCGAGTGACTAGCTAATTTTACGATCGATCCAAAACAAGCGTCGATTACAGCAATACGAGTCTCGTTACTACCGTACTTAAACATTTTCTCGACGGTAAACTTTGCATATTTAGATGTTATCATTTGTATTGTTGATGGGATTAATTCCTATATGAAAAAATAAAATTTACAATTGATAGCCTATTGCAAAATACTGTGATGTACAATCGATAAAAACAGTTTTGTTACCTTCGAAACTTCACTGCGTATCTCGGGAGTACCGAACTTTAACAAATATTGGACGACTCTTGCCATATCATGCGCTAAAACTAGTTTAGCATAATGCCCTTGACCACCTAAGATACTATGAATTTCTTGTACCAATTTAACACGTTCTTCTTCGCCACCCTGTAACGTTTTTCGACGCAGATTTTCAGCAACTTTCTTTGCTTTTATTATTAATTCATAAACAGATTTATTCCGATTTTGTTTACGAAGAGAACGTAATTCCTTTTTCTTCTTTTTATATTCAATCCAATCGGTTGGAGTGTCTGGCTTTCCTACAACTTTTTTCGGTTTTGCAGTAAATTTATTCGGTTTACCTTCCACACTTTTATTACCACTTTTGTTATTTTTAATGGCATTTTTTTTATTAGAATTCTTCTGAACATCATTTTTAATTTTTTCTGTTTTCACTGAATCTTCAGAAGTATGGTTATCTTTTTGAGAATGTGTCAACTTTTTCTTTTTAGGTGTCTTTTCATTATTGAATTCAGCATCAATAGCTCTCTTCGACGGTTTAATCATTTTATAAAACTGTACTATTATAAAAAATACTTAAATTAAACGATTGACATGTAATGTACTTAAGATTAAAACACGTGTAAATTATCGAATATGGAGCCGGAGGTTTAAGAATTAAGGTTAGGAATTTGCTTGTCCCACTCCCATATACTTAGTGCATTATAGAGTCACTAGTTATAAGCACCAGCGTTGCCAGACACTTTTCTCTCTTGGGTACGCGCAGTAACCAAAATAGTACCCCAATCCTTCCTAGAGTATGCAGTATGCACATATGAAATTTTATTTATAAAAAAATAGAACCTCCTTAAAAAATGCCACTAAAAAGAGAAAAATAATAACATTTCGGTGCCGACCTCAAAATTTAATATTTTTACAATTTTTTAAAAATTTTTTCCTTTTTGGTGGCTTTGCAATATATAGTTTGTACGTTAATAACCGACTTCTTTCTAGTTTCTTGATTACTAAACTAAAAAAATAAACTACTCAACCGATTTCAGTAAACATTTATATGAGACCATCCTGAAGGAATGCCCTATTAAAAAAAACAAGAATTATCAAAATCGGTTAACATATTTGTTAACATATATAAAATGATTGCTAAAACTAAAAAAATCACATATTATGTACAAAAGAAAAAGTTATGTACACTTATTTGTATGATAAACGAAGAGAGAAATATATTTTGGGGTTACCATCAATTCGTTTAAACTTGAAGCGATTATAATAAAATGTAGTGACCACTGAGCAGTCGTATTTATTAAATTTATAGAATTTACCGAAATGTAAAAGATGTATAAATGTTAATTTTCGGAGAGTGGGTTCGAACGCAATTTCAAGTATTAAAACTTAAAATAGTACGCAAAACGCAAAAAGAGTACGCGAGTACGCTAAGAGGCCGAATAGTACGCAAAGCGTACTATTCGTACTCTACTGGCAACGCTGATAAGCACGGTTGTTAAAAATGAGACGTTTGCCATCTGTTTGTGAAAAAATTATATTATTTTGGTTTGTGTTCATAATAATTGAAGCCTCGACTTCTAGTAGCTAAAAAAATATGCTATTTATTGTATAAATTCGCTAGCATCAAACTTCTTGCATTGTTCTTCCTGAGCGTTGCGTCAATGGTTTCGTTTTTTTAACGTTGAATGACGACTCCTCAGATAAAACAACATGGGCGACTCGAATATTAATATCAACGAGGTTTACTAAAAATTCAATAAAAAAATATTATCAAAACACCTCTATTGTTCAAAATACAATCCAAATTACACAATATTATTCAATTAAAACCAACATATTTGATACTAGCAGATTTCTTCCACCAATAATTCCTCTTTTTTGTTCATCATTTTAATAATGCCGAGGCATTTTAACACTATAAGGGCTGGTTTTCTAAATAAACTGAATGGGATTATTTCTTTAGTTCGAGTAGGGCTTGAGAATAGCCGAGAGTGTAGTGACGCTGTTGTTTACATGGCGTTGCTATGGTTCCTCTATTGCAAGTCCTCAGTTCCCGGGTTCTAGTCCGAGAGCTGGTAAAAGTGTCAATTGGATTTTCAATTTATTATTAAAAAAAAAATAATGAATTGAAAATATGAATTGGTGCTAGGCCCAAATAACCTTAGCTGTTGGTGGTCTGTAAACACAATTAATTTAGCTCGAGTATTGAGTTCTACTAGTTTTCAAATGTTTTAATTACGACTTTATAATTCAAAAAAATTGGGACCTAATACACATACATTTAGTCTTCGTTTGTAAAGCAACCAGTTTTTGCTTTAAGGTAGAAAACGATTTTATTAACCTGAAGAAAAATGATAAAACGACTGAAACAAAACAGAATAAAAAAAATAAAACAAAACAAAAATGATTTAAAATAAATTTGTTACTTTAATATTATTTTTAAACATGCTAAATATTTATTAAAATTCAAAAGTACTGGTATGAAATGTATCAATCACAGTTTTATGCATAAACTAAAAAATAATATTTTAAATGAACTAATTATTCACAGGCACTATTTGTGACCTATTCAAGCAATATGGGCACACATTTTACAAGAGTGTTTTTACCACATCAATTATAAAAAAAACTATTTAAAATCAATTGTAGTATTTTATATTTCCCAATATTAATTAGAAAATATTTTTATTTCTTCTAACATTTTTAAATATTATGATCGATATACATATACAACAATCTTAGAAAAAAGAAAAATACAAAACATTTTGTAAATAATAGCCTTACATAAAATAAAAAAAGAAAACAGTTCATTTCGCCGTTACTTTTGGAAGGACCGTGTTTAAAATATGGTTTAAAAAGCGTACAAGGCTCGCCCGATTATTGCACTGTTTAAACATTTAAAATAACCGGAATATTCAAACCGCGCATGTCGTGTTGTGCACTTGTATACTGCTTGTATACAAAGGTAACCTATAAAACACGGTGATTATATACAATCATTAACATTTACAAAGTGATAAAGTCGTTTTTTTTTGTTGGCTATTAAAAAGCCAGTGAATGTATTTTTTGAACATCATAACGATAATAATTATTACAAATATCATTATTTATGTATTATTACAGTATATAACATCTAAAAAGCTCTGTGTATTTTATATTATTGCAATTAGAGAAAATGGCGAAAAGTAACAGCAAACTGAACAATACAAAGATGCGGTGTGTATATAATAATAAGATTATTAAACACAAAAAGAAAGAGAAAAAAAAACTTTAATTATTATTTCATAATAAATCTAAAATATATAACAATCTTCCAGCTCAATATTATTCTTTTTCTCATATATTGGAAAGTCGCATGTTGTTGGTATATAGGAAAATAAGGAAAATATTTAATGTAATTTTCTTTAGACATTAGATTTACTAAACCATTTTTTTAACATTTAATTGTTTTTAGTGTAGATATCTAGTAATAAAATGTATGTATGAAAAATGTATGTATGAAAATTAATTCATTGATATTTACATTTATAACACTTATTAAAAGTGTCTTCGATAGGCAAATGGCATTTTTTCGATTATTCTCGCCGTTAACCAAAAAAAAGAAGAAAAATTGCAGCTGGGGAAAAAGTACAAAAAGCATGCAATAGGTTATCTGGAAATTTTAAAAAATCACCAAATTCCAGTTACAATAATATAACACTTCAATAGATTTTCACAGATGGCAGTTTGTTGACTAGCTCAAATTATAGTTTTAAGTAACCCAGTTACGCCCGTTACGTGCTATAAAAAAGTCAACATTATTTACAGCAAACAACAATATAACCTGTGTGTGTGGTATGACTATTAAGAACACCATAATGAAGAAAAAGTGAGCAGAACATTTTAAATTAAAAAGAAATTATTCCAGAAATTAGATTAAATTTGAGATAATCTTGAATGAATGGGTCACAATTTCCAAAAATTGTTGTCTATATGTGCTCATGAAAAACAATCAACCAACGAGTGATAAATGCATGTGCACTGAAATTGAGGCATCGTTTAATGAGCATCAACTTCGAAAATACCAGTCAATCGATTTAAATAAAGTTTTTCAAGCATACAATACGTAAATTTGACGCCACTGTAACGAAAATTATTTTTTTACAATAAATCTTTTGTAATATATAAATGGCTTTTGTTTCGATCAGAGGAACCGTTTTGTGTCGTTTGTTTTACCTACAGCCTTCTGGATAACAGAATAACTGACACAGTTGTCGAGAAGACTGTGATTTTACCATCTGTTTTATATTTACATAGACTACTTGATATCCTTCTTTAAAAAAAAGCGACGTAACAAAATAAAAGAGGTAACTATTCAAATTCAACATTGATGGTGATATATTTAGGTTGGTTTGACACTAATTTACATATGTATAAAGTATAAATTGAAAATAAAAAATATATCTTTGATATACAGAAGCATTTAAGAGGTACTTTTGATTGTAAAATCAAATATTAATGAATATAAAAAAAACGTACAATAATATTTAATGTTAAAACTTCCAGCGAGGACATGGGTCCAATAGTGATCGATTTTTTAGCTGCAATGAAAAGAAATATCGCTCATGGTTACCTATCTTTAGGTACCTTCCCACTACACAAGCACAATGACGTTTTTCCACCAACTTACAGTAATTTAAGTCTAAAACAGTGCAGGATTGTAATATGCATCGTTTCAAATTTATTTAGATTTAAAATTTTGTTAGTGTTTGCTAGTCAAGTTCCTTGTTGAGGGAAGGTATCAAGTTCTCTATGAATGTGACGAGCATTGTTCTTTGAACTGCACTGAAAAAGAGACTATTTAATCCACATGTCTACTATGGGGTTGAAAGTGAACTTTAGCAATGTATGTATAAAAATGTTTCGTTTGGTTCAAACGATCATTAAAAAACAAAGTGAGTTTATAGGATTTTTATATTATCACTTCTGAAAAATCGTGTACTTCACTTCTATTGTACACATTTAAAAAAAAATCTATATTAAATATAGCACAATTCGTTCAACTTAATGTTTTTAAAATTATATCTCAAAATGTCCATTCCTTTAGTAATTTGTTGAAACTAGTTCTATTTATAAGCAATTTTACGACTATTATTTGGTCTTGTTGTAAATGTTCATTCACTTTGTATACAACAAATAAACAATAATGCGATTTTCATCGGCTAAACCCTAAAATCATAATTATATAGTATATTCGTGAAGTTACCGACTTATAAAAAATACTTAGAAACAGTCAAAATTACCTTATAAAATCACAAATTATTTTAATACGACGCTAAAACGTTTCCGTTAGGTGTGGGAACAACAACTGGATGAGCTCCTTGCTGATGCAACTGCATGTGTCCAACAGCAGTAGGCACAGCTTGCGATATAACGCCCTGTTGCTGTGAAACCTGCGCTTGAGTCAGTGTTTGTTGCGCTTGTGTCGTCACTTGGGGTATTTGTAAAGCGCCGCCAGCGTTCGGTTGCGGTTGAACAATGTTGTTCTGTTGTTGAGGCGCATGTATTGCTGTAGTCGTCGTCGTCTGCTGCGCACCGGTCTGCGTTTGTTGTGCATCCGTATTGTGCTTTCTCAGATGTCTCAGCATGTTACCTTTCTCGACGAACGTTTTGCCGCAGTTCGGGCACGAATGCGGTCGTTCGCCACTGTGCGATCTCCGGTGAGAAACCAGGTGCCCCTTGCACATAAAATCTTTCGGACACAGATCACAACGGAACGGCCGCTCAGCATTCTGCCCCTTGTTGTGTGAACGCTGATGGAACAACAAGTTTCCTTTCAACGGGAACGACTTGCCGCATTCTTGACAAGCGAACGGGCGCTCTCCCGTATGAGACCGCATGTGATTTATAAGATGCTCCTTTCGAGTGAACGGTTTGTTGCACACGTTGCAACAGTGCGGGGTTTCGCCCGTATGTTGCCTTAAATGATTCGTCAAGTGTTCCTTGCGGGTGAACGTCTTCTGACAGAACTCACAACGATGAGGTGATTCACCCGTATGAATGCGAACATGATTTGTCAGATGTTCTTTCCGTGTGAACGATTTCGAACAATACTGACATCTATGCGGCGATTCACCCGTATGTTGGCGAACATGGTTTGTTAAATGTTCTTTTCTGGTGAATGACTTCGTACAATATGTACATTTATGTGGGGATTCCCCAGTATGCTGCCTGACATGGTTTACCAAATGATCTTTTCTTGTAAACGCTTTAGGACAATAGCTACACCTGAACGGCGTTTCGCCCGTATGTTGCCTGACGTGATTTATCAAGTGTTCTTTTCTAGTGAACGACTTTGAACAATAACCGCATCGATGTGGTGATTCCCCAGTGTGCTGACGGACGTGATTCAAAAGATGTTCTTTGCGTGTAAAGGTCTTTGAACAGAAATCGCAACGATGCGGAGTCTCCCCAGTATGCCACATAATGTGATTCGTAAAGTGTTCTTTTCTAGTGAACGACTTACCGCAAATTTCACAACGGAATGGCGTATCATTGGTATGAGAGCGCATATGATTAGCCAGGTGCTCTTTTCTCGTGTATTTCTTGCCGCATATTGTACAGTGGTGCGGTGTCTCGCCTGTATGCCACATCACGTGATTCATGAAATGTTCCTTACGTGTGAACGACTTTTTACATATTTCGCAGCGATGCGGCGTTTCTCCAGTGTGTTTACGCACATGGTTGACCATGTGTTCTTTCCGAGTAAACGTTTTAGCACAATACTGACATCGATATGGCGTTTCACCGGTGTGACATCTAGTGTGGTTGTCCAAATGCTCTTTACGAGCAAAGGACTTGCCACAAATCGTGCACGCATAAGGTTTATCCGTAGAATGGCGTTTCATGTGCCTTTCTAGCGAAGCGGCATTTGCAAAGACGTGAAAACAAACAGCACACGTATACATGCTGCCCCCTAAATGACCTTTACCATGCCGCGTCAACTCAGCTGCGCACGTAAAAGCCTTACCGCAGACTTGGCAAGTAAACGGTTTACGTTCGGTATGATAGCGCCTGTGTACGATTAACTGATATCTAAACGGAAACATTTTCCCGCACAAATCGCAAACGTGAGTCCCAGTAACTACAGCAGGAGGACTCTCGTTTGTTATTGTGCTAGTCGTCGCTTCCTGATCGCCATCTTTAACCATACTCAGATTAGGAGTTCCTTGCAGGTTAACATTACCGGCCGAAACGTTTGTAACTATATTCCCCTGGTTACCTTGTACTGCAATTTCACTTTGAAGTTTACCGAATACTTCGTGGTAAGCGAGTAACTGGTTTATATCTTCAACGTTTACTTTGTACATGTTTTGTACCATTTCGACGCCGAGTGATTTAGCTAAATCCTGATCCTGCAGTCCGCCCGTAGCTATTTTAACTATGCTGCCATCGGCGGTTCGAACATCCATCATATGATGTCCAGGCTTTATGTCGGGCATTGTAAAGTTCCCTTTAACATCAGCCAAATTAAACTGAGTGCCCGACAGTAACTTCGCGCAGTTCTGTATGCCTTTTTCGTCTTTAATGACTTGCAACGGATCAGTTTCATTTGTGTTGTTTATGGCACTCTCGGAATTATCAACATTGTCAAGCACTTGTTGAACTTGTAACTGCTGCAAGTGCTGCATCTGTTGCTGATTCAGCTGTGGATTATTCTCGTGACTAATGTTCTGTTGATTTATTTGGTTCTGTAACGCTAAAGGATCGACTTTTTGTTCTTTCTGTTCTTCTATGACAGATACCAAATTATCTTGAACCTGTACTTGAACCATGTTCTGCTGTGAGTTTGACGCATTGTTTCCATTATTTCCACTCGGACCGTGACTCTGTCTCGACATTTGTTGATGCGAGTGTTGCGATACATGTTGCGAGCTTTGTTGTTGTTGAACGGTGTTATGCGAACTAGTTAACTGTTGAGACTGATTCGAATTTGACTGTTGCGACACTTGTTGCGAATCCAAATGGGCTTGATGTTGCATAACACTCGTAGGTATAGAAATGTTGGCCACACCTTGCGTCGTCGATATACTTACAGGTATTTGGGAATTTAGACCTGCTACATTGTGATGCTGCAAAAGTAGCGGATCGGTTGGTAATAAAGAAGAATGCTGCTGAAGCATGGCATCCTGAAAATCAAAACATAAAATGTGCAACTGCAAAAATTTTACAACTAACAGACCATGGATTGTTTGAATTAAATACAATAAAATTTCTAAATGGTCCATTCATATATTGATGATTTAAGCGTCATATTTATGTAAGAAAAAGATAACACTTTACAGCTGGACCCATTTTTAAAATACTTTTAATATATTTTAAGGTTGAGTCAACTTAGAATACAGGTTAAATTCAAATTTCAGCCAGTATCTAATATAACTAATTTAAGAACTAAGAAACATCTGACTGGAGGCTACAGCCAGGGCCAAAAAAATAAATAAAAACTAAACTTGGGGCAAGAGAACACTTTAAAAATAGTACAAATAAATACTTTAAATATTTGCTTTGTCGAAGGCAGACATATTATATTATTTCCGCTTGATAACGCCTGTAAGAGAGTTCATGGGTTTTTACTTTTTAGTTTTTGTTATAAAATGTTTACAAACCTGTCCTGGTTTACTGCTTTCCACTCGTGGTGTTGTCGGTAAACCATACACTGACACTTGTGGAAGTGGTCCGGGTAAAAGATTAGTCAGTACCCAATATTTAGCTACGCTCGATAATGCGACTGCATTCAAAGCAGTTGGATTAACTCGTAGATCAGTCGGCACTGTTGTAGGAGTGTTCTGTTGATGCGATCTTTGATTTGCATCCTGAATCACAACAAATCGATTAATTAGTTAATTAATCAGTCAATTTCTTAATTTTTCTTTTTATGTTAGAAAAGGTGTATTTTTGTAAGTAGAGATGGAAAACACCGAACAATTTCAAGTATCAAGCGCTAGGCATTCTTCAAGAAATCTAATCTGGGTACTTTTCTAATCTCTTTCCGTGTACAATATCATCTAAATCAATTCCAAATGCGAGTACAGATATAGAAGACGATTGCAAGCTTAGTATTTCAGATTTAAGTATCGAGTACATTGAAAACTTTTAAGAATCGAGTGTATTCCGATTTTTGTGCTAGAGTAATAGTTTACCATTTTTACATACTTAGTTTTATTGATTATAGACCAAAATTTTATTTGTCTGTTAATAGATTTTATAATTTGATAAAAAGTAGTAGAATCAAAGGAATAAAATTTGCAGGGAATGTTTATATGGTCTATATCAAATTACAAGCTAAACTTGAAAATTATTTTAAAAATATGGAGAGGTTAACTACCCCGGTAACCCATTACCCCTAATACTTTTTAAAAGTCTACACATAGACTTAAGCAACAATTTTTGCAGCAAAACTCAAAAGTACTTACATATAGTGACGGGAATATCTCGAAATAAAATACAGAATCATTCGATTATTAAAATATCTTGAGAGGTTATTCAAAATCACTCGAATGATTTTTATAGTCATACGTATTGCGAAGCGGGAGCCGAGAAATGACAGTGTGCCAGATGAATGCAAACTTCATTCAGAATGTGTTTATACTGCGAATGGATTTTGTGTGTTTATAAGATAACGTTATAATTCAATCGAAGTAATATTTTAGGTCGAATGAAGTTTCATTTTGTATTCACTGCTCACGGCTAGCTTGTAGTAACATCGTTCGAGTACCTAAACCGCTCGAAATATACCTTACGAGATATTATTAATATATATTAATGAGTGAATTTTGTTCGCGAGAGAATTTTGTCCAATCTCTCGATTGGTTTTATTGCAGTGTTGAGCGTATTGCGTTTACGAGAAATACATGTACACACTACACAGGTCACAGTACACACTATACACTTTATAATTTATTTACACTTACAGCCTTGTAGTATAAACTCATAGTGTAGTGATACGTCATCATTAAAAGGAATCATTTCAAATGAATCACGTAGCTATCAAAATCGCTCGAATAGCAACCTTTCAATTTATATTTACTCAAGTCAATATAAAAAAACATCTCGAATGAAACATTTAGAATGAATCATTCGATTGTCAAAATCATTCGAGTAGCAACCTTTCGATTGTTAAAATCATTAGATTATTCCCATCACTACTTACATACAGTTTTGTTAAAACGTATGGTTTTGGTTTGTTATAGGGCATATTAGCATTCCATACGAATTTTGCCACTACCTATATAATATATATGTTACAAATTATTTTTAAGTAGTTTTTAAAAAATGAAGGCAGTCATAAGGTCACAACAATAATATACTTACAGATTTTCTTTTTTAAAACAAATTATATTTTGACAAAGTACTTCGTCTTCCTTTATAATTTGACTTTTCCGACACAAAGGAGAACAAAGAAACTAACCCTAATATAAGATGTATGAAAGCAAACAAGTAGCAATTTAAACTGTTGATTATAGAATTATAAATCTGATAAATTAATTAATAAAACAAACCTCAGATGACGTAATTGGAACTGATGAAGCTCCCGAAGTTGGGGCCAAATTGTGTTGGTCCCCTGAATTCATAACTGATTATATATAAAATATCACTTCTCAATCATATTTTATGTGAAAACAGGCCGATTTAGTCGATATTCCTTACTAAATCTGGTGAATTTTGTCCAAAAAAAACTCCAAAAAATAGTCAGTCATTCTTCAGAGACAAGAAGCCGAAGAGGCCATTATACAATTTTATTTTAACATCGTTTACAAATTATAATGTCCATGCCGGCACAATTCTTTTAAAAGGGGTTTATCCAGCACTTTTGTTTAAGTTGTTTTCTTATATTTAATCCATTTTACAAGTGAAATCAATTTCAATAACAACATTTCACCCTTCCACAGAAAAACTAAACAATATGAGAACTGTCATGGCGCCAAATTATCTAATTGAAGTAAAACTACAATAATTCAAATCCAAAAAGACTATTATACTTTCTGAATCAATTTCAACATATTATCTATTTAAAAAAAATGTACAAATTAGTTTCTCACGATTTTAAACTACATTTTTATGCAAAAATATAAAATACAAGTAAAGATTTAATTGTCAAAATGGAGATGGCGTCATATCAACAGCAACTAGCCTACCAGCAACTCCAATTTTGACCTTTGAATTTTGATGTTCACTTTTTCACAGTAGTATATATTATCAGTATTTGTTATTCCTTACAGACGTTTGCACTTTGCAGATGTTGCGTTGTATCATCGACAATGAATAAAGAGAATCTGAAGTAGGTGGTATTTGACAGTTGACCATATCTTTGTAGGATTTAGGGTTCCGTTAGCGGTACCTAAAAGGTCAAAACGGAACCATAGTGAGTAAAATGAATTTTTTCACTGAGTGAGAATTGAATTGTAGATTATAGACGCTCGACAACAGAGGTCATTAGCGTCTAAATTCACTGACTTCGGTGCTGTCTGTATGTCACGGCCGTTTTTCTTTTCAGAAATATTTTTATTAAAATTAAATAGGGGGCAATTTGAGAAATCGAAAAAAAAAAAAAAAAAAAAGTTTTTTGAAGTGAAAACTTCCTTAGGCGCGTTAGGCACTCTTTGCCTGGGTACCTACTGAAAAAATGTGAAGCGTTCACAACTACTTCCGTAAGAATTCGCAACCTGACCGTAAGAATTCTCAACATACTTATACCATAAAAACGGCCGTTTACACACTTCCACCCGATAACGCAGTTGGGTAGGTTTTTGCGTTCTATGCATAGGAACCTGGGTTCGAGACCTGATGGCAGCGTGGAATTTTTGGCGTTTTTTTTTTTTTCTAAATTCTACATGATATTTATTTGCATATTTTTTTATTTTTGTTATATTCTTTCTTTGACAATAATTATAATTTTTTTTTTTTTTTTGTTACCAAGATGGAATTAATTAAAAATACAGTTTTAATATTTTAGTAATAAATTATTTTTAGTTCATAAATGCGCTATAATAGATGACACCAAAAATTAGAAAATCTGAAGTTTTCACTTCTGTTGTGTGGTCATAAGCAGACACCCATTTGTTTTAGTACCGTGTGGGGTATCATTTGAAAGGGCTTGCTTTAAGGATTCAAAAAACATTTTTTTTTTATTAGTTTTTGACTTATGCCCAAAAATGTGCGAAAAAATACCGTCCAAGCCAAAAAATCTGAAATAATTCGTACTAATAGAAGGTCTGATACATATTACAGGAAAAATAAAACGAAGTTCCAGACATTTATACTTTCTGAAGAAAATTAATAAATCTGTTAATTAATTATTGCATTGTACTGAGCTACAGTGTAAAGCTTGTATAATGTATACGTTTAAACTGTGGTTGAACGTTAGTATCTGCCTGTCACAGTCGCTTTAAAAAGCCACGTTCAAATATTTTGGAATTTTTAGAACCAATAAGAAAATTAATTTCAAAAAAAAAAATTTGAGACGTCGTGGGACGCCTGGCAGATGTGAAACATTTTCATAGCTCTCCTGCTGCGAAGATAATTAGTGAAAGAATTTTTAGAATCGGTTCATTAGTTCCAGGGATAAGAATGTATGATTTATTACCCCACTCCCCGCGAGAAGTTCTCCCCCTGCGAAGATAATTAGTGAAAGAATTTTTAGAATCGGTTCAGTAGTTCCAGAGATAAGAATTTATGACTTATTACCCCACCCCCCCGAGAAATTCTCCCCCTGCGAAGATAATTATTAGTGAAAGAATTTTTAGAATCGGTTCATTAGTTCCAGAGATAAGAATGTATGATTTATTACCCCACTCCCCGCGAAAAGTTCTCCCCCTGCGAAGATAATTAGTGAAAGAATTTTTAGAATCGGTTCAGTAGTTCCAGAGATAAGAATTTATGATTTATTACCCCACCCCCGCGAGAAATTCTCCCCCTGCGAAGATAATTATTAGTGAAATAATTTTTAGAATCGGTTCAGTAGTTTCAGAGATAAGAATTTATGATTTATTACCCCTCCGCGGCTCCGCCTCGCGAGAAACTCTCACCCTGTGAAAGTATTAAAACAGCAATACAAAGATATTTACACACACACGTAACATAGCAACTGTGTAACATATTGAACAGTATAGTGCGGAAGACGCGTCTTGCGTTCTGAGCGACGTAACATCAAAACGATTTTACACTCGCGCCATAAAATAAATTTTTAATGAAATATAATTCAATTTATTCGTTTGTTAGTTGTACGTAGTGATGGGCGATTACGAGATATTTTAGTCGATTGTCTCGATTGTTCAAACATCTCGATGACTCTCGATGGTTTTCACTTGGACTCGATTGTTGTTGTTTCATATTTCACCGAGACCAAGTTGCATAGTACTGAATCGTACAGACGATGTCCACTGTCGAGAGCCACATAATATATAATCGTTCATCACTCAACAACAGTCTGTGGTCGAGTCGATGGATGCTCGAATGCTCTGAGACCGACTGAACAGTGTGAACAGTGAATCAACGATGAACGAGTAGCGTAAACGTCAGACTTCATTCGACCAGCATATAACCTTAAATCGCGATTATATGTATTCTCATTCGCTGGCAAATAATCGACTTGAGCAATCGAACATTTCGATTGTAAAATCAAACTCTGAGTCGATTGTGGACTCGATTGTTATTATGAACGATTGCGATTGTTTCGATTGTAAAAACATCTCGTATTCGCCCAACGCTAGTTGTACGGAACCATCAGCCCGCGAGTCTATAACTCGCACGTGTTCGTTTTTTTTTGTTAAAGAATCCCAAAAACCTGAACTAAAACAAATTTGTACTTTCATTTAGGGTCCCGGAGAGGAAAGTGGGAGCACACAAATTTCTCTATTTTTTTCAGTAGTAATAGGACAAACATAATATGAAATCCCACTATGACTCCGTAATTATCGGTTTTTGAAAGCAAAACATTAATGAAGTGATGTGGCAAAATTTTATAAAGTGTTTATTTGTTTTTATATAGATCACACGAAAAAAGTCAGTTTATATTCTAATGTGCAAAATGTAGTGTTTTATTGATAAGTTAATTTTATAATATACTATAAATACTCTCAGATATTATGGAATGTATCATATTTTTAATTTTTTTATTCGAATAGCACAGTTTTTCAATATCTACTGTATACTTTGTTTGAATATCATATTAGGTATTTGATTTTAATTTTGATATATTTTGAATATAATTTTTCAATTTTCTTTACGCAGGTTTTTTCAATTGTGTTAAAATAATTTTACTTAATTTACATTTTAACACTTATTATAGCTACACATACATAAGTTAATTAGTCTGCTGTATTTTTTAAGAAAGTATTTGATGGATATTTAAAAAAATTATCTTTATATTCAAGTATTTTTTACTGGTGTTCATATTCAAAAATTTTATTTTTCCATTTAACTCAGCTTGTGAAGTTCCTCTTTATAATAAATAATTAATGTGCTTAAACCTCTAATTTTCAAAATATTCACTCTTTTTGTAAACAATGATTAACCTTCATTCAATTCCTCTTGTATATCTTGTTCCAACTCATTTGTTTCGGTTTCATCTTCATTTTCATTTTTATGTTTTGATGTTGGAACTAAAACGCTTACCGATATTCCAAACGATTTAGCCAATGCTTGGATGAGATCTCCGCTAAGATAATAACTCAAGGTGACATTTCCAGATTCATTCAAATGTTGCTGTAGTTCTGATACTAATATTTTTGTTTGTGGAATGTCACCATTATTTAATGTATGCTGAATCATTAACGCATAAATATCACCTTTACGAATATATTTTTTCACGTCGGAATCATTTGAGTTCAACAATTGACGACACTGAGCAATACCTTAAAAAAATAATCATAATATGTACTTTTAACTCCTCTCGTTTCGTAGCACAGCTGGATAACTGGAAACGCCGAGTTCAGGGGCGGATCTAGGTTTTTGAGGGCCTAGGGCTTATTGAAGTTCAATGAGGCTGCGGGATTGAGAATGGCCGAGCGTGTAGCAATGCTGTTGTTTACATGGCGTTGCTATGGTTCCTCTATTACAAGTTCCCGGGTTCTAGCCCGAGAGCTGGTAAAAGTGTCAATTGGATTTTCAATTTATTATTAAAAAAAAATAATGAATTGAAAATACGAATAATAACCTTAGCTGTTGGTGGTCTTTAAAACACAATTTCATTTCCAATGTGGCTCCATTTTTTGTTAGATTAAGAATCTTTAATTGTTAATGAAAAAGACTACTGACGGCTGGATTAGTGAAATTTTACTGTATTAAACAGTACCAGACAGAACCAGCAGACGACCAAGCGAATCTTTGATGGACCAATGCCAAAGAGCTGACAAAAAATAAAGCTTTCAGTATAAAAAATAACAATAAAAATATGTGATTTTTTTAAACTAATTATTGTTTTAAAAAAATCGACTGGAGATTGGAACCCGGTAATCGGTATCAAAATTATTGTCTGTCCAGGCCTAGCATTAAATAAAGTATAGACAACACAACGAAGCTTCGTAAGTGTGCATGCACATTATACAATGTACAGTCTGGTCGGGTGCGTTCGCATTTTCTTAGGTCTGTACTTTCCTACAGATTCGTGAATTGATTTACCTTCAGGAATGTTATTTCTTTCGAAGAGTCTTCGTACGTCAACAAAACGCTTAATCGCAATTATCTGGGCGTTAACTAACTCAGTGGCACGTTTGTGTTTTGTGACATCTCTAGGCGTAGTAATTTTATTTAAAGTATTGCTCGCTTCATTTAAAGCACCTAAAGCTTTTTCATAGTTTTGAAATTCGTCTATTTCCACCTAAAATATTTTATATAAGTACAGGGTGTTTCAGATCAAACACTCACGGACAGTACAGTGAAATAGAAAAAACAATTCTGAGCAGAAAAGTCCTTAGAATTGAATTGAATTGTGAATTATAGACGCTCGACATCAGAAGTTATTAGCGTCTGTAAAAGTCCTTAGACATTTTTTGATACAATGTACCTAGGATTGCCAGATGCCCCGTATTTTACGGGTTACCCCATTTTTCAAGCTAATATCATATAAGAACCCGTAATTAGCAAAATAAAATATGGGGTAAACAAAAAGATTTTTTTACATTTGCTTCACAAACTAAAGAACTTTTGAAAGCTATTTCATTGAACAATAAATATAAATTAAAAAATAAATATTTCATCATAAAACAATGCTGTTTTAATTATTGTCTCCCGTAAAAAAATCTAAAACCCGTATTTTTTTTTGATAATAGTAACCTCTAAATCACAAAGTGGCAGGTGGCAACCCTAAATGTACCGTAATTATCACCAATAAGTTGGGGAGTAGGCATGGTTTATTAATATTCTTTTGTATTCCGCTCAACTTATTGGTGATAATTAATTAAATAACAGTAGATAGGTACATTGGAACAAAAAATGTCTAAGGACTTTTCTGCTCAAAATTTTTTTTTTATTACACTGTACTGTCAGTAAGCGATCGATCTGAGACACCTGTTCAACATATAAAAAATGATACATGTAGATACTGGAGAGTCCATGTCTTGGGGTAAGTTCGGTTTTACGCTCGGATTGATCGGAGTGCTCTAATACGTTCGAATTTAACATTTATATGCTCTGAAAGTACTCTATCCTGCGTTCGGTTTTAAGATCTGGAGCAGATCGAGCGCGCTCGATTTGCTCCGAGGAAAGCGAGCGAGCAAGCAGATTCAACCATCTTCAGAGCATTCATTTTAAAAATGAGCGGAAACACTTGTTGTGAAAATGGATAAATTTCGAAGTTTATTTATATGAGGTAATTTTTCAATAGGTAAAAATACACGAATAATATTTATTCAAAGAATAGAAATAACCAATATGTCTATATCGCACAGAATGATTAAATAAAATATTTATTATATCTATGGGTCGAAAAAATCAACAACCGGTAGTACTATTAATTTCAAAATAAAGGAATAAAAACGAAAAAAAATGTGAATCATGATTTATTATTATAACAATGTTGAATTAAATTAAAATGAGGAGCAATAAAGAATGTATTTCGGCTTTAGTAATAAGAATTTAACTTGCTGGGGCCATTTTATTCTGACGTTTGGAAAAATCTGCTAGATTACGTTCGGAATTGTTTAGATGGCTCGATTTGCTTGCTTGTCACGTGACCAAAAATCTGTTCGCTCGGCTCGATCAATCGAGCGTAAAACCGAACTTACCCTTGATTATCAACACGCTCTAATGGAATTTGTTGACAACAATTGGATACCAGTCTACATTATTAATTATTCAAAGACACAATAAAACTGGCATTCTTACCTGAGCACAGGCAACATAAAAATTGGCTAATAAGTCTAAGGCACGACCTTTTGAATAAAATGTTATTATATTTCTTAATATGTCTGGTTGGTTTTGCCAATCAAGTGACTGTAAATAATTCGCAGCCATGACATAAATTTCCTTTTGCCTTGATACTCCAGCAAAAAATACAATTTTCTCAGTATCACCTGATTTCAGCAACGATTTCATTGCACGTATCTAAAATATAACAACAGTTATTTAATTATGAGCATATCTTACAGTACCACTTTTAAATTTGGTATTTTTGTAAAACAAAAGGTGGAACCGGGGGGGGAGGGGATCGGCAGATGTGGCTAGGATTTTTTCCGACAGCCTCTCGCCGAGAAACATTAAAACCCGTACGGGACATCTTGTTGAAGTTTTCCGTAATTTTCTATAAAATATCGAAATGGTCCCTTGTGGCTGACTGCCTGCCTAACTCCTATGCTTATAAAATTGCCCACTCCTCCACTAGCATGAAAATAAATAAAAGTGGAAAATTGTGCAAGTAGCGTCTGTTATGACAAATCTCGAGAAATGGACGTTAAACACTCAATTTATCATGCCTTTTCTGTAAGTATACTAATTATTAATTAATTTGAAAAAGATCTGAGATATTTATTACATCGTTTTTCACTCATTCAACTTTTATTTATTGAATGTATTTCCATCGTTTGCTATCTGGTGATGATTGCAAAGAATAGAAGTATATGATATATCTAGTGTACAAAAATGCTATGAGTGGAAAACTATTAGCTTCACGAAAAAACGTACTAATTAAAACAACTAAATCTAACCTTATTTCCAGCTTGAGTAAATTTCTTTGTGGCCAAATGATAATTTCCTTGTGTTTGTAAACTTTCACCCAACTTTTCAAGAACAGATATTCTAGTTTCTTCGTCTAATTCGTCTTTATCTGGTGTCAAATGGTCTGCCAGGGCTTCTGTTACTTGAACGTTATATTCCAGACAGATATCCAATGCTTCTAAATACTAAAAAAAAGAACATGCTTATCAGCTACAGTCACTTATTACCTGATTAAAAAAAGACGAATTGTTAGCTTCATTCCAAAGAACTTACTTTTTTCCCAACTGCTAATAAATCAACAGCCTTTTCAAATTGTTGATTTTCAACGAAGTATTCAGCACACTTTTGAATAAGCCTTGGATCTGAGTTTTTATCCAAATCCATCGCAACCGATTGCAAAGTTTCATATTGTTTAAATTTAAATGCTAAATCGACAGCTTTGTGTAACATTCCTATTAATAAAAACACGTTCAGTACATTACTTGTGATTAAATAGTATATAGTGCGACTAGTGGGAGAAAGAGGAGATTCCTCGAGTGTGGATTTCGTCGCACGAGCGTAGCGAGTGCGGTAAACCACACGAGTGGAATCTCCTCTTTCGACCAATAGTCGCACACAATATTTTGTTCAACTACAGCAAGAAATATGCCATTTCGTGGCTCTGCTGAGCGTGGGCGAAATAATGGGTGACCTGATTGATTGACGAAACTATCAACACTTGCGTAAACGTTCCCCGTAATGGTAGTGGGCGAAATGGCATTTCGCCCACTCTCTACGTCTACAGTCAGAGAATTCATTATTTCGCCCACTCTCAGTAGAGCCACGAAATTACATATTTCTTGCGGGTGTTGAACAAAATTTGTTGAGCATTTTACCTGCTTGATGATACAGTAGTATAGCTTTGTCTGTGATATTTAAACTTTCAAAATATTTGGCGCATTCATGTTTATTTCTTTTATCGGCAACAGATGCTGTATTCCACAAAATATCAGTAAACCCATGTTCTTTACATAAACGAATTGCATTGCCTTAAAAAATATTACAAATTATTAACGAGTCTCTGGTATAGCAAGCAATGTGTATAAATAGAACTGTAGAATTCCAGGGGGAACATTGGAATGTAGTTGTTCTCGCAATTGCATTCCAATGTTCTTTGGAATTTGGCGTTCCCAGGAGCCCGAGCTCGTACCAGTCGGTTTGTGTATGCCGGCTTACAGATTCTAATACACAAATGGATTATTAATTGTGTTGAAGACGCTAATGACCTGAGTTGTCGACGTGTCTATAATCTACAATAATAATAATAGAACTGTAATCTGTATGTTAGTACTTTCATTTTCTGCGGGGTTTTGTAGATTGCTCAAGCCGTATGTCATCCAATGGCAATATGTGTAGCCAGAATATCAATATAAATAGATTCAACAAACTAGTGGTCACCAAACCGTTGAACAGTAGCTCGAATAAATTGATGATTGTTATATTATTCTCTATTTTATCGACAAATATTAGAGTTGGGGATCTTAGTCAATACGTAAAATAATAAAAATGCTTAGCTTACCAGATAAATTAAATTTCAAAAGTAGCTCCCATGTTTATAGAGTTTGACGACTACTGCAATATATATAAATTAAAATGTTAAAATAGGTAGTTGTGCATGTGCGCGTCTGCGCACCTATTCAAAACTGAATCTGTGTGTATAGATATGTTGGTTATGCGTCACGCTTGAGGCTTGAGCAGTCTATGAATGTATGGTCGAAGGTATGATTCCTAAACGGAAGAACGCGTTTCCAGAAATTTTGTTTGTCTGTTTGTATCAGCATCACTAAAAAACGGCTACACCGATTTTAAGAAAGTCGACATTAACGCAAGTGAATCGGAGGGCAAAAACTAGTATTTCATAAAAATATTAAACATACTGTAAGCATGTGCCTTGTTGTAAAAAGAAATAGCATTTTCTACATCATCATTGCTTTCATAATGACTTGCCACGTGATGGCAGGCAGCTTTATTTCCAGTAGTACGAGCCAAATTTGCCGCTTTGGAATCTTGTCGCAAATAGCACAATACGCGAACTTGCGAGAAAATGTCATCTGCCATTTCATAGATTTTCAGTGCTCCAGGCATATCACCTGTAGATTCAATATACTGTCCCCACCATTTTAATAACTCTCTGAAAATCACAAACAAAAGACAAACTGTGGTGTTCATTTGAGCTTTAAAACTGGTCAGATCAGATCATTTAAAGACTAGACTTCAAGGGTCCAGTTGCCAAAATACGCTCAATTTGACATAAATGTAAAATTTACTTCGCATTACACATTAAGGGTAAGTTCGGTTTTGAGCTCAGATCGATCTGAGTGATCTAAAGCGTTCGAATTTAACATTTATATGCTCTGAAAGATCTGTATCCTGCGTTCGGATTTAAAATCTGGAGGAGATCGAGCACACTCTATGAGCTCCGAGGAAAGCGAGCGAGCAAGCAGATTTAACCATCTTCAGAGCATTCATTTTAAAAATGAGCGGAAACACTTGTAAGAATGGATACATTTCGAAGTTTATTTATATGAGGTAATTTTTCAATAGGTAAAAATACACGAATAATATTTATTCCAAAGAATAGTAATAACCATTAAGTCTATATCGCACAGAATGATTAAATAAAATATTTATTATATCTATGGGTCGAAAAAATCAACAACCGGTAGTACTATTAATTTTAAAATAAAGGAATAAAACGAAAAAAATTGTGAAACATGATTTATTATTATAACAATGTTGAATTAAATCAAAATGAAGAGCAATAAAGAATATATTTCGGCTTTAGTAATAAGAATTTAAATTACTGGCGCCATTTTATTCTGACGTTTGGAAAAATCTGCTAGATTACGTTCGGAATTGTTTAAATGCCTCTATTTGCTCGCTTGTCACGTGCCCAAAAATCTGTTCGCTCGGCTCGATCAATCGAGTGCAAAACCAAACTTACCCTAAATAAGCTATTAGGAAAAAATAATGTCAATTTTTTTATAAACAAATATCACTTCAAGCACATTGTATATCTTGAAAACCAGACCATTGAAGTTTATCTTTCAAAGAATGAACGCTGATTATCTGAAAAAATTGGAACTATAATCCAAATAAATTTCCAAGTACAAACTAAATGTGGCTACACTCTATTAATCTAAAATCATCTCTCTACCACTTACTTATTGCCACTTTTCTTAATATAATCTTCAAGTTCTTTTGGCTTATCCAAAAGCATTTTTGGAACATTTTTTTGACAACCTGCATCTTCATATTTTTTTATCGCAGCTGTTACATCGCCCGCAGCTTCCAACTCTTTGGCCCATGCAAAAGCAGTTGACTTGGTGTTAATTCTGTCGTGTTTCTGTGCTATTTCCAAAGCTTCAGGGAACTTATTTCTAGCTCTGTAAAACTTATTAAGAAGATCGTAACGACCGCATTGCTTATAAAGTTGTTCAGCTTCGTCCTATAAAGTTCGAAAAGTACCTAGCTAGTCGTACATCATTTTAAACGTCTAAAATTATTATAGTCAAAGCAGTAAGTAATCTTTAATCTATAAATGTATATACGTACATTGTTTAAATTGTATTTTTGCCATATCCACTATAAAATAGCTGCTTTACATGCATGTAAAGTGACTTTTAACGGGCCGGTGTACAGGAACTTATTATCTTTCCCACACTACTGTGGGAAAGCAAACCATTTCCATAGTGATTTATGTTTATTCGCCCTGATCCGCCTGTCACTACCTACTGATAGCTACTCTCGGCCAACTATAGACGTGAAGTAGATGACGCAAATGAACTGTCAAATTTTTTTGAAAATACTGAAAATGCAGGGCCGGATCTATATAAGGGCTTTTTGGGCTGCAGCCCAGGGCCCCGTGGATATAAAGGGCCCCCAGCCCTCATTGAAGACAATGGACACCCTAGTAGAAATGAAATTTAGTTTCTGTCTAGTACAGTAGTACCTAACTGGCTATAGTTTGACTAGACTTAAGCCAGGCGCTGGCCAGTATAATATCGAGTCACTGTCTAGTAACTGGCCAGTTTAACTAGAAATCCAATGAAATGTGAAGGATATTAAAAAACTGTCGGTTTTAAATTGTAGATTTTAAGGTTATAAAAATTTTCATTTGCCCTTACCCGTAAAAAAAGAAAGATTTCTCTAAACAATGTACCTACACGTCTCTATTTATTTACACTGCTTAACAATATTTATAAACTTATAATTTTCGTTATTATAGGTTATTTACTGTATAAAATACATCAACACTACTAAACTTGATTTCTATTAGGTGTAATATTGTGAATTTAAGTTATTTAACAAAAGCTAAAATTTTAAAAATTCCTATCATAAGGTTGGCAACCTTGAGATCAATTAAACTGTGTGCAAACAGGCCCCCAAGTTGTATTAGCCCAGGGCCCCACAAACTCACGGTCCGCCCCTGTGAAAATGAAGTGAAAAGTAGCTATTTTATAGTACGTATGGCAAAAAATACCATATATATCTCGTGCGTAATGATATTATGACTCGTGTGACTGTTAAAACTCGCTGTGCTCATTTTAACATAATCACTTACTCGTCAGTAATATACGCCATTACGCATCTAGATATACAAGTGAGTAATCTGACAGCTTCAATTGTATTTACCAATAAGCCCAGTTGTACAGCCAGCATAGCCACAACAGCTTCACGTTCGAGCGTTGGATCTTGCAAAGCTAACCTCAAAGCTCTAGCCTCACGAGCTGCGCCCACGTGACCTAAACAAACTCGCGCAACATCGACTCGACAAGTCGATACACATACTCGTGCCAAACTGCGCCATGCTTCGCCACCATTTGGTAACAATCTTATCGCTTTAATCGCTGAATCCATATTTCCTGAAACATTACTTACTGTAAGTATAGCCGCACTTTTAAGATTCATATTGTGGCGGAGAAAAGGTGGAAGGAAGCAGGGCCGGTGCTAGGATATTCGGGCCCCGGGTAAGCGTTCTCAGCCCCGTGTCCTCCAAAAAAAAATTTTACTCAAAAATTGTTTTTTTTTTTGAAATAGAAAATTTTAATGCAAAAAATCAAATAACGCCTTTTTTGTTGGGAAAATGTTTTAATGTTCGCAGTTTTAAACACGGTAGTCACATATAATAGGTAAGCCCCGGGCCGGCGGGCCCCCTTTGGTGGCCCGGGCCCCGGGGTACATTTGCCGCGCTTACCCCCCCCCCCTAACGCCGGCCCTGGAAGGAAGAACACCTTACATCCATTAAATGTTGTAGCACCAGTGGTGGATAGCATAATCACGTATGAACTACCACTATTTCAAACTTTGGTAATTTTATTTTCCAATATTTTATCTACTGCATAATGCGTATGAACAAATTCGCGCATTATACACTCGTTATAAAAGAACGCACTCTTTTTATGATTATAAATTGAATGTTTTAGAAATTCACTGATTGCAATGTGGGAAGTATAGGTTTTTATAATACTTACCTAAGCTCAAATTGTAACTGAAATCTAGTAGAGCCTTCTTTGTATCTTTATCATGCTTTTTTAAACCACTAAAATCTGTCATCAGATAGCGCACAATATTACCATTCTCTAGTGTTGCCACATATGGACAAAACAGTGCTACCAATTGAATATCTGGTTGGAATGACTGAATCTCTTTTATTACAATATCATGCTCTGACGAAATGAACATTGTCAAAATAATATGATGCGCTCTGATCAATGGACTGCATTTCTTTTCTGAAAAATGCAAGTTTATTATGTTTATACATTTGGAATGTGTTTCCTAAATAATATTCGTCTTTTGACCAGCTTTCGACATAATCTGTGTGTTTGTTGGCAAGTTCTAGAACGGTTCTAGAACTCTGCGGACTATTCTGATTGAACTGTTAGAACCAAATCAGTTACAGTTGTTGCCAACAAACGAGGTGTTTGTTGGCAAGTTCTGAACTGCTGAAGTGTGCGTTGGCCATACAGAACTCCTCGGATACAACTGCGTGTTTGTTGGTCAAATTCTCCGACTCTTCGGCGAGATCTCGATTAATCTCGACAATATCGAGATTTCGCCTACTTTTAAAAAGAACGCATGATTTTTTATCAAAAATGCTTAAAATTAATGAAAACTACTTACGGTATTGCTGTTATATTTTGAAAATAAAACAAAACATTAATTGAATCTTGAAACAAAAAAATCCACGTTTATATTTAAGAAAAGTAATAAATAATAATCTGTACAGTGCACTAGCAGCACTACGCAACAAATCAGCACACGCGCACACATTGACACGTCACACAGCACACTATATTATGTCAATTAATTATTTTGGAAATAACTTCTTAGGAAGCATACGGTACTTAGGGTGTTGTCGGCCAAGCGGCACCTAATATCCACTGCTAAGAAAGCCCTCTCCGCCTCCACATTGGTTGGTACTATGGTAAGTAGGCTGTTGTACGCGAATTTCAGGTAACACTTCCGTGCAACGATCAACACGGATGATTCGCGCGCGCACGTTCTTGAAATCTCGTTCGAGATCTCGACCATATCGGGTCGAGATTTCGAACGAGATTTCAAAAACGAGAGTGCCTGCCCACGAGATTGAGTCTGGAAAAATAGCTTGATATCTCGCGAGATCGAGATTGCATTCCCTAGTCTGAAGGGTCTGAGAATTTGACTAACACGCAGCGGTGTCCGAAGAGTTCTGATTGCCGACTTATGCTTTAGCAGTTCAGAACTTACCAACAACCATACCTACGGATTTATTACTGAAATGAGTCCCGAGTGTGCATTGTGTTGTTAAAATATACATTTACTTCTTTTCTAGACTTAGAACTGCTAGAACGAAGTTCAAACAGTCCGAGAATTTTACAAATGCAGTTCTAACAGTTCGAGGAGTCGCGTATTGCCAACAAACACATGGAACCAGTTCGGAACTTACCAACAAACACACCTAATAACGACTGAATAATAAAACACGCATACCAACATCTTCACTTTGAATATTTGTTTCATACGAATAACTGTAATCGGTATTGCCTTCTCCATTTCCAATATCTCGTTCTAATTTCCTAGCACTGCAAACTAATAGCCTTGGATCTTCAGAATCCCAATAAAAGGATATTGGCACCCTATTAGCACTGATTTTTGCATTCTGAATCTTATTTGCTGCCACGCTTTCATTTATATCATCTTTATTTATAGAATTTACAGCGTTTTCACTGAAATCGTATTCTTGAAGTGAATCATTTTCAATATCCCAAATGTACAGTTTTTGAACTGGTATCAGACTAGCAGAAGCTATAGTGAAAGCTATTTTTGTGCCGGTACAATTGCTTTTAGCTAAAATAACTTCACCAAAGTCATCACATGTATCATAGAGGTTTTTGGGAGACGAAATTAGTTTTGGCTCGCCTTTACTTAAATCATACACTTTGATATAACCGTTCATCGTGAAAATAGTCAGATAATGATTGTTTAAATCGACACCGATTTGTTCACCCTCAATAGAGGTTGTACTCGTAGTATTAGTCGGTATTCCATTTAGAGAACGGAACTGTACACCAGCGGGTGTTAAAACAAGTATTATTTTATCGTATATTAAAATTTTTTCATTGTCACACTGGAACGAATACAACAATTTTATAAAAATGTTTTTCGATTTCGATTTGTTCGTCGATGTCAAATTTTCATTTTCTTCATAATTTTCCTCATTCCAAGTTACTTCATAAATAACAATCATTTTACCATTCGAAATAGCGACGTAATTTTTATTCAAAGTAATGCTAGATATCTGTATATCAGTTTTCAGTACCACATTGGATTTTTCAGTTGTCAAAACTATTTCCGAAGCACTTATTTGAGTGGCCCACAAATGTTCCGAATAAAATGTTGACAGAGACTGTTCTTTGAGAATGCAAACCTTCGTTATACAATTCAAAGCAATTAATGGTACAATCATATTTATACTTCCCCAGAAAATCTGTTTCACAGCCCCAGTAATACTATTAACGTTTTTTAAAATCCATGCGTCTTCAGGATTTTCGAAAGACTTTGCTGAATTATTCCTTGACCAGAAATATAACTGACCGAAATTTGTAGCAGCACAAAGAACATTGTTCAGTTTGCAAAATGAAATGCATGTGAAAATAGGAGGAGAATGGCCAGCGGGACGTCTCTCTTCATCAGAAATCTTATCCAATTTAACTGGCAAAATATAATTATCACTATTCTCAATATCCCATACTCTCACGGTTAAATCGCCTGGAAAAAATTTACAGTGTATCTTATTTTTTTCCTATTTGTTTGTTCCATTTCTTATTTTATAATATGCTGACTTTTTGGACCCTGGATATAGTGGTTTATGATAAGAAGTTTCCATGGCAAAATTGGGATGTGCAGTAAGAGAAAATGTAAAGTAACTTGGGGACACGCACACGACCTCTCGACTTTAAATTGTGTATTCACTAATCTGGTTACACTATGAGAGATTTGTTGCTCTTGATTATATCGCTGCCAAACCAAAATAGAACCGAGCGAAGTCGGAATAGAAAGGTAGTAGTATTGTAGTGACGATGTTATGCCACGTAACTGTGGTGCTCAAACAAATAAATATCTATCTATCTATCTAGATAAAATAGTACTTACCAGTTAAAACCGCCAATAGACCAGGTCCAGCCCAAACAATTCCTTGATGATTAGCTCCAAAAAATGCTTGCGATTTTCCTGTTAACTTAACTTTGACGAGTTCTGACAGCTGACCATTATTATTCACGGAAAAATGGCCAACAGTTAATCCATCCATCATTATAATTAACGAATCTTTGGTTTCATGGTACAATATATTCATTATTGGTTGTCCTTCTGTGTTTAATACTTCGACACAATTTCCAGCTTGATTAACATAATAAACAATACCTAAAACATTGAATGTATAGATGATATCCAAAGTGTGCAGCAATGGTTGTTATAATTTAAAAAGCAAAATCGCTTCTATCGAATTTTCAAAAATTAAAAAATATTGAAAACTATCGTCAGTTTTCAAAAACTATCGACAACGTTCGATTGTCAAAAGCATCAATTATCGACAGCACTAGCAATACTCGATAGTTCTCCATTTCTAGTGTATGGGTTACCGAGAGTTTATTTTTTGCAGCAATGAAAAGTAACATCGTTAATCACATACATCGAGGTACTTTACTATCAGACGAGTGTCGCGAACGCTGAGTCGAATAAAATTCGTTCATCAACAAAAAATTTACAAGTTCAAGTTAATTTAGATTTAAAATTGAGATAACCTAATTTCGTTTGATTCGGTGTTCACGATGCTCGCGTGGTAGCAACTAGCAAGACACCTTGAGGCATGTAATCGGCAGAACTGTTTCATTTCATTGCGGTGAAAAATCGAGAGCTAGATCATTCAATGAAACTAAATCGTCATTACTATTATTTTATCGTGAATTCGATAAAAGCGGTTTTGTATTTTGATCACAGAATTTTACCCGATTGCGTCGCAACATAAAAACAATGATTATCGCTAGTATTTGTGTGAACATTAATTTTACTGGCGGCAGTTTTAGGCCTCCAATTGCTAAACAAATCCAAAGCTTGTTCATCTCCATTAACGGCGGCCCGAGCTAAATTTTCTATTTCCTTTTGCACCGTTTTTCCATGCACACTAAGCCTGAATGTTACATGAGTAACAGTTTCGCGTAAGTCGTGGTGAAACGCAGTTAAAAGTTGATTGCGACTGTCCACTTTCCAGCCAACTAGCGATCCAGCCTTTAAATGTCAATCAAAACTTGTAAGCATGGGTGCAAAATGTCTCAAATATTATACCGTAGAAAACATATGTTCGGTTGCAGAAAGCATAATTGTCAGAAAAACTGATTTGACAATGACCTTAGATTGTGACCACACAAATTTCTTCATAAGAAAAGCATAGTAGAATTTTAAATCGATCCTGCTCGAAAAATAATTGATTGATTGAAATGATATTTTTTCTCAACTGTGTATACATCTATTTCACATACCTAGTTTTTTGTACAATTTCTACATCGAAATAACATTTTTCTACGCATTTTGATCAAAATTTAACTTCAAAAGCGATATTTTTCTATGTAGATCAGTCATTATTTTGTTTTTATGTGAGTACAATCTAATGTTCTACATAACAGACAGTTTCACAATGACATTAGACTGTCCCTGCATGTATAAAAACTGTAAATATATGTAAAAAAACCGTAAATATATACAATGCTTTCTGCAACCCAACAGTAGTAAATTATAAAAAATTTATTAAACAGATTATAGTTTAGATAATTATGATCTCAGTTGTCGTGCGTCTACAATCTCTCTGACTATGGGTTTATGTTGTTTTTAAAAATTAACTTACAGCATCAGCTGTCACAAAACGTCCTCCTTTCTCACTGAAAGCCATAGTATTAACCGGGGAATTATGTGGAGCTGAAATTACTTGAAATTCTTTAGAACTTCCATCCCATGCTTTTAAGCTTCCATCTTCCCAACTGACTACCAATAACGGTTTTTCTGGATGCCATACTAGGTTCGATACTTGAGCCACAGAATGACAAGGAACTGTAACGTCCCGTAGAGATTCTCCCTGTATTAAAATGGATATTAAATATTTTAAATAAATATTAAATATTTTCTACTAAAAACTGAATAAAAAAAACATTTCAACGTACAAGCTCGTCAAAAAGATTCACGAAGCCTCCTTTATCCTGTGTATAGCTGGCAACTGCCAGAAGTGGACTCGTCGAATGCCATTCAGCAGTTGTCGTTACGGTTCCCGTATCGGGGAACTGTGCTGTCGTATCAACATATAACGACATTTTCTTTTTTACGTTGACACTTGCATATTCCCAAGTTTACTGCAATATTATATAAAAGTTGTTTTACAACAAATATATTCATACGTGTGACACCATCCAATGTGTACCATTTAATCTTATAATCTATTTAAATTACGCTTAATGATTGCTTAAGAATTATATTATCAATACTCTGTAAATTGGCGACGATTAAGTTGTTGTTTTTTACTTTTAAGTGTAGCTTAAAACGAGCTGAACACACAAATGTCAATGCGACAAGGGAATCGAACCCAGTACTTAGACATTAAAAGCTACAAATCCTGCCATTACTTTTAGAATAATCGGCCAAGTAAAATAATTTGAAATTCTTACAAAATCTTTGCACTTTTCATTCAATTATGTAAATTACAAGTTTAGAAAACAAAATTAAATTATTTTTAAGTATTTTGAAGGCATTTTGCATGTATTTTGACAGTGGTATGCGGCTATCTTCATTCAAAACAATGTAACTACGGAGAACCTTGACTACGGAGTACGGGGCCATGTTGATTGTTGATCTATGTTCATTCAAAACAATATACAGAGTGAATCACAATTCTCAAACAGAATTATTATGTCAAGCAGAATACTTGAGTGAACAAAGGAATAAAATTTGCTAAGACCACGGAAGTGAAACTCTCTCACTTATTCACCGGTATACTTTCGCGCCCTGTCTCGTTCACATATCTACAGTAATAAAAAAACAAAAACTGGTCAAGTGCGAGTCGGACTTGCGTGGAGAGGGTTCCGTACTATTAAGACTTAAGACTTTCGTTTAGGTTTTCCTATAAACTCTCAGTGAGGCCCTATATTTAGGCTCAGTAGTTTCGGAGATAAGGGGGGAAGAATGCTCGATATTCGTATATTTTTTTAATATCTTTTAAACTATGCATTTTAAAATTATAAAAAAAAATATTTGTATTTTTCATAACCCTTTCATTTGATATGTCATATGTAACATGCCGCACTTAAAATTTTTTTTTTTAATTTTCTAATTTGCCCCTCAAAATTAAGACAGGATTTTCGTTTGAATTTTCCTGTAAACTATGAGTGAGGCCCTATATTCCTTATTTTTTCAAAATTTTAGGCTCTAGTTTCGGAGATAGGGGGGGGGGGAGATCGGACGGACGGGCAGACATACATACAGACACGAGAGTGATCCTATAAGGGTTCCGTTTTTTCATTTTGAGGTACGGAATCCTAACAATGCAAACTTTTAAGTAAGCGCCATTTAGGACAATTTATTGGAACAGAGGAAACGCCTTTTCATTTATTTTTTACCGCCATCTACATATATTACTAACGCGGTTGTATTCTTTTCTCCTTACCCCCGCCAATTACTTTCGTAACAGTTTTTCCATATCCGATCGGAATCACTTATACGCCTAAAGAAGTTTCACTTCAAAAACTTATTTTCCACCGGCCATTAGTAGTAAATACAATTATTTAATAATCCTAATGACTTTTTAAAGTTTACCATTCTACATTATCCTCACAAAGAAACAATATTTTTTCATATTATTATTTTTTTCGTCCATCATATTATAAATAATATTATCAAATCATTGTTTTAGTCAAGAAATCAGAAATAATGCTTCAAAAACGAAAATACTTTTTGATTATATTTTGAGTTTTTTTTCTAAGGGACGAAAGACAGCGTTTCCTTCTTTCGAAATCCCACTGGCTAGGAAATATTTATTCACGTCCCTGCACTAGCATAATATGTTAGCTATTATTAAAAGCATATTTTTTCACTGTAAAAAAATTTAAAATATAATCAAAAAGTATTTTCGTTTTTGAACGGTTTTTTGAAGCATCATTTCTGACTTTTTGACTAAAATATAATGATTTGATATTATTAATCTAATACAAAATATCGATTATTTTATAATGATTACATTTTTTTAATTAATCATGCAATTTATATTTTATAAAAAAACCTTCTTTAAATCATAACTTTAATCAAACCACGTTTCATTAAAAGTTTGGTGGTATTCTGTAAAACAATACAAACATTCTGTTAACCTTCGCCCTGGACTCTGTCGTGACCATCTACTTGGTTACCACTTAACACTAATAATGTAGTATGTTAACACGAAATTTGCAAGTGGGTTGTTACGTGTACTGTTTCAAAACTTACAAACGTTTGTTTTTCCGTATTCTGTAAACAATATTTTGTTGTCTTCATATTTTTAAGTTAGGATTTTTTTAGGGAACGGAATTTCGTAAACCTACTCACCAACATGTCACACAAACCCCATTTTGGTTAACCAAAGTGGGAAGGGGCGATTTCTGCATTTATGAACTTTTAAACCATTTCCAGTTCCAACATACTGACACATATAAGTTCAAAGAATGTCCTTGCCAAATTTCGTTAAAATTGGTCCACGCATTTGCTCGTAATCGCCAAACAAGAGACGGGCAGACATAAACGACAAACGATTATCATAGTGTTGTGACTTTTTACGACACCATTAACTATGCATTTAGGGTTGCTACAATAATATATTTTCAGAAACCCCGAACATTTAGCTTGCAGCCCCGGAGTATGTCACCACCGGATAATTTTTTTGATGTGAAACATCTAATGGCGTGCTTGGAGCCTTGGATGGGAGTGAAAACGTTTTGAATTTTGATGGCACGTCGCCTCGTGCCATTCAGCCAGCCTCGCGTCTCGTCAGCTCTTTTCGACGCGCTTCCCACTCTACTACACTACACACTCGCTACTTTACGTGTGGTAGTGTGTCGGCACTATACTCGTGAATATCTGTGTATTGGAACGAATTTAAACAAGCGGAGCGTCGTTCCGAGCTGTTTTAACTTTCAATATCTTCGCAGTGGGAGAATTTCTCGGGGGGAGGGATAAATAATAAATTCTTATCTCTGGAACTACTGAAGCGATTCTAAAAAATTTTTCACTAATAGAAAGCTACACTATCCCTGAGTGATATAGGCTATATTTTAGTTTGATAAATTTCTTGCGGGGGGGGGGGGGTAATTCCTGTGCGATAGTAACAGAACGTAACCGCTGCTTCAAGCTATGAAATTGTTTCACATTTGTCAGACGTCCAACGACGGCTCACATTTTTTTGTGGTGAAACTTCTTTAGCGACACAAAAAATCAAACATGCTTATGCAAACCGATCGAGATAGCTATGTGGAGAAACACTCAACACATTAGTCTACCGTGTGTAAGATTGCAAGTTCGCACCATCTTGGAGTAATATGAAAAATTAAATTTATTGTTTTTTTCTTTATTTATTATTAAAAATAATAAATTGAAAGTCGAAAAATTATAATATAATATTTCATTTATTTATTTAAATTCGCATCGTTGACGAAGCCCAAAGAAGTTACACTTCAACTGTGCGCTTATGTGGGTGAGACACACACTTGCCTTTTTTATTTATTTTTTTTATAATGGTAAGTGATAATATTTATTTCATCAAATTAATTTTCATAATATGTAGCTGATATATCGGCCATATATAATCGACATTGTACTACTGTTGCGTTGTGCATATTTCGAATCCATAATCTATATCTACCTACTTGGTTTAACATCTACGCAGGTATAATTGCAGCTTAGACCTTATAATTCAGGTCAGTAACGAAGCGGCCTGTTTGTTTCCGCCGCCCATGGGAACGATTAGCCAACGCAGAAAATAACTCCATGATCTCATAGCTATATAGCAGTTTATACAATATCATAATATGGATGGCCAAATCGCACCAACCTCATCACGGCTATGACATCATCATTAAACTTATAATCTCGCTCACTAGTTGCTAAACAATATTCTTGTAGTAATTATTAATTTATTTTGTCATGGCCTCGAGCTGGGGCGATGATTGTTTACTGAGGAATGTTGATAAGAATGATTATTGATATCACTTAATTACGAATTTATTCACAAATTAAAATTATAGACGCAGCGCGTTTATTGAAACGGGAAGCATGATGCTACACACTTATATAATATCCAAGAACAAAATGTGAAAAAATGCGCCAAGTTGAAGTTCTCTTCTACCAGTTTGTTCGGTCACCAAAAGAATAGAAATTTAACCGTACTTTATAATTTCATTCCAATTTTGAAATAAGTAAAAGTCTGAATACTAGTAAATTTATTTCAGAATGGAACTTGTAACCGTTTTATATTTTCATTCTTTTGTTGACCGAATGGTAGAAAAGAAATTGGTTCATTTTTTTCACATTTTTGTTTTTGGTAGAATATCAATACTTTTTGCAAAATTAACTAATTTGCCATAAGCAAATTCACAGAAATTCTCTAGTTTAGGGGTTGAGCGTGATATAAAGTTAAGGTTTTTTGATTTTTTCCTTTATTTGTAGTATACCTACCCAAAATGTCAAGTTTTTTAATGCATAGGAATTACCTAATAGGTTTTGACTGGTCAGTCACAAAATTTGCGATTGTCTGGGGCCTATATCTAAGTGACGCTCTAAGATAAAAGCTTGAATTTTTTACAGGGCCTTTATGAAAGGAACTTGAACAACATATACGATTTTCATGTTACTCCCTTAATGTGAAACGAAATTACGATGATGGTAAATAGGCCTTAAGTTAGTTCGTTTAAATAGACACACGTCGCGGCGTGCGCTAATGTTGCTTTGCTGCGAGAGCTTGGCATGGCGCACTGCCGTGCTTCTAATTATCAGGGTTGCGTCAATGCACTGTGGAAGTGGTGCAGACTGCAGGTGCATGTTACTAGAATGGAAAACGTAGCGGCGGCAATAAACTAGCTGTTTAAATTATTTATTCACCGATTAATAATTAAAATTCTTGTGGCTTCTTGCTTTAAACAGCTGCCTGTTTTTAGCGAAATTTAAACCACAATGATATGATAATAACAAATACTTAAATTAAAAGTTTAAAGTTTAAACCATGTTTAAACTTGATATTGTAATTTAAAAATTAATTTTTTGAAAGTGAAAACTCCAGCCAAGTATCTACGATAAATTGTAGTTATCGATACTGTTTCAAATAATTATACTAATAAGAGAGCACCTATATAAAGCGAATTTTCTATTATAAAATCTTCCAAACTCAAAAAACTAGGGTGCGGTTTCATGAAACCACGGTGCAAGTGAAACTTTATTGCCATAACATGATAACCCTATAAACGCTTTTAACCCGAAATCATGTAATTTTGTTTGCGTAATTTTAGTAATGTAATTTGAACCCTGATTAGTATGGAGACGAACGTAAGAATCCATATTCTATCGTTGGTGGTCAGTGGGTATTTGATGTGCTGCTCGTCTGGTCTATCGCTTCGATGGGACGTGACGTGACGCTCGACATGCGTAACCGAATGGAAAAAACGAGGCTAATAAAGTATCACTTAAAAAAATTGTAGGGTAAATTCAGAAAAAAGGTAGATACAAAATGCCAGTGACAAACACGTGATAGTAATTTTAATTCCTACTTATTTCCTGTTTACGTCATTATTAATGCGTCAGTGAGGTTGCAGTACCATTGACATAGACTTAGAATAGACAACAACGGGCCAAAAAATGTTACTCACCAAAAGGTGATAACTGATTAACTGATAGGTAATTTCCAGACTCGGAATCAGTGATTAGCAGTCACTACCACTGTATTTTATTTCGCTCACACAATAGCAGACATAGAGGGCAGTATATCCTAGTGGTTAGCATGCTTGGTGCCGCAACCTCTAGACTGGACTGCCGTGGGTTCGAATCCCACCTGCGCTTATGGATGTTTTGTGATGTTATTTAGTTTTAAGTTAGTTGTTATTTAGTGTAGTTGAAAGACGCTAATGACCTTAGATGTCGACGCGTCTATAATCTACAATAAATAAAATAAATACCAGACATTTTTAGCACAGTGTTTAGAGAGGGAACGGGCAGTCTATTCTTTATGTCAATGTTTACATTTTAATTTTTGTATAAATAATTAGACTTGGTAATTGATTAGTTTTCTTTTTGTGGTTTTATTCTAGTAGATTCCTATGATTTTTATTCAGCTATAAAAAAATGAAAAAACACACTACAGAACTTCAGAAGTGAAACTTACTTACGCTAAATCTACATCTTTAGAATGTAACTAATTGACACTTACGGAGTAATATAATAATATGATTTGTTACACCGTTGGCGTTAAATATTTAACGCTGTAATGCAAACGTTAAACAACCCAAATTCGCATAAGAAGTTACACTTGAATTTATATCAATCTTTCATAACTGAATTTACTTTTGCATGATATTCATGAATCATGATATTTTATACAAGACTCGGTTGCACAAAGCGTTGTCAAAAAATTGATTTGACAATGATCTTAGATTGTAATAATATAATTGCAGTTTTTTGAACATACCGGAGCAGTCTTATGTCGTTGTGAAACTCCCTGTCATATGTAGAAAATTAGATTGTTGTCACGCAAAATCTAAATAGAAAAAGATAGCTTTTCAAGCTGAATTTTGATCAAAATGCGTTGAAAAATGTTATTTCGAAGTGGAAATTGTACAAAAAACTATGTTAAATACATGTATATACACATGGTTTTAAATAAATACAGTTTCAATCGATCAATTATTTTTTGAGCAGGATCGGTTTAAATTGCTTTTTTTATAGAGAAAATGTATGTGTGGTCACAATCTAAGGTCATTGTTAAGTCACATTTTTGACAACGCTTTGTGCAAACGAGCATAAATGGGATAAGTATTATATATTCTATTTCTAACTATAATTTGGGCAGTATCAGATTGTAATTTATAATAGCGTTTACCTAATTTCAAAACAAATTATTGAGGATATCTACGTATATACATTTAGAAATAATAAATTATAGTTTGTAGATTTTTTCATTGAACTTTATGAATACTTTCACTTCTCACAGCCTCAACTCTCAATAGACCAGCTATTTGCGCCCTACTATAGACTTATAGCTCTATGAGTCATTCATACGTGAATATATTATGTGATTGTATGTTAATTCGTATGAATTTTGTATGACTACGATTTTTATTATTATCTTGTTATTCACAAACTACACAAAAGAAATGGTTGATTTTTATGACGAATTCGGTGTCTTATTTTCTTAGGGGTAAATTTAAGGGTAGGGATAAATCTATTTCTCATAACATGCTGTGCCACAGTCTGCCGTCGTAATAAACTCAGCTAATTGTCTGTACTAGACAGTGTATTTTGTGTAAAAAATAAATATGTCATACTTATATTATGTATTCCTGATCATTGCATGCGGGCTGCACAGTGCAGCAGACATGAGTTAATTCGTTTCTTCATTAGCGGCGATGAAGCGCTTCAAAGTTTTTTAAGCAACGCTGCCGTAATATACAAAAGGAATCTAAACAAACAAATAAAAAAATGGGTGTGTGCTTATGACCACACAACAGAAGTGAAAACTTCAGATTTTCTAATTTTTGGTGACATCTATTATAGCGCATTTATGAACAAAAAATAATTTATTACTAAAATACTAAAATTGTATTTTTAATTAATTCCACCTTGGGTTATAATTATTGTCAAAGAAAGAATATAACAAAAATTAAAAAGTATATAAATAAATATCATGTAGAATTTAGAAAAAAAATAAGCCAAAAATTCTACGGTGCCATCAGGTTTCGAACCAAGGTTCCTATATGCATACAACGCAAAGACGCTGCTAACTTAGCTATCGATGCAACTGTGTAGCTTGCCGTTTTTATGATATAAGTATGTCAGCCGGGCACAGTTGAAAGAGAGTGACCAGTCAGTACCCAGACGTGTATTAACAGCATACTGCTAATACGTGTTCGTGTTTGAGCCGAGTAGCCCCGATTCAGCGATTTTTACCGTCGGGTTGCGAACGCGAACGGTTCACTTTATTTCACTACCCAGGCAAAGAGCGCCTAACGCGCTTAAGGAAGTTTTCACTTCAAAAAAATTCGATTTTGTTAAAATTCCCAGCGGAAGAGTTAACGAAATCAGCAATAAAATTAATTACTTGTTTTGGAAAATTCAGAATTAGATTTTCTAAAAATTTGATGAAAAAATAATTGGCCCGTTCAAGTATTACGTAACGCAGTTTTTGAAGATTTTTGACCCTCCCTCCCCCCAATAACACGTCGTAACGTTTCGCTTTACCCCCCCCCCCAACGTTACGTAACACCCAAGTGACCATTTTCACCTAAAAATGTCAATTATGTCGCGCAAAATCACTAAAATACCGTTACGTAACGCGCTGCTTAATCCCCCTCCCCCTATTGTAACTCACCGTAACGTTTTACAAGACCCCCCTCCCCCCAAACTGCGTTACGTAATACTTAAACGGTCCCACACCCAAAGTATGTACAAATTTAGGTACTATCAAAAGTTTTGTGTTGACGGCTCACCCTAAATTAATGCAGGTCCATCTAGAGGGTCAACAATAATTTTCTAAAGTTGCACCTAAAACGAGTATAAAGTTAGTGAAGTTTTTAAGTCCTTGCAAATCAAATTTAAAGTTTTAAAAAATAAATCGTGTCAAAATTAAGTTATAAATAATATCACTAAAATTGGAGAACTGTTGACCTTAAGGCTATTCGTTTATCCAAAGATAAGCACTAAGCAATAAGATCTCCCTCCAAAAAAGCGGACAGTTAATGGAGTGATGACCACATTCATATAATAATTTAGATATTGCGTATATAACAGGGCTGGTCAAATGTGACGAATTTAATATATTATAATCAAAGTTTTTAACATTTTATAAACTTTTAATATTCCACTAACCACTTGCACCAATGTCGATTATTTAATACGGATTTCATCTTTTATTTTAACACGCGTTTTACATAGCCTTAGTATTGCTTTCATTCGATTCAGCATCCAAAAAACATAGATAACGACACCCCACTTGACAAAATGAAGCGGTTTGGGTTCTTCCCCCTCCCCCAAAAGACTTCACCACAATGAATTTTTATGGACTCATCGGATTCTTGATTCTTATGCCAAAGAGGACTTTATAACCAAAATTTCATGAGGGGAGGAATTTTTTCACTATTAAGGTGATTTTTTGCTTTATTTTACGTGTACTATTACGAGACGAATGGAGTGAGGGGTTTGTTCAGCCCTGTTATGCAAGCACCTATATTATTATGTACATCTATATATGAGCACACATATATAACAACATACATTTCTATGTGTGTATTATTTTGTTCAAGGTTCGACCACTGTGCAGGCCTCTCTACCCTTGATCTGGACATTTTCAGTTAGTTTTCGAAACGCGGTGTGTGAATCCGAAAGACAGTGAAATTAACGCAGCTATTTTGATTTTAATTGTGTTCTATTTTTAAATTAGTGTGACCTATTTTTGTGTGTAAACACAGGTGAGCTTATTTTTACATGAAAACAAAAAATAACAGTTCCGGAAACATAAGCGTTAGTTAAGATAACAGTAATATATTTGATGCTATTTTATATTTTTCTATTGTATATTACTTATTTATCCTGTTGAATCATATAAAATTATTGTATTTTAGTTTCTTTTTTATAAAATCGTACCTACTAGCTCTGATTGCTGTAAATTTTTTTTTTTAATAATTTGTATGCATCAGGTGCATTTCCGTTGTAGAAAAAAGTTATTGTTTACTTTTATAGTTCGAAATAAAAACAGTAGAAGAAAATGCGTGGACGTGTATAAAATTATAAAAATGTGTTTTATGGCTACATTACTTAATCATTTTGTTTTAAAGCAAATATTTAAATATCATTAATTCATAAATCAACAGATCAGCCCAAAAATTATCAGTATTTGTATTTTATGGGAGTGGCTTTTTCCTATTTTTCAATGCATTATCATATAGTGAAAAGATACACTTTTACAGTGTGTACAAAAACCTTTTAACAAAAGCAAACATGAAATATATCAGTAGAAATTGAAAACCTCTTTTTTAACACACAAAATGTTGCGTAAAAATAAAATAGGCCTTATAATTTTAGAAGTAGGTACATAGGTGGCAGAGCCCAAATATACTTTAACTTGATGCCTGTATGAGATTGTCGACTACTCACGTTTTTCAATCTCACAGAATGCCTCATATCGATTGCCTGCGGGCAGTACAATGAAATAGAGAAAAAAATTCTGAGCAGAAAAGTCCTTAAACATTTTTTTATCTGATGTACAGTTAATATAATTATCACAAAAGAATATTAATAAACCACGCCTATTCACCCACTTATTAGTGATGATTACACATCGGATCAAAAGATGTCTAAAGAATTTTCTGCCCCGAATTTTTTTCTCTATTTCATTGCACTGTCTGTAGGCGTTCGATCTGAGACATCCAATAATATACTAGCTTTTTACTCACGCTCGCTCGCGCCTTAGTTCGCGTTAATGTCGGTTTTAACAGAAACTTTATCTTAAGCTAAAGGGACTAAAATTATCTTATACCTACTGTACTTTTAGTTCGTGTGCTTTGTCGTCGGTTTCATCGAAAACCGACTGGCGTAGAATGACCCCGGTGGCGAACAATATTTTTGGTCCCTTACTCCAAAAATCCAAAAATGTACCAACATTTTTGGTCCCTTATTATATGTGTTGCCGGACTTTTACTTCGACATATTATAACATATTTTTTGAGATAATGAAAGTAAATTAAAAGAAAAAATTATTTGTATGGTGTGAAAATTATTTGTTGAAATAATGAGACCCGTCTGGCCCCCATTAAGGTTGGCCTCGGCGGCTGGAGCCACCCAGTCGCCTGATCCAGTCCATCTCTGTCGAAAACGGTCCAACTGTTCTTATGTGGTGCTAATATAACCATATCTTCATTCTTTATTTATTTTTATTTATTGTAAGTTATAGACGCGTCGACAACTTAGGTCATTAGCGTCTTCTTTAGGTTGTAGAAACAACAATATAGAATGTGTCAAGTTAATAATATAATTAATAATATTTATGTAAACAAGTTGACCCCAGAATTCTGAACATGCCTCGTCTAGGTATCCTCAGCGCCGTCCTTAGCCATCCGGGCGCCTCCCCCAGATATATTCTTCAGCGCCCTTTATTTCTTATTATTTACTAGCATTTTGCCCGCGAACCTTGGGGCTCTGGCGTCCGGGTTGCCCCCGATTCCTAAAACCGGCACTGAGTATCTTACAAACTAGCCGAAAACCCATGAAAATGAAATCCCAGGCAAAGATTACCTTATTATTTTATAATACCTACTTACATGTTATTAATATTGATCATGACATTATTTATTTAAAAAATTTTATTGGATAAGCAGCCAATTATATAATTGATATCAGACATATCGGAAAAAATCATTTTACCAACCATAGTCACAGTCAGGAATCTAACCTGAACCTTTTCACTTTCGCGGCGGAATGAGCGTACAGTACTCAACCGTCACATTATTACGAAACTAACATTCTCCTTATATTATGCTTTGGAATCAATTGATTTCCACTACACGCGAGTGTTATTTTATAACTAGGTTGTACATGTGAATCATCGTACTAGCGAGAGCTAATCATGATTAGCTCTCGCTAGTACCAAATAGTTTGTTAATTATAACGTATGTATTTTATTATAGATGTAGAATAGCACGCGTTATTTTTTTTTTAATAAATTTAATTAAGATAATATAACTCTGTTAACCCTGCACACCCATGGAAAATAAGACATCCTGTACATTCCAATATTTATTTATTTTATTTGTTTATTTGTGTACTGTCGATCAACAGACTGTGTTATTTTATTCATATGTTAACAAATTTGAATAAAAAAATAGATGCATTTACGTAATTATATAAGAATAATACAAAATGCAATAAAACGTACATAATTTCATTCTCTTTTATTGTCTAATTAGCACAAAAACATATTAGGTAATGAATGACTCTAACGAGTAACGAACCCTCTGTCTATAATTTTCTTTGCTTGTAGATTTTTTAACTTCCCGCTAAGAAAATTGTAAATTTTCAATAATTCGAGAAGTTATTGGTTTCAGTCCGATTTTCGAAAATCGAGTTTTCAACAGATCTCGACGTGTTGAGGTCCTAGGAAGCTATTCTGACTATTTCCAAGTTGATGTCTATATGTCTGCATGTATTGCATATCGAACATTTTCTCAGACGCTAATGATATCTGTTGTCGAGCGTCTATAATCCACAATTCAATTCAAATTGAGTATGTTCTTCAAATATAGTAATGCAACCTGAAGAACTAACAATTTACTATTGTGAAATATTTTTAAAAGAGAGTAGTATGTGCAATTTATTAATAACACTTGAAAAAATCCTACAAGTACCTACAAGTTTACTTGTTTGATTTTTTCAAGTGTTAATATTATTAATAAATTGATATTAATCATGTTTTACCAAGTGCCGTGTGACAAATCTGTGAAAAAAAGAGAGTGTGTGCATTTAGTCATTATTTATGGAAAATAGCAAAACTATAAGACAGCGGGAAGTTTCAGGGATAGTATGCAGGGCTAACCGTTTTTCAAATTTTTTTTTGTATTTTATATGGCACATAAAATTATATAATGGCAAAACGCGTTTCCAGATTTTTGTCCATCTGTTTGTACCAGCATCCTTTAAACTAATTAAACCTTGAACTGCAATTAAACTTAATATGCTCATGATATACCTATCCAAACTGAAATTACGGACTAATTTTGATCCGGCTACGATCAGGCTAAGATAAATTTCTGTCAAAAACCGACATTAACGCAATCGAAGCCACGCAAAAATTATCCCTGTCTTTTAGCAGCCTGGTAGCCACTGACTGAATAAAAATAGTACAGTACCTTATAGTCAGTCGCTTTATACCTAAATTAATAGTTGTACTAATTTTGAAGCCCCTTTGCTAATTAATAATTAATGTTCTCACTACCCAGGCCCGGATTAAGACCACTGAAGGCCTTGGAGCTGGAGCTGGGACAAACATGGGACCCCATTAAAAAATAAAAGTTGTAAGGTTTAGTTATTAAAAGTCTTTGTGGGACCTCCTTGGTCGCGGGGCCCTGAAGCGATCGATCTAACCACTCCGCCCTTAATCCGGGCATGTCACTACTATACATATTATATCAAGTAAGATAAGGCAGCATTAACGCGAGTGAAGCCGCGGATAAAAGCTAAAAAAATATGTATACATATTAAAAAATATTTCGTGTAGAAAAAAGATGTTGACGAATACAAGTATAAAGGGTACGCACTGCGTTTGTCTCTTAAAGTCGATTAAATCGATATTTTACACGTTTTGACTTTGTCTCTTTTTGTCGACAGTGAACAAAGGGAAGTGTCTCCGTGCGCATTCGTTGGAATCATTCGACAGTAACAATGGCGGTGTCAAGATTATCTATTGTGAAATTCATTGAATTGGTAAGTTCAAACGCATCCACCAGTGGGTGTACTTAGTACTTGGTACATTATATAATTTATAGTTGCATGTTTCGAGTCAATTAATAGGTACATGCATTATATGAAATGATTTTATCAGTGGCCTAGTCAACAGGGATCACCACATGGTAGTAATTAGTATTGTTTACACTTTTTTTATTGCGATGACATAATGAAAAAAAATTGCAAGAAAAAACATATCAGTATGGTATTTTCTGAGGATTTTATTCTTTTGTTTCAAAATTATTCACTGAAATCTTTAATCGCGCCTTTGACTCTCAAACAACATAGGTACTCCAAAAGACATTCTGAAATATTTCACTAATCCAGTTGAACTCACAGCTTCAATTGACTGCTGTTTCTCCCCAATTTTTACTTTTTATATCATTCAGGAATTGTTTGAGGGGATTAAAAAAAATTATTAAAAAACTAAAGATGCCGTGCAAATTCCCTGATTTACCTATATATGCTGGAATCAATTGAACCCCAGTGTTGTGTTCTAGGATTAATGTTTTGAAATTTTAAAAATTAAAAAATTTGAATCTGTTGTACTGATACTAATGGAGATAAAGAGCCAAAAAGGTAAAGTTGCTTGTGTGCTTGTTTTTTCACGCTAATCTAAGAAACTACTGAACCGATTTGTAAAATTCTGTCACTGTTTAAAATACTACTTTCTCCTGCGTTACATAGGCTATATATTATAATATATTATATACATTTACGCTATGGCCCAAAATGGGGATGAGCAATTACAAAAATGTAAAGCAAGCTGGGGTTAAACTATAACAAGAAAAAAAACAGTAAATTGATGATTTGTTGCTCTTGGTTTGGGTATTTCGCTCTCAAACCAAAACCTACGGAAACCGCCTCGGAAAGCTAGTGGAGTAGGTATCTATTTAAGATAAGTGTAGCGGTTTTTTTCAAAGGAAATAGAGACGAAATTCTTTTGGTTGGTCATTAATGTTTTCCCTTGCCCTGTTTATTTTTACATAAATTCATTCGTATTCATTAATTTTGTTTGTATTTTCAGGCATTAACAGTGGCATGCGTTGCCATTCATTACAAGACAATAAGTCGACTGACGCCCGAAAATTCAGAACACTACCTCCTTATCACAGGAACTTTTTGCGGGTACCTGATTATTTTACTCGGAAGTTTTGCAGGTAAATAGATAGATAAAAATGGTTAATTATCTTTTAATAATACTTAAATTATTTTCTTTTTTTAAGTGTGTACAATAGATTACAAATACACGTTGTAAATGCCGTATCCGATGAGAAGCCCGACAATCTACTGGTTAATTTTTGTTATTGCACATGCCGCTACACTACGTCTAGCGGATGTGCTCTATTATCGCTTAGCGCGTCAGAGCGGAGCTTCGTTCATACAAAAAGTTATATCTAGGTTAATTTCGCGCGAAATCCATTCAAATTGTAGCTTTTTGAAAAGGGGAGATTCTGTTCTATAAAATTGACCCATTTTTAGATTGACCCGAGATCATAATTACTTCTAAAATTGAAACTGAAAATCGCGAGCAGCAGTTGTCGGTTGGTCTGTACGTACGTACGTCCGAGCTCTACAGATCGCAATTCTTGACGAATCGCTTTGGTTTATATTTTATTCGCTTTCTTTACTATCAGACTAGAGCCCTATTTAAATTTACTGAAATGCGTTTACTAGTTTAATTTTTATGAACAATTTTATTTTATTATTTTTTACAGCTTATAATAATATAATATTGTAAAGTATAATTAATAATATCGTAGAAAAACTGAGTGCTACTGCTATATCATAAAAGTAGCTATTAATCCATAGCGGTCGGTACGAACAAGTTCTCCAGTTCGACTCCGACCGACATCATATTTTTTTTTACGTCTATTTTATATTTTTATTATTTCACTTGATATTTATTTGTTTATTTATATTTTCATTTATATTTAAAAAAAGTTATTTTTAATTTTTTTCAATTTTTTTTTAATTTATTAATGCTTTATTTACCTAATATTTTTTTTATTATCTTTATCATACAGTGAAAAACTTAGCGGGGTGTGCACTTTTGGTTTTGCCAACTATTGTTATTTATGAAAAAAAGATAGTTATAGGCGTTTCCACCAACAGATTAGTTACCACGAGAAGACTGAAGAGCACATGCTCTGTTTACGTGCAGCTGCTATCTTCTTTTGCTGTTTTGAGTTTCAAGCGACCAATCAGATGCTGATCACGCAGTTTTATTGCTATATCAGATCATGGGATAGACTATAGAGTATAGATTGTGTGTCATCATTCAAATAAATTACGCTTTTTCCAGAAAAAAACACTGGATTATTTTTAAAACTATTTATTACCTATACAAATAGCTAGTTTAAAAATAACAATTTCAGAACCAAAACCTTGCAAAATTAAGTTTTCAGTTGCGATTGTTTAAAATGTGATTTTTTATAAAACGTCACAAACTTAACAGTTAATTCCAGACCCATAGGATGGGACAGTTTTGTTCTGAAATGAATTGGAAAAAATACATTTTTAACATTATCTTATAGCGCGCCTACTCTATTTCAGAAAGATGACAAAATTTACCGCAGGACCCGATATGGTTCTCGACTCCCTGACCCCAGTATGATCCTATTTACCTATGATTGGGCTAAATATTATTTTTTATTTTTAGGTCATTTGATGGGAACGCCGATTGGCAAACGCATTGATATCTTCTACAGTTTGATAGGCTCAGCCCTCTTCATTGCCAGCGGAATCTTTACGATCCAAGCCTATGATGATTCGTTTTTCACCAGCAAAGAGACCAAGAACTGGTCCATGGCCAAAGGAGCTCTGGCCATCATAAACGGCGTCGTGTTCTTAATCGACGGCTTCTTCACGTACAGAGATTAAGTTTAAATATTAACAGGAACATAATTTCGTCCCAGTTTTTTTCTTCACGATTTGTTTAAATGTACATACTCTGCTCCATTTTTGTTATTGTTTGCATTAAATGGCACTATTTTGTTGATCAAAGAAACAAACTTTATAATAATTAAAGAACACATAATTTTTTCTGTGATTTTTTTAAAACAATTCTTGTATATTTTTAATTTATTTATACTACTTATTGTGATTTCATCCTTCTACATCGATTCGTTTTAACAATTATTTTTTTCGGCTACAAACAAATGATAAACACAGTTTGATGGATATTTATGAGTTAAATTCAAAGTTCGTTGTAATTTGCGAATATAGATATCATTTGTTTTATATTTAATGCATATACGAGTATAGATGATAATAAAGTACAATAATTTGGTGAAGATAAGTAGATTACCATTTACTAAAAGATGAAATTACAACAATACTATGTATGTGTATGAATCGATGTTAATCCGGTCTTACTAGAAAAAAGTAAAGCAGCAGACAGCAGTAAATTGCTTTCTCTGTTAATTTAATTATTTCATACGTATTTTGTTCATTATGCTGTATGCACAATAAAATGTTTTGCAATAATTATTAACTATACCTCTTAGGTACGCGCGTTTGTGGCTTTGATGTTAAATAATTATATTAATATTAATAATATTTTTGTTTGTGACGTAAGTTCTGGAATAACAAATATTATTTTATTCGTTGTTTGGTAATTTATTGCAAAAAAATGTAGTTCAAAATCAAAATATGAAAGTTTATCGAATAATTAAGATTACACATGTAATTTTTTTATCTAATAGATTTTAATGTTTATAAAATATGTTAATTAAATTTTGTATCATTTACTTATGTGTTATTTTATGATTCAATGGTACAGTAGGGTCCTATTATCCGATATTATGCTTTATGTTTCTTCATTTGTTCTAGTATAATTCGTGTCAAACGAACTGTGATTGTTTATTAAAAAAAAATAATAAAAACAATGTGAAATGAAAAAAGTGGTTCCTTCAAAAAGATTAAATAAAATCGAATTCATACAACTCAACTTTTTAAAGCTGCGTTTCTTTGCGTATAGTTTATCCAACCACCTGTGACGTTTATGTTGAATAATCGGGACTCTACTGTCGATCTTTTTTTTATAAACAACTACAAAGAATTTATATATGGAATCAACCTCAATATTGAGGCAGCAGTTAATAAAGGGAACTTTCCAATCACAAAAAAAATTATATATTATATATAATGATATATTTTTGATACATACTTAATATCATTTTTTTATTTTTGTAGCTTTTTTTGGTCGAACTACTTATACGAAAAAAACTTTTGAAAATTATCATTTTAACAAAATTCTAATAATGACCAGTTTCTCAAATTTTTATGTTATGTTATTTTTTTACGTAAAAATATTAAAAAAGTTACGACTAAATATAAAAATATTTTGTAATAATTTATTTTTTTATTATAAAATTTAATAGTTACTACAAAATATCTTTCTTTTGACTAATATTTAAGGGACCCAAAAAATAATCCTACGGCTTTCTACATAATATCTGCGTAGCTAATAAATTACAGTAGGTAGTGTCAAGCAGGGTTGTTACGGATGCAAAAATTTAGACATCCGCGGATGCGGATGCGGATTATTAGAAGTTCACATCCGCGGATGCGGATGCGGATTATTAGAAGTTCACATCCGCGGATGCGGATGCGGATTTTGGGATTTTAAAAGGATAATTATTTAAATTTTAAGTGCATAAATAACTGAAAATCAATTTAATTTTAACTTTTTATTTATTTAATCATATTTTTAGCACGTGCCACTCTGGCTCCGCCCACTTTCTTTACATGTAGTTACTTGTTGATGTGAATCTGCATCCGTAAAAACTCCGCATTGATTGATGCGGATGCAGATGTCTGAATTAATGCGAATATTCCGCATTTACGGATGCGGATGCGAATATTCGTAACATCCCTGGTGTCAAGTACCACTAAACTGACTATAAAATAAATGCCGCAGATATAATTAATATTTTTACCATATTTAATGTATTTATATTGCATTTACACATATTTTTTAATTTTAGGTTTAACAAATTTGAAAACTTTTTCTTCTGAAATTTGTATAATATTTTTATACTATAATGCTTTATTTAATTAGCGTTTTTAATAATTGTTAATATTTTACATACAAAAATGGGAATTGGTAAGTGTATATGCTTTTTACCCCCAGGAATGAGGAATGCTATTAAAACCAAAAGTCATAATTAATCGATGCTTCCAGAAATTTATAAACTTGTGTTTATTTGTAAAAAATATATGAACTTCCTGAATGATTATCTAAGGATAACATTTTTTATAATCCAAGAACTACTGTACTACTCAGTTGAACAGTTGATTATACAAAAGGTTTTTAATTACCAGATTATAGATTATAGACGCTCGACAGCTGATTTATTTATTGCAAATTATAGAAGCGTCGACAACTTAGGTCATTAGTGTTTTGATTACATTAAATAACAACTCTCACTTAAAACTAAATTAAATCACAAAACATCCATGAGCGGAGGCGGGATTCGAACCCACGACAGTCTGATCCAGAGGCCGCGACGCTAACCACTGGACCACACTGTCCTCGCTCGACAGCTGAGATCATTAGCGGCGTTAATTGCCAACTGAGTCGCTGACGATCGTACCTTATTTTTAATTATTAGCACTGGCAGTTCCAGAAAAGATATATTACAGAAACTGAATACGTTCTCTTTAGGTCGATGACACACACAGCGATTTGTGCCGAGGCGGTTGCCGAGTCGGCACGAAGGTTAGTGTTTTTCAATGATGCAAAACACACACCGCGGCAAGAATTGCTTGCCGACTAAAAGCCGACTCTCAGCCGCCTCGATACATCGTTCTCCACAAGAAACGCCTGACTGCCGAGTTGACACCGCTGTGTGTGTCATGCCGAGGCGGCAGCCGCCTCAGGCGGCTAGTCGGTGCAGAACCGCTGTGTGTGTCATCGCTCTTATAGTTTACGTGTTCAAATGTTGGTTCTTACAAAATAAGTTCCTTCTATTTTTAGTCTGTCTTATTATGTCGACGCACAATCGTCCGGGTTTGTGTTTGTACGAGTTTCTACTCTTGGCAACTAAATCAAAAATAATATAGCTATGTGTGACAACGTAGTAGTGACTACTGATGTGGCGAGTTAGTCGCTGCTACTAGTAGCGACAAATGAAGTCGCCTCGTGTGACGCAGGCTTTTGTTTTTATAGCAGTTTTGTCTGACAAATAATTTCATAGTTTCTGAAATACATATATAATGCAAAGAATTAAATCTAATAATTTATAAGTAGGTGTAAGTTTTTATACATACTGTTGTTTAAATTGCTGGGTTTTTTGAATACAGATTCTGAAAAAAATATATTATTGAATGGACAAATTTAAAAAATGGGTCAAATCTATACAGAATAACTAGCCAATTAGTATAGAGTTACCATGTTATTTTCATAAATTGACGAGTAAATAAATTTATTTCATTGCAGTAATTTGATAAGTACCTACGTGTTATTTTAATTGCTCATTCAAAACTTATTTTGATAAACAGTGCTCAAAATTATACTTGCGCGTCGTTGTAAAAAGGAGCATTGTAGGGCTTCAACCGCTTTCCCACAGAACGTTGCTTGGCGCCTTTATAATTTTTAAATTTTAATGACCTTAAGTTCTCTTATATGGTATAAGAACCCGTTCTCCATGGACTCGTGCTAAAAGCAACAATAAACAGGAAGGCCGAGTTGCGCCAAATTGTCTTGTTCCCACGGCGGTCTGCACATCAAATTTGGCGGGTGGTGAGCTACTACAGTGGGAAGGCGGGTTTTGATAAAGGGCCAAACGCAACAGAAACAACCCGGGACTAAAATAGCAATTTATACAAGTAGTACAATTATGTATATGACGCGAAGGGTGACACTGGTACGTGAGCCGTGCCAACACCCCGAGCGTCATATACATAATTGTACGTAGCCGACTAGATACACGGTATGTTGTAGGTACATTTCATGCATGTGTTACAAAAAGATTAATAAAAGTATTAAATTAAAATTTACGGACAACTAGAATCGAGAAGCGACGGAAATGCACGATCGTCTTGCTTTCACTAGGCCTCGTACAATTTACTATTCCCAAAATACTAGAATTCGTGCGCCTGTGGCAAATGCCATCTACGGCACTATCTTTCTTTTTCGATATATTGAAATGATGAATGCTTTATCGCTCTAAATTGTTCAAGATGGTTTGACCCTTAAATATCGCCCTTGAAAACGATATCGCTTTTTCCATGCATGTTTAGCGAGCCTTTTGTTATTTAGCAAACTAATATAAACAGAAAATATTTTATTTGTAGATGAAAGATGATATTTTGGCTTTACGAAGTATAATTATATAATATTGTTAAACTGCCATATACCTCAAGCTATGCCTTTTTTACAAATTGATAAATGTATAAAATATTTATATTTAAGAATACATAAAGAAATACGAAAAATGAACTGATATTTTCTATCTTTATAGAAAGCTTACATTTTTACATGTATCTTACATAAGTATTTTACTAAATCTATGTATATCTATTATAATAAAATGTGTCTTAATGTCGATTATTTGTCGTTTTTAATTTAAATTAGACTTGTGTAGTTCACGAACGAACTAGTTCAGCTGAGCGATCCTATGTGCGAACTGCAAGAACTAGTTCGCAGCCAGTGGCGTAACTTTACTTCGCGGGGCCCAGGTGTAAAATTTTTTTTGGGGCCCCCCGTCCCCCCACTTTACTCAACTAAGAAAAATTTCCAATTATTCATGACATCATCATCCCATCAACATTTGATTGTATTCTCAAAATGTTCTACGTCATATATAAACGACTCTGTAATTAAAAGAAGTTCTACTGGTATTCTTCAGATAATAATATTGCGCTCCTTTATATTTAAGGTTAAATAAATCCTCCAGTCGTCTTCATCAAATCATAATTATTGACATAAACGATATATCGAGTTTGCTAAGAAAATTTATTACAGTAATGTCAACTATTATTACAAATAGTGTAAGGATTAATCAATTAGTAGTTGACCCAAAAATTGGGGGCCCCTCGAGGTTAGGGGGCCCCGGTGATTGCCACCTGGAACACCTGTGGTAGATACGCCACTGTTCGCAGCCAGTCAAGAAATTAATTCGTTAATTCAGTTATCCACCACGCAGTGAAGATGGCGGAAGAGAACTCACGACATACCTATAACCTGAAACAACGGAAATTTATTGGCAGTATTGGTTGTTTTACCGACTGTCAATTCTTTTTGAAATGTATTTTGGCGCTTTGGGAGTCCTGGAACAGCAATAAGATTTTTACGAAAATCTGATGTGATGTAAATCAATATCAGATAATTTTGTAGTTCAAATTTAATGTCTTTAACAGCGAACTAACGAACTATAAGAGCGAACTAGTTCGCGGAAGAATGATGAACTAAATTGAGCGCTCTTGTTAGTGAACTAAAATGCCCAAGTCTAATTTAAATAAGCTGAAACACCTATTCCCTTTCCCCCAACCTTCTAGCGAGCCTCGTTAACCAAAAAAATAACATAACAAAAGTGCATGTTACTGTTAATTATAAGCATGTTTATTTTAAAATGGATTTAACTGCCAAAATTCTAAAAAAATACGTTGTATTGAGATCTGACATATTATGGGAGGAGTTCACTTGTGACGTAATCAATGTAACGTTGGCGAAGCTCATATTTTGTCACGAAGTGTCTTATATCAGATTCCAATACATTTTATAAAATATATAATTACTGAACCTGAAGAAAAATGAGAAGGATAGGACAGTTGGATACAAAAAAGCGGTCAAGTGCGTGTGGAACTCGCGCTACGAGGGTTCCGTACCTTTACAACAATTAAAAAAACTCGGGTCGCAGTGCCAAAACCCTGCCGACAATATAGTGTATTTGCTAATACAGGCCTTGTGGCTTTATTATGTGAACTTAAGTTTGTTTTTGGACAAAATGAAAAATTTAACCCCTTAATACATCCCTTAAAATAATATTTTTTTTCCTAATTTCAATATTATTATCAATGCAACCTCTGTACCAAATTAAATACACCCGTTAGCAAATAAATCACTATCCGTAAACTAGTTTTTTCATAAAATTTGTAAGTCCGGTCCTGTCGTGCCGATTTTGTTAAAATTTTAGCAACACATTTTAATCTCTACTAAAGGGTTAAATTCCAATTTTGAAACAATTCTGAGATTTTTTTCGGTATTTTTGGGCCCAAAAACTTTTTTCAACCCCTAAAAACTACCCTTAAAATGGCCCGATTGGGCCCATTTTAAATAGGTTCCGTGCGGTGATGGATTCCAACGTGTCTACCAAATTTCGTTCAAATCAATTAAGTCTTTCGAGAGTTATGCCGCGAACTTTGGCACCATTTTTAGAAATGTTTATATATATATATGTATATATATATATAAATATATATATATATATATACATATATATATAAACATTTCTAAAAATGGTGCCAAAGTGTTCAGGAGGCTATAAAACGTCGAGAAATTTTGGTCCGACCCCTAGGTCCCGCCATCCGACCGACGCCAATAGTGTATGTGCCATATGGCAAATACACTAATAAGGTAGACATATCTTGTGAAAATTTCATTCGACTACATGTTACGGTTCCAAAGATACAGCCTTTAAAAGGTTTTTCCGTTTTTTGTGTGGGGACCCCCTTTAATTTTAACTTTGGTGATTTTCTGATTTTTCCCTTTACTTGGAAGTTGTGCTGCGAGATCTTGTTTTTTGCCAAATTTCATGATTCTAGGTCAACGGGAAGTTCCTATAGGTTTTGATGAGTGAGTTTGCGAATATCAAAATAGGTATAGGACCCCCTTTAATTTTTACTTTTTGTGTTTTTCGGATTTTTTCCCGTTACTTGTGCTGCGAGACCTTGCTTTTTGCCAAATATCATGATTCTAGGTTAACGGGAAATACCCTTTAGGTTTTTGATGGGTGAGTTTACGAGTATCAAAATAGGTGACAAAATGGCCATATCTTTTGATCGCGTTGACTTAGAAACTTGACTTTTTTACACCTCCAAGGGGCCGTAGACCTTAGTATTTCATATTAATTTCAACTTGATATCTTTATCCGTTCCTGAGAAAATGGGTCTTGACAGACGGACACCCAGCCAGCCAGCCAGACAGACAAACGAGTGATCCTATAAGGGTTCCGTTCTTTCTTATTAAGGTACGGAATCCTAAAATCAAGCTGTACAATTTTTTTACCAAATCCCTCAGTAATTAGCGCTACGTGTGTCGTTATCAGGACAAACCACCTATACGGAATGATTTTCTCTCCATTTAGGAGGGGGCGAGGGGTCGGACGGACGCAAAATTAATTTTATCGTGATCAGCAGAAAACGAGGGGAGAGTTGGTTTTGCCCCTTCGAGACGAAACCGATTTTTTTTGCCTTTTTAAGGGTTGTTTCACCCCACTGGGGCACGCTGCAACTACTTTAAGGATGTGGACCTTCGTTTTGTATCACCTCCTAAAAAAAACATTGCTATTTTTTTCACCCGTCGTTAGCGTCCTCTCTAGGAACGCTAATCAGGGATGGTTTTCTCTCCTTTTGGGGGGGGGGCGGAGGGGTCGGGCGGACTCGAAAATAATTTTATCGTGATGAGCGCTCTCGAAAACGGAAGGAGAGTTGGTTTTGTACAACCGATTTTTTTGCCTTTTTAAGGATTTTTTCAACCCCCTGGGGCACGCTGGAGCTACTTTAGGAGTGTGAAGCTTCGTTTCGTATCACCTTCTACCAAAAAAACATTGCAATTTTTTTTCACCCGTCGTTAAGCGTTCTCTCGAGAAACTCTAATTAGGAGTGGGTTTCACCCTCTAAAGGGGTGAAGCCGACCTTATCCGTCCATGATTTTATTTTTTCTGTAATCAGCAACCTTGAAAACAGGGGGTGGCTAAGTTTGAACAGCGTATCTTGTTTAGAATTTCTGGACTATCTGAGTCTGACGCATTTGTGAATTTAAAAATGTATGGTAGGTATTGTTAATTAACATCTGTAACCATGATTATGTATTACCACAGATGACATGTATTACGTTTTTTTTTGCTTAAAATTTTGTTGTTGTGACAGTAATTGTGTATTTGTAACCCGCAAATCATTTAAATATACTGAGGTGATTTATTTATAATATCAACTATTGGTTCTTTATTAGTTTGTTTGAAAATGTTTTTTATCTACGAGTTTTTGAAACCTGTGCAGAAACATCTATGGGGGGGTCTTTTATCCCCCGCCATTACTGTAATAGGAGAAATTTGAGATGGCCTCATAGCCAAAATTAAATCTTCATATTATATTATGTAGTGTATGTACCCCAAGTTGCGCAATTTTTACACCTATATCTGCCGTACTATTAGGTATATAATATATATCAAGTAAGATATAAGGTTTCTGTAGAAAATGAAGCCGCGGATAAAAGCTAGAAAAATTATGTAAATATATTAAAGATTATTTCGTGTAGAAAAAAGATGTTGACGAATACAAGCATAAAGGGTTTGTCTCTTAAAAGTCGATTAATTAAATCGATATTTCACACATTTTGTCTCGTTTTGTCGACAGTGAACAAAGGGAAGTGTCTTCGTGCCCATTCGTTAGAATCATTCGACAGTAACAATGGCGCTACCAAAATTAACTATTCTGAAAATCATTGAACTGGTAAGTCTAAACGCAATACTTAACCAGCAGGTGTACTTATTTGATACATAATAATACAGTTTTTGCAACACTTTTATCAAAAGTACAATTTTAGATGGTTTTGTACCGTTTGAAAAGCGATTCTTTATGGAAGCTTTTGATGCGTTCGAACGGTAGTGTTTAAAGTATATTTTAACGCACTCCGTTCTATAAAGTAATACTGTTTTGTTTTACTTTATAACACACGTGCATAATAAAGTACTTTATTCAACACACGCATGCTTTTAGTGTTTTTTCGTATTTGTTTTGCGGACCTTAATTAACCGTTTATTGACTGGTGACGTCATGATCCATTATGAAACGCTTTTCGATGATATATTGAAAAACATTTGAAAAACCCGTTATCTAATGAACAATGTACCTCTTTTCGGTGTTATAAATGAAATATGCTTACTATGGTAACAAAGTGAATAAATATTGTATCGAGCCCAATGTTTTTATTTTGAGATGTACTTCTGTCAGTGACATTAAATTATTCAATTAAAGTCTAAAACCATGCGTGTGTTGAATAAAGTATAGTATGCAACGCGTGTACTAAATCTTTACGCGTCAGGCGCGATGTTTTCAACACTCGTATTCGGTTCGCGATGCTCACTCGCCAAGGCTCGTGAGCGCTCGCCTACAACTCGTGCTGAAAATATCTGACCTGACGCATAAAGATATATTTAGTACACTTGTTACACAATATACTATTATAGATTAATTTGCTATAATGTCTCTAATAAAATATTTATCCAAATTGTATATAAGTGTATATTATGTAGTATTGTGCTATCAGTGGCGGCTCGTGTTCCTTTAGGTCAGGAGGTCAATTTTATACAAAAAAAAAAAAAAAAAAACAAAACAAAACAAAATATAAAGTAATATCAAAAAAGCGTAGTGAGTACTTAGGTTAATTAAAGTGATTTATATTTTAGATGAATTCGTCTATCCTTGTTGTTGGCAAAATGATCGATTACAAGTTCATTAAAGTTTTTAACAGTGGCGGCGTTAGGATTTTTTGTTAGGGTGGGTACTGGGCATGGTGTTCTGTTTTCAGTGCTCGTCAAAATTTTAACCCAGAATACTTGCTATAGAATTTACAAGAAAAATGGTTGAAATTTCGAGGGTTAAAAATGTATTTAAAAGATAAACTAGAGATTGGGGATTATTCCAGGGTAGGCAAAGGGGTGAGCCAAGGCAGTTTAAAATGGGCCATGGCCCACCCTCTAACGCCGCCACTGCCATTAGTTTAATAGTGAAATTTGAATGTATGCGCACCTCTTACAACTAAACAGTTTAATTTGTTTTATTTGACATGTTTTATACCTTTGGTTACACAAAATAAATTTCAGTTATTATTATTATACAGGGTGAGTTCGACCACCCGTATCAGTCGTTTTTTTCGAAAACGGTTAGTCGTAGAGAGTTGTGTCAAAAATTTGTATTATAAAAGCCCTAATAAAGAATCGAATGGTGATAATTTTTTTCCCGGGAAGGTCGGCTTCCCTATTAGTTTGCTCCAGAATGTCCAGAACTCCGGAATTATAAATGTAACGATAGGTCGAAAGTGGTATTGTTGAAAAGATCTTTAAAAAATAAGCAAGTTTTGTAGGAACATTTTTTTTATTACTGCCACCCCTGTTAAGTAATATTTGCTTGAAATTACTAAATTAAAATGTCATAATAACGAACTTCTTAAAAGTCCGCATTTAAAATCTAGTTACCTATCTATCGATCCTTAAACACTGAAGAAGTACACTCACAGTATAACCAGAAGAGCTCAGTAGTATGTATTAAAGAGTAAATGGAAGACAGTTTGAACACTTGTGACAATGTCTAAGGTTGCTAGATTTTTAATGCCGACTTCGATCGTTATTATGAAATTTTGGTTAAATAATTTCAAACGATTGTTACAGGGGTGGCAGTAATTAAATAATTTTTCCTACAAAACTTGCCTATTTTTTAAAGAGCTTTTCAACAGCACCACTTTCAATCTATCGTGCTTTCTAAAATTCCGGAGTTTTGAACACATAATAATTTATATTTATACTTATAGAAATTTACAGGGGTGGCAGTAATAAAAAAAATGTTCCTACAAAACTTGCTTATTTTTTAAAGATCTTTTCAACAATACCACTTTCGACCTATCGTTACATTTATAATTCCGGAGTTCTGGACATTCTGGAGCAAACTAATAAGGAAGCCGACCTTCCCGGGAAAAAAAATTATCACCATTCGATTCTTTATTAGGGCTTTTATAATACAAATTTTTGACACAACTCTCTACGACTAACCGTTTTCGAAAAAAACGACTGATACGGGTGGTCGAACTCACCCTGTATATTATATTATTATTACATTTACGCTACGGCCCAAAATGGGGTTGAGCAATGACAAAAAAGTAAAGCAAGCTGGGATTAAACTATAATAAGAAAAAAACAGTAAATTGATGAGAGATTTGTTACTCTTGGTTTGGTTATTTCGCGCTCTAACCAAAATCTACCCGAACGAAACCGCCTCGGAGAGCTAGTGTACCTATTTATATAATTGTAGCGGTTTTTTCAAAGAAAAATAGAGACGAAATTCTTTTTGTTGGTCATTATTTAATGTCTTCACTTGTCCAGTTTATTTTTTTAATTTTTTTTTGTATTTTCAGGTATTAACAGTGGTGTGCGTGGCCATTCATTACAACATATCAAGTCGACTGACGCCCGAAAGTTCATCAGAGTACTTCCTTATCACAGGAACTTTTGTCGGATACCTGATTATTTTAATCGGAAGTTGTGCTGGTAAATAGACAGATAAAAATACTTAATTATCTCTTAATAGTAGGTACTTAAATTATTATCTTTTTATTAAGTATGTACCTACAATAGATTACAAATACACGTTATAAATACCGTATTCGATGAGAAGTCCGACAATCTACTGATTAATTTTTGTTATTGTTATTTGTGAAAAATAATAGATATCTAGTTATTGGCGTTCCCACAAATAGATATAGTTAGAGTTCATACATTTAGAGAAAACCAAATCTTAATGGAAACCTGCGCACAAAAACTCGTGGGAAAAGTAATCAGTGCCAGTGGTGTACCTACGCAAAACAGATTCTGACGCACAGACGTAGGTGCTGGGGGCTTTATTAAAACAAACTTTTTAAGGTCGATTTATATTATTCGGTTAGACACGGGGCGGGAACGTAGCGTTTCCGACAAGACAAACATTTTTACATGCATTTCAAATACGAATATTTATACTTAGCGTATCCGGTCCGTTTAGACCCGTTGCGTATCATTCACATACCGTCAAACATTGTCAGCGACAATGTTTTGTCTGATACGTTCCGCGTCTGAGCATGTCTGAATACGTCTGAAACGGTACGTACGTCTAGTATACATTATGTTCAGACATAAGTTTAGAGTGATCGCGTTAAATTCTTTCGGAATGGATCACGAAAAACTTATCAAAAGTGTTAAAACATATAATTTTTATACAGTCAAGAATATAAAAGGTAGCGACAATGAACACCAAAACAACTATTACGACAATTTTGTTTTTAATCTTCATCTAACAATAGGGCTATGATACATACATTTTCTAATAATAAAATAATGTGAGATCATTTTAAAATAACTCGTTGTAATGCAAAGTTATTCTTTTAAAATTTAAACAAAGCACCTTTATCACAATTAAATTTGTCTGGTGTCTGATAGTATAAATAATTGAAAGAACTATACTCACAGAAAAACGACTAATTAAAATTCGCTTTTTTCAGAAAAAGAAAAACAGCTTGGTTTATTTTTAAAGTTATTTGTTATACAAATAGCTAGTTTAAAAATAACAATTTCAGAACCAAAACCTTGCAAAATTAAATTTTCAGCTACGATTGTTTAAAATGTGAATTTTTATTTATAAAACGCCACAAATTTAACAGCCAATTCCAGACAGACCCACAGGATGGAACAGTTTCGCTCTGAAATGTTGGAAAAATTACATTTTTAACATTATCTTATACCGCGCATACACTATTTCAGAAAGATGGCAAAATTTACCAGGACCCGATGGCTCTCGATTCCCTGACCACAATATGATCCTATTTACCTACGATTGGGCTTAATAATATTTGTGATTTGTAGCTCTTTGGTTGGAAAAGCCGTTTGACAAACAGATCGATATGTTCTACAGTTTGATGGGTGCAATCCTCTTCTTGGCCAGCGGAATCTGTACGATCCAAGCCTATAATGATTTGATATTCTTTAACAAGTCAGACAAGGACTGGTCCATAGCCAAAGGAGCTCTGGCCATCATAAACTGCGTCGTGTTCTTAGTCGATTGCTACTTCACGTACAAAGATTAAATTTAAATATTAACAAGCACACAATTTGTCCAGTTTTTTTCTTCACAATTTGTTTAAATATACATACTCTACTCCATTTGTTTTGTTGTTTGCATTAATTGAAAATTTAAAATACTACTCATTGTGATTTCGTTCTTTTACATCAATTCGTTTTAACAACAATTATTTTTTTCGGCTATAAACAAATGATAAACACAGTTTGATGGATATTTATGAGTAAAATTCAAAGTGTTGTTTCAACTTGCTAATATAGATATCATTAATTGTTTTATATTTAATGCAAATAGATAATAATAAAGTACAATAATTTGGTGAAGATAAATAGCTTACCATTTACTGAAAGATGAAATTACAACAATAGTATGCATGTGTATGAATCAATGTTAATCCGGTTCTGCAGTTCTAAACTACGAAAGCGTTGTAGGGCCACATAAGATATTATCTGGCTATTAGCCAGATAATATCTGGGCGAAAACCCGCGAAACACTATGCGCCATATTGAGATAACGTGGGACGTGGACTTACTGCTGACCGAATAATATTCAAGCAAACGAGTGAAGCGAGTGAGTAATGTATTAATAATATTCAAGCGAACGAGCGAAGCGAGTGAGTAATGTTTTAATAATAAGTATTCGAATGAAGCGAGTTAGTAAGTAATGTACTTATTAATAAAACTTGAGCGAACGAGCGAAGCGAGTGAGTAATTTATTAATAATATTCAAGAGAACGAGTGAGTAATCTAATAATAAAATTCGAGCGAACGAGTGAGTAATATATTGTGAGTAATAATATTCGAACGAACTAGCGAAGCGACTGAATAATGTATTAATAAAATCCGAGCGAACGAGCGAAGCGAGTGAGTAATGTATCAATAATATTCGAGCAAAGAGATTGAGTAATGTATTAATAAAATTCGAGCGAATAAACACCATCAGCCCGGCTTCGCATCGCAGGAGGAGAATTTTTCGCGGGGGATAATAAATCATAAATCGAAATATACGTGGGCGAGTCCACGGGTAACGGCTAGTATTATATAAAACAGTTCCGTTACTCACTGACTGACAGACAACGGCCAGGTCAAACCGCTGAAGATATAAACTTGAAATTTTGACAGTACGTTTCTTTTGTGACGTAAGCACCCACTAAGAAAGGATTGTTCGAAATTCACCACCTAAGGTGGTTAAATAGCGGATGAAAGTTTGTATGGAAGTTCGTCATTTTTGAAGTTAGAAGCATGAAATTTTGCACAGAAGTTTCTTATATAACGTAGGTGCAGAGCACTAAGAAATACTTTTTTGAAAATTAATCCCCTAAGGAGGTTAAAAAGGGGATAAAAGTTTGCATGAAAGTTCATTTTTGGTTAGAAGCATGAAATTTTGCACAGGAGTTCCTTATATAATGTAAGTGAACAATAAGAAAGGATTTTTGTAAAATTCATCCCCTAAGTGGGTTAAATAGGGGATGAACGTTTGTATGGAAGTTCGTCATTTTTGAAGTTAGAAGCATGCAATTTTGCACTGAAGTTCCTTATATAACGTAGATGAGTAACAAGAAAAGATTTTTGAAAATTCATCTCTTAAGGAGGTTAAATATGGGATGAAAGTTTGTATGGAAATTCATCATTTTTGAAGTTAGAAGCATGAAATTTTGCACAGGAGTTCCTTATATAACGAAGCGAGTGAGTAATGTATTAATAATATGAAAGCGAACGAGCAAAGCGAGTCTGTAATGTATATAAATAAAATTCGAGCGAACGAGCATATAATATGTGAATTTAATATTTTAAATAGGTACTCTTCTTACTAGAGTGGATACTTCGCGTTCATATTAAAAATTTCAAAGTGCGTAACTTTAACAGTGGATATTTTCAACAATAAGAAATACGATTTCTGGCTTAGCGGCTACTTTTATCAAAAAATGTGGACAATTTTACGGCAAATTTTTTTTGTTTGAAACATTTTTTGATACCTACCACACATGATTTTTTTAAATTTTTGATGTTTGCTCAAGATGATGGCCCAAAAAATGAATTTTGCGCAACAGTACGGATGTATATTTTTAGTATGTTGATTAGGGGCGTGTTACGTACCATTTACTCGTACAACAAGAATTATTTTTAACACGCTTTTATTAGCTTCACCTGTATGTTTGCTTGCTTGCTTGCTTGTTTGTCAGTTTGTAACCGACTTCTTTGAACTTGATTTTGACCAACTTTGAACGGTCAGATTTAGTTTAAACTTTGCACACTTATCAAGGACCGACGACAATACAATAATTCAATAAGTTTGTCCCATTATCCTGACCAGGATCTCCAGGACTAAAAAAAAAAGCAAAAAACTTCAGATTGAACTGAAACTTTGCACACTTATCAAGGACCGATGACAATACAATAATTCAATAAGTTTGTCCCATTATCCTGACCAGGATCTCCAGGACTAAAAAAAAGCAAAAAACTTCAGATTGAACTGAAACTTTGCACACTTATCAACGAGCTTATCAAGGACCGATTACAATACAATAATTCCATAAGTTTGTCCCATTATCCTGACCAGGATCTCCAGGACTAAAAAGCAAAAATAAATTATAATTTAAAGAAACTAAAAAACACGCTTTAATGAACTAAAAAGTAAAAAATAATTAATTTTATTGTAAAAAAGCGTGGGGTGCTTTGTATCATATTTTCATACCACCCCACGCTTTTTTACAATAAAATTAATTATTTTTTACTTTTTAGTTCATTAAAGCGTGTTTTTTAGTTTTTTTAAATTATAATTTATTGTTACAATTAGTTTCACCTCAAACGCTATTTCTACTGCACTAATTTTACGTAAGTATTTTACTATATCTCTGTGTATGTCAACTGTCATTTTGAATTTAAATGAGTTGAAACACCCCCCAATCTAAACTGCCGACATTCTAAAAAATATATTGTATTATAATTTGGGATCTGATATATTATGGGAGTTTACTTCTGATGTAATCAATGCGGCGTCATGAAAGGTGTAATAAATTAACAATATGAATTGACTAGTCTGAATCTCAGAAGTCTTTGGTCCAAATTAAAAATGGATTGTGTTGAGGCATAGATCAAGTAATCATTGAGGAAGATACCTTTCCTTATGACGTAATACGTGAGCAGTTTTTGGAGAGACTATTAGGATCGCATGATCGCTCTACACTAGCGACACCCCTATTTCTATCCATGAACTAAACTGCCAAACCATAGGTTAAGAAAAATATTAAAGCTACCATACTTCTCTGTTTCTAGGGGTTTGGCAGTTTAGTTTATGGACAGAAATAAGGGTGTCGCTAGTGTAGAGCGCAACGATCATGCGATTCCAGCGGTCAATCCATAAACTGTTTATTTTAATTTATTTAATAAATGACTGTCAATTAATATTTAAAATGTCAAAAATCTGAAAAAAGCTAAATTGTTTAAAAATTTCAAGAATTGTGTTTTTCATTATATTTTTTTGACTAAATTTTAGAAATTTCTAGTACCTATAATAATTTAAATGTTTTATAGCTGTTTTATAATATGTTGTATATTATGAAGTTTGAAGAATTAATATAATTGACATTATGTGCATTTTTTTATAAGTAAATCTTTTTGTGCGTGTGTATTATATTCGTTTCATTGTAGATACCTATTTTTATTATTAAATATAGAGTTTTATTTCAACATATTGAATAAATGATTTGAGAAACTACACAATAAAAAGAAGAATTTATAGCTTATAAAAAAAATTACAGCAAGTCAATGTCATAGTTCTTTTTTGTATGTCCATTTTTGAGCGAACCATAAGCGAACAATTCATATTAGATAATAAATAACCGCAAGAATTAATTTATTTAAAATAATGAACAGCTACGAAAGTTTAATATTGTGATAATAATTCTTAATATTGTATATTGACATTTGTCACGTTTAGATACGATTTTGAAAACTTGTAGGTATAAAAATGGTTTCTGTTACAATGATTTTCATAGTTCTTTATAACTGTTTTCTAAAGCAAATTTGTCGTCAAAAAATTAGCACGTCAAAAAATTAGCACGGTTTCTTTATTATATTATTTAATTTTTGAAAACTCAAATTAAGAATTGGTTATAAAAAAAATTATATTAGTTTTCTGTTACCATGGTTAGTTTCCAATTTTTATTTTGTAAAATTTTAAACCTTAAAATATAACTAAATGTTTGTGGTACCAACTTGAGTCAAACAAATACATTTCTACGGTAAAAAAATAGACTTTATAACACCTCCTTGGACTTTATTTAATTTCTCGTTTACCATGGTTACACAACAATTAATTACGAAATAAATACGAGAATTTATATTAGAAATCGTGTCCATCGTGATTATAATAAAATTAAGCAAAATCGCAGGATAGTGGACAAAATAATTTGATTTATTAAATTAAATGTACGACGTTTCGTCTATAGATTTAGACTTTTTCAAGTACTTAATATTAATTTTCATAAATATTGTTATTTTTGTGTACTTGAAAAAGTTTAAATATATAAACGAAACGTCGTACATTTAATTTAATAAATCAAATATTTGTCCACTATCCTGCGATTTTCCTTAATTTTATTATAATCACGATGGACACGATTTCTAATATAAAGTTTCAACCGTGGGGTTTTCTTAACTACATTGGCGATAATTATGGACAACAGGTACGTAAGATAATTAAAGAATGGTTTAACTCATCAAAAAAACTAGCAAATTTTAATAATAGACGTATTTTTCTTTTACAATGCCGATATCATGGAGTTTACCCCAAGCACATAACCAATAATCAGAAAAGTATTGATTCGCTGTTATGTGAATTACACCCGTTCAAAAAAGAAGCTGAAAAACTTAGTAAGGATTTTTCAAGAAGGATATTAAACCTAGAAATTAAAATAACAATATGGAAAATTAAAAAACTGGGATCAGTAAATCATAGACTCAGTGAGTCATTAAAAGTATTAATTCCAACAGAGTTGTTTAATGAATGTCAAATTTTGAAGAACAGAAAGTACGAATTTGAATTTAAAAGAATAAAACAGTTGAACATCAATAAGCTTAATAACTTAAGTCAAGATAGATCACCAATTCTTACGAACACTCATGAAAAATCTTGTATCTACAATTTTACCAATACTCAGTTACCAGAGGATGTGAAGAGGATCTTATGTCTGGAACCAAATTTTGGAATACCAATTACAAACAAGCAAGTTCCTTCACATGTGTTAATTAAAGATTTAGAATATGGGTTTGATTTTCTTGATATAGAAGGTGCAGAAGCAACAACATTGGCAGAAGAGAAAAATAATTTAAGATCAAGAGCCATTAATGTGATTCATAATTTTTACAAGTCTAATAAGTGTGATAAAGACAACAGAAGTATCCTGAAAGACTATAAATCAACAAAAACATTTCTCAAAGACAATCAGCATTTAATTGTATCAAGAGCAGATAAAGGTAATAGCACTGTAATTATGGAAAAAGATGAGTACACTACGGTAATGAAAACAATGGTAGAAGATATTTCTACATATAAATTGCTGAAAAAAGATCCTACTACTCAATTCCAAAATAGAAGTAATGTTTTAGTATCCAAGATGAAGGAGAAAAATCTCATTGACAAAGATACCGAGAAACAATTAAAAACACATAATGCAGTTCCACCAAAACTTTATGGCTTGAGAAAAGTTCATAAACAAGGTTGTAAACTAAGACCTGTAGTGAATTGCATTGGATCTCCTTGTTATAAATTAGCGAAATGTTTACATCAATTATTAAGTCCGTTAATTATAGACTTTAAACATAACGTGAAGAACTCATATTGCTTTGTAGAGTCTTTAAAAGGAATTAAGTTGGATCCGAATTACAATCTGGTGTCATTAGATGTAACCTCCCTTTTCACTAATATACCTAAAGAATTGGTCTTAAAAATTGTTAAAGAAAATTGGCTCACGTGGTCAAAGAAAGTCAACATAACTTTTGATTTGCTCGTTGAACTTATTTGTTTTTGTTTTGACACAAGTTATTTTAGCTACAATAATAATTTCTACCTTCAACTTGACGGCAGCGCAATGGGAAACCCAGCAAGTCCAGTTTTAGCTAACATCGTGATGGATTACGTTGTTTCCAAAGTACTGGAAACTTTACCATATAAAATTCCGATACTAAAAGTTTACGTGGATGATACTTTCATTGCAGTTCCCGAAAATAAAATTGATGATTTATTACAAAGGTTCAATCAGTTTAATGAAAAGATTCAATTCACTATGGAGAAAGAAGTTGATAAATCAATTCCATTTTTGGACACCTTAGTAACACGCTCAGCTTCGGGAGAATTAAAAACGAATTGGTATATGAAACCTTCCCATTCAGGCAGGCTTCTGAATTTTCGATCAAACCATCCAGTACAGCAGAAAATTAGTGTTATAAAAAGCTTGTTACACAGGGTAACAAAATTAAGTCACCAAGACTACCATAAGGACAATTTTAAGAAAGTTGAAAATATCTTAAAAGCTAATAATTACCCTGTCAACTTTATACATCAATGCGTTGATAAGTTTATAGAGGACCAAAATCACCTAAATAACACGTTGGATACTGTGGATGAAAGAACTAAGTCTACCAAGTTTTACGTTAGATTTCCATTTGTGAAGAACTTGTCCTATAAGATCAACAGATTATTTTCTAACACAAATATTAAGTTGGTGTTTTATAACTTAAATAAATTGAATAAGTTATTCACAAGACTTAAAGATAAGACGCCTAACTCACATCAATCTAATATTATTTATAAAATACCTTGTGAATGTAATAAGTGTTATTGTAATAATCTGGCCTTACATCGGTGGTGCGCTACTGATTCCGAAAGAGACCGCGGACGCCTATGGTTTGGTTGACTTAGTTTTGTGCAAAGAAGCACACAGGAATGCGCCTTATCATAGATCCGTGGGCGGTTTTCTAGGAATCAGCAGCCAGCGACGCGAAGTGATCTAACTAGGGCGTTGTCCGGGAGTCGATCGGGAACCGTGTTAGTAAGTGGTTGAAAAAGATTAGTGAACCCGGCCAATGGGTGAAGAAAACCAACAACAAAAAAATGTGAGGATGTAATGGGACATATGATAGAAGAGATTTTATGATCTGAACAGATGGAATCAAATCAACCATGAATTATTTAATATTTATACCTAAGGAGAATTTCCGTCCAGATTCCATCAGCTACCGAAGAATCTAAGGTACTGTAACCGTTATTATATTCTTGTTTAATATGAAATTTATAATGAAATACATTGTATAATTAAGGCAAAGTTTTCATTATTTCTTTACTGAAAAAAAAAAGATTCCCCTGTCTGGTCCTGAACACCGAACAGCTGGACCAGACAAGAACCCACTAAATATGAGCGCACATTGTTCGGTGGTGGCCCGCTACCCCTAGTTCCAACGGAACTAGGTTTGTTAAAACTAAAGGAAAACATCAAAATGGTGCGCTCGGGTTACAAAATGGTGGCAGCGGTTTGGGATATTCTTGGTTTAATACAGTCAAAATTTTTTGTTAGTAAAGAAAAACTGTTGCAATTGTTATTATTGAAATAGAAGTCCACGTTCATTATAAAGAATAAGAAACATTTTATTATCGTATGAAATTTACGAACATATATTACACTTATTTAATGAATCAATTTTTTCGGAAAAATATTATTATTTGTTTTTGTGTGTTGTAAACTCATGAAATTCTACATGATGATTATGGAAATGATTTGTGTCTGTCTGCCAATACCCTATGCCTATCTGGTAGTTTTTATGTTCGCGTTGAATATTTGTATACCCGTATATCTGTTATTAAAAAAATGAATAATCGTGTGTGCCTTATTTTAAATCGCGTTGTATAAAAAGTATCATTGAATTTTTCCCTTTATATAAGTTTCGAGCCTCCAATATCGGTATCTCATAACATCCGTGTTGACGTTATAATTTTGAAAAAAAGAAAACAACAGTGGTTTTTATTGTTTTAAGAAAGTGTCCATTGTTGGTTTGTGCCGTTTTCTTTTTGAATTTTGTGGCTGTGTCGTGAATTTGTGAAAAAAAAAATGCCTAATACAATACCTAACGCGGCTAATAGTGCCACACCTACAATGTCAACACAAGCCCAAACCGTGGCGCAACAACCTCAACAGGTATACGTTATGCCAGAACGAACCTTGGGACAATCGCTTGTGGGATTGCCCCAGTTTTCGGGAAAGGCATACGAAAACATCAGAGAGTTCTTCGCAAAGTTGGGACAACGAGCGAGGATAGACTCATGGACGCAGGACCAAGCGCTGGCAATTGCAAGATGCCAAATGACGGGGGACGCCTTCCGCTATCTAGAAAGCGAACCAACACTGAGCGAGGAGGGATGCACTTTCGAAGATTTTAAGAAGGCCTTTATTAAACGGTATACCCATAAAATCATACCAGGACAAGCGTACGCGCAGTTCAGCCGTTGCACACAGAAACCTAGGGAGAGTATCGAAGAATACGCTACACGCCTTAAAGTGGCGGGAAGACAATTATTAGAGGAAAATCTTAGCTACATCGACGCCAACGTAGTCGGCGAAAGAGGGGCCGTACAAAAAAGGCACGAGAAAGATTTGATCTTACAATTTCAAAAGGGGATATCCCCAGAGATAGCCAAAATGATGATTGTGGATATGCAGCGGAACCCAACAAACGTCTTCGACCAGGTAGTAGAATTGGCGTTGGGAGTGGAATCCGGCTGCGAGGTACTTTCGGGAAACGCTGGACATGGACGAGCGTTTAATCTAAACGTAGGACGAAGAGACCCACTAGTCTGCTTTAACTGCAGGGAGCAAGGCCACATGGCAAGGGATTGCAGAGCGCCGAAACACGCAAGATGTTTTAGTTGCGGGCGAATGGGACATTTCGCGAGCCAATGCCGCAGCAGGGAGAGAAACGACAACAGACGGTACCCCAGTCAAAACCCGCCAAATAATGATCAAGGTTATGCGAGTCAAAACCCGTCACATAATAATCGAGGATATGCGAATCAAAACGCACCAAATAATGATCGAGGATATGCGAGTCAAAACCCGTCACATAATAATCGAGGATATGCGAATCAAAACGCACCACATAATAATCGAGGATATGCGAATCAAAACACACCAAATAATAATCGAGGATATGCGAGTCAAGACTCGCCGAGCCCTAATCAAAGACAAGGGAATTTAAACACGCAAAGGTCGACGCCTGCTCCCCGAGGCGACGACCGCCGCGCAGAGTAAACCAAATTATAGTGGACGAAGGCGTCCGACTTGACGTGCCTTGTATTGTATACATGGACGTTAACGGACGGAACACTGCCCTGCTCGTCGATACGGGTTCTACAGTAACCCTGTTGAAGCAGGAGATTTTACAGCAAGGAAGGGGAAGGATCCGACCCAATCCCGCGATAACGCTCCATGGGATTTCAGGCGCTCCGGTTCGATGTCTGGGATTTGCTACAGCCAACTTCCAGATCGGATCTGTAGACTACCGGCGGGAATGCACGATAGTGGAAGATAACTTGCCGCTTAACGCCGATGGTCTACTAGGACGCGATTCTTTGGAAACCATGGGTGCGGTGATCGATTTTCGGACCATGACTATTGATCTGTTCGGACAGGAATATACATTATTCCCAGCAGATGCTGATGGCTGTCTGGAAAAAGATCGCAATTGCAGGAACGCAGGAGGACCAATAAGTGGAGTGGTCGAAGTGAAGGAACAAGATGGACGGCAGATGGAGCCGAAGAAGGTAAACGCGCGGACGCAAACGATGATATTAAGGGATGTTGGGACCCAGACGTCAGGTTTTGAAGGATTTTCAGGAACGATGGATAATAAAAAGAAAAAAGTTGTTCGATTTCAGATAGCAGAAGCGGAACGAAAAATGGATACCGGGAGGGTCAGATCAATTGGAAGAATTGAAGCAGATGACCAGAGGATCGAGGAGGAACAAGCGTCAACACCGTCACGGCCAATGATGGTGAACGACGAGGACCGGATGGTTGGTCGCCGTCCAGTTCTACTTAAACACCAAATGGAAGTTCCACCAAGGTCCCAGTGTCTCTGTTCGGCGGAGCAGAATATTCTGAATCCGGATTGGAATATTTTGGTCGAACCAATTGATATGAAAATTCACGGCCTATTAGTAGGGCGAAGTTTGGCGAGAGCCGAGAGAACCATTCCAGTGTGTATAATGAATGTATCCAATGAAACTCTGATTGTCCCGAAGAACACGACGATTGGCTACAGCGAACTGATAGATGATACGGAAGGAATCGTTGGAAACCACGAGCAGAAATTAGAGGTAAACTTAGTCGGAGTAGCCTCAGGAAGTAAGCCGATATGTGAGTACTTTGAATGGGAACATATAGATGAATCTCAGAAAGCACCCTTACGAGAGATGTTGGGAAAGTATGAAGACATATTCATGACAGGAAATGCTAAGTTGGGATGCACACACAACGTAAAGCATAGGTTTAAGACAGAGACAGAGCATCCAATAATGAAGGCACCGTACTTTCTGACCCATGGAAGAGATATGCGCTTACCAAACGACGAAGTTTTCCAACCGAGGAGGATACGATACGATTATGAAGATAATTACGCAGCAGAGCTAACAGCCAGACTAGAGACAGTATTTGAAAATGTTAGACGGAATCTCAAGAAATCATCGGAACAGAGGATGCGTCAGTACAATAAACGAACGAAACCAGTTGAGATTGCCGTAGATGACTTAGTCTACTTGGAGGATGTTGGAGCGAAGATTGGATTATCAAGGAAACTTGTAAAATCCTGGATAGGACCGTTCCGAGTCATAGAGCAAAAAGGGCCGGTCACATTCAAGATTCGAGATTTGTCCGGAAAGAAGGAACAAATAGTGCATGTCAACAGACTTAAGAAATACTACGAACGGGAAGACGATAACGAAGAGGTTGACGACACGGAAGAATTAGAGGTAGAACAGGAGCCGGTGGATGATCGCCAAGAACTGCTCATAGGCGAGCCCAGATTCCCATGGGAAGTAGAAGAGGTAGTACAAAACGAGAATGCCGAGGCAATACAGAGAGAAGAGGAACGCGAAGATGCAGTCCCCGAGGACCAAGTCGAAGAAGCAGAAATAGAACCTTGGATTGGGTCACCTGTTTCGATGCAAGAGGACTTAAATGATGAGGGAGGAAATCAAGCCGAAGGATTGCACGCTGAAATACGGGACGAGGAAAACGAGGCACCCAGATCGCCGACACCAGTACACAGAACCAGGAGTCGAGGTCGTGTGAGCGACCATCCCTGGGTTTTGCCTAAGAAAATTTAGAAGATAGAATGAGCCTTTTCCTCCTTGCCACGAGCAAGAGTAAATAAGGTTCATAAAATATTTTGTTGCAGGTGACGAAGACGAAAGAAGAGAAAAAAAAAAATGATGAAAGTGATCACGATACTTTGTTTTGGCATCGCAGTGGCGAACGCCTTGATAGTCTACGACTGCCGAGACAGTGCAGTCAATATTACAGCCATTTCCATAAAGGACGTTGCACCCTGTCCGGATAGAGAAAGTGGATACACCAGTGAAACGTTGGAAATCCAGGTAGTTCAACGACGATCTTTTGGAGACGTACATGTACAGGCATGCATGGTTGAAGTCATGCTGTTGATCCAACGATGTGGAATGTTTAGTCATGTATCAGCAATCCCCGACGGATTACAAAGCTACGTCCACCAGGTCGGTGCACAGCAGTGTTTAGATATCCATCGTCAGCGCTCATATAGGGGCATTAACGGAATATTTATCGACGACATTCAACCCAACTCAACGACGACAGCATCAGCAGTACTAGCAGGTAACATTGACAATGATGGTGAATGTAAAGGAGGGTCCTATTCTTTAAGAGGCATAACGTATCAGAAGGTAGTTGTCCAGGCAAATATTAAAATAAGTGTTAAAGATTATTGGGCCACGGTAAAACTAGATAGTAATGAAGTAAGCTTAATCGGGGGCATAACTTGTCCGTATACGCATGGATATTGTGTAGATAGTGATATTGGGGAAACGGTGTGGGATCGAAAATTCAATGATAATTGTACAGATGACGGGGTAGATGTGTTATTTGATGGTAAAGGTAAATTAATCACATCCAAATTAGGGAGCGTAACTAAAGTTAACAGATATATCGTGGTAGAGCAAGAAAATCATGTATTCGCATTGAGTCTTACCCGTCACCCACATTTTGCAAACATATGCAGAGCAAGTAGAATGCTCGCCATTAGTGTCACCCTTATATCATGTAGATAACCAATGGGTAGGACTGAATCCAAACCCAGTTTTTAGCGCCACACCCACAGTTTTACAGGTAGCTAAAGAGCCAGAACTGCAGTTTCAACCAATACAAGAATTGGGGCGAGGAGGGCTTTATACTCAAGCAGAAGTCAGGGATATACAAAATTTAATGACATTCGGTCAAGAACGGCAAGCGGTATCGAACATTTTAACAAGACGCGTAGTGGGACTATCAGTCGATCGGCAAGGGTTAAACACCGTAAATTTATTCAGTACTGAAGAATTAAAACAATTAGCAAGGACGACAATTCGACAAGTCTGGGGGTGGTTTACAGATATAGGAACCGCAGTTTCCGGATTCTTAGGGATTTACTTTATATTTCGTGTTCTAAAGTACATTATCGGGGTTGTAATAAACGGTGTAGCCATTTACGAAGTGGCAGGGGTCAGTTTTGCTTTGATCGCAAGTGTGTGGAATACCCTAACAAACTGGGTACTCCACAAACACCAACGCAACAATTTTCAGAAGATGGGGAGAAATAATGAAACGAACAATAAAGTAGACGAAAATAAGGATAATTTGCAAAGTATAGTTCTTGATAGCGTAGAAGCGAATGGGGAAAGTAGAGGAACAAATCAAATGTATCCGAAAATTGTTGTATCACCTCCGAGAGACCAAAGCTGGTTAGAAACCCAAAAATAACTTTTTTTTTAATAACATGTTAGCATACGAACATTTTTCTTTTAATAAATGTACGAATTTTACTTTTTTTTGAATTTTTATAACGTAAGAATAAGCATTTTAGCCATGCTAGAACTTAGGTGTAGTTTAGAGTTAAGAAATGATTGCTTATAATCGACCATATTTTCTTGAGAAATAATTATTGTGTATTTTCTTTAATCAATAATATTATGTGTTTCATGTAATAAACCGCTGAGAATGACGCTAAAAAAAAAAAAAAAAAAAAATATATAACCGAGAGAAACTAAAAGAGATGGATGAACTACTAAATAAGAGGTATGATCGAAATGGAAGGCTAAGCTAAACAACGCCGGTCCATAAGCAAGCATACAGTTGAAACACTCCGTCAACCAACCGCCATGTAAGGATAGTAAGGACGACCCCGACAGCGAAAAGGAAGATAAAACTATTATAGTGGTTGAGTGTGGTTATAATGTGGTTATTAATTGTTATAAACCCGCCTGCCAAGTAAGTGGTTCAAATTTTATGCACTAACATGGAAACAATGGGGCAGGAGGAGTAGCACCTTTCCCGATAGACTATAACGGACTGGTCTCCACTCCCCATAATTGGTGATCAAAGTGCTATACCTCTCAAATAGACGATGAAAAATTTTAAGTCATGTCATAATCGATCAGTGATACAAGTTCTGTATCAAACGACATTATGTTATATTCATACACCAAACTACCTTTTGGGTTACATAACCAGTATTTTGTGCTAGTTTCTCATTGCAAGGCAACTATTAACACCTTATCTAATTGATGGTAAACGAATTTCGTTGAACAGTGAAAAAAAAAAAAAAACTGCGTCCTGTTTCATAAAAAAGGGACAACATAAATGCGTCGTTTTTGAACTCTCTTAACTGATAAAAAAAAAACAGTATCTAGATTTTTTTTTTTTTTTTTTGTGTTGTTTTGTAGTATTTGTAATTCTCAAGGAATGGTTTTTTTTCGAATAAAACATGTAAGTTAGTGGCGTAAGGCAGGAAAGACACACATGGACCGTAATTAATTTGTACACTCGATGAATGTGATAAAGTGATAAAGATTAATGTATTTGAACATTTTGAATTATAGTTTGATAGAGATATGTGTGTGTCTTTTCAACCAAATGCGTGAATAAGTCGAATAAATTTTTATTTTTCTTTTGTATTTTCTATTAGTATTACCGAGAAAAGTGAGTTATAACTCAGGGTTCTGGGCACCTCGTCATGCCGCGACACCAGGTGGTCCCAAGGTCGAGCTCTAGAATATTGTACCAATCAAAAATTCTTCAGGTCCTTTGGTTGAACGCCAGGGGTTGTGAAAAGACGACTGCTTCCAAATAACCCATCCCTTTCTTTATTCAAGTATATAGTCGAATAAGTTATTGTTAATGTTATCATAAAACTAATCTATTTGCTTTTGGCATTTTTTAGGTATTAGAAAATTATTATGAGAGTTATAAAGATGAAATAAGTTACAGAGATAGTGTGTTTAGTTTGGAGGTTTAAAATGAAATTTCAATGTATAGATATTGTTTAAAAATAAATCTAGTTAACGATTTTTGGATGGAGTAGCGTTTAAGAATTAACTCATTTAGAACTGGCATTTTGTTTGAATTACACTTTAAAAAAAAAACATTTTTAAAATTAGGTTAACACTAATAATGTGCAAATTGTTGAATTTGGGTAGGGTGAACACTCTGATTTGAGGTCTGAATTGATCGGTTTTTGGGGGCGAGGAAGCGTTCATATTAGAAGGGTTTATCTGAATATTCCTTCATCGGTTAAGTAGATTAGACGTCATTTTACCTATTACGACTACCGATTTTGACTCTGATTATGATTTTCCCGTGACTAGTCTGCTCCGATGCAGTTGCAATGTAAAGATATTACGCGCGAACTCCCACGGACTCAGAGGCCGACTACGGACATTATTCAGTTAGAGGTGAGCCCCAAACCAATAGAATTTAGTAACGAATTGACGAATCGAAAGAAGATATATTTTTGTTGTTGTGTTGTTTTGTTAGCAATAGAGTGGTATCATAATAATATTATGTCTAATGTTTGAATTTTTGTTTAAGGAATAATTTCTGAGTGTAATGGAAAGGAAAAACGTGCCCTAAGAAGTACCTATGGACAAACCTTTGGATAAAGAAAAGAGAACGAGAGTAAGAGGAAATAAGTATAGTTATTGAAATTTTTAGAGTTGACGTGCATCACGTAGAGTACTGTGCACATTTTTCCTTCCGTTCTGACGACAACTTATAGAATTTTGATTTTTTTTTTTATTATTATTTAGTATAGGATCAAGGTTAGTCTATCAAAGTAAGTAAAGACTGATGGAATCTGGAAGGCAGTTGATATACTAGTTGGTACGCATGCAGACACGACATCTGGTCATTGTGAATACCAGGTGGTCCTGACGATGAGTAACAAGTAGGAAAAAATTTTTAAGAAAGTCCGCCCTTCAGGACAGGACTTTCTCTTAAGGGGGAAGGGATGTAATAATCTGGCCTTACATCGGTGGTGCGCTACTGATTCCGAAAGAGACCGCGGACGCCTATGGTTTGGTTGACTTAGTTTTGTGCAAAGAAGCACACAGGAATGCGCCTTATCATAGATCCGTGGGCGGTTTTCTAGGAATCAGCAGCCAGCGACGCGAAGTGATCTAACTAGGGCGTTGTCCGGGAGTCGATCGGGAACCGTGTTAGTAAGTGGTTGAAAAAGATTAGTGAACCCGGCCAATGGGTGAAGAAAACCAACAACAAAAAAATGTGAGGATGTAATGGGACATATGATAGAAGAGATTTTATGATCTGAACAGATGGAATCAAATCAACCATGAATTATTTAATATTTATACCTAAGGAGAATTTCCGTCCAGATTCCATCAGCTACCGAAGAATCTAAGGTACTGTAACCGTTATTATATTCTTGTTTAATATGAAATTTATAATGAAATACATTGTATAATTAAGGCAAAGTTTTCATTATTTCTTTACTGAAAAAAAAAAGATTCCCCTGTCTGGTCCTGAACACCGAACAGCTGGACCAGACAAGAACCCACTAAATATGAGCGCACATTGTTCGGTGGTGGCCCGCTACCCCTAGTTCCAACGGAACTAGGTTTGTTAAAACTAAAGGAAAACATCAAAATGGTGCGCTCGGGTTACATTATGTGGGACAAACCAAACAGTTATTAAAAAATAGAATTTATCAGCACAAAATGGACTGTAGAAACATAAACTTATTAAGTGATAATAAGACGGCGTTGTCATCTCATCATTTCGACACTGGGCATAAATTTCTTTTCAATGAAGTTAAAATATTAGATAAAGAGTCAAATTGGAAGAAACGCAATATCAGTGAAATGTGTTTTATTAGAAAAAACAATTCAATCAATTATAGAACAGACACTCAAAATTTAAGTAGTCAGTACAATTATGTTATGAAATTATACTAAAATTTGTATTATTATTATTATTGATTGTTAAAAAGTTTTAGTCAACATAATTTGTTACCATGTTACCATGTTTTTGTCTTATGTACCCTATCTTATGTTAATTGCTATGGTTAGTAATTAATATTAATTTTCATAAATATTGTTATTTTTGTGTACTTGAAAAAGTTTAAATATATAAACGAAACGTCGTACATTTAATTTAATAAATCAAATATTTGTCCACTATCCTGCGATTTTCCTTAATTTTATTATAATCACGATGGACACGATTTCTAATATAAAGCTCTTGAGAGAGATGCACATAGTTAGGCTGTCGGTTCTTTATGAATTGGAGGCTCCACGTTTCAAACAACAGACATTAGATGTCTTACCCATATTACTTAGTCAATGGTTGAGGTTTTTATAATTAAAAAAAAACAAAACAATGTCACAATCATACATATATGCCACGTTTAAAAATTAGAAATACACTCAGTTGGTGAAGTTATTTTGTCATCAAGTGTCTTATAGACGTATGTCAGATTTCAATATATTTTATAAAATTTATCATTACTGAACCTGAAAAAAAATGATAAGGATAGACAAGTCACAGTTGGATAGAAAGAAATGATTATAAATCATTGAATTTGTAAATGTTTATTTTTAAAATCAATTACTTTAGATGTGTTAACAAATGTTTTTTTAATAACGGCATATTTTTCAAAATACTGTCGCAAATATTGCATTTTAATGGTAAAGACATAAGTCTTTTGGTTTCGTCATTTGATATCGATTTGACACGTCCATTTTTTTCAAGTTCTTCTATCACATCTAGAAAACAATCGATTTATAACTAATAATACGGTAATATCCATAGACATGGAGGATGGACAGAGCGTTCCCTATCTTACTAATGCTTACTTTTGGCACAGAAACGAGAGAAAGATAGTTATTGTAGACGACTATTATTATCTCTTTTTTAAGTTCTACAACTTTTACATTTACAGTAATCTGAAAAAGTGACTCCCACGGGGAGAAAATAGGGAAAAACAGATTTTCGGTAACTTCGGCGCTCTCTACCGTTCGAAATATCAACTACACGGTATCGCGGCTATGATCAAAAATCTGTAAAATTTTATTTCCAACATTTCTTGTCTAAAAATTTTTTGCGTAAGATCAGTAGAAAACGAGAAAAGTCGATTTCAAAATTGTTTCAAGATTTTGCCATCTTATGCTGGGGGTGCCCGGGTGGGGACACGCCATTTAAGTTTTTAACTTGTCTTATGTCCCTCAATCATTTGGTAAATCATCTGTAAATTTTTGCAAGGTGGTACGGTTTTTTTCAACATTTATACTGTATTAGAAATGGAAAACTCAGACATATGTTGATATTTTTCTAAAATGATCAAAAGTATCACTAGAAAAATTATTAGCGACTAATAAATGATTAAACTTGGTTTTCTCAATATATTAAAAAAATATATATTAGTAAGCTTTATCTACTGGATTCAAAATCAGTTCTTTTCTTCCTGTAAAATGGCCAGACATTTTATTGGCATGATTAAGAGCTAAGATGAAGAACATAATACATATCTATAAAATTGTTAAAAAGTACTTGAAATATAGAATTAATTAACGCAATAATTTAAATTTATATAGTGCGAGTGTTAAGAAGAATATTGTCCAGATGTTTTGTTTGCGCTCAAACATAGCTGATAATTGGAACTATTATAATTTCAATAATTTACCTTTAGAATGTAGGAAAAAATCCGAATTAAAACTATTCCAATGTTTTTTTGTCTTTAAACATTCAGAATTCATATCCGTGCTTATCAAATGTAGGTGAAGACGCTGCATACTTGGAGATGCATGGTAACCCATTTTGAAATTATATTTTTTATGTTTATCTTCTTTAGATAAAATTAACGCCTCCTGTTCCATATGTTTAAGAAGATCTACGTGTACTTTGGTGACTGATTTTAAACTTGGAATATCTTCTTTTGGCAATATTAAATAATGAAATGTTGCTTTTGGATATTTATCTTTAATTATGACTACTTTATGATCTTCTTTAATTTTTAAGTTCGGATCATTCATCGAGTCGGTTAATTTCATTGCCCAATGACCACTGTTCGGTTTAGCCGATTTTGCAGCAATATGTGATTCGGAGTTATTTTCAGATTTTCTTTTCGTCGCCATACTGTATATAAAAAACAGTTATTAGAGATTAATGTTTCCTTTTTTTTAAGTATTGCTTCAACAAATATTTTATACAGGTGACTTTCGGGAACCGGACGTTTTTGAAATGAATAGTACTGGTTTTAAAAAAAATTTATATTTTTACAATGTGAAAGGTCATCATATACCTACCATTTGTTTTATAAAGTTTTTCTCACGGACTCACGGCTCATCCGTAACTCGCGTGCATGTTGACGTGCGAATCGACATGGGTTCCTAATGAGTACCCTACTCACTATGGCGATGTTTTCGGGTGTTCTCGCAGTTTGTGTAGGGTCTGGCGGGTTCGTCTTCGTATCTGTTCCTGTTGTTCTCACAGCTTTGACCTATCTGAGGATCGTATTGCGACTTGGAACTGCGCTATGCCGACCAATATTTAAATGCCGACGAAAGATACGCTGTGTTACGTGTAGTGATGACAGACTCAGCATTTCGAACAAAGGTCTCGTACTCGAATACGCGGTGCTGTATCGTCCACAGCTCTATTGCAATTTGCAACTGAAACGATAGACAACCCCGAACCTTTAACGGCTGTATACTACTTATTAGGCACTATTCATTCAAAAACGCCCGTTTCCCGCAAGTCACCTGTATATAGCCGGTTAACTGAATGTTAATTTCTTAATAATCCATGTCATTTTATAGTTTATACCGGCATAGACTATGCTTATACTAATTACCTACCTCTTTTTACTTGCTAACTTAATCCAAGTTTGGAGTTGTTTTTCAAACCTATAATTTTTAATGCCAACTTTTGGACAAAATCTTGTTACGTATGGTCTAAAAATCATTCAGATTATACCTGTGAATAAATGTATATAAACATTTCTGAAGAAACATAATAAAGTGAGGTTATGGAGCTGTGTTTTTATAGTACAAAGGGTTTTGCTACTAAATAACTAACATAAAATTAACAACTAACAGTAATAATTTAATTGCATGTTAAGAAAACTACCAAACAGCAATTTTGAATAAAAAAGTTGAATTCATGTAATTATGTACTTTTATACATTACCTACTTATATTTCACACTTGTTGCAGTTCTGACAGTTCATGTTGTTTACATGGAAGAAATAAAACCAAACGCATCATATTCATGCTCTATCTCTGTTTGTAATATTAAAGTATCTATCTATGTTTCTCTATCATTTGCTGTTGAAAAAACAAGAAAGAAATCAACGGTAGTCGGTCTATCGTTTTAACACCGTCTTCTTGCAAGGATATCCCAAGTAGCAAAAAATGTATCATTAATTTGTTAACTAATTGCATTTTAATATTACTTAAAGATGCTAACGTAAATTTTAAAACAATAAGTATGAAGTAGTTCATTGAAATCGCTTTCATATACGTAATTGCAGTACTTTTACTTTCTTGAGAAAATGAGGCATCCTTTTACTTACTCTATCCAATTTAAAAGATCGTTAATAATTGTTGCAAAAATTTGTTTTGAAGACTGTAAGTTGATTGTTCAGGGTTATTTAAATGTCCTCAGTGATAAAATCGAGTTCTTCAACTATATACAGTAGTTTCTTTGTATTTAATTATGAATATAATGAAAATGATTTAATATAATATATTAAATATATCTTAGTATAATTATAAATGTAATTATTTATTTATTACGTAATTAACTGAACTGTCTTCAAATATCAGAGGTGAAATTTATTTCTTTTAATTTAAATGGAAAATTCAGAATTCTTAATTAAACTATTAATCTTTTACGTTCAAACAGTAGACGATCAAGCGTTAAATACATTGTAATTTAGAAATCAAATGAGCGAGAAATACAGTGTGTAAACCAATCTTAGGAAAATTGTAAAGATGAGATTTTTTGACAATGTTAGGTACTGATTTGTCGTCTCATATTTTAGGTTTATTATAATAATCCGGATTTCAGTTAGGAATATTGAGATTATAGTTTACATTCTACGGCCGCAAGGGAAGCGCGGGGTGTAACGCATGCGATGATTGACTATACAGTATACATACTTACGTACTATAGGTATATTTTGTAGGTACATAGCTCATGATTAATTCCCTTGGCGCTGGCCACTAAGCTCCTTTTAACTGAAGCTTCGAAACAAACAAAAAAACACGGCCAAGTACCAGTCCGACTCGCGCACCGAGGGTTCTGTACAGTAAACAGATTTATTTATTTAAGCTTGTCTTTAAAAAGTTTTTTTTTATATTGTACCTTGTTCTTTTTAGTATTTCAAAATTTTTCCGTATCAAATTTAATTAAATTAATTTTCAAAGTAAAAAAAATATATTAACAGTGATGAATAAAAAAACAAAAATATCTGAGCCAGACGAACGATGATGGCATACGCTCTATAGTACAGTATAGAAGTACGACTGCAGTCAGCGTTGTGGTAAAATAAAAAACATTCATTTATTGAAATTAATTGATTAAGTATTTAATTCTAATTATTATTCGTGCCACCACAACACACACTCTGAAAATTTCAATTTGCTACAGACTTACCGTAGGCTCAGTAATAGGGTTCCGTGCAAAGGTACGGAATCCTAAAAACAAACAGATTCAAATCTTTTTTATTTTATATAGTTTGATCTTTCAATTATTTGCAAATTCTGTTCGACTAATCAATCACAGAAGAACGATGACCAAAATATAAATTTCTTAAAAGGGCCCTTAAAATAGGTTGCACTTATAAGCCTCTAAATTAATTAATTTGTCACTACCCACTGACCTTCAAAATCTTTGACGCAGGCGGCCCGCGCCCGACCAAAGGGCTGAGCAAATGGAAAACATTCTTGACGCCTGGAGACTCAAGGAGACCCCACGGCCTTCCTAAAATGCTACAGATAAATATACAACAGTCCATAAAAGTATAAGTTTCCCAGAGACTGAACTGTCTCTTGGCGGTCCTGCTAAAAATGAGAAGAAAATGAGTGAAAAGATTGAAGGACGATATTATGGAATATCAGATTAATCTATACTAATAGACTAAGAGCTGATAACACTTTTTTTATGTGTTTATATAAAACTTGGGACTTTTTTTAAAAGATGACTTTTATATATCTTTACAAGGGGTAAATAGTCTGTCAATCCAAACGCGGGGCAAAACCACCCCATATTTTTTTTTGTTCACTCTTCCGAAAAAATAGACTTAAGTGTGCTTATATAAGACTTGAAATTTGGACAGATTTTTCTTTATCATTAGTAAAGTCTAGAAAAAAACTGACAGACTGTTTGGACGGGGCTAACTCCCTGACAGACGAGCGTTCATCTGTCAGGGAGTTAGCCCCGTCCAAACAGTAGGTATAGGCGAAATATAAAAACTACCAACCCGACTTCGGCTCGGGGGGGGGGGGGTAACTTTCTCGCGAGGGAGGGGATAATAAATCATAAATTCTTAGCACCCGGGCGAAGCCAGACGGGGACTGCTAGTATAATATATGAGAATTAATAAATAATAATTGTAAAGATATTATTGAAAAACAATTATTAGTGTATTTGCCATATATGGCACATACACTACTGGCGTCGGTCGGATGGTGGGACCTAGGGGTCGGACCAAAATTTCTTGACGTTTCATAGCCTCCTGAACAATTTGGCACCATTTTTGAAAATGTTTATATATATGTATGTATGTATATATGTGTTTGTGTGTGTGTGTGTGTACACATTGGAATCCATCATCGCACGGAACCTATTTAAAATGGGCCCAATCGGACCATTTTAAGGGTGGTTTTTAGGGGCTGAAAAAAGTTTTTGGGCCCGAAAATACCGAAAAAATTTTCAGAATTGTTTCAAAATTGAAATTTAACCTTTTAGTAAAGATCAAAATGTGCTGCTAAAATTTTAATAAAATCGGCCCGACAGATCCGGACTTACAAATTTTATGAAAACACTAGTTTGCGGATAGTGATTTACTTACTGAAGGGTGTATTTAATTTGGTACAGAGGTTGCATTGATAATAATATTGAAATTAAGAAAAAAATATTATTTTAAGGGATGTATTAAGGGGTTAAATTTTTTATTTTGTCCAAAAACAAACTTAAGTTCACATAATAAAGCCACAAGGCCTGTATTAGCAAATACACTATATTGTCGACAGGGTTTGGCACTGCGACCCGAATTTTTTTTTATTGTATAAAAGTGATAAAGCTTCAAAAATCTTTCGAACGATCAATTACACTTACATACATTATAGAAAAGAAATTTTATTCAGGAACCAAATAAGTCGCTGATAAAAATACCTCACGGTCATTCACAGCACTGTTTGGAAATCATAGTGACTCAAAGTCAATAACCAACAAATTATAATACATAAAAGAGCTACTCTTGTATTTATGAGGAACAGTGCAATGGCACAAGATAATAATACAATATGTAATTAATGAACTAATAGTTTAGTGGTAGCATATAGATACCTGTGCGTTGCATGTAGCGGCCAATGACGGTAGCGGCACGTTACAAGCAACATAGGCAGGCAACAAAAAACTGTGTTTTTTACAGAACCGACAAGTTCGAGTTAACCAGTTCTTTTTAGTAAAATTATTGAAAGCATAATATCAGGTAAGGATAGTCTTGACCAAAATTACTAATGAATGAATTGTGAATTATAGACGCTCGACAACAAGGGTCATTAGCACCAAAATTACTAAAAATAATACTGCCGAAATTTATCAAAATGGCCTCTTTTAGGTGAAAAAAATCGAACATGTTTGAAATTTTAGCTGCAAGTATACCTACTTGTTTTGGCAATACGGGGGGAATAAGTTTTCGAGATGTATTTTCAGGAAAATCTCGAAAATTACGTAACATGAAATTCCAAAAAAAAAACAAAACAAATTGTTTTAAGATTCTTAAGAAAAACCCTCTTAAATTTCAAATGATACCCCACATGAGCGAATACAAAGATATTTTTAGGCTGCGTCAAACTTTGTTACCTTTCCTCACCCTTGGGAAAATATTTCTTTAGGTTCTGAGTTCTGACTATTGGAATATAATATTATGCGGGTTAGTATTTATAACTATGCCAAATTTGATACCTTTATTTAGTTCAGAGCAGGGCCGTAGCTAGAGCTGAATTCAAGATAGGGCACTAAAAGTTTAAAGTAGGGCTAAAGCAAAAGACTACAATTTATTAATTGGATTGCCCATGTTATCAAATTTCCGAAGAACTTCATTTAGATCCAACGAATTTAATCTTGTTTTTCCAAATGCCAGATAGACCAAGTCTGTCATTCTGTCGTGACAGTCTTTGCGGCTTATTTATAATTCCTTAAAGTAGGGCACTGGATGTTTTAAGGTAGGGCATTGCCCCTTAAACCCCCCCCCCCTAGCTACGGCCCTAGTTCAGAGAAATTCGATTGTGACAGAACGGACTTCAGATAAACGAGTGATTTCATAAGGGTTTAGTTCTTGGTACGGAACCCTAAAATTGTGAAAAGTGTTTTTCTGGCTTAAAACGGCATAGGTATTAACAATTTTGTAGAATATAAAATTCTTAATGGCATTATACAGTGTGAGTAAAAAGTCTCGAACTATAAATTCGGTAAAATGAAAATAATTGAATTTCATGAAAAATCCTCGGACACACCATTTGTATTTTTTTACTGAACATGTTTGTTGATATTTGTTGCATTTCGACCATCTTTTGTTTTCATACTGTGACGTCATCGTCAATTTTTTTTAATGGCACCCCGTATTTTTTATGTTATATTTGGATAGTGCTTAAAATTACGAATTCATTGATGTACCATAGTATGACCTTAGCATTCATACTTCTCGAGATAATCGAGTTTGAAGTACAAACAAAAACTCAGGAAAAAAGAGTGAGCCATGAAATATTGATACATTTAATAACTGTGAAACTCAAACAATTGAAGAATTTCATCGGAGCCTTCAATTGTTTAAGTTTCACAGTTATTAAATGTATCAATATTTCATGGCTCACTCTTTTTTCCTGAGTTTTTGTTTGTACTTCAAACTCGATTATCTCGAGAAGTATGAATGCTAAGGTCATACTATGGTATATCAATGAATTCGTAATTTTAAGCACTATCCAAATATAACATAAAAAATATAGGGTGCCATTAAAAAAAATTTACGATGACGTCACAGTATGAAAACAAAAGACTATCGAAATGCAACAAATATCAACAAACATGTACAGTAAAAAAATACAATTGGCGTGTCCGAGGATTTTTCATGAAATTAAATTATTTTCATTTTACCGAATTAGTTCCAGACTTTTTACTCACACTGTATATTATCTAAAGTCACTAGTCATCTCGAAGTAGTCGGTTCTATAAAAAAATGGTTAAGTGCGAGTCGACTTGTGCGCAGAGAGTTCTGATTCTAAAAATTTCAAAATATTTACATTATAGAAAAAATAAAAAAAAGCACGTGTCGTCAGTCGAATTTGAAGCCGGCTTTTGGGGTGACATGCGAACGCCTTAGCCATTGCGCTACAAGACTAACTGCAGTAGCACAACAGAAACAAGGTACCTACCTATATACTTGAGTAGTATAAGCGTTCAATTCTAGAGAAAACAACAGAGAGACATACAAGGTATACGAGTATGTATATCCATGTATGGGGAGCCTCCCAGGGATTAAACTTTTTGATTTTTACTATCTGCCAGGATTCATGCCACAACAACCTACAATCTGTGAAAATTTCTACTGCTACCTCTTATTGTTTGTGAGATAGAGCCTTGTGACAGGCGGACGAACGGACAGAAATCGTAGACTCAGTAATAGGGTTCCATTCGAACTTCGGAGGTACGGAACCCTAAAAGCACTTTTTACTGTTTTATACCGTGGCGCTACATGTAATGCACATGTATCTTTGCTACCGCAGAGAACGGCTCTAGATGTGTTTAAAGCAAGACAGGAGCGTGACAGTATGCGATGGCGAAGTGCACGTATTTGCGAGGAAGGCCTTCGACACTTTGACTGCCCTTGTTGGATCAAACCCTCAGTTCTATATATGTAATGTAATGTTAACTTATACACATGTGTTGTTTATAAATAATTTAACAGACGAAATGTGTATTGAAGGTGAATAGCACATTAAAAATGGATGATACGACAATATTACATAGGAATTGAGACGGTGCTCTTGGCTTTGAAACTGAATAACCCCAAATGTTTTCCTGCGATTAGAGTTTCCAGGTGTCTGGCTTTAGCCGGACATGTCCGGCTTTTTACGGTCGTGTCCGACCAAATATATAAAGTCCAGCCTGTTCAGCTTTTGTTAGGCTTTTTAGTGATGAAGTAGAGAACGCACATTATATTATATTGGCTGGTTTATCTATTTCTACTAGCGGCCCCGTCCGGCTTCGCCTGAGTGTTAAGAAAGCCCGGGTGCAATACACTCAGTGCCGGATTTATATTTTTTATGAGTGTAGGCCACTTTATTTCCGCCGCCCCATGTACATACCTTTCTAAAATAATAATTTTCCATTTGTAGTAAAGGGGCCTCCTTTACTACAAATGGAAAATTATTATTTAAATAAACGAATGAAAGCTAAATAAACGAATGAATTAGTCATTAAGAAAGAGAGCGTAAAAAAGAAACAAGATATACAATTTTTTACGGGCCTTTTTAATAGCAAAATCATCTATAATATCATCATAGTTTATGGTGTTCATTATCTCTGCTTCTATGTAGAGAAGAGCCAGAGAATTCATTTTTTCTTGAGACAATGAAGACCTTTGATAATTTTTCACGCGTTTTAAACAGGAAAAACTCCTTTCCCCAGAACAATTTGTAGGGATTTATTCAGTGGCGTAACTTCACTTCGCGGGGCCCAGGTGTAAAATTTTTTTTGGGGCCCCCCCTCCCCCACTTTACCCAACTAAGAAAAATTTCCAATTATTCATGACATCATCATCCCATCAACATTTGATTGTATTCTCAAAATGTTCTACGTCATATATAAACGACTATGTAATTAAAAGAAGTTCTACTGGTATTCTTCAGACAATAATATTGCGCTCTTTTATATTTAAGGATAAATAAATCCTCCAGTCGAAATCCCAAAATAAGGTGCACTCTAAATCAAACATGGCGAATTTCATATTAAAAAGCAATTGATTGAAACAATTTAGTATTTGAATCTAGAAAGTAAATGCAATCTGTGCTTAGATCATATTATATAATTGGACTGAGAAAAAAAATCGAGTGTAAGGATTAATCAATCAGTAGTTGACCCAAAAATTGGGGGCCCCTCGAGGTTAGGGGGCCCCGGTGATTGCCACCTGGAACACCTGTGGTAGATACGCCACTGGATTTATTGAAAGTATAAAAAACCATGAGAAAACCAGTGGACGTGTTTCACTTTTATCCTCTGAAATCAAGTGACCGTCCTCTGAAATCTGCCGCCCCTAGGACGCTGCCGCCCCTAGGCCGCGGCCTATACGGCCTATTTATAAATCCAGGACTGGCTACGCTCGTTATACTATGTAAAGAAGATATATATATATATTTAACAACATTTGGTACAGTTAGTACAATAGTTGCAAGTTTAAAATACAAAATATACAATTAAAATGTATGAATTAAAAATTCTTCCACAGAATAGAAGCAATTATCAGTCAGCAATTATTTAACATAGTTTTTAAATTTTTGTAAATTATATTCTTTTATTAAAAATGGTAGTTTGTTATAATATAACAAACTACCATTTTTAATAAAAGAATATAATTTACAAAAATTTAAAAACTATGTTAAAAAATTATGCCTTAACACTATATTATAGTTTTGAGGCATAATAGTCCGGGGCGGTGCGTGATCTCGCCAATCAGTGGTCCGGAAGACGAAATTTATTTCTATCTCATATAGCAGCAAATTTCACACTAATTGCAAACGCTATGTTTCGTCCCTTGTAATGCAATGTGTCTACTATTTCATGGATATTACGTTTTAAATTCGTCATTTTCGCTGTAAATCATGAAAAATATGTTCTAGCAGAGTTTTTGAATCTGCACCTACAAAAATAAGTTGAATAAATAAAAAGAATATTTGTCGAATTTCATAGCTTTTTTTAACCTTTTTCACGCTACTACAGTTGACAACTACAAACAAATGTATTTTTTTTGTTTCATGCACTGCATTTTAATTTTGTTTTTCATTAAATAGTTACTATCTTATGTTTTTTTTTTAACTTCCGCCCTAAGGAAAGTTTAGCTTTTCAAAATTAACTACTTACCTAACTACCTAAGAGTGATTTTTGCAATCTTAATTATATCCAAATATGGTTTAAAAACAAGTGACATCTTGCAAAAAAGAGTACATATTAGAGGGATTATTAATGTTAAAATTTTACAGGGTAGAAAATAAAGACAACTTCATATGCCTGACATAGTTTCACCGCAATAAATATTACCTTTCCTTGTATTCATGTTGTTAAGTCATTAAGTCATCCATAATATACCTAGTACCTATTAAACATTTACCAATTACCATTTATTGTGGCCAGAGGTCTTCAACCAGTGGCTCAGCGTACTCCATGTAAATAATAAACGGTAATAGCTATTTATGCTACAAGTTCGGAAAGTGACGAATTATTTTGATAGCAAGTAAAACATTTTATTTCACAATAAAAATTACGTTTTATGCGTATGGTATAGAAAACCAATTAGAATTACGGATTGGTGATGGTATTCACCAAATAACACGTTAAATCCAATGTCCGCATGAAGTTTGTTTTTTGTATATGTTGCAGTCAAAACTCTTAACCAGTCAAAAGTACTATTGACTAGCAAAATCAGTCAAAAGTACTTTTGACCGTATGCTTTAGTCAATAATACTTTTGACTAAAATAACAGTTAAAAGTACTTTTGCCCAATGGAGCTGGTTAAAAGTACTTTTGACTAAGTGATTCCGTCAAAAGTGGTTTTGACTGGTTGTATCAGTCAAAACTCTTAAAAAGTTAAGGTGGTCGATAAAAATAACGACAAACGCACATATAAACTTTTATATTACTCATTATTAGTGGAGAACGTGCTGATATTAGAACAAAAATGAGTGACTACGAAAAGAAAGAACGCTTTTTGCAAAGAATTTTAGCGATAGAAGATATGAAAGATAGTCATTTCAATGTGATGACAAAAGAAAAATTTGAAAAGTTTGCAATGGATGTGGAAGACGCGAAATTTGATGAAAAGAAAACACCATTACAGTACAGTAGACTAAAACGCTTTAACATCATTGAAGTTTGTGGTATAAAAAAATTAGTTACAAACACAGAACCTGTCAAATATTTTTTGCCGGCTGAGGAAATCTACGACATTATTGATGCTGCTCATATTTCTATAGGGCATGGTGGTCGCGATAGACTTAAGAATGAAACGGCACACATTTAATAAATATCTTTTTTATTCACATCTATAACGAGTTAATAGTGCTTTTGACTGATGCTTTATTGCAGTTAAAACTACTTTTGACGAAGAGCGTCAGTCAAAAGTACTTTTAACCGCAAATTTGCAGTCAAAAGTACTAATAACCAATAATTTTCAGTCAAAACCACTTTTGACCAACCTGTTCAGTCAAAAGTACTTTTGACTGATTTTGCTAGTCAATAGTACTTTTGACTGGTTAAGAGTTTTGACTGCAACATATACAATGACTTTTATTTCAAAATAATTGCAACACAAGAGTTGCTTCGTCAGAGTGACAATTTTAAAATTAATTATGAGATCTTGGTCATTTTTTTAGTTTGCCTATCATAGAGCACGTTACCTACTGCAATAATAAAATTATTGAAGGATGCACTGGAAACTTTAATGATCGATAAGAAGACAATCTGATCGATCATTAAAAATAAAAATAACAAAAATTAATGACACATGTTAATGCGTTCATAATTACATATAAGTATAGGTAATTTTCAAATTCACCCATTCAAAGATTTGCTCGTTCATAACTTTGCGGACGCTAATGACCTCTGTTGTCCAGCGTCTATAAACCACAATTCAATTCAATTCATAACTTTGCGGGGGCCCGAGAATCAGGAATTTCCAACCTGTCAGTAGTTACGCCAATGATCTCAGCTGGCTCATCGAGTTAGGGATGAGACACAATTTGTTAAGTTAACACTACAAAACGTTTACTGCTGATTCAAAAATATAATATTGTAAAAGGCCATATCTTACCCTGAATTCAAAACTGCTTAAATGCAAAAAATATCATGTAAGTATAAATCGTCATATCTGTAAGAATAATGCTCATATTTATAGTTAACCCTTAAGGTAAGTGATAAGGGTCCCTTCGCTGAGGGTCGCTTGAGTGCTGAGGGCACCTTATTCAAAGGAGCATTTCATAGTCATTTCCTTGAGTGAGGAAAGAATTATAGTAAACCTCCATGATTTTTTCCTTTAGAACAGTTGGTCATACTGCAGACCGATTGTGTTTAGTCGTCATTTTTGATATAAATGCATGTTTTTAGCCACGGTTAGCTACGATTATTAATTTTTGTCAAACGATGGAATGCCAACGGTTAACAATACATCTATTACAACTCCTTTGCTGAATCGATATCTTTTCGAAAATTCATTTTCTTCGGAAAATTCAAAAGGATTTTCAAGATCGCGTACATTTCTCTTTTTTAAACGTTCTACTTTCATCACTACTATCGTACAATTCGTCAAAATCGTCCATTTTTATATACTTCATTTTACGTAATATTACGCTGTTTACACAGAGGTTAGGTTAGGTTATCAGAATAATAATAATTATTACCTACGTTTATTTGCTTCTTTGTCTAAATAAAGACGCAAATACTTTTTCGACACTTAAGGGACATACTACCCACCCTTAAGGTGAGGGTGATGTAAGGGCCCTTACAGACGTCAATTTTGACTATGAAACGCATATTCGATTTGCGAGTAGAGTTAAGTGTCCCTTACTACTTAAGGGTTAACTATGAATACGGCCGTAAGTAACTTAAAGCATTGTAAATAATAAAGAAAAAGTAATGATTTTTAATAATTTTTCACACTCTTTCAAAATACAGTAAGTTCACGTATCCAGTCGTTTTATATTTAAAACTTGTAACAGTTTTGTATTCAGTGTACGATTTGTTTATTAAATACAGTAGAAAGTTTAACACATAGAACTGGACAGTGCCATCCGTAACTTAATAATGTATTAAAAGTGGCCATCAAAAATCGAAGAGCGATAGAGCGTGTGGCGGCCATAGCTTATATATATAGCGGTACTATGTAGAAAAGGGCTTGAGAATAGCCGAGCGTGTAGCAATGCTGTTGTTTACATGGCGTTGCTATGCTTCCTCTATTATAAGTCTTCAGTTCCCGGGTTCTAGCCCGAGAGCTGGTAAAAGTATCAATTGGATTTTCAATTTATTATTAAAAAAATAATGAACTGAAAATATGAATTGGTGCTAGGCCCAAATAACCTTAGCTGTTGATGGTCCTTAAAACACACACACTATGTAGAAAAGAGATACAAACTGGCAGTCAAATGCTCCATCTCTCTCACTCTTGTTGACCACTTTTCTATGTCTATGATTTAAAACCGCTAGAGCTCCCAAGATTTTTTCAGTTCAAGTTTTGTAACTTTTCAAGCCCATTATCGGAGGCTGTAAAATGGATCGTTTTGTAAAAAGATTGAGAACTAGCGATATATACAATAGGGCAAAGGCTGAGTCAGATAACTATGGTGTAATCCATACTTACAGAAATTTTTACAGGTAAAATGGGATCCAGTATAATTTGTTGTTGTGTTGTGTGGCCAGGATTAAGATGTAATTCATATAAAATACATGTAATTCTGTTAAATGTTATCTATGGACTCTAATAAAAAAAAGGTGTATTTTAAAGCATGTATTAAAACCGAATCAAAGTAACGTTCGGATTTCGTTTCGGTTTTGACGATATATTTTTGAAATTTAATAGCGTATCCAAAACTCAATTATAAATAATAATATTACATTGATTTTATTTTTAATGAATAACGAAAATAATAAAAATTATTATTCAAAATAACAAAAAAATAAAATTTCAAAATCAAACACGCTTCTCCCTTTTTACATTCATATTATAAAAGTCCGAGAAATTGAGACTTTTTTCTACCATAAAAATGAGAAATTAAATGAAAATCGATTTAACCCATTCCGAAGATTCATTCGGTTTTTGTTTCGGGTTTTTCTGTTAAAATAGTGGTTTCGTGAAACGGTTTTTAACGGTTTAGCTTTCGACTTCGGTTTCAATTCAATTGTTTTGAAAGATTTGTTTTTGAGAAATGGACGTAGTAACTATGCAAGACTAAACAAATAACGTAAATCTTCATCATCAGCTGTTAGTTATTTACGTTCGATATTGAAAGTATTGTCTCCAATTGTTGCAGTCTTTTGAACTTCTTAGTCATCCATAGCTGACACATTTGGATGACTGAGAAGTATATTATTTAAAAATGAACGTCTTCTATTTCTGTTGGCACTCCATGGGCGCCATTCATTTTTATTTTTTGTAAAAAATTATTAAAAAAAAGGGTGTGGGTCTCGGGACCCCCGACAGATGTGTAACATCAAAGAAAACGTTATTGAACTCGGTGGTATTCTCTATGTAGTAGTATATATTTTTTCTAAAGCAGCAACTAACTGTTATGCTGACGTAATCCTATATATACTGCACTGTAACACCGCGTGTGTTACAGTGCACGCCTGAGCCAAGAGAGAGAGAGAGAGAGGTGCCGCAGTGGTGGGGAGAACAGCAGCGAAGGAGCGGACCAAACATTTCGTTGCATATTTCCTCTCACGCGGCTGTTCACAGCCCGACATAAGATGTTTCACATCAAAAATTAATGTACAATTGCACGTTGGTATCATTATATTAAGATACTGGTATTTTATTGAACAAGGACATATAATTTTAGTGTATTTGCCATATGGCACATACACTATTGGCGTCGGTCGGATGGCGGGACCTAGGGCTCGGACCAAAATTTCTCGACGTTTCATAGCCTCCTGAACAATTTGGCACCATTTTTGAAAATGTTTATATATATATGTATGTATATATTTATATATATATATATATATTTATATATATATGTGTATATATGTGTATGTATGTGTGTTTTTGTGTATACGGGCAATAACTCTCGACAGACTTAATCGATTGAAACGAAATTTGGTACACACATTGGAACCCATCACCGCACGAAGCCTATTTAAAATGGGCCCGATCGGACCATTTTCAGGGTTGTATTTAGGGGCTCCAAAAAGTTTTTGGGCCCAAAAATACCGAAAAATTTGTCAGAATCGTTTCAAAATTGAAATTTAACTCTTTAGTAAAGATTAAAATGTGCTGCTAAAATTTTAATAAAATCGGCTCGACAGGACCGGACTTACAAATTTTATGAAAACACTAGTTTGTTGATACGGATTTACTTATTGAAGGGTGTATTTAATTCCGTACAGAGGTTGCATTGATAATATTATTGAAATTAAGAAAAAAAATATTATTTTAAGGGATGTATTAAGGGGTTAAATTTTTTATTTTGTCTAAAAACAAACTTAAGTTTACATAATAAAGCCACAAGGCCTGCATTAGCAAATACACTATATTGTCGGCAGGGTTTGGCACTGCGACCCGAGTTTTTTTGAATTGAAAACAAGCGAACAAAACTATCCGCAACAATTGTTTGTTGTTAGCAACGGTTTAACAACATGGCGATGCAATGTTAGTATGAAATGCACTATAGAATAAGCCAGGGCGACATGGGCAGCAGTGCGTGGCCGATAAGTCGACTTTTGTTCAGGACCGCACTCAACACAGATCGCGAAAACACTATATTGCCGTAGAATAGCGTATGTTCAATTAACCAAAAATAGAACATAAGTCATTCTTTCTTAGCACGGCAGTGAGTGTGTTTCAGTAATGTTCAACTTAGTAGTAAAGTAATTTTTTTCTCAAAGTATAATAGTTTGGCGCCATAAATACAATTTATTGTTTACGATAAAATCTAGGCGAGATTTTTGTGTCGATAATGCAAAAGAATTAATACTGTTAATAAATTAAATAAGTACGTATAGCTTACCTACTTAAAACATTACGTTTTTACAAGCTTGATCTACTTTTTGATTCTATATTCTATTTCCTTTCCAGTTATTCTGCAACAAAATATGACTACAAATATTTTTAAAAAGAAACTTAAAATATTTTTAATACAAAATTGTTTTTATTCAGTAGCTGAATTTTTAAATTGTAAATTTTAAATATTTATTTGAAATGTTTTGTTTTTTTTAACTTTGTATGTTTGTATGACAATTGACAATGTTATGTACTTGTATGGAACGACTGCAATATATTACTTACTTACTTTCAAAACTTCGGGATCGTCACCGTCCTTCAAGGGATACCTACTTTCGAAACAAAACAAATCGAAGTCACAACCGCGTCTCAAATCATGAAATGAGTATGAGAAGTTACAGTGGTAAATGATTTGGGAACGATCCAATAAACACAGTCTTTTGAATTTGGTTTAATATTACGCTGATCCGTCAGAATAACTTTCAAACATGGCGTTTTGCTCCACCACACTGATTTAAATAATTTCAGAAAGTATTGATGTTAATGTTTCCCGAGCTCTAAAAGAAGATCGTTATATTTCGACTGATTTTCGTGACTAAATACATTTGTTTTAACTGAAGTTGAGAAATTTATTATTATATGACCCCAATTCGCAAAATTCACAGATTTCGCAATCCTTGCAACCATCGAGGACATTGGAAATGATAACAGCATATATGAAACATAATTAACTGTTTATTATACACACAATATTTATTATTTATCAATGCACTGTTTAGTTTTGTCAGAAATAACCCTATTATTCTTCTGTTATATATACGCGTTCACTTTTGCTTGATTACTTAACTTTTAAATGGATTTTTCTGCAGTATTTATTAACATTTGCTCAAAAATAACACCGCAGATCGTCACAAATACCTCTCAATTAACTAGACATGATATAAAACACATTTCGAAAAAATTGCACTTGTTCAATTTTGCATGATTGCTCCTCACTTGATCGCGACACCGTTGTCTTTTGGCCTTGAACGAAAACTCGTAACTCTGCCCCCACATACGAACATAAACATTTCCAATGTTAATAATGATAATTTTATTTAGTGTCATGTTCCAGAAGTTTCGGAGTAAAAAATTGACCAAAGGCTTGACATATTTTATCCTTAATTCGTGTTCGAGTTTTGTCGATGACAAAAACGGTACATAACCTAAGACTTATACAATCAGCTGTTCACTGTAACAGTCGCCATTTTCTTTGCGAACGTTAACACGCGGTAATTTAGTGACACCGGTAAAAGGTGTCAGTGGACGTTACTTTCCGGACCTGGCGGTGCTGAGCACAGCCTACTTATCTTAGTGCGGGTCTGCATCGACTGAGTGTGTGTACCTACATTCAGTCTGCACTCTGCAACACGAACAACCTTTCAGGAAAACAGTCGTCTGTCAGATATAGTAGAGTACCGTACACTTGTGTTTGTTTATTGTGTGAACTTACTTTTGACACAAAAACTTGTTTTTAATATAATTAATTAATTATGTTATCTCAAAGGACGGTGAATGCGCGTCAATCACCATCGTAGCACTGCATTGTTATTGAAGTCAGTCATTTATTTGTCATATTTTTTGATTCTGTCTCTTAATTGTCTCAATTACTTTCGTTCTTTGTGTCCCAAATAAATATTTTTTTGAAATTGGTAAATACAGCTGCTATCTTTAAAATACATATAAACATGTTGATGTAAACTTTGTATTAACGATTATCATTTAATTAAATATTTTTTTTTATCTTTAAATAATCATTAAAACTAATTGAAAAGAAAAGTTTAACTTATAAATTTGATAAAAATTACAATAAAATATTGTTTTGTTTTGTGCAGTTTTCTGTACGCAGAATTTTGAATAAATTGTTATGACAAATATGTTTACTACTTTTTTTTTCTGTGTAAAAAATTACCTAAACACGGAATAGACTGTTCAATGCGTGTTTTTGTGTTGATATTATCTTCATGATAATTGTCTAGTAAAATTCCGCGAAGAACGTGTTCAAAATGTTCTAAACAGTGTAAAGAAAATTATTGAGATCAGTTGTTTTATATCATCGAGGGTGAAAACAAGTGCAAAGTGAATTGTGCAAATTGTAATATGCATTGTTGTGTACCGCAGTGTTTTACTGGATTTGTTTCAAGTGTATCGAGGAACAATGTGTACTGTTAAATCGATTTGGCTGTGTTTTTGAGCTACTCTTTCGTGTTTTGGCTGTTGCAAATTCATTGCAACAAGGAATGGTGAGTAACCTAAACAAGACATTTCCCTATCTCTTATGTGTGATGAATAATGATTTTATATTATGTTAGTATAGTGCTATGAACTTAATTAAGACAATTCGCGTTACGTTTAGACAAATCGAAAAATTTTGAATGAATTCAAAAGTTTTTACTTTTACGTGTTTGTATAAGCGGTTTATATAAAAAATGTTTAGAAAAACTTATGGATCATTGCTGATTAATTAAAAAAGAGTGGCGTGGCTATGGCAGGTAAATTTGGCGAGACCCACAGGGACCTCGAGGGTTAGGGGCAACAAACCACTGATAATTTTCCACATCCCCACGTAAATTGTTTCGACCAAAAAAATAAAAAAATGTACACGCTAAAACGACTTAAACCCCATAAAACTTCGAAAAAGTTTGAATGAAACAAATTTTTAACTACCATTACTTCAGTGGTTGGAGAGCCTCAGCGAATATTTTGCACTAGGGCCCCATCAATCCTGTTTGAGTTGTTTAAAAATTGTCAAGAGAATGTAAAATGAAATTTCGAAAAATGATATGAGATTTATGACCAGAAAATATTTACGGCGCAAAATAGCACAAGCCGTCAAAAATACTGTGGGCAATACTTATAGTACAATTTCTATTTTAGGGCATAATGAGACAGAAAATAACTGCAGGGCAACATGTAGGCTTCGGTAGAAATATTTTCGGAAAGGTTTATTGAAGAGATAATCCGTAATTTTTGTTGTTGTTATTCTTAGTAACAGGGTCTCAAATTCTCAAAATTTGTTTTCTCTTTTTTTCCTTTTGAATTTCTGTAAAAGTTATGAAATAAAAATAGTTTTACTTGCTTTAAATTTCTTAAATAAACATTTTCAATTTATTTAGGTTTTCTTATTTTTTACGAAAAAAAAAGAGTCAAAACTAGTCAAAATCTCATTAAATTGAAAAGTATTGTTTATCTATTGATTTAAACTACATTTAAAAACGGTCCTAACTCCTAGACAAATCAGGAATTTTATTATCATAATTTGTACATTATTTAAAATCAGGAATTTTATTATCATAATTTGTACATTATTTAAATTAAATAAAAATGTTCTGGTTCGGAGAAAAATGATGATAGACAAACATTATCTACAAATAACTTAAAAAAATAAACAAAGTCTAACATACAATTACCATTGTAATAGTGTTCCCCTGAATTAAAATCCACATTTCTGACGCAACCTTATTCTTATTTGACTAAAAGACGATTTAACATGATAAAGATTAGGCAGAAAAAAATGACATTTAGTGTGAGATTAAAATTGCATGCTGATTTCAAACATTCAAATATAACTAACTCGTGGCGCGTGTCGTGACGCATTCTGACTCTAACAAATAGTGGTATTACGACGTCACATTGTAAGAGACATGTGATCAAATTAGGCGTTCGTTTGTAATTTGTTTAGTCATTTTGATTATGTTTACTCATCTTAGATGAGGTTTGAAATGTGGCCCCCGGAAAGGTATTAAGGTATCTATATCAAAAATCCTACTGCCTGAATGGGAATAAGTATTGCAGGGTGATTCACAAAAGATCTTTTAGGTCGCAGAGTGCCCTACGCCCCATGTAATTCTGATTCTATCCTAGATTTACAAACGATAAAGGCGGTATTAACAATAGCATCTTTGCATTACTTACATCAGGAGACATACAATAATCGTGGTTTAACGTTATTTTAGATCCCCTTCACTTTCCGATCTTGTCATAATAAGCTATGCTATTGGCTCCAATCAGATTACATCAAGATTAGCGCGAGTTTTAAAGTGTGCTATTATTATTGACGACTTTAAATTGAGCTTTCTTACAAAATAACTTCTATAAAGTGAAACTTCTATTCGCGTCGACTCTAGACACACACATCCATATGTTAGCGATTTTGGTAATTACACGTTCAGCGATGTTAATCGAATTCACTCCACCGCGCGTAAAGAAGTTTCACTTCTATAATCCGATTAAAAGGATATGAGCCAGTTCCTGCTTTATGTGTTTTCTTTTCTAAACAAAATCGGAAATATCATTAAAAATATTGCCGTGCGTGGTTTTAAATGCTATTAATTTTTATCCATTTATTTATTGTAATCTCAGATTGCAATAATTAATTTAATGACGATATTTAGGATTTTTAGTACTCTATTGTATAACGCTGTATAAAACTGTGCTGCGTTTGTTTGCTTAGTTAGACGAGAGCATCTCATTTGTGTCGTGACTAGTTATGACTATAGTATGGCTGGGCTGGAAAAATGCCCGAGGCCCCAGCCTCAACGGGGCCCAACCTCAGCTAGAGCCAAGTGTTCTTCATCATTTGTTAAATAATATTTGTAATTATACAATATTTAGAATTTAAAGACGTTTTTAGATTTTAACTTCTTTTTATTTTATTATTCAAACTTTTAGACAAAGTATTTATATTTCTGGCATTAAGAATACTTGAGGAAGATGAAAACGTCAACAAAAGATTTTTTTTCGTCGAGTTCACACAAATTAACATGTTTTCGAGAGGGGCCAACTCAAAAATGTGCCAGAAGTTCAAAATTTCTAGTTACGCCACTTTACATAATATATATATACCGGCTTTACGAGTTTTCATTTTATGAGCGTGTGCTAGGAACAAACAATGTAAAGTTTGGAACAATCTGTGCACTCATACACTTGAAGTGGAGAATTATCGATGGTTATTGATAAATAGTAACCAAACTATCCGATTGTTATCATCGATAGTTTTCGATGGTGTCAAAATTTTGTAAGAAACGACTTTTGCTATAGTCTAAATTTCTTATGAAGTAACTAAAAGAGCCATTTTTGTAGGTAGAGTATATGGTATTACTGCATATTGCGAACTTTATTTTGTTTTATACAACGCTACAATTATTACATTAACCAGTAATTTTTATTCATAACTAACGTTTCGTGTATTCGTGACAGCGACTGTTTGTGTTTATTGCACTAATTTAAAGTTACGTAAGTTTAAATTTACAGACAGATAACCTTGACCACAGACAAGTAATAAAATATCAAAAATTGTTACCAATATACACAATCTTAAAAATTAAATTGTGTTTTAAAGACCACCAACAGCTAAGGTTATTTGAACCTAGCACCAATTCTTGTTTTCAATTCATTTTTTTTTTAATAATAAATTGAAAATCCAATTGACACTTTGAACTGGGAACTTGTAATAGAGGAACCATAGCAACAGCATTGCTACACGCTCGGATATTCTCAAGCCTCTCTACACAATCTTAATGACACACAGAAGGTAGATTATACACTTTTTTCATTAAACTTAAAAAAAATTATATTCAAAAATTGAAAACTATCGATAGCTTTCGATAGACTAATTAAAACATCGATAATTGGGTCGTCCCACGTATCAAAATTTGATAATTTTGAACAGTCTATGTTGTTCCTCATACATAAACAAATAATGTAAACCAACTTTTTCGTTCTTGTATCCTTCCTCTTAATTTCAAACAAGATTTAAAGATATGATGACGTAGAAGACAGTTACTTCTTTAGCTATAGAAAGAAATGTATATAAATTATCCTCCTCGTGGTTCGATTTTCATAATTTGACAGATCATTGAGCGTGACAGTAGATCTAGTCAGCCAATCACAGGCTGAATATTATCTACATCATTTCGGTAGCGGCATAATTATATGTTTAAAATTCCATTCAAAGATACGCACTTTCGGGATTTTTGTTTATAATAAAAAAAGCTTCCAAAAAATTTCAAAAAAATTGTTTCATAATCTATTCATAATGTAAATTCCAACAAAAAAACGTGGGACGATAGCAATATCGGTAGTTCTGTACTGTACAGTGTATACTGTATACCACGACGTATCATATCATCGATTAGTGAACAGAACATGGTAAAAAAGCGAAGCACGAATTGTCTTGGGAATGTGTATGTGTTAGTATAAAGTTGATTTAATCTTCGTATGTGTCTTTAAGCTAACATACTTACATTTTGTAAATGCATATTCATTTCTGTTTAATAGCAAAATAATATTTTGATAACATTATTATGCAAGGAATTAATTATGATAAAGGAATAACTATTTGCCTTTGACACAATTGAATTTGAGGGATGTTTATTATTATAGTTTTATGGGTGTGCTCTTAATTTTTCATGTTTCTGCCCTGAAGAGATTTTCTGTGGAATGCTCTGCATTGTCCAGGTCTACCCACTAACCATTTTAATTTTCCATCTTATTATTACATCGTTTTAGATTATTTTATGAAAATAGCTCTTCTCCAGTGCATAGAGTAATCAAATATTAGTTGTAATCATTCGTTCCGATAAAGTTAGAGATAAAACGACTCAAATGTGGCTTAAGGATCCAATTAAGAAGCAAATACTGTTTTAATGCATTTATTGGCTAACGTTTCGTAAAGTTAAGAGTTCTATTTCTAGTACTGTCCCAGGATTGGACCAGTGGCTTGGCAATAAGGTGTCACTGTCAAGTCATTGGTCCGTTTTTATATTGATGGTTCTTGACAGTTAAATAAAAACACTTCATGTTAAATTAGTTGTTCAACTGCTTACAAAAAAAATGGTGCGATCCCAACTCGTGCGATTTTCTCGATTAACAGCATCAATCGCGAATTTCATTCATCAGTAAATGATTCTTTCTGCATTTTTGCGAGACAAATGAATTCTAGAATTATTAATGATGTCGATTAAAGAAATTATTATTTAAATCGTTTGAGCCGTTTTCGAGTAAATCCCAATTTTCAGTTTTCGTTCATCAGTAAACTATACCCTTATTTGGAGGATAAGGGGAAAAGTAAAAAAAAATACTTGGACATCCCCTAAAAACAAGTTTAAAATTTGGTTTTGATCCGTTGAACGGTATGTCATCCAGGCCTCGGCACATACGGATGGGACGAAAGGGCATCTAAAAACTCGATTTTTCGATATGTCGAGCTTGAATTCGATTTTTTCACCATTCCACGACTTTCTTCACTACTAAATAATCGCTCGAAAGTAAAAATGGGTGACACTTACAGTTAAAGTTCATAATAAGTTATGTAAAAGTTAATTAATCTATGCATGATTTCTCGGAAACCTATTTTTTGTGGTTTGAAAATTCAAATATTTAAACATTTATGTAAATGCAACAGAATTTTGAAATTCGTTACGAAACTTTGGTAAAACCAGCTGCATAAATAGCTTTAAAATAATTAAAAATTGATTATGCATTGAGACATCTTCCTGTAGCAGACAAAAATAAAAAATCTCAAAAGGTGAGTTATTATACAGTATGTAAACCGGTAATGTACACATAGGACATTTTAGCATTGGGAAAAATTGATTGGATCAGAATGAGCCATGACGCTTATTAACTTCCCATTGGAAGTTATTGTATAATGGGTCCGAAAATCGAAATCAAAATGTATAACAAATTTTTATGTTTCAAGGTCACTACACTATTTTTACAGTATTTTTAGAAATATATCTGTGTGTGTGTGTGTACGTACGTATGTGTCCATTTCTTTCTAAGACGAAATCTCGAGAATGAAAAATGATATCGACTACGTTAGGGTGCCAATCGACGCGTATTAACGTAAATATGATCTGAAAGAAATTTTTTCAAAATCTTTTTTCTTAACCAAATAGACTCCAAAAAAGTAGATTTTACACAATATCTCGCGAATAAAAAATTATATCGACTTCGTAAGGGTGTCAATCGAGGTGTGTTAACGTCATTTTGATCTGAAATAAATTTTATAAAAATCGGTTCAGCCGTTCTTTTTTTTTTAATTATTGTTAAAAATAAATAAAAATTATGTTTTAATGATTAAAATGATTACTTTTCTGTGTAATATCTAATTTAATTATTATTATTAAATATTTATCAAACTGGGAAGTTCGTCGTGTGGACCTCAAGGGCCGCACTTTAGTCCTAATAAACGACTCACCTCACGGCTTGTTGTGGTACGTATTTACACAGGGTGTTAATTAAGTATGTGCACAAACTTCAAGCCATTAATTGATGGTTGACTTTAAGACAAAACCTTCGTATAAGTAAGGGTCCGAAGCGGCTCTGTTTTACAGATACACGGTGTTAAAATTTGAAAAAAAATTAAGATTTTTTAATTTATTTTTTGAATACTGCCAGTTACTTAATTAAAACTTTGCACACACTAATTAAATAGTAGTTAGAGAGTACATTGTGCAAGTATTAAATTATTTTTAATCCAGCCATGGGCGTAGATGAGGGTATTCTTTTAACACCCTGTATCTGGAAAAGAGCCAGTGGCGGCTTCTCCTATGAGGCAGGTGAGGCAGTGCCTCACCAAAAATTTTGCAAATTAAATAAATTGCAAATTTATATTATTTTACTATTTGCATAAATATATCCATTAGAATTAATATTTGGCTTCATAGAAATCAGTAAAATATGGGCCTGCCGTCAATCTTAACGCGCTTCGCTAGAAATATCATCCATCCCATTTCTGAATGCGGTCGTATATGGTATAGAGGCCGGCCTCGCGCTTCCTTGTCTTTCATTGGCAGTTGCCTGTTTTTGTTCTTATATCATCCATCTCATTTCTGCATGCGGTCGTGTATGGTTAGAGGCTCGCCTCGCGCTTCCTTGTCTAGCGTATTAGTAATGTGAGTAATGTGATGTTTATGATACCGTAATAGTCCAGTCGAATCTAGCTTTAAGTAGCGCATAAAAACATTGTTTTGAGGCAAGCCTCTACGTAAATTTAATGCGACATTGAATGTGTGTTATTATAGTTTTCGGTAAATACTTTTGTGGTTTTTCGTACTGATTTTTGTTTTGCTTTTTTTCCAACAGTGGGCAGTGATTTTTTAAAATCTAACCTTACTAAAAAAAATTTTTTTTTCAACTGTGCCTCACCACTTTCAAATATCACGAGCCGCCACTGAAAAGAGCTGTTGCGGACCCATACTTATATGAAGGTTTTGTCTTAAAATCAATCATAGATTAATTCCGCAAAGTTTGTGCACATACTTAACTAACACCCTGTATAGGGTTGCTATCGTAATCATTGTATGATGATTATAAATTATTTTAATTAATTAACTCTCGCATATAGTGAAAATCAATTGATTCCGAAGCATATAAGGGGAATGTTAGATTAGTAATCTTGTCACGGTTGAGTAAATGTAAGCTCATTCCGCCGCGAAAGTGGTAAGGTTCAGGTTAGAGTCCTGACTGTGATTATGGTTGGTAAAATGATTTTTTCCCATATGTTTCGAATCAATTATGTAATTGGCTGCTTTCCAACGAAAAATTTTCATTTGCAATTAAGCCGTATAAATCATTAATTTATAAATTATTTTGTAACATCAGTCTGAAGATGACTACGTAGTCGAAAGCGCTCATAATTTTTTAATAAAATTTAATAATTTTGTAAGTGTTTTTCTTATTTACAAGTGACAGTGAATTGCTATTGTAATTTTAGTATTTTTTTTTAGTTTCAATTATTTTTATTATTTTACTTCACATTTAAACGGCAAATACCTAAAATAAAAGTAATTGAAACTAAAATAAAAACACTGAAATTACGATAACAACCCTATATAAATATGTCAGTCGCGGACTTAAAAAAGTTTACACCTGTATCATCTAGTTACCGGTTTTTTTAATTTTTGCATATTGTAATTTGGCTTTTGATAGTAATGTATCAATTACTAAGGTTACATCCTAAAAATTCAATAAAAAATTATTGTCAAAACACCTCAGTTGTTTATTATACAATCCAAATTACAAAAAGATTTGATACTAGCAAATGCCTTCCTCCAATCTTGCAATAATTCTTCATTTTTGTTCATCGTTTTAATAATTTCGAGACATTTAAACGACAATTATTTCTTTTAATTTTTGACATTTACATTTACTTATTAAAAACTAAATTTGTTGCTAAGCTTCTGACTTTTTGTAAACTTACACTGAACAACTCAAGTGTAAACTTTATTAAGTCCGCGACTGTACATTATGAGTCATGGCTCATTCTGATCCAATCATTTTTTCCCAATGCTAAATGTCCAGTGTATACCTTACTGATTTACATACTGTATAATAATAGTTTAAAAGAAATGAATTTAATATTTCGCGAAGAATACATACAGCCCTTAATTTATATTATTACTAGTCTTTACTCGCGGCTTTTTTCGCGTTAATGTCGGTTTTGACAGGAACTTTATCTTAACCCAAGTATTATAGCCGAACATAGAAAACTGTATACACCGGGTGTCCCAAAATTGCTGGGACACAGAGCTACCACGTGTAGTAGAGGTCAAAATAAGTCGATTGGACCCAATTTATTTATATACCAAAATGTACCGTTTGCCCGTGAGAAGAGTTCAAAGTTTACATAAAATTTTGTATTACAATTTTATTAAACTTGTACTAGGAATATCTGTTAGCATTATTTAAGAAAACATTTTTTTCCTTCGGAACTATGCGGAATACGAAATTTTTACAAGAGTAACAAAATGAAGATAATTAATCAGTCTTCTCGCTAAAGAAAATTGAGAACCGTATTACCACCCCTAAGAAAGTTCTGAAAAAAATGTCAGGGGTGAGGGTGGTTTTAACCCTTCTACAATTTCTTTTGGGTTTCTTTGATTACCGAAAGGAGAGTAATCCTCTAAAATGCACTTTTGTCAAATTTCATTCAATTTGTTTCACTCATTTCTCAACAGCGTACAAAAATGTGTTTTTTATGTAAACTTTGAACTCTTCTCATGGGCAAACGGTACATTTTGGTATATAAATAAATTGGATCCGATCGACTTATTTTGACCCCTACTACACGTGGTAGCTCTGTGTCCCAGCAATTTTGGGACACCCTGTATATTTAAATTTGGTCTATCAAGTGATAATGTACCGAGTTCTCGAATGATGCTGGCATAAAAAAACGAACAGACAGACTTACAGAAATTCCGGAAACCCGTTGTCTCGTCTAAATTCTAAGTTCTAAATTTCAGACATATAGTTTTCATTACTATTTTATATATTCTTATTGATAATAATTAATTATATCCATTGATATTGTTCTGTCTTTGAATTAACCTTTAGCTCTGGTTGATTTCTTATTTTCACTTATATCTTTTGTTTTGTCAGAATTTGGCAATATCTCTATTACTAAAGCAAAGTCCCCGTCTCGCTTCTATTTGTCTGTCTGTATGGTCGTGTTAAATTCGAAAACCGCTAGACCGATTTCAGTTTGGTTTTCACAGTTGTACAGAGCATTCTCAGGTTCTATCCCGAGAGCTGGTAAAAGTGTCAATTGGATTTTCAGTTTATTATTAAAAAAAAAATAATGAATTGAAAATATGAATTGGTGCTAGGCCCAAATAACCTTAGCTGTTGGTGGTCTTTAAAACACAATTGATAAAATTATTATTAATCGTTAGCTTAAAGTCCAACTTAAAAATAAAGGTACAAGTCATTATGTTAAGTCATCAGGAAGTAGCATAATTTCGTTATGTACGATTAGTGGGGGAGGAAGCCGCGGGTACTTAAATAAATAAAACTATTAATCGTAGAAAAAAAATGTTTATAAAAAAGTTGTAGAGAATTTTACTCTCTACAAGATTGATAATAACCATTTTTTACTAAAAATGGAACGGAACCGAGAAATTCGCAAAAAACCGTTTCTCGTGATCTAAAATTTTTATCGGCACTCGGATCGATGGGAATTTTTGACATTTTCTTTAGAACCATAGTAGGTATCAACGTTCATATCAAAATTCAGCTTTCCCCTAATTTTTCCGAAGTGCAGTGTCTAATTTCCGTATTAATAGGTACCTATAAGTAAAAAATAGTTCAAAAGGCAGAAAAATATTGTCTGAAATTTATTTTTTTCCGTTAAAAAACCCTGCAAAAATAGATCACGTACGTTCCTCATGATAATACAAGGGATGAGGCCCACAATAAATCTGGGTTTTTTTTATATTGATTTATGCTTCAGTGATAATGAATTCTTTTCAATAATAAATACATGACCTTTAACTATTCAAACCTGGACCTTACACAACAGCGGTAGTTAAAAGTTTCTTTAATGTTTAATTACTCCAATAACGTATTTTATTTTTACTAATTTTGAAATCAGTTGTGAAAGTTAATTTCAAATCACTTTTTAGTAAAGGTTAAATCTAAATTTAAATTTTGAAATATAGTCACATAAATTCGTTTTCTAATTTATAAATCTGTATGTCGCAGTCATGTATGCATATATAACTGGGCATTTCATGAAATGTCTACGTACATTGGATGGTTTCATGGAAAAGTCTTGAACGAGGTCTCTCTCTGTAATATATTTTTTTTTGGGTGTTTTGAATGACGGATTAGACGGGAAAATGTGTTTCCACAATTATTTTTGTCTGTCACTCGACAACAGCTAGACCGATTGTGAAGATAATCAACTGGTACCCAAATTTAAAGTATAGGATATTTTTTATCCGGCTAAAGGTTTTTTTTAAGGCCACCGCAACAGCTAGAGTTATTTGGGCCTATCACCAATTCAACGTTTCAATTTATTATTTTTCTACAATATATTGAAAATTCAATTGATACTGTTATCAGATCTTGGAACTTTACATGGTAACTGGGAGCTTGTAATAGAAAAGCCATGGGAACACCATATAAAAAACGTCATCACTACTCACTCGGCTATTCTGAAGCCCGATATCTTTTCAAAGTCGACAGTAATGCTGGAAACACATTTCTCTGATGTGTTGTGTTGTAACGCGCCGTGAACACACTTATGTGTTGTGCTGTGACGCGCCGTGAACACACTTATGTGTTGTGTTGTGACGCAACGTTAAGACTGAATGTTTCCTCGAGATCCCATTTGTACCAGTGTCTAGTTGTAGGTTCATTTTACCGAAACCATCATGACTTTAAACTCCTCAGACGAAGAATTTGAAGAGGAATTGGAATGTGCTATAGCAATTAATTATTTGATGTACATCGGTAAGCCAAAGACGAAAGATTTGGATACATAAAATTAATGTTAGCAGAGAATCTTTCGGCGAATATCACACTTTAGTGAATCTACTACAAAAAAACTGAAACCGAGAGTGTTTCCACATGTACTTCAGAATATATAAAGAAGAATTTGATAGCCTGCACAGCAAAATAGAAGAACGCATTGAAAAAATAATGGCGGGAATGGATATCTGACGCGAATTATGTGTGCACACTTCTCTGATGCATGTATGTGTTGTGCATCGTGTTGTGTTGTGACGAAAATCTGGAAGCGAGGGATTGCGAGGCGTCACAACACGACACAACACAACATATAGTATCAGAGACATGTGCACGTAGCCCATTTGATTACATGCGAAAAATTATCTCTTATGCATACAACGTTGCGTCACAACACTTAATACAACTCAACACATCAAAGAAGTGTGTTTCCAACTTAATGCGAGCGAAGTTGTTGGTAAAACGCTTGCGTATTGTAACGAATCTAAGCAGGCTGGTTGCAGCCTTGATTCGTTGGCTTAACATGGATCACGCAGCCTTGAGCGCGAAGAAATATTCTGGTTGACAACAATAAGAAAACCCGCCACCATGGATATAAAATGACCAGGAAAGTTCATATAGGCAAGAGCAAGTATGAAACACCGGAGAGTCACGTATACATTCTCAACGAGAGCAGACGTGAAAAGTGCGACAAGAAATAAATAGACCACCAGCGAGTTAAAAGTTCTTCGAGTGACCTAGTGCAAATAATCTTCCAGTACCAAGTGACAAACAGTGTGGAAGATATTTGAAAGTGACAGACGAGATCTTCGAGTGATTAAGTGCAGATAATCTTCTGGTGCAAAGTGACAGAATAGATAAATAAAAATATTTACCAAAGTTACCAACGAGTTTTGTTACACTGGTGTCAGGTGTGGGGTGTAACGATGACGACAAAACTGTTGAAAGATTTGGTAAAGGCGGACCTCAAACGAGAGCTTGAGAAAAGAAGCATGGAAACATCAGGAACGAACGATGTATTGCGAAAGCGGCTCAGAGAGGCGCTAGTGGCGGAGGACGAAGATCCAGAAAGCTTTCCGTTCGCTGTGTCGGACAGCGGAGTCGATGATAATGCACTCTCGCTGATGATGACAACGATGCAGAGGATGGAAGAAAAGCAAGAAGATAACGCCAAAAAGCAAGAAGAAAATACCAGAAGGATGGAAGAAAAGCAATAAGAAAACCCCACACCTGACACCAGTGTAACAAAACTCGTTGGTAACTTTGGTAAATATTTTTATTTATCTATTCTTTCACAACAGTGACAACCGTTTACATGCTTTGGACAATTATTGTTCCTCACTTTATTCACTGTTCGCTTTTTGTCTATTTTTTCCGTTGGTCAGTTTTGCTTGACCGTTGGTCAATTTTTGTTGACCAACACTTCGTTACTACTTGACCACTGCTTGACCACTATGTGTCCACCATATGTCTGTGGCACGTATATTGTTCACTGGGTCCACTATATGTCTGTGGTGGTAGTATTTATTTGCCACCTGCAGATATCTTCCACACTGTCTGTCACTTTGCACCAGAAGATTATCTGCACTTAATCACTCGAAGATCTCGTCTGTCACTTTCAAATATCTTCCACACTGTTTGTCACTTGGTACTGGAAGATTATTTGCACTAGGTCACTCGAAGAACTTTTAACTCGCTGGTGGTCTATTTATTTCTTGTCGCACTTTTCACGTCTGCTCTCGTTGAGAATGTATACGTGACTCTCCGGTGTTTCATACTTGCTCTTGCCTATATGAACTTTCCTGGTCATTTTATATCCATGGTGGCGGGTTTTCTTATTGTTGTCAACCAGAATATTTCTTCGCGCTCAAGGCTGCGTGATTCATGTTAAGCCAACGAATCAAGGCTGCAACCAGCCTGCTTAGATTCGTTACAGTATATAAATAAAATATTATTTAATTTTTATGTCTGCTTGCACGGGAATTACGCCAAAATGGCTAGACCGATTTTTATTAAATTTACTTTATATTCCAAGGTCGATCCGATATAAAAAGTAGACTACAGGCTATTTTAGTATTCCAAATGCAAGTGGGGATCTGTAGAAGGGTGCACTTCGTGCGAAGAACGAATTTTCTAACCTATAATTCAATAATTTCAGAAAATTTCGTAAATAGATTAGTCACGATTCATGAAACGTTTGATAAAAACATTCATGGTCCGAACATCGTCCGATAAGTTATTTACTCAAAAGCATGAGCTTACAAAAATGTATTATTCAATTATTTTAAATTTTTTTATACTTTAGTACTACAAATTGATAAATAATTTCGTCGAAATCGTATAAAAGTCTTGGAAAAGCAGTTTGTAGAATAACCTTCGGTGTTTTCAGAATTTTTAGGCAACAGCAGACATTGAAAATGCTTTTTGTGTGAATGACTGGATGACTACGTAATAGATAAGATAAAGATAAATGCGAAACGCAAAAGAAAAAAATACGTTGAGGGTCAAAAGATAAGAGAGGACAACATGGATGAGACGACGTGAATGATGGAAATTGTAGACGGTTCATTGCAGCTGACAAACTGCTTACGCGCTATCGAATATAAAAAAATGAGATATACCTTCTTTCCGACTTTTTTCATTTAATATGAGGTCCGGCAGCTATGGTATCACCTATTTTTAAAGATGTGCTGTAAGGCTAAGAAGTAACGATTTGAAACATACAGGGTGTTTCAGGAGGAATGGTACATATTTTAGTATTTTAAAGAGTGAATTTAGTACGACTGTGAAATACATAAGTAGAATTATATTGTTACATCAGCCAAATTACATAATGCATTCTGCAATATTAAGAAAAGTTTATCTTATCAACCATTGTCACAGTCGGGATTCAAACCCGAACTTTTCCACTATCACGGCGGATTGAACTATAATTTACTCAACCGTGATAGATTTATCAATACTTGTCACGGTTGAGTAAATTATAGCTCAATCCGCCGCGATAGTGAAAAAGTTCGGGTTTGAATCCCGACTGTGACAATGGTTGATAAGATAAATTTTTCCTAATATTGCCGAATGCATTATGTAATTTAGCTGATGTAACAATATAATTCTACTTATATTTTAGTATCGTTCATTTTGAGCAAAAAAGGTTCATATAAACATGTGGTCAATTCTCAATGGTTACTGAGATACAGTCAATTGAATTACTACATAATTACACCATATTATATAAGCGTATTCGACGTGACTAAAAATGTGTGGCAATTTTAACTGAGATTTGGCCATCTGTTTTTGTGAACTTTTTTGCTCAAAATGAACGATACTATAATATACTAATTAGTATATTATAGTATCGTTCGACTGGTACCTCATATCTTAAGATATGTAGGTACCAGTCCTCCTGAAAAACCCTTAGGATGGTTAACAACTTTATAAAATTCTATTTAAATTTTTAAAAATTATTACATTCATTTTACTATATAACCTCTGAAAAATGCTGTAACGATTTCGTCATTTTTTTGAAAAAAAATATGGTTCTACGATACAAAATGACGAAACACCGCCCCGTACGATGATTTTGCGATCATACAGCGGTTTTTGATGGAGGTTTTGTGGATTTTCTTCAGCCCGTAGCAGCAGTTTTGTTTATTAACATATCCGCTAAAATAAAAGTGAGCTTCATATGTCATCAGCAACAAATTTATATGACTTTTTTGAGTTTGCACATTTGACTGGTTTAATTAAAAGTGTACTGTAGAGAGAGCAGAGGCGGATTATCCCTAAGGTAAACTAGGCATGTGCCTAGGGGCGCGAGGTTACAAGGGGGCGCTGGAGACCCAGATTTACACATTTTATACCGACATTTCCACGGGATGGGGCATCACGCGGGTGAAATCGCGGGGCGCAGCTAATTATTATATAAGTACTAGTTAAAATTTATAATATATGGCCGCTAGAGGGGCGCCGATGAGGTGCTTGCCTAGGGCGCTCTCGACATTTAATCCGCCTCTGAGAGAGAGAGAGAGAGAGAGAGGGAGGGAGCGAGAGAGAGAGAGAGAGAGTTGGAAGGGAAGCTAGAGAAATTTTGTAAAAAGTAATGTTTGTGTTAATGTTGTCAACTCTGTTGGTACGTCTGTGGCAAACAGACTCAACAATGCTGATCGTCTGTATGCGGCTTTAGATTGTAAGCACACAATGCAAAATAACTTTTTTCTGTTTTCACGTTGATTATGCGGAAACCTATCCATCATATAATAAATTGCATATATTAGCGTCCACTATTCTGCTAGTTCATTGGTCGAAAACAAAACCGGGCTTGAGAATGGCCGAGCGTGTAGCAGTGCTGGTGTTTATATAGCGTTGCTATGGTTCCTCTATTACAAGTCTCCAGTTCTCAGGTTCTAGCCCGAGAGCTGGTAAAAGTGTCAATTGGATTTTCAATTTATTATTAAAAAAAAATAATGAATTGAAAATATGAATTGGTGCTAGGCCCAAATAACCTTAGCTTGTTGGTGGTCTTTAAAAACACACAAAAACAAAATCTTGCTTTTTTAGTAGAAATACTGAAAATAGGTGATACCAGCTGGTCCAGGACCCTGTATTTAAAATGTCAATTAATTAATCCAGTCAAGAATTTAATGTCTCCCCGAATCTGCTCAGTGATATTTGTTTGCTTTCAGTGAAAAATAAAAATTCCATAGACATAAGTAGTATTTAAGGTAGTTCAGTCATTATTAACTTTTTTTAAGAATTTTATCAAATTTGAATATTTTATTGAAAACAGTAATATCTAACGACCTCTGTTGTCGAGCGTCTATAATCTACAATTCATTCAGTAATATCTAACAGCTGTTAAAATTTCAAAGTGATTGCACGTGCCAAATTTGACTTATTTGCATTTAAAATTCTTACTTTTTGACCATATTTTCTATGTCGAGCGTCGAGAAACTATATTTTCGTTCATCAGAAAACTACCCTTATTATTATTTTAGAAAAATTCTCGTAACGAATCCCCTGAAAATCTTAAGTTAAAAATTTGGTTTTGATCAGTTGAACGATGTGTCAGCTGGGCCTCAGCACATTCAGACGGACGGAAATCCAAAACTTGTTTTTTGGCTTAAATTCGTCGAAATCTGGAATTCAATTTTCTCGCCATTACAAAACTTTCTTCATTTCTATGGTTGCTCGAAACCCAAATCAGAAAAAAATGGTTTACTTGTATGTTGTAGGTTTGTGTGTAATTTTCGCACAATTGAAAATGTATGTATTTTTTAATAATGCTAAAGAGTATAAATTTAAAATGAAAAAAATCGAAAGTTACAATCTATTAAAAAAAGTGAAAAGTATAAAACATGTCAGTTTGAAGTTGGGGTAAAAAAATAACTCTTTTTGATATCGTGGCATTTCAAGACAGTGGCAAAGCACTTTAAATTCAGTAACGATCTACCAGGCGCAAAAAGCGCGTTCTTAAAAAACAAAACAAAAAGTATACTACTTTTTTGTTTTTATCGAATGATAATAATTGATAAAAATATACGATTTTTAGAGAGCTCCAAAATCAGGTATACGCCTGAGCCCTGAGGGTCTCCAAATACATCCAGTATTTAGGTATCATAAATTATTTAATAATGAAAAATGCACTCACAGTAGGTACATAACAAACATATAACACCCCTCTTTTTGGATCGGAGGTCAAAAATAGTTCTCGCATTTGCCGTAAGTTAGTACCGACAATGGTTTTAGTTTTTTTTTATTATTAATCGACCCTTGTAAGTTAATGCATTTCCAATCTCGCCTAAAAGAATAAATGTAATCATTAATCAAGTTGAGAAAAATTGGTCATTTTATTATTGCTTTGGTTGATACAAAAAAAAATTGTTGTTAAGACTTTAGACAGAGGGTGCCCACCGAGAAAAAAAAAATAATTTCAGAGTAGTTTCAAGTTTGGGAGCGATCTCGAGCTGTTCTCAATAAAGTCTACCAGAAACAATTTAAAAAGGGCTTGTCTCATATTTTTCTTCTGTTTTTGGAAACAGTATTTCTGTTCTGTTTTTGAAATATAAAATTCTAAAAAATGGTATTATGGACATTTTAATTGTAACATGAGGTACGTCTTGATAACTAATAAACAAATGACTAACGACATTACACAAAGTGCCTTAATGCTCGTTATCAGCGGGATTTACCTGCAATCATTGTGGTATCTTCCAAAATGCATACATTACAATGAAATGTGTTTACCATATTTTAGTAATCACTTGTTACTTCAAATATCATAATGTCTTTTCACTTTCTGTGCACCTGTTATTACATTTGTTTAATTAAGGTAAGTTTTTTAATATTTTTGGATAATAGTTGTATTTACGTATTTAATTATTTTAATAATTTGCAACCTTCTTATTTAAGATTTCTCTTTTTTCAAGTAGCAAATATTTGTTCTTATATTTATTCAAATGCGTTTGTTTTTTTAGTTATCTACTTCGTATTGTTACATCTGTGGAATTTATGGAAGTTGATACATTTTTGTGTTATTATTTTTTGGGATTTTCGTCCATATTTGAGGTAAGTTTAGTCACCCATTTTTCGTGGGTATAGTTATATAATGTGCATTCAAACCAATCACCAAAAATAAACCGCAAGAAATGAAATATTTTTATACATACGGGATTTATTACTTTCCTGTGCATTTTTTTCCATGAATCATGACCTAAAAATTTTGATCGATTATAAAAACAAGCAAGAAGTCGATAAGTTTGTGCGTGGTCAAAGAGTTTAATGCGTTCAGATAATACATTTTTTATTGTCTCAATCCTTTTGGGAGTTATTTTTAAACTATGAGGCTTGATTTTTTATTTTCGTCTTAGAATAAGTCAGAATTGCCTAATTTAACACTCAACATGAAAAGTCCTGTATATTGTTGTACCAAGATATTCATTTTTATTCCTAACGTAAGAAAAAAATTGAGGCTTTCCTTTCTGAAAAATGTTTTTATTCTATAAATGATTTTATTAACATATGACTATTATACAACAATGAGTTAAGTTTAATGTGGTTATAATATAATAATTATTAAATAGACAGTAGCCATTCCACAAGCATATACTTTTCTTAACGTAATCAGTCGGCAACCTGCCATCGTGATGTTAAACGTCAAACAATTAAGATATACAAGGAAAAAATTTCTGGTTCAAGTCCTGACAGTGGCTTCTGATTTTTTCCATGTATATCTTAATTGTTTGACGTTTAACATCACGATGGCAGGTTGCCGACTGATTACGTTAAGAAAAGTATACGCTTGTGGAATTATTTATATTTTGTTTATGTTTGGAATTGTATCATCCATTTTTCGTAACTGCTCCTATGAAATTTCTTTTGTCTTTGGAGCAATGAAGAATTATTAATTATTTTTATTATTGTATTTTTCCTAGAGTAAAATGGCCTTTGCTGCGATACAAATTTTAAAATTTCAAGCAGGATGAGTTGTGTAATTTAATTTTTGCATTTTAATCTCATAGGGGAGCAAATATCTGTAAATTATGTTTATAAAGTTGCTACTGTTATTTTTGGATTTTAAAATCCGATTGATCCAACAAATGATATTGGATTTTATTTTTTGATCCCCCTCACCTTCCCTAAGAAAAATACTATTTCACGGCTTGCAGTTAATGAATTAATTGTTAATTTTTGTTCTGTCTACTCGTACAGCTTGTAAAGTCAAACCAGTCCATATTTATTTTTACTTCCCACCTCTACTATGGTATAGGGAAGTAATGGATTTAGCCAGAAAAAATATTTCGAGATTTTAACAGATCTTCACGTTTTGAGACCCTAGCAATCGTTTAAGATCATTTTCTGACTGATGTCTGTATGTGGTCAATTTTTCGCCTTCGATATCTTAAAAACGGAACAACATACGGCCATGCCGATTATTCTATTGTGTTTATCAGCCTTTAACTTAGATCTGATTAGATGTTGAGTCAAATCGGTTCAGTGGATCCTGAGATATTCAAAAAAACGTTCTCAATGTCACGTATTAACATAGGTAAAAAAAAATATAAATGAATTCTAGATGTTATAATATGAAAAAAATGTAAATATTTTTTTTCTCTAAAATGTACAGTTTTCGAGAAAAAAAAATTTTACTAAAAAAAGAAAATTGTACGTAAATCAAGGTAACCATGATTTTTGCTATATTACTAGCCATCAGTAGATCACCAAACAAAAAAGATGGCCATGCTTTTTTTCAAAGAATAAAAAAGAGTGTTTATTTTTTGTAAATATTTACTAGGTGGGAAGTATAGGACTGGTCATCAGTCGAATTTTTTTATTTAGTTTGTCTTACAAACAGAGCTGCAGAAGATCCTTGAAAAAAGTATCTAGGATCTTCTGCAGCTCTGTTACCTAGATTCTAGATAAAAGATATCAAACAGTCAATACAAAAAAAAAAAGAATTAAAGCTGATACAAGAATACTTTGTATGAAAATATCTAAATAAGAGTTACAAATTACTTTGTATGAAACTATGTATTGAACACTCTGAAGTAAAGTATAGCAGATAATATATTTAAAATATTTATCAGTTACTTTTAAAAGTATCTTATATTCTTCAAAAGTAACTTAAATAGTTCAAAAGTATCTTAGATACCAGATATTTTTGAGAAGTATTTTCATCATGAAAAGGATTTAAGATACAACTAGGTATCTAAGATACAAAACAGTGTCGTTACAAGATATTCTCCAGCTCTGCTTACAAATAGGACCGTGTTCCATTTTAAAATTAGTTTATATTGAAATATCATTTACTTAAATTGAAAGGGGGTCATGGCATAAAAACGTTTGAAAATCACTGACGTAGAAGATGAGCATCACCACGTTGATGTAATAAATCGACGACTGCTTAGCAGCTCAGAGCATTTCTCTCTCGTTTCGATAAGTTATAAACCGGAAATCGAATTGGACCTACAATTTTAAACATACTTTTGTGTTGCTTAGGTGTACAGGCTGTCCGTACATCTCGCATATTGAATCATTGCTGTTGTGGCGAGTTTTAAAATTCTCATGAAAATATTATGTCAAACAGAATATGATGAACTTTAGCTGTAGCTCTAACGTCCACTCTTATAATGTAAGATACAAATATAATCTTAGATTACCACCTCATAGATTACAAAAAACACACAGCAGTTTTGTCTGCATGTCCATTACTTTATTTAATAAACTGCCCACAGCTGTTCAAAACCTTCCTCTAAGTCAGTTCAGGAATCTTGTAAGAAGACGGTTGACTGAGGCTAGTCTTTATAATCTATCTATCTATTTATCTTTTTTTTTTGCGCGGGTGAGGAAATCCATTATGGACACCCGTTGGTCTCCCAACGGGTAGTGTCAGACTACTGACTAAAACCTCACCCCTCTCTTCGCCATCTCACACCGGAACCGCCTCTATCTATCTATATTATGATTTCTTATCTTATAAGAGTATTCGATACCGGAAGTTAACCAGGGCAGTCTTCATCTCAAACCCTTTCCCGTTGCCTAAAAACGGTTATCTCTCTCGACGCTATTTTCAAAGCTAAAGGGTTCAGTTAAACGCCATATGAAAATCACACTAAAGGTCCCCTGGCGAAAAGTGGCAAAACATTTTTCTGGAAAAACTTACAACTTTTTAAAAATTACGTTTTCTTTCACACGTGGCCAAAACTTGTTTTCAAAAAATTCGCCTGAGAGATCCGTACCTAATTTGATTCTTTAGCTTTACAAATAGCGCCGGGAGAGCTATATATGACAGTTTTTTGGACGGATGGAAAGGATTTGAGATGAAGAGTGCAGGGAGTAACTTCCGGACCCGGTAGAGAATACTCTTAAGTGTGTAATTCCTCATAATCTGCGACATTTGAAAACTTTGGGAATCAGTCAATCAAGGAAGGTTTCAGGATGACGACAAATTTTTTGAACTATGTATCACATTTATTGTATATTCTTGACTGACGCATTCTTTGTCATTGTGACATTTTTCTGAATAAAGTTATTATTATTATTATTATTATTATTATTATTATTATAAATTGACGTTTATTATTAATGACGATTGATGAAGTACAGACTATTTAAAAAATACTGTAAATTATTTTGATATCAAATATCTACTATAACTAATACAAAACGGTGATAATAATAAAATTATGTACCGGTTGATTGTCGGTATATTTTTATAGAACACTCTGTATTTTCATAACAAAATATTAATCTTTCTAACTACCATCAATATTTTTCGAGAAGTTAGACTAAATTCATTTTCAAAATCCATTTATTATTTTTAAATTAGAACAAAATAAAAATACAATCTAGGCTATAGCTTAGTCAATGAGTGCTCTAAAGAGGAGTCTAGCCGGAAAGTCAAGAAGCGCAAAAACCGACTTCGGGACTTTGTTTAGACTGGTCAGTAAAAAAATATATTACAAGTCTTTGACCCTCGGGTGGGCGCAAGAGGGGGAGGAGGCACTTCAAAGGTCCCTTTTTTTGGTTTTTTGCATATATCTCTAAAACATTTGGTCCTACGAAAAAATGCATTGCATGAAAATTGTAGCTGACTAAATTTCCTACATTTTCTATATTTGTTTTTTTTGTCTCCAACCGTTGAGAATCACACGCTTCTGAAAACTTTGGATCAGGTTAAGATAAAATGGTAAACTGATATACCTACCATTTTGAAGGAAATTTAATTCTCTACAACTTTTTTTTTGTAAAATGAAAGGTTGAGGCGCTAGAGAGAAAAGTTCGGCAAAAAAATGTGGTGCGAAAAATATTTTTTCGAAAAATAGCGGTTTTCAAGCTATAGTAACTTGTCAACGATTATGGATAAATAAACAAAGGTTTGAGTTCTTGTGGACAGTAATATTAGGTAAATAATAAAATCAAACGATTTTTTAATGTCGGGACAGTGGTCATTTGAATTTTTCTTAGATATAGCTTATACAAATCATGGCTGTCTGATATATATTATTTTCACCTCTAATTGTTATGTGAATAATATTGTTGTGGATATAAGGGGTTAAAAAATCGTTTGATTTTATCATTTACCTAATAAACGATTATGGAGATAGAAAAAACCTCAAATATAGAAAATGTAGGAAATTTTGTCAACTACAATTTTTATGCAATGATTTTTTTCGTAGGACCAACTATTTACGAGATACATGAAAAAATCAAAAAAAGGGACTTTTGAAGTGCCTCCCCCCTCTTGCGTCTACCCGGTCAAGGACTTGTAATATGTTTTTTTACTAACCAGTCCAAACCTTTGTTTGGACTGGTTAGTAAAAAAACATATTACAAGTCCTTGACCCTCGGGTGGACGCAAGAGGGGGGAGGCACTTCAAAAGTCCCTTTTTTTGATTTTTTCGTGTATCTCGTAAATAGTTGGTCCTACGAAAAAAATCATTGCATAAAAATTGTAGTTGACAAAATTTCCTACATTTTCTATATTTGAGGTTTTTTCAAAGTCAAAAAGCGTAAAAACCGATTTCGGGACTTTTCCCGAAATCGGTTTTTACGCTTTTTGACTTTCCGGCTAGGATCATTCGTTGACTAGACTATTTCACAAAAACGGCTATTAAACTTTTACTTATCAATTAATATAAGTAATTTAGACAATGTGACATTGAGAAAGAAAGGAATAATGTAGCAAATTGTCGCTAGTGTTGATATAGCGTGCTCTATCAGTCAGCTAACGTTGTCTGATAGCATTTGATGAAATTCAACATAAATAGAACTTTTGACTTAAAAATAGTTATTTCACAGTTAGGTTTCCTGTACCGACTTTTTTTAACAATAGTAGATATTAACAGTTCTATTGACTCAATGGACGCTTATGCGGTCCGTGCTCATAATATTTAATATATGATGTCGGAAGTGGAAATTGGTAGAAAAACTTCCGGAGTGCATGTTTACATTTATTTTTTAAAATAAATAAAAGAAAATTTCATTAAACCAGAAGAAATTATTGCCTAATGGTTAGCGTGCTTAGTGCCGCAACCTCTGGACTGGACTGCCGTGGGTTCGAATCCCACCTGCGCTCATGGATGTTTTGTGATGTTATTTAGTTTTAAGATAGTTGCTATTTAGTGTAGTTGAAAGACGCTAATGACCTGAGATGTCGACGCGTCTATAATCTACAATAAATAAAATAAAGAAGATTTTATTAATACAGTTGAAGGCTATCACACAATCGGCATCGAATGTCGGAGCGTTCTTAATGCAACATGTAGGACATAATTATTATGCAAGCAATTTGCAACATTTATCGATAATTAGCAAATTGAATATTATTCTCGATTCGTAATGGTAGGTGTGTAAACTGACAGCTTTGGCTGTATTATTATTTTTTCTTATTTAGTTGTATAAACATTGAAATAGTTAAGATTATGGAAGGTTAAAAAAAGTTAAATATTTTGTCTGTACCAGTGTTTTGTAGATGTTTAATAATTTTTTTGCATATTTTCACTATTCTTTCTCACTCTGCCTGTATGCGTTTCTTGTCTCTGTCTCAATATCGTGAACAAGTGCAAATCAGTAAACTCTTTCAGTATGTGCGTTTACAGTATTGACAAACTATTTTATACTATTGTATAAATATTCTGCAATTTAGCCTTGAAAAATGTCGATGTTTACAATTTCAAACACATGCATTACATTGTATTATTATAAACTCATTGTAGTGTGGAGGTCTGTGATAGCGCCACTGAACACCTATTGTACCTGTGTATCCATAACCTTTACCAGTGGCTTCCTATCCGTGGTCGATGAACGCCGAACAGGATTATCATTCGAACGGCCTCCATGAGTCCATACATCATCCTTTTAGGCCCGATATCAGCATTGCATATACACTCGTGTCGTCTGTGGGTAGGGTTGCCAGATATAGGGTTATCATTTCCGGGACAATTCTAGGGTAACGGGGTAGGGCGGTATAGTTATAAATATATGAAAATAAATAGGTATTTAATTAAGCCTCGATAATGTGTTTACTTGTATTTTTTAAAGTGAAATGAAGTTATTTTCTAATATTTACTCTTTTTAACTTTTATTTCAGACAAAAGTTACCTATCTACCTCAAATCTCAATATATATTATGTATTTCTATAATATAAAAAAACATAACCAAAATTGAGCACCTCGCTTTTACTTATTGATTATAATACAAACGTAAAAAACTTTAAAAAATGATAACACACTTTTTTTTATTAATTGAATTAAACTTTGGTAAGTAATTAACGCTAGCTAATATGAAACATAAATAAACTTAAAACAAGAATTGAGCATCTCCTTATGGCTTATTGATCAGGTAAACTTTGGTTGAAAATCAACACGAGTTATAACAAAAATAAAAAACCTTTCCTTGGCTTACAAAACTCCTATCGGACTATTTTTTTAAATATTTGTCACTAGATTTTGCCATTTTTATTAGTGCCGTGCGTGTCATATTGGTAACTTTAGATAAAAACTAGTAGGTGTTCGGAATCCGGGACAATAAAGTCTAATTACTGGACACGGGACAAGACGCAAAATTCCGGGACATTCCCGGATTTCCCGGCCATCACGCGTGTAGCCTAAATGTTTGAACAGATGTTGAAAAACCGTTTTTTTTTTTTTTTTGTTTGATTTCTCTCGAGACATAGTTGTGCACCAGAAAGCTCGATTTTTTTCTGTGTGCCATCCTAAAGCCACTTATTCCATCCATGATCTACGAACAGGATTGCCATTTTTGAGAACGACCTTCATCATAAATCTTTTTCTTTTACCTTCAGGTTAGGAGCATAGGTAAGCCAAAATTCCCTTCACTCACTTATATCCATAACTTCCACCAGTGTCTTTATGATCCATGAACAGGACTGTAATTTTTGAGAAAGGCTTTCCATAATCCTTTTTCTTTTGACTTCAGGTTAGGAGCATATATAGGTAATTCAAAATTCTCTTTATGCTCATTTCGGCTCTGCATATTTTTACCTTTACTTGCAGAACTGGGACTATAGCTGCTGGAGCTCCGAAAAAGCTATGCTTCATTATAGTTTTTTTAAAATTTATTTACCCACAGTTTACTTTTTAATATTTGACTTTGAATAAAACATACAATGGGACGCTCTCTAGCACTTAACGCCCCAGGCATTTTCCCAAGCTGTATCTTGCGCTGACCCTGTTGACTCGTTCTTCTTCATAACAGTTTTGCCTTACTTCTTTTTCTGTCACCTTGAAGATTATTCGAGAGCACCTGCTTTAAAATTTCTTGATCATTTGTCATAGACGGGTGTCCAATTTATTTTCCAACTTTTTAATAATATTTCGCTGATCACATTTACATAAGCGTTTTGTTGACAGAATGATAGCTTATAATCATTGAATGCGAAATATGGGTACCTACTAAAAGCCAGTAAAGATTCAGAGATGAGAAATTGTAATTTTTCATGGCGTCCTATGCATCTAAGCTTTTGCAACATTACAGAAAACGGAATTAATCGCTTACTATCGTTCCTCCACTCAACAGGATTGTATACGCTCATTTAGTTTCATTAGATTAATAATTTAGAGTTCCGGACGCTAATGACCTTCGATGTTGATGCGTCCAAAAATAACTATATATAAAAAAAAGGGTGTGGGTCTCGGGACCCCCGACAGATGTGAAACATCAAAGAAAACGTTATTGAACTCGGTGGTATTCTCTATGTAGTAGTATATATTTTTTCAAAAGCAGTAACTAACTGTTATGCTGACGTAATCCTATATACTGCACTGTAACACTCGCGGTTGCCCGAGCGCGCGGACGCCGAGAGAGAGAGAGAGTGCCGCAGTGGTGGGGAGAACAACAGCGAAGGAGCGGACCAAACATTTCGTTGCATATTTCCCCTCACGCGGCTGTTCACAGCCCGACATAAGATGTTTCACATCAAAAATATTTATTATAATGAAATAAAAAATGACCAAATTCACAGACAAATATTTTGTCTGTGAATTTGGTCATTTTTATTTCATTTGGTATTTTCATTATACGTTCTTGTTCCCCGCATGATCGATATGTTCCTACCCTTATTTATCGTGAGCGGTAAATACAATGACCTAGGTCTGATATAGATCTAGCGTTTATTCAAAATGAGAGACTAGGGATCTCTAGTCTCTACTCACAAAGAGTTACCTTTGAAGCGCGATGAGCATTTTAGTCAAATAGAAATCCCTCAATTAGTAAAATAATTTGAACTTTGTATTTGAATATATGGAGCGCTAATTTTTGTATTTTTTTTCAATTTGAAATTCTTTTTTTCTCGTTTTAAAGCTTTTTTTTTGGAATTATCGTATTTCTGTTGATATGAGTGTTTTTCACTTTATGACTAGTTTGTGATGGTAGATGATAATCGATAGGTTTTTTGTAGTAGCCTTTTTAGACAGAGTAGTCTTAGGTGTCCGGCTCTGTTTGAAAGTCCGACCCTGAATCCGACATTGGAATTCCCGGATATCTTTTCTCCTTTCGTTATTATTACACAACCTGCGTGACAGTATTGCACCTACACACCGCAGGTAGTACAGATCATCCATAATAATGAATCCAGAGAACACTTTCTTCTCGGTCGGTACTTTCAAATAGCCTTGACTATCCACTGACCGCATACCTGTCACTTTTATAACGTAAATAGCCTGCGCGTATTTTAGACTTGATATTGTGTAACAAGCAATCTCAGTGGTGTACGCAGATAAAATTTTTCAGGACAAAGCTAATAAATTGGGGAATACAGTTAAAAGCTGTTAGATTATTCCAGGAGCAGATCTATAGGAGTTATTTTTAGAGGGAGGTCATACAATCATTACGTGTTGTTTATTTAATTATTTTTAACCGATTTCAAAAAAAGGAGGTGGTTCTCAATTTGGTTGTATTTTTTTATGTTTGTTACCTCATAACTCAGTCATTTATAAACCGATTTTGAAATTTTTTTTTTATTTGAAAGGATATACTTTCAGATTGGTCCCATAGAAATTTCATCAAAATCGGTTCAGTAGTTCGGCTGATTTTAATAAAAGTGAGTATAACGGCGTGTGATTCTTTTAAGGTAAATGTCACTTTTTGACATATCAGACAGCATAAGAAAGTCGGTTTAATAAAAGTGAGTAACGTCGTGTGATTATTTTAAGGTAAATGTCACTTTTTGACACTAAAAAGTAAAAAATAAAAAACTTTTTAACAAAAAAAAAACTTCCTTCAAAAAACCACTAAAAAGAGGAAAATAATGAAATTTTGAGGTCTGTGCCAATTTAATAAAATATGAAGTTGGTTAAAAAGAAGATATTAATCACTATACTATACTTTTTAACCGACTTCATATTTTATTAAATTGGCACAGACTTCAAAATTTCATTATTTTCCTCTTTTTAGTGATTTTTTGAAGGAGGTATTTTTTTGTTAAAAAGTTTTTTTTTATTTTGTAATTGTGTAAAAACATACTTTTGTTTTGATTGAGGGAGGGGTGGCTCTCGTGTCTTCTGTGCTCTAGTTTTTCTACAATAACTCTTCTTGAACTGGAACTTCTTTAGCGCGCGGCAGATAGGAGTGATTCGGATCGACAATATAAAAAAAAGCGTGACGGAAGTAGTGGTGGGGATAAACCGCGATGCTGTTATAGAGGAATTAGTTAACTCGCTTAATGATGGCAGAAAAAATTAATGAAAAGGCGTACATTAACCACTCTAACTTTTTTTCCTCTTTCTACGTTACATAGTTTCCGAGTAAAATGGAAACTCCGAAATAAAAACGTATCTTTAAAACTTGAAATGATGCGTGATTTAAATCAACACGCTCTTAGATGAATATTCGTTCACCGTTTTGTCTTTGTATGGAAAGATATCTAGAACGTATGACCCGCAGGACTGAGGCCTATTTTAGGGAATAATAGACTATTAGAGGATTTATTCATCGTAATAAAGGCATCGGTATTGTATTTTTTTAGGGTTTCGTAGTCACGTCCGTCCGTGCGTCTGTCACAGCCTTGTAATTCTTTTATTTCTTTATCTTCTGTAATGAAATTTTGCTTTTAGTTAACCCAAAGACAGACGTGAAACGAAATTGCAAAAAAAATTATGGTACCTGTCATACCTGGAAAGTTGGGATGGCAATTTTTGTCGTATACCCCATCACGTGGGGTACCATTGAATAGGTCTTTATTTTTGTTCTAAGGCAGAAATTGCTTGTATTTTGTTACGTACAGTTTTTGGCCCTGTACGGTTGATCTGTATTGTTGACAACTATAAGCCAAGACACTTAATTGAAACGTAAACATTTATTTATTTTATCGTAATTTATTTGGTTTCATAGTTCACAGGTCTTGTGTCGGATCATCTATAAATGCTGCCAAACTTCATGTAAATTGACCTCTGTGTTGCCACATTATTCAATTATTGTTTTTTTTTCAATTCCAAATAAAACTCGAAAAATCGGATGTCAAAATTTTAAACCGTTTTTTATGTGCCTTTATCTATGTTTAATTATTTACTATTTTTTTAAATTGTATTCCGTCGAATTCTATCTGCAAAATATACCGAGTGTCTTTTAATTATTTATCTCATTATAAACCTTAATAAATACATTAATTTAAGAGTTAAATCTGTTTTGTCTGCCAAGGTTACTAATTGATATTTTTGATTTATTATTAGTTTAGTTAGCGATTAAATTCAAACTGGCTGACTTCTTATATAGTCGTTAACTAAAATTAATTCTAAGCGGGATGAACTCGAAACAAAAATATGACCGCTCCTTTATTTATTTATTGTGGATTATAGACGCGTCGACAACTTAGGTCATTAGCGTCTTAAATACAACAAATATTATAATAATATATCACTTAAAAACTAAATTACATCACAAAACATCCATGAGCAGAGGTGGGATTCGAACCCACGACAGTCTGATTCAGAGGCCGTGACGCTACCAACTAAGCCATTCTGTCCTCATGGCCGCTCCTGAATGTCAGAGCCTTAGACCATAGATATAGAAATAATCAAGTACTCTATAGTCTATACTCTATAGCACCTTCTTCAATACACCCCACTCAGCGTTTTCATGCTTGTCACTTTCACTTAGTCTAGACTATTTTCGGAGTAGAGCGAGAATCCCGTTTGGCGTCTTTGGTTGACACCTCTCGAATCAATTATTCCTCAAAAATTAAAATCGCACTGAAATTGAAATTGTGTTTTAAAGACCACCAACAGCTAAGGTTATTTGCGCCTAGCACCAATTCATATTTTCAATTCATTATTTTTTTTTAATAATAAATTGAAAATCCAATTGACACTTTTACCATCTCTCGGGCTAGAACCCGGGAACTGGGGACTTGTAATAGAGGAACCATAGCAACGCCATGTAAACAACAGCACTGCTACACGCTCGGCTATTCTCTAGGAGAAGGTACAGACGTATTTTTCGAATCCGAAAAGTAACGATACCTAATAGTTGAATGGCGAGTTGAATCTTTTTTTCGCCTTTGAATTTCGGCACCCTTCCTGACCCCTGTCGCTCCACTTGCTCTACCCTTGGGCCGGCACTGCTTAGTCCAGTGTATTTCCATACATCGATATAATTTAATGCATATAATCTGTCATGTTTTGTCCGCGATTCAGTCAAAACACGAATCCAGAGTGAAGCGTTGCTAGTTCATAGTTGCATCGTCAAAGATCACAGCAGGTGGAGAACTGTATTGACTTGTTAAAATTAAAAGTTCATCCCGCTTAGAACATTGCCCATGCTGTCATCTATAGTTCGATTTAATTGCTAATAATAAATTGAAAATCCGGTTGATACTTTTAGTTCTTAGATTAGAACCTGGCAACTGAGGGTTTGTAATAGACGATCCATGGAAACCTCATATAAACAACGATGCCTTACGAGTTCGACTATTCTCAAGCCTTAAAACGATTTGCAGTAATTAATAATACGTGATATATTTTTATTTATTTATTAGACTATACCACAGTTAAATCAGCAATTACAGTAAACCAGAATTCAGTTAACTATCGTGTAAGACCCATACATTAGCTGCACGTAGAACATCAAGGCTCTTCGTTCACTACACAAATACAATACAATTCATTTATTTCCGTAACAGAAATGTCTTGAGTAGGTACAGACAAAAAGTAAAAAATTTAAAATTGATAATTAATACAAATTTAAGGACATCAAACGTTTACATTTTTTATTCGTCAGATGGCGATAGTGGCAAATAAGGTATGTCACATTTTTAGAGTGATTATTAACGGTTTTGTGTTTAGTCGAATTCTTCATTTATTCATTATTAAGGAATAAATAAATAAATAAATAAATACAAAACTGCGATTTAGACGTTAAATGACTGACATATACTTTACTTGCTAGTGGCGCTATCAGGTGGCGGAAAATATAAAATAGTATTTACATTTAAATTACATCGAAGCGAAGTATACCTCACTTGTTAGTGGTGCCATCAGGTGGTAGAAAAGAAGTCTGGTAGCCCTCATTTATCAACGCTATAAAATATTTTTTTAAAAGAAACTATTTCAGATTATTTTAAACATTTGTGAAACATCCTCACCCATATAAATTAATAGATTTATACGGCTGAATTGCAATTGAAAATTTTTGTTGGAAAGCAGCCAATTATTGCAAACATATTGGAAAAAATCATTTTACCAACCATAGTCACAGTCAGGATTCTAACCTGAACCTTTCCACTTTCGCGGCGGAATGAGCTTACAATTACTCAACCGCGACATGATTACTAATCTAACATTCTACTTATATGCTTCGGAATCAATTGATTTTCACTACAGGCGACTGTTAATTCATTATAGCTAGGTTGTAGGTGTGAAACTTCGTACTAGCGAGAGCACATCATGAAACCCCCATATTCGTCACAATTTTCGTAACGCTCGAATTTTCGTGAGTGCCTCCCAATACTGTTCCGATTTTAAAGACGTATTCCCATCAAAAAGCCCTGATATTCTACGTAGGTACTCAGTATATCTTCCAAATCCGTGCAAGCTTCTATATTTCTAGGATTATAACTCCTAATTATGATGAATAAACAATATAAGGGCTATCAAAAAATATCCTTGGGCTTTGACTTTTGAGCATAGATATAGAAATCCGGGGATGTAGTATAAAGTGCCACTTTAGACGAGGGGGAAGCCATTAAGGGGAGGGTGCATGCTTGTGTTATGGACATGTCCATGCTATGCATGTGCCCACGTTGTCTTTGCGCATGCTCAATTGCTCGTACATCGCTTGCGCAACTGAAGCGATCCATATAATGCGGGCACACTTGCTTCCTCACCCCTTCCTCAACAGCAACCACCCCACTCGTTTGTACTACATCCCTAGATTTCTATATCTATGCTTTTGAGTATCAAAATCTTTTGTTGAAATATAGAACAATGTTGTTGACTAATATTCAACTCGTTTAAAATTTTTCCAAATGATTAATTAACGGTACTTGTTTACGATCGACGATGACAAGGAGAAAAGACACGGAGGATTTATAATTGCTAATCCGTCGTATCTATACCAATATTATAAAGCCGAAGAGTTTGTTTGTTTGTTTGTTTGGTTGAACACGCTAATCTCAGGAACTACCAGTCCGATTTGAAAAAATATTTTTTTGTTAGATAGCCCATTTATTGAGGAAAAGTATAGGCTATATAATATCACGCTACGACCAATAGCAGCGGTGCATCAATGAAAAATGTTTGCAAAAACGGGAAAAATTATTCCCTTTGAGAGCTTCCGTTGCGTGCGCTGCGTAAACGGTTAAAGTTACCCAAAAATCATGTATGACGGAATTGTACCCTTTTAAAAGTTAAAAAAAAATTCCGCGACAGCATATGTCTATCTTTTAAGGTTGACTCACTATAACTTTTTTATGGTAATCAAATTTGTTCCTAATTATAATATTCAAGCGAACGAGCGAAGCGAGTGAGTAGTGTATTTATAATATTCAAGCGAACGAGCGAAGCGAGTGAGTAATGTATTTATAATATTTAAGCGAACGAGCGAAGCGACTGAGTAATGTAATTATAATATTCAAGCGAACGAGCGAAGCGAGTATGAGTAGTGTATTTATAATATTTAAGCAAACGAGCGAAGCGAGTGAGTAGTGTATTTATAATATTCAAGCGAATGAGCGAAGCGAGTGAGTATTGTATTGCACCCGGGCGAATCCGGACGGGTACCGCTAGTTTAATATAAAACAAGCGTATGTAATGACATTTTTCCTGCTAATAAATGAGTAATTTTGTTCAATTAAGGTGAACGCAGTTATGGCGTGTTATAGACTGCGGTTCAGAACTGCCTAGTGGTGTCATAATAGTCAACTCATGTGGGGTCAATCATATTCAAGAGCTGTTTTCTAAATAAACATAGCATAATATAGAACGACAAGTAAAGTTGAAACCGCAAGTATTTGATGCGCAGTAGCAAATATTCGATGAGGCGAAGGTTACATACGTTTATATTGTTCCGGATATGTCCAGGATACAAATACTTTGTCCGGAATGCGGGTGGATTTCTGATGTGTCCGGAATTTTCATAAATGCAATGAAAAAATAAAATATCAATCACCTCTGTCAAAATATTTATTAACATAAATGGAACGGTTAACTGTTACATATTTTCTTCTTGATTTAAAATCTTATAAACAATACTACAATGATAAACAAGAAGTTTCTTGAGAGGAAAATTTTCTGAGAAGTCGGGAATTTTCTAGGGAAATCTATTTTTTCATTCTGGTAACCATAAGCAAGGAGAATTCTGGTTCGCGAATATATTTTAGGCCCTGCGAAATTTTGCTTAGACCGCCACTGTCACTGTGAACAGAGTCGATCATGTGTCCTGTAAGGCCAAGTTGATTAGGTTTTTAATATAATTAAATATTAATGAAAAAAAAAAATTATCAATACAAAAAATACTCCCCCTCACGTCCGCTTTAGAGAATTCGTTTAAAACTGATTACCTAATTAAATAATAAATAATAATTATCGTTATAGTAGCTTACTTTAAATTTCATTTATATAAAAATACTGTTGGAAGTGTTATATAGTGGGCCAATGAAAACAGTTCGCGCAAGTTTTGGCCACTTAACATCAGTTTTGCGAAAAAAGATCACACACGTCAATTTTAGAATCAAGGGGGCAATCTAAATCGATTAGTATTATTTACGTAACTTCAACCCTGAGAGCAGGGTGAATTACACCCCAAAAATTTTAAATAGAAAGGGGTGTCAAACGATTCGCAGTCCGAAAGGCCTCTCAATCCTTTTTACAACAGCCTTTTTGTTTTTCAAATCCGATCATTATTTGCGGAGAAAATGACATTTTAATTTGTATCAAGTAGTCACAATTGAACATAGCAAACAAAAGAACATCATCTGTCAACTGTCAAGTAAAAATACAGACAAGAACTCAAGGATCATTTTATTAAGTGCACAAAATGACCACCTCCAGCTTCCATACAATAATAAAGATTCTCCTCAAAGCGTCGTCGTACGTTCTCCAACGTTGCTGGAGTAATCTGACTAAGATATTTGATACTATTAAAATGTCATTTTCTCAGCAATTAATGATCGGATTTGAAAAACAAAAAGACTGTTGTAAAAAGAATTGAGAGGCCTTTCGAACTGCGAGTCGTTTGACATCCCTTTAAAATTTTTTGGGGTGCAATTCGCCCTGCTCTCTCAGGGTTGAAGTTATGTAGATAATACTAATCGATTTAGATGTCCCCCTTGATTCTAAAATTGACGTGTGCGAGCTTTTTTCGCAAAACTGTTGGTTAAGTGGCCAAAACTTGCGCGGACTGTTTTCATTGGCCCACTCTGTATGTACTAGTAGACCAAGAGCCAACAAAGTATGGCGAGAACTCAACAGTCGTGATTTAGGTACTAAATTTTATATACCTGCTGAACAATAAAAGTCGATTTTGGCAGACCCCTGCGGCCGGAGTATACTACCCCAAAATGAGATAGCTAGTGATTATGATTTTGTTCTGACTTCATAATATATTACCTTTCCTACATATTATATTTTATTTATTCTGTTAAAATTTCAAGACTTCTGAAATAGCAAAAATGGTATTTTTTTTTAAATAAACATTTACAGCGTTCTGTCAACATTTAGGAGGGGGAGGGGGGCAGTGTTTTGGCAATACTTTTTATGAATAAGAAATATTATCGAAAGTAACCTCCTGCAGAAATTTCATAACTTTTACTTTAAATAAATTGAAATTTCTCATCCTCTTAGTAATTTTGGGGTAGTATACCCCGGCCGCAGAGAGCTGCCAGAATCGACTTTTATTGTTCAGCAGGTATATAAAATTTTGTATCTAATTTTTCACGATTGTTGGAATAAGTCCGCGAAATACGTTGTTGGCTCTCCGCCTAAATAGGATTGGCAATAATATTATATTCAATTTTTTACTGAACTGTGTGGTTGTAAACTTTAGTATTTGTTACTGATTTTAACTTGTTACCTCTAGCCATTTCTGAGAAAAAGACGAACAGACAGACAGACGAACAACAAAGTGATCCTTAATAAGGGTTCCGTTTTTTTCAATCTATAGGTACGGAACAATAAAAATGATCTCGTATCACGCGTAGCTTTGTACCGCTGCTTAATTGTTAATTATTATTGTTTTCTATCGATGGCAATAGTGTTTTTAACCGACTTCTTCAAATTCGTGTTAATGAAAACTTGCTTGAATTTTGCGGCCCTTGCAATTTTGTCCCCCTGGGCTATAGCCCAGTCAGCCTATACGTAAAATATACGTCTGTTGATAAATATTAATTAATGAGTAGTAGATTGTATATCTAGATGCGTAATGGGGTATATTATAATATTACTGACTGTAACGAACTCTAGCGAGTGTTTGCAGTCAAACGAATCAAAATACCATTGCGCACGAGATATATAATATGACATTTTTTGCCATACCCACTGCAAAATAGCTACTTCTCACGTCATTTTCAAAACATTCTGATAGTTTATTCGCGTCGCTATCTTTATTTACAGCAGGCCATGAAGTATGTAATAGCAGGCATATAGAGCGAATAAACAGAAGTTGCTATGGCAACCATTAACTTACCGCACTAGTTATGTATTGAAAACATTTTCGGCACGCCTGCCTGTTAAATGACTTAATACAGGCCAGTATACATGCAAGGAAAGTAGCTATTTTGTAGTGGGTATGAGAGGACAGTGTGGTGTAACGGTTAGCGTAGCGGAACTTTGGATCAGACTGTCGTGGGTTCGAATCCCAGCTCCGCTCATGGATGTTTTGTGATGTAATTTACTTTTAAGGAAGTTGTTATTTAATGTAATTAAGACGCTAATGACCTAAGTTGTCGACGCGTCTATAATCTACAATAAATAAAAATGTAATGGGTATGGCAAAAAATGTCAATGGTGTGTTATCTGATAGTTTTGTCTTATTTTGTTAAAACGGGTGAAAAAAAAGCTTGAACAGTGGCAACGACGAGTTGTTACGAGCAGAGGCCAAGACAGATGTGTATTCTTCAATTAATGAATATGACCTGAACTAAATGTTTTCTACCTACACACTGATCTGTTCGAATTAATTGTTTGTTACAGTCTTTCAGCGAAAATGGAATTTTTTGATCTGGTTCAAATGAACAAAATTGAATAATTTGAAATTATTTAAACGATTCTAACATTAACTGTAGAATGTATCTAGCTGTCAATTGTTTCTTTTATCGGCAGTTGATTCATGTATTAAATAATAATTAGGTGTAGGAAATAACTAGTAAATGTCACACAAAATGAATAATAATTATTATAATTTTGACATTTATGATTCAATCTTAGACGCATGTTTTTCTTAACCTATTTTACTTACATTGTTTGCCAGTTTGTAATTAAGAAAATCGTGTATTTCTTAGTTGAATTTTTTCGAACATATTTTTACTTCCCACCTCTACTATGGTAGGGAAGTAATGGATTCAGTCCGAAAACAATATTTCGAGATTTTAACAGATTTTCACGTTTTGAGACCCTAGCAATCGTTTAAGATCATTTTCTGACTGATGTCTGTATGTGTGTGTGTATGTGTGTATGTGTGTGTGTGTGTATGTGGTCAATTTTTCGCCTTCGATATCTTAAGAACGGAACAACATACGGGCATGCCGATTGTTCTATTGTGTTTATCAGCCTTTAACTTAGATCTGATTAGATTTTGAGTCAAATCGGTTCAGTGGATCCTGAGATATTCAAAAAAACGTCCTCAATGTCACGTATTAACATAGGTAAAAAAAATATAAATGAATTCTAGATGTTATAATATGAAAAAAATGTAAATATTTTTTTTCTCTAAAATGTATAGTTTTCGAGAAAAAAAATATTTTACTAAAAAAAATAAAAATTGTACGTAAATCAAGGTAACCATGATTTTTGCTATATTAAGCTAGCCATCAGTAGACCACCAAACAAAAAAGAGGGCCATGCTTTTTTCAAAGAATAAAAATTAAATTGTGTTTTAAAGACCACCAACAGCTAAGGTTATTTGGGCCTAGTCAAAGAATAAAAAAAAAGAGTGTTTATTTTTTGCAAATATTTACTAGGTGGGAAGTATAGGACTGGTCATCAGTCGAATTTTTTCAAGTGGCATTCGTATAGTAATAGACTTCTTATTGGTAGGATTGCAATCCATCCTCTTTTTTAGGGCGTTCGAGGAGATTTTTCGAATGTGTCTAGGGTAAATATGTATGTCCGGGGTTTAAGGAATTCTTAAATTTACAATTATTATTGATGACGAATGTTTCTTTAGTTTATTCGCATTTATTTTTTGTAGGCGTCTGAGTTATAATTTCACCTGAAGTTCGAACAAATAAATAAGAAAACTAAATTTACTCCACTAAAGAAACCGGCCAAGCGCATGTTGGGCACGCACATGATAGGATTCTGTAGTGTTCGTGTGACGTATTTATAAATAAGAGCTATTTCACCTTGACGCGTGCTTCCGAAAAAGAGTTATTTCTAAATTTTCCATGAACTATTTTTGTTGGTGTTCGTTATAATTTTTATTAAAAGTACTAACTAAGGGCTACATTCAGGAATTTTCTCAGGTTTTTGCAACAATAGCTTAGAAATTACAGGGGGAGTTGCTTTGATAACGATTTTGAAAGCATATATCTCGTGACTGAAAAGTTAAAATCAAAAGACCCTAAAACATTTTTTGTTGCATTTTAGGAGACCTGTCTAAAGACACCTCGCTCAACTGGGTACCTATACATAAACAATTTTTTTAGATACTTTCGACTGTATAGGAGGGGGTGCAAAAAATGTTTGTCCGAAAATCTTATCATTTCTGTGTTTGGGTCATCAATCTAAGTCCGTATACCAAATTTCGTCTTAATAGGTATATAAAATGCGAGGACGGACTGACCGAAACCTATAGTTTCTACGGAACCTTAATAAGATCATTGGGTGGTGACATAGTCCGGGACTACAAAAATGTCCGAAGTTTTTGACCTATAAGTTTTGGTTTTGAAAATATATATTATTATGACGATTGACCACACTGAAGAAAAAATCTCATTATCTTTTACTCGAACTTCCTCCGAACAAATTCAACGTTTAAGGTTAAGAAGAGTTGACTTTAATTATGCCAATTAGCTTAAAAACAAGCCGTGAGGTGGGTCGTTTATTAGAACTAAAGTGCGACCCTTGAGGTCCACACGACGAACTTCCCAGTTTGATAAATATTTAATAATAATAATTAAATTAGATATTACACAGAAAAGTAATCATTTTAATCATTAAAACATCAATAATTAAAAAAAAAAAAAAAAAAAAAAAAACGGCTGAACCGATTTTTATAAAATTTATGTCGAATCAAAATGACGTTAACACGCCTCGATTGACACCCTTACGAAGTCGATATAATTTTTTATTCGCGAGATATTGTGTAAAATCTACTTTTTTGGAGGTTATTTGGTTAAGAAAAAAGAACGGCTGAACCGATTTAAAAAAAATTCCTTTCAGATCATATATACGTTAATACGCGTCGATTGGCACCCCAACGAGGTCGATATCATTTTTCGTTCTCGAGATTTCGTCTTAGAAAGAAATGGACACATACATACGTACACACACACACACACACACATACATCTTTCTAAAAGTAGTGTAAAAATAGTGTAGTGACCTTGAAACATAAAAATTTTTTTTCCTTTTTGATTTCGATTTTCGGACCCATTACAATAACTTCCAATGGGAAGTTAATAATACAGTGAAAGCTGGGTATGCGACGAAGTTAGACAGGTGGCCAACTATAGGTCATGAAATCAATGACACTTTGTCCGGTTCTATCCAAAAGTGGCCAATTTAGGCAGGTGACCAAGTTGCAGATGTGGTCAACTTTTAACCGATTTTGCTGTAGTATAACAGACGTTTAAAAGAATTTAAAAAAAACAACAAAAAACAATACATTCACAAACTTCCTCGAACTTAACGCACTATTAACATTTTTGTGAATTAAAAGCTGCATTCCTTAAAAGAATAGTTTTCTTGTTATATATCTCAAATTTGACAGTATATTTACGAGTAATAAATTTTAATTGAAGTTGTTTTGTTCCAGGATTTAACTACTTTGGACTGGTTTTTCCGGATTTATTTTGATAATATACCATCAACAACAGTTGCAGAAAACGCCATTAATAATACTAAATGAAGAATAACAATGAAAACATTGTCAATATTGTTGTTTTATTTTTTGAGCAACAATTATTATTTCATTCAGAGTATGCCAATGTTGCGGGAGGAATCAATTTTTACACTTCTAGACGAATCACAGATCGATGAAGAATTGTTAGGCGGGCAAAGGAAGCCTAAATCAATTTTAGATATGGTCCGCTGTTCAGATGGTTACGAACATGATATGAATGGAAAATGTGTAAAAAGAATAGAGAGAGAAGCATTCAAAACCGATGGTTTCAACGACATGTCTTATATAATTAATAAATTTCATATGAAGTATCCGGCGAAGAATACGAAAATGAAAATGAAGAAAAAGAATGGGACGAATATAGGTCATTCGATTTCAAAAGTAACCACGGATGCTACTTCCTTACAAACTGACATTATCATGAAAGTTAATGATACTATTTTGGCAAAAAATACTAACATTCCATCCTCTTAATAAAAAACAATAAAAAATCATTATCTTGTGAAATAATTATTAGTAATAATTGGCAAATCAAATTGTTTGTTTTGGAGAAATAATATTAAGAAAATAATTTTTCACTACAAAACGAAAAATTCATCGGATTTATTAGTTTTAAGGTAACTCAATATGAAAGATTTATGGTCTACATTTTTTAAATGAATTTGCGCAGTTTTTTTTAGTTAACCGGCAAATAAATTGTATAATATGTGGCACAGTTTATATTAATTATTTTGTTGAATAAAAAATCGTCTCACAATTCACACAGCATAGAATAATTAATTAATTGTTGAGTGCAGCATTTGTTGTTTTTATTTTTGTAGGTCTCTTCAATTTAAGAGCGTTTTTCTTATTTGTTATTTTAAGTATAACTACATTATGTAGTAGATACTCTATTTGTATTGTTATTATTTGTATTATATCGTGTATACACAAAATGATTGTTACTTGATATTCTTAGTACCTACATCATTGTTCTGTTCACTGTTTTAACTAAATAAATAAATAAATAACTATAATAAGACAGCTGTCACAATTTTTTGAGCAGAATTTTAATTTGTCACTACCGATCTCTAATTAATCGATAGCGGCAATTGTGGGTGGGGAGGTGTAAGTTTAAAATCGAGTTTTCGGGGTCGTCGGCCACCCCATTTGGCCGCCATCTTGAAAAGGGAGTGCTAACAGGTTTTGCACTATATCTCCGTAACGGTACATCTTAAAGAAAATTTGTAGAGAGGTTTTTTGTTTAAAATCGAATTCTCTACAACTTTACTAGAGATACTTTTTGCCGTAAATTGAATAATTAAAAAGATATGCCTTATAGAAAATAAAATATTTTTTGTTTTTCTGTTAAAATCGAAAGAAAAAAAAACATAACCCGAAAACTCAATTTTAAACTTGCACCGCCCCCCCACGCAACGAAAAATAACCTTGTCCTACCCAAAATGCAAACCTAATGTAACATTTCAATGGATATAAGAACACGTATTTAAAATATTTTCACTTTTCTCAGCTTGCGTACCTGTGATACCAATTATTCTCAACAAGGCAAAATTAACGTTTACAAAAATCAATACCCAACTTTAGGCGATTTTTAGGTGCGTCTTGATTTTAAAAGAACTTGTTACGTAGTTTTCACCTTTTTGTTGAATAATTTTAATTTCATACTTTTATCGTTTATTGATATCGCGTGTGACAATTCACCTGTTACGTAAAAGAAAATATACTTACCCGTTTTTCACACGAATCTTTTTTTTATTCCTACCTCACATTATTTAAGTTAAGAATTTGCCGTTTGGGGCACATTTTGTAAATATACCAACTCTTTAACTCATAAAGTGGGTTTTACATAATATAGTACCTATGAAGAAATTTGTTTTTAATAAAAATGATTCTGTTTCAGGATCCATCATTTTCTCTCAACCGATTACGTCAGATGCATTTCGACAATATACGATTTATAAATCGAACAGTCAAAATCGATTAATCAAGACAAGCGACAATTCTCTAACAATGGATTTGAACATATTAACAGTATTGTGGGTATATATTCTGAGTAGTGGATTGATGATCCAGGGCAAGCCGCCTGGTCATTCACTTCAGGACGCTCAAAGCGAACAGGCGTGGGACGCGTGGCTTCTTATCGACTCCCAATCGCAACGATCCGACACCGATTACGAAGACTCATCGACGGCTGTCAGAAGAATCACTCCCAAGTCGATATTTACTGTACGCCCTTTCTCGCCCGAATATCTGCCACCTTGCGCCGACGGCTACCAGTCTGATTCGATGGGTCGGTGCGTAAAATTTGTCAAAATCGATCAAAGTTCTCATCTTGACTTTTTAATTCAAAAATTAAATACGATGTACAATTTCGACGATGAGGACGAGGATTATGAAAACGATAGTGGAGACCAAAAGGGCGGTCCTTTGCAAGTAAACATTCCTCTGGAAGGTTCTGCTCTTTCGGAAATATCGACTTCACACAATGATACGAAGGTCGCCATTTTGGTAACTCCATCCACAAACGGTCCTTTTGAGGCGGCTGATTTTGAGTTGAAATTGGAAAAAAACGGATCGATATTTTTGAATACGTCTGCTGTTGAGGAGTGGAGTAAAGTTAATGATATTCCGCCGGTAAAAGATGTTTCGGAAAACCATAATAATACCTATATTTTGACCAACGGAGACGTTTCAATGCTAACTCACAATAGTGCAAAAAATACTTCCGAACAGAATATCACTGCTAACTCGAACGTAACTTCACCTGTCATAGATGTGGTTTTTCCGGAAGTTAATAACGGCACGTTATTAAAACGCGACGATTCAAAGGTAAATGAAAAACATGACGCCGTCGGCTCAAATAATGAAATACAAATTATGAATTTTAATGGCACTGAAAATAGCTTTTCAGTAACAGAAAGTGATATTCAAGTTACGGAAATAAATTCTGATTCCAGTGATATTGTTGTTACAAGTAGTAGTGTTCCATTGATACAAAATGAGACGATTACTGAAGATAAAGTAACAATCAATAAAACCGATGGCGTTCTGGTTGATAATGTATCTACTGGTGAAATGAAACATCCTACTGATGATATTGTTGCCACAGATAAAGTGTCAACAAACGAAACATTATTAAACACAACTTTGGCAGTATCAAATCAAACAGCTGATAATTTATCATATCAAGATGAAGTTGTAGATATTGTTGAAATCCAACATAACATAACTAACTCGAGCCAAGTAGTGTCATCTTTAAATAATTCCAAAAATGAAACTTTTGAATTCAACACGTCGCAACAAAAAATAAATGACACTAATTTAAAGGAATCAGAACAACCTGATATAACTACGTATAAACCCACAAAAACAATACGACCACAAACTATTCCACATCACCTTTATTTAGATCGTCTACCTGTCGAAATATCAAATACTCAGCCAAATATTAATCCTGTAGAATCGAATTTGCAAAATCAGCAAATTGAAGATGCTGCCGTAGAGAAACGTCCAATAATACGATTCCCGGATTTCAATCATAGAAACAGGGATAAAAATATGTATACATGGGATCCAAATTATGGGTATAGACACAATGGCCGACCGATGTATCCGCCCCAATCGGAAAATGGGAAAGCTCCAGTGACCAGTAGATATGCTTCAGGAGCTAGAATCAGGATTCATAGGGATTCGTATTATAGAGAGATTCTGCCCGAAGACTGGACCCGTATTTTCAATACGAAAAAAATAAATACGTGACATTAATTTTTAAGTAGCGAATTAGCTTTGTGTTTATATATACTTTTTTATCGCCATTGTAAATAGTTTTAGAGTGTTTTTATTGCAGAGTAGTGATCTATATTATTCAATACGATGATTCATTGCCACCAGGAAAATTATGTCCGAGCAGAACATTAATTTGGCACCCTTCACAATCACTAATCAAACAAAATTTTGACTGGTTTATGGCGCCCCTCTAGAATCAACGCCCGGGGCATAGACCCCTCTCCCCCCATGAGGGGCGCTATATCGATAACGCGGTTGTCTCCGAAAACCAGAATTTGAGAGACATCAATAATTGAAAAAAAAAAACCGAATTATAAAATATCTTTTGTGAACAATTATTTTTTTCAGTTAGTGAAACGGAAGCCAAAAATTATTTCTTTTGCTTGTTGGAACAAAATTCTCTCATTGTAAATTGATTATAATTACTATTTTTTTAAATTTTATTTTACGGAGAATTTATTATTTGAATTAGCCAATGAACACTAAAAAAGTTAAAAGGGAACCTGATTGAATGTGATTATCTATTGAAAAGAATTCTTTTGTTTATTAATGTTTTTCAAAGAAGAACCAGTGTTATTATATCGTGAATCATCGTAATATTTATAACATTATATGTAGTGACCCGAAAAAGATTTTGTTTATAAAAAATTATTTTACAAAAATTATTTTAGTAAATATCTATTAAAAAAAAATTGATAATTTTTGCAAGTGTTAAAATTTGATAGTATCAATACAATACAATAAAAAAAAAAATAAAAAATCAAAATATTTGCAATTTTATATTAAAATTTGCTTTTTAAATTAAAAATATTATCATGACATGAAATTTTTGGTATATAAATTGATGATCAAACGCGACTTCGATTAAATTTATTGAGATCGCATTTTTTGATGTTAACATAATATGAAATTTCAAGATATTTTTAGAAATGGCAATGTTTTGATTGCGGAACTTTTAATAAAGCCAGAAATATTTTTTTTATCGAAAATTGTTAATTTTAATAAGTTTCCTGAAATGTAGTCACCAACTTACTGTATATAGTATATACATTTATTTTTCAATGAAAAAAGAAAAAATGAAAAATGTAACATAAAGATGTAAATTTTATGTAATGTAGGTATTTAAAATGTTCAGCTTGTGCCTAAGATACGTTAAGGTGAGTTTACTTAGTGAAATATTTCAAAAAAATATTTTTTTAATGGATAATGCTGATTTTTACGGCTGACGCCGCTCTTTTTCGAATTTAGTTGTCGCTTCAACCGTCTTCAAGTAGATTTCTGGTTTTCAATGCCACCTTCACGTTTTCTTGTTTCTTCTGAAAAAAATTCTAAAATTCTTTTGGGTTATCTGCTTCCCAGCCTCCTCTGTCCATGGCCAAAAAAGACCAGACATTTTTTTTCAATCCTTTTCTTCATACTTCATTTCTCGTTTGATGGTAGAGATCCTAATTCATCCCCTTCATATCCATAGCAACCATAACAACTGCTCCAGCCGACATTTGTTTCTTGAATTCTTTTCCCAGCATACCGACCCAAAAGCACACATTAAAATAAATAAATAATAATCTTTATTCAGGCATACTACGCCGGCAAAGAAAGCGTCACTTGTGAAAAACTCTATCTAAAAGTAAAGTACTTGAATACGGCACTTTTCAATAAAATAGCATGTTGGTTGGTTCATCAAAGAGTGGACAATTTTATTTAAAAAAATTAAATAAAACTGCTTTCTTATATTTGACTGCATTAATCTTTGTCGCTGTTAATTTTTTATTAACTATAATAACCCAAACTCACTGTAATCGCCCATTTCATGGTTTGAGACGCGGTTATAGTTTCACCTTGCTCCGCAAATATCCCTTGTGTGACAGTGACGAACCTGAAGTTTAGGGTGCTTGTGGATGCAAAATTCTTAAGGAATTCTTCCTTCTCAATAATAATAATGATAATTCTTTATTGCTTAGCGCAAATGGTCAGAAATCAGTCTTTACAAACTGGTCTGCCTTTCTGACCAATTAATACATAGATTTAATAAAATATACATAGACAAAAATAAAATACATACATAAAATACATAGGTACATGAAACCAACATTAGTTCTCACAGACAAGCACGATATTTATTTGTACTGAATTGCCTTTTGTACACAAAGTTTTTTATTAATATTTTAATTTTATTTGGTTTCAAATATTGAGTTTTAACATTTATTTTTAAATTATGTAAGACGATCATTTTGCATTGTACTAAATTAAGATAAATTGTCCTGAAACTTATGATGAACTGGCTATTAACTATTAAGTTTAATGTTTATGGGACTTACTAAATATTAAACTTGTTATGAGATACGGCATCTCATAAATTTCAAGAAGAAGTTTTATATGTTTCTTGAAGCATATGACACACTTAGTAGTCAGGTTGTCATAGGTTTCGTCTGTGCAATATTTTATGAAATTAAAACTTTAAATTTTAACTTGTCGACTCGAAATATGCTGTGTGACTTAGAGAGTTGTGTAACTTTAAAAAGCATTTCGAGGTTTCAACGAAAATTTACACCACATGCTACGTCTTCTGACAAGTACGTAACTTCGCGACAGTACCGCTGCTGTCACCACAGTCCATAGTTTTATGAATGGAAACTATCATCAGCGGACAAGCAAATCACGACCACTCCTGGTAATTTAATGGATCGGCCCTTGGTTCAGAGGAATAAACTCTTTATTTTGGCCTTTGATGTATTAACTAACACTTGCACTACGAAACCAAACCTGTTCGAATCATATCAAGAGCGGCCCGGCCCAACCCAAACCTGGAAAATTCTAAAGCTTCAGACGGCCCAACCCCAACCTGGAATTTTCTAAAGTTTCAGACGGCCCAATCTACCCCTGGTAGCCATGATAACACCACCGGTACCGTCCCGTTGCGAAGTTACGTAGGAACCTGTTTTTTTAGAAGACGAACATAAATAGATCAGCATTTAATTCATTATGTAAAATCACCTTAATTATTATTAATTTTTAAGAGTATTTAAACCTACTAATAATAGTAGAATCAAAAAATAATATGATTTTGTATCTTGTGTAAGGACAATTTTCATTTATATTTGTGAATCCTGTATGTGTATAGTTTCTAAGAGCGAAGAGAAAACGAGCGCGTGGCATAACGCGTGTGAAACATCACGTGTTTCACACCGAAATAACATTGCCGAACCCTAAAGCTGGCTCCACATTATATGGCGAATACGTCAACGTTGGCGATGTGTGACCCTTGCCGAACTTGTGTGACCATTCATCGTGTGTCAACATATGCCAAGCGTTTCATGTGCCGAATCTCCAAACATAATATGTACACAGTATTTGGCAAACATCACACACGACCAACGATTCCTTCGCTATATAGTGTGGAGACGGTTTAAGAAAGAACAACGTGTATTTGTAATTTTATATGCTTTTTGTATTGAGTATACCTACGTTGTTTTTTCTCTGCATGGCAGTTATAGGAAGGTAATAAAATACATGTTAATAATACTTTATCAATACATACACATTTACATTTACGCGTTACGTGACATGTTACGCGCTTGTTTAGTGACGGATTACCGTACATGCGTAATAATCGCGCGCGTGGAAAAAAGAACATTTATTTTCATTTTTATAGTTTTGTTAATTAATTGATAAAAATCAGAGCATATTTTAAGAAATTTTTACTGGGTGGCACTAGAGTTCGAGAGTTAGGTCCACTAAAAAATATTACAAAGCGTCAAAGATAAATAAAAAATTCACAGATTTCGCAATCCTTGCAACCATCGAGGACATTGGAAATGATAACAGCATATATGAAACATAATTGACTGTTTATTATACACACAATATTTATCAATGCACTGTTTAGTTTTGTCAGGAATAACCCTATTATTCTTCTGTTATATACGCGTTCACTTTTGCTTGATTACTTAACTTTTAAATGGATTTTTCTACAGTATTTATTAACATTTGCTCAAAAATAACACCGCAGATCGTCGCAAATACCTCTCAATTAACTAGACATGATATAAAACACATTTCGAAAAAATTGCACTTGTTCAATTTTGCATGATTGCTCCTCACTTGATCGCGACACCGTTGTCTTTTGGCCTTGAACGAAAACTCGTAACTCTGCCCCCATATACGAACATAAACATTTCCAATGTTAAAATACGCAATTTTAAAGCATACTACATTTTAATATAGGTATTTAACGAATAAAAAACTAAAAATTATAGTGTGGTGTCTTGCATCTTAACCTGCCGACCCCTCATACTGTAGTGTGCAGACTGAAGATACAATATAATATTATGCCGAAAAATTAAAATTCTAACTCTTGTGCCGCCTGCAAAACCGACTGTCACTAGGCGACACAAACTCGTCGTCACTACTTTATATGTTATTTTATGCTCTGATAAAAATATAAACATCTTGGCCTTAAAATTCGTTTGCGCTTTGGGGTCTCAACATTTTTAATCTGCTACTGCGCGGTTGTATCTTCGCTTTTGGTATAAGTGTGATAAATCTATTTTGTAAATCGTACATTAAATATTTTCAGTTTTAGGCCTGAAACTAATGAACATAAACACGACGCCTGTTCATAAAAACAGTAAAAAAGCAGAAAAAATGTAGACTTAAAAACAATTAAAGATCTATAAATATAAATTGAATAAATGTTTACATTTTTTCATGCTTAATAACCGGCAAGTCGTGATTGTGTAAAGTAGACGAAAATAATAATGTTGATAATGGTTACTGATAAGGACAAACTATATTTTAGTGCCTAACTAATAAAAAAAAAAAAACAAAACAGAACAGAACAACACCAAAACAGTATATGGAAAGAAATCTATATTTAATAATTTACTTAAACCTGTGACATTTGGACGCTAATGAAAAAGGGTTTCCGAGGTCATAGAGACGCTAATGACCTCTGTTGTCGAGCGTCTATAATTTACAATTCGATATCATAGAAAAGTGATCAGTTGCTCTAATGAAAGGTCTCAAACTGAAAATTTGCACAAAAATTACAAAATTCAAGTGCTGAAGTTTCTATGTAATTTTTTTTATACGTATCAATTGATCTGCTGGTTAATTACTTTTTATCACCTTCAGTGCAAAAATTCTAAATTCAGATTTTGATCAATCTTGACTATTTAGACTCTAAAAAACATTTTGCGATAGATTTTTTCGATCTGTACGGTCTGTCCGTTGTCGTAGGTGGTGTGCAGAATTCATCGATGTGCGAGATCTTCTTAACTACGAAACCAATTAAGTTCAAATTTATAGGACACCTTTTTTCATTGTTTCTCTGTTCTACAATTTACATAGTATGCGCTACTTAAGTACTTACCTGCGCCACTGTATATATTAAAGTCAGTGTCGTAGCTAGGGTCATCGGCGCCCAAGGCAAGATTCTGTTTTCGCGCTTTAAAAATTTCTTTGCTTGAATATTCAAACAAAATAATATGTACTACGATTTACGAATAGCATCACTGATTGTGCCCTCCGGGGTTTGCGCCCCTATCGCCAGGCTCTAGTTAGTAAGTAAATCCACCGAACTAAACATCCGTTTTTCCTTTTTTAACTGAAATAGAAGATTATCGATTTAACAAAATATATTGTTCACATAAGTATATGTTTTTGTACGTCTTGTATGTTGATAATTATTTATGTACAATAATTGTATTTATAGAAATTAATGCCAAAGAATGTAAATTTATATTAATTTGCCTGTCATGAGAGTACACATATTATATTGTAAGGATGTATGCAATTATTTCATAATTTATTACGCTATTAAAAGATTTCAAATGTATTTTGAATATAAATTGACTTTTTTTCTACAATTACACACGTGGACACTGGACACAGTAGCGTAACTACATGATGGCTGGGCTCACAAAATACCAGGGGGCCAAAGGCTTAACTCACATGTACCACTTTCCGACGACATCAGAACCACAATAAAGTCGTCGTCTGTGGAGAGTAGCTAAAATGTAACCTAAAAGTATGAAAACTGGATCGCAGCCCTCACACGTCCGACACATTGCCCGACAATGTTGATGTTGATGTGTTGACGGTATCATCCACAAAATTGTCGCAGTCGGCATGCCAACACAACTCACACGTGCGATTCTCCAGCGACATACCAACAGCAGGCCGGCAGTCTGTGTTGTGTCAACGCAGACTGACTGTCTGCCCTGCAAGTTTGGTGTGTATTGTCGACAAAGCGATCCACTCAGACGTGCGTCTGCACGCCAACTAAAATGTGGTTGAAAAGTGGTCCATTGCTGCGACAGCGTAACCACAGAATGTCGTTGTATTGTGGTACGTGTGAGTTAAGCCTAAGCCTCACTTCAGCTTGCGGCAATTCTGCGATTGTCGTAGGGCCACCATTTGATAAAAATGTTTGTGTTATGCGAATATTCGTTACAATCCTAGAGCTCACTTTAAAAATATGCTGGGGGCCCGAAATCCGTAGTTACGCCATTGTGTGGACATTTTATAAATGAGGCTATATAAAAATATATCATATTTTCCCCTAAACATCAACATAAGAAATCTTAAACTCACTCTGAATGAGTTGTGCCAATAATAAGATTAAAACATAATTTTCTGAAAGCTACAATGCTAGTTTTGCATTTAACAGTATCGCTTTTTTTTGTTCTTCATTTCTTTCCCTCTATCTAACCTTCATACCGTCCTAGTTTTATATGTGTTTAAAGGAATCAAGGATCAGATCCTGAAGCCATGAGTTAAGTAAAAAAATATATAAGGCAGATCTATCGGAAAAGGACAATCAGAAGTTCAAAATGCTGGAAAAGGAGAACTAGGCGTTTGTTTTTTATTTACATCCTTTTATTTACATTTGTTAGAGAATCGGCCGCAAGGAAACCTCCACGTAAAAAAAAAATAATTATAACTTCAATTCACTACATCAAACATACTTTTCAAAATGTATTTATAATTCTCGAAAAAATTCTAAATAATTGTGCTACTCATAGCCTCATACCTGGCTCTTCTCTCTCAAAAGTTTGCTGACCCTTGATCTAATACGTCGAAGGTAGGGCCGTAGCTCGTACAAAATTTTAGGTGGGGCGTCAAATTTGAAGTAGGGCGCAAAATTACAAAAAGCGGGACATTACTGTATGTTGGCTATTTTTAAGGTAGGACATTGCCTCTCCATGCCCTCTTAGCTACGGCGCTGGTCGAAGGGAAGAAAAGATAAAAGGTAAGTGTAATTCTTTTTGTTATTAAAAGTAAACAATAATTTGTCATTAAAACGTAAAACTAATAAGTAATTTTATTTATTCTTCAAGGCAGCATACAAAATTTATTCTGATATGATATTTCTACACAAATGAATTGTCGGTAACTGGGTTTCTACAAAATAATAATATTGGATCACAAAAATAAAATATGTAGGAAATAACACTAAACATTATTATGTAGTATCGCTAGTCATAAAATGTGCAGGTTTTATCATCAATGTTGTTTTTGTATCACAAATCACAAAGTTTAATTTAACTATAACTATTATTTATAATTTAATTATATTTTATAAGTTTAGTGTATACTTTCACCTCTTTAAAAATCAATAACATAAAACAAAAAAATATTGCCGTTAGCATTTTTAAATTTTTATTTTACAAATCAGTCACTTTGAATATTAAATTGTCAATATTTGTTTGTAGTTCGTTAATTAATATTAAATACGTGTTTCTAGTAAGTATTACAATATTATGTAGATTCGTGCTGTGTTTTTAGAATCATCGCTTATTGTTTCAGACATTGATTTCAATTTTTTATTAATGTTCAATCAATCGAAGTTCACAAAATAATTTTTTTAAAGGCATTTATTTATGAAATGGCAGTAAATAGTCTTAGTCATTTATGTACGCACTTGAGGCACGGTTTTTAAGAACAGAACAAACTGGCTTGGATGTGTATTAAACGTGCGATCTAATCTACTTTTTTAAGTGCAGATCATATCGAGCCAGTTTACACACCATTCACTTGATACGCGCATATTTTAAAAAACACACCGGTAATAAAAATCTTTAGTGCGCACTAAATTAAAGACGCGTCACAGGCGAGGTGTTACACATAAATTCATTCTTAAAAACCATATCTCGATCGTTATGTACAGAGTAGTGGATAATGTTGTTGAGCATCAGTTTATCGTGGGCCTTAAGCCCAATGTTCGTACTACCAGTCGACAGCGTAATTGTTTCTTTGAACGGTCAACTGGCTTCTTGATTGTCAGTAGGGCACGTCGATGCTACTGTCATGCCTCTTGCGGCAACAACATCGGCAGACCATGATGATGCAAAGGACGGCAAGGATAACAAGTGCTACTGCCACACCGACACCAACCGCCCACCAGTTCTCCTTCTCTGTTTCGACCTTGACGCAGAGGATTGGAGATTCGTCGTTCATCTCTGTGTTCATGCTGACATTTGGACAATTGACCACACCGTTGCAAACCAACCGCGAAGGGATGCACAGTCCACTCTCACCGGGACACGGGAATTCGCACCCGCTCTCAGATGACGCCACCTCGCCGCCTTCTACCAATCGCGACGTCATCAGAGATCCGTCCTCATTCCGAGGTAGGTGATACAGTTCGGTGTAGGACAGTCGAAAAGCACTTCGGGTCGCCAGATTAGCGGCTATAAAGTGTATGAATATTAATTGGTCCACGTCGGTCACGTGATTCTCCGAAACGGCTATTTCGGCCGCGGCAAAAATCGGTAGGTTTTGCGAAACGCTTACGTTCTCGCCGCAAATTATTAAATGAGGTTCATTTGGATGCGTCGGTAAATAAATTACAACTTTGCCTTCATCGCAACTTTTGGATGCGAATTTAATTTTATCGAAATGCATCCATAAATCTCTTCCTTTTGTGACTTGTAGTTCCCAGATGCAGTGTATATCCTTTGGAGGTTCGACGTAGCCTAGCGCTTCATAGTAGGGGTAGTGAATTTCTCCATCGGTTGTTGGTTTAATGATCGTAGGACCGCATAATGGCCCATGCACGAATTCGTATTCGGCTTCAAACAACGCATCGGGATGTTTGAAGTAACTCGTTGCGGCATGAGCATTATCAACGATCAATTGTAAGTTCAACTGTTCACTTTGAGATATAATCTTCTTGGGGAGTGACTTTAAATCTCGTTTGCACAAGCAGAGTGCAATTCCGGTTTGTAGGGCATTGTGTATTTGTATCGGTTGAGATGTATTGCCTCCAGGTAATATCGGTTCCCAGATAATCAATTTATCGACCCGGTCTTCGTAGCAATGGTCGCATGGTCCCGAGTTGTAAGGATGATCCTTGAAGAAGATCCCAGTTACTGTGAGAATAACGCGTGAAAACAGACGCTTGTCGGTGACAAATCGGTAAAGACAAGCGACGTCCTGGCTGGCTGTGGTCTGTTTGTAAATCAGTGTGTTGACAGGAGATCGAAATTTGCCGCGTTTCGATCGCCACGATGTGAAGATTTCATCACAGGCTGTGTTTGGCAAACGTTCGCCCATCGCTGTATTGTTGAAGAAGTCATAGTGCGCCCAATAGTATAGAGAAGATCTGTAAACCGACAATAATTATGTTTCAAATTTTAGTATATTGCTAAGTAAAATCTCTAACCCCCTATTTATGATAAGCATCGGGTCCTTCTGGAATAAACTGGTATTGTAAATGAGAGGTTCAAGTCAAGAGATTTTACTGTTCAAAGTCTAGTTATAATGCAGAAACTCACCCACTGTAACTTCCAGTTTTACTTTCGAATCTAACAAACAGTGCATTTCCGGTCGAAACAAAGTCATGTTTCTCCATTGCTTTGGAAAATGTATCACAGAACGTCTTTATTATTTTCGAATCGTCTGGCCATGACGAATCGTAAAGAGTTAGAGATTCTCCACAGTCGCCTTCCAGTGGTAATATTGGCGATTCGATACGATTGATACGAAAACTGAAAAAAAGTAGTGTTAGTATTTGATTTATCTCTAAATTTTCAAGATTATTTCCTAATATAAAACTTAAAAACACAGATTAACCTGGGGAAATAGAGTCTGACAATTTCGTCAGGTTCGCCTTGCATCAGGTAGGTACAGGAGGTATGCGGCGGATACCAATGGGCGACGCTCAGGAAAATTCCTTCAGAGTCTCCAGATTGACGAAGTGATTGAGACGTTAAATGCCAATCGCATGTGCCGTTACGACTGCCAGCCGTATCGACGTGTCCTGGCCAGTTGCCCACGTTGAAATGGAAACCGGTGTTCAACAGCGGACCTACAAAATATTATTATAACTGTGATATTTATTTATATAATAATTAATAATGTTCAACATTCATAGCTAGGCTCATCTGCGTCCAGGGCAAGATTGTGATTTCATGCCCTCAAAAATTCTTTGCTTGATATTACTTATTAAAACGATTTACGAATCGCATCGCTGATTGCGCTCTTTGGGGTTTGTGCTTCTAGTGCAAGCATCAGTTGCCAGGCCCTGGCTACAGGATTTATTCTAACAACAGTGTTCAAGTTTAAGAGTCTTAAAACGTGTTTTTATAGCTCCGAGAAAGAAAAATTAAACAAACAAGGTGGAAAATAACTGGTGAACATGCTTACCAGCCGGCGACGTAATAAATTCAACAAACAAATCTTGTGAAGTTCCGATTATCGAGTAAGGAAACTTTCCCATTCCACAAAATGTTCCAATCACAGGCGCTGTTTCATCCGTGCCATCGTAAATTCTTATAAAATCGTACGGGCAATGTTCTGATCCTATAAATGAATCAATAGTCAAACTCTAAAATTAGTTGGACTACCTACATTTTTTTTCCATAAAATGTGACAAACATAGATGCGGAGATTCTAAAGACCGAGGACCTTAAGTATATCTGGAGTGGATGTTCAAATAGGATCACATTTACCTGAAGATATTGGTCTCATTGGACATGTCATAATGTTTTCACATCGTTGCCCGTCGATGTTGAATTCTTCATTTTCGATGTAGAGCTTAATAAAAGGCAGTCGGGTATTTAGATGATACCGACAGTGCAGTGATCTTGGATACACGCCAGGATATGCTGGCGATTGGACGTAGCAGGTTTGGAGTCGACAGTCGCGGAAAACACGTTCGCAATACGACCTATAAAACATATATATATTTACTATGAAAAGTCGAATCTTCCAGTCAAAAACTAATACATTACTTCCCTCTAAGCTAGTAGCAATTGAAACGCAAGAGTATCTGTCCTAATTAATATTTTCTAAAAAATAATTATTGACGACATTTAGCTAATTAGACTGTAATTTTTTTTGTTTTAATTAGTTTATAAACTGAATTTAAAAACAGCTTCTTATAAATGAAAAAAACAAAAACAAAATAGTTATTTGTGACTGTGAGTACTTATTATTAGGTTGTTGGGTTTTTGCCACGGTGATCCGGATAGGTCGACCTGAATAAATGCCAATTTTGGTAAGCATAATTTTTAAATTGTCTTTCTTAGGAAAAACTCATGACATCTCTAAAATTCTACAGGTTCTAGATTACAGAAACGCTTACCCTTGGACAACTTCTCCACGTCTGTTTGGATAAAGCTCGGGATGTTGACCATATCTGAGGTACACCTCGAACTGCTGCTCGGCTCGGGAATCGAAACTGAAGTAGGTTTGATCTGTGAAATTGTCGGTGTGAAAGACGACTTTGACGAAACTTGTTTCGGAAATGAACATTTGTGGTTGCTCTGTTTCCCCGCAAAATACGCCCGGATCTTTCCGGTTACTGACGTCGGTCTTTGCGTTTCCGTCGACAATCTGAAACATAAGACATTTTTCTGTGTGAGTGAACTTATTTTGGTTTGTAGACCAAATATAAATTTATAGGAATTTAATACTGAAGACGAAGCAATTTCAGCGAGGGGAACGGAAATTACAACTAAAAAGAACTGGATGCATTGCTGGTAAACACCTTAGCATCGTTGTTTTCAAATTTGTTAAAAAAAATAGGGTTTGGTAGGCAAATGTAGTCCGTTTATAATAATTTATTAAATAATAGAAAAGTTGAAATCGTATAGCTATATCTTTCATTATAATGGCGTTTCTATGTACCTACAGATCCTCAGTTCTCAGGTTCTTATCTACCAAGAGCTAGTGAAATTATTAGTTGATTTTTCGATTTATTATTAAATATTAGAATAATAATAAATTGTAAATATGAATTGGTACTAGGCCCAAATACGCTTTGTTGTCGGTAGCCTTAAAAAATAACAATGTTTATATTGTCTGAAGTGTCAAGTTATTAGTCTTAAGTTATAATTTAGGTGGAATATCATAAAAAGGGTGGCATCCATTTCAGAGCCAAGGGAAGCCAGACCATTAAATCTGCGTCGGATAATCTCATTGGTTTGAACTATTATGATCTATTTTAAAACCAGTCGATTATACACGAGAGTCGACTTTTATAATTTTAAGGATTTTTTTTCGTTTGGGAGCCGTCCTGTCACCGGAAGTACTGCAGCCTCTTGAGCTTATTGTGCTACCCCATCTCTTATACCACCTGATTCTAGTTCCTGGTACAAGCTTGCACAAATCGATAACTGAAATTTTAAGAATTACTCTAAATGTTTTCCTGACTTGAAACGCTCCGAGATTCACGTTTGAATTGTTTTATTTCAAATGGCAAACCGCATAATGGGCTGTACAAGAGCCAAGAAAGAGGGAATTATTATGGATTCATCATATTAATATTTTGGTTTTAGGTGTTAGTATTACATAAGTGTATTTTACTGTACACGGCTAATATAATAAAAGGCAAAAGTAGGTTAACAACTTGCCTAGTGTGATTCCACAGGGACTTAAGACTTATTATGCTAATTAGCGTGAACCTTGTTCAGCTATGAGATAGCAAGGATATAATAATCATATGAAAACTTTATGTCACTCTGAATAATAGATGCTCAGGTCTGGTGGGCTTATTCAAAATATTCAACACAGACATCAAATTAATATCTACCAAACATTAATTAATATTAGTATTTATGCTTTATTATTATTAATTTTGAGCCTTTTGTTACGTCTACACAAATTTTATTTGGAGAAACAATTTTAGATCATTTTTGCACGGATCATAATCTCAAAACTATACTTTTTTACGTCCTTCTTACATCCGGTATGTCAATAATTTAGTAAGAAAACTGTGTTAATTTTAGTCCTATTTTTCAGTAAGATTTTAAAAGAAAATATAACTATCTGAAATCAGAGAAATCGACATCTTTATAAGGGAAAATATTAAATTTATCACAAAGTATGACTCGGGTTTAAGCGTCTATAGAAAATAGGTTTATATTTCAGTGTCCGCTAGCATGCTCAAAGAAACATTATTTCTTTATTTTGATATCCGAGTTTTTACTTATCATAAAGGCTGACTTTGTGGGTGCTTAGTTGCTCAATCACCCATGATATTTTTTGTATGGGTACACGCTTACACGGGCTCCTTGAATTGTCTTTGATCTCAAAATGCACCCTCGCAAATATTCATTCATTTATAAATCACTTATTAGCGAATTTCTACCGAATACGATAATTAAACAACTATAATAATAATGCGTTTAACGTCCGTTTCTCAACATAACAGACACCATTCGCACCATTACTATTTTACATTCTACCACTTCACGTTGTTTTGTACATTAATTTTAAGCTTCAACATTTTTCTTTTAATTAACAGCAATGTGCGAATGGAGTAATTATATGAAATTATATTACAAGTCACCAGTTCCCGGGTTCTAGCCCGAGAGCTGGTAAAAGTGTCAATTGGATTTTCAATTTATTATTAAAAAAATAATAAAATAATGAATTGAAAATATGAATTGGTGCTAGGCCCAAATAACCTTAGCTGTTGGTGGTTTAAAAATATATATAAATGAAATTAGGATAAGGTAGGCAACTTTTGGAGCATTGGAGTTTGACAGGTAATCGGCCATGATCTTGAATAAGGAACCATCATTATTGAGGAAAATCATGGAAAACTTCAAACAAGATGACCTAGCCATATCTGGCCCCGTCGGGATTCGAACCCAGTACCTTCCGAATCGAGTATAAGTGCTGTACCACTAAGCTACATTGCTCGACGATAATTATGGTAGATTGTATGTCTAGATACGTAATGGGGCATATTACGGCGAGTGATGACAGTATGTAAAAACTAGCGATAGTGAGTTTTTACAGTCACACGAGCCGTAATACCATTACGTACGAGACATATATGGTATTTTTTGCCATACCCACTACAAAATACCTACTTTTTACGTCATTTTCAAAAAATTCTGACAGTTCATTTGCGTCGCCGCCATCTTTTCTTCTAGTGTGCCGCGAAGTTCGTGCAAGTAAGTAATGACAGGCGCACGCAAGCGTACGCAGGCGTATAGAGCGAATTAATAGAAGTTGCCATGGCAACCGTTATTTTCTGCGCTAGTGCAGAAAGTAAACCATTTTCCGCACACCTGCCTGTTAAATGGGTATTTAATGGCCGCTATACATACATCGAAAGTAGCTATTTTGTACTGGGTATGGCAAAAAATTAATAAATCCTTATAATTCTAATAAATCATGTTAATGTGATCTTTGAACAGTAACTGTTTATAGGTAAAAAGTTAATACTTATTATTTTTTGTGATAACACCCACAACGACATTCAAAGCGCTCTCTCCTAGCTCTAATGACATTATAAAAGAATGTAGGCTTTCACGGCCGGCGTTAATAGAATTAAGATAAGAATCTTTCGGGCTTATGAGCCGTGGTCTACTGGAATGGCTTCTTCTTCTTCCAGAAGTTTCGCTTGCAACTGCGGCAAGCATCTTCAGTGGTGTGTTCGACGTGGTCGTAGTGTTCTTCTCGGTGTCCTGTTGTCGAGTGTGAGCAGTTGCAAGCGAAACGTCTGGAAGAAGAAGAAGCCGACCAGTAGACCACGGCTCATAAGCCAGAAAGATTCTTATCTTAATTCTAATGATATTGATATGCAGATTCACTATTCGCGACTACTTTATCTATTTCTAGTTCATTTACTATAACGTGTGTACGGAGGGCACATTTGTATAAGCCCTTTACTGAATGCAGCCTCAATCGCACAGACGGTACCGAAGTTTCTCATAATCAAGTCATATAAGTTATTTTTTGATATTTTAAATTAGCAAAAACATCCGTTCTTCGGACAGATTCTTTTAACATTTACTTTACACCATTTGGGTTAAGAATTTTTCCCGTTAGTTTAATGATAGAGTGTACAAGCGCTTGTCCTGCTAGTAGCGCTTCTGTAAATATTTTTCTACAGATAAGCGTGTGTCCTTCAAGCAAGACTCGTTCATCCTTCTGGCAAGACATGATCTCCTACACTTAAGAATTTTGCGTTATTTTGCGTTATAATTGCTTACAAAATACACACACAAGATTATTAAAAATTCTTGTATCAGCTCAACAAAACATATTGCAGTCTTGCCTACAAATTGCGCTGATAATTCATAAGTTTCTGAACATAATATCTACCCATAAAATTTTCCTGCTATGATTTCTAAAATCACTGTAATATGACGATTTCGTACGTCCTCAAGTGAGTCGAAGTGGTCCTTCGAGTCGGACGCTGTACAGTGTACACTTTATCATTAAGGCAGTATCTACAAATATACCAAATTCTAATTTTTTATTAGCTCATATGGAAGTGGGTTATAATTTGTGGACGACAAAATTTTTTGCTGTAAATATTGATTATTTGTTTATGCAGTTTCGATTTTATAAGTTTTTTAGATTTGAGATGTCGGTCAATTTGTCAACGTCGGTCAACGCGGATGAGTTTCAAAATATTTTGATGAAGAGAAGAAGAATGTAGCTCTTATCCCATCAAAAACATAAATGTGAAAAAGGGGCCAAGTTCGGTACAAAGAACAGCTTCGCCGAAAAAAGAATTGAGATCTAAGTGGGTGCCAAGTTTTCACTTGGCAAGTTTCATGTTTTATCTTATATATAAAATTCTCGTGTCGCGGTGTACGTTATTGAACTCCTCCGAAACGGCTGGACCGATTTTGATGAAATTTTGTGTGCTTATCGGGTAGGGTGGAGAATCGGACAACATCTATTTTTCATCCCCCTAAATGTTAAGGGTGGTCCACCCCAAAAAATTTTTTTTTATTTTTTTGACAAAATTTTTTGTTTTAATTTTTTCATGATTCAGCATTGAAAAATACATACAACTCTAAATTTTCACCCTTATACGATCAACCCCTGATTTTTAATCGCGATTTTTATATTAAGCTTTAAAAAATACATATATGGCGAACGAGCGAAGCGAGTGAGTAGGCGAAAATATTCAAGCGAACGAGCGAAGCGAGTGAGTAGTGTATTAATAAAATTCAAACGAACGAGCGAAGCGAGTGAGTAATGTAATTATTCCTAGAAATTATTAACAACGTTTGCCGGATCAGCTATACTAAATATACGTGAGCGGAGTAATGGGTGACCGCTATTAAATCATATTTTCATACCACCCGAGCGAAGCCGGGACGGGTCCGCTAGTATTATATATAAATGATTCGTGTGTGAAAACTTGGCACTCATTTAGATCTCAATTTTTTTTCGGCGAAGCTGTTCTTTGTACCGAACTTGGTCCCTTTTTCACATTTATATTTTTGGTGAGATATCAATACTTTTTCTAAAGTTACACTCTACTTAAATATTATCTAGACACATATAGTTTTTCATCATACTTCATGTATGTATGATGATCTAGACACAGTCGATACTTAGTGCTTGAATTTGATAATTTCTAGTTTTCAGATTTTTTCCTTTGTATACGTCTAATGATCTACCTTGATGCTAAATTTCAAGTTTCTAAGTCACCTAGAAGTTGTCTAGGTTTTTGATGAGTGTGTGAATGAGTGATAAAAATGGCACTTTTCAGACCTTAATAACTCAAGAATTATAATAGGTATATAAATGAAATTTGGGATTCTAGATGTTCAAGAGGGCCTTATTAGGCATGCAAAATTGCAAGTGTGTAGGTCTAATATTTGTTGAGTTATAGGGGGGGGGGAAGTCGAAAGTAGCCTTCTTTTCCAAACTTGGCTGACACACTGTCGTGTGTCTAGATAAGGATATGATTTGCAATTATTTGCACTGAACCACACGAGGAGAGTTGATACATCCTGTAAATGCCGAGAGGGGTGAATTTCATACGAGCATACATATTCATTTACAGAGCCTCTTCATCCATTATTTTCAATATTCCACAAAAAAATTGACCAAGTTCAGACCGAACTTGCATGATTAGTGTTGCGTACTATTAAGATTTTTTTAATCGCAAGCGCGAGATAACTCATTCTTTTGCAAAATTATCGAAATTAAATTCGATCAGGAAACTCTAGACCAAAATTACTGCGGCGAAATCATCTTGAGGTGAAACAATTCGTTAAAAATGTGTTTTCCAGCTCTTACTCCAATTAATGGTGTCAGAACCATGTTAGATAGGACAAAATTATTTATGGGTATAAGATTTCTTACAAAAATTCGACTGATGACCAGTCCTATACTTCCCACCTAGTAAATATTTTCAAAAAATAAACACTCGTTTTTTTATTCTTTGACTAGGCCCAAATAACCTTAGCTGTTGGTGGTCTTTAAAACACAATTTAATTTTTATTCTTTGAAAAAAGCATGGCCCTCTTTTTTGTTTGGTGATCTACTGATGGCTAGCTTAATATAGCAAAAATCATGGTTACCTTGATTTACGTACAATTTTCTTTTTTTAGTAAAATATTTTTTTTCTCGAAAACTATACATTTTAGAGAAAAAATATCTACATTTTTTTCATATTATAACATCTAGAATTCATTTATATATTTTTTTACTTCCCACCTCTACTATGGTAGGGAAGTAATGGATTCAGTCCGAAAACAATATTTCGAGATTTTAACAGATTTTCACGTTTTGAGACCCTAGCAATCGTTTAAGATCATTTTCTGACTGATGTCTGTATGTGTGTGTGTATGTGTGTATGTGTGTATGTGTGTGTGTGTGTGTATGTGGTCAATTTTTCGCCTTCGATATCTTAAGAACGGAACAACATACGGGCATGCCGATTGTTCTATTGTGTTTATCAGCCTTTAACTTAGATCTGATTAGATTTTGAGTCAAATCGGTTCAGTGGATCCTGAGATATTCAAAAAAACGTCCTCAATGTCACGTATTAACATAGGTAAAAAAAAATATAAATGAATTCTAGATGTTATAATATGAAAAAAATGTAAATATTTTTTTTCTCTAAAATGTATAGTTTTCGAGAAAAAAAATATTTTACTAAAAAAAATAAAAATTGTACGTAAATCAAGGTAACCATGATTTTTGCTATATTAAGCTAGCCATCAATAGATCACCAAACAAAAAAGAGGGCCATGCTTTTTTCAAAGAATAAAAATTAAATTGTGTTTTAAAGACCACCAACAGCTAAGGTTATTTGGGCCTAGTCAAAGAATAAAAAAAAGAGTGTTTATTTTTTGCAAATATTTACTAGGTGGGAAGTATAGGACTGGTCATCAGTCGAATTTTTACCTATGTTAATACGTGACATTGAGAACGTTTTTTTGAATATCTCAGGATCCACTGAACCGATTTGACTCAAAATCTAATCAGATCTAAGTTAAAGACTGATAAACACAATAGAACAATCGGCATGCCCGTATGTTGTTCCGTTCTTGAGATATCGAAGGCGAAAAATTGACCACACACACACACACACACACATACAGACATCAGTCAGAAAATGATCTTAAACGATTGCTATAGGGTCTCAAAACGTGAAGATCTGTTAAAATCTCGAAATATTTTTTTCGGACTAAATCCATTACTTCCCTACCATAGTAGAGGTGGGAAGTAAAAAGTCCGCGACGGACACGTCTAAAGTAAATAGTTTATAAATGCTGGACGCTTGAATTTATTGCACAAATTATGCCACTTTTTGTCAACCACCACTTCCTACTTCTTTGCCAAATTTTACCTTTCTATGTCAAACTATTTATTTATTTATTGTAGATTAAGATTATAGACGTGTCGACATCTTAGGTCATTAGCGTCTTTCAACTACACTAACTAACAACCATCTTAAAACTAAATAACATCACAAAACAGCCATGAGCGCAGGTGTCTATGTCAAACGGTATCTAAGAAGAATACCTGTGACAGGCCGAGGTGATTCCAGTTAGTGTTCCAAATTCCCACGATTCTGACCTAACTAAAAACAAAATTTAAATCGAAAAATTCACAGATTTCGCAATCCTTGCAACCATCGAGGACATTGGAAATGATAACAGCATATATGAAACATAATTAACTGTTTATTATACACACAATATTTATCAATGTACTGTTTAGTTTTATCAGGAATAACCCTATTATTCTTCTGTTATATACGCGCTCACTTTTGCTTGATTACTTAACTTTTAAATGGATTTTTCTACAGTATTTATTAACATTTGCTCAAAAATAACACCGCAGATCGTCGCAAATACCTCTCAATGAACTAGACATGATATAAAACACATTTCGAAAAAAATGCACTTGTTCAATTTTGCATGATTGCTCCTCACTTGATCGCGACACCGTTGTCTTTTGGCCTTGAACGAAAACTCGTAACTCTGCCCCCATATACGAACATAAACATTTCCAATGTTGAAAATCAAGTAGCACGTTTTGACTTTTGATGCTTCAATACGACTGACGAAAATCTTAGTCTTGGGCAAAACTATTCGAACAATTAAGATTTATCTTGGAATAATTTACCGTCTTTCATAAATCTCTATCTGTCTTTATGTATAGATGCGAGACGATAAGAGTGCATCGTTCACTATTTCAGAGACCAGAGTAGATACTTTTGGAGAATGAAGACGCATCGCATGTGTACCCATCTTTATAGTGCCTAGATGTTATATAAAACAGACTACTCCTAATTATGTGGAGCTTGACAAATTATTCCCTTCATAAATGTCTTGACGGAATATAAATTCAACTGGAAAACTAAAAATGAAAGGCTATAAAAACGTTGTTACCGTTCTCTTGCAATTTTTTATGACCTAGGAGGACTGCCTGCACCAGCAAATGCATCTACTTAAATAAGAAACTTGAATTCTTCTGTGATAAAAATTATTGCAGGACTAAGTTTAAAATTAAATGAAAACTATAAAATTATGCAAATTAGATTTCGTGCAGTATTTAAAAATATGTTGACTTTTTTGTTACTTAAGAAAAATAAACCTAAGTTCGCGACAGTATTAATTAATTTAAACATGCATAAAACAGGCTTAAATAAAATTGTTACGTCATATTTTCATAATCAATTTTTTAGTCACCAGCATAGAGTGCCAACGTAATTTGTGTGCATAATAAATGAATGTTCTCTGAACACCTAAAATCCCTTACATTTAGGGTTGGCACTTTTCAAATTATAAAAAAATTCCATTTTTTTAAATTCACGCTGTGCAGTTCCAAATATTATGTTATTAAATAAATAAACAAACTTTTTCCAATTTTCATTGTATACCTAGGTATAAATAATTATGTTATATGAGGTTTTCATTGTAGGAAAAGGCGACGTCAGGCCCTCTTCTTTGGGGAGGGGCACTCTTTAGTTGTAAACTGTGCACTGTTTTACTGCAGTGGCGGGTGGTCCATGGCCCATCCTGGAATAATCTCCTATCTCTAGTTTATCTTTTAAATACGTTTTTAACCCTTGAAATTTCAACAATTTTTTTTGTAAATTCTAAGTATAGCAAGTAATCTGAGGTAAAATTTTGACGAGCATTAAAATTTTGGGATCAAATGTTATTGGTCCACCTTCACAACATCATGCCCAAGTCTGGCCCACGCTAACAAAAAATCCTAGCGCCGCCACTGCTTTACTGTTTTTTTTTTTAATTATATAAATAAATATTTTTAAGTAGATTAAACAGAAATGACAACTAAAAGCTTAATTTTATTTAATAAAATTTATAAAATATATTCAAAAAACAGATTATTATTAATAATTTTCATTGTTAGCATAAAATATAATATGTATTTACGTATTTAACATGTACAAATGTGTGGTACAACTTGGCGTACTAAGTAATTAAGGAAGGGCACGTATCCTCCTAGGATCCTAGCTGAGCTAAAAATGTTGTACTTCGATTTGACTGTACCTATAAGGATAATTTAAGTTTAATGCCACTACGTTGAGTTTATGTGCGTACTGATTTACTTTAACATTGTCCGTTCATGTTTTGGTTTGTAACTTGTATTACATAAGAAGATCGTACAAGGTGACAATATTTTTACCCGGCGACTGTTGCATACTGTATAGTAATCGTGTAGTAGGTAGTTATTCTAATTTAGATATAAAGTGAATAAGTTAATATCGTGAACAAAACTATTTTAATACTGAAAAACTATTTTACGAATTCTGTTTAGTTTTTAATTTCTTAATAAAAATTCCGCGATAATTCGATTTCCACAGGTTGTGAAAGTTAGAACAGGTCTCCACAAAATATCAGTGCTTGTAGATATGTTAAAAAAAGTCATTTAAAATAAATAAATCAAAACATTTTCTGTTCGGGAAACTTAATTAATACAATGTGTATCTATAATAGAGGTTTGCTGTGAAATGAAATGTAAGGTAAGAACCTATTTAATTTTCAATTATTTTCTTTTATACATTGCTCGAATGGAAAAATACAATTAGCATCAATACTTTTTACTAGGGAATAGGGGCAATATTTATATTTTATAATTATTATAAAACATGAATTAATGATTGTATAGTGTCTACATATTATACAGGGTGTTGTCGAATATTTTCCCCACTTATAGTACCTACTAATTAAAACAAAACAAAAATGTCGTGGTCAACATAGGCCCGCAAGTCGCAACTGAACTGTTTCAGAGATATGGCCCATTTTTTATTGACGATAAATTGAAATATCAGCTTATAATAATTGTAATGAAAGTTTTTTATTAGGAAATAGGTAAATAATTTTATGATACATAACTGCAGACATTAAAGTAAATGTTCTGCATGTCCGCCATTAATTGCATAAACCAGAGTTTTTAAATGCCCCCAAGCGAAAAAATCTAGTGGGGTCAGATCGGGAGATATAGGCGGGCATCTAGATCTCCCGATCTGACCCCATTACAATTATTAATCCAATTTATCGGCATTAAAATAGAAAATGGGCAATATCTCTGAAACAGTTCAGTTGCGGACCTATGTTGACTATAACATTTTTGTTTTGTTTTAATTAGTAGGTACTATAAGTGGGAAAATGTTCAACAATATTTTTTTAACACCCTGTGTACAATTTGAAATTACTCTGGCATAATTTGCTAGAAATTTAGATCGATTTTTTTTCAACGACCAAATGGCAACAGTTTTTTATTTGCAACACGCAATAGGGTATGTCGTACCGTCACCACGTTGATTATATTGCTGTAATGCAAGGTTAGTAGAGTATAGGTTGCCTCGTTCCGATAGATAGTAGTGGGGGGATGACGTCACTCGGAATATACCATGCTTGCTCACTTCAATAGAAAAGATCAGACCATGGACGCTGCTAATTTTTGGAAATAAAAATCACAGTAACCATATGGTATTGTAATATGACTGTTTTCTGTTAGTGAAAAAAATATGATAAGTTGCCAATTTTGCGATAGCTGTTAAGTGTTATGGTGTTTTGTGGTTATTTTTAATATTTTGTGAATATAAAAGATAAAATAATAATTTATCAATGTGTTAGTTAATTCTATTCGTTTCTTAAATTTAAAAAAATAGGTAATTAACAAGATCTGCCATTTCTTGAGCATTATTTAATTTTTTGTTTGTTTATATTATAGATATTAAAACCTAAATTTTGTAATAAAAATAAAAATTATCCTAGTTTTTAACATCTATTCTTCTATTTATTGTCTCCTGCCAATTTTAAGAAAAAATTTGCACGAAGCACCTAATATAAATAAGCATAATCTTCAACAATTTTTGTACTTGATTTAAACTAAATTCCAGCTGACGTCATTCCCGCGCTTACGCTGATTGGTCAGATGGAATGAGGCAACCTGTACTCTAATAACCTTGGCTGTAATGTTACTATAAAGCTAACCGCTACCACGCTAACACCGGGGCTAAATAATCCTAGGTTGGCAACCCTATCGTACCATTTCAATCACCAATTCCCATTACCTATACTGTCATCGAAAGCACATTTCATTCCGATATTGATTTTTTAATGCACTTCATTACGTTGTTCTAATGAATTATGTAATTTTCCAGGCTAAAATTTACATTACTGCATTACATTTCCATATTACACAGAAATCAAATGCCCGTAAAAAGTCAAACGGTTTTAATCCATTAAAAATCACAAGAGCTTTACTTAGGAGAATTATAATATTATACAGTGAATTTTTTTGTTAATGCTCCATAAGAATATACAATATACATCCTTACTATCCTTACTAATATTATAAATACGAAAGTAACTGTCTGTTGTCTGTCTATTTTTGTGGATATGTTAGTTAAATGCCATTTGATATTCAACTGATTTTTATTTAAAAGTCATAAAATAAAACGCATTTGTACAAAAGAAAATTACATAATAGGTTAAAATAAAATGATTTCTTATATAATATTATTATTTGAAACTTATAAAATAAACTAGCGGACCCGTCCCGGCTTCGCTCGGGTGGTTTGAAATTATGATTTAATAACGGTCACCCATTACTCCGCTCACGTATATTTAGTATAGCTGATCCGGCAAACGTTGTTAATAATTTCTAGGAATAATTACATTACTCACTCGCTTCGCTCGTTCGTTTGAATTTTTTTAATACAGTACTCACTCGCTTCGCTCGTTCGCTTGAATATTATAAATACACTTAGGGGTCGACAAGACAAGAATTCTTGTCTTGACAATAACTTCTTGTCTTGTCTTGAAAAAAAATCAAGAAATTTTAAAAAATCTTGTCTTGACGTTTTCTTGACATCTTATGTCTTGTCTTGACTCAAGAAATTTCAAGATCTTGAAATTTCTTGATAACCGGTGACACCGTACATGGTGATTCCTCGCCGGCGAACATTTTATTGCGTTGCGTGCTAACACGGCAATCTGGTGGTTCCCCGATCTTTATTTGTTTTCTGACGAACGCAAATAACTCAGTATCTTGGAAGTATGAAATTGAAAAATACTTAAATGAGCCTAGGACAGAAAATTCTGAGAATATACTTGATTGGTGGAGAAGACACGAAAATATCTACCCGTCGTTATCGAAAATGGCCAAGGATTTTCTCGGAACGCCAGCAACATCTTACATTTGTAGGTACCTGCGGAAAGGCTATTTTCAAGACCAGCTTTAGCAATAACAAAGCCAAGAAATCGGCTAGGCGTTGACTCCATAAGAAGTCTTATGTGCCTTAATTCATGGCATATATATTGTGTGTGTGTGTGTGTACACGATAACTCTCGACAGACTTAATCGATTTAAACGAAATTTGGTACACACATTGGAACCCATCACCGCACGAAGCCTATTTAAAATGGGCCCGATCGGGCCATTTTAAGGGTAGTTTTTAGGAGTTGAAAAAAGTTTTTGGGCCCAAAAATACCGAAAAAAATCTCAGAATTGTTTCAAAATTGGAATTAACCTTTTGGTAGAGATTAAAATGTGTTGCTAAAATTTTAACAAAATCGGCACAACAGGACCGGACTTACAAATTTTATGAAAACACTAGTTCGCGGATAGTGATTTATTTGCTGACGGGTGTATTTAATTTGGTACAGAGGTTGCATTGATAATAATATTGAAATTAAGAAAAATAATATTATTTTAAGGGATGTATTAAGGGGTTAAATTTTTTGATTTTGTCCAAAAACAAACTTAAGTTCACATAATAAAGCCACAACACCTTATTAGCAAATACACTATATTATTGTCGGCAGGGTTTGGCACTGCGACCCGAGTTTTTTCATTTATTGTTTTTAATTTACATTTTTGTGAATCGGTCTAGCAAAAAATGTGTTCAATAAATTAAAATAATACGTTATGTTATGTTAAAATATGTTATCTTTTTCACAAATAAATATACGTTTTAGCGTTTTCATTGTTAGTCAAGATATTTCAAGATTTCTTGTTTTCTTGACAAGAAATCTTGGTATTGACATAACATTTCTTGTCTTGTCTTGAAATCTAAAATTACTTCTTGTCTTGATCTTGTCTTGAAATCAAGACAAGATCAAGACAAGATCTTGAAATTTTCAAGAATTTGGCGACCCCTAAATACACTACTCACTCGCTTCGCTCGTTCGCTTGAATATTATAATTACATTACTCACTCGCTTCGCTCGTTCGTTTGAATTTTATTAATACACTACTCACTCGCTTCGCTCGTTCGCTTGAATATTTTCGCCTACTCACTCGCTTCGCTCGTTCGCTTGAATATTATAAATACACTACTCACTCGCTTCGCTCGTTCGCCATATATGTATTTTTTAAAGCTTAACATAAAAATCGCGATTAAAAATCAGGGGTTGATCGTATAAGGGTGAAAATTTAGAGTTGTATGTATTTTTCAATGCTGAATCATGAAAAAATTAAAACAAAAAATTTTGTCAAAAAAATAAAAAAAAATTTTTTGGGGTGGACCACCCTTAACATTTAGGGGGATGAAAAATAGATGCTGTCCGATTCTCCACCCTACCCGATAAGCACACAAAATTTCATCAAAATCGGTCCAGCCGTTTCGGAGGAGTTCAATAACGTACACCGCGACACGAGAATTTTATATATAAGATAATCCAGGGCTGTAATGCACGTGTTGTGAACAGTTACCTTTTCACGCCTAAACCGCTGAACAGATTTCGATAAAATTTGGCAAGGAAATAGATTGCATCCTGAGGAAGCTTATAGGCTACCTTTTGTCTAAAAAAAAAAACGGCTTCGCCCGAGTGAAAAAAGTAATCTCAGAAACTACTAAACCGATTTCAAATTTTTTTTCACTGTTTGATAGGCTATAATAATAATTGATCGATCTGGCTTCGCCCGAGTGAAAAGAGTAACTTAGAATCTACTGAACCGATTCTAAAAATTCTTTCACTAATAGAAAGCTACGCAGGGGGAGAGATTCTCACGGGCGGATTACAAATTAACAAGCCGGGACGGGCCGCTACTACTAGTATAAAGTATAAACTGAATCTCGTGTTAATGATTTTTCTGTTGCGAATTTAAAAATGATTTTTAGAACACTTTTACTTTGCATATCATTAATTATTTCTGTTTATAGTTTTTAAAATGTTGAATTTTTAATTTATTATTAAAAAATAATAAATTGAAAATATATGATTCAGTACTCTGCTCAAATAACCCGTGGCCTCTTTTTTTGAATAAAACGTTTGAGCGGCCTTGGATCTACCCGGTAAAGCCACTTTAGAGCATTCGATACCTAAAAACACCCTCTGCACTCTTCATCTCAAATCCTTTTTCCTCGACTAAAAACGGTTATGGCTCTCCTGACACTATTTTTATACCTAAAGGGTTCGGGTAAACGCCAAATGAAGGACACACTACAAATCCAATTTAGACGAAAAATTGAATTCGCCTATGCCCTATACTCTATAGGATGTCTAGACTCTAGTCTGATTCTTGGGCCTTCATTTGGCGTTTACCTGAATCTTTTATGAAGTCTATAGAATTATCGCTAGGCACTTGGTAGAACATGATTGAATAAAAATTAATAAACAAACACTTGAAAAATTCTACACATTTATTCAGATATTTAGTTTAAACTCCTGAAGATGGGTTAGAAACCCGAAACGATCGTTGAGATGAATAAATGTGTAGAATTTTTCAAGTGTTTGTTTATTAATTTTTATTGAATCTTTTATCGAAAAAATCATAACCGTTTTTAGGCGAGGGGAAAGGATTTAAGATGAAGAGTGCAGGCGGTTTTTGTAGATATTCAATGCTCTTTAATAAGTAGATAATTTTCTGTAAAGAATAAAATGTTTAACAGGCTCCCGGTTTCAATCTGTAATTTGGACGACAACCGATCATGATTATCCGTGACTATCCAATGCATACATGTTTTGGTTTATCTATCTATATATCCAACAAACATAGAAAGCAGGTCACCTAAGGCCATATATCAATTAATGCCGTCAGCTTGTTGGCTATTTGCGGTCAACTTACAGCGCATTAAAACCTTTCCAGTTTGCAAACTTGAGCGGTCTTCGCCTTGTCGACAGTACAAATGCATAAAATCAAACTTACTTCATCTTCATCCTCTAAACCTCAGACCTTCGCTAATTACTGTAACTCTGCTAATCTAGTGGCTTAATGGAACAGAAAGGAAAAATGTCATTAATGGTCGCCAAACCAACTAGAATTTGCTTATAATATATAGGCCAGTAAATATATGCAAAACGTCGGTCGATTAAAAACATTCGTTGGTGTAGATAATGAATTTTTGATGATTCTATTAAAAAAGGGGTCGGGACAAGTCGCCATTTATAATTTTTAGGGGGCTGAAAACTATTTTTGCGGAATTTCGTTTGATTTCTCGCTAAAAATAGGTATTATTAGTGTATTTGCCATATGGCACATACACTATTGGCGTCGGTCGGATGGCGGGACCTAGGGGTCGGACCAAAATTTCTCGACGTTTCATAGCCTCCTGAACACTTTGGCACCATTTTTGAAAAAGTCTGTATATATATATATATATATATATATTATAACAATTGCTTTTGCTTCAAAAGACCCGAATTGAATCGGTTGCGCGGCTAGCTACCGACGGCGCGGGGTCATGGGTCGGAAAACAAAAATTATTATCTAGTTACGATCGCACTTGTTTTGGGAAGCAGCCTCTAAAATTTAAATACAGGAAAAGCCCTTAATGGGCAATAAAAAACCCAACCACCTACCACTCGACACTTAGGACAACACAAAAAGTGAACGCACACAATGAATCGTGCGTCAAAATAATTTAATTTAAATTTGAAGTCACCTCTACACTAGTATCACCTAACCAGAGACGGACCTCGTTGGAAGATTACTTAGTGGGCCAGATACCGACCGAGAGATCAAAGGGCGCCAGAACTTATAGGGCCACACTGCGTAAGTCTCAGGTCGTCCAAACTGAGACGTAGAGAGTGGTCACAGTTAGGGATAATTCAAAAAGGATAACCACGTTGGCCAAAAGAGATCCGAAAAATATTCCGGAACAGAGTCCAGAATCACAATCACAGTTATATTAAGTCCCAGGCCTAACGCTGTTACTTCTTTAGCAAGATAAACAGAAAAAAATCAGAGGTGATTTCAATGGCCAAATCCACACGATAACTTAACATAAAATACTAACAAAACAATAGATTCCGAACACAATATCGGGACACACGGTATTCGAGATACAAAAAAATAAAAGCGGCACTGTAATCACAGGCCTCACGGAACTTCCAACAATCGAGACAAAAATCCTAATTCAATAGGCCTCGAAGCCTCATAACAACCTACTTATTCAATCGCAAAACGTAGCGTGACGTTAGCGAGCGATAGTGAAACGATAACCTAACAATAGCGAAATTCTCAACAAAAACTCTTCATAAATAATGAATCGATACGGAACGATAACGAATTTCACATAATTAATTTTTAACAATTATTTCACACTTAATCCGGGCCTGTACAGAAATTCCGGAGCCTGAAAAGAAAATACATAGCATACGAGAGACATAAACACTTTAAAATCGCGAGACTGGCGACGTGGAATTCAAACTTAATTCGTAATAAGATTCAAAATATTCCATAAAATTCCCAATGTAGTGCAAGAAATCCTACAGGAATACAATCGACGCAACATTAATCATTTTAATTCTGACGTAAATATCTAAAATTTACCCAGTACTACTCAAAGTGGTCGACATTCAGAAATGTAAAATGTTCATAAAATATTAGATTTGATCCTTTAATATTTTCGGGATATATTGTAGTACCATATCTATCCCACTGGGATAAACACTTGATAATATTCTGGGATACGTTATGCGTCGTAACTTATGATAGCGAATATTAAAAATTTCGGAATAATTGCACAATCTTCAAAATTTCTGGAATAAATTAAATTATTCCCGTATTCCAGAATCAACACAACCACACGGAAATCCAAAAGCAGCAACTTATAATCCCTACTAGGAGAAGCGCTTGGCTCCTTTATGGTTTATGGTTTGCACGGTAAGCTAACTATATCCAATAACAACAATCCAACAATGGAAATACGGAAGATAAATCAATTTTCGGGAATTAGGAAAACTAGGAAGGTCGACCAATACAGGAATCGAAGCAGGAAACAACGCAGAATCCAAACTCCAAACCAAAAACAATATAGCTCCAAAACGAAAAGCACAAATCCAACTCCAAAATCCCAAAATAAAAAGTCTTTTATTCGCTAGAATATTCAATCATTTTATTTTAATTGTTTTAACAGCATCGATGTGCCTGATACGGTCGCCAGACCTCGTCTGTCTGACTTGCAAAAGTTTACACGAATAATCTGTATTTTTCTTAGGCGTTCTCCCTTCTATACATCAAAAAAACACACTCTCGTCTCACGCACTTATAGAGATGATAGGTAGCCAGTCATGTTAATTTCTGTTATAATTCGTTTTCCAAACGTTCTCTAGTCAACCTGACGTCATAATATCAATACCAATCTACATGTTAAAATCGTCTCAATGATCTAATAATAAAACAAAAAATGCATTGAACTTAAAATTGTACCGCTATCTACTGGATGTACAAAAGGGCTAATTGCCCCCCTAAATACGACTAAAATTAGCCCCCTATAATATATATATATGTGTGTGTGTGTGTGTGTGCGGGCTATAACTTTCGAAAGAGTTAATTGATTTTGACGAAATTTGGTAGGCACGTTGAAATCCATCACCGCACGAAGCCTATTTAAAATGGGCCCAATCGGACCATTTTAAGGGTGGTTTTTAGGGGTTGAAAAATGTTTTTGGGCCCAAAAATGCCGAAAAAATTCTCAGAATCGTTTCAAAAAAGAAATTTAACCCTTTAGTAACGATTAAAATGTACTGCTAAAATTTTAATAAAATCGGCCCGACAGGACCGGACTTACAAATTTTATGAAAACACTAGTTTGCGGATAGTGCTTTACTTACTGAAGGCTGTATTTAATTTGGTACCGAGGTTGCATTGATAAAAATATTGAAATTGAGAAAAAAATATTATTTTAAGGGATGTATTAAGGGGTTAAATTTTTTATTTTGTCCAAAAACAAACTTAAGTTCACATAATAAAGCCACAATGCCAGTATTAGCAAATACACTATATTGTCGGCAGGGTTTTGGCACTGCGACCCGAGTTTTTTAATCTTGTAGAGAAAATAATTCTCTATAACTTTTGTTTAAAATTTTTTTTTTCGTACGATAAACAGCCGCGAAACGAATGCAATTTTAGAAATGCATTTCTATTGGAACATTTTATAAAAATTAAGCTATGTGTTACTCCTAGTGAAAAATTCTTTGCATGTAACATTTCTTTCAAATCGGTTGTCCCTTTTAGATGAAACAATAAAAAAAAAGTTTCGTCTCATCCTTCGGAAACTACTGAAGCGACCGGAATAAAAATTAAAAGTAGCATGCGTGTAAATCCGGATCATAAATTACCTGCATGCGAAGTTTCATTCAAATCTGTTGAGTCGTGACTGAGTAACAAACACATATTGGCAGTGCGCGACCAGTGTTTTTTTATTGGCTTTAGAATGACCTTTAAAAAGGTTAAGCACTTTTTGGCTACGTTCAGATGACAGGCGTTGAGCGCGCGTTTTGCTAACGTGCGTTAACAAGTACTCAAAATTTATATCAAACCGTACACATGCTAACGCGCGTTTAAATTAGACGCGCGTTCGACGCTGAGCTACGCCCGACACTTGTAAACGCGCTTTGAGATCATTGGCTTTCCGTACGGTCGTTCAGTTGAGCGTTAAGACGTGTTTAGGTTCGACGGTTCAATTTAAGAAAGCTAAAATGGACTATGGCAACGCGCGGTCAACGCTCGAAAAACGCTCGCAATATGAACTTTGCACAAAAACCAAACGCGCGCTCAACGCCTGTCATCTGAACGTTTAGCCTTATTAGATTTCACATTTGTTGCAATATAGATGAAAAAATCTTTTATGCAGTTATTTAATCCTACGCATAAAAATAAACAATAGACATGGATGAATGGAAGAATGGAAGTGGGGACGTGAATGAAGAAGAATGAAAGAAGAATGTTTGTGTTTAGAAAAAAAATATTTGTAGAATAAATAGAATAAGTTTAATTAATGAATAATAATATTGAAAAAGGACGTGGCTAATTACACAAATAAGCGTAGAAGCCAAAAACCCCGTATAATAAAAAAAACCCTACGTATAAATCTATAATGACATGACGGAACAAAAGGAAAAAAAATATTATAATTAATGGCCGCTACAGGAATTTTATTTCTTTATTTCTAGCTTCAGAATGACCTCCCGGAGTTTCGACCTCAGTTTTTTTAATAACACTATACAGTAAATAGTTTTAGGTTTAAAAAGGTTAAGTACTTTTAAGATCATATTTTGTGGTGTTATAAAAAGATGAAAAAGTGGTTTTTAGCTGTTTAACTTGGTGTTTTCACGGTGAGGTATATACCTCTGCAGGCACTAATTAATAAAGATGTGAACGTGGAACTCACAAAATAAATATTTACTTTTTTATAACATCAGAAAACGGTTAAATGTGGCTTGAAAATATGAATATAATTAAATATGGTGATTTTATATGTGCAAAATGCCACGGTTTATTATCGTAAAAATGTATTTTAAAGGAAAAACCAAAATGAAATTTCAATTAATATTTCTTAGTATATTTCAATTAATTACATCAAGTATTTTGTAATTCAAAATCAATACAAATAAATAAAATTATTGTCTGTAAGTTTTTAACGAAATTTCAACTTAGATGTAAGTACAGTTTAAGATATCTAGAGCGAATTAGCAATGTTCATATCTTTTGGATGTATGTCTGTATGTCTGTCTGTATGTCTGTTAGTTTTCGTGATGACTCAAAATCGAGTTTCTACTAGATAGAGTTGAGCAATAGCGAAAAGCTGCGGGTGAAGGCTTAGCATTTTGACGAAATTTGACAAAAACCTATTCTTAATTCGATCGTCGTAGTTGAATAAAAACTAGCCTAGACATTACGTTTGGATATAAAAAATATATTCTGGGTTGCAGAAAGCATTGTGAGAAAATCTGATTTGACAACAACCTTAGATTGTGACACACATATATCTTCATAAGAAAATCATTGTAGAATTTTAAATCGATCCTGCTCGAAAAATAATTGATCGATTGAAACGATATTTTTTAAAACTGTGTAGGTATATTTTTATTTAACTAATGCTAAGTTTAACGTACATTTTTAACAGGCTATTTTTTTAATCACGCTGTTAAATTTTGATTGCTACGTGCTCATTGGTTACTGCGTTTTGGCAAATTGTTGATCGTTGCCATAGCAACCGTCATTTAACAGCGTGTTTAAGTAATAAAATTGTGCGATAAACCCTGCAGCAATAGTTTTTTTGTACGATTCACACTTTGAAACAACTTTTTTCTACGCATTTTGATAAGAATTTAACTTGAAAAGGGATCAACCATTTATTTTTCTGTAAATATCTACTTACAATACAATATTCTACAATCTACATGACAGACAGTATAACAACGACAGTCAATATAACACTGTTCCTGTATGTATAAAAATTGTATATAATCCAAGGTCATTGTCAAATCAGATTTTCTGACAATGCTTTCTGCAACCCAGTAATAACATAGTAAATTACATTAAAATCGCGGTCATGTCGTTTTCGAGTGATGTTGATAAGTGCAGATAGACAAACATTGTGGAAACACGTTTTTAGTGTATTTGCCATATGGCACATACACTATTGGCGTCGGTCGGATGGCGGGACCTAGGAGTCGGACCATAATTATATATATATATATATATATATATATATATATATATGTATGTATGTATGTATTTGTGTGTGTGTGTGTGTGTGTGTGTGTGTGTGTGTGTGTGTGTGTGTGTGTGTGTGTGTGTGTGTGTATGTGTCTGTGTGTTCGCGGCATAACTCTCGAAATACTTAATTGATTTGAACGGAATTTGGTACACATGTTGGAATCCATCACCGCACGGAACCTATTTAAAATGGGCCCAATCGGACTATTTTAAGGGTTGTTTTTAGGGGTTGAAAAAAGTTTTTGGGCCTGAAAACACCGAAAAAATTTTCTGAATTGTTTCAAAATTGAAATTTAACCTTTTAGTAAAGATCAAAATGTGCTGCTAAAATTTTAATAAAATCGGCCCGACAGGACCGGACTTACAAATTTTATGAAAACACTAGTTTGCAAATAGTGAATTACTTACTGAAGGGTGTATTTAATTTGGTACAGAGGTTGCATTGATAATAATATTGAAATTAAGAAAAAAAATATTATTTTAAGGATGTATTAAGGGGTTAAATTTTTTATTTTGTCCAAAAACAAACCTAAGTTCACGTATTAAAGCCACAAGGCCTGTATTAGCAAATACACTATATTGTCGGCAGGGTTTGGCACTGCGACTCGAGTTTTTTCTTATTTTGATATCAAACAACGTACCCAAAAATTAAAAAAATCCCGCAAGAAAACGCAATTGCAGATAGAGGTTCCGTTACAATTTTATGTATTAAGTATGATTCACATATCCCGACCTACACAGGCCCGCACCGGCACGTAACGGACCAACAAGTTGAGCTTAATTCACATATAACCGATCAAAGCAGATAGTACTTCAGCCAACTCAGTGGCGGCGTCAGAGGGTGGACCGGATGGGCCATGGTCCACCTTAAACTGTCTTGGCCCATCCCTTGGCCCACCTTGGCATAATTTCCAGTATCTTGGTTATCTTTTAACCATCGAACTTTCAACAATTTTTCTTGTAAATTCTATAGTAAGTACACCTAACTTGGGTTAAAATTTTATCGAGCACTGAAATTTTGGGAATAAATGTTATTGGCCCACCTTCAGATCGCACCATGTAACACTGGCCCACCCTAGTAAAAAACTCTAGCGCCGCTATTGAGCCAACTGCAGCAATCGGCTGCGCGGATAGTCTTGCTTTTGAAAATGTTCGGTCACCTATCATCGGAAAATTTGGTCGTGATCGCAATCAGACAGGCCGTCGGCACATGTCTGTCGACTGTCATTCATACTTCACCGGCAACGACCGTAAATACGTATGTACAGACACCGACCGTACCAGAAAAACATTCTTTTAAAGATTTCCGGCGGGCGCTGTGCTGTTCCGTGCTGTGTCTGAACGGAGCCGGATTGCGCCATATACAGGGTGTCCTCAAAGACACTAAACACACGCCTACCACATGTTCCTGAGACCAAAATAAACCGATTTAAGCAAACTTACCTTCTTACAAAATTTCTTAGTTTGGGCGCTATACGGCCCTGAAGTTACAATTTTGAAATCGTTTTTTTGTTCTAAATTTAAAACGGATTGTGCGATTTTGTTAAAATTTGGCACGTTGACATAGTTTTATGGAACAAAAAAACCCATATCAAAATTATGATTAATATTAATCCATAGGCGTAGAACTCAAATTTTTTAATATTTGAACGTTTCAAATTTCTACGTCAATGGAAGAAAAGGGGTTTAATTATAAAGTTTAGATTCAGTAATTTATTTGCTACAAAAAAGCTACTCTTAATAAGACTCGATTACTCTCATGGTTTTTGAGAAATTTGTATTTTAATAATTCGCAGTAATTTTTACAAAATGAAGTAAAGTTACTAAAACATGAATAGAAATAAATAAATATGTCATAAAAAGTGGTCAAAGTGTCCACCATTTTTATGCATACAAAGATTTATACGACGAAGAAAATTAATTTGCTCTTTGCATAACTTCTTCATTATCTTCAGTTTTATACTTTGAAAAAAGCATGGCCATCTTATTTGTTTACTGATCAACTTATCATTATCAACGTATTATTATTGATTAGCTTATTATTAAAATACAAATTTCTCAAAAACCATGAGAGTAATCGAGTCTTAATAAGAGTAGCTTTTTTGTAACAAATAAGTTACTGAATCTAAATTTTGTACTTAAACCCCTTTTCTTCCATGGGTGTAGAAATTTGACACGTTCAAATATTAAAAAACCCGAGTTCTACACCTATGGATTAATATTAAATCATAATTTTGATATGGGTTTTTCTGTTCCATAAAACTATGTCAACGTGCCAAATTTTAGCAAAATTGCACAATCCGTTTTAAATTTATAACAAAAAAACGATTTCAAAATTGTAACTTCAGGGCCGTATAGCGCCCAAACTAAGAAATTTTGTAAGAAGGTAAGTTTGCTTAAATCGGCTTATTTTGTTCTCAGGAACATGTGGTAGGTGTGTGTTTAGTGTCTTTGAGGACAACCTGTATATAGACTTGCCATACGTCCGGATTTAGTCCGGACTTGGTAACCATGTCCGGACTCGTAACTACGTCCGGATTTTTAATAAATAAAAACAAACAAAGTTTTATTAAAGAAAGCCCTTACGTCTGAAAAGTACCTACGAATGGTACTCAGAATCAGAAGGAGCCAAACGAAGACGTGATAATGAAGCTGTGGATGAAGAAGGACCCAGTCTGTGCCATTTATATAATAATAAGTACAATATATTTGTATGTTTTAAATTTAAATGAATACGCATATTATGTTGATTTTGAGTTTTTTAATTACTAATATCTACCTACCTCACCTCTTCTGTACACTCTTCAGTGGTTTTACTCTTAGTTTTCTCAATTTCTACAACCGGCATTTGAATTAAAATACCAAAAAAATTTTTCGCGGCTCGCGCTTCACGGTCGCCGCGATTTATTCCTAGATCTACTGGACCGTCCGGACTTAACTCTAATAAATTATGCCAACCCTACATATTGTTACGGATCACCCTGTATAATGTATATAAACGTCAGGTAGAGAAATCGAGAAGCGGTGTCTGCTTGCTGAACAACGAGTAACTGCACGAACATTCTAGAGAACGCTAGAACGCGCTGTGCCTAAGCTAAGCGGCCTATATAAGCAAGCGAGTGCGAGGAAGTCAGGAGTCTAAGGTGAGTCGTGCAACCAAGCGGATCAGTGACATAAATATTAGTCAATCAACGGTCGAACCAGTCAGTACAGTGATATAAATAGTGGAGTGGATATAAATAAATAGTACTGAAGTAACTGAATAAATGACCGACATAAATAAACGTTAGAAATAAATCTGATATAAATACAGTGATATAAATAGTTCCGTGATATAAATTCACCTGATAAAATAAATATTAGTGTAGTCAATTGTATATAGTTAAGTGTTAATTACTTGTGTTGATTGTTAGAACTGACTTTTGGTTGTTGTATTTATTGTTGTTGTGTTTTTAATTATTGTGAATAAATATTGTAAATAAATATTTATTCCGCCAACTCAGAAAACAGTTTTGTAACAATATATAATACATTGCTCAATATTTTATCGGTCCGTTACGTGCAGTGCGAGCCTGCGCAGGTCGAGTCTATGTGAATCATACTTTAGTATTGATTCCAATTTCCAAACAGCGGTTGAATCATGATAGTAATCAGTACTCAATAGCCTACCTGCATGAAGCCTCCTAGACACGTGGTAGCGTTGATTAACTTGCCAACTTTAAATTTTTTGAATCTAATGCGCAGTATCCAATCTTTTGGCGTTCCTCGAAACGAACGGAACCGATACCAACACGTCATCGTTTTTCCAATGTTTTCAGACGTGACTTCAGGACTTGAAACATCTTCATATATATCGACAGTCTTGTTACAGTGATCTCGTTTGATGTCGCCTGAAACAAAAGAAAGGACACTTTTAAAATGAAATTGTTTTATAATATATTTTCAACTGTTGAGGCTTTGAGCGATTCAAATTTGAATTGAAGTATCGGTTTTCTATTTTTGTTGAATCTCTAAGATACATCGCTAGATAGATAGATAGTATAGATAAATACAAAATAAAATATAGTTACTTCTTACCACAACAGTTTTATTGAAGGATGTACATTTCGAAAGCTAAGCTTTCATCTTCAGCGAACACTACATGTAGTGTTCGCTGAAGATGAAAGCTTAGCTTTCGAAATGTACATCCTTCAATAAAACTGTTGTGGTAAGAAGTAACTATATTTTATTTTGTTTTTATTCCAACCACAGTGCTCATATATATTTTTATATAGATAAATAGATAGATAATTTTGAGGGCAAGAAAAATTTTTCTCTGCTGCACTTAAGCCTATACAAGCTCATTGTGCTTCCCCGACAACTAACTAGGTCTTAGTTCCCAAGGGTTTGAGTCTGATACGTACTGTGGGACCCTCGTTGTTTGTTTATTAGGGTAACAAGCGACTAGGCCCTGCAGTCAGGGTCAATTCTAATTAGTCGAACACCCTCATCTTGATGTCGTTTGACACACGCACACATACCTAAACGAACCTAACAATTAACTAGTGAACTCTGTATACTAATATGGATAGTTGATAGCAATTAAAAAATGGGTTTTGTATGTAGAGAATGTTCAAATACATATTCTTCAAGACAGGCATTAATGTTCACAAAATTAGAATGAAAACTTCAGGTAAGACTTGTAATCTAATTCTTTCTATAAAAGTAGATAAATTTTCTGACATTTCAAAATAAAACTTAATTAAAATTTATTTTTCCATTTCAAATTCTCAAGAACACTGTTATTGTAGGTATAAATTTTGAACATCCTAATATCTCAAATGATAATATTAAATTAGGTTATATTTTGAAATGTCAAATAATTGATCGACTTTTATAGAAAGAATTAGATTACAAGCCTTACCTGAAGTTTTGTGAACATTTATGCCTGTCTTGAAGAATATGTGTTTGAACATTCTCCACATACAAAACCCATTTTTTAATCGCTATCAACTATCCATATTTGTATACAGAGTTCAATAGTTAGTTGTTACGTTCGTTTAGGTGTGTGTGTGTATGTCAAACGACATCAAGATGGAGGATATTCGACCAATTAGAATGGACCCTGACTGTAGGGCCTAGTCGCTTGTGTTAGGGTACGTCTCCGAACAGCAATTTCATCTCTAGATGAACACAGGATTATCTTAAATTTAACAATATTAGCATTGTCTTATATGACGTTTTTTAGTAGATTTTATGTAAAATGATTGTTTTTCCGTACAAAAGACAGTTCGAGTGATTTTGTGTAGTTCCCTACGATTTTGAAAGTAGAAATTTAGGGGTGCTATAAAAGATTACTAAGGTCATTACCGTCATCAACGTCTATTAAAAAGTAAAATAAATGAAAACTAAGGTCTAAACTGATTCTTAAAAATAAAAATCAGACCAACGTAGAAAACGGGGAAAATTACATAAAAGACTATAGTGACGTATGTATGTCCGATCGATTTTTGATGTGTGAACAACTTTACTTCCCTCCCTCTCAAACAATTCCTGCTAGAATGACTTGGTGAAATGTCAAGTAAGTGTGTCACGGAATTATGTCGCGGAAGTGATTGAATTGGGTCACGGGAAACTAAGTCTACTCCACGTTTATTTGAAAATTAACACAGTTACGTGCGGTATAACTTGAAGCTATAATATTAAGATGGCGTATAAATATAATATTATGTCTGTTGGTTGGTCCTTGCGCAACGTGACCCCACCAAATTTGAGTTCTGGATCCCCGTTCCGAGTCTGACTTCTCAGTCAACAATTGCAGTTCTTATATAGTCGACTGTTTTCAGTTGACTGAATAATTGCAAATTGGTTGTGATGTTTTCTCACTTTGGTTCGATTGCAGTTTGCGTGTTTACCGGCAATAAATTAAACGTTAATTAGCATTGTAAACGCGAGTGATTGTATACGCGTATAGTACACACATATAACGCTAGCAGCGCTGGCGTAGTAACAATTAACTCGAACAAATGAAATGACTCCAACTGGATAAGTGTAGGTGTTAAATTAGAACATAAAGCTGGGGTTTGCTATATGTATATGTTCAAATGAATTATTGTTATTGCCTAACAGGGATGTCATACGTTACATGAACACACTAAACAGGGCCCAACATAAATATTAATGACGGTATAATATTATTATAAATTTAAACTGACCGTCGTCGTTCATTTTAATGTTATGCATGTGCTAATTTACGCTCTATGGTATATGTAGTTTTTTTTTATTGAATATGTTTGTTACCGTTCAGAGTATTCGATAGCGGAAGTTACCCCCTGCACTCTTCATCTCAAATCCTTTCCCTTCGTCTAAAAACAGTTTCCGCTCTCCCGACGCTATTTTTAAAGCTAATGGGTTCGGGTAAACGTCAAATGAAGGACCGAGAATCACACTACAGATCCTATAGTCGAAAAATTGAAAACAAAAATTCTGGAAAAACTTACAGCTTAAAAAAATATATAAATTACGTAATCTTTCACATGTAGCCAAAACTTTTTTCAAAAAATTCCTTCATTTGTCATTTTCCCGAACCCTTTAGCTTTAAAAAAAAGCGTCGGGAGAGCGGGAACCGTTTTTAGACAATGGAAAAGGATTTGAGATGAAGAGTGCAGGGGGTAACTTCCGCTTATCTTATATATTATGCCCTTTGATATTTTGTGATGGCATGATTAGATATATTTTGGCCATAGAACAGGAGTCGACAATATTTTTTTAAAGAGGTATTGTTCATGTCCAAAATTGGACAAAGTAGTTTACGGCGTCGTTTCGTCTTTTTTTTTGAAGACTTCTTCAGGTTCTTAATACCGCTTTTTTTTATCTGATTAAAAAAAGGATACAAAGAACTGTCCCTCAGCTCAAGCTATGATGATGAGGAAGGGTAAGTTGTTAAGAACAGAAATAGAGTGTTTTTATTAGTGTTGCCGTCTAGATCTAGACTTTCTAGACTCTTGTCTTGTCTAGATTTTCAAGACAAGACTTGCAAAAGTCTTGTCTAGAAATTTTCAAGACAAGACAAGACTTGCCTTATCTAGATCAAGACTCTTGCCAAAACTCTAGACAATTTTCAAGAGTCTAAATAAACTAAGTAGTAGTAGGTAAAGTAAACCACTCGGTAAATCTAGGCTCTTGAAAATAATCTAGAGTCTTGATATTAGACAAGACAAGAGTTTTTTAATCTAGACTTAGACTTAGTGAAGTCTTGATATTTCAAGACAAGACAAGACTTTGAAAGTCTTGTCTTGTCTAGACGGCAACACTTTTTATCAAAGAAACGTGTATTTTATTTAATATTACGCTTGCACAAAGTATTGAAAATGGGCACATAAGAACCGCAATATCGATGGTTTATAGTCACCCAAGTTAAGGACCTAAGTTATCGACGCGTCTCTAATTTACAATAATTAAAATAAAAAAAAGTCACTTAAGTTATCCATTGGTTTTCATAGAAAACCCCGCGAGACATCAAGTTTTTTCCCTTCTGATAATATGCAACGGTGCAACTACTTGTTTTCAGTTCCAGATCCTTTGGAAATACAAAACCTCTATGATTTAAACATTGGTAAATACAGCACATCGGCATAGTAAACGATTGATTATTTTAAGTAAACTTATTCTGTACACATTACTATGAATTGCCCACAAACCGAGGTGATTACATGCTGGCCGCCCCTTATAGCGGTCAAGTTTGGCAGTACCAATCTTCAATCTCTATTGCATGGTCTGTAGAAAACGACAGTCAAGAATGCTTGTGAGTTGTGTGGGTGAAATGATTTGTCTTTGTCAAGAAAGTTTGTATAATCACGATTGTCAAGCATGCTTAAGCTTATACAATCATAATGCTAATCAAGCATGCTTACATAATATAATCATAGTAATAGCCTGCTTCAATTATTGTCAATCATCTTTGTAAACTTTATTGGCCTCGTTTTTTTTCGTTCGGTTATGCATGTCGAGCGCCACGTCACGTTCAAACGAAGCAACCGATCAGATCAATAATCATCGAAAAGTAGCGACGTTATGTTCGTAACTAGATATTATATTGTATACGTCTACATAACTTAGACGCTAATGACCTCTGTTGTCGAGCGTCTATAATTTACTACTCATTCATTCGTCTACATAACTAATATCGTACGAATATTCTGTTGAGCAGCACATAAAATATCCATCGACCACCAACGATGGGATCTGGATTCTTATGTTCGTCTCCATATTGACCAGAGTTCAAATTACAATAGTAAAGCCACGTAAATAAAATTATATACTTTCGGCGACTTTGAGTTAAAAGTGTTTAGGGATATGGCAATAAAGTTTCACTTGCACCGTGTAGATTTCATAAAACCGCATCCTAGTTTTCTGTAAAACATACTTGATACTGTGTATGGGCCGCTTTAAATTTCTGTATTACATTCACCAATCAACAATTACATGTGAATTCCTCTGCAACAAACTGAATTTTGGTTACCAAAATTCAGTCTATTGCAGAGGAATTCACATGTAATTTGGTAGACTGCAAAGTGTCACTCAGATAAAACACCTCTTAGTGATATGCCGGCAAACGCATCAAATACTGACACATATTATAAACGTATAGTGTTTTGTTCAACCACCAACGACTAGACAGAAACACTGTGCTTGACAGTTATGACTTATGAGTGACTGACTCCGTTACTCGCGAGCTGTGAGTACCGAGTACTGAAGAGTATACACATACATAAGGTCAAAACGGTAAAATCGCTTAAGGTGCATTTTCATGTGACGCTCGACGCTGGCTTCTAGCGTCAAATGTGGTCACGTGACATAAACGCCATATTGAAAAAAATGTAGCGTCAAAGCTAAACATTGTTTAGCTTTTACGCTGGCGTCATTAGTTGTCTCTGGTCATTAATGATACGAGTTTTCTACAGCTAGGTACTGAGTTGTGCATCAAGTATCAACACACAGGCTTGCTAAAGATTTGCTTTATGTTGCTACTAGGGGGTTGATTCTACGAATTTAACCCATTGATTTTATTACTTCGAAAGTAGGTACCTATTTATTAAGGAAAATACTATCACCTGATGGTTTTTCGATGGTTAATTAAAATTCCCGTCTCACTTAGAACAAAACAATTTTTTTTTATTGAATACTAAAAACATTAAAATTTCTCAAGATACAATTTATTTTTTTCTCATATTCTGGTAGTGCATATAATTACCTATAAAAAAGTAAGCATAGTTATATTTTTAATTTTTATTCCTTATAATTCGTGTACTTTCGCCGGTTATTTAAGTCAAAAATATGGGAATTTCATTTTTGATAATCGTATTTATTAATTATTATAACAAATTCACCAGGGTTTTGATTTATGGATGTCTTTATTTGACGCTCTCTTTACAAGTTTACAACTGTCAAAACCTTGCTGTCTGTTGACGCTAAAATTTGACGCTGGAACTTGCCGCTACAGTTTTTCAAGATGGCGTTTATGTCACGTGACCACATTTGACGCTAGACGCCAGCGTCTAGCGTCACATGAAAATGCACCTTTATGTCGAATTTTCCGTTATTTTGAAGTGACATTTCTTTAAGCGCGGTTGGTAGAAGTGATGCTGATCGACGGTGTAAGAAAAAAGCGTGACGGAAGTAGTGTGAGGGTCAACGTTGCCAGATCACATATTTAGTGTTTCTCGCCAGATTTCGGATTAAAAATTCCTTAGATTTCCCTAGCCATTTTACCGCTTTAAAGCAGTGTTATTAGTTTTTTAACCACCATGCGAATAGTTTAGAAATAAAAAACTTTTTAACAAAAAAAAAACCTCCTTCAAAAAACCTCCTTCAAAAAACCACTAAAAAGAGGAAAATAATGAAATTTTGAGGTCTGTGCCAATTTAATAAAATATGAAATCGGTTAAAAAGTATTATAGTATAGTGATTAATACCTTCTTTTTAACCAACTTCATATTTTATTAAATTGGCACAGACCTCAAAATTTCATTATTTTCCTCTTTTTAGTGGTTTTTTGAAGGAGGTTTTTTGAAGGAGGTTTTTTGAAGGAGGTTTTTTGAAGGAGGTTTTTTTTTTTTTGTTAAAAAGTTTTTTATTTTTTACTTTCTAGTGTCAAAAAGTGACATTTACCTTAAAAGAATCACACGCCGTTACTCACTTTTATTAAACCGTCAAACCGACTTTCTTACGCTGTCTGATATGTCAAAAAGTGACATTTACCTTAAAGAATCACCCACCGTTACACACTTTTATTAAAATCAGCCGAACTACTGAACTGATTTTGATGAACTTTCTATGGGACCAATATCCTTTCAAATAAAAAAAAAATTTTCAAAATCGGTTCATAAATGACTGAGTAACAAACATAAAAAAAAAAAAAATACAACCGAATTGAGAACCACCTCCTTTTTTTGAAGTCGGTTAATAAATGGAGTTCTATATGAAAATAATATAATATGATGAAAAATGGAAGTTTTGTTTCCGTCTAATAATTAGAATATTTTTGCATATCGCCAATATAGACCCACTTTCGGTAAATTCGATTAATTTCCCTAATATATAGAGGACTCTGAACGAACAATAAGTCAATGTACGTCTGACGTCACCTTACACTTTACCGCATCGACTTTACAGCATCGATGCTTGAAACACAATCAATCACAAAAAAGACGAACTAAACACGAAATTCAAAACTGACATTTATACCGATGTAAACAAAAAGGAAGTATCGACCTCTCGTAGACAGTAGCTACACTTTTTAGTGATTGAAAGCAGCCACAATGTTACAGTATCTGTCATGAGTGACTTATTATTCAACATTCTGCTATTATTATTAACAATTTCGTCTTGAACTTCAGCATATCCGTTTATGACTTGTTGTCTTCCAATTTAGGTATTAATTATTAAATGCCTCAAAATGCCTCTTCATTGAAATAAATATTTCAAATTCAAGGGGCACAAACCTCGGAGGGCACAATAAGAGATGCGATTCGTTTGATTTATTTGAATATATCAAGTAGGGATTGCAATCCAGCAACGTTTTCAATCCAGCGGGATTTTTGCTGGATCGACATCAATCCAGCTGGATCCAGCGCGGATCCAGCAATTTATCGATTCTTTAAAAATACTTAAGAAACTTTTATTATTTCGGCTGGTCACTACAAATCAGTAAAACTTCTTACACATTTAGATAGTAAACCTAATTTTGGTTCAGTTTAACACTTGAGATAATTAACTTTACATGTTTAGTTAGTATATAATGTACGTAATCTATAAATTATATACTATCAAATATAATTCTACTAATTATTTATATTAATATATTACAGATAGATAGATAGATTGGCAACGGAGATGGAATAGTAATATTGAAAATGCACAATGGACAATTGAACAATTTTCACTTCGAAACAACATTTTTCCAAGCATTTGTGTCAATTTTTTTTTGTAGATCTGAGATCAATTATTTGCTTTTGTGCTTTTCTGACAATTGATTTGCGTCATTATTTGGAAAGTTAATTACTTGCGGATCCGCAGCGCTGGATCCAGCACCCGGTGCTGGATCCAGCTGGATTGCTGGATGAGGGATCCAGCAATTGCAATCCCTAATATCAAGCAAAGAATATTTGAGGACGCGAAATCAGTATTTTGCTCTGACCCTACCTAGGAAACTGTATCTTATCCACGACATAGGCGGTTTTGCCTTATGGCCAAAGATATGTATATAATAAGCACAGCTAAGTACTCCACAAACACATATAAATTAAGGCGCGTTTGTAGCTGAAATGTGATTGATGATTAACACGTCATTATGTTTTCAGCTTTTGAAAAATATTACAAACATATGTTTCAATTATAAGTTTGATACTGTACGTACACTGTTGTAAGTGTAGTTGCCTGAATTTAAATATAGTATTGTGTCGAAATTGTGTTTTAAAGACCACCAACAGCTAAGGTTATTTGGGCCTAGCACCAATTCATATTTTCAATTCATTATTTTTTTTTTAATAATAAATTGAAAATCCAATTGACACTTTTGCCAGCTCTCGGGCTAGAACCCGGGAACTGGGGATTTGTAATAGAGGAACCATAGCAACGCCATGTATAAATAAATATAAGTATTATGATCATAACTGTCAATTTTTATCCGTGGCTTCGCTCGTGTGAAGGTCGATTTGTTATGTCGGTTTTGACGGGAAACTTATCTGAACCCGAGCATAGTCAGAAAAAAATATTTTATAAGTTTGGGTACTAACAATTTATGGTGTAAATTTCATTTACATTTTTTCAGTCCTTTTTTTAGTGATACCGGTACAAACACTCAAAAATAGAAATCTAAAAACGAGTTTTCTTGTTTTATGCTGGGTTTATCGTACAATTTTAACAGGCTGTTTTTACTTCCCACCTCTACTATGGTAGGGAAGTAATGGATTCAGTCCGAAAACAATATTTCGAGATTTTAACAGATTTTCACGTTTTGAGACCCTAGCAATCGTTTAAGATCATTTTCCGACTGATGTCTGTATGTGTGTGTGTGTGTATGTGTGTGTGTGTGTGTATGTGGTCAATTTTTCGCCTTCGATATCTTAAGAACGGAACAACATACGGGCATGCCGATTGTTCTATTGTGTTTATCAGCCTTTAACTTAGATCTGATTAGATTTTGAGTCAAATCGGTTCAGTGGATCCTGATATATTCAAAAAAACGACCTCAATGTCACGTATTAACATAGGTAAAAAAAAATATAAATGAATTATAGATGTTATAATATGAAAAAAATGTAAATATTTTTTTTCTCTAAAATGTATAGTTTTCGAGAAAAAAAATATTTTACTAAAAAAAATAAAAATTGTACGTAAATCAAGGTAACCATGATTTTTGCTATATTAAGTTAGCCATCAGTAGATCACCAAACAAAAAAGAGGGCCATGCTTTTTTCAAAGAATAAAAATTAAATTGTGTTTTAAAGACCACCAACAGCTAAGGTTATTTGGGCCTAGTCAAAGAATAAAAAAAAAAGAGTGTTTATTTTTTGCAAATATTTACTAGGTGGGAAGTATAGGACTGGTCATCAGTCGAATTTTTTTAATCGTGTTCATTGGTTGCTGCGTTTTCATTTTGGCAAATTGTTGGTCGTTGCCATAGCAACCGTCATTTAACAGCGTTATTAAAAAATAAAATTGTACTATAAACTCAGCATTAGTGTCATACAAAATACTCGAAAACTTCATGAAAAAAAAAAAATAGAATTACAGACAGTGGTCCCGTTACAATTTTATATTTTAGAATCAACTCAACAATATTTTATATTTTTACAAGCTTTTATTTAAATTGCAATGTATGTTAGTTTGTTTATGGTTTGTAATTTGAAATTTTGTACACATATGTATTCCCGATGACAATACATGAACAAATCGTTTTTAGAAATAAATTCGACCCCTAAGGGGTTCAAATGGGGATGTAGGGTTTTTTTTGATTAATCAACGCCCAGGCCAAATCGCTGAAGCTAGAAACGTGAAATTTGGACAGTTGGATCCTTTTCTGACGTAAGCATCCACTAAGAAAGGATTTTTCGAAATAACACCCCTACGGGTGTCAAAAGGAGGTAAAATTTTGAAAGGCTAAAATGAACAAAATAAAATATTAGTAAAAAAAACTATTTAGAGACAAGCTTTTATTGAAACGTACTAAAAAAGAAAAAATAATATTTAATAATTTTGGTTCATATAATTATTATAAAAGCGGGGGTTGCGACTAATAAACTATCATAGAGATTACAACCCCCGCCTTTATAATAATTATAAAACAAAATTATTAAATATTATTTTTTCCTTTTTAGTACATTTCAATAAAAGTTTTTTTTTACTAATATTTTATTTATAATCTATAAGAAAATTATATTGATATACCTAGATATTTTTTGGTACCAACTGCTGAAATCAAATGTGTTCACTGTCTGTATTTTTGAAATTTCTCAATCCCTAGGTTTAGGTACCTATAGTCGGGATTTGCTTTTGCTTCATTCATACGCAGTTTAAAGACCTTTCTCAAATAAAAATTCAGTGGCGTTTACACCTCGTTGGGTCCATTTTTCCTTTCAGTTTGAACGCGCCTGTATACAGAGTGAATTATTAATTTAATTTTATCATTTAGGTCAGTAGAGTAATATTGTGTCTGCAGTAGTTTAAACATTAAGGTTAATTTTCTGTAGCAAAGACTTAGCAGAGTTCGAAGATTCATATAGCTACCTTCCACCAAATGCCGGGGATATGTGGATTCAGTATTAATCTATCTATTATAAAATTTTGGAACATATAGTAATTTAAGAATTACAAGTCAAGAGATTCATATATAATTTTATACAATTTGATGTTAGGTAAAATCGAAATTTTGACGGACATTTGGCCCACATTTAACTGTCTTTTTTATCGCAAAAATCGACTAAAAAAAATCCGGATATTTTAAAAAAAGTGCGATTTGTACCCGGACGAATTCGGGCCGGTCAACTAATTATAGCCTATAACCTGGCCAGACAACGTATCTATAAATAAAAAATAAATATAAAAAAACACGTTAATTGGATCAGTATGATAAAAAAAGTGCGATTAATTGTACCCGGACGAATCCGGGTCGGTCAGTTGCTTTAACCCGGCCAAACAACGTATCTATAAATTAAAAAAAAATGTGTGTGTCGTGGGACGTCCGACAGAAGTGAAAACTTCTAACCGAAACGATTATAAAAAATATTTTAAAATGTAAAATTTTCACCTACACCTGATATAAAACGATTTTAAAAAATAACTAAAAATATTTTAAAATATAAAATTTCACCCATCCCTGAAATGAAAAACAGTCATGAGGGTCGTGGGACACCCGACAGAAGCTATGCTTGTAAGTATAATATAAAATCGAATTTATTAAAGCTATAAAAAATACTTTTAAGTAATTGAAAAGTTATTATTTAGCCACCATTTTGAAATCTGACTTCTTAAACTTAACTCTACAAAAAAGCACATCATCAAGAAGCAGTTATTTTTAAATTGTTATAGGGTAAATGCGAGAGAGATGCCGCGGTAGGAGAGACGCCGCATGGCTATTAACTTACCTATTTACCATTAATGGATGGTGCTACAAGTACGTATGTTCGTTCATCGTTCATACGTACTTGTAGCACCATCCATTAATGGTAAATAGATAAGTTAATAGCCATGCGGCGTCTCTCCTACCGCGGCATCTCTCCCGCATTTACCCTATAAAGCGTTATATAGCGCGTTAACAAACGTGCTACTACTAGTAGCACGTTTGTTAATGTCAATCCAGCGCGGATCCAGCTGGACTGAAAACTCTGCTGGATTGCAATCCCTAGCTACTAGCACAGGGTTACCTTAAATAGCGTTGTATTGTTTCTTCATGCAGTCTAGTATAGATTTTCTGTTCTGTGTATTTTATAAGAGACAAATATATTACGTATTTCTATTAATTGCTTATGTAGCAGGCAACCCATCGCACGTTGATGTGCTATGTATTGTTTGCCTGTTTCTCAGTAATTTTTCAAATATAATTAATTTTTAATTTATTTTGCACTTTTTAAACTAAACTCTATAGCTAAGAACCACATCGCAATCGTGCTCTTTCAAACAAAACAAAGCGCGTAAAAATCGGACCACCCATTAATAAGCTACGATGCCACAAGCAACAAACGCACACACACACACACACTAACACAAACACCGCGTTAAACGCAATACACTGTGTCTGAGAGGGATGGATGCTGTGGAGGTGACGATGATATTATAATATGTATTATGCCTATAGGCCTATTCATATAACATAGGCAAGTTAGTCCGAGTTTTGTCGGACCGTTTGTGAAATTGATTCAGTCTGTATATTTTGTATACATAATATTTGCATAGGTAATTCGGCACATGCATGCGTGCGTTATGTTGTAACTCAATACAGAATGTTTGTAAACATTCATTTACCGTGCTTATGTTGTTCTACGAAAGTTTACTGAAGTCAAAACAACATCACCAGATGCCTTTATCCTCTCTCTCTCTCTCTCTTACCGCCTCAACTGACTTACCGACGCGTAAAGCAAAATGATGCGGGCGTACAGAATGGCGTACTGTACACGAAAAGAAACATTCCAAAATGGTGATTTTAATTCCGATGTGTTTTTGTTTCGATGTCTTGTTATTGCGCATGAGTGTAATACGTTTCTCGTAATTAGACGAAGCTGTCAGATTCTCAGAGCGTTCTGAATTATACATATGAGGTACCTATATACAGTTCATTATAACTAAAGCCTGACCAAACATTCAGCTTTGGCGTCAGCCACCAGTCAAAAATTGTACTTTCGGCAAAATAATCGGCTTCGGCCAATCGAATGATTCGTTGAAGCCGAAGGTCCGGTTAATGCTTTATTGCTTACGTGCTGCCGACATAAGATATGTTTTTGGCACATAAAATATGAATTAATGTTAAAAATAAACACTATATAAATTTTGAACTAAATGTGATTTTTCCTTATTGATTACTTGCGGTCCCGTCCGGCTTCGCCTGGGTGCTAAGAATTTATGATTTATAATCCGCTCCCACGAGAAATTCTCACCCTGCGAAGCGATGTCGGGCTGGTGGTGTTTATAATATTAATAGGATTTCGCCTATACGCTAAAATGCAAAAGAATTTCAGAGTTACGTTTTGTTACTATCCCACAGGAGTTATCCCCCCCGCGAGAAATGTATAGCCTATATCACTCAGGGAGAGTGTAACTTTCTATTAGTGAAAGAATTTTTAGAATCGGTTTAGTAGTTCCAGAGATAAGATTGTATGATTGATTATCTCCCCTCCGCGAGATATTCTCCCCCTGCGAAGCGAAGTCGTTGTTCTCGCTTCGCGTACTTGCCTATAGTTTATAATATTAGTATTGCCAAAAAATCCTACAACTCCGTTTTACCCCCTTTGGGTTGAATAAAAAAAAAACTATAAGTCTATAAGCGGTCGGGACATCTAACGTCGGGGCGTTTTAAAAGGTGTAAAAAAATAGTGTTTAAAAAAAGTTGGGCACAGGGTTAATTTATTGAATACTAGCGGACCCGTCCCGGCTTCGCTCGGGTGGTATGAAATTATGATTTAATAGCGGTCACCCATTACTCCGCTCACGTATATTTAGTATAGCTGATCCGGCAAACGTTGTTAATAATTTCTAGGAATAATTACTTTACTCACTCGCTTCGCTCGTTCGTTTGAATTTTATTGATACAGTACTCACTCGCTTCGCTCGTTCGTTTGAATTTTATTAATACACTACTCACTCGCTTCGCTCGTTCGCTTGAATATTTTCGCCTACTCACTCGCTTCGCTCGTTCGCTTGAATATTATAAATACACTACTCACTCGCTTCGCTCGTTCGCCATATATGTATTTTTTAAAGCTTAATATAAAAATCGCGATTAAAAATCAGGGGTTGATCGTATAAGGGTGAAAATTTAGAGTTGTATGTATTTTTCAATGCTGAATCATGAAAAAATTAAAAAAAAAAATTTTGTCCAAAAAATAAAAAAAAAAATTTGGGGTGGACCACCCTTAACATTTAGGGGGATGAAAAATAGATGTTGTCCGATTCTCCACCCTACCCGATAAGCACACAAAATTTCATCAAAATCGGTCCAGCCGTTTCGTAGTAATTGAATTTTTGATGTGAATGAATTTTGCTGTTCTCTGGTTTTGTAGATTATATTTGGCTGTAAATTAGAAGTAAAAAAAAATATTCGAAGTAATGCGCGCAACAAAGACGAAATGAAGAATGATTTGAAAGAAGAAACGTTAAGTGCTATATACAAAATAAGACATCTATAGTGTGTAGTCTAAGAAAATATATCACATTCAAGTGTGGCGCCATCTATGAGGTGCAAAGGGCAAAGTTCTCTGTAAAGAAATTCAGAAGGCGCCATCTGTTGCAGACTTATGGAACGTACGATTAATAACAACAACCAACGTTGATGATCAGTTTATTATTAATTATTAATTATTAAGACCATTAATTTAAATAATAACTATCCTATCATCTAAGTTGGACCAAATTACGTATATATGCCAATTTTCATGAATATCGGTTGAGTCGTTTTTGAGTTTATTCGGAACATACACAGTGACACGGATTTTTTATATATTAAGATAATTTATGAAAAAACAGTCACACCTCATCTTGATAAATCCGACCGACCTGGTCAGCAGTCGGTAGAAGTTCCCAACTCTACCGACTGCTGACAAGCTCTTGGACTACCTATATTGATTCACGAGCATACGAATGTTTTCAAACAACTGAAGTCCACTCTAATTTTTCCGTATAGTTGAACATCGAAATGGTTTCCTTCGATAGAGCGAAGGTAGAATTCTTTTCTATACAAACTAATTCCTTAAAGGAATCATTAATCTTACTGCTGCTATCGATGTAATATAAACTTTCGCATCACGCACGAACATTATAGGTTATGTTATGTCCACTGAATATTAGAGTAATAAAAGAAAAAGTTCGAGGTGACCGGGCGTCTATGATTACGTCATTATTGTTATTGCTTATTATCCATAATGTTTACGATTGGCTGATATTGGCTAGCAAACGAGCATTCCACATTTTCCTTTCTTTGTTTATAAACTGTCCTATCGATTTTGAATTTTTCGTTGTATTAACTCAGTTTTATAGAATTTATCAAAATATCAAGAAATGTGACAGTGGTACTGCATTTTGTTTGAGTGCTGAAGTTTTTCGTTTTTCTAGACGATAATAAAATGTTTTCATCCATTGTTTGGCTTGAATTATAAGGTCATATTTAAGAAAACCCTTTCAGTTCTTTATGAAAAGAGCTGTTGCTGAACAAGCATTTACATTATCTATATGTGACTTCTGCCTTCTATGGTTTTCCTTAGTCATTGTAGAATAATAAAATAACATATTTTTCAGTAGTAACCACTAACCATCTACAAAGTTCTGTATTAACTGAAGTCTGAAAGCCAAAAATAATCCGTTATTGTTGCAGGATAATATAAATTTTCGTGAGTCAACAGCACAAGGGTCGTTCAATACATTATTGTTTAGGATTAATCTTCGCGGCAAAACATGGTAAGTGATTTAATTTTATTATTAGTACCTATAACCTAATTACGTATTCTCTAAATTGCAACTAAATTATAATTATTTTGATAATTAAAAAATCTATGATTTTTGGTTTAGCCGATTTAGAATCTATTTTTCATTGGTTGGCTGCAGATTTTTTTACTGGAGAAATTTGTATAATAGCTCCACATCATACTAATATTATAAAAAGAAAAGATTTGACTTTTTATATTATGTTTGTTTGTTTGCAATGGATAAACTCAAAAATTACTTAACTGATTTAAAAAATTCTTTCACCTATAGAAAGCTACCACTATCAGCGAGTAACATGGGCTGTATTTTATTTTCAAAAAATACAATAATATAACCCAAGGTATCAAAAATTTGCTTATAAAAGTCATTATTTGGCGTGCGCTGCGAAAACTATTGATTAATTATAAATTCGAGCGAACGAGCGATAAATTATAAATTCATAGCACCCGGGCGAAGTCGGACCGGGCCGCTATAGTTGATAATAATTCACACTTTATCATTTCTATTTCGACTATATTCCTGCCAGATTTTGGCTGAGAGCGCACATGCGATATTTATGTCGCTTCTGTCGCTGCGATAGAAAAATCGTTTCTCGTATATTCGCTCGCGCGCACGGCAATTTTGCTTGCATTTTTTTTTTGGTATACCAACTATATAATAGTGTCTTAAGTTTCGTCAAATCCGGTGTACCTAGATGTTTTAGAATGTCGGTATACAGACAGACAATTTGACAAACATGCTAGTGACGCATTTTGCAAGGTATCATGATATGCACAATATCCGAAAATCCCACAAAAAATACAGACATTAATTTAGATAGGTATCTATCTTTTATGAAGTCTGCTCAAATTTTTTCAAAATTATTTTTATAAGTACAAATTTTTATATAAACAGTATGTTTAGAATATAATATGTTCATATAGCAAAAAAATGTGATTTGTAAGGCATTCCTATACTAGTCAAGTTCTAAAATTTAAGATAGTGAGTCATGCACTTATATTTATATATAAGCGGCACAGTTTTTATGCATGGGACGCGTATGCTTACATTGTTTCATTGTTTTTTCATTCCATTAACCTTGTTATACCATAAATGCATGACTCACTAACTTAAAATTTGTTACTAGACTATAAGTAGTATGGATTTTAATGTAAATATTTGTTGACATAATTGTTACAAAGTTGCGCGGAAGTGAACAGACACAATTTGCCGGCTAATGTAACATTTAGTTTTCGCCGCCATTCCGTCAAGAATGCTATAATTGCCGCAAGATTAGACAACTGACAGATATAAAAGCATTTCACAGGGATTATACACAAAACAATAACATAACAAGTTATGTGAGATAACAAGATAGCTGTGTATATTTGAATGACATTGTTACGACGACGATGCAGACTTGGTCGACGCTCATTTGAACAATGCGAGATAAAATAGTGCTCGTGTAGTATACAGGCTGTAGATTTTTTTTGGCTCTTTAAGAAACGCAATATTTTTCCAAGTAACAATTTTAAAACCTAATTTAATCCTATAGAATTAGCAAGAAATAATCTAGACAAGGCAGTAGTTGGGTTCACCCCCTTTCCGAAATTTTTGCAGAGGTTAAACACGCTCCGTCCAATCCATTTATTATGAAAACTGCGATCCAAAATTCCCCGTACGTGTAATGTCGCGTATATCTAAATTTCCCCGAGAACAGATCAGCTATTATACAGGATTTTGGTATACTTCATTAGGCGCGACCTAAGAAGCGCCTATAATATACACTCGCTTTGTCTGTAGGTCTGTGAGTCTGTCACGCTTTTTTGTATCAGTCGTGCAGGCCAAACTGCAGATAAACCGATTTAAAAAAACTTTTTTTTTTGTTCGATTCCATAAAAAAATTATGCCATGTCTGTGAGTATAATAAACAATTTATTTATATAGATAATAATATCAACAATTTATTTTTAATAATATAATTTATAAACAACAACAACACTGTAAAACATGGATGTAAAAATACTTTGAAAGTTAAGGTAGAATTCGCTCGATTTTCTAAGTGATTTTACATTATTATTTATTTTTACACAGAAAACTTCATAAAAACTTGGACTTTTACTGTGAAGTTAAACAAATTTGTGATTTTTACATAAAGTAAATTAAAATTATATAATTTGTGTAATATTCCAATAAAGTGTGTAAAAATTACAAAATAAAATGTATATTTACATATATAAAATGGATGAATACAAAACAAATTAATGTAAAATTAGTAACCACGCATGCGCTATGTGTTTTTATGGAATCTACGCGATGTGGCGATACCTGTTTGCGACGCCATTGTCTCTTTGTGTGCCTATTACCAGATTAATCGCTGGCTACAAATTGACCATCGATAATCTATGTAATCGGTCTTCTCATTTCTTACAGTGAATAATAAAAAACAAGTGTTCCGTTTTTTAAATTTAGGTAAGTACGGAACACTAAAAAATATAGTAATGACACATCTGTGGACAAAAAGCTTCAATTAAAAGAAATGTAAATCGGTTGAATATAGAGACTGCTGGCGGACTGTCGAAAGAAAAAGGCTTGTGTTTTAATTAATACACACTACACAGATTGTCATGGATTTTAATAATAATATACCATAATAATACACTCTTATAACTGCAAATTTTTTCTTTGTTTAAATAAAACTATTGTTGGGGCATTGTTTTCGTCTGTGTGCCAACAGGCCGGCTAGCTCAGTCGGTAGAGCATGAGACTCTTAATCTCAGGGTCGTGCGTTCGAGCCCCACGTTGGGCGGAATTCTTTTTTCTTTTTTATATAAATAACATTTTATGTTTTAATTTTTAAATGAACTTCTTGTACGTCTGTCTATCAAGCATTACTCAAGAACGACTGAACCGATTTTGGGTAGAACTTTGTAGAGTATCTACTGGAACCAAAACTAGCCCCGGCTAAAGGCTAGTTTTAAAATATAATTCTTAATTATAAAAACATACAGTCTGTATAATATTGTCTGCAATGAGTAATATAGTACACTCATGTACATGAGAAATTGCGGCTAAAAGACTATGATAATTATAATAGGTTCTTCACTGTAAAAAGCGGTTGACAATTTTTAAATGCTTTGTAGAAACGAGTATGTTTTTATTGTTCTTTTTCTATTAAAAATGCATAGCTTTATTTTTTTTATCCAGTACTTTATTATAATTATTATGATTATAATTAATTATATACAGCGTGTCCACGAAAGTTCTTTACAAATGGAATTTTTTTTTATTAATTATTGGAGCAAAAATTTTTTTCTGTGGAAAAGTTCTGCTTCGTCCAGAACCTCTAAAACACTAAAGAAAATTTTGGAAGGAGAACTGTTCTTTGTATGGAGAGAGATGGAGGACATGTTGAATTCTGATTTATAATTCTAAATAAATAATTACTTAGAAGCTAGTTATGTTATAATTTTGAATTAAATTTGATTATGTAACTAATTTTGCGAAAATCTTGAATATCACAGATAATTTTTATTTTTAGTAAAATAAAACTTTTTGATTTCCCTCGTATAACTTTAGGCCGAAAAAAATTTTCTTTGGTGTTTTAGAGGTTTTGGACGAAGCAGAACTTTTCCACAGGAAAACATTTTTGCTCCAATAATTAATAAAAAAAAATTCCATTTGTAAAGAACTTTCGTGAACACGCTGTATAATAAAGGTGAATACTTTTATACTCACTCACTGACTCACTCACATTGACCTAGAATCTTGAAATTTGGCACGAAGGAAGCTCATAGCACAAGTAAAGGAAAAAAATCGAAAATTATTAATTTCGAATTCGATGCGGAATTATTACGTGACAAACTTATTTTTTTTTATTAAATTGTTACAACGGTACGGAACCCTCAGGGCGCGAGCGAACGGTGTTTTCTTTAACTTTCTGTAATTCATTTGCGCACTTCTGTACAAGTACTTTGTAAAGAGAGTATTAACTATGCACGTAGAAAAGCACATTGTCAGTTATAGAAGACTGAAATTAATTCCTTTTATTTTAAATTGTAATCCCTCTTAAATTGCAGCAGTCATAATCTCTGACTGAGAGAACAAGCTTTATGTAATACGTGTTTAGTGTCTACAAAGTCCTGGCACAGACGTTGCGTTCAGGGTTGCCAAGTTAGAAGAATTTCTATTAAATCTGGTAGACGAAACCCCTGTTTAGTGAGTTAATTTTCGATCTAGGTAAATAATTCTGTTATCTAAATTTCATCTGGTATTAAATTTGTTGTATGCGCCTTATACAGTCGACTTCCTTAAAGTCAGCACCTATGCTCCGATTGGCGAAGAAACCGACCTCTCTTTATTTGTTCGTAGTTCACACTACACATATATTGTGAGATTTAACACTTAAAACACACTATTGTCAAATTTATTCTTTTCAGATAAGACATAGTTAACCAGTTTACTAATAAAAAGTGGTGGAACCTTTGGTGTAAAGATACGAAATGTTATAATTACCACAAAACACCAAACCATAACAAACACTCTCGACGTACGTTTCGCCAACCAAGTTGGCATCATCAGGAGATGATTAAAATTCAAATAACCATCTCCTGATGATGCCAACTTGGTTGGAGAAACGTACGTCGAGAGTGTTTGTTATGGTTTGGTGTTTTGTGGTAATTATAACATTTCGAACCAGTTTATTGTGTGATATGCTTTTTGGAATTTAAACGAACGTATTAAGTATTTGTTCAAAAAGTACATTAAATAGTGAACTACTAGAGCATTTCTTCGTAAGTAATATATGCTGCACCATCTAGTTCCCAAAAGTAACAGTCTTTACAGCCAAAGTCTTCGTCCTTAGGTCATGCGCAGCGAGATGAAATTGCGGCGCGCAGAAGTGGGATACTCGTAACAGTTGAAAGTTAACGAGCAACGATTTAAAGAGAGGCTGTTGTACTTATAATAGAATAGAATAATATCTTTATTGAGAACCTGAGGTACATTTAGATGTTTAATATAATAATAATAATTAAACATCGATTAGAACAATAAAAATCGTTAAATAAATTATTTATTAGACGATTTTTACGGTTTGTACAAGAACCAGCAGAAATAATTAGGGGATTACCCTAACATACAAATTTCTGTCTCTGGAAGTGCATGATTTGAGTTACCATTTAAACTTGTTCAGTAGGTATTATTGTTTACGTTTGTCATTACTTATTATTTTTTTAATTATTATTATTTATTATTTACTTTTTCGAGTTTATTTTAAAAGTTTTTTAACAAATTCCCCTTCGCCACACACCAGAAGTAGTGTGGAGAATTTTAGTGTAACATTTCTGTTGGCCATCTAGTAAGTACACTTTCAACTGTTGGCAACACTGGTTGCGTCTGCCATGCCTTGCATCGGGTAACCGACAATATATTTTAATATACGTAATGTCTGTGCTTATAGGATCTACAGTTGGACAACATTATGGACCTATTTGGCAGTCAATATTATTCTGTTCCTCTTATAAACGCCAATATAAACCTACAAACAAATTGAAACATTTGTACTACCGTACTATTTGCTGTTAGCTATTATATTATGTACTAGCGGCCCGTCCCGGCTTCGCCCGGGTGGTATGAAATTATGATTTAATAGCGGTCATGCTCACGTATATTTAGTATATTGTAACAAAACTCGTTGGTAACTTTGGTAAATATTTTTATTTATCTATTCTTTCACAACAGTGACAACCGTTTACATGCTTTGGACAATTATTGTTCCTCACTTTATTCACTGTTCGCTTTTTTGTCTATTTTTCCGTTGGTCAGTTTTGCTTGACCGTTGGTCAATTTTTGTTGACCAACACTTCGTTACTACTTGACCACTGCTTGACCACTATGTGTCCACCATATGTCTGTGGCACGTATATTGTTCACTGGGTCCACTATATGTCTGTGGTGGTAGTATTTATTTGCCACCTGCAGATATCTTCCACACTGTCTGTCACTTTGCACCAGAAGATTATCTGCACTTAATCACTCGAAGATCTCGTCTGTCACTTTCAAATATCTTCCACACTGTTTGTCACTTGGTACTGGAAGATTATTTGCACTAGGTCACTCGAAGAACTTTTAACTCGCTGGTGGTCTATTTATTTCTTGTCGCACTTTTCACGTCTGTTCTCGTTGAGAATGTATACGTGACTCTCCGGTGTTTCATACTTGCTCTTGCCTATATGAACTTTCCTGGTCATTTTATATCCATGGTGGCGGGTTTTCTTATTGTTGTCAACCAGAATATTTCTTCGCGCTCAAGGCTGCGTGATCCATGTTAAGCCAACGAATCAAGGCTGCAACCAGCCTGCTTAGATTCGTTACAATATTATTAATTTGTTATCCCTCCGCAAGAATTTCTCCCCCTGAGTAGCTTTCAATTAGTGAAAGAATTTTTAGAATCGGTTTAGTAATTCCAGAGATTACTTTTTTCACTCGGGCCAAGCCGGTTTTTTTTTTGAGACAAAAAGTAGCCTATGTCCTTCCTTAGGATGCAATCTATTTCCTTGCCAAATTTTATTGAAATCTGTTCAGCGGTTTAGGCGTGAAAAGGTAACAGACAGACAGAGTGACAGACAGAGTGACAGACAGAGTTATTTTCGCATTTATAATATTAGTAAGGATAGAGTAGTGAGTAGAGTGGTGTAATACGAATTTCACTTCCGAATGGTTTTTTGATATTTTTTCTTTTCCCTCTCTCAGATTTTCTACTTCTCCGTAATTGCGTAATTGCACCTTCTTGAACACCTCTCGAGGCGCCCATGATTTCAGCTAACTATAGCACAATTCTTTAAGCAAAGCTGTTTTCAAACTGAATAGATTATCTTAGCCCTTAGGGCAAATGAACACATGCTACTTTTTGTATCGCGATTTGACGATTTGGTAACAGCGTGAAGACTATCACAATTTTGCTCGGTCTAGCTGAAGTAGCGCGAAGTGTTTTTGACAATCTCGCGTTTGTGATACATCATCAGTTGTGTTTTCAGCGACCTCACGCTGTTGGTAGCTGCATCTGAGGATCTTCAAGCGACTTAATCGCAAAATCGTGCTATTTAAAATAGCACGTGTGAGCTGGTTCTTAGACATTTTAGTTGAGGTGCTGTATCCATACAAAATGGGAGCTTTGTCTAATTACATTTTTAATCACAGGGTACAACGTTCAAATACAGACAATGCTCGCAGTTTCTGATTTTGAGTACTGCTGTACTATGGTTGATATATTATTCAGAACGTTATTATGTATGCGATATACATATTATATTAATCTAACAAACCAAACTGTTCACGACGAATTATTGTTACAAACCTTAGTAGTTAGCAACTATCTGCGAGCAAATAAATTATATTTTGCAATATTGTTATAATAAAATTAACCATGACTTAAATCGCCGTCAAATCGCATAATTAATAATAAAATTGATTACAATATTATAACTTTGTGTTTTATCAATTTTATATGATAATTTTTTACTATTCCAACTCCACAAGTGGAGAATGGTACTAATTTAGGTCAAAAATCTTTTTTCACAATTTCACAAGACTTTTATAAGAATTTATTTAGTAACAATTCCATAAAAAATGTAAACCTATAGAGGTAGACACATTAAAGGATCATGCGTCTTGTCGAAGGTAAATGAAATAATAATTATAAGAAGAATTCCCTACATTCCCTGGAATATAAAAAATGTGTCTTTGGAAAAAGACTGTGCGTTGTCAGCACGATACCGGCCAAACGGTTGAGCGGATCCAAACCAAATTTTGGTAGGATGTTTGACATGTAAATAGAAAGAATTTTTTTGTTGAATTTGTGAATTTTTTCTCTGAACCTTACTTATATAGTTTTGTAAATATAGGGTGTTTCAGGAGGAATGGTATATATTTTAGTAGCCCCAGGGCGTCGCGACGCACAGTTTGGGAACCTCTGGGTTAGGATATTTTTTGTTATACTAATTACAGTAATTGGTTTTAAGTTTAGAAGCTGAAGAAGTCTTATTTTATTGCTTGTATTTGTTAGCAAGTTAGATGAACAATAAGCGATTAATGTTTTCATAGTTGTTAAGATATTAGATCACTTTGTTCTTGTTTTAACGAAGTTTTGCTTGTGTGAAAATAACTTTGATATAATTGCTCTATATTCGTAAACTTAGTTAAACACATAATATACAGGGTGAGTTCGACCACCCGTATCAGTCGTTTTTTTCGAAAACGGTTAGTCGTAGAGAGTTGTGTCAAAAATTTGTATTATAAAAGCCCTAATAAAGAATCGAATGGTGTTAATTTTTTTTCCGGGAAGATCGGCTTTCCTATTAGTTTGCTCCAGAATGTCCAGAACTCCGGAATTATAAATGTAACGATAGGTCGAAAGTGGTATTGTTGAAAAGATCTTTAAAAAATAAGCAAGTTTTGTAGGAAATTTTTTTTTATTACTGCCACCCCTGTAAATTTTTATAAGTATAAATATAAATTATTATATGTTCAAAACTCCGGAATTTTAGAAAGCACGATAGGTTGAAAGTGGTGCTGTTGAAAAGCTCGTTAAAAAATAAGCAAGTTTTGTAGGAAAAATTATTTAATTACTGCCACTCCTGTTAAGTAACAATCGTTTGAAATTATTAAATCAAAATTTCATAATAACGATCGAAGTCGGCATTAAAAATCTAGCAACCTTAGACATTGTCAGAAGTGTTCAAACTGTCTTCCATTTACTCTTTAATACATACTACTGAGCTCTTCTGGTTATACTGTGAGTGTACTTCTTCAGTATTTAATGATCGATAGATAGGTAACTAGATTTTAAATGCGGACTTTTAAAAAGTTCGTTATTATGACATTTTAATTTAGTAATTTCAAACAAATATTACTTAACAGGGGTGGCAGTAATAAAAAAAAAATTCCTACAAAACTTGCTTATTTTTTAAAGATCTTTTCAACAATACCACTTTCGACCTATCGTTACATTTATAATTCCGGAGTTCTGGACATTCTGGAGCAAACTAATAGGGAAGCCGACCTTCCCGGAAAAAAAAATTATCACCATTCGATTCTTTATTAGGGCTTTTATAATACAAATTTTTGACACAACTCTCTACGACTAACCGTTTTCGAAAAAAACGACTGATACGGGTGGTCGAACTCACCCTGTATAGTATAGCCTCTTTCATATTATACGAGGTCGGAATATAATTTTTCACGAAGTCGAAATTCGGTATATTACTCGAGTATTGACAGTTAACAGTATGTTAAAATGAGCGCTATCGAGTTTTAACAGTCACACTAGAGCAGGGGTTCCCAAAATTTTTTGATCATGACCCTAATTTAAAATTCAAAAGCCTTCGCGACCCTTAAACATTTTTTCCCCACAATGTACAAAATAGTCTATAAAAAAATTTTTCAGTTCTTGGGAGTGGGAGCGAATGAACATGGTAGGGAGCGCCAGGAGGCGGGTGGGAGGGCTCACTCTCTCTTTGTTACCCCAGAGACCCCCTCCTGCCACTTCACTCCATTTTTATTTGATTTCGTGTTATTTAGTTTTTTTTTCTATTATTCGAATTTAATGGTATAATCACGAGAGTTATTCTATAATCACGGAAACAGGCCGTTAACCTAAAAAATCAGCCCGCGACCCCACTTGGGGTCACGACCCCGACTTTGTGAACCCCTCCACTATAGAGTCTCATAATATATGTATCTCTTTATAATTTATTCAGCGTACACCTATTTCAGTAGGTACCTACACCAAAATAATATGAAATCTATATATTATAAAGCTGAAGAGTTTGTTTGTTTGTTTGGTTGAATACGCTAATCTCAGGAACTACTGGTTCAAATTGAAAAATTATATTTGTGTTGGATAGTCCATTTATCGAGGAAGGCTATAGGCTATATCACGCTACGACCAATTGGGTTTTTAAATGAATTTTTTTTTTTACTTAAATGGAAGGACCACATACAAGTTTTATAGCAAAACTGTTTTTATTTAATTTTTTTGCTTACTAATTAAAAAGTTATATTTAAATAAAAATTAATTTTTAAACTCAGTTCCGATAACGCGCCGAAAGAATCCGAACGCGTGTGACGTCATTATGTTATCTATGGTCTTTGTATCCATGGTTACCAAGTTAAAAATTTATTATTTTTGATAGTATGTGTAATACATATACACAAATACTAACAAATGCAGACACATTTTAACATAACGACGTCACAAACATTTCTGGCGCGTTTTGAAGTCACGTGATATTTTTTAAATTTTTATACAATTTAATTAATTTTTAGTAATTTATCTATAGCTTTAAAAAAAATTTTCTTTTCGTTTTTCAATATTATTTATGTTAAATTATTAGAAAAAATTAAAAAATTAATAATTTTTTTTAAACTTAAATACCTAATTATAGGAGCGGAACATCAATGAAAAATGTTGCAAAAACGAGAAAAATTATTCCTTTTGAGAGCTTCCGTTGCGTGCCCTGCATAAACGGTTAAGTTACGCAAAAATCATGTATGAAGGAATTGTTCCCGAAAGGTTTATATATATAGCGAACGAGCGAAGCGAGTGAGTAATGTAATTCCTAAACCACGCAACGGATTTTGATGCTGTTTTCAACATCAGTTAGATAATTTTTCACGGAAGGTTTACATATATGGCGAACGAGCGAAGCGAGTGAGTAATGTAATTATAATATTCAAGCGAACGAGCGAAGCGAGTGAGTAGTGTATTGCACTCGGGCTTTCTTAGCACCCGGACGAAGCCGGACGGGTACCGCTAGTAATTTAATATTTTTTATTCTTCATATAAACGTAACTGATATTCGTGAACGCTTTGTGGACATTTTGCAGCCGTCCCCAACGCATTCATGACTATTAGCAGCTACTTTTATATTAGAAATAAAAAATATTAGGTACATCATTTCATATTTTTAAACAATCGCTTAGGTAGTCGTTTTGGGTCGTTTTTTTAATTTTTAATTTATTTAACGTTAGGTATACATCCTCTTTTGTAATGCTAAAGACATTGCCTTTGAACAATATTTATTACGGTAAATGAGTTAATATTTCAAAATCTGTTTTTAATTCTAATAATGGCGTTTCCACATATATTATATCGCGCGTATGAATAAAGTAGGTATACGTTATTAATTTTACACATGAATCTTCAAACGAGTGGTTAAAAATCTCCGTCAACATATCGACTGATGCTGCGAACCGAACCGACAGGAGAGGGCAAGCAGCGCAGGACAGCGCGCAGCAGGCGATTGTAAACCGTATGCGACGTATCGACAGGTCGCAGGTTCGAATATCGTTAATGTGCGGCGGTGGCGACGACATCGACGACGACGGGGTCCAGTGAATTGAATTAGCGAGTGCTAATCAGTTTAGCCACAGTTGCTGACCACCTATTCGCCTGATATATATGCAACCCTCGCTTCCGACTACTCTCTTATTGGTTGGCTATTTACGGCGCACAACAAACGTCAGTGGCGTACTACAATGTAGCGGCCAGAAAGTTTCAACGCCATCGACCTTTTTATTCTTTATTAATGACTGCCAACTGCTTAGGCTCAATGGTTTGGATGACAACACTAACATAACAGGTTCCCGGAACAGTTACTAAAATAATATGGTGTTATCTGTTGTTTAATAATTGCGGTTTTTTAGGGTTCCGTACCTCAGAATGAAATAACGGAACCCTTATAGGATCACTTTGTTGTACGTCGTCCGTCCGTCTGTATATCTGTCTGTCTGTCTATCCGTTTGTCTCAGGAACGGCTGGAGGTATCAAGTTGCAACCAATATCAAATATTAAGGTCTATGACGCCATAATGCTGTAAAAAATTCAAGCTTCTAACTCATTGCATGAATAAACAAGCCGTGAGATGGGTCGTTTATTAGGACTAAAGTGCGACCCTTGAGGTCCACACGACGAACTTCCCAGTTTGATAAATATTTAATAATAATAATTAAATTAGATATTACACAGAGAAGTAATCATTTTAATCATTAAAACATAATTATTATTTATTTTTAACAATAATTAAAAAAAAAACGGCTGAACCGATTTTTATAAAATTTATGTCGGATCAAAATGACGTTAACACGCCTCGATTGACACCCTTACGAAGTCGATATAATTTTTTATTCGCGAGATATTGTGTAAAATCTACTTTTTTAGAGTCTATTTGGTTAAGAAAAAAGAACGGCTGAACCGATTTTGAAAAAATTTCTTTCAGATCATATTTACGTTAATACGCGTCGATTGGCACCCTACCGTAGTCGATCGCATTTTTCATTCTCGAGATTTCGTCTTAGAAAGTAATGGACACATACGTACGTACATACATACGTACACACACACACATACACACACAGAGACATCTTTCTAAAAATAGTGTAGTGACCTTGAAACATAAAAATTTCTTATACATTTTGATTTCGACTTTCGGACCCATTACAATAACTTCCAATGGGAAGTTAAAAAAAATGTATTTTTTTATAGTGACTCTCTCATCAAAACCTATAGGGTACTTCCGGTTAACCTAGAATCTTGAAATTTGGCACGAAGGAAGGTCTCATAGCACAAACAAAGAAAAAAATCCTAAAATCATTAATTTCTAATTCTGTGTGCAGCTATCACGTGACAAACTTAATTTTTAGGGTTCCTTCAAAATACAAACTTATTTTTGGAAAACTATAATGTTCAAGTTCTTCCCGACTACGGAACCCTTCACGACACGCACTTGGTCATTTTTTTATAATGCACACTGAACGATTGATAACTCTCTCTCTCTCTCTGACTCACAGCCGCATCTACCGTTCAGTGCGCATTATAAATAATAAAAAACAGTGGTTAATGATGAAAATTTTCTTATTCTCGTTAACGGATTTTCTTAAAAATAGTACAAAGAATATAAGAAAAATATATATATATTTTTTATATCGCATAGCATTTTTGAACTCATTTTTAATGGCTCATCAATTATCAAAATCCTGATTTTTCGAACTTTAAAAAAAATCATATCTCTGAAAATATCGAATTTATCGCAAAAAGTCATTTTATAATCCTATTTAGTCAAAGAATACGAGAAAAATTTGTCCCGTTAAAAAATTTACCATTATCTTGCATATTTTTTACATAATTGCGTTTTAAACAATTATGGTATCAAATTGCCCCGTGGCAACATGCATTTTTATAATCAGTACTTACATACTAAAGAGAATCGCGCAAAAAATGCTGGCCGAATAGTTTTTGATACGACAGTAGGTACGTGCTGGACAAGTTCAGAATTTTAAATTTCGTCAAGTCTTAAAAGTTAGATAAAAAAATGGATTCGTGTACTTTGTACGCGCGTTAGAAGTTATACTTCTTTGGTGTGATTAAGAACTAATATTTAATTTGCATGCAAATAATTTATTGAAATATAAAATAATAAAAGGACTGGAGTGAATTTATTTATATTTGTTTATATGGTAACTATGGAAATCATTAATGCTGCAACTTCATCCTGTTAAATTTTCGTGACGCGATGCGCGCGCATCGTAAAAATTCACTCTCATCAGTTTTTCATAACGCGCCAAAAGAAGTTTAACTTCAAAAATAGATTATAGAAAGAAAAAGAATGTTTTTCTACTATACCGAGAAATCAAAAACCAAAAAACGGTTTCACTTACTGATCTGTTGAGAACAACATCAAAAAATATAGTTCCTTTAATTCTGAAGGTTTTAGCTTAATCGTGGTATAATGCAGGTTCTTTATTGTTTAGTAACTTATTGTTACCGTATAATAATACGGAATAGAGCGGTTTTAAAAGCTTATTTCGAACTTATTTTTTTGTATATATAAAAGCTGTAGCAGGAGGAGCGGTCCGTCGGATTTACTGATACTATATACACATATAAGTAGTGCACAATCCTGCTGAAAGCTGCTTATGCACACCGAAATGCGGACAATAGGTTCCTGCTAGCCGCACATTAGAACACCGCCGCGCATTCCTGCTGTCGGTGGCGGCTTGCAGGAATAAGAGGCTCGACTCCGGCATTCCTCCTGCTACTCCCCTTGTTCTCTCTGCGGAAGTCAAACTCGCTAATGTAACAATGAAACGTTTATAATATGCTCAGTTTCACCAACTCACTATACTATTGTTATTATTTAATACAGGCGGTTTCTTAATGCAAAATGGCGATGTTTACATCATTATACAGGGGTGACCCAATTTTGTTGTTTTTCTAGGGTATCTCGATAATTATTACAGATATATAGAAAAGCTAAGTATTTACCTAGAGTATAGAAGTATGAACTCCACCCATAACTGACGTAAGTTGTCGACGCGTCTATAATCTACAATAAAATAAAATCCACCCATAACTGGAATGGCATTCATTAAGATCAGATTGGTAACAATAATTACAATCTGCGCACGCGGCTCGAAGACCTGCGCCTTACAAAATGAAAATGGAGCCAAATTTAAATTTTATGAGTTTGACACTTTTAGGTTCTGGGCATGAGGTTAGGTTAGGTTTCCTTTGTTGTTTCTACTAAAATTTTGACAATTAACGTAACGAAAACTAAAACTGCTGATCGTAGTTGGCGATGACGAACGAAATATTTACATCGCAACAGCGCGCAGGTCCGACAGCCCCGAATCAAGCGAATATCGACCGTATTGAATTGTTCTGACATTCCAGTTATGGATGGAGTTCAGTAAGTAGGTAGGTACAGAACACTAATTGTCCTTTTAAATTCAACCCCAACTATGGTGCTATTCCGAATAGTCAATTTTGGAATTTACATTCCTGTTAAACGTTTGTCACTTTCTAACAAATTAAACATTACATAAGTACTTATAATCTATGTTAAAGTGTAAATTTAAACGCTAATGACCTCTGTTGTCGAGCATCTATAATCTACAATTCATTCATTCATGTAAATTCTAACATTGATCGTACAGGACAGCACGAATATCTCAGAGAAAAATAATTTCCTAAGAAAATCAATATAGGCCTTTTAATTCTAGAATGCCTTTGTTATACCCTCTATTTGACTTTTTTTGCGTATTTTTATAAAATTATCCACAAAGTTCAATTATTTATCCGTGTTTTTTCCATACCGAAATTGATTCAAGGGAATCCCCCGTGTACCAAACACAAAATTTTTAAAGGAATGACACAGATTCGGATTAGGTATATACCAACACCTTTTTTGGCCACAGGCCCTCGCAATTTTGTAATCCATTTATGTATTATATTATGTAACACAATCATGTCATGTTATTAGGAAAATTATGAATCATAATTAAAACAAACTTGAGAATAACAATCAATATGATTAGACTCCTAGCCGTAACTAAATTCGCTATATATTAGTGAAATTAACATAAGAATATCAGATGAGTTATCGCCATGATATTTATATAGATGGCTCTGTATAGGAAAAACGTAAATGCACCGCCGGGACTCGAACCCAGAACTCCCAATTTCGCGTCGGGAAAGTTTCCAGTTACTACACAGTGTCCCATATAGGGAATTTGGTTGCGGATAGGAATCTAATCATATTGATTGTTATTCTCACTGTTTATAAACCGTATGTATAAATTTCTTATATGTAATTTGATTAAAACAAACTTGTTTATTCATCCTATATATAATATTATATACTATATACAAACATTTTAGCGGATGTCCTCTTTGTAATTTATGTGTAGATAATTTTGCTAAAGGAAGTTAAATACGTGGGAAGGGTGGAGGCAAGAAGAGGAAAATTTACAATTCAGAATGAAAGGATAGTCCAAAGCTCTTTTTGACATGCACATCGTCACTCTATTATTAAAGTTGATATATTCTTTCTTCCTCTAAAAGCTTTAAGAATCATTTTGTTTTTAATGTCATTAACGTCGAAACCACATCAAACGAAACAAAACTTCCTGAAAGCGTGTTATGAAGGACGCGTACTGAATCGACTCAGTTTTACTCCGTACGGTACGCCATTTTTAAGTATTTTGACTTTTACTTCTATTTGTATAGACTATAACTAGCCGTCACCCGTGGCTTCGCCCACGTATATTTCGATTTGATTTATTATCCCCCCCTCGAGAAATTCTCCTTCTGGGAAGCGAAGCCGGGCTGGTGGTGTTTATTCGCTTAAATTTTATTAATACATAACTCACTCACTTCGCTCGTTCGCTCGAATTTTATTAGTACATTACTAACTCGCTTCGCTCGTTCGCTAAATGTTATTAATACATTACTCGCTCGTTCGCTCGAATTTCATTAATACATTACTCACTCGCTTCGCTCGTTCGCTCGAATATTAATAATACATTGCTGACTCGCTTCGCTCGTTCGCTCAAATTTTATTAATACATTTTTGCTCACCTACGTTATATAAGGAACTCCTGTGCAAAATTTCATGCTTCTAACTTCAAAAATGATGAACTACCATACAAACTTTCATCCCCTATTGAACCCCCTTAGGGGATGAATTTTCAAAAATACCTTTCTTATTGCTCACCTATGTTATATAAGGAACTCCTGTGCAAAATTTCATGCTTCTAACTTCAAAAATGACGAACTTCTATACACTTTCATCCCATTTTTAACCCCCTTAGGGGATGAATTTTCAAAAAAACATTTCTTAGTGCTCACCTACGTTATATAAGAAACTCCTGTGCAAAATGTCATGCTTCTAACTTAAAAAATGAAAAACATCGTTTTATCCCCTATTTGACCCCCTTAATTGATGAATTTTCAAAAATCCTCTCTTAGTGGGTGCCTACGTCACAAAAGGAACCTACTGTCCAAATTTCAAGTTTATATCTTCAGCGGTTTGACCTGGGCGTTGTCTGTCAGTCAGTCAGTAACGGAACTGTTTTATATATATAGATAAGAAATCAAACAGGTGCCTATCTAAGTAATGAAGAATTTAATTGGTTTTTTATTATTAAACAACGAATAGTAATACTTAATAAAGAAAATAAGAATAATAATTAATATTCAAATAACCGCCCATTTTCAACTAAACAATATCCCAGTCTGTTATAAAAAGAGTTTCTAACGTTTTGTTTTTCGCCTACTTAATTTGAAATCATTACTGCAAAATCGGTAAATTTCAAATTGGTATTTTAAAGTAAAAATTTCATTTTTCGTTTTATTTTTAGAATCATTTGATGCATAATAATTTTATCTTTCGATAGGTACCATTACCTTTCTTGTACGTTGAATTAGCGAACATGAATTAGCAAAAATGAACAATTTCATGTTAAATTCCTATGTTCACCTTTGAGACCGGACACGGAGTATAAGTTTTATAGTTAGAAATAAAGGGTTTTTCAATAGGGACATAACAATTTTGTTTTATAATACGGAACATAACCTACAAACTTTTTTATGATCTGTCAAAGTCAAAACGTCAATCAAGGCTTACATTTTTATCATGGTGAAGTTCACGGATGAGCAACGTTTGGAAATCGTTAAAACTTACAACCGAAATTCTGAGTCGTTAGTCGCAACTTTGGTAATCGTTTAATCTCGAGAAATGATCCAGTTGAATGGCCACCTCGCTCATGCGATTTGACCCCGTTGGATTGTTTCTTATGGGGTTACCTTAAGTCGAAGGTTTATGCCAACATTCTAACAACGTTAGAGGAGCTCAGGAACAATATCGAACGCGAAATTGCCAACATTCCAGCTGATATGTGTGAAAGAGTGATTGAAAATTGGATCCAAAGAATCGATCGCTGCCGTCGTGCTCGTGGTAGTCATATGAATGACGTCGAATTCCATACATAATTGTAACATGTGTACTACACCTGGAATAAATTTCAGCCCGATATCTTAATTATTCTGTGTTTTATTTAAATACAAAATTGTTCTGTCCTTATTGAAAAACCCTTTACAAGGGTATTGTTATTCTAAGAATAATTAAGATGGTCATAAAACAAGACCTGAATAACTTCTAAAATGTTTTTAAATACTTTGGAAAATCCGGTCATATAAATATTTAGGACTAGGTACAAGGGACCTGGGACACAAGATCCGTTGACCAATCTGTAAGATTTATGTTGAATTTCTGTTAACCATAAATGTATAGAAAAAAATAATTCATATTCGCTACTTCGAAGAAATTCACCTACCAAATGAAATAAGTCATAATATAGTCTCACTGGGTTTCTCTTACTGTTAGGACGTACCTTCCAACTTCCAAGTGTTTTGTGTTAGAAAATAAAATAGTGATTGATGGATAAATAGAGCCTTGCTGTTGTTTCATTTATAACATTAATTCCTGAATATAGAATTTGACACTTCTCACTGATATCAGTGGCTCGATCTAAGATCTTACCAAAATAAATCTTATTTTTGCCTGAATGAATTGGATTCATCTGACGAAAAGCTGCAGCGATGTAACCAGGCGGCAACGAAAAGCAAATATAATAGATAATTTATAAATATTTATTCTGTAAATGTCAGTTTATATCATTTGTTCATATGCACAGGCCCACTCTAACCATTGTGCTAATAGGGGCTGTCTCCCTAGGGCGCCAGGCGCCGGAGGGCGAACTTACACAATTAGTTCAATCCTTAAACAACCTAACTTGTTGAAAATCAAAACGCTTGAGCGAAGGTCGCTTGAATGTCTTAGGACGGCCCTGAATATGCGTGAGGATTTTGCGTAAGAACGTTTCACTTTTGTATTGTTAGTGTAAACTACACGGTTCATTTTTTAATAACAATATTATTATTATTAAGACGCTTCTCTGATGTAAAAACTATATCTCCATCCATGATCCAAAGACAACATATAATTTACATCTGTAGGCTATAATATTAACTTTTTTTGACAACCCTTTGATAAATCCAGCACAAATGAGGCATCCCTTATACAGGTAATTACAAACCTAACAATCTGAACATAATGATTAATGACAAAACTATGCGTAAACTGTGATCTCGCGTAGTTGACCCCTCGAAAGACACCCCGATACAAAAGTCACATTAAACTATACCTATATAAATCATTAGTCAGATAGGAAAATGAAGGCAAAATATGTGCGGTGGGTATCTGGTCCAGCTGCACTGTTCGATACAAAATAATCAAATACTATAATTAGTCCGGCACGTACTGGCGCATGAGTGTAAAAAACTATTCGGCAGAAATTTTTTTTTCGCGATTCTCTTTAGTATATGTAGTACTGATTTGAAAAATGCATGTTGCCACGGGGCAACTTGTTCCATATTGTTTAAAACGCAATTATTTAAACAATTGCAAGATAATGACATTTTTGAACGGGAGAACTTTTTTTCGTATTCTTTGACTAAATACGAACATAAAATGTCATATTATGACTTTTTGCGGTAAATTAAATATTTTCAGAGATATGATTTTTTTAAAGTGCGAAAAATTACGATTTTGGTAACTTTTGAACCGTTAAAAATGAGTCAAAAAATTTAATGCAATATAAAAAATTATTTTTTTTCTATTCTTTATACTATTGTTAATAAGATCATAGGCGAGCCCAGATTTTTCCCTTCCTTCAATTTTGCAATAATTTTTCTTTTTTGTTCATCAGTCAAATAATTAAACGACAATTATTTCTTTTAATTTTTGACATTAACATTTATCTATCAAACTAAATTGTTGCTAAAGTACTTTTTATGAACTTACACTGAAAAAAACTCAATTGTAAACAATATTCAGTCCGTGACTGTATGTACATCCCTTAATGCACGTGTTGTTTATTTGAATGCATGATTTTATGAGAACATGGGTTTGTTGGTAGGTTAAAATAAATATAAATAAATAACATTGTTATACCTGTAATGATCGTGTACTTGAATTGTTAAAACTGGATGGCAAAAAAGTTCCCTAATCAGAGGACGTAGAGAAAAAGAGAAGAGAAAACGGGAACAGTTCTCCGGTTGCCCTGACTGACTGAATTTAACAAATGTTGTATTTCTATGGCCGAGAGGCAAAATCACTTACGTCGAATGTGTGATTATAAATAAGTATAATGACGACTAAATCATCACGGTCATTCAGTTCTCCATTTTGATATGATGACACGACTGTCCTACACCACTGTCCTACACTAGCGTTGCATATTATGCCATCATGCCATGTCAAATTCGAAATTGATTCATCGACGTACATTTTAAAATAAAACAATCTCGAAAATGATTCGTTCTTGGAGTTTATTCAGATTACTTTTAAATTTAATTAGTGTTGCCGTTTAGATCTAGACTTTCTAGACTCTTGTCTTGCCTTGTCTAGATTTTTAAGACAAGACATGCAAAAGTCTTCTCTAGAAATTTTCAAGACAAGACAAGAGTTTTTTAATCTAGACTTAGACTTTGTGAAGTCTTGATATTTCAAGACAAAACTTAAGTGAAGTCTTGTCTTGATATTTCAAGACAAGACAACACTTTGAAAGTCTTGTCTTGTCTTGTCTAGACGGCAACACTAAACTGAATAAAACATAACTTTTTAATTTATTTACACTTCTACTAACTGTCGTCCTGTTGCTCTAATCGAGCAAATTTAATTAATCAACTTTTTTTAAAAACACATTACCTGTTAAAGTGTTATTTAAAACGTACTCACTGAAATTAATATTTTCTTCCTTTTTCCGTGTGTAATCAATTTGTTTATTTATTGTAAATTATAGACGCGTCGATAACTTAGGTCATTAGCGTCTTGATTACATTAAATAGCAATTCACTTAAAACTAAATGACATCACAAAACATCCATGAGCGGAGGCGGGATTCGAACCCACTATAGTCTGATCCAGAGGCCGCGACGCTAACCACTGGATCACCTGTCCTCTCCGTTGTATTCAAACTGTTTATTTTGATAACCTTAACTCTAAAGTATTTAACTGTCACTTGACATAATGCAAATTGATTTTCCAAAGCATGCTTATAATATATCATCTATATTTTGTAACGTTTAAATTGATTTTCGAAAATCGATTTTTAGCTCTTAAAATCCACTTAGCGCAATTCTGAGACCTTATTGCGCCATCTGTACTTCGGGCCCTTTCAAATGACACATCGATCATCAAAATCGGTCCAGTAGTTTAGGAGGATATAGCCGCAATAGATGTATATTTATTTATATTTAAAATGTATATTGGGCTTGAGAATAGCCGAGCGTGTAGCAGTGATGTTGTTTACATGACATTGCTATGGTTCCTCTATTACAAGTCCCCAGTTCCCGGGCTCTAGCCCGAGAGCTGGTAAAAGTGTCAATTGGATTTTCAATTTATCATTAAAAAAAAAATAATGAATCGAAAATATGAATTCGTGCTAGGGCCCAAATAACCTTGGAGGGTGGTCTTTAAAACACAATTTTTTTAAAATGTATATTACGTCGATGAACGAATTTCATTCCACAGCATACTTAGTTATTTTTCACTAGAAGATTAATAAGTCGTTTCGAAACCGAGTTTAAATTTGAAACTAAATTTAAGTAGAGTTTGGAGAAGTTTTTATTTAACGTTTAGAAAGTAAAATCTACCTGACGATGTAGAGAAAATTACAAAAAACTCGACATACACGATTTTTACCATTCGGTTATAGATTTTGTTCAACTGTAGCAATTACTAGATGTCTGTGCTTAGGGAGCAAGATGACAAAAAGCGAACAGAGCTGTGTTTCGCCGCCCATTTCTCCAGTTATACGGCGGTGCTCTGTCCTCCGTAGCGCTCCGCCGCCACCGTTTGTGCTCGCCAGTTCAGCCTGACTTGTTTTTGCTCCGCTTGGCTCACTTCTATTTGATGATAATTGTTTTATTGAGTGAAAATCACTGCACGCTTTTTGGATGCTGGTTGCAAATCTAGTTAGAGAACTGTAGGTAGTTGCAAATTAAAAATTTGTTATTTTTAACACCTCACACTCTCAAAGTAGAACAAAAATTAAGAGTAAGATGTTGGACTTTTAACCATTTTAAGGTTCATGACCGTCGGTAAGATTGATTAGTGGTGAGAGTACTAGACTCGCATTCGGAAGGTACTGGGTTCGAACTACGGCGGGGGCAGATATGGCTAGAACTTTATCCTATTGCCTCTCGCTGAGAAACGTAATAATTTCTAGACCGGCCATCTTGAGGTTTTCCATGGTTTTCCTCAACAATTCGAGATGAATATTGATATAGTTCCTTATTCAAGACCATCAGCGATTACCTGTCAAACTCTTACCGGGTGTGGTCCAGTGGTTAGCGTCGCGGCCTCTGGATCACACTGTCGTGGGTTCGAATCCTGCCTCCGCTCATTGATGTTTTGTGATGTAATTTAGTTTAGTTATGCTATTTAATGTAATCAAGACGCTAATGACCTAAGTTGTCGACGCGTCTATAATTTACAATAAATAAAAAAAACTCGGGTCGCAGTGCCAAAACCCTGCCGACAATATAGTGTATTTGCTAATACAGGCATTGTGCTGTTATTATGTGAAAATAAATTGGTTTTTGGACAAAATAAAAAATTTAACCCCTTAATACATCCCTTAAAATAATAGTTTTTTTTCTTAATTTCAATATTATTATCAATGCAACCTCTGTACCAAATAAAATACCACCCTTCAGTAAGTAAATCACTATCCTCAAACCAGTGTTTTCATAAAATTTGTAAGTCCGGTCCTGCCGGGCCGATTTTATTAAAATTTTAGCAGCACATTTTGATCGTCACTAAAGGGTTAAATTTTAATTTTGAAACAATTCTGAGAATTTTTTCGGTATTTTTGGGCCCAAAAACATTTTTCAACCCCTAAAACCCACCCTTAAAATAGTCCGATCGGGCCCATTTTAAATAGGTTCCGTGCGGTGATGGATTCCAACGTGTGTACCAAATTTCGTTAAAATCAATTGAGTCTTTCGAGAGTTATCGTGCTAACACACACACACACACATATATATAGAAACATTTCCAAAAATGGTGCCAAATTGTTCAGGAGGCTATGAAACGTCGAGAAATTTTGGTCCGACCCCTAGGTCCCGCCATCCGACCGACGCCAATAGCGTATGTGCCATATGGCAAATACACTAATAAATAGAATACCCAAAAATTCAACAAGGAAATGAAACTACAGACAGAGGTCCTGTTACAATTTTATATATACTAGTATCGATGAGCTTCGGACGACTGATTGTGAGAATAGCTTGGCGTAATGATTAACACGCCTGATTTTGGTACAAATCGTTGTGGGTTCAAATCCCAACTCCGCTCGTGAATGTTTGTTTTAATTTGTTCTAATTAAGTCACTAATGACCTTAATTGTCGAGCATCTACAATCTACAAAAACTCGGGTCGCAGTGCCAAACCCTGCCGACAATATAGTGTATTTGCTAATTATTATTGCTGGTATTATGTGAACTTAAGTTTGTTTTTTGACAAAATAAAAAATTTAACCCCTTAATACATCCCTTAAAATAATTAAATTTTTCTAAATTTCAATATTAGACATGGATTTTATCAGTACAACATCTGCACCAAATTAAATACACCCTTCCATAAGTAAATCCGTATCAACAAACCAGTGTTTTCATAAAATTTGAAAGTCCGGTCCTGTTGGGCCGATTTTATTAAAATTTTAGCAGCACATTTTAATCTTTACTAAAGAGTAAAATTTCAATTTTGAAACGATTCTGACAAATTTTTTGGTATTTTTGGGCCCAAAAACTTTTTGGAACCCCTAAATACAACCCTGAAAATGGTCCGATCGGGCCCATTTTAAATAGGCTTCTTGCGGTAATGGGTTCCAATGTGTGTACCAAATTTCGTTTCAATCGATTAAGTCTGTCGAGAGTTATCGTGTACACACATATATATATATATAAATATATATATATATAAATATATATATAAATATATATATATTTATAAATATATATATATACATACATATATATATAAACATTTTCAAAAATGATGCCAAAGTGTTCAGGAGGCTATGAAACGTCGAGAAATTTTGGTCCGACCCCTAGGTCCCGCCATCCGACCGACGCCAATAGTGTATGTGCCATATTATGGCAAATACACTAATAAAAAACTCGGGTCGCAGTGCCAAACCCTGCCGACAATATAGTGTATTTGCAAATACAGGCCTTGTGGCTTTAATACGTGAACTTAAGTTTGTTTTTGGACAAAATAAAAAATTTAACCCCTTAATACATCCCTTAAAATAATATTTTTTTCTTAATTTCAATATTATTATCAATGCAACCTCTGTACCACATTAAATGCACCCTTCCATAAGTAAATCCGTATCAACAAACCAGTGTTTTCATAAAATTTGAAAGTCCGGTCCTGTCGGGCCGATTTTATTAAAATTTTAGCAGCACATTTTAATCTTTACTAAAGAGTTAAATTTCAATTTTGAAACGATTCTGACAAATTTTTCGGTATTTTTGGGCCCAAAAACTTTTTGGAACCCCTAAATACAACCCTGAAAATGGTCCGATCGGGCCCATTTTAAATAGGCTTCTTGCGGTGATGGGTTCCAATATGTGTACCAAATTTCGTTTCAATCGATTAAGTCTGTCGAGAGTTATCGTGTACACACATATATATATAAATATATATATAAATATATATATATATATAAATATATACATACATATATATATAAACATTTCCAAAAATGGTGCCAAAGTGTTCAGGAGGCTATGAAACGTCGAGAAATTTTGGTCCGACCCCTAGGTCCCACCATCCGACCGACGCCAATAGTGTATGTGCCATATTATGGCAAATACACTAATAAATTGGACGACATATAATTTTTCGTTATGATCAATATGGACCACCAAATTAACTACGCGTCTATATATTACATCACGATAATGACCTCCGTTGTCGAACGTCTATAACCTACAATCCTATATTACACCATTAGACGTTAATATGCGAGTGTGCTGAATCAGTGCAGAGGTCGAACGGGGTCAGTCGGGTCAAACCTCCTTCTTTTCCGTATACCCATGTTTATCTTCCTTCTTCATTTATCCGCGTCTTTTTAACTCTTCAGGGTACAAGTCCACGTAGGTAACGTATGTATGTCTCGATCTGTCATACACAATGGAGACATTATGTAACTCCGTGTAAAGGCTGTTACAAAATGCGTTGACTGTAGTTATTTGTTAATCGAGAAGAAACATTCCGAACGTTATTTTTGAAGTGAAGCTTTTTTACCGACGTTGCGCGCTTGGCCGCAGGGGAGTAAACCGAGAAAAAACGTGATCGTTACCGTCACCCGTCACCGTACCGTTACTTCGCTGTGTCTGACAACTTTTCTTCTCTCTCTCTCGCTATCGCTCTCTCTCTCTCTCTCTCTCTCGCTATCGCTCTCTCTCTCTCTCTCTGTGTGTGTCTGTGTGTAAAATATTTACGTAGAAAAAGCCTGGCTTCTGTAGGGCGTCTCCCGACTCCACCCGTTTTTTTTTTGGCTAAATACTTTGCTAATAATACTATAGTCAAGTTCTAAAATTTAAGATAGTGCAGAGCCATGTATCGTAACAAGTTTAATGAAGCGGAAAACCAATGAAACTACTTTGCGTGCAGTACACTCCTCATTCGAGAACACAAGACATTACTTAGGTATATTGTTACGGATCACCCTGTATAACGTCAGGCAGGAATTCTGAGAAGTGGTGTCTGCTTGCTGAATAACGAGTAACTGCACGAATATTCTAGAGAACGCTAGAACGCGATGTGCCTAAGCCAAGCGGCCTATATAAGCAAGCGAGTGCGAGGAAGTCAGGCAGTCAATGGTGAGTCGTGCAACCAAGCGGATCAGTGATATAAATATTAGTCAATCAACGGTCGAATCAGTCAGTACAGTCATATAGATAGTGGAGTGGATATAAATAAATAGTAAATGACCGACATAAATAAACGTTAGAAATAAATCTGATATAAATAGTTCCGTGATATAAATTCACCTGATAAAATAAATATTAGTGTAGTCAATTGTATATAGTTAAGTGTTAATTACTTGTGTTGATTGTTAGAACTGACTTTTGGTTGTTGTATTTATTATTGTTGTGTTTTTAATTATTGTAAATAAATATTGTAAATAATTATAGTAAATAAATATTTGTTCCGCCAACTCAGAAAACAGTTTTGTAACAATATTATAATATTAACAAAGGTTTCCTTGCATCTATAGTGAACAACGCACATTTTTAAAAGCTTATTTTTTAGTATTTTATTGAAATTGTATAGTCAATAGTATCCATTATAATAACGAATCTTTGTAAAACGACCGTATCTTTGTAAATTTTGAATCATACAATCACATATATTTAAACTTTTTAGAGTTTCGTACTTCCTACGATGTCTATCCGTCCGCCCGTCTGTCACATGGCTCTTTAACACGATGGATAAGAAGTTTAGTTGAATTTATCGTAGATTGTATGCTGCTATGGCATGAATCATGATTCATGGCAAATAATAATTGGAATTAAATAATCAATTAATTTTAATTTAATGTTTTTTATTTCACTACAACACTGACTCCAGTCGTACTTATATACTGTACTTTAGAGCGTCCAACATCAACGTTCAATTGGCTCAGTTGGTAGAGCATTCAACTGAAGATCTTAAGGTGCCTGTTTCGATCACGGGTTTCGGTTCGCAATGTTTGTTTTTTTTATTCATCATATATTCTGTTATTATAGTATTTCTTTTACTTTACTTTAAAAAATAATTTAATTAAATTTGATACGGAAAAATTTTGAAACAAAGAAAGAACAAAATAAAATATACCTAAGTCAAAAAACATTTTAAAAACAAACTTAAATAATGTTCAATTATTTGGGAGGGAGGAGGAGATTGGAGGGAATGAGGAGAGTGAGGAATCGCGTTGAATGGTTTTTAGTCCCGTGGGAGCCGGGTGGAACGTGCCTTGGATTTTTATTATTGTACGGAACCCTCCGTGCGTGAGGTGCTGGACTCGCAGCTGTGGCCGGTTCATCTTGTAACTTGTCTTAAAGAAGGTTATGGTGGAGGTGCAGATTTACGATTTCTATGCTGATCTGGGGTTTCTGTTGAGGTCCAGCTTGTACCTAGCACATTAGAGCACATACAGGTCGACACGGTCGGCCATATCTATTTCTATCTTTTTCTTTCTCCAAGGCATGACACGTATGTCGTATGGCAGATTTGCGTCATTACTTTTTAGTAGATGTTACCGTCAACAGATAGCGCGGGACAGGATGCAATTTATTGATTCATTTGTTTTATTTTATGTATTATGCGCAACTTTTCTACTAGTCTGAAAAGACATCTTTTGAGTGCAGACTCAAGAAAAGAAAAAAAAAAGACACAGCACACACGATCCATCTTCGTTCGTTGAAAAAGGATCTTCTGATATAATGAGTCATATTATTGTTATACAATTTTGTTTTTGGGGAAAATCGGAGTATGCGCAGAAGCGATATGTGGCATGTGCTATAACTTTGTTTTTTCTATTATATTGTTTTTAAAATTCTAGTCATTTTGAAAAGAGAATTTTGTAAAAAATCTTATTTTCTAAACCTTGGTGTTTCGTAAATATTTTGAAAATAAAGAAAGTCAGTTGTTTTTTTTTTGTACTGAAGTAATGAGCCATTTTCCTGAGAGTACTTCTTTCAATTATTCACGAGAGGCAGCATTTGTGGTAGGTACAAACATTACTTATTCCTCATTAGTGTCGTGTCATTTTAGTGGTATATAACTTAATTATTTAATTAATTTTATAATAATAATAATTTAATAATTAAGTTGTACCACTAAAATGACACGACACTAATGGGCAATAAGTGATATTTTTACTTACCACAAGTGCTGCCTCTCGTGGATAATTGTAAGAAGTACTCTCAGGAAAATGGAAAAAAAAGCTGCATGCTTTGGTTAGTTTATACATGTAAATGTTTTTATTATATTATATTGTTGACTCAAAATGTTATGTTGTGTCATTTTGAGTCAACATAATACTCTACATTGTCGACACAACATTGTTTTGTTTTGGCAGTTTCTATTAGCTACGCTTTTGAAACAAACAAGTGATTCAAAATTATAATTTCGTTGTGATCAGACATATTTTAGACTCGTCTTGATTAAATCAAATTTTGTTGTGTTTTATTTATTTATTTATAATTTTATATAAAGATCTACAATAATATTAATTCAAGTCAAAAAGATCTTTACAATATTTAAGCCAAATGTCATTTTTAGATTTATTTTGAAATAGATATGGTTAGTATTTTTCAAGGTTACCTTTTAATTTTTACTTCCCACCTCTACTATGGTAGGGAAGTAATGGATTCAGTCCGAAAACAATATTTCGAGATTTTAACAGATTTTCACGTTTTGAGACCCTAGCAATCGTTTAAGATCATTTTCTGACTGATGTCTGTATGTGTGTGTGTATGTGTGTATGTGTGTATGTGTGTGTGTGTGTGGGATGTGGTCAATTTTTCGCCTTCGATATCTTAAGAACGGAACAACATACGGGCATGCCGATTGTTCTATTGTGTTTATCAGCCTTTAACTTAGATCTGATTAGATTTTGAGTCAAATCGGTTCAGTGGATCCTGAGATATTCAAAAAAACGTCCTCAATGTCACGTATTAACATAGGTAAAAAAAAATATAAATGAATTCTAGATGTTATAATATGAAAAAAATGTAAATATTTTTTTTCTCTAAAATGTATAGTTTTCGAGAAAAAAAATATTTTACTAAAAAAAATAAAAATTGTACGTAAATCAAGGTAACCATGATTTTTGCTATATTAAGCTAGCCATCAATAGATCACCAAACAAAAAAGAGGGCCATGCTTTTTTCAAAGAATAAAAATTAAATTGTGTTTTAAAGACCACCAACAGCTAAGGTTATTTGGGCCTAGTCAAAGAATAAAAAAAAGAGTGTTTATTTTTTGCAAATATTTACTAGGTGGGAAGTATAGGACTGGTCATCAGTCGAATTTTTTAATCAATAATAACTTCCTTATTTTATTGTGCCAGTAAGTAGCTATTGCACCAACCCTGCAATAAACTCGGTGCTGTCGTTTATTGCCGATTGTCGACTGTCTGCTCTCCCCTTTTCCCTCTTCGCCTACTCCCCAACGGCCTTAATGAAGATAAGACATTTTTTCGTTTACGCGGCAATTCAGATGAAATGAGATTTGCCTCCATTGTTCGACGGTATATTTTCGTTCTAAAGCTGATTTTGCACAACTCAAGGAGATTCTTTAATATTAATTCTGAAAATTAGATAACTCTCTTTATAATAGAAAAAGGTAAATTACCATTTCAGCGAAGAAAAATCTTTTTGATACTTCTTCAATTCACATAATATAGAGTGTATCTGAAGAGGCTTCGTCTGTATAAAAAAGCAACAGCTGATCACACCAGTCGCAGTAAGGAAATGTTCCGCTTAGGGCCAATGCCAAAGCTATATTTTGCGCTATTTTTTATGCAATCTTAGTACCTATTTATATACATCGTTTGATAATTCGAATTTACGAGATACGAGAAGTCGAGTATTTTTTTGTATATCCCCCTCAAATATTATATCTCAGGTAAAAGCGACTTTTTTTTTGTGATGTTTATTGACCTGACTCTTGTCTTTGGCTAGTAGCCGAATTTGTATACTTTGTCCTTTTGATCTTGTTTGTAATATTTTATAGCTTGATATCACATCTTTTAGATATCTGTATATTGCTGTATAGGTATTGGGTTCCTGTTTGGATAAAATGTTAATTACATCATCCCAGTTAGTATGATTTTGATTGTTAATTCCATTTATTAGGATATACCTTAGTTGGGTATATTATGGACACTGGAATAGGATGTGATAGGTATTCCCTTCACCATAACCACATATAGGTACACATAGGACTTTGTATAGCACGGATTCTGTTTAAATGTGCGTAACTGCTGCAGTGTCCAATGCGTATTCTGTTTAATGTTGACGCTGAGCCTACGATGTCTGTCACAAGGCTCTATCGCACAAATGGTAAGAGGTAGGTAGTTGAAATTTTCACAAATGCTGTGTTGTTGTGGCATGAATCCTGGCAAATAATAAAAACCAAAAAGTTTAATCCCTTGAAGACTCCCCATACACGAATGTATATATTATTATAGTATATCTTGCATGTATCTCTGTTTTTTTTTTCTCTAGAAATAAACGCTTGTACTACTTCATTATATCTTGTTTCTGCTTCCCCTAGGATAGCGTCGCGACTCTCTAGGGCGTCGCGACGTACAGTTAGGGAACCCCTGAGTCTTAATCAATAACAATAAATTGATGTTCAAGATCTGACAACAATTTTTTACAAATCGTTTGCATTTAAATATTGACTAGAATAATCACCAAAAATAAGAATTTTGCTGCTGAACATATTTCAGAGAAATATTTGAACTATGAAATCATTACAGCAAATTTAAATATCAGGGAGTGCGACAGCCTGTTAATATTATGAAATCAGTACCCAATTTTCCGGACCGAATCGGACGAACTATGTAAAACAATGAATACACAAAACTGTGGTATAAGCATACGGGTAAATGTGGTGTTATTTCACAGTACAGTTCAGTAAATGTCCATTAGGCTTATTTTCGTACGGTGTAGACCGGAAGTGGAGTTCACAGGTTCCGGTATTCAAACACGACATGCAATATTTCCATCACGACACTGGCGCATAAATACTTTACATGTGAACTCTAACGGTTACACTGTAAGCATTTAGAGATCGAGCGAGAGTACAGTTTATAATATAATAGCTTTCCAGCACGGCTTCGCAGTTTAGCATCTCACAATAAGCGCCTATTGTGAGATTTCATTCACTTTGCTCGTTCATTTGAAATAATACGGAGCCTCGACTTTTTTGCTCGGATTAAAACAGGGAAATAATGAATACGAATTCAAATGGGATCTCACTCGTTTCGTTCATTCGGTCTAGTTAAAGAGGGATCCACTCGCTTCGCTCGTTCGTTCGAGCTAAACTAGATGTTTTTTTCTCGAAAACGACTCGAATGATTTTAATTCAGTTTATAAATTAATAGATTTCCAGCACGGCTTCGCAGTCTGGCATCTCACAATTGACTTTAAATAAGCGCCTATTGCGAGACTTCATTAGCTTTGCTCATTCAATTGAAATAATACGAAACCTCACTCGTTCGCTCGAATTAAAACAGGAAAAAAATGGCGGCGAATTAAAACATGATTTCACTCGCTTCGTTTATTCGGTCTAGTCAAAGCGGGATCTCACTCACTTCGCTCGTTCGGTCGAGCTACACCGAATATTTTTCTCGAAAATGACTCGAACGATTTTAATTCAGTTTATAAATTAATAGCTTTCCAGCTCACGGATTCGCAGTTTGGCATCTCACAACTGACTAAATAGGCGCTTATTGCGAGATCACATTCGCTTTGCTCGTTCAATTGCAATAATAGGTACAAAATCTCACTCATTCGTTCGAATTAAAACAGGAAAAAAATGGCGGCGAATTAAAAAATTATCTCACTTGCCTTCTTTATTCGGTCTAGTCAAAGCGGGATCTCACTCGCTTCGCTCGTTCGGTCAAGCGAAACCGGATTTGTCTTCTCAAAAACGACTCGAATGATTTTAATTTACACATGGATATAAGTGCTTCCTTAGTATCAGTATGACAAGGCATAACGAGTTACAATTCTAGAAAATGCATGGAGGGAGACTGTTGGGTTGACGATGTATTTACTACTCATATATGGGAAAGTTAGCCCAAGTTGTGTCAGACCCTTTATTTTTCATGGTTACGTGTGTTGACATGCTCTATAGTTAAGTTCCAAAATTTAAGATAGTGAGTCATGTATAGTTCATAACAATGTTATTGGAGCGGGAAGCAATATGAAATAATGTAAGCATACGCTTCCCATGCGCCTCTTACATAAAATAGTGAAGCATAAGTGCATGAGTCACTAAATTTTGGAACTTGACCAATAAATGTTCAAACGTTAGCGCAATTTACTCGTGAATATGACTAACCGAAGAGCCATACAAAATAATGAGCTCTTGACTGATTTCAAGACTTTTCCTATGTCTTAGTGGGACAAAAATCACCTATCTAAATGCGTACAGTTACATTTGGCTGATTGTGTAATAAAACTTTAAAAAGCATGCACTGCTCTCTCACCCTTGACCTGTATTCAAGCTTACAAAGGAGTGTTTTGTTAGATTGGCTCCAAGGCACTCTTTAGGGGGTCGTGCCAACCTACTCATGTCAGAATTTTACAGCAAAATAATAATATTAACACCGTAATGGATGCTACGTGATACTGAATGGTTCAGGTTCGAGTCTCGACAATGACAGTTTCTTTTAATTACCAAACTGAAATTGCTTGTTTTGGTGTATGCATGCAGGGCCGACCTTAGTGAGTCTGACGCCCTAGGCGAGATTTTTTCAACAGCCCCCCTCCTACGAAAATATTTTCAAGTGAAATTTTCTAGTCTCGTTTTTTCGTTCGAGGTCACGTCACGTCCAATTAAAGTGATCGGTCAGACCAGTAGTAGTAGAAAAGCAGTGACGTTATTGTTACGGATCACCCTGTATATAAACGGCAGGCCAGAATTCTGAGAAATGGAGAATACTGAGCGACAAATAGTGCGTCTGATATAAATACAGCGAATATAACTATTTGAAACATAAATAACTAGAAATAAATAGTCCTGGTATATAGTTAATTGTATATAGTTAAGTGTTAATTACTGTTTAGTTATTGTTTACTTGTGTTAATTGTTAGAACTGACTTTTCGTTGTTGCATTCATTATTGTTGTGTTTTTAATTATTGTAAATAAATATTTATTCCGCCAACTCAGAAAATAGTTTCGTAACATTATGTTAACATTGGAAATGTTTATGTTCGTATATGGGGGCAGAGTTACGAGTTTTCGTTCAAGGCCAAAAGACAACGGTATTGCGATCAAGTGAGGAGCAATCATGCAAAATTGAACAAGCGCAATTTTTTCGAAATGTGTTTTATATCATGTCTAGTTAATTGAGAGGTATTTGTGACGATCTGCGGTGTTATTTTTGAGCAAATGTTAATAAATACTGTAGAAAAATCCATCTAAAAGTTAAGTAATCAAGCAAAAGTGAACGCGTATATAACAGAAGAATAATAGGGTTATTCCTGACAAAACTAAACAGTGCATTGATAAATATTGTGTGTATAATAAACAGTTAATTATGTTCCATATATGCTGTTATCATTTCCAATGACCTCGATGCGGTTGCAAGGATTGCGAAATCTGTGAATTTTTATAACAATATTGTACGTCTACGTCGTCTATAACATTACTAAAATCGTACGAATATTCAGTCGAGCAGCACTTCAAATACCCATTTACCGAGGGCCGGATTAAAAGCCGGGGCGGGCCCGCGGGTTGCAGGTTGTACACTTTTGCCTTTGCCAACGATTTTTATCCGTGATTAAAAAAAAATCTAGTTTTACACCGCCTTGCCGGATCTAGCGTCCTGCAGGGCGATCATCCAACCTCACCCTTCGCATCACTAAAGCAGGTACCCAAAGTTGTTTAAATACGTAAATATCTCGCATCCCTTTGACTGAAGCTCTTAGAAGGGCTGCGGTTCACAGTTTGGGTAGCACTGCTTGAGACGAGGTCGTTTATTTTCGCCAGTCTAAATTTTCGTTGTATTTCAAGACAGTTCCAGGCTAGTAAGAGGGATTTTTTTCCGTTACAATTCACACATACCTGTCACAGTCAGAGCTAGAACTAGAGAGCTATACGGTGGGGTAAAGTAGAGAGCTATGTAGGTATAGGTTAGGTTGGTATGCACAAAGTACAGAGCGCGCGGCAGCAGCGGTCCGGAGATATGCGGATGATTTAGTGGTGCGTTTAGGGAGAACATTAGTGACATTAGAGTTTATACTCTAGTTTCTCTTGCAATAATAATGCGCCGACGACATTACATAATCCTGTACAGGGTGTTTCATTTTGGGTTTATTTGCGGTGTACGCAGAATTTTGTTCGGGGGGAGAGGGACAAGAGTTATGAGAGTAAACATGGACATCCGATTATCGTACTGAAATTAGATCATGAACGATAATTCAAACATTCAAGTGCAATTCGCGGAATTTTCAAGCGCGAAAGTTCAGTAACGGGAAACAAAAGGGATTGTTATGAAGCAAGCTTCATGAATTTTTGCACTTTAATTCCATTATTCCAGATCCCAGAGGAAGGGACAATTATACCCTCCCCTGATCCCCTTGCGTCCGTTTATGTTTACCCTCGGTGTCTCAGAAACAAATTCAGTTGTTAACTTCGAATTTTGGTGACATGTTCCGTTTTTGTTGAGATACACAGTGTGTTCCATCTTATCTTAGGCATAGGATTTTAACATATAGGGTTACGATATTTTGTTAATATTTCATCCCTGTTAATTGTTTTTGTTATTTTTATTTTACGAACTGGTTCTAAATGTCCTCAGTAATGATTTTGTTATACTGCAGTTAAAAAATCGAAGCTGACTTTCACCTGACCTTGAGAGGACCATCAATGTTAAATTTAATAACACAGTTTTCTTTCCCCCTCAACACTCCACAACTTTTGTAATTTGTATATAACATTTTTTACAGTTTCTACCGTTTACGAGATATTTCACTAATTTATTTAAAATAGGGTACCCTGTAGATGTCAGTTACTTTGATTTATTTTATTTATTTATTTATTGTAAATTATAGACGCGTCGACAACTTAGGTCTTTAGCGTCTTGATTACATTAAATAACAATACACTTAAAACTAAATATTATCCCAAAACATCCATGAGCGGAGGCGGGATTCGAATCCACGACAGACTAATCCAGAGGCCGCGACGTTAACCACTGGACGACCGCACTGTCCTCTCAGCCACTTTGAATTTAATCGCGAATATCTATTGTAGTTTCCGAGATACCCTACAAATACAACAAAAATGGAACATACTGTAAAGTCAGTTGGTTGATAGTGTTAATGCAAATGTCTGATAAACATAGCCTAAAACATAGCTTTGCACCGCCTCGAAGAACAGAAAAGAAGTTTAATCCGGTATTAATTAGGCTTATACCACAGTATTAAAATAATGAGATTACACTTTTTTGGGTTCTCATATAAATAGCTAAAATATTACTATCTGTTTAGCTTTCAAATTTCAAATACGTAAGAGAATAAAATATTAGTAAAAATAAAAGCTTGTAAATATGTCTGTTTGAATTTGTCTTCAAAACACCAGCATGCAAAAACTGCAATATGAAAACAGTCCACGATTCTTTATTTTATATAACACATAAATAACTGATGATGCTATCAAGTTGCTCTAATATAGATATCATTATTGATACGGCTTGTTAGATTTTCTTACATAATAATTAATTTTATAATTAGGTATTTAAGTTTAAAAAAAATTATTAATTTTTTAATTTTTTCTAATAATTTAACATAAATAATATTGAAAAACGAAAAGAAAATTTTTTTTAAAGCTATAGATAAATTACTAAAAATTAATTAAAATGTATAAAAATTTAAAAAATATCACGTGACTTCAAAACGCGCCAGGAATGTTTGTGACGTCGTTATGTTAAAATGTGTCTGCATTTGTTGGTATTTGTGTATATGTATTACACATACTATCAAAAATAATAAATTTTTAACTTGGTAACCATGGATACAAAGACCATAGATAACATAATGACGTCACACGCGTTCGGATTCTTTCGGCGCGTTATCGGAACTGAGTTTAAAAATTAATTTTTATTTAAATATAACCTTTTAATTAGTAAGCAAAAAAATTAAATAAAAACAGTTTTGCTATAAAACTTGATGTGGTCCTTCCATTTAAATAAAAAAAAAAATTCGTTTAAAAACCCAATTATGTGTTTGTTGGGACTGAACATTTTTACTTAGATTAAGATTAGATTAAGATTTTATTTATTTACAATTATTTACAGGTTTTAAAATTATTTTCAGATTTTGCTCAGAGTATAATTTTGTAATTTTTCCACTGACATGTGTATTTTATATAATTTTTAATTACATGCTAGTTTATTGTTTATTTTATAATAAGATTACTGAAAAAAAAGCAAAATAAAAAAAAAAAAAATTCGACTGATGACCAGTCCTATACTACCCACCTAGTAAATATTTGCAAAAAATAAACACTCTTTTTTTTTTTTTATTCTTTGACTAGGCCCAAATAACCTTAGCTGTTGGTGGTCTTTAAAACACAATTTAATTTTTATTCTTTGAAAAAAGCATGGCCCTCTTTTTTGTTTGGTGATCTACTGATGGCTAACTTAATATAGCAAAAATCATGGTTACCTTGATTTACGTACAATTTTTATTTTTTTTAGTAAAATATTTTTTTTCTCGAAAACTATACATTTTAGAGAAAAAAAATATTTACATTTTTTTCATATTATAACATCTAGAATTCATTTATATTTTTTTTTACCTATGTTAATACGTGACATTGAGAACGTTTTTTTGAATATCTTAGGATCCACTGAACCGATTTGACTCAAAATCTAATCAGATCTAAGTTAAAGGCTGATAAACACAATAGAACAATCGGCATGCCCGTATGTTGTTCCGTTCTTAAGATATCGAAGGCGAAAAATTGACCACACACATACACACACACACACACACACACATACACACACACACACACACACACACACATACAGACATCATTCAGAAAATGATCTTAAACGATTGCTAGGGTCTCAAAACGTGAAAATCTGTTAAAATCTCGAAATATTTTTTTCGGACTAAATCCATTACTTCCCTACCATAGTAGAGGTGGGAAGTAACAATACTTGTCAATATTTGTTTAGTTGTCATTATCTATTATGTGACATTTTTACTTCCCACCTCTACTATGGTAGGGAAGTAATGGATTTAGTCCGAAAAAAATATTTCGAGATTTTAACAGTTCTTCACGTTTTGAGACCCTAGCAATCGTTTAAAATCATTTTCTGACTGATGTCTGTATGTGTGTGTGTGTGTGTGGTGTGTGTGTATGTGGTCAATTTTTCGCCTTCGATATCGTAAAAACGGAACAACATACGGCCATGCCGATTGTTCTATTGTGTTTATCAGCCTTTAACTTAGATCTGATTAGATTTTGAGTCAAATCGGTTCAGTGGATCCTGAGATATTCAAAAAAACGTTCTCAATGTCACGTATTAACATAGGTAAAAAAATATATAAATGAATTCTAGATGTTATAATATGAAAAAAATGTAGATATTTTTTTCTCTAAAATGTATAGTTTTCGAGAAAAAAAATATTTTACTAAAAAAAGAAAATTGTGCGTAAATCAAGGTAACCATGATTTTTAATATATCAAAGCTAGCCATCAGTAGATCACCAAACAAAAAAGAGGGCCATGCTTTTTTCAAAGAATAAAAATTAAATTGTGTTTTAAAGACCACCAACAGCTAAGGTTATTTGGGCCTAGTCAAAGAATAAAAAAAAGGGTGTTTATTTTTTGCAAATATTTACTAGGTGGGAAGTATAGGACTGGTCATCAGTCGAATTTTTTATTTGTGTATTCAACGTTAGTAAGTACTTATAGGTATCTTAAATAGTTAACTGGTTAGATAATCATTTCTTCATGCTGCGAAAAATTAATTAAGTCTGACGTCACAACTCACTATAATGAGATGCTATTTCACTTTTATTATAAGAACATCATTTATTTTTACTTCCCACCTCTACTATGGTAGGGAAGTAATGGATTTAGTCCGAAAAAAATATTTCGAGATTTTAACAGATCTTCACGTTTTGAGACCCTAGCAATCGTTTAAGATCATTTTCTGTGTGTGTGTGTGTGTGTATGTGGTCAATTTTTCGTCTTCGATATCGTAAAAACGGAACAACATACGGCCATATGCCGATTGTTCTATTGTGTTTATCAGCCTTTAACTTAGATCTGATTAGATTTTGAGTCAAATCGGTTCAGTGGATCCTGAGATATTAAAAAAAACGTTCTCAATGTCACGTATTAACATAGGTAAAAAAAATATAAATGAATTCTAGATGTTATAATATGAAAAAAATGTAAATATTTTTTTCTCTAAAATGTAGGTATAAGTAGTTTTCGAGAAAAAAATATTTTACTAAGAAAAGAAAATTGTACGTAAATCAAGGTAACCATGAATTTTGCTATATTAAGCTAGCCATCAGTAGATCACCAAACAAGAAAGATGGCCATGCTTTTTTTCAAAGAATAAAAAAAGACTGTTTATTTTTTGCAAATATTTACTAGGTGGGAAGTATAGGACTGGTCATCAGTTGAATTTTTTTTATTAAGATGCATTCTGATATTTTTTTCATTTTTAACGTGAATGTCTTTACGTTTAAAGTCACGTTAACATCGACTTTGACAGAAACCTAATTTAATTCAATTCTACTTATTTCATCGACAACATGTTGATATTCTCTGATATAGAGAATGTCAGTGTAAATTCTAATAATACATTAGGAAGGTCGTAAATATGGTGCAGTCGTTTGCAGTGACGTGCAGGGTGATTTGCTGCGTACACATTATATTAAGTACATACAACGTTGCTAAATACAACACATAAATCCATCCCTTACATGCATTAATAATGTACTTGTACTGTGTTATGTATGGATGTGAAATATTATAAATAATTAATATTAATGCTGTGCGAAGCGAATAAGTATACAGACTCGAATCGTACATACCTACACTGTAAGAAATGAAATAAGGCCGATTACATAGATTATCGATAGTCCATTTGTAGCCAGCGATTAATCTGGTAATAGGCACACAAAGAGACAATGGCATCGCAAACAGGTATCGCCTGCACATCGCGTAGATTTCATAAAAACACATTACGCATGCGTGGTTACTAATTTTACATTAATTTGTTTTGTATTCATCCATTTTATATATGTAACTATACATTTTATTTTGTAATTTTTACACACTTTATTGGAATATTGCACAAATTATGTAATTTTAATTTACTTTATGTAAAAATCACAAATTTGTTTAACTTTACAGTAAAAGTCCAAGTTTTTATGAAGTTTTCTATGTAAAAATAAAAAATAATGTAAAATCACTTAGAAAATCGAGCGAATTCTACCTTAAATTTTAAAGTATTTTTACATCCATTTTTACAGTGTATATTCGGCAAGATTACATGCCGAATAACCGAATATTTGGCACGGTTTTGGAGAGTAATTCGAGCATCAAATGGAGAGAATAAAAAACATTGTGTTGGGGTCGCGTCTCCTGCACGTATCGTGACTAGTGAGTGCCGGGTGGTGACAGGTTTTTTGTAAGGGAGACTTTTTAGTCCCGTTTTTTTCCCGTTTGGTTATGCATGTCGAGGTCACCTCAAATCCAATCGAAGCGATCGACCAGGCCACAAGCGACTAGACCCTGCAGTCAGGGTCCTTTTGATTGGTCGGATACGACCCATTTTTTTGAAGTCGGTTCAATTTAAAAGAAATTAATCTTATTTAAATCCAAGAACTTGCTTGTATGGGACCAGCTATTAAAATTGCTTTGCGGAACCCTTGGCTTAGGTAATCAGAGATATATGTTACGGAAAATTGAAACGAGATGATGGAGATATCATTCGTATTTTTTTAGGTTATGGCGTAAAAATGAAGGTGTGTGGTTTAATCATATTATGTAATACTCCTATATTGCTAGCCCTAGCCGGGGTCTGGAGTCGGACGAAAAGCCTACGGTGCAGACATATATAATATATATGTCGGTCTCTCTCGCAAGACGTCGAGTCTTATGGGCATGAACAATTTATAATATTAATTGATCTATGATAATAACAAGGTTAGTAGTGGTATATGGAAACAATGTGAATCGAATGTTGCAAAGCTTGCGCACAACGAGATGGATTTCTCGACAAAGATAGAAACAGTCATTTGCTGTCTCACTTGCGGCCTGATACTTCCACTTACGGGCGCAAGCAATATAGGAGTATTACATATATGGGTTTAATATTAGCATATCTTAATTAAAGTAGGTCATGCAATATTTTGACCTTTGCTATAAATAAAAAGAAATGTCGGAATATTTTTTTCAGACAACACAAAAATACGTATGATTTATAGGTTTTGTTTATTCTCTCGAAAATGAAATATCTTCATTTGTTTTGTTTTTTTGTTTGCTCTTATATGTAAGAAATTCTTTATAAAGAATAAAATGATTCAATGCCTCTCTAAAATACGAAGCATAATCTCAATTTTATTTTGTAGAAAAAATCCCATATCACATCTTTGCCCCCGCTGGGAATCGAACGCGGTACCGTGAAACTCACTACGCTCACTGGAAGGAATCAAGGATACCTACATAAAGAAAACAGAAAAACGCTTTTTGTTCTAGTTTTCATAAATAATATTGTAAATGTGCGTAAAATGGGAAATGGATTCTTTTTTACTAGCTGTTAGTTTTTACTTCCTATGGCCTCACTACTATGGTAGGTTAAAGTGCCTCCCTATTGGATTCAATTCGAAAATTTTTTTCTCGGGATTTTAATAGATCTTCACGTTTTGACACTCGACTATAGGAATCACTTGAGACCATTTTCTGACTGATGTGTGTGTGAAATTTTTTCTTCTTCGATATCTTAAAAACGGAACGACATAACAATGCGGTTTGTTTTGTTGTATTTGTCAGCACTTAGATCTTATTAGATTTTGAGCCAAATCGGTTCGGTAGTTTCTGAGAAATTTAAAAAAAATTTCTCAGTGTCATATTAACTGTTTGTTTATCAGATAGTTAATAATTATTATTAAACGCTTTAAACCCCTAATATCCGCATCGTATTCACTTAACATATTAGTCAATAACGGAATATCAGACGGCTAAGCTGTCATGATTATTACAAGGCTATATTTAAGAAAATATTGTAACAAAACTGTTTTCTTACGTGGATGGAATAAATTATTTATTTACAATAATTAAAAATGTAACAAAAAATAGATAACAATAAACTGTAACAATTATATCTCAATTTATAACAGTCAACACTGCTTATACAATAACAACACGAACAGTAAATTTTAAACGAACTGAAGCGCTTTATTAACACTACAATTTATATGCTGTATTTATTTCAAATCGACACTGTCACACGACACTCGTTGTTCATTCCGGTGACTGCTCCTGTTTATATAGAGCTAGCAGCTGGACCCCCACGCACGCGCGCTTTCCAGAACATTCTGGTGATTACCTGTGTCTTCGATATCATGCCACGCCTTCACCATTGTTACTTGTTCTCGATGATTCTATTGTCGCCAGCGGCGTAACATCTGGGGTTTTGCTACAATATCAAATGCCACTGCCGAGACTTTAACCCGAAACTCCCAGTTTCCGGTTGAATGAGTTACCGATTACCAATACGTTGTGGATAGTAAGGGTTTAAATCGTTTGATTATTATTAACACATAATATCGTATTTGTTTATCAATTAAAAATCGTCAAATAAAAATATGATGATCGGTTGGATGATAGAAAAACATCGTGTACAAAACACAAGTGTATAATTTTGATGACGTCAACAGCACAACCAACGTTATTCCATTAAATAAAGAGAAACGGTGAGAATACACAGGTAAAGAGGTAGAGGGAGATAGGTCTAGCTGTGACGTGCGGCACATCTCGGCTTTACCTTTTAAATTATGCTAGAATAAGACCCCGGGAATCACAGAGGATGACACAAACAACACTGTTTGCTTTCAAACCCTCCCTGCAACTCACCAACAACACCAACAACACACACACACACACAGCAGGAGGGTTTAAAACAGGATAGCGTCGACCACGTGTGTCAGTCCCACCTACGGTCGAACTGTCTTTATCCAAACCCGCATAAGTTGGCGTCTTGGTCATACCTTTGCGCCTTGCGGAACTCTAATCAAACCAGAGCATGGCTTTGTTCTTCCTAAGTGTTTGCCGTAAGCCTGTAAGCCGTAAGGTATTCAGTTCTCAAAAGGTGGCTACAGACGTAAGCGGTAAGAATGCACACTCATACGTGCTTACTCAACTTGTGTACTCTGAAGGTCCTGTATGATCAATAAAGTGCGGATTATAATAAAAAGGGTGTGGGTCTCGGGATCCCCGACAGATGTGAAACGTCAAAGAAAACTTTATTGAACTCGGTGGTATTCTCTATGGTACCCCGTCAAAATAGCCCGTGACAAAACAGCCCCGACAAAATAGCCCCGACAAAACAGCCCCGACAAAATAGCCCGTGCCAAAATAGCCCCGACAAAATAGCTCGTGACAAAATAGCCCCGACAAAATAGCCTATTCTGAAAATATTTATTAAAAAACGAATTGTAATTCACTGTTACTTCCCGTGATCGATTTTTTTGTGCCATCCCTATTTTTTTCATAATTTTTTATCCAAATTTCATCTATACAGGTAGTGCTAATAGTCTCCGAGTAAAATAGCTGTGACATACGGAATGATGGACAGACGGACAGGACGAAAAAGAGGTCCGTTTCTGCCATTTGGCTAAGGAGCCCTAAAAATGAATAATTCAGTTTCGAGCACCGCAGGAACCATTATGGACTTGTAAAAAAGCCAATAAAGCCAAAATGGTCGCTCGGAGTTAAAAAATGTACCTATATAATATGAATATAAAAGATAACCTTACTTAAATACGAAGTATTATCTTTCTTAATATTATGGAATTGAATTGAATTGTAGATTATAGACGCTCGACAACCGACGTCATTAGCGTCTATTAATATTATGGACTTATATTGGTGTTTGAGTCCATTGTAATTTAATATTATTAATTTGATGGGAAAGATGGACAATTATTCGTATGTAAAACTTTTTTATTTATCGCCAACGTTTCGTCAACATTGCTGACTTCCTCAGGGCTCTACAGTGAGAAACAAATTAACAAATTATAATAACATATATAACAATAATTACTACCATTGATATTCTACAATATAAAAGACAATATTTACCAAAATTGGACGTTTTACATATTAGTCAATGTCAAAGATATTAAATTGAAAACACACGGTTGGCATATTTGTTGCAAGCACTTCCACATAACTATATGAACGATGACAGTATTTTATTACACAAATCAAGAAACTGATTGTAAAATTAATTATTAATTTAAAATAGTTTATAAAACGATCTACTTCACGTGTCAATCGTGTACATGAAAATTTTTTCTACATAACCTAAAACTTCTAAAAACATAGCGGTAACTAATTTACCTACTTCAAGTTGGTAAAACAGGTTCCAACTCCAAAACTATTTAGAGCGCTAATTTCAATAATATATGTATAAATCTATTAATTTATCTTATACTGTGTATGACGTTTAGTTCTCACATAAGTTTTTGTACTTGTCTAATAACAAATTGTATGTAGTGTTCAATCCTTGGGTGTCAGTTCGGAAATTCACCGTATTATTTAAAGATATATAAATCATTTCACTGATCATTCTCTTCGAATAAACCGGTTCATAATCCAGAATTTTGACCTCATTAAAGTTGAACGAATGTTCCAAATCGAAGTGGTGTTTTACTAGAGCCGTTTTCTCTGTTTTCAAGATGTTAATTGGTTTGCAATCAGAAATGTGCTGAGATACTCTTTTGCCCAGATATTGAGAGGTTTGTCCAACGTAGGCAGCTCCGCAGGAACATGGTATTTTATAGACTACATTCGATCTTTTGTTGTTATTAGTTTTATCTTTTAATTTTGTGTATATTGTACCCACAGTCTTAATATTGTAAAATGCTAACTTGGCATTTGTGTCTTTTAAACAACGGTCAATCTTATGTGATATTTCAGCTATGTATGGAAATTTGAAAAATTTCTTTGCATTGTCCGTTTGATCCACTTCGTTGTTCGACGATGTCTGAGCCAAGTTAGTATTCCTGTTTTTGTCTATATAAAGTTTGAAGGCTCTATTCAAAAATGTGTCAGGATAATTATTATTCTTCAGAATTAGTCTTACTTTGTCAAGATTACTTTCATGGAATTTTTTATCACTCAAGTTAAGCGCACGATGTAGTAGACCATGTATCATACCCAGTTTATGTATCGATGGATGATTAGACCTAAAATTTAACACTCTTCCAGCACTAGTTGGTTTCACGTACCAGTTAGTTTTCAACTTATTATCTTCTCTAATAATTTCCAAATCCAGGAACGGTAGAATTCCATCTCTCTCACATTCCATAGTAAATTGAATTTTGCTTTCAACACTATTAAAACCATCTAAAAACTCTTTATTCCTTCCTTCCGGTATCAAGAATAACGAGTCATCAACATATAAGCATTTCAGAGGTACATCAAATTTAAATAATCTCAATGCTATTTCCATTACGTAGTTCATCACCAAATTAGCTAGAGTAGGGCTGGCAGGGTTACCCATGCTAGTCCCATCTATTTGGAGGTAAATCACATCCTGAAACGTGAAATAGCTCGATTCGAAACAAAACAGAACTAGTCGAATCAGTATATCCTTTGGTATTTTTATTAATTTTGATATAGCCTCCCACTCTTCATTTATGATTCTTATTACCAAAGTCTTTGGGACGTTTGTGAAAAGAGAAATTACATCTAGTGATACCAACACATACCCTTGAGGAACCACTATTTCATCCAACATTTTTTTCACCTCAAACGAATTTTTTATATTCCATTTGTAACTACTTACCAGTGGAAAGAGAATACGATGTAAAAAGTTCGCTATTTTGTAGCTTGGAGCATCAATACAACTGACCACTGGTCTCATTGAACAGCCTGGTTTATGAACTTTACGTAATCCATAAAGTTTAGGTATTGCTGCATTATGAATTTTCATATGCTTAGCGTCATCTTTATCAATATGTTTAGCTTTCAGCAAGTCGTTAACCAAATTATTCGCCTGTGTTTGGAATTTAGACGTGGGGTCTTTACTGGATAGCACATACGTTGAAGGAAGGAATAAAGAGTTTTTAGATGGTTTTAATAGTGTTGAAAGCAAAATTCAATTTACTATGGAATGTGAGAGAGATGGAATTCTACCGTTCCTGGATTTGGAAATTATTAGAGAAGATAATAAGTTGAAAACTAACTGGTACGTGAAACCAACTAGTGCTGGAAGAGTGTTAAATTTTAGGTCTAATCATCCATCGATACATAAACTGGGTATGATACATGGTCTACTACATCGTGCGCTTAACTTGAGTGATAAAAAATTCCATGAAAGTAATCTTGACAAAGTAAGACTAATTCTGAAGAATAATAATTATCCTGACACATTTTTGAATAGAGCCTTCAAACTTTATATAGACAAAAACAGGAATACTAACTTGGCTCAGACATCGTCGAACAACGAAGTGGATCAAACGGACAATGCAAAGAAATTTTTCAAATTTCCATACATAGCTGAAATATCACATAAGATTGACCGTTGTTTAAAAGACACAAATGCCAAGTTAGCATTTTACAATATTAAGACTGTGGGTACAATATACACAAAATTAAAAGATAAAACTAATAACAACAAAAGATCGAATGTAGTCTATAAAATACCATGTTCCTGCGGAGCTGCCTACGTTGGACAAACCTCTCAATATCTGGGCAAAAGAGTATCTCAGCACATTTCTGATTGCAAACCAATTAACATCTTGAAAACAGAGAAAACGGCTCTAGTAAAACACCACTTCGATTTGGAACATTCGTTCAACTTTAATGAGGTCAAAATTCTGGATTATGAACCGGTTTATTCGAAGAGAATGATCAGTGAAATGATTTATATATCTTTAAATAATACGGTGAATTTCCGAACTGACACCCAAGGATTGAACACTACATACAATTTGTTATTAGACAAGTACAAAAACTTATGTGAGAACTAAACGTCATACACAGTATAAGATAAATTAATAGATTTATACATATATTATTGAAATTAGCGCTCTAAATAGTTTTGGAGTTGGAACCTGTTTTACCAACTTGAAGTAGGTAAATTAGTTACCGCTATGTTTTTAGAAGTTTTAGGTTATGTAGAAAAAATTTTCATGTACACGATTGACACGTGAAGTAGATCGTTTTATAAACTATTTTAAATTAATAATTAATTTTACAATCAGTTTCTTGATTTGTGTAATAAAATACTGTCATCGTTCATATAGTTATGTGGAAGTGCTTGCAACAAATATGCCAACCGTGTGTTTTCAATTTAATATCTTTGACATTGACTAATATGTAAAACGTCCAATTTTGGTAAATATTGTCTTTTATATTGTAGAATATCAATGGTAGTAATTATTGTTATATATGTTATTATAATTTGTTAATTTGTTTCTCACTGTAGAGCCCTGAGGAAGTCAGCAATGTTGACGAAACGTTGGCGATAAATAAAAAAGTTTTACATACGAATAATTGTCCATCTTTCCCATCAAATTAATAATATTATGGACTTACTTCGTGAAATGTAATTATAATTTCTGTTTATAATAATATTAGAAAGTCCATATGTTCCATATTTGCGTAATTCTCTACGAACACTCCAGGCGTCGTAAGCTGAACATATTTATTTTTAGTAGCAACTGGCTGGCGAACACATCTTGCTCTTTTCGGAATTTTAAATTTAAGTCGGGGCTATTTTGTCGGGGCTGTTTTGTCGGGGTTATTTTGTCGGGGCTATTTTGGCACGGGCTATTTTGTCGGGGCTGTTTTGTCGGGGCTGTTTTGTCGGGGCTATTTTGTCGGGGCTATTTTGTCACGGGCTATTTTGACGGGTCACGATTCTCTATGTAGTAGTATATATTTTTTCAAAAGCAGCAACTAACTGTTATGCTGACGTAATCCTATATACTGAACTGTAACACCGCGTGTGTTACAGTGCACGCCTGAGCCAAGAGAGAGAGAGTGCCGCAGTGGTGGGGAGAAGAGCAGCGAAGGAGCGGACCAAACATATCGTTGCATATTTTTCCTCACTCGGCTGTTCACAGCCCGACATAAGATGTTTCACATCAATAATTTATCTTTACCTTATTTCTAGTATGCGCTAGATTTAATTACGAAAGCAGCTAATATTAACAGGATGGCATTACGAACGCCGCGCCGCTTACTATGAATAAGGAGTGCATTAATTTAGTTTATAGTGATGAGATTTATATGCTTCCGAAAAACATGTGTTTGAGCGGTACGAAAAAATTTAAACTGGCTATTTGTTCGCCTATAAGTAAGCAAGAAACCGATCGACTATTGGCAGTTACTATGCGCTGAATACCCTCGGCACACTGATTGTGAATCACTGACACGGATATGTACTTTCCGGTATTATATCTGTTGATACAAACCTTATTGACCCCAATACCTTTACTATAATATTATAGCTGATATGAAACTGGAAACTATAGTATTTTGTAAGGGCTCTTTACCCATCATAATATTACGTTAGGTAATAGGTACGGAATACTGAATGATCAAGAATTACTACGGGAGATAATAAACAACTTTTGATTACAAAAAATAAAATAATAATTTTCATACATGCATAATATTCATCAATAAACTTAAAAATGATGTAGTTTATAAAAAAAGTATAGCTGGTGATATTTTTTTAATTTCTTACTTCTTTCAATCTGGTGACCGAATCGTTATAAAGACGTAAATTTAGGATATTTTCTATGTTTGTAACTGTTCCTGTAGGACCTCACTTTTTAAGTACTTTAAAAAAATAATGAGATTTTTCTACAAATAGTGACAGGGACGTCGGAATCGGGGGTGGGGGGCACATCTGTTTCCTTCCTCGACGTGGCCGTTGCTAGAAAATGTTTTGGAGGAGAGGGGGAATAACATTTTCTCATTTTACTATGCAGCGTGTACATGAGGACATTTTCCACGAATTTCATTGTTCTGCCTTTTGAGTTAGAAATGGGAAACTTTCGATTATTTGTTTGTTAAGGCCACCAATAGCTAGCGTTATTTGGGCTAAGTATCAATTTATAAAATAATAAATTGAATATCCGATGAGCCATTTTCCTGAGAGTAGTAGTTCTTTCAATTATCCACGAGAGGCAGCACTTGTGGTAGATACAAACATTATTTATTCCCTATTAGTGCCGTGTCATTTTAGTGGTATAACTTAATTATTAAATTATTATTATTATTAAATTAGTTAAATAATTAAGTTACAACACTAAAATGACACGACACTAAAGGGGAATAAATAATGTTTGTACCTACCACAAGTAAAGTGCTGCCTCTCGTGGATAATTGAAAGAACTGCTCTCAGGAAAATGGCTCATTGATGCCTTTGCAATGCCTTTACTATTTCTCAGATTAGTACCTGGGAACTTTAAGGCTCATTTCGCACCAAACCAGTCCAGTCCAGTCAAGTCGGACGCTACTGGATTGGACATATTAACTTATCGTTTAAATAAAGACAATGTGTAAATTTGGTTTCATTTTCATACTAAGTGCGTCACGTTTAGTCCGATCGCATCAAGACTGATTGCGATTCAGCCGGTTGAATTTTTAATGCCAGTCTGCCCAGTCTTGAGACTCAGAATGGACGTAGAAACCTTAATTTTATTATTGCAAGCAAAAGAGGGTCATTTAGTAAGACCTGGTATGGTATGGTAGTAAGTCCTGGTATGTATGGGATGAACCCAAAACAGATTTCTTCGTTTCTTCATCCTTCTTCTTCTGTGTAGCCGACATAAAATTATGCCTTGGAGAAGTACGTCCATCTTGACACAAAATTCTTCACAAAACTGTGCCGCGGCGACCGCATCGTTGCTGTCGCGAACTTCGATCGGAATTTGCGGGACGGCTGCCGCGACGTACTCAGTGCGAAAGGAAATATTGACGTGACTTGACTGGACGCGACTGGACTGGACTGGTTTGGTGCGAAATGAGCCTAAGGGCTTCAATATAGATGAGCCATGGATACACTATAACGCTAGAGCTCTGCAAACTTTGGGTGAGTTGGAAAATCGATAGGAGGGCATAATCTGACATATAGGTGTCGAATTGTTGCGCCGTCCCCGATAGCCCTCAGTGCACATATCTTTACATATCTTTTGTTATTTTAAGTGATACACTTTATTTTTTTCGACAATTTCATGTTTAAAGTACCAGAAAATGACTGGTTTCTGAAATATCTCAGGTCAAAATTCAATATGTAATCACTAACCAATTTTTTTAAAGTGATCGCATATAGGAGCTATGGAAATTACATGTTTCGTTTTAGTGTTTTTTGCCATTAAAAGTCAAAAAATGATGTCTATTTGATTATTTTTCCAACCTTATTTTATTTCTCCAGCTCAGATATAAAAAAAAAGGCCAAGTGCGAGTCAGACTCGCGCATCGAGGGTTCCGTAGATAAAATAAGTAGTTAAGTAGGGGTAAAAAATTAACACATTTAATTATTTAGGCTTGTTTTTAAAAAGTTTTTTTACTTATGTTTTATTTTGTTTTTTTTAGTGTTTCAAAATTGTTCCCTAAGTATCAAATTTAATTAAATAAATTTTTTAAGTGAAAAATTCAAAAAATGTTTAGATTATCAAAAAAAAATCACGTATCGTCAGTTGGATTTGAATCCGGCTCTTCGTGGTGGCATGTGAGCGCGTTACCGCTTTTCTGCGTGTAGCACAGCACAAGCAATGGTATATTTGATAGACTTGGTACAGCTCTATGCCTAATTAAGGTCGATTTATATTATTCGGTCAGACACGGAGCGGGAACGTAGCGTTAACGTTCCGGCAAATACAGGAGGTATTTATACTATCAGACACCAGACAAATTTAATTGTGATAAAGGTGCTTTGTTTAAAAGAATAACTTTGTAATACAGCGAGTTTTTTTAAAGTGTTCTCACAATTATCATTAGAAGATTTATGTGTCATTGCCTTATTGTTAGAAGAATATGAAAAACAAAATTGTCGTCATTGTCGTTTTGGTGTTCATTATCGCTGTACCTTTTATATTCTTGATTGTATAAAAATTATATGTTTTAACACTTTTAATAAGTTTTTCGTGATCCAATTCGAAAGAATTTAACGCGATCACTCTAAAATTATTACTTTACTGTCTGAACATAATGTATACTATATACGTACGTACCGTTTCGGACATAGTCAGACGCGTAACGTATCAGACAAAACATTCTCGCCGACAATATTTGACGGTACGTGATTGATATGCAACGTGTCTGAACGGATCGTATACGCTAAGTATAAATACTTATTCGTATTTGAAATGCATGTAAAAATGTTTGTCTTGTCGGAAACGCTACGACCATTATCCGTTTCCCGTGGGACACATGTCAGGCTATGTCCTACTATTGATAGCCCCACCCCCCAAGTTTCCAATTTCTAGCTTCAAAGGCAGGTTAGAATTGGCGAAAGCATATATCAATTGAATATTAAATATATTTAAAAAAATAATATTATACTGAAAATATGTATAAGTACTTCGCCCGGATAATCTTGGTGCTCTTAAACAAAAATTGGTTTAATTTTATTTTTTGCTTTAATTGTCGGTTGTGTTGCCATGTTGAAGCGCAGCAAGTTGTGGTCCAGCCTGTACATAAGTCATTTCCAATTGACAAGGACGTATGATGATAGTTGATAGTTTAAAGCCACCACCGATCTACCTCATTTGTTTGGGGCTCGTATTTCACTAAACGGTGTTAGATATTCTATGTACATTATAGTATGTACTCAACCTATTTACCCGTTCTCACTGGTATAGTCTCGAATGTGTACGATGGACGTCGGTCTAGGACATTTCGACATGGCCGTTTCGACATGACCGTTTCGACGCGGGCCGAATCGACGCCGAGACGTTTCGACGCGGAATATAATATTACGACTTAAATTGTAATTAGGTTAATAATATTGTTACGGATCACCCTGTATATAAACGTCAGGCAAGAATTCTGAGAAGCGGTGTCTGACGTTGAACACACTGGTGCCTACGCGAAGATTCTAGACAACGCCAGAGAATACGAGGACGCACTGAGCGTACACAGCGCGCCAGTATATAAGCAGCGAGTCGACGGGAATCGGGCAGTGAATGGTGAGTCGTGCCATCAAGTGGATCAGTGATATGAATATTGATCAGTCACCGGAGATCGATCAGTCAGTGAAGTACTGGGTGTTTACAAGTACGGGCGATAATAATAGTGCGAAAATAAATAAATCTGCTTTAAATAAGTTGACATAAATATAGAAATAAATAAACAGTATTTTGTGAAATATAAATAGACATACTTGGAAATAAATAGTCATTGTATATAGCAAGTGTTATAATTAAATATTAGTGTAGTTAATTGTATACATAGTTAAGTGTTAATTACTTGTGTTGATTGTTAGAACTGACTTTTCGTTGTTGCATTCGTTATTATTGTGTTTTTAATTATTGTAAATAAATATTTATTTCGCCAACTCAGAAGACAGTTTTGTAACACTATATAGAATATAACATGACATATAGAACATAAAACATGTACAAACATTATTAATTTAAACATTAATTATTATTGGTTATACCGTTATATTATATATACATTACACATTCTAAAGCAAAATTTGTCATGTACAAAGGTTTAACAGAAAATTAAACTATAAAAAAAACAATATTTACAAATAACCTATCTAAGGATCCATAAGATAATAACTAGACAAAGTTCTCAAATAATCAATCGTATTACGAATCCTATATATTTCATGACTATTGTCTTAGTTCTTTCATCATAATCACGATGTTTTTTCAATTTCGTAGGCGGCCGATGTCCTACAAGTAATTGCTCGTAATACAAATCCCTGCTTGAGATACCTCGTTTTAATCCTTTGTCAGAAATAATATTCCTTTTAAATTTAACTATGTACCTCAGAAACTTTTTGTTTATATAAATCTATTTTTACATAATATATTTCTCCTTTCAAATATTACACTTTTTTATTTTTTTGCGTCGAAATGTCCCGGCGTCGAATCGGCCCGCGTGGAAATGTCCTTCGCGTCGAAATACCGCTTCGAAACGGCCGCGTCGAAACGGCTGCGATGGACGTTCATGTCAATGCGTGCAAACTATAAGTTTCCTTTGTTGAGCGGACAAATTTCAGGGAAATCATAAATTCTTATCAGTGGAACTATTAAACCGATTCTAAAAATTCTTTTACTAATAGAGAACTACACTCCCTCAGTGATATAGGTTATATTTTATTTTGATAAATTTCTCGCGGGGTGGGGGGATGGTTCCTGTGGAATAGTAACAAAACGTAACTCTGAAATTATTTTACATTTTAGCATATAGGCGTAATCCTACTAATATTATAAACACCACCAGTCCGACTTTGCTCCGCAGGGGGAGGATTTTTCGCGGGGAGGGGGGGGGCAATAAATCATAAATCCAAATAAACGTGGTCGAAGCCACGGGTAGCGGTTAATACATTACCTATATAATATGCCGTTCGGCAATAGTGCTAATAACATTAGCAGTCGAAGCACATTTTGTTTTGTTTTAAAATAAAATAAAAAATAAATTAAAAAAAAACTATACAAACCCTCTTTACTGAGAGCTAAACATATAAATTGTGTATCTCAGCTAGGAATATTTTCGACGAGTTGTGGAATTATATTAAACAAGCGTTAGCGAATGTAACAGCAGACACACGACTCAAAATAGTATTGCGCTCTAGATACACACTGTATTTTTTGTCCTACACCCTATAAAATAGCGATTTTTATCCTCATTTATGTACCTATAAGTAGCCTTCTAAACTGTCACACGCGTAGTTGACTGGTGGAGTAGCGTGCCGTGTTATCTGTATCCCACCAATAACATAAATGTGAAAAAGGGGCCAAGTTCGGTGCAAAGAACAACTTCGCCGAAAAAATAATTGAGATCTAAGTGGATGCCAAGTTTTCACTTGGCATTAAGTTATAATGTTTTATATTTTAAATAAATTAATTATGTGTGAAAATTTGCCAAGTGAAAATTTGGTACCCACTTATAGATCTCAATTCTTTTTTCGGCGAAACTGTTCTTTATACCGAACTTGGCCCCTTTTTCACATTTATGTTTAGGAAGTAGAACAAAAACTAATATTATAAGTTTCCCTTAAGGTACGTGCAGTATGCAACTGGGATTCTAGATGGTAGCATGTATGGTAGATGGTGCAGGCTGAAATTATAAGCGCTTATAGGTTTGCACAACGAAGCTTTGTATTTATTTATTGTAAATTATAGACGCGTCGACCTAAGCTTTGATACTAGCATAGATACAAGCTTAAGTCGCGTTTGAAATGTCAGATAGCAAAGACGAATATTATTGTGTTCTTCTGCTACAAAGTGATATATTTTAAACACAAATTTAGGTAGGAGCTGTCATGTCCACCCTATTAATAGAAAACGATCTAAACATGGCGAATTTCATCATTTATACCAAGAATTAAAATTTTACCCAAACCTATTTTTTGAATATTTACGTATGGAACCTAACACTTTTAAATACGTCTTAGAAAAAACTCAAAACAAATTAAATAAAAACTGGCAAAATTTCACTTATTAAACTAGTCATATCCATTGCGTAACGGCCATTTGACAGTTGTCACACGTTGATTGTAGTAGTCAGCGCGCTGAAAGAATGGTGAGATACATTCTTGAATCTACCAGCTCTTGTAACAGCGCTTATACCTGCTACACTCACTGCTTCGTTGTGTACGTTCGTATATATAACAATGCATTAATTTAAGCTATGATCTACACTACCATCTAGAATCCCAGCTCCATACTGCACGTACCAGAAGCTGTACTGACATAAGGGTACCTTTTTATAAAAACAATAAATTAATTAATGGTCCCAACTTTTGGGCACCCAAATTCTATAATCATCTTCCAGACAAAATCAAGGCCTTACCGCTGAACACTTTTAAAAATAAAATTAAAAATGTGCTACAAAATATGTGTTTGTACAATTTCGAAGATTTCTTTTCTTGTAGCGTGTAGAATTTATTGTATATTTATGTAATAATTACTTTGTATCTTTGTATCTTTCTGACGTTTTATACCAATATTGGTCACTAAATATATATATATATATATATCTATCTATCTATCTATCTCTCTATCTACCTTTACATGTAGATTCCCATGTAGTTTCCCTCAAATAGATTGCAGACTAGACGGTCACACATTGACGACCGGTTATAGCGCAGGCAATTTGACGCTGCTTCAGCTAGAAAGCATTTCCATTTCACTTCTGCCCCACTTCGTGAATTATTTGCTTGTCAATAGTACACAGTGTCAATAAAAGATGGAACCATGAAGCAGTTACAACGCACACGGGCTTTGGGGAAAATGAATCACTTCAGAATCACACTGTTACGCTACTACTGCTTCAGGCGACACAATAAACAGACAGGTCGGGATTAAGGTTCGGGGATTGAGGTTTAGGTTGGAATTAAGGTCAAACTTAATTTACCAATTACCTATAATATCAGTATCATTGTTATAACTGAGAATAACTAATAATTGCGTATTATGGTGCAACCATAAACTTTACAATTTACATTATAATCTTTATTCAAAAGTAAAATTGTCGATTACTATAGCCCTTGCCCTGCTAACAGAAACTTTTTATCTTATTCATTATAATATGCCAACGCAAGGGAAGCCGAGGAGAGCTTGATGTAGCGGTTAGCGTGCTGGTCTTAGGGTCAAACTGTCGTGGGTTCGATCCCACCTTCGCCCATGGATGTTTTATGCGTGCCGTTTAATTTATTTTTATGTAATTTGATGTAATTAGACGCTAATGACCTTTGTTGTCGAGCGTCTATAATGTACAATAAATAAGCAAGGGAAGTCGATTATAAAGTAGTCTATCTTTGTTGAGAAGCCCTATAGGCACCTACATAGCTTACGTGTTTCTTAAAATTTCTTGTAAGTTCAGAAAAAGTTATTTTACTCCTTTTAGTAAATTTATCTATATTAAAGCGTTGTTTTGAATTTTTTTTACTTCCAGCCTCTAGTATGGTAGGGAAGTATATACCTAGGTACCTAAGGTACTATTGAATTTTTTTTTCGGGATAAGATCTTCTCATTTTGACATCCTAGGAATCATTAGAGACCATTTGCTCTCTGTGTGTGTGGGGGGAGGGGGGAATTTTTTTCTCCTTCGATATCTCAAAAAAACAGAACGACATTGGGTCATGCGATTTGTTGTTTTGTTGTATTTGTCAGCACTTAACTTAGATCTGATTAGATTTTGAGCCAAATCGGTTCAGTGGCTCCTGAGATATTAAAAAAAATGTTCTCTGCAGTGTCACGTGTAAATATATTTATTCTATTCTAATATAAATGCATTCTAGATGTTAAAATATGAATAAAATCTTAACAGTTTTTTTCCTAAAATGTACAAATTTCGAGAATAAAATGTTTTAGAAAAAATTCGCGGAAATAATTTTTTATTTGCCTAATCAAGATGTCTATGATTTTACTACATCAACAAACAAATGAGATGGCCATGCTTTTTTGTACTAAGAATATGAAAATAGAATTGTTTTGTTGGGAAAATTTTCAGTTACGAGCGATTACTAGGTGTGAAGTAAAGGACTGGATTTCCAGTCGAATTTTTTTATATTATATTATTTTATTATTATTGATAGCTCTAGCTATTGCATTCTTGGGTTATAATTTCACCTATTCCCAGATTGGAACTTTAGAACTGGGTTTTGTAATAGACTAACCACGGTGACGCTATAACCACGGCATTTTAACAATTTTAGCTGATGTTCTCGAGCTCTACCTATGATAACTGCGAACAACTGTTTATGATGCACCGTGTGTGTGCAAAATATCAACTATCAGTACACTGCAAAGGAAGTTTGTGACAAGATGGGCGAAACGTCAAGAAACATCCGACGTGTCGGAAATCCCGAAAACGCTAAGTTCTACATAAATGTTAAACACATAACATTGTTAGGGTACGTTACAGAATATATAGTACACGAATATACATAAACATAACTCACTGTTACAACAGAACATATTATACATGGTGGACGAGAAAACGTGAAATATATATGAAAAAGGCTTAATAGACCGGAGGCTTAGCTAAAAAACGGTTCAATTTTGTATTAAAGCATAAAATCTGGAGTAGTAAAAGAGCATACTCTGGAGGTCAGCTTAAGATTTTGAATCACTTTAAAATTTACTCAGGGGTCCTTAAAATCCAATATGGCGGCCAAAAATTCTATTTTATCTGATTTGATTTTCAGTTCATAGATTTATTCCCTGCTAACTACAAATTTGAGGCCAAAATTAATCGGGATGGCAGCCAAAAATTCCAATTTGTTATATTTTGTCAGATTTTATTGATTTTTGGTTTGTACCCGTACGTATATTAAGCTGCTGCGTGTCATTTTACAGCTGAAATTAAATTAATTTGAATTTTAATAATTAGTTAGTTAACAATAGCCTCACTTTTTTAAAAATAAATTTAAAAATTTTTTTCCAACGGAACTTTAAGTTTATTCTTTCAAGTGTTAAGATGACACCATAATTTATTCAAATTTTTAAATTGTTATTTAATACTATATAAAAATTATTTTATGTGTTGTACTCTCTCAACAGGCGGTATGCGCTCGGGCTGTAACGGTCGCGCGGAACGCTATTTTCAACATTAAATCAAAATTATAAATAATAGAGATAGAGTTCCGGGGGTGGGACTTTTTTATTGAAAATTTTCTCCTCTTTAAGAATCTTTTTTTCAATTTCCGCTATCGTTTATAGTTTTTGAGTAATTGCCAAAAATTTGAGCAGCTTTTTTTTCGTTTTTTGTTAATAACAAATGCAATTTTTGTCGGCGAAAAAAATCATAAAAACGTCTTTTTCGGAATATTTTTCCGAATCAAATAAGCTATTGCCCATATTTTTTGAAGACTTGTACTTATTTTTCTTAAGAAACTCACTTATCGACTAGACTAAAGGTATCAAGGTTCGCGCCAACAGTTAGGAGAATATGAAATATTTCATTTTTTCTTTTTTTAAGGCCACCAACAGCTAAGGTTATTTAGGCCTAGAACCAATTCATATTTTCAATTTAATATTTTTTAATATTTTTTTTTATTATAAAAATAATAAATTAAAAAACATTAAATTACTATATTGAATTTATACAATTATTTCTTTATTTTTTTTCAATGTACCTATGGCTTTTAAGCTCATACTAGAGGCGATTTTCTTGACGGTCTCATGAACACCCTGTGTACAAAGAAACAGCTTACATAGTATAGTAATATACATATGTATTATATAATGTAGTTAGATTGTGTACCGTTGGATAGGTAAGGTAGAGCGCTGATATTACATGATAAAAACAAGCTTTTAAGTACATACATTTATAACTCGCTGTCAGTATTACAATGTAACAATGTATTTACCTCGTTAAATAATACTAGAGCTTATAAGAACTCAATATTAGAAAGTAACAATGTGTGCTCGCATACGGGAGTATGGAGAAAATACATCACAACTTTCAAAAGCAGACGGTCAAATTAGTGGAAATATGTCTTATAAATCACTAGTGGCCCGGCCCGGCTTTGCCCGGATGCTATGAATTTATGATTTATTATCCCCCCCGCGAGAAATTCTCCTCCTGCGAAGCGAACTCGGGCTGGTGGTGTTTATAATATTAGTAGGAATATGTTAAAATGCAAAAAAAATGACCGGGTTACGTTTTGTTACTATTCCGCAGGAATTATCCCCTCCCGCGAGAAACTCTCACACTGCGAAACAAAGCCTGACTTTTTGAAAGGAACAATTCCACTATACCTACATTATTTTCATAATATTTTATCGATTTACGCAGCACAGATATGGATGCTCTCAGGAGGCACGATTTTTTCCGACTTAATCGACAAAAAATCATCATAACATTGGCTAGTTTGCACAAAACATTCATAAATTATATACCTAAACCTTCCTCGTGAATCAGTCTGTCTATTGGTGAAAACCGAATGAAAATCCCCACCACAGACCTGGGAATATTCCTATTTCTATGATCCCCACAGTAGTTTCTGATATCAGACAGACGCGGCGGGGGACTTTAATTTATAATATATGTAGTGATTAACAATATACAGTTAAGGCAATATCCACACATTCGCGGGGGTCAATGGCGCAGGTTCCCGCGAAAGTGGAAAAACCGTGAATATCTCATATCATCGTATTTAGGGCTAGCGCAACATACTACTTATTTTGTATAGCTAAAACGCGCGATTTAGAAACTGTATCGCGATTTAACGATTATATACACAATTACACGAAATTTGTCGTTCGATTACGCGATGTAGCAACAGCATGCAGAGTGCAGACTCAATTAACAGATGATTTATATCCAAGTTCCGGAACTGTTGTAAGTGAACCAGATTTTTTGGGGAAAGCGACTTTTATCTCACCTGTACTTACTGCAACAGAAAAAAATATGTTTAGGATGTGTCAAATCGTAAAGGGCTCACATAGAGTTTTTAATAGATGATGCACAAAAAAAATTGTCCCCCTCTTTTATCGTTGAAATTATTGTCTACAATTAAAGAAATAAATTATAATAATAAACTAAATTATAATAATAAACTAAAAAACACGCTTTAATGGTAAACTGAACTAAAAAGTAAAAAATAATTTTTATTGTAAAAAAGCGTGGGGTGCTCGATATCAGTTGTTATAAAGTATGAAAATATGGTACAAAGCAACCCACGCTTTTTTACAATAAACATTATTTTTTACTTTTTAGTTCAGTTTACCATTAAAGGAGTTTTTTAGTTTTTTTAAATTATAATTTATTTTTGCTTTTTAGTCCTGGAGATCCTGGTCAGGATAATGGGACAAACTTATTGAATTATTGTATTGTCATCGGTCCTTGATAAGTGTACAAATTTTCAGTTCAATCTGAAATTTTTTGCTTTTTTTTTAGTCCTGGAGATCCAGGATCTCCAGGACTAAAAAACTTAATGAATTTTTGTATTGTCATCGGTCCTTGATAAGTGTGCAAAGTTTCAGTTCAATCTGAAGTTTTGAAGTGGGTGAAAATCGCGTTCAAAGAATCCGTTTCTTACATACATACAGGTGAAACTAATATAAGCGTGTTAAAAACAGGCCTATAAAGAGACTGAGGCTAGTAAAGATTACAAAGAAACAATAACGAATTTAGTAAGATACCCTGGCGCATGAGGTACATTGATGCGTGACCTGCAGTTTTTTGATCAATTTAGTTAAAATAAATTTATTGCAAACAACCAGTGTTTTAGAAGTGAAAACTTCCTTAGGCGCGTTAGGCACTCTTTGCTTGGGTACTGAAAAAATGTAAAGCGTTCGCAACTCCGTAAGAATTCGCAACATACTTAAACGTTCGCAACTACTTTTGTAAGAATTTGCAACATGCTTATATCATAAAAACGGTCGTCTACACATTTCCACGATGGTTTAGTCTTTGCGTCCTATGCATAGGAACCTGGGTTCGAGACCTGATGGCAGCGTAGAATTTTTGGCGTTTTATTTTTCTAAATTCTACATGATATTTATTTATATATTTTTTTATTTTTGTTATATTCTTTCTTTGACAATAATTATAATTTTTTTGAAAGCAAGGTGGAATTAATTAAAAATACAATTTTAGTATTTTAGTAATAAATTATTTTTAGTTCATAAATGCGCTATAATAGATGACACAAAAAATTAGAAAATCTGAAGTTTTCACTTCTGTCGTGTGGTCATAAGCACACACCCATTTTTTTTTCTAATTATTTATTTCAGCAAAAAATCATCTCTTTAACCATATTTAAAAGCTATTTATTTGACATACAAAATCTTTTTTGCCGTTTTTTTTTAAATTTAAGGAATTTAATCCATTCCATCCAGAACTATCTTGAAATACTTTAAAACCTGAAGCACAAAGCTAATTCTTATACAGAGATGAGAAAATTGATAATAGAGTGGTCAGCATATGTTCAATCGAATTGCTGGACCGATCTTCAGTATTAGATTTAGTAGAGCCAGTATAGCGATGCGGGATCTCTCTCGATGGTTCTGTGGAGATCACGGCGCGGCGGCATATCGTCCACTGTCGAGCTGCCGGAGATGGCTTCCCCGTGATAGAGTGCTTGCTGAACTCCATTTGTCAGCGACATATTGATTCCAGCACACACTATTTTACTACACCATCTGAATGTTTCCATCTGTCTCTGTCTGACGTCGCATGCTCTCTGCCAACCAATGTTCAGATTTATTACACTGTTTAAACTATTATCCTTGGAAAATTATATCGTTCGAGTTGTATAAACGGTTATCAAGTTTGATCATAATGTCAAACGTTTTCATTGCTGCCAACAAGATTTTGATAAAGTATGTGTAATACTAAAATTAAAATTCCAGCCAATTGGGTGATGCCTACGGGACCGTTCCAATTCCACGACTTTAGTGTCGTTTATAAAACTCTAATTACGTTTATATAACACATGCACGCTTTTAGTGTTTTTTCGTATCATTTTTGCGGACCTTAAATGACCGTTTATTGATGAGTGACGTCATGATCCATTATGAAACGCTTTTCGATGATATATTGAAAAACATTTGAAAAACCCGTTATCTAATGAACATTAGGTTCGTTTGGTATCAAGGTGTAGTGTAAAAAGTGTAAGCACTTTTGACACTATTACGTTTGTTATACAAAAGTGTAAAATAACTGATCTGTGTGTTATTTCAGTGTGGGACTTAAAGTGTAACAACTATTAGTCCTGACTTTTGAGCAGGCGCACGTAGTGTAGTGTAGGTCACGTGATATATGTCTGAATTGACAATCGCTTTGACAGATTTGATACTTTTTTCGTACTCAATTTTTTACATTTTTTGTCTCTTAAAAATGAATGAGCTTCAAAATGTAATGGTACAAGAAAATATGGCAGTGAGTTTAACATTTTTACGACCAAAAAAAGCTGTAAAAACTAGAAATAATGAACTCAGCCAATCTGTCATTAATTTATTTTGTAATGCGCATGTACAATCTACTGAGAATGTACACTAGCCCGTTTGTTACAAGCGTACATTTAGTTTACACTTTTGGTGAACTTTTTACACTTTTCAGTGAAAAATTATCTACACTACACTACACTACACCTTGATACCAAACGCACCTATGTACCTCTTTTCGGTGTTAAAAATGAAATATGGTTACTATGGTAACAAAGTGAATAAATATTGTATATCGACCCAATGTTTTTATTATGAGATGTACTTCTGTCAGTGACATTAAATTATTCAATTAAAGTCTAAAACCATGCATGTGTTATATAAAGTATAGTGTGCAACACGTGTGCTAAATATTTATGCATCAGGGCCGATGTTTTCAGCACTCGTATTCGGCTCGCGATGCTCACTCGCCAAGGCTCGTGAACGCTCTCCTACTACTCGTGCTGAAAACATCGCGCCTGACGCATAAAGATGTATTTAGCACACTAGCCACACAATATACTATTTTATGAAAATTTTTAAAAATTATCACCTATAGATAAATTCACTAATTTATGGTGCTATTCTGTATACAGTTATGTAAGAAATTACAGTGCAGTTAATTTTTTGTCACTTTCTAACAAATTTGACATTACCTAGAAGTGAAACAGAAATTTTACAGTACTGTACATTCTTACATTAACCATACAGAATAACGCCATTAATTTTATCAAAATTAACACTCTTCACACATAGGCCCTTCAGAACAAAAAAAAAACAGCCGAATTTTTATTTTCAAAATATCTACAAAACTATAACGGAATTTTTTTACAAAACTTTCTTTTAAAAATGAGTAGAATAATAAATGGTTATGAAATAGTAGGTTGTATATCTAGTGGTGTAATAAGGTATATATATTAGATTATTGACGAGTAGACAGTATGTTAAAACGAGAGATATCGAGTTTTAACAATCACACGAGTCGCATAATACCATTACGCATGACAAATATATGGTATTTTTAGTTCTACCCCCTATAACATTTTTAACATTTTATTTGTGTAACAAACTTCACTTCTAATAGTAGGCGGGATACAAGTGAACAACAAGAGGACAGTGTGGTGTAACGGTTAGCGTAGCGGTATTTGGATTACACTGTCGTGAGTTCGAATTCCACGTCCGCTCATGGATGTTTTGTGATGTCATTTAGTTTTAAGTGAATTGTTATTTAATGTAATTAAGACGCTAATGACCTAAGTTGTCGACGCGTCTATAATTTACAATAAATAAATAAATACAAGTGAACATGCCCCTATACTACTTTCCCGCACACCGGCCTGTAAAAAGTTACTTTACATACATACATATATGTATGTAAAGCAACTATATTTTATAGGGGCTAGTCCAAAAAATATATCATCGTATTGTTACGGATCACCCTGTATATGGACGGCGGACAGGAGTTCTGAGAAACGGGGGATCTGCTTACCGAACAACTCGTATCTGCACGAACATTCTGGAAAACGCTAAACGCTAGAACACGTTGTGCGTACACCGTGCGGCCTATATAAAGCAGCGAGTCGACGGGAATCGAATCAGTCTACAGTGAAGTGTCGAATCAAGCAGTCCATAGTGAGGCGTGCGTTCAAGTGGATCAGGATATAAATATTGATCAGTCAACGGTCGAATCAGTCAGTACAGTGATATAAATAGTGGAGTGGATATAAATAAATAGTACTGAAGTAACTGAGTAAATGACTGACATAAATAACGTTAGAAATAAATAATCATTGTATTTAGTTAAGTGTTAATTACTTGTGTTGATTGTTAGAACTGACTTTTCGTTGTTGTATTTATTGTTATTGTTGTGTTTTGAATTATTGTAAATAAATATTTATTCTGCCAACTCAGAATACAGTTTTGTAACAGTATTTAAAAAAACAAAGTAAATTGTTTAGTTATCTAACTGAAAAATCATAGAATATTTTGTCAAAAATGTTAAAAAAGTAGACACAAATAAAAATATAATAATATTTTGAAGTATTGTTTTTTTATCCTAGGGTTATTTGTTTACATGGAATTAATTCAAAGAAAAAATCACAGAGATTAATTTTTTTTTCGATCTTTCTGTATGAGAACTAACGAATGTTCAGACAATTTCTGTAACTTTTTTAAAACTATTATATAAAAATATTGCGATGATCTGGTTACTTTTGTTCACTCTGCGCAATAGTTAAGAATCTTGAAGTTAAGTTCTTAACAAGCATATTTTTAATCTTTTCATAAGTTCGTATATTTACAGTTACCTACTTCTTTTCTGCAATCTGCATATATGCATATATTTAGATATGGCAAAATGCAAAATCGTCTATGTCGAATTTCAATATCTATAGATAAAATAAAATTTCATTTCATAATTCATTTAGTTTTAAAATATACATCAAATATACTCGTTCGCGTCGCCCGTGTAAGGGCCAGCGCACACATGCTATTTTTGAAGTGAAAACTTCCTTAGGCGCACTTTGCCTGAGTAGTGAACGAAAGTGACCCGTGGGGCTTGAGAATAGCCGAGAGTGTAGCGATGCTGTTGTTTACATGGCGTTGCTATGGTTCCTCTATTACAAGTCCCCAGTTCTCAGGTTCTAGCCCGAGAGCTGGTAAAAAAAAATAATGAATTGAAAATATGAATTGGTGCTAGGCCCAAATAACCTTAGCTGTTGGTGGTCTTTAAAACACAATTTTTGAAAGTGACTCGTCACGTTTCGGGTCGGTGACGCTGAATCGGGTTTACTCGGCTTAAACACGAAAACGTATTTGTAGACAAAAAAAACAAAACAAAAACTTTTTTGTTTTGTTTCTTTTTTCATTTTTTTTAGTAACTCCTTGCACATTACGCCACTGGGTCAGGTAGGCGGCGTCCAGATACATAGGCGTTTTCTGTCAATGACGTAGCGGTATCATTCTTAGAGTAATCGAATTCTACCTATACACTTCGACCGGCGACGAGATTATATGATTTGTTTTTCGTTGCCATGGTTACGCAAACTTTATGTACGGAACTCGCATAAGAAGTTACAGTTCAAAAACTATCTGGAAAAAAATTTCTACATATTCGGGTTTGCCTTTTGGCCTGCACAGATGTGCATGTATGTCTTTCTCCCGGTAACTCCTGTTCACAAAAAGGAAGTTTTGCAAGTGGTTCGGGACTCGGAACTGTTCCTTTAACGGTAATACTTTTATGTACCTCCTGCACATACGTGAAACTACACGTACGACGTTGCCAGGTTTTTTGAACTGGAAGAAGTTTAAACCACTTCAATTATTTTAATACATTTTTATTGGACTTTTGTTACTTTTTCTTTTTCTGTTTAACATTAGTATTTTCGGTTTGCACTAGTTGGAAACGATCCAACATCGGAATCGCAATCTGTTCAAGCTGGAACTTATTATGTAATACGTGTAGAGTAAAATACTTCTTATATAACAGATATACCTCTTATTAGTTTAGGGGCTACAAACCCTCGTCCCTTTCTGTTGGAAATCTACGTATACGGGGATTCTCTTCTGGAATGTTTTCATAATATTTGGTACATTAACAATTAGTACGTACGAAGAGGAAATGTTTATTTTTATTTATTGTAAATTATAGACGCGTCGACAACTTAGGTCATTTGCGTCTTGATTACATTAAATAACAATTCACTTAAAACTAAATGACATCACAAAATATCCATGAGCGGAGGCGGGATTCGAACCCATGAAAGTCTGATCCAGAGACCGCGACGCTAACCACTGGATCACACTGTCCTCTAGGAGGGGAAATGTAGAGCTAGCTGATAGATTACGTTCATTGTGGCAGAAATGGGAACTGAGCGACAACCGTAACTTAGTTTTGGTATATTATACGTTCATTTAATAGATTATGTTAAAACGAAATATTTTTTTAGTGTGAGAACTAAGAGGGTAGCAATAGATGAAAAAACCGGTCAAGTTCAAGTAAAACTCACGCCACGAGGGTTTCGTACCGTTACAACAATTTAATTAGTGTAAAGTTTTTTTTTACTAATATTTTATTTTGTTCCTTTTAGTCGTTCAAAAGTTTATCCCCTTTTGACTCCCTTAGGGATTGAAGTTCGAAAAATCCCTTCATATAGTGAGTGCTTACCTACGTCACAAAAGAAATCTACTGTCCAAATTCCAAGTTTCTAGTTTTAGCGGTTTGGCCTAGGCGTTGAATAGTCAAAAAACCCTACTCCCTCGTTTGACCCCTTAGGGATTGAATTTAATTCTAAAAACGATTGATTCATGTATTATCATCGGGAATGCATATGTGTACCAAATTTTAAATCGATCGGATACGTGGAAGTCGTTTAAAATTGACTTGCAAGATTTGACCTAAACAAACAAACTACCTAACCTACAAACATTGCAAGTTAAATAAAAGCTTGTAAATTACTTATCTTGTCAATGGAGACTGGAGTTATCTTTAGTTTATTCTATGTTGATTTTTTGTTATGTGTTGCAAGTTTTCAGTAAATGTGATAGTGTGTTTTTTTTTTAAAGTTGATCGATATAATTTCTGAACCAACCGCCGCGTCGCATGCATTGCAGGTAGACAATATTAGGAAAGGGCCTCATTGTTTGTTGGCAACATAACCTCACATAATATTATTAACAAACAGTGTAAACGGTACCTTTCAGTTATCTCATTTACATACTAATATCACGTTAAGTACTGGCATACTAACATTCAAGTAACAGTTTATGAACATACAGGACGCATCTGTTAATTTGCTGTCTAACATACTTGAATAATAATCACAAGTACGCCATGGAAATGTATTTATTATTACTGAGTATACGCTGAGTACCTACCTAATGGACAACCGAATTGCATATAGGGTGTCTGCAGAATTTGTTCTTGTTTCGTCAATTTGTGATTCGTCACCTGACCCAAAATTTCTTGTTTTGTCACCTGTACCTTTTTGACCTTTTCGCAGGTAATAATTTATTCCGCATTCGTCAACTGGGAGTACTAGGGTCATAAAAGTCCGTAAACCTAAATTCTTTTTAATATGTATTGTAATAATTAGTAATGTTATTATAAAAAATAAATAAAAAAACCATAAATTCAATTTTTGTTTAAAAATTATTGGATATTAAAACTAAGTGTCTTTATGGTCACCAAATTGAAGAAACAAGAAACGACCTGTCTGCATTTGATTTGGAAGTCAGTGAGATTTGAAATTTTGCTGATTACCTGCTCTCGAGTATTTATTTTGTTAATTAATAATTGCCATAGTTTTTAAAGCTTCTAATAGTATTGCAAATAGGTTTTCAGAAAACAGTTGAAGGAAAAAATTTGAAGAAATAAAATATTAGTAAAAACTTTTTAGACACAAGCTTTTATTGAAATGTACTAAAAAGGAAAAAATAATTTTTGATAATTTTGATTCATAATTATTATAAAAGCGGGGGTTGTAATCTCTATAATAGTTTATTAGTCGCAACCCCTGCTTTTATAATAATTATGAACCAAAATTATCAAATTTTATTTTTTTCTTTTTAGTACATTTCAATAAAAGCTTGTCTCTAAAAAGTTTTTTTTTACTAATATTTTATTTTGTTCATTTTAGTCTTTCAAAATTTTACCCCCTTTTGATCCCCATCGGGGCTGAATTTCGAGAAATCCCTTCTAAGTGGATACTTATGTCAGAAAAGGAATCTACTGTCCAAATTTCAAGTTTCTAGCTTCAGCGATTTGGTCTGGGAGTTGATTAGTCAAAAAAACCCTACACCCTCGTTTAAATCCCTTAGGGGTTGAATTTAATTTTAAAAACGATTTATTCGTATATTGTCATCGGGAATACATATGTGTACAAAATTTCAAATCAATCGGATACGTGGAAGTCGTTCAAAATTGAATTGCAAGATTTGACCTAAACAAACAAACACAAACTAACATACATTGCAAGTTAAATAAAAGCTTGTAATAAAAAGACTATAAAATGTAACGTCAATTAAATAGCACAGCAACTTTAACCTTGGAGTGGTCGCGTGGTGTCGAAAAGACAGCGTTATTTTTGTTTTACCGCGTAAACTTTATCTCAGCGGGCTACCCCCTGCGATGTTTGTACTAACGCGGTGTAATTGTTCACAAATATTACAGAACACCCTGTGTAGATACTAGATATGTCGTAAGGTTTGAGAAATATGAACGGTTCACTGGAAAACGGTCTCATAAAATGTCATTTGTAAACTTGTCGTTACAATTCAAACTTCAAAGCATTCATAATGTTTCATTTTAAATTTAAAAAAATGTAGGTACGACGTAATTGCAATATCGTAGATGCATAAAATAAAAATACGATATATTTCGAGATATATTTTACATGGTGGAACAGTTTTTACTGGGTGTCTCAAAATATTAGGTACTACTTTCGGACTGATAGAGTTAATGTACTCACCAAACCACGATTGAGGTGAAATCAGTTATAGAAAGAAATAAATAAAGAATTTAATTGGGATCAGTGAATATGCGTTTTAAAAAGTTTTTCACAATTAAAAAAAAAACCGTGAAATTTATATTCAGATAATTTTTTTAAATTTTAATTAGTTTTCAAAAAAATATATAATTGTATTAAATAGTTGTCCGAGAATAGAGGAATAGGCATGGTTTTGAAATAAATTAAAACTTGGAAAAAGACATAATTTTATTTATTTAATTAATTAATTATGAGTTTTGTGATTTTGTACAGTAATTATAAACAAATACAATAATGGCAAGAGAATGTATTAGTTTTGATGGTGTAGGATTGAAATATTATGATCGCCTGATGAAGTAACAATATATTACGAAAGTTGCGCTGAAATAATAATCAATTATTAGATCACCTGTTCCTCTATCCCTAGACAACTTACTATTTAATATTGAAATCATAAGGATCGGAAAAAACTTTATTAATATAATATTATCGTTTTTACTGGACATGTCATATTAATTTTTTAAAGTGTTATTATTATCTGAGAATTCTTTATTTTGTTGTGTTCAGCCTTTATTATTTTTGATGCAAAAAAAGTATTGCAAAAAAGTGTTGCAAAAATGATTATATTTGATAATTTATATTAAAAAATAATTCTTTTTTATGTTGCAGTGTCCAATACATCAATCTTCAAAGGTGAGTTTTTAATTTTTATTTTATCTGACTACATGCAAAAAGTCAAAATTCAATTAATGCAATAATAGTGCCAATTTTAAATGAATTATGATCAGTATTCATCAAACATCCAGTTCTTTAAGAAGTCACGCACTTAAAATAAAATTAAATTGATTCGAATTTTTACAATTCACAGCAGGATTTTCGCATAAAATCATTCGATTGGATTAACATTAATGTTTTTTATTTTTTAACATCAAAGTTATAGATTTTATGAGAAAATCAATTAGGTTAAAATAAACTTAAGAAAAGACGTGAATTAATCAGTTCCAAGACTATGTTATTAAATAATAATACAACAATTTGTTTTTCTGGAAATTCTTATAAAGATAAAATATATTATATTATTTCAAATTGATTTCTGTTGGGATCTGACATTATGGCAGGAGTTTACTTATGACAAAATATCAAATTATAGTAACAGTTTCAAGCGATCTGTTCAATCTTTTTATTATTACAAGCTTTTATTTAACTTGCAATGTTAGTTAGTTAGTTATTGTGTGTTTGTTTAGATCAAAACTTGCAAGTCAATTTTGAACGACTTCCACGTATCCGATCGATTTGAAATTGTGTACACATATGTATTCCCGATAACAATACATGAATAAATCGTTTTTAGAAATAAATTCAACCCCTAAGGGGTTCAAACGCTGAAGCTAGAAACTTGAAATTTGGACAGTTGGTTCCTTTTCTGATGTAAGCATCCACTAAGAAAGGTTTTCTCGAAATTCAACCCCTATACGGGTGTCAAAAGAGAGTAAAGTTTTGAAAGACTAAAATGATGAAAATAAATATTACCATAAAATTAAGCAAAATCGCAGGATAGTGTTATAAATTAGTGTTATAAAAAGCTTGTTACACAGGGTAACAAAATTAAGTCACCAAGACTACCATAAGGACAATTTTAAGAAAGTTGAAAATATCTTAAAAGCTAATAATTACCCTGTCAACTTTATACATCAATGCGTTAATAGGTTTATAGAGGACCAAAATCACCTAAATAACACATCGGATACTGTGGATGAAAGATCTAAGTCTACCAAGATTTATGTTAGATTTCCATTTGTGAAGAACTTGTCTTATAAGATCAACAGATTATTTTCGAACACAAATATTAAGTTGGTGTTTTATAACTTAAATAAATTGGATAGGTTATTCACAAGACTTAAAGATAAGACGCCTATCTCACATCAATCTAATATTATTTATAAAATACCTTGTGAATGTAATAAGTGTTATGTGGGACAAACTAAACAGTTATTAAAAAATAGAATTTATCAGCACAAAATGGACTGTAGAAACATAAACTTATTAAGTGATAATAAAACGGCGTTGTCATCTCATCATTTCGACACTGGGCATAAATTTCTTTTCAATGAAGTTCAAATATTAGATAAAGAGTCAAATTGGAAGAAACGCAATATCAGTGAAATGTGTTTTATTAGAAAAAACAATTCAATCAATTATAGAACAGACACTCAAAATTTAAGTAGTCAGTACAATTATATTATGAAATTATACTAATTTTTGTATTATTATTATTTGATTGTTAAAATTTATAGTCAACATAATTTGTTACCATGTTACCATGTTTTTGTCTTATGTACCCTATCTTATGTTAATTGCTATGGTTAGTAATTAATATTAATTTTCATAAATATTGTTATTTTTAATATTGTACTTGAAAAAGTCTAAATCTATAGACGAAACGTCGTACATTTAATTTAATAAATCAAATTATTTTGTCCACTATCCTGCGATTTTGCTTAATTTTATTATAATCACGATGGACACGATTTCTAATATAAATAAATATTACCTAGTAAAAAAACTTTTTAGAGACAAGCTTTTATTTAAATGCACTAAAAAGGAAAAAATAATTTTTAATAATTTAAGTTTATAATTATAAAAGCGTGGGTCGTGAACTCTATGATAGTTTATTAGTAACGACCCACGCTTTTATAATTATGAATCTAAATTATTAAAAATGATTTTTTTCTTTTTAGTTTATTTAAAAATAAAAGCTTGTCTCTAAAAAGTTTTTTTACTAATATTTTTTAATTTAGAAATCTTTTTATTCTACATACAAATGAGTATACGCAATTGTAATGACTATAAATTTTATATTTGTATTTTATTTATTAATTATTTTATTAGGTACCTATCTTTTTAGCATTGTTAAACTTATTGTAACTGGTGACGCACCCTACTATTTTTACAGTATTTAATTTGTGCAAAAATATATATTTATATATTTGTTCGAGTAGCTTCTGGCACACCCTTGGGCCGGCGACCGGGTCCTAGGCCCCGTCCCCCCTTTCCCACGTTGGCCTTGGTCGCATCCAAATACAAAAGTCAAATTTAAGTCCGTATAGTTAATAAATGAAATACGAATGCTATCTCTTTAATTTAAAGTTTGAATTTGACGTTTTTTGTAACATTTATACAAGCTAAAATAGTATCTGCATAAAAGTTAGAGAATGTAAATACCGGCAGTATCATGTATCTATGCCAACATTATAATATTTACGTATATTCTATACCTATATTAATGTTGCCAACCATTCAGCTTTATCAATAAAACTACTATCCGCAGTTGTTTTTTTATATAATACAGTTACACGATACTTTTGTATTACTAAGCGCGCAGTCAGCTTGTATATACCAGGGGTCACTAACCGGCGGACGACGGTTTGCACATAGAACCTTTGTAAATAGAATGAGGAACAGGTTGCTCAAGCTGTAGCCTACATCTATCTGTCTCATTCGACTTCGTAGGTTTCGACTGCGCACGCGTCCCAAGAATTGATACACTACCGCTCAGAATTATGAAAACGGCTTCAGCATACTGAATGTCTCTACTTTATCATCATCTTTAATGGTAGAAATTATAATATAATCAGTACAGATTTAAAAAAAACGGATTAATAAAGAAATTCAAGTTTTAGAAGGTGTGTTCGTAATTTTGAGCAGTAGTGTACATTTATTCCATTGCAACTGCAACAGCTGATGCACAACTAACCGAAATACCCCGTATAAAGCTCGATTTATATTATCCGGTCAGACACGGCACGGGAACGTAGCGTTTCCGACAAGACAAACAATTTTACATGCATTTCAAATACGAGTATTGATATGTGTCTGAACGGAAGGGATCCGCTAAGTATAAATATTGGAATGCATGTAAAAATATTTGTCTTCTGGAAACGCTACGTTCCTGCGCCGTGTCTGGCCGGATAATATAAATCGACCTTCAGACGGCCGTCCGGCGTCCAGAGAGTTCGAAAATGCGATGCCGAAGCATTTGAAGTGATACGAATGGGGGACCTAAGCTACATTTATATTGTAGCGACAATTTGTTATATTATCTCTCTTTCTCAAATGCAGTAATATCATTATAATTTGTTGCTACAATATCTATCCTTTTCTCGCATGTGTTGGCTACATCTTGACCTATGGGACGGTATAATCAGCAATACTATTCCATTATAAAAGTTTCTGCGGTCAAAATCCGGACCGCCGACACATTTTTATGGACTTCGACGAGATAGCAATAAATACAATTTTTTTGATGATTTGCAATGCTGTTTTTTCGTATTACAAGTAGACCTCGCGCGGCGAAAGATGAAGCCACCGCGTCATAGTAACGTGAATGCATTGTCCCGCCTTCTAGCTTGCTATTGGCTGTTTATTGTCATGAATAGCAGTTTGCCAAAATTGTACCTAACGTCATAAAACCCAATGTGCAGTTTTGTGTACACGGCACTGTCTGCGGGCAAGCAGGCGTTCACTAGCATATTATTGATGACGTGCTTGGCTTCATCTCTCACCGCGGGCACTCTACCTACCTAATACGAAAAAATACAGATTATAAAATCATATCATAATACTATTTTACGAAATTTTATTTCTGATAAAGTAGAATTAAAAGGTTTTTAAAAATTTCGTGTTATTACGAACACATTGTTTTGTTTTTGTTAGTAAATCAGTAAAATAACCACCAAGAGGAAAATCACGTTTGTAAATTACCGTAAGCCTGTAGGTGTTTAGGGCTTGACCTTGAGTCACTGTTATAAAGTTTACCAGGCCGCGAAATGCGAAGTTTTTAAAATTAACTTCCGATCAAAAATAGTTGGTGATCCCTGGCATAAATAGTCAAATACAGTGAAACCTCAAACTACCCGCCAATTCTATTGTTAAAATTTAGAGTATTGTTCTCTACAAACGTATTATTTTATCGCTTTTGAGCTATTATGAAGACAATGGGATCAAAACGTTAAATTATAGAACATAGACTGAATAGACCGGAAATGTCGCGTGTTGCCTTACCAATTTTTATGTCAATGGATGTGACGTTTTGGATGTACTTGTCAGAGACGTATATTTGAGTAAAAATCGGTGTTTTTTTGTATGTATATGCTTGTATGTAATAATTTTTAAAGATGGTTGTACGTCAATGCGCATGAAACTAAAAAGTCTATTTTTATATTATACTAGCGGCCCGGTCCGGCTTCGCCCGAACTGCTCTTTCGCTCCCGGGTGGTACATTACTCACTCGCTTCGCTCGTTCGCTTGAATATTATAATTACATTACTCACTCGCTTCGCTCGTTCGCTCTCGGGTGGTGTGATTTATATACAAAATCTTTGTTTTATATATACAGAATAATAATCTTTGTTTTATATAAGCTTATACTGCAGAATAATACATTACGCACTCGCTTCGCTCGTTCGCTCCCGGGTGAATTTTTCCGATGTTTTAATAGTTATATTCTGTTAGCCAGGGCGGAGACAAATTCAAAAAATGAAAGATCATGAAAATCGGTCCAGCCGTTCTCGAGTTATAAACGATGTCACTAACTAACTAACACGACTTTCTTTTATTTTATATTATATTATTACGTTACGATTAAGGGGGATGGGCAGTGAGCGAAAATATAACTCAAATCGGACATCCTGCGCGAGATATGCGAGCTAAACACGCTGTTAGAACTATATAAGACTATAACAGTAAAGTAGTAAGTAAGAGATTTTCGGAGCTTGAAAATAATTGAGCATATATATAGCGATTGCGTTGTTTATATAGTATTTTGATGGCTTCTCTATTACAAGCCCTCATTTCAGAGGTTCTAATCTGAGATGATAAAAGTATCAATTAGATTTTCAATTTAACAAATAATATTTTAAAAATATGTATAGGTACTAGGCTCAAACAACCCTTGCTTTTAGTGGCGTTAATTTATAAAAAAGTGAGATATATTCCTTTTTATTATTTCGCTGTCAAACAAAAATCTACCCGGGCGAAGCTGGATCGAACAGTCTTATTAGAAAGGAAAAATCTATTTTAGATAGATATATATTTCACTTAAATGCTAGTCACATATCATGTAATAAAATAAAAATTAAAACAACGTTTCAAAAGTTAAAAATGCTACGTCATTATTTTATTTTTGTACCTTCGTGCATCGTTAGAAAGTCACACATACGCTGCATTGCATTGCAATGCAATGAATAAAGCTTTAGTTGCCAAACTAAGCTCTTCATATCTCATTTAGTTTACTGCAGGGATTTGCACATTCATTTTATATGCATTTTTATAGCAAGCGAATGTTCACATATTTACAATATATAAATGTGTTTTGTACTACTTTTGTCTATTGACATCGACAGGTGAGCTCAAAAGTTTACATACATTAAAAGTGATAAAAATAACATACTTACCTATTTATTTAAATATTAGTTAAAACTACTTACATAATTATGTTTAGTTTTTATTGTTGTTATTTTTTACTATACAAATAGTTCACGGATTATTTTAATAAGTTAAAAATTCTGTCAGAGTATTTTGACATATAAATAATGAAAGTAGTTTGTTTTCTCCAAAGCCTACTCACGATATTACAATGTTTTGAAAGGTCAAAAAACCGTTTTTAAAAATGATAAAATCGATAGGAAAACGAATTTTTCCAGGGATGAGACCTAGCTAAATCGATTTTTTGCCTCCCGAAACCCCTTTTCGGTAAATTTGATCAAAATCGTTAGAGCCGTTTTCGAGAAAATATTTATATAGGTACATAGATACATAGGTACATAGATACATATATACAAGATTTGCTCGTTTAATAATATAGGGATATTGAAGACAAAAAATCAGTATAGAGTAAAGTGCCTTAATATCGGACATTTGCCTAATTTGGGACATCGCTGTTACAAAAGTTCTAAAAGGAAGATGTCGCAAACAACCATTTAAGGTGTATCCAGCAGTCAAACCTTTACTATAGAATAATCTTTTATTATCATCACTTGCACACAGATGTCATTATAGGCATTTGAAGAAAAATCGAACATCCGAAAATTTGACGTCTTACTTTGAAGTGCGTATACATTTTCACAGATGAGTCATTTAATTACAAATTTTAGCTTAAGTTAACCTGCAGAAAGTGTAGTTTGATTACTACTATTCAATTTTTTTAAATTACCTTATCAGTGTTATATTTAAATTTTTAACCTAGAAATAAACTAATTGCGCAATATCGGACAGTAATGACGTCGTAATATCGGGTATCCGATATTAGGAAATTTGTTGGTGTTATTATGAAATGATCATTTCTGTTACAGATTTGTTACAGATATTGATAATATTAAAGCATAAAAAAATTATAAAACCTTCTAAAAATATTTTAAACCTTATTAAAAACATTTTCCTAATATCGGATATACTATCCGATATTAGGACTACATTTTGACATGACAGGAAAATGAGACTTTTTATAAATTTGAATTTTTTGTTCCCTTAAAACTTTCCATATTTTTGAACGTTGTTAACGACACTATACTAGAGGGTTCGAATCCCACCTGCGCTCATGGATGTTTTGTGATGTTATTTAGTTTTAAGTTAGTTGTTATTTAGTGTAGTTGAAAGACTCTAATGACCTTAGATGTCGACGCGTCTATAATCTACAATAAATAAATAAAATAGACACTATATTGTGTATTGTGTGTCCAAGAAATTTCATTTTATGTAATGAGTTAAAAAAATATGGACACTTTTCAAAAGCTATCCGATATTAGGGCACTTTACTCTATAAAGAATCATACATGTTTCGAAATCATTTTTCAAAATCTATATAGTTATATTTATAATAGGTACACGTTTTCTTTCTTCCGCTAGCGGTCCGGCGCTGGTCTCTCTGAACAGCCGTTGCCGGTTGCCAACGTACGTATGGTGTATGGAAAATACACAGGGCTGGTCTGTCTGGCCGGTCGCGTGCGACGTTCATTTCGACCGGCGAAAGTCAGCCGCTGCACGCGTCGGTCGCTATTCATCTCGGAGCATAGCGACGTGTAGACGCGCGACGTATGGTTGAATAAACAATGGTTTTTACTAAATAAAATGATGAGATGCTGATCGAACTAGTCCAAAGCCATTCGGTTTTTATATGATGCGTCACATACTAATTATAAATATAAATAATAGTTGTGGAACGTTCCTTCTTTTTCTCTTCTTTGGAACATTTCATGAGTTTTTTTGTCTTTTTTTGACACAATCATCACTTCATTGTCTTCTTCTTCACCCAAAAGTAAAAAAGTTAATATTTTTTTATTTATTTTGACTGCGGAGAAATTTAATGATGAGTGAAACGCGGTTGACAGACTGACGAGACTGCCAATTCAGAGTTACCATAGGCACGTCACCGGCGACGTATAACGCACACGCCGTGACGACACTGCACGTCATCGGTCGCGTACGGCGGGTTCAGAGAGACCATAGCCTTACTCAACCGATATTTTCAAAAATTCATTTACAGTGTGTCCACAGACTCATCCTCAACATGGGGATCTCCGTTCTTATGGGAGATAGAGATTTGGTTAAATGAGACAAAATGTGCAGAATCTCCAGTACTACTACTCTGCGTAGTCAAGTACTTTCCATATTTTGCTTGGTTCGCGACCGACAGTTGAAAAACGAGATTTACCCATTTCATGAACGGGCCACTTAAATAACACTTAACAATTAACTATATATACAAGGATTATTTATTTGTAATTATTTATGTCACTGTATTTATATCAGATTTATCTCGCTGTTCAACACTGTCACAATACAATCTACACTGAGTGATTCCCGTTGACTGATCAATATTTATATCACTGATCCGCTTGATGGCACGACTCACCATTCACTGATTGATTCGACCGTTGACTGCCTGATTCAACACATACCGGCTTGTTTACATACCCTGCGCGGCCCAACCTAGTACGTTCTCGCGTTCTTTAGAACATTCCGGCAGGTACTCGTTGTTCAGTATTTTCGATACCATTCCACGCTTTATCACTGTGACCTTTCTTTCTCGTGGTTTCTATTGGAGGCAGTGGCGTAACATCTTGGGGTTTGCTACAATAGTTATATAATACGACTAGATCATTACTCCAAAAGACTCAATAATTTTAGTTTTATACTAGTTTTTCCGACAGAGGTTCTGTTAAGATTTTATTAATTACTTATTAACAATTTCGTTACTGCAATAAAAAAGTTCAAGACACACATTTTCGAGGATATATCTTTATAAGAGTTTTTATTGTGATACAATTTTTGTTCAACTTGGCGTCGTCCGACTTTAAGAACACTTGAACTGTTTCAGTGGTTCTTTTATCAAAACGAACAATAAGTCCTTCCCAATGTTTTGTTGCCACCATAAGGCCTTCCAGAGGACTCCAGACGTGCCCCAGCTCCAGATCAATGTCCGTGCGTGAGCTGAGTTATAATAAGAAGTTACTAACAAAGAGGTCGCCAACACACACAAATACAATAAAACATCAGATATCGATTGTCGATTATTGGTTGCGACTTGCGGCTACCGGGGGGTTCCCCGTCGAGACTGTGTGTTGCGATGAAACTAGCCGCAGCCGCCGCATTGCCGCAATTGGTCTACAATCTGTGGATTTGGTTTTCGGCATGTACATATGAAATCTGTACTGCAGACTGTTGACATCAAAAATCGTGAAGCCAACATAGGTGCAGGTATATAATATATTTCTGTCTTTTTTTATCCGGGCTCAGCTGGCTGGTTCCTGATTGACTACTGTCATAGAAAAATACATTTTGTTCGTCAAAAGAGACGCAGATATACTTTTGCTCTCTTTGTTGGCTTCACTCACCGCACATTCATGAGTAAATGGACCTTGATATAATATTATACAAAATTTATATTAGAAATCGTGTCCATCGTGATTATAATAAAATTAAGCAAAATCGCAGGATAGTGGACAAAAAGTCTAAATCTATAGACGAAACGTCGTACATTTAATTTAATAAATCAAATTATATTGTCCACTATCCTGCGATTTTGCTTAATTTTATTATTATACAAAATATTTAAAAACCTCGAAAAATCTTCGCGGAAATGGAATGGAATGGATTGACCTGAACGCAAAACCGAATTTACCCACAAAGAGTCTAGACCCTAAACCAGAGGTTCCCAATCCATGGGCCGCGGCAGCGTGGTACTGGGCCATGGACGCTGGTCGAGAGTGTAAGTCAAGATAAATATTATTGGAGCTTCAGGGGTAGAGATGGGAACAATCGAGTCACTCGAGTGTTAGCAACAAACGAATTATTCGATAGGTTTGTTGTTCAGTGGTTTTTACGTCTTGTAAATTTAGTTAATGGGCCTCAAATTTTTTATACAAAATTGGTGGTCCGCACAACTAAAAAGGTTGGGAACCGCTGCCGTAGACCCCAGCTAGCTGCTACAAAACGCCAGAGCTGCTATGATGTCATGCAGTCCGTTTAGAACACACAGTGCTTGTAGCGCTCTAGAGCTTTTCAACCCAGCCTATAAACTCTGCATAAGTGACATTTTATACATGGACAGTGAAGTTGTTTATTATACGACTTCGTTGTATATTGTATGAACTATCAAACAATTTTAAAATAAAATGAGAAGCAGTTATTTTAGTGTGTATGGCAAAAAAATCTAAAATTCACAATGAAACTACAACTGGGGGTGACCGGTATTAAATCATAATTACATACCACTCGGGCGAAGCCGGATGGGTACCGCTAGTAATTTAAACAAGCCGTGAGGTGGGTCGTTTATTAGAAATAAACGTGCGACCCTTGAGGTCCACACGACGAACTTCCCAGTTTGATAAATATTTAATAATAATAATTAAATTATAAGATATTACACAGAAAAGTAATCATTTTAATCATTAAAACATAATTATTATTTATTTTTAACAATAATTTAAAAAAAACAGCTGAACCGATTTTTATAAAATTTATGTTTGATCAAAATGACGTTAACACGCCTCGATTGACACCCTTACGAAGTCGATATAATTTTTTATTCGCGAGATATAGTGTAAAATCTACTTTTTTGGAGTCTATTTGGTAAAGAACCGATTTTGAAAAAATTTCTTTCAGATCATATTTACGTTAATACGCGTCGACTGGCACCCTAACCTAGTCGATATCATTTTTCATTCTCAAGATTTCGTCTTAGAAAGAAATGGACACATACGTACGTACGTATGTACGTGCATACGTACACACACACACACACACACACATACACACATACACACACACACAGAGACATCTTTCTAAAAATAGTGTAAAAATAGTGTGGTGACCTTGAAACATAAAAATTTGTTATACATTTTGATTTCGATTTTCGGACCCATTACAATAACTTCCAATAGTTAATAAAAATTGATCAAACTTTAAAAAAAGGAATCAGAATGCATAGTCTTAAAATAAAATCGACTGTTGCTGCAGGTACGGATAATAAAGCGCTAAAACGATGTCGTCTTTTTAAAAATAGCTTAAAATTTTCTTGCTATTTTTATTATATCTAGTAGAAAAAAGCGTTCCAGTGAAATTTTATTACTTAAAAGCTGCAAGAACGATATAAGTGAAATTGTTAATAAAATTTTGAAAAATTTTAAGTTATTATACTTTCACAAAAAAAAAACATAAAATGTTGAATGAGTTTGTCGATTCACAAGGTACGGTTCATAGGGTTTTATGTTATGTATCTATATAGTTGGTACTTGGTAGGTAGGTACTATATTATGTATTTCGTTTTTACGACGATTATATGAAATAGTTATGAAATCTTAAGAAAAACTAATATTAGAACTCGAATGGTATATAATTTAAATTTTTTGTCATACTCACTATAAAACAGCTACTTTCCATACCGGCCTGTAATGTGTTAAATTAAATTATAACGCGTGTGACTGTTAAAATTCGCTGTGCTCATTTTAACATAATACCACACTCGTCAGTAATATACCCCATTACGCATCTAGATATACAATCTACTATTGAAAAATTGAAAATTGTGTTTTAAAGACAACAGCTAAGGTTATTTGGGCCTAGCATCAATTCATATTTTCAATTCATTATTTTTTTTTTAATAATAAATTGCAAATTCAATTGACACTTTTACTAGCTCTCGAGCTAGAACCCGAGAACTGGGGACTTGTAATAGAGGAACCATAGCAACGCCATGTAAACAACAGTATTGCTACACGCTCGGCCATTCTCAAGCTCTATTAAACGTTTTAGGGTGTTCAATATGTTCATATAGGTATTTTTTAGATTTTACAATTTAGTTTAGTTTTTTATGAAGATAAGTGAGAGCAAGATCGGTCTTGGTTTTGCACTTTTTTCAAAACTGACATTCAGGCAACTGAATCTGCGGGTAACATCTATGTCTACGCGAGCGAAGCCGTGAGCAAAAACTAGTAGGCTAAATACTACAAGTCTAACAGTTAAGAGATTGGGTAAAACTAACATCGAGGACAGTGTGGTGTAACGGTTAGCGTAGCGGCCTTTGGATCACACTGTCATGGGTTCGAATCCCACCTCCGCTCATGGATGTTTTGTGATGTCATTTAGATTTAAGTAATTTATTATTTAATGTAATTAAGACGCTAATGACCTAAGTTGTCGACGTGTCTATAATTTAAAATAAATATATTAAGCGAGGGGTAAATATCTGAGGATTTATGGTGTACAGCGTGAAGAAATTACGAGGATTTATGAGGATTTATAGGGATTTATGAGGATTTATGAGGATTTCTGAGGATTTATGGGGATTTATGGGGATTTATGAGGATTTATTGAGGATTTATCGAGGATTTATCGAGGATTTAATCCAATATGGCGGACGTCTCCCATTTAAATTCATCGCATTTTCACCAAATTCATCATCCGCCATTTTGTTTTTTGAAAATTTGATAACGGATTCTTAATAAGCGACCCCTAAAACCCCCTAATCATGTATTTGGTGAAAATGCGATGACTTGAATTAATTTTTTATGTGCAAAATTCAAAAACTTTCAAAAATATTGGCACCGGTCGACTTTTGGCGCCCTCTATATTCGCACCAAGCAAGCAAAAGAAATGTTGAATACATGCATATTGTAGAGAAACTCAAAAGCTACAACTTTTGTTATAACCATTTTTCGCCCCGATTGACCGTTTTGTTGTAAAATCGAAAAAACCGTTTCCACCCCCAACAGTGTCAATTTTGAGAATTTATAACTTTTGAATAATAAGAAATTTCAAAACAAATTTAAACAGAAGCTGTTGGATAGATCCTCCTTAACAATTTTTGTAATAGTAATTTTTAACGTACAAGCAGTATTTACCAAGATACATGATTTCATCCCTTAAATTCAAGATGGCGGCCACCCCTTGCGGAAAATTTCATTAAACTTCTTATTAACGCAATTTAAAAGTACCATTTGACTGGATTAATAAGGTAAACACAGGTTTGTTATTGTTTATACATTCGATGAGTTATGGGGATTTATGAAGATTTATGAGGATTTACGAGGATTTATGAGGATTTACGAGGATTTATAAGGATTTATTGGTGATTTATATGGATTTATAAGGATTTATTTGCCAAAAAGGATTTATGGTGTACACAATTTTGGGCAGATATTTACCCCTCGATATTAAGTAAAAATTTTGTTATACTTTTAGTTTAGTATGTGCTGAAGATGGGAGCATAGCTCTTGAAATGTACATTCTATAATACAATTATTGTGGTTAGACGTGACTAAACTCTTTATTATTAAATTAAACCACAGTGCTCTTAATTATTCTTATTTATTTTACTTGTTTTATTTTTGTAATAAACAATTCCACGATAAATTTACACTGTTAGCATGTAAATGTTTCCCTTATCCATGAAAAAATTTTTACCATCAGATGTCATATGCACATTTGACAGATCCCAATAGTCAAACTCCAAAATTTAAGATTGTTCGTAACAATATTAATGGAGCGGAAAAGCTGTCAAACAATGTGCCCATGCATAAAAACTGTGCCGCTTATATAAATAGTGGAGTATAAGTGCATGACTCACGATCTTTACTTTTGGAACTTGACTATATAGTATACTTATAAACATCCTTGGATGTGTTGTCATTACTGTATAAAATAGATAGTAGGTACTTTCAAAAGTTACAACGTTCTTTTTGCAAATAAAAAATGGTTAGAATTTTATACAAATTTCCACCAACTGTCGATTTTACCAGTGCAGAATAATAAAGAAACTTCTTAAAAGTTTTGTGGAAATATTTACGAAAATAATTGCTAGTTGTTGGAATTTCAGGGAGGATGTTTTCAGAGATGTTCCGTTCAGTTTGTAACCGGTGTCAACATAGCGGTATACGGGCAAACCGGCGTGACGTCACAAGATGTTGTGCATTGTGCAATCTACCATGCGAAAGCGGGTAAACTGAAAGATAGCATTTATTTATATACCGAGTGTTTAAAAATAACACCGACACACTTCGTGAGAGGGACCGAGGTGCGTATTTTTAACGTGAATAACGTCTAATGTCTGATACTGGGGTGGCATTTTAGAAATATTAGATGTAATTAGATGTAGTGGTTGACATAATATGTTAAACAAAACACAGTGTGTATAACTATGTTAAGGTCTCGATGGCCATGTGGAAAATTATGAGTCTACCGACAGATACAAACGCCAAGCCCCGGTTTGAACCCCGAAGGATTTTAATTTAAGAGCATTGATGCTCTGAAGATGGTGTAAAGAACACCGAAACGTTAGCACAGATATGCAATTTTAAACTTCAGTATTGCAATTTTTTTGATCCCTTGCCACCTAACTTCAATCATTATCTACGGATAACCATATCTCTATATCATAGAGTTTTTTAACATAATGTTACAAAACTGTTTTCTGAGTTGGCGGAATAAATATTTATTTACAATAATTAAAAACACAATAATAATGAACGGAACAACGAAAAGTCAATTCTAACAATCAACACAAGTAAACAATAATTAAACAGTAATTACAAAGCAAAACAAACAACTATATACAATAATTCGTAATTATTACCACTACCAAAAACAAAATAAAATATAGTTACTTCTTACCACAACAGTTTTATTGATGGATGTACATTTCGAAAGCTAAGCTTTCATCTTCAGCGAACACTACATGAATCATGATTCATGTAGTGTTCGCTGAAGATGAAAGCTTAGCTTTCGAAATGTACATCCATCAATAAAACTGTTGTGGTAAGAAGTAACTATATTTTATTTTGTTTTTATTCCAACCACAGTGCTCATATATATTTTTATATTACCACTACACTCGTATTTATTTATCAATTTGGTTATTTATATCACGGCACTATTTATTTTACTGCTTTAACGTAGACTTGAGTGCGTGACTCACCTTTCTGATTTCTTCACTCACTCGCACTGCTGTTTATATAGGCTGCGTGGCATAAGCCTAGTGTGTTCTCGCTTTCTCTAGAACTTTCGTGCAGGTACCATTTGTTACATTAAGCGGACCTCGTTTCTCAGAACTCTTGCCTGTCGTTTATATACAGGGTGATCCGTAACAATAAGTAAAATATTTTGCAGTTTCCGATTCGCCTTTCTTATACTCGATAGCTAATCCAACTTCTTGTATTTTTCTGTACCAAGATTATCCGAGATGAAATTATTGATTATATTGGCACATTTTCACAGGGATGTACAAATACACTGGGGTACAACTTTATTAGCAGGTAATGGTTATCAACTACCCGATGCATTTGGGAGACAACTCACCTATGCCTGGGAGACAACTTGACCAATGCCTGGGAGAGAATTTACCTATTAATTTTCCTATACCTAAGAACATTATTACGCTAAGATAAAAAGGGGGATGACCAGTGAGCGAAAAAATAATAATAAAGTAAGTCGAAGATCCCGCACGCGATTTCTGAGCTAAATATTATTATTGCACGCTAGCTAAACTATAAGATATAGAGTAAAGTGAAATAATATAGTACGGGAGCCAGTGATGATTTTCATACGTCATAGTGCTGATGAACCTTTTGGGGGAACAGATAGAGGATACCTCCCCTACCGATTTTTGATCAGGATCATTGCTGATAAAAAAATTAAATTGCATATGAAAGTTCAACCTCAGTAGATCACAAAAACAACAGTCTGCCATGCCAAAACGGTTGCTATCGTCCTCTGTCAGAGTGCACAAGTTATATATTGTTATCGTCATATTGGGGGAACCGTTTTAGATACGACCTTCAATTTTGGAACTCATACGTCACTAATGAAAAGCTGTAATCCTACGAAATTTGGGGAAAAATGCCACACTAGAAATGGAATCACGGCATATTTGATACTAACGTGCAATATTTTTTTTGGTTGTTTGCTTTATTTCCAGTGACCCGTTTTTCTCCAAATTTCGTAGGATAACAGCTTTTTATTAGTGACGAACGAGTTCCAAAACTTAGAGCCAACTGACCAGAGTTTCATTATGTGCTCGGTATCTAGGTATCTGTTCCCCCAAAACGGTGCATCAGCAGTATGACGTATGAAAATCATCACTGGCTCCCGTACTAATATTACGAGAGATTTATTGCTCTCGATTATTTCGTTGCCAAACCAAAATCTAATAATGCATTCAAATAAGTATTTTTCTGAAAATAAAACTAAACCAAAACTGTACAATACCCGCAACAACAATATTGTTTTAAAACACAACACGACTTTTTTTGAAAAAAGTCCGAGATACATAGGTTATAAAATTTTTCACAAATTGCCAGATGCAATAAAAATAATAAACAAAACAGAACATTTTAAAAATAAATTGGAAACACATTTCTGTAATACTGTGCCTTATGACTTGAAGGATCTTTTTTAATATGTATGTATTTTTGACGTTTGTATCCACATTATTGGCAATGCAATAAAATATTATTATTATTATTATTATTATCCGGGCGACACGTCGGATCGAAAATCTAGTTCGTTATAAGCGAATTCCACTGTATATTATGTAATGTATGTTTTGTACGCGATACATGGCTCGCGCGATGGATTGTGGGAACTGAACCGAAGCAGTAGAGAGTAACTTTTACGACCAATAAATACATCGGCCGGGGTACCAGATAGATATTTACAGCCACATCATAATATTTTATGCAAGTTAACATCATGCCTATTGGCATACTGTTATTATTTAACTGAACACCACTTTAGGTATATTATTATTATATACATTTGTTATTTATTTAATACCGCACCCGTCATATCAATAAAACTCCAGGATTTAAACAACGGGATTTCGCCCCTTTCTCCTTTTGTTCGATAACTGTTGATGGGTATTTAGTAATTTCGCGGATGGGGCGGTGATTGTTTATTCTAATTGAATCTGTTGATGCAGAAAATCCATTTTGATAAAATTGACAAAACTGGCTGTAAAACTCCCAATGAGTCTATAAAAGATTTTTTTATTAAATCATTGGAATTAGCTCTGTCTAACTTCAATAATGCCGCTGAATTTTTTCACAATACATTTTTGAAGTTGCTTAAATAAATATTTTTAGGCTGACTTAATTTGCGCAAACCGTGACGGCTCAATAACTACAGCCCATATATTTAATACACAATCTATCTCATTGCGGTCGTGCAAGATCAGTGTAGGTACTAAAAACAGGTGGCGTGGTTATATTATATAGAGTATTATGACATTTGCTGAGAAACGCGGTTGGCGCCTATGACGTAAGCAGACGTTAAAATTTTAGTTGTGTCTCCGTAAATACTTAACGTGTTAAAATGAAATAATATTCAAGGCCTTATTTTTGTGAAGATGTTGAGGCAGGCATATCGAAGTGCCCTGAGTAAGGGATTTTGCTAGATAGCGGTCCCCAACATGTAACAAAAAATGGTCACAATTATTATTGCTTCAAGGCTGAAATTGTTTGTATAGCTTGTCGGTGACCCAATAATGCCATTATAATATTTGCATATCGATTGGTCGGTATTAAAGGAGTGACAGATCACCCTAAACGTGTCATGTAGGTACCCGACGAAATTTATATTATTAGTTCAAGGTTCAAATTTTAATATGTTGTTACGGCGACTGTTTTAAACATATATTTCAATTTTCAGAACAAAATGTCGGTATTAACCCCCTCTCTTAGAGGGAAACTTGCTCGCCTAGGTGTTTATATCGTTCTGCAAGAAGGTTAATACTGAAATTTTGTTCTGCATATTGAAATATATGCTTAAAACAGTCGCCGTAACAACATATTAAAATTTTACCCTTGAACTAATAATATAAATTTCGTCGGGTACATGACGCGTTTAGGATCTGCTATCCCTTTAATACTGACCAATCGATCTGCAAATATTATAATGGCATTACTGGGTCACCGACAAGCTATACAAACAATTTCAGCCTTGAAGAAATAATAATTGTGACCATTTTTTTTTTGTTACATGTTGGGGGCGGTCCGCATCCCTCCCAAACCGCTATCTAGCAAAATCCCTACTCAGGGCACTTTAATATGGCTCCATCAACATTTTCACAAAAATAAGGCCTTGAGTAAATAACACCAAAAAATTGTCACTAGCTCTCGGTCTATTAGTGTGTAAAAAGGAATATCTGAAAGTTAAAATCTAAGAAAGTTGAGGAATTTTTTCGGTAGACATTTATTTATTTCTCCCACTCTAATTAGGCAACACTCGGTAGTACATATTTGTAAGCAACGCGCTGACACAATCTGTGTCCTATAATTTTTTTCTTTTCGGTTGCATCGAGGATTATTTGCTCATACTGTATTTTTGAAAAGTATATGAACAAGAAGTTAACGCTGAAGCATAATAAAGTTTTTTTTTTGTTTCGAAAAAAGAAGTGAGAAAAAGTTTTGCTCTTTTATGATTTGTTTTAGAGCATCACGCGAGTAAAGAACGTTATATAATATTGTAAACTATAGTACATAATATATATAGATTGTATGTAACAAGTTTACGATTTTATAAAATACTTGCTATGTAAAAGTTTTATGTTGAACTGTAAAAAAGGACAGCTAAAACAAGTATTAAAACACGTTATTGACTCTATTGTAAAAGGAAGTGCAATCTAATTAATTATATATTGATACTTTGTCTTCTCGCCATTTTTCTAAGTGCCTCCAATTATATACTCAATGCGCTTCCATATTGTTGTTCGTTTATTGCAATACTCGTAAAACATACTGATGGAATATTACCTGCGAGAGGTCGTAAAAAAGATTTTAAGTTACATGGGGGTAACTTCCTTCTGTAGATCCTGTTTACATTACATTTATCACTTTCGGTTCCGAAGGGTTGTGGTCAATATACATATAGAGATATTTGAATTAATTATATTATACTAAAAATGAAAAATTAGTACAGTAATTCCTCGCTTATCGCGGGGGTTAGGTTTTATTGACAGGTAGCGGTTAGCGAGGAACCTTTACAATATGTAGTTTTCAAATTATTAACCAATTACTCTCTTGATATTTGTTTACTAAACTAAATAAAAAAGAAAAGCACGGAACCGATTTTAGTAAAATTTATAGGGAAACACCCTAAAGGTATGCCCTATTAAATAAAACAAGAATCATCAAAATCGGTTCACAAATGCAAGAAATATGTGACATACATACATAACATACAAAAAAAATACATAATAAAAAAATCAGTCGAACTACTGAACCGATTTAAGTAAAATTTATATGGGATCAATCCAAAGGTATGTCCTATTAAATAAAATAATAATCATTAAAATCGGTTCCCAAATGCAGGAGAAATCGCGTAACAAACATACAAAAACATTCAGTCGAATTGAAAACCTCCATAACAAGACGCTAATGACCTAAGATGTCGACACGTCTATAATTTACAATAAATAAATAAATAAAAAATTGAGAACCTCCTCCTTTTTTTTGAGGTCAGTTAAAAAATAATGTTGTCTATATACCTGTGAATTATTTCCTGTATATCTAATAAAGGACATTAACCAACTACAATGTTCATTTTTAACAAAATGTGTTTTGTAGCAGCGTGTAAAGTTCGATCGACATTGTTTAATTAAAGCGAATGTCGTTTAAATAGACATATTTTCCAGCTGGAATGTTTCCTTTTCTATTCGGTCATTGAGCGCGTTCAAACGAACGGTCGGAACAATTTTAACAGATACATCTAATTCACTCTCGTTCTTCCATTGTAACAGTCTCATTACTTCGTTTGTTTTTATAGCACATTTCAAACTGACTTCTTGATAATCCCTACGTAACATTGTATTGATCCTGTACTTCTACCATCTGAACCCATGATGTTGGACATAATATGTAATTTTATGATCCCGTACTTCCACCATCTGAACCCATGATGGTGGACACAATATGTAATTTTATGATCCCGTACTTCTACCATCTGAACCCATGATGGTGGACATAATATGTAATTTTATGATCCCGTACTTCCACCATCTGAACCCATGATGGTGGACATAATATGTAATTTTATGATCCTATACTTCCACCGTCTCAACACTTGATGGTGAGCATATGTAATTTTATCATCCCGTACTTCCACCATCTGAACCCATGATGGTGGACATAATATGTAATTTTATGATCACGTACTTCCACCATCTCAACACTTGATGGTGGACATATGTAATTTATGTCTATAATCTATCTAAAGGGGGACTTTATATAGTAATAGAGATTTTGAAAAATTATATACGCGTGAGGCTAGTGTGAGCGCCGGGCCCGATTGATCCGCATAAAGCCTGCCATAGACGAGCGGATTTTTTTAAACATCTGATCCTAACCGGAACACTAGCCCGCTACAAAGTCCGCCTGTGTGTGTGGATCAAGGGTTTTGGATTTAATCTGTCGGATCAAATTCATTGAAATTGATCCGGTGGATCTGATCCGACATTTACCAACTTTTGACAGATCTAATCCGTTGTTCCATTTGTTGTGGCAGCTGTCAAATTCGGATAGTTAGGTCATTATTTAAAGAACAGAAAAAATGGAGTGGAGTGTGGACTGTCTGTTCTTAGAGAGTTCATTATAAACTACGAGCATGTTTATGGCGACAAAATTCTCAGGAATATTACCCATTTTGAACGACCTTGTTTTTTAATAACATGCTGCGAACAACAATTACCCCAGTTGCCACAATTGCAATTTTTCATTCTTTGACATTTTTAACAATATCTAATTAATAAATCTATCTGTTACAGTCTAAAACATCCGTTGATCTTTTGAACATGTTCAAAGGATCGGCCTAGCTTCACGGATTAAATTCTTCAAATCTGGCGGATAATTCATCCATTAATTAACAGAACTGATCCGACCAAGGATTAGTTCCGATAGCTTTAAACGGATTTTCATTTTGTGTTAGTGGTCTTAGTTTAGGACCGATTCCGTAACATCCGTTCCGATTAGATCCGCTAGGATCCGGTCCGAAAGATCAAATCCTCTAAAAAAGAGTGTGTGTGTGTACTTATGCACGCACGTCAGAAGTTATACTGCTTTGGCGTAACAAAACAAAAATAACTCCAAAAATTTTATCTCGCGTGCCAGTACTAAACGTTTGTAAAAAAGACGATAAAATAATAAAATAAAGATATTAAATAAATAAATTTAATTTAATAAATTATCAATTTATTAAATATATTTATTTATTATATTTATATCTAATTATTTATTAAAAAATGTTTGTGTTGAGATTCGAATCCGAAACCTATTACGTATGACGCGGCGGTGCTATCCGTTATGCTTACACAGCAGTGCTATATAATAGGGTATTATAATCATAAACTTCCGACTAACTTCATGGTGTTACTACCAACTAGCTTCATGGTGTTAAATTTTCATGACGCGATGCGCGCGCATCGTAAAAACTCACTCTCATCATTTTTCCATAACGCGCCAAAAGAAGTAAAACTTCATAAATCCGCTCGTGTATGGCAGGCAATGATGCAGTCAGCCTAAGACCGCCTCTGATTCCAGCAGTATGAAGTAGTGCTAGTAAGTGGTGTCAGCAACTGATACATGAGATATATTTATCCACGGATGTAGCGTCAGTCGACGCACTGGCAGTTATATGTATTAATGTATTGGATGGTAGGCTTTCGTTTCGATATATCAGCCGAACACACCAATATCAAATATCTTTACTGTTACTAAGTTGGTATCCTTCTAAGTCGTGATTCACAATTGCCGGAACGTTAATGTTAAATGTAGAATTATAGTTGGTAACAAAATTAAAAAACTCGGGTCGCAGTGCCAAAACCCTGCCGACAATATAGTGTATTTGCTAATACTGGCATTGTGGCTTTATTATGTAAACTTAAGTTTGTTTTTGAACAAAATAAAAAATTTAACCCCTTAATACATCCCTTAAAATAATATTTTTTTTCTTAATTTCAATATTTTTATCAATGCAACCTCTGTACCAAATTAAATACACCCTTCAGTAAGTAAATCACTATCCGCAAACTAGTGTTTTCATAAAATTTGTAAGTCCGGACCTGTCGGGGCGATTTTATTAAAATTTTAGCAGCACATTTTAATCTTCACTAAAGGGTTAAATTTCAATTTTGAAACAATTCTGAGAATTTTTTCGGTATTTTTGGGCCCAAAAACATTTTTCAACCCCTAAAAACCACCCTTAAAATGGTTCGATTGGGCCCATTTTAAATAGGCTTCGTGCGGTTATGGATGGCAACGTGCCTACCCAATTTCGTCAAAATCAATTAACTCTTTCAAAAGTTATAGCCCGTACACATATATATATAAATATATAAATATATATATATATACATATATATATATATATATATATATATATATATATATATATATATATATATATATATATATATTATATATATATATATATATATATATATATATATTATATATATATACATATATAAATAGACATTTCCAAAAATGGTGCCAAAATGTTCAGGAGGCTATGAAACGTCGAGAAATTTTGGTCCGACCCCTAGGTCCCGCCATCCGACCGACGCCAATAGTGTATGTGCCATATGGCAAATACACTAAAAAATTCGGGTCGCAATGCCAAACCCTGCCGACAATATCGTGTATTTGCTAATACAGGCATTGTGGCTTTATTACGTGAATTTAATTTTGATTTGCCATCTTTTTTGTTGATCTACTAATGGCCAACTAAAATGATAAACATCTTCGTTGGGCAAATAAAAAATTATTTCTCCGCAATTTTTTTTAGAAATTATTTTTTCTTGATATCTACAATTAAAAAAATTCGACTGATGACCAGTCCTATACTTCCCACCTAGTAAATATTTGCAAAAAATAAATACTTTTTTTTTTTATTATTTGACTAGGCCCAAATAACCTTAGCTGTTGGTGGTCTTTAAAACACAATTTAATTTTTATTCTTTGAAAAAAGCATGGCCTTCTTTTTTGTTTGGTGATCTACTGATGGCTAACATAATATAGCAAAAATCATGGTTACCTTGTATACAATTTTTATTTTTTTTAGTAAAATATTTTTTTTCTTTAGAGAAAAAAAATATTTACATTTTTTTCATATTATAACATCTAGAATTCATTTATATTTTTTTTTACCTATGTTAATACGTGACATTGAGGACGTTTTTTTGAATATCTCAGGATCCACTGAACCGATTTGACTCAAAATCTAATCAGATCTAAGTTAAAGGCTGATAAACACAATAGAACAATCGGCATGCCCGTATGTTGTTCCGTTCTTAAGATATCGAAGGCGAAAAATTGACCACACACACACACACACACACACATACACACACATACACACACACATACACACACATACACACACACATACACACACACATACAGACATCAGTCAAAAAATGATCTTAAACGATTGCTAGGGTCTCAAAACGTGAAAATCTATTAAAATGTCGAAATATTTTTTTCGGACTAAATCCATTACTTCCCTACCATAGTAGAGGTGGGAAGTAAAAATTATTAGGATTTTATTTATATACTGTATTTTAACATCTATTTATATTTTTTCATCTACGTTAAAACGTGACACTGAGAACATATTTTTGAATATCTCAGGAACCACTGAAGCGATTTGACTAAAAATCTAATCAGATTTAAGTTAAGTGCTGACAAATATAACGCATGACCCTATGTCGGTCCGTTTTTTGAGATAGGTATCGAATGAGAAAAAATTTTACCCACAGAGAGAGAGATAGAGACATCAACCGAAAAATAGTCTCTAACGGTTCCTAGGGTGTCAAAACGTGGAGATCTAAGTATAAAAATCCCGAAAAAGAATTCTCGAACTGAATCCCATACTTCCTTAAGATGGAAAGTAAAAAATCCTTTTATTACAGCATAATAATTTGTTTATATTCAAAAACATAAAAGGTCATTGGATGGTAGGCTCAAACTATTTTCAAGTTAAGAATCTACCCAGATTGTTAAACGATACAGGTGCTCTGCCATGTCTGGAATCTTCCAAATACAAAGTATAAAATGTGGAAATAAATGCAAAACCGTAGTGAGGTAAAAATGTCGTGTGAAAATTATCCAGTAAAATTCTCGTACAACTATCAATTCTTATGGTTATGCCAATATGGCTTTTAGCGTTCACTATTTTGATGGCATGCCATAAAACTAGTTTATGTTTTTAATAGCGTTTTCAGCTGGTATCTATGCACTTTTTGACATAAGTGGCGCGTAGTTTTGTACGAGTGTAACACTAGCACCGTGTCACTGCTAGGGTTTGCAATCTCGAGCCGAGATTGGCAATTCGAGATCTCGCGAGATAAGTCTGGGTTCGAGATTGGTCATTCGAGATCTCGCCAAATTGTCTGGCGAGATCTCGATAAATCTCGATAATATCGAGATTTCGCCTACTTTTAAAAAGAACGTATTATTTTTTATTTAAAATGCTTAAACCTAATGAAAACTACTTACTTAGGGTATTGCTGTTATAGGTATTTTGAAAATAAAACAAAACATTAATTGAATTTTGAAACAAAAAAATCAACGTTTATTTAAGAATAATGAATAATAATCATCTGCACAGTGCACTAGGCAACAAATCACACACGCACACAGTGACACCGTCACACAGCGACAGCACACTATATGTCAATTAATTATTTTGGAAATAACTTCTTAGGAAGCATAGGGTAAGTTACTATTAGTAACGTTCACGAACATTTGGCTTGAATTGTTCTTAGACATATTCAGTATTCACTTAACTTTGTAATTTGTTAGCCATCTAACGAAATTACAGACAGAGGTTTAGGTACCATTTTTTATTTTTGTGATCCTCATTAACCAGAACGGCAGCACACGCCTTTTCTTAACTACCGATTCATACGGAAAGCTCGAAAACCTCCAAAAGTCCCAAGAAAACGAAATTACAGACAGAGGTTCAGTTACCATTTTTTATTTTAGTGATCTTCATTAACCAGAACTGTAGCATACGCCTTTTCTTAACTGATATATAAGCTTACGGTTCGGTGATTGTGAAGCGAAGTACGCCGTATAATACAGGTGATGGCGTCGGCAGCGTCGGCATGGCAGGCAGTAACAGATGACACCCTGGAGACGCTAGCCGAGCACCCCTTATAGACTAGCGAGACGTATGCATCGCAACCAGAGCACCCTATCACATCACATATCCCTTAACCTTTGCCTAACTACGCAACTACTGCACACAACTTATCTCTGTTCTGTTAGGGCGATAGAAATTCTCTTTAGACGGTCTCGTACTAATGCCCCCCCCTTCTAAAGCTGAACGGTCACGAGCTGCATTGTAGTCAGTTCAGTTACTTCATATAGTATTCAGATCATAGTATACTGTTACCTTTGTTACGAGCGATAAGCGCAAGATAACTCGGTCTTTCGTAAAACTATCGAAAATATATCATGCAAGGATACTTCCGACCAAAATTACCAAAAATTATTGCGCCGGAATTCAATCAAATATGGCTTCTTTAAAGTTAAAAAAAACTGGATGTAAATACCACGCGTTTAGAGTGAAACTTCATGGGTAAACATTTGTAACCAAGTAAAAGAGGCGTGTCAATCGAGTTTCCCCTCAATACATTCGCGTATCTAAACTACCCGTCAGCCAATCGGTTCCGATTCTCCGCTAGCAGCTCATTTACCCCACTCCTAAAAATGTACTTTTCCCACTTTTTTGCTCTAATCGGTGTGGGAACCATGCTAGATAAATTATGGAGTATGGAGAACTGACTACAATGCAATTCGTGAAAGCTCAGCTTTAGAAGAAGGGTGGCATTAATACGGGACCGTTGAAAGTTTTAAAAATAATTTCTTTAAGATCTAGATTCTAAATAAACACAACAACCATTTTACTACTCGCTGCCATTTTTTTTTGTGGCTCGAGTTTCACTATTGTCAATTCCCAAATGATGATAAACACATATTATGCTTATTACCTCAGTTGTCGAGCGTCTATAATTTACAATCATCATCATCATTATCATTATCATCAACAACATCCAAAACTGTATTTGTATTGTAATGTAGTGTTTAGTGAATTGGTTCTTCGTATAAGGAACGGTATGCTAAGTTCTGAATAGTTTAAATAGTTTCGTCAGTTCTGTTAATTCTCTGTGTGAACGGACCTTAATGTTAATATTATGAACTGTACTCCTTATTTTCATACATATATTATAAAAAATGTATACCTATAGCTAAATGATTATAGGTAGTTTGCAATCTATATCACTCCCCCCCCTTCTCCCATCTTTCTCGTCTCCTCACTGGAATGGTTCCGGTGCTCCCCCGATCTTCTAAACAGAGATAAAGATAATACCTTGAGGCGTGAACAAAATTATAACCTTATTGAAATGCATTTTCATAAATAGTGTTACGGATCACCCTGTATACAAACGTCAGGCAGGAAGCGGTGTCTGCCTGCTGAACACACGAGTGCCTGCCGGAATGTTCTGGACAACGCTAGAAGAATCGAGAATACCACTGAGTTCACGCCACGCTGCAGGTATATATAAATAGCGGCTCAATCAGGCAGTCAGTCGTGAGTCAGTGTCGTGTTGAACAGCGAATATAAATACAGTACTTACAAATAAATAATCCTCGTATATAAATATAGTAATTTGTTCAGTGTTATTTAAGTGTTTCACTTTGTGTAAGAATTACCGTTTAGTTATTATTATTGTTTAATATAATATTGTTTAATAGCTGTACTATGCTTTGCAGTTTATTTAAACAGTCGACTCTCGCATGTAGTGTGTTTTCAACGTGAAATTGCTATATATAAGAAGAGATCGGTTTCCACTCTCGGGCACTGTGGAGAAATCGGTAACTCACCTAGCCGGAAATTGGGGGTTTCGGGTTCGAATCCCGACAGTGGTCATTTGATTTTTTCTTAGATATAGCTCAAAAATCATGGCAGCATAGCTGTCTGAGATATTCATTATTTTCATCTCTAATTGTTATGTGAATAATATGGTGTGGATATAAGGGGTTTTAAATCGATTGATTTTATCATTTACCAATTTATTATTATTGTCATATAGTTGTTGCGTTTATTGTTATTGAATTGTTAATTATATTAAATAAATATTTATTCCGCCAACTCAAAAAACAATTTTGTTACAATATATTTTAGGATTTTTGTAAAAAGGCATAAGAATTAATAAGTTTCACGTCAAAATATTTGGTTGTGATTTTAGATAAAAATAAAATTCTTGGCAACCGCGAATGCGTCTATAGATTATACTCTATTCATTTTCAAGACGAGGTAATACAATAAATGTGCGTCCTTTGTGTGTCCCTTTGTTTCTTGAGTTGCGATTGGTCGGCTGGGACATTCGAACGGCATGTATTTGTATGTTTTGTTTATATCTACTTCGCCTTGGAAATGAATAGAGTACATATAATGTATAACATATAACACAGACCACATTTTCGTTTCATGGAGCTTGTTTTCTGTGCGTGTGTGTGTGTTTTAAAGACCACCAACAGCTAAGGTTATTTGGGCCTAGCACCAATTCATATTTTCATTTCATTATTTTTTTTTAATAATAAATTGAAAATCCAATTGACACTTTTACCAGCTCTCGGGCTAGAACCCGGGAACTGGGAACTTGTAATAGAGGAACCATAGTAACGCCATGTAAACAACAGCATTGCTGCACGCTCGGCTATTCTCAAGCCCGGAGCTTGTTTTATGAAAACGAGGGATTTTTGCGTCCCGAAGCTTAAGTTCGGGACAACGGGACAGATAACCAAAAAACGGAACTGTCCCATTCAAAACAAGACGTATGGCCACGTTAATCATTAATGGTCCTACAATATGGTACATTAAGCTACCGTTCATTGATCCAATTCAGAAAGGATAGTTTACAATGATGAATAAAAATCCGCGGTGGATAGTTGAGCGAGAAAGTAGGTCCAGACTTCGGTGGAACCGTACCATTAACTTTTATTGCTTTAGCTTTTGGTTTCAATTCGAAACGAAGAGCGATTTTATAACTTTGATGTCAGAGAAGAAAGCAAAGGAGAGCAAATTTCACATTGACCTCTTATATATCTGCGTATTCTTAGTTTTCCCACAATGTTATCATTCGCGTTTCATCTTCTATCTTATAGACTCAATACTTTCTATTTCTCTTCTTTGACAACGCACGAATTCATCTGACATTTTTTATTTCAATTTCGCACTGTTGGAAATTTATTGCTAAATAACAATGAAAGGGAATTTAAATAATCAAAATAAAAAAAAATAACACGTAAAATGTTGAAAAGCAATTTATCTTTTAACCTCGCCGCAGTCACTGCCACAAGAAAGACAAAAAAAAACCGTTAACGAGTGGAGTGCTGAAAGCGGGTAAATGATTTCTTTTTGGTTGCCTGTAGTTGGTATTCGGTAGCGACTAGCGTTGTAAGGTGACGGCATGTTAAACTACGCAGTGGTGCAAACATCAGAAAACATAACTTTCTAATATAAAGCTCAAAATCAGTTAACATTTTTATCTACGTACTTAATACAAAATCTTACCGTCAAACGTTTTTAAGAAACATTATAACATGTAATTTTAGATTTTAAAATGAGGAATTTTCATTTCAAAAAGATAAAAAAAATTAAATAAAAAAATCAAAACAACCGACTGCGTCAAAAGCGAATTAAAAAGATGGAAACAAGATCAAATGATGCAGTCGGAGGCATATTAAATATTTCTATTCAACTTGCTACTACCTACATAATATATGTCTCTGAAATGCATGTGATTTGATCTTGTTTCCATCTTTTTAGTTCATTAGACGCATTCTGGTTTTTTGACTTTTTAAATTTTTTATTTACGTATTTTTAGTATTTTTAAAGCATCTCAACGAGACCTTCTTTTGATAACCATATCGATATATTTAGAAGGAAAATTACTTTTTCATTCTAAAAAAATGGCGTCTAGTGTCCGCCATATTGAATTTTCAATGACGCCATATACCCTAGGTCACTCTCGGGATTAAGACGAATCTAATGACACCTCATTTATTAAAATCCATCCAGCCGTTTGGATGCTACGAGGGAATAAAAAATCCCACACACATACATACTTACAAACATATATAGCGCGAAAAACATAACCCTGCCTTTGCTGTCGCGCAGTCGGGTAATAGTAGATTTTATATCTATAGTTGCGTAATGAGGCATAATACTGACGAGTAATGAATGTATGCTAAAACGAGCGATTTAGCGAGTTTTAACGAGAAAATAATATAATATGGTATTTTTTGCCATTTTTTATATACCCATACTATAAAATAACTATACTTTTCACTTCATTTTCAGTACCTATTTTCAAAAATTTTTGACAGTTCATTTGCGTCGCTAGCTTCGCATTTATAGCAGGTCATGGTAGGGAATAGCGGGCGGATCAGCTAGTGAATAAACATAAATCACTATGGAAACTGTTTACTTACCATACTAGTGTGTTAAAACACTTTCAGCACACTTGCCTTTAACTAACTCATTCCATATATACATACACGCATGTAAAGTAGCTATTTTATAGTGGGTATGGCAAAAAAAGTCACTACGAACCTATTACTAGATTTCATTCTTTCATTTTTAACTCGAATATTTAGAAACCTCATGTTTTTAGCTACAATTGCACAACGACTGTAATCCATTGAAAAAATTGTGCACATTCCTTATTGTTCACAGAAGCTCTACGGTACTAATTTTGGTCACTCCGGACCATAACAGTCTTTTGTGCCAGTCTGTATACTATATACCGAGTCAGAATGACGTTATTCTCAAATCGAATTTCCATAAAAATAACCAGATTTACTTTCGATGTAAAGGAATTGCCGATCAGATTGTGGTACAGTAATGGGAAAACTAGCACAAAACATAACATGGTATTTAACCAACCGTACTACTAAATATACAGGGTGTCCTGACATTGGTAGATCATGGTTGCTCAACAAATAGGGCGCGGCGATAGCACTGTTTCAAAAATAATATGTGATAAATGTAACGACTCCAAAAACAATTTTGCAAAATTTCTGCGAAAAAAATATTTAGCAAATAAATGTTTATTGAAATGCATTGAATTTCAGGTCTCTATATTCTAGCCTGTGGACCAAAGCCCTCGAATTTTCCCATTTAAATAACAGACGATTTATGACACTTTCTGGTTTATTTTCTTTCCACCGCAATTAAAAAATATGAAACTTTTCAAATTTCTAAGATATGTAAATAGGTACTTATTTGAGAATTTTTTTTAGAAATTTTTAACGAAAATCCAATAGACTACAGAAGTAGGCGGTCCTAATTTGACCGCGAAATTTAAAGTGGAGTCGATTGGCGTTCAAAAATGTATGGGGTTTAACGGAATATTCATTACTATTCTGGCTTGAGAATAGCCGAGAGTGTAGCGGCGCTGTTGTTTACATGGCGTTGCTATGGTTCCTCTATTACAAGTCCCCAGTTCCCGAGTTCTAGCCCGAGAGCTGGTAAAAGTGTCAATTGGATTTTCAATTTATTATTAAAAAAAAAAAAATAATGAATTGAAAATATGAATTGGTGCTAGGCCCAAATAACCTTAGCTGTTGGTGGTCTTTAAAATACAATTACAATTACATTACATTACTATTCTCTTAAAACACATTTCTTACCAAAACAATGGTTGTTTCATAAAAATAATTAATAAATCCTGTCATTATTGGCTACAAAACTTTATTATTTCGTGTGAAATAGTTTTTTATTTGAAATTAAAAATTTATAAAAAATGAATGTCCTAACTTGATTCAGTTAGTGACGTTTATTCTAACCTAACTTAACCTCGTTGACGTTTGTCGAGGTATAATTATTTAAGCAATTATAATTAGAAATTGGGTTTGGTCTTTCCATTTGGAGTTGAAAAAGTGTTCTGAAGTCTTTTTATTTATTGTAGATTATAGACGCGTCGACAACTCAGGTCATTAGCGTCTTCAACACAACAAAATACAACATATTTGTGTATTAAAATCCGCCAGCCGGCGTACACAAACAGACTGGTACGAGCTCGGGTCCCTGGGAGCGCTAATTCTCAAAGAACATTGGAATGCAATTGCGATAACAACTACATCCCAATATCCCCCTGGGGGGTGTTCTGAAGTCGTCTGAGCTACGCTAGATCAAGGGAGGGCAAGCTAAAAGGATAAAAAAAAATGTTTCATCAATTAGGTATTGGATATATAGGTATTATTTTAGCTTTTTCCTCAGTCGGAAATTTAAACTTTTTGCAGTCATAATTTTCATTATAACTGCAGTCAAGTACAAGACACCATCCCATAACAAACTGCTTTAATTATTAACGACGACGTGTTTAAAAAAACGAGGTTATGTCAGGAGAATGAATGAAATTTGACAGTTGTGTCGTGTCAATGGGTGAACGTACATTTGACGCAGATTCTACTGTTAGAAGGAGACAGTTGATACTTTTTTTCCAGTTCTCAAATTAGAACCTCGGAACTGGGGTCCTGTAGTAGAGGAACCATGGAAACGGCACCGCTACACGCTCGGATATCCTCAAGACCATATTTATTTCCATTCACACTACACATGGGGAAAAAAAGTTGTCGAAGTAGTTTCTATACATAGCCCTTTAAAGTTTAAACTAACAGAAAAATCAGTAATCAAAACATTTGACCAATCCCTAACTCAGATATCGTAGACACCGTGAACAGAGGTATGGTAAGGTAAGGTTGGTTGGTTGGTTAGTTGGGGGACGTCTTTGACGCGCGCCAAGCGAATGCCGCCACCACCGCATCGCAGAGCAGAGAGGAGACAAGTTTATTTTATTAATTCCGCAAACCCGAGACGGTGCTGCGAACAAGTTGATTTATTTTACATACATATATACTTATATATATTTGTATATTTCGTAAAAAAAACATTAACGAAAAATTTTTCAGAGATAATAATTCATTCGTTAAATGTGGATACCTACAGTTTATTTCAAATTAATTAACTGAAGAATTAAATTTAAAAATTTTATAATGATATTATTTCAGGTCATATACAGGGTGTCCCAAAAAGAATGGGACATAAAGTAACAGCTGATTCCTTACAAAAAAATATTGCGATAGACCCCAACTTGTCTATTCCGAAAGTTGATATTAAAAGAGATACAGGGTGTCAAAGTTTAATATTTATTTTTGATTTTTTTAAATAACTTTTAAAATAATTTAGGCATTTTAATGAAATTTGGTATATGGGGATTTTTTGACATGAGAAATTCAAATCTGACCTTGGCATGGCTCTTACTTGTAGGGGGCGCCACTTACACACCTTTTCACTTATTCAAATAGTCATAACTTTTTTGTGCGCACTCGTACTATTTTTTTAAATTAAAAAATTGATTTTTCCGTCACTTTTACGTAAAAAAGGTATACTTTGTAAAACTGGCTAGGAGTAACCTTTTTCAAGATATTTGCACTTAAAGTAATCGATGCAATGTGGTTTTAAATGGCAAATTTTGAAAATGAACATAGGTGGCTTTGAAAACGCCGGAGCGGCGTTATCATGGTAATTTTGACAGTTTTATTTAAAAATTCAATGTTTCTTATTAAAATGCCGCGTCATAATGATAAAAATAAAAATTAAACTTTGACACCCTGTATCTCTTTTAATATCAACTTTCGGAATAGACATGTTGGGGTCTATCGCAATATTTTTTTGTAAGGAATCAGCTGTTACTTTATGTCCCATTCTTTTTGGGACACCCTGTATACAGATGAGATAAAAGTCGCATTTTTCAAAAATTCGTTTTCAGTTCTAGAACTTGGTTATGAATCGTCAGTTATACTCTGCCATCTGTGAATTGGTGCCAAAACGATATGAATTGTGTATCGAGACACATGGTCTCCATTTTAAACAAAAATACAATAAAAGATAAGGATTTGTTAAAAAATTTGGGAATAGCGACTTTTATCTTATAGTATGTATAACACGTCCTGTTCACGTACACCATAAAACAAAGTCCGACCAAATTATAATAATAACGCGTAATTTAGTTACATAGATTTTTGTATTGAATTTAATATTTTTAGGGTTCCGCATCTCAATAAGAAAAAACGGAGCCCTTATAGGATCACTCGTTTGTCCGTCAGGCTGGCTGGCTGGGTGTCCGTTTTTCAAGACCCATTTTCTCAGAAACGGATAAAGATATCAAGTTGAAATTTATACGAAATACTAAGGTCTACGCTCCCTTAAAGTTGTAAAGAATTTAAGCTTCTAGGTCAACGCAATCGAAAGTTACGGCCATTTTCCCATCTCATCAAAAACCTATAGGGTGTTTCCCGTGCACCAAGAATCATGAAATTTGGCAAAAAGCAAGGTTTCGCAGCATAAGCAAAGGGAAAAATCCGAAAATTACAAAAAGTAAAAATTAAAGGGGGTCCCCATACAAAAAACGGAAAACCTCTTAAAGGCTGTATCTTTGGAAGCGTAACATGTAACTGGTTGAAATGTTCATAGAATATGTCTACTTAATTTAATTGTTGTTACGGTACGGAACCCTCGTAGCCCGAGTTCCACACGCACTTGACCTCTTTTTTAATTGTTATCATTGGAAATTCCAATGAAACGTATTATCTACACTACACGCTCTCTACTGTTTGACATCGACACAACAGCGAATGGCTACTGAATATTGGCTAGTCTTAGGTCCGCCTATTACCTATATGAAATGCAGTACTCATAGTTCAAAAGAATCGTTTGATATAATTCGAATGAAACATCCGATTATTAGACTCATTCATAACCTAAGAATCCGATTATTGAAATAATGCGATTTTGTCCATCGCTAATTTTCTGATTATTTGAAGAAGAGAGCATTTCACGTTTGGCCTGCGAATATCTACGAGTTCTTTACAAAGAACTGCTGCTAACAGTTGATAAGTAGGTATATACTTATTACCTATATGTAACATCACCGCACTCGAGTAGATATTATTTTTAGAAACCTTGAAAAATATGCAAATGTACTTCCCACGTTATTTTTAATAATTTTACGTTCTGTAATTATAGTAGATTGTATATCTAGTGGCGTAATGAGGTATATTACTGACGAGTGGTGACAGTATGTTAAAACGAGTCATAATAGCATTGCGCATGAGATATATGGTATTTTTGGTCTTAGCCCCTATAAAATAGCTGCTTTTGTCTTTATTTTCAGTATTTTTAAATTTTTTACATTTCACTAATTGTGTAGCAAACTTTATTTCTAATTGTAGGCTAAGAGTAACAGTAGCACTCGAACGCAAAACACATTTCTATTGAATTGGTTAGCGCGCCTACTACTTTCCCTGTAAAATGTCACTGTACATGTAAACATACATAAATACATGCATGTAAAGCTTCTGATTATTTACTATTCATTTCTTAGTTTATAAGGGCCCCAAAAAATAGTAAACATCAGGCCCCGAAAAGACAGTATCCACCACTGATTAGAGATATACATTATGTAATTAAGTTATATTTCATGTAAACAAATTTATAAATGAAAATTAATTGATTATATAACACCGTCTCGTTATTAATTATCTTAATTTAAAAGTTTTAATCCCATATATTTGCAAGCAAGCAAACCCCAATGTTCCAACAAATAGTTTAAAATAGTTGACATGTAAACAACGATCTCATTAAGTACATTGTTTTATTAAACTGTATTAAGAAAGGTTTACATTTTGCATGCATAGTCAAGACCTTCAATTCGTATGAACAATTTCCCCAAAATCGTTAAAAAATGCATATGTTTGGCTGTAAAGCAAGTTCGCTTATGTTGAATTTGTGGTAAAATATCAGATTAATGTCCGTATTCATAGTTAACCCTTAAGGTAAGTGATAAGGGTCCCTTCGCTGAGGGTCGCTTGAGTGCTGAGGGCACCTTATTCAAAGGAGCATTTCATAGTCATTTCCTTGAGTGAGAGAAGAATTATAGTAAAACTCCATGATTTTTTCTTTTAGAACAGTTGATCATACTGCAGATCGATTGTGTTTAGTTGTCATTTTTGATATAAATGCGTGTTTTTAGGTTATAGATAGTTTATTAGTTATACAAAATAGTCGAACGGTGGTTGTCAAAGTAGTTGGTTCTTTATAATTAATATGGGTTCCAAACATTGATGAATAATGATATTGTATTTTGTTCGACTCGGAATTCGCAAGGCTCTGTACGAACATGCCTCGAAGCAAGCTACCTCTTTTCATTCCTACGAAAAATAGATTCTGGGCGATTAACACGCATCGACTGGACGGTTAAAAATCATTTTAAAAACAGTTTAAATTTAGAATATATGTAGAGATTAAACATTCTGAAAATACAAAAAAAAATTCGACTGATGACCAGTCCTATACTTCCCACCTTGTAAATATTTGCAAAAAATAAACACTCTTTTTTATTCTTTGAAAAAAAGCATGGCCCTCTTTTTTGTTTGGTGATCTACTGATGACTAGTAATATAGCAAAAATTATGGTTACCTTGATTTACGTACAATTTTCTTTTTTTAGTAAAATATTTTTTTTTCTCGAAAACTATACATTTTAGAGAAAAAAAATATTTACATTTTTTTCATATTATATCTAGAATTCATTTATATTTTTTTTTTCACCTATGTTAATACGTGGCATTGAGAACGTTTTTTTTTAATATCTCAGGATCCACTGAACCGATTTGACTCAAAATCTAATCAGATCTAAGTTAAAGGCTGATAAACACAATAGAACAATCGGCATGGCCGTATGTTGTTCCGTTTTTACGATATCGAAGGCGAAAAATTGACCCCACACACACACACACATACAGACATCAGTCAGAAAATGATCTTAAACGATTGCTAGGGTCTCAAAACGTGAAGATCTGTTAAAATCTCGAAATATTTTTTTCGGACTAAATCCATTACTTCCCTAGTATAGTAGAGGTGGGAAGTAAAAAATTTTGGAGCATACCAGTAATTCAAGAATTACAAGGCGCGATATTCATGTAGGTATTGTGTGTAAACGGTTTTACCAAACATAGGGACAATAACACTAAGAAGATCAATTTTGTAGTAGGCTATGGCCATAAGACCTAATGTAAATATGTATTGGATTACATAGAAAAAATAGTGCAGTGAATTTTTGAAACAATTTTCCATAGCAACGGTTGACTATTAAGCGAAACTCGGAACCTGCTAAATAAAAAAAGTCATGAGGTGTCGTAAGATACCCGACAGAAGCTATGTTTCTTACGCATTGTATATAAAACCGAATTTATCAAAGATACAAACAATACAATTAAAAAGTTATTATTTGACTGCCATTTTGAAATCTGACGCCATTTTATTTTTTTGTGTCTTATTAAACTCTCAAATATCAATTTTCAAAAGGATCGGATAATTTTTACAAAGAAGTATATACCTATGGCCGCCATTTTAAAATATGACGTCATTTTATTTTTTTGCGTTCTATAAAACTCGTCAATATCTATTTTCAAAAAGATCGGATAATTTTTACACCAAAAGTACATACTGCCGCCATTTTGAAATCTGACGTCATTTTATTTTTTTGTGTCCTATGAAACTCTCAAATACCGATTTTCAAAAGAATCGGATAATTTTTACAAAAAAGTACATACGGCCGCCATTTTTAAATCTGATATCATTTTATTTTTTTGTGTCCTATGAAACTCTCAAATACCGATTTTCAAAAGAATCGGATAATTTTTACAAAAAAGTACATTTGGCCGCCATTTTTAAATCTGACGTCATTTCATTTTTTTGTATTCTATGAAACTCTCAAATATTAATTTTCAAAAGGATCGGATAATTTTTACAAAAATGTACATAAGGCCGCCATTTTGAAATCTGACATCATTTTATTTTTTTGTGTCTTATGAAACTCTCAAATATCAATTTTCAAAAGGATCGTATAATTTTTAGAAAGGAGTACTACATATTTCCGCCATTTTGAAATCTGACGTTATTTTATTTTTTTGTGTCCTATAAAACTCGCAAAAATCAATTTTCAAAAGAATCGGATAATTTTTACAAAAAAGTATATATAATGGCCGCCATTTTGAAATCTGACGTCATTTTATTTTTTTGTGTCATATGAAACTCTCAAATATCAATTTTCAAAAGGATCTGATAATTCTTACAAAAAAGTACATATGGCCGCCATTTTGAAATCTGGCACCATTTAATTTTTCTGTGTCCTATGAAACTCTCAAATGTCAATTTTCAAAAGGATCGGATAATTTTTACAAAAAAGTACATATGGCCGCCATTTTGAAAAATCTGACATCATTTTATTTTTTTGTGTCCTATGAAACTCTCAAACATCAATTTTCAAAAGGATTGGATGATTTTTACAACAGAGTACATGTGGCCGCCATTTTGAAAAATCTGACGTCATTTTATTTTTTGGTGTCCTATGAAACTCTCAAATATCAATTTTCAAAAGGATCGGATAATTTTTACAAAACAGTTCATATGGCCGCCATTTTGAAAAATCTGACGTCATTTTATTTTTTTGTGTCCTATAAAACTCTCAAATATTAATTTTCAAAAGAATCGGATAATTTTTACAAAAAAATACATATGGGCGCCATTTTGAAATCTGACGCCATTTTATTTTTTTGTGTCCTATAAAACTCTCAAATATTAATTTTCAAAAGGATCGGATAATTTTTACAAAAGTGACGTTGCACTACTTCGTGACGTAACGTTTCACTTTTTATTATTTAGGTTCCCATCTGAAACGTGCGTTAAGAAGCATAGCTTCAAATAAAAATATGTAAAAAAACTTTTAAGTTAAACGGTTTTATAAATGTTTTAAAAAGAAAAAAATAATATTTAATTTAGGTTCATAAGTATAAAAGCGTGGGTCGTAAACTCTATGATAATTTATTACAGTCACGACCCACGCTTTTATACTTATGAACCTAAATTAAATTTTATTTTTTTCTTTTTAGTACATTTATAAAACCGTTTAACTTAAAAGTTTTTTATCTATTTTTATTTTTAATTTTTTAGTGTGCTTTATTTCCTTAGTCTGATTTTATAACATTTATCCGATCCACTGAAACGTTACCGGAGAAAGACCTTTTGCCTGTGAAAATTCAAAAGTACGATTTGCACCCGGACGAAAGCCGGGCCGGCCAGCTAGTTATCATAATATTGTATTGTCACCGGAGCTACACCTGTGTGCAAAATTTCAACTCAATCGGATCACGGGAAGTGGGTGAAAATTCAAAAGTACGATTTACACCCGGACGAAAGCCGGGCCGGTCAGATAGTTACCATAAATTGTATTGTCACCGGAGCTACACATGTGTGCAAAATTTCAACTCAATCGGATCATAGGAAGTGGGTGAAAATTCAAAAGTACGATTTGCACGCGGACGAAAGCCGGGCCGGTCAGCTAGTTACCATAATATTGTATTGTCACCGGAGCTACACATGTGTGCAAAATTTCAACTCAATCGGATCATAGGAAGTGGGTGAAAAATCAAAAGTACGATTTACACCCGGACGAACCGGGCCGGTCAGTTAGTTACCATAATATTGTTTTGTCACCGGAGCTACACATGTGTGCAAAATTTCAACTCAGTCGGTCGCAAGATTTGTAACAAATATACGGGATCAAGCTAAATAAAACCACCGTTTAAAAAACAAAGCATCTACTACCTACTTACTTTTGCGTGATGCCAGAATATTTTAAAACTCGCAGTCGCATAAGAAGTTATTTACTTGAAAAAAAATCATGTAAATCGGATCAGTGGTTCTCGAGTTATAAGCGTACAAAGGGACATACAGACAGAGAAAGTCAAATTGTTCGGGAAGGTATGAACGTCGAGAAATTTTGGTCCGATCCCTAGGTCTCGCCATCCGATCGACGTCAATAATTAGTTACACGTCATTTTAACTCAGTAGGCCAGGGTTTTTAAACTTAAATTCAAACATAGCAGTCAAAAAATTGAATAACTATATTAAAATAATGCAATATAAGACAGAGCATACGCTATCTTCCAATATCCATATCACACTGTGCAACAGACAAGGACAACCGAAACAAGTTCGCGATTTATTAGATAAAGTCGCATTTATTTAGTTTAATAATCATATAAATCTGTATAAAAAAACTGTTTTGACACAATATTATACATGAAATCTATCTAAAATTTTCTGCTCTTTCGTTTAAGACAGGTTTCGAATCGATCTGACTTAAATTGAGCAAACTATAAGCAAAAAACACCGTTTTTTCTAATTTGCTCCCCTCTGGGGCCAAAATTCAAAAATCGGGCGACGTTAGGATCAAATAGACCCCGAGAGGAATCGAACAAAAAAAAGTTTTTGAAAATTGGTTCATCCGTTTGGGCTGTACGCGTGACACAAAAAATCCGTTACAGATTCACAGATTCACAGAATCACAGATTCACAGATTCACAGACAAAGCGAGTGTATATAGGCGCTTCTAGCTTCGCTAAGATCGCGCCTAAAAAGGGAAAAACTTGATATAAACAGTTGTGTTTTTTGGCCACAGATGTAAACTTTGTACAAAGTCTTAAAATCATAATCTGCTTGTTTAAGTACCGCAATGGCAATGCACCCTTTTTCGATAAAGAAGCGTGCCGGCAAAACAGAATATTATATTATTATCCAGATTAAAATTGTATTTTAATAACCTAAACTTTGTTTTCTTATAATAATAATATTTAGCGTCTGTTTTTTTAAAATTATGTCACAATTAGTGTCCACAGACTGTTGAGTTTTGGTTTCGGTTTTCTAGTATGTGCTAAGATGTAATCAGGATATCAGCGTATTCCAAAATCTTACCCCACTTGCTAGTCAAGATCAAAACGGCTATTTTTGAACAGTATAAGAATTTATATTAGAAATCGTGTCCATCGTGATTATAATAAAATTAAGAAAAATCGCAGGATAGTGGACAAAATATTTGATTTATTTATTAAATAAATCAAATATTTTGTCCACTATCCTGCGATTTTTCTTAATTTTAGTATAAGAATTTGAAAATAATTGGTTAGCAATAACAGTTAAAAAAAAAATTCGGGTCGCAGTGCCAAACCTTGCCGACAATATAGTGTATTTGCTAATACAGGCCTTGTGGCTTTAATACGTGAACTTAGGTTTGTTTTTGGACAAAATAAAAAATTTAACCCCTTAATACATCCCTTAAAATAATATTTTTTTTTTCTTAATTTTAATATTATTATCAATGCAACCTCTATACCAAATTAAATACACCCTTCAGTAAGTAAAGCACTATCCGCAAACTAGTGTTTTCATAAAATTTGTAAGTCCGGTCCTGTCAAGCCAATTTTATTAAAATTTTAGGAGTACACTTTAATCGTTACTAAAGGGTTAAATTTCAATTTTGAAACGATTCTGAGAATTTTTTCGGTATTTTTGGACCCAAAAACGTTTTTCAACCCCTAAAAACCACCCTTAAAATGGTCCGATTGGGCCCATTTTAAATAGGTTCCGTGCGGTGATGAATTCCAACGTGTGTACCAAATTTCGTTAAAATCGATTAAGTCTTTCGAGAGTTATCGTGCTAACATATATATATATATATAAACATTTCTAAAAATGGTGCCAAGTTGTTCAGGAGGGTATGAAACGTCGAGAAATTTTGGTCCGACCCCTAGGTCCCGCCATCCGACCGACGCCAATAGTGTATGTGCCATATGGCAAATACACTAATAAATCTATTATAGTGCAGGCAACCAGTATCATGATAAAAATGTACCTAAAATCAACTTGAAGAGCAGCTATCTAAACGGGAGAACGTTCCTTTCCGGGATTTTTGTCGGTCTGTCTATTTATACCAACATTTTTTCGCAAACGGCTGAACCGATTTTGATGAAACTTTGTATACTAAGGTATAGGTTAGGCTCAAACAAACAAACAAACATTATATAAACGTTGAAACCCTTATGCTCGGTTGCAGAAAGCATTGTCAGAAAATCTGATTTGACAATAACCTTAGATTGTGAGTTGTGACCACACATATTTCTTCATAAGAAAAGCATTGTAGAATTTTAAATCGATCCTGCTCGAAAAATAATTGATCGATTGAAACGATATTTTTTGTAAAATTGTGTATACATATATTTATCATAGTTTTTTGTACAATTTCCACTTCGAAACACCATTTTTCTACGCGTTTTGATCAAAATTTAGCTTGGAAAGCGATCTTTTTCTATGTAGATCAATTATTTGTTTTTGTGTGAGTACAATCTAATTTTCTACATGACAGAGAGTTTCACAACGAGATTAGACTGTATTTATGAAAAAATGTAATTATATGATCACAATCTAAGATCATTGTCAAATAAAATTTTTTGACAATGCTTTCTCCAACCCAGCATTAGACTGCCGTATATCGTCGCTTATTTAGTAGAGATAGAAGACAAGCACCATCTCGCCATGATAGTAGAAAATAGAAATTAAGTTAACACGGTGGAGGTGCAGATCGATACTCGTTTCTTCCACCACAACCTTGCTTATTATTTATAGATAACCGGGTTGCTCGGATAAAACTGGATAATGTAACTAGTCTAAGGTTCTTAGAAGAATTCTATAGTGTTTTTGAAGCCAAAAACATGTTCTGTAACGAAACAATCATATAAAATGTTTGTAATAATTATTAATTAATTCAATAATGAATTTTTAATCCACAAGGCATCACCTAGGTAGTGAATAGTATTTCTTAACATATCAGTCAGCATATTATGCCATCATGATTGTTAAACGTCAAACGATTGTTATAAGATATATAAGGAAAAAATTAGAAGCCACTGTCGGGATTTCTGATTTTTTCCTTATATATCTTCTAACAATCGTTTGACGTTTAACAATCACGATGGCATAATATGCTGACTGATATGTTAAGAAATACTATTCACTACCGAGTGGATGCCTTGTGGATTAAAAATTCATTGTTGAATTAATTAATAATTATTATATTGTTGTCCACAATTACCTAACTCAAATATTGTTATTTATTTAAAATGTTAGTTTCTAGTGTTGAAATTCTGTATTGTCAATGAAACATTAAAAACGAGTACTTTTATTCCAAATAATACTTCACAATCCTTGTGTATTTGTATGAATTATATTTCGGAACCGAATTAATTTAAGACCATTTTATAAAATCCGTCGGCAAGTTTTGAATTGGCCTACATAATTGCAGGCCTGTATACAATGCTTTATATCAATTTGCTAATTTATAATTAAATTGAAAGCTCCAAAACCACGCTTCTGTAGCGCCGGAGACAATGGCGCTTGGCAAAAACAATTGGGGTGAGGAGTTGTAAGGATGCTAGAAGAAGAGCGAAGAACAACCAACCGACTTGTGATACACTTTGTATAGACGAGTTTGCTTTCTATCTCTCTCTATTTCTGTGTCGTACTTTCTCTTTGCTTTATGTTTTGTCAACCTTCGACTTCATATCGCACCTGTCAAGACATTCCACCATTCACCGAACCCTTGACCGACCTCTTAAAACCGTTTTTTTTGTTGAGGCAAAACACGATCGTTACATTTTCAATAGGGTCGTCCCACATGTCAGAATTTGATTATTTTGAACAGTTGACATTATTCCTCATTCATAAATGAATAATGTATACAAACCGGTTCATTCTTATATACTTTCTCTTAATAGGGTATATGCATGAATTTTTGAAGTTATACTTCTTTTGGCGCGTTATGGAAAAATGATGAAAGTGCATTTTTACGGTACGCGTGCATCGCGTCACGAAAATATTACACCATGAAGTTAGTCGGAATTCATGATTATAATACCCTATTATATATAGCACCGCTAAGTAACATGTACGTAGCGTAATGGATAGCACCGCCGCGTCATACGTAATAGGTCCCGGGTTCGAATCTCAACACAAACATGCTTTTTTTAATAAATAATTAGGTAGATATAAATATAATAAATAAATATATTTAAAAATTAATAATTTATTAAATTAAATTAATTTATTTAATATCTATCTTTATTTTATTATTTTATCGTCTTTTTTACAAACGTTTAGTATTGGCACGCGGGATAAAATTTTTGGAGTTATTTTTGTTTTGTTACGCCAAAGAGGTATAACTTCTGACGTGCGTACATAAGTACACACACACTTTTTTTTATCTCATTTTTATTTCGTAGCACGAAAATATACAGCAACACAAAATCTGAGAAACATTGAATGATTCGTTGAAATGCAAGAATTTATTGAAATATAAATAAATGTCTAAAAATCAAAAACAGTGTGTGACGTCAAAGTTTATGTCGAGTGCCCGTTGCCATAGAAACATAGCTTAAATGTTTACATCATGTTTACATAGGTACAAAACAGTATTTTTCAACAGTTTGTTTCTTGGCTTTTAGTGGTTTTTAGATAGTATTAGTAGATAATTAAATTAAGAAATCACAGGAAAGAGGACAAATAATGTTGTGAAAAATTACTTAATTGACCAACGTTACGTTCCTTATTAGAACTTCTTCAGGGTCTCTACAAAGAAATTACAAAACAATAATTAAACATAGACTAAAATTATATGATCATATTACTTTCATGACGTCATGACTCATGAGTAAAAACGCTTTTTAGCAGGCGGGGTTTACATACATATTTCAAAACTTATTTTTGAGCTTATTTGAAATCAGATGTGTCATTTTGTTCAGAATTTACTGCTCTATTAATATAACGAAAAAGCAATTTTCATGCGTATACCCTATTGTAACCAAGAATTTAAAAAATTGACATATTTTAAACGCCTTCGCTTAAACCGCAAAGATGACGCAGAAAACCATCGTCACTGCTTACACATTAAAACGTCAAACCTATTTAATCTAACACCAGTGAAATGCCTCCATATGACGTATATACAAACCAATCTTGCAACATAACCTTAAAAATCACGACTGTCAGATTCGTCACTTTAGCCACGCGTTACATACAATATTTTTTTGCAACAACTGCTTCAAAAGTTCAATATTAAGCAAATAAAACACAATTTGGATAAATTTTTTATTAGTGACATTATAGCATCAAAGTAATCAATAAAGTACTTTATTACGCACGTGTGTTATAAAGTAAAACAAAACAGTATTACTTTATAGAACAAAGTGCGTTAAAATTTACTTTAAACACTACAATTCGAACGCATATGAAGTTTTCATAAAGAATCACTTTTCAAACGGTACACTGCAGCCATCTAAAATTGTACTTTTGATGCAAGTGTTGCAAAAATGATTATATTTGATAATTTATATTAAAAAATAATTCTTTTTTATGTTGCAGTGTCCAATACATCAATCTTCAAAGGTGAGTTTTTAATTTTTATTTTATCTGACTACATGCAAAAAGTCAAAATTCAATTAATGCAATAATAGTGCCAATTTTAAATGAATTATGATCAGTATTCATCAAACATCCAGTTCTTTAAGAAGTCACGCACTTAAGATAAAATTAAATTGATTCGAATTTTTACAATTCACAGCAGGATTTTTGCATAAAATCATTCGATTGGATTAACATTAATGTTTTTTATTTACTATTATTACTACCCGAGACCCGGTAAAGGAGCTTATAATTAAGTTTGTTATATTTATGCGTTTTGTGCGAGGAGTGCCGTACATCTTTTAAAGGTAATGTCTGGTCTAGAAATGAACATAGCGTTATTTGAAGGTAGTTAATGAAGAAGACGACTGAAGAAGTTCTCTCCTCTCTCAGTAAGCAACAAAACGCTGTGTTTCATTACAAAGCAAGGAGAACAAGAATGGCAAAGATTAGTACTTTATGAGTCATACCTTCCAGTTCAAACTTTTACATCTCAATGGTTTGTCATTATCATTATTAATGTCTGACTGTCATAATCTATCGTAATAATTATCTAATAGCAAGAGGCGATGATAAATCTTAAGGTCGATTCGTATTCATAAACTGTTAAGCACGATGCATGCCAATTTCGTGAATGGCAAAGATTTTTTTTACTAAAACACTCGCAGGATAATGCTCTATATACAGTCATGAAAGCCAAATGGAAATCGGTACAGCGGTTTTCAAGTTTATCGTGAACATACAGATAGACGCGAAACATTTGAGATCTTATCTTTTACCCCCCAGGGGGGACATTGGAATGTGGTTGCTATCGCAAATTGCATTTCAATGTTCTTTGGGAATTAGCGCTCCCAGGGACCCGACCTCGTACCAGACGGTTTGTGTATGCCGGCTGGCGGATTCTAATACACAAATGGATTATTTGTTGTGTTAAAAACGCTAATGACCTGAGTTGTCGACGAGTCTATAATCCACAATTAATTAATTAATCTTATCTTTTATTAGAACATTTGATTACTTTTTTATAACATCAGAAGCCCTTTTATATTACACTGTAAGAAATGAGAAGGCCGTTTACATAGATTATCGATGGTACATTTGTAGCCAGCGATTAATCTGGTAATAGGCACACAAAGAGACAATGGCGTCGCAAACATGTATCGCCTGTACATCGCGTAGATTCCATAAAAACACATTGCGCATGTGTGGTTACTAATTTTACATTAATTTGTTTTGTATTCATTTATTTTATATTTGTAACTATACATTTTATTTTGTAGTTTTTACACACTTTATTGGAGTATTACACAAATTATGTAATTTTAATTTACTTTATGTAAAAATCACAAATTTGTTTAACTGTACAGTAAAAGTCCAAGTTTTTATGAAGTTTTTTGTGTAAAAATAAATAATAATGTAAAATCACATAGAAAATCGAGCGAATTCTACCTTAACTTTCAAAGTATTTTACATCCATTTTTTAGAGGGTAGCATCCAAAAATAATTCGTTAATCTTAATTACAAAATAAAAGCAAGAAAATACTTGTATCTGCTATTGTCACGGAAAAACTCTCTAACAATGAGTCCTGGTGCGAAGACATTTACAGTTTATTGTGTTTGGAAAATCCTGATGAATGTGACTATTTTCAGCTACAATAAGTTATAGCTCTACCCGGGCGAAGCTAGGTCAGGTAGTTTCTCTACATAGTATAAATTGAAGTCGCTTTTCACGTCTGTCTGTCTGTTTAACCGCTAACTACTCCTAAACCACGCAACGGATTTTGATGAGGTTTTCACCATCAGTTAGATAATTTTTCACGGAAGGTTTATATATATAGCATAATTAGTCCGCCACTGAAGACAGCAAGATCAAATTAAAAGTCTATCTATTTTTTTCTCTCTATTTTTACACCAATAAAAAGTCACAAATAACGTACTTATAATGTATTCATTTTCATTGAATGATGTCAAGAATTTTAACGACTTTTTAATACACGGCGACGATAGCTGCTTTTAATATTAATGTATTTACAGTACGGCAGAATATTTTTATCAGAGCATATTTTTTTAAATTAGTTTTTGTTCGCGCATTCGCTCGCGTGAATGTAGATTATGCCCGCAGATTCGCTTGCATCATGAATATGGACTTTTTCTTCAGATTCATTCGTATAGGTAGGTAAATGTCGATTTTGACTGAATATTCGCTCGCGTGAATGTCGATTTTGACTGAAGATTCGCTCGCTTGAATATTAATTTTTGACTGAAGATTGGCTCGCGTTAAATGTCAAATTTGACCGAAGATTCGCTCGCTTGAAAATTGATTTTTGACTGAAGATTCGCTCGTGTGAATGTCGATTTTGACTGAAGATTCGCTCGCTTAAATATTAATTTTTGACTGAAGATTGGCTCGCGTTAAATGTCATTTGACCGAAGATTCGCTCGCTTGAAAATTGATTTTTGACTGAAGATTCGCTCGTGTGAATGTCGATTTTGACTGAAGATTCGCTCGCTTAAATATTCATTTTTGACTGAAGATCAACTCGCGTTAAAAGTCAAATTTTACCGAAGATTCTCTCGCTTGAAAATTGATTTTTGACTGAAGATTGACTCGCGTGAAATGTCGTGAAATGACAGAAGATTCGCTCACTTCAATGTCGATTTTGACTGAAGATTCGCTTGCTTGAATATTGCTTTTTGACTGAAGATTGGCTCGCGTGAAATGTCGATTTTCACAGAAGATTCACTCGCTTGAATACTGATTTTTGACTGAAAATTGGCTCGCGTTAAATGTCAAATTTGACCGAAGATTCGTTCGCTTGAATATTGAGTTTTGACTGAAGATTTGCTCGCGTGAAATGTCGATTTTGACTGAAGATTCGCTCGCTTGAATATTGATTTTTTACTGAAGATTGGCTCGCGTGAAATGTCGATTTTGATTGAAGATACGCTCGCTTGAATGTCGATTTTGACTGAAGATTCACTAGTGTGAATATCGATATCGCTCATGTTAGTATTGATTTTGATGGAAATCCTATTTTAAACCGAGCGTAGCCGGGTGAACTACTCTATAAGTTAAGTTTGGCAACGATCAAAATCAGTCCAACCGTTTTTGAGTGACACCGGACAAACAGACAACAATAACAGAAACACATTCTCTCGTCTAAGTCTCACACAAAATACCGGGAAAAAATTGCTTATAATTTTATATTTTAGTGTGAAATAAAGAGCTTCTATCATCCAGTAAAACTCTAGTTGCCCATGGGATTAGTACAATAAAAATTAATGCCATATTTATTATCGTACGGAGTGATATTTGCCGTTGGCTAAATTAAATAGAACAATTTATTATTGAAAAATAGTTATGTCTCAGACAGTAGTATATAAACGATAAGGTATGGCTTATTGCATTGTTAGTAAGAAAGTCACGATCTGCGTCGATTATTTTATTTTAGCGATTAATAATTGCATTGAAGCGCACTGCCTGAGATAAGGCGATTTCCTGAATTTGTTAGACTATCAGTTCTTCCGTATTGTACTAATGCATTATACATTTCATATACAGAATGTTACTGTTATCATTTATCAATATTAATAAACGGGACCTTTATAATTTCGATTTTCTAGGGATTTTTTGGGTTAAGATTTACACGCACTGAATCGACTCGGAACGATACGATCGGCACGTTTTGGTTTGCCTGAATTTAAATTAATTCCCACGCACTGACTTCGGTTTGACCAGTTCAGACCGGCCGGATCGGTTCGGCAACGACAGAGAGTGATTGAAGGGGCGAACATTGCCGAATGTTCCGGCAGTTTTGACTACATATCGAGTAAGCTTAAAACTACAGAATGATCGCTATAGACTGTGTGCAGGGGGGCGGAGTTATAATAATATCGATGCGAGCTCTTGTTGTGAGATCCATTGTAAACTCGGAACTCTAATTTTCCGTAATTGTCAGTGAGCATTGTTGTCAAGTAAGTAAAACCATGATTTTATTTCTAACTTATTTGGAAATTATTACTATAAATCTGATAAATTTGACACTTTTAAACCCGGCCCGCAAGATTACAGGCGCCACGGTTTGAGGTTATGCTGTCATCTGTCAATATAAACCATAGACATAGATGTAGGTACACCTCCATGTCTGATATAAATTAATTAGTTATTTTTTATTATACGTCAAAATTGAAGAAGAAAAAAACTTAAAATAAATAATTTTCATGTACCTTTTATGCTATGCTATTTATACTACTTATATGCTAAATTAAATGGTATTCGTTTATTAAAAAATTTCGCGGTCTTAAAACATCAATAAAAATGAGTTCAATCGTGCACTATTGCCCGCTAGCGGCGCTAGTAGTCTTCGTGCACACAAACTATATCTGACGAAATTTTAATTGAAAGTGTTCGGGATTATTATATATCAATTTATTTTTAAATTTTTATATATTTAAAATTGCTTAACGTCTGTACTAAATATCTGCTACGAACAGCTGTACTTAGCTGCTCGAAATACGAAATTTACCGATCTCATTGTTACAAAATATTTGGTTTTCTGAGAAATTTGTGTAGCACTTCGTTATTTATTCAGGATTCAGTTTCGGCAATTTCTAGTTTCAAAGTATTGCTACAAAACTGTTTTTTGAGTTGGCGGAATAAATATTTATTTACAATAATTAAAAACACAATAATAACGAATGCAACAACGAAAAGTCAGTTCTAACAATCAACACAAGTAATTAACACTTAACTATATATACAATAATTTAACTATATACAATTGACTATATACCAGGACTATTTATTTCTAGTTATTTATTTTATCAATTTATATCACGGAACTATTTATATTACTTCACGATTTATATCACTGTATTTATATCAGATTTATTTCGCTGTTCAACACTGTCACAGTATAATCTACACTGACTGATTCCCGTTGACTGATCAATATTTATATCATTGATCCACTTGATGCCCGACTCACCATTCACTGATTACCGATTGCGTGACACCGTCGACTGATTGATTCACTCGTACCGGTTTGTTTATATACGCTGCGCGGCCCAGCCTAGTACGTTCTAGAACTTTCGTGCAGGTACCAACTGTTTCAGTAAACAGATTTCGTTTCTCAGAACTCTTGCCTGCCGCTTATGTACAGGGTGATCCGTAACAGTATTGAAATTTTCACTTGAAGATATCAGAAATATTTTATTTTCTTAGAATAAATTTTATATAATCTATACATAATATATAATTTTCTAATGTGTGTCCGTCTTTGCACGTGCTCCAAAAGGCCCCCGTTGACCCAGAGAGAAAAAACTTTTCACACTAATATAGTATATGACACAGGATAGAACTTTAACACAGCCAGATTTTCGATTTTTTCCCCGAGTACAGATATATGAGGTTTTTTTGAAAAAAAGAATCATGCTATAGCCCAGAGGTTCCCAATCTTTTGCGACTCCCTTTACAGGTTGCAATTTTTTGCGACGCCTTCTATAAAAGAAGATACCTGTGTGTAGCTCTAGCAGACAATAAAATTACTCTACTAGTCAAAGAAAACTCCAAAGAATATAGAATCTTAATTATTATTTATTAGGTTCTAATAAAAAAAAACTTAAAAACTACAAACAATACAATAATGAGCAGGGTGAGCTTGCTTTTCTGAACATAACTTCTTAAATCGGGACTGAAGTTCTGAAATTGCGACTCCCCTAAGATAGCGCCGCGACGCCCGACGCCCCAGTTAGGGAACCTCTGCTATAGCCATAGCTACCTGGCGAAGACAGGTTTAAATATGTATATAAATCCCCCTATATTATTAAACGAGTAAATCTTGTATGTATCTATGTATATATATAAATATTTTCTCGAAAACGGCTCTAACGATTTTGATCAAATTTACCGAAAAGGGGTTTCGGGGGGCAAAAAATCGATTTAGCTAGGTCTCATCCCTGGAAAAATTCGTTTTCCTATCGATTTTATCATTTTTAAAAACGGTTTTTTGACCTGTCAAAACATTGTAATATCGTGAGTAGGCTTTGGAGAAAACAAACTACTTTCATTATTTATATGTCAAAATTATCTGACAGAATTTTTAACTTATTAAAATAATCCGTGAACTATTTGTATAGTAAAAAATAACAGAAATAAAAACTAAACGTAATTATGTAAGTAGTTTTAACTAATATTTAAATAAATAGATACCTAAGTATGTTATTTTTATATTACCTATATAAAATATGTATATTATGTACGTTAAATATAGTATGACGTATAATCTTACCTAGACTTTTTTTTCTCAAAAAAGAATAACGATTTTGATGAAATTTACAGAATGGGGATTTTTCGGGGCGAGAAATCGATCTAGGTAGGAATCTTGGTCCCAGGGGGAGCAATTAAAAAAAAGAGTTTTTTTATTTATAACTCGGTCAATTGTCAGATCGATTCGAAGCCTATTTCTACATAGATTTTGTATAATATATCACAAGGGTTAAAACTGTAAATGAACACTAATATAAGAAGTGTCTTGCACAATATGTAAATAATGACAAATAGGCGGCCCGAAGGGCCGCACTTTTGGCACCGCGAGTCTGTGTAAAAACACATCGATTTTTGAAAACTATTGTTAAGATACATACAAAAAAGTTTTGTTTAAAAATTTGCACGGCGGCCCGAAGGGCCGCACTTCTAGCGACGCAGGCATGCAGTATATCAAAACACATCGATTTTTAAAAACTATGGTGAAGATGCATGCAAAAAAGTTTTGCGCTGCAGGTTTATAGTCTGTCGTTTGTTATTAAAAGATATAATATGAATTCTATTTCTTCGAAAATCGATTTTTGTGAGTTTTTCAGTAGGTACCTTCTATGCAAAAAAAATATTTGAAATTTACTGAAAGTTGCTAAGATGACATCACAGAGAAAAAGTACTTCGATAAAGTTGATATTTGGTATCAATGTTTAAAAATGGATTATTGAAACGGCAACGGGCAAGCAGAATTTCATCTGATTCGAACATTTTTACAAGATATTCAATCTATGAAAATCGGTTTTTGCGAGCTCTTCAGTCAACAAAACAATAACGGCGGTAGATTTGAAAATGGCGACCTAAGTAATATTTACAGGAAAAAATGCTTGATTCAAGTTGATACTTAGTTTTTACGCTTAAAAATACACATAGGTATTTAAAATATTTAACAGAAACAATTATTTAAATTATGTTTCAGAAATAAATTCGTTTCGGAGTAATATTTTGAGAAAATAATATCTCACAGCATACAAGTACTATTTTTTTGAACTCATCCGAGCAAAGCTCGGCACCCAGATATTAAATATAAACCAAGACAGTTCCTAGATTTATGGTCTTCAGTTGTTTTGATATTCATCTGTTTAACAATCGAATTTTCGAGAAATCCATTACTATTATTATTTATAAAATGGAACAAAATTACGTTTATCGTTAGTAATATTATATTTATTGCAACGTATGCCAGCATATATCTACATACATAATAATATTTGTAGCAGCGAGTCTCGGTTTTTATTATTTTTCGATATCCGTAACACACACATACATATATATTGGGAGAGCAAGTGGGGCAGATATACGTACAGTAAGAGAGATAAAGAGTGAAAGCGTCATTATTTACAAGAAATATTTATGTACAAAGCAGATACACGAATGTGTTTATATTACTGAAATATGTATTTCAGATAATATTTTTTCTCCAAACAAGATGTTTCTCAATAAATATCTTCCTGTTCACAATGATTCAATCAACTGGGACGCACTACCGCCGTTCTCGATCGGGAATTTTAACTTTTTATATTTCAATTCAGTTTCGAGGCTAGAAAATAAAATTAAGTTACATCGGGACAATGCGGGAAGAAATATTGCTGTAGAACAAGAAATTCAGCAAGAGCCAATTCACAAAAAGCACTCTGTGACGCCGCTCGATACACGGAAAAAACAAAGATTTATCGAGTTAAAATTAAGGTTTCGTCCACACAATGAGCCTTTAAATAATGCCGTTGTATTTTTTTTCGTCTAGCACTTAAAATGGCTTCACGATAATTGAAAATATATAGAACACATCTCCATTTGTCCTTTCTGGCGACTGACGCGTCACCAGCTCCAAATACCACGGCCTACTACTAGAGCCCATATTTTTAATACATGTCCCCATATTATTAGGTGATTGATAGAGACGCGGGTGCGATGTGATCAGTGTTAACAGAGAAGACAAGGGCTTGGTTATAAAGGTTCTAAGCTATTAATGCGACGGGTCTTCTTAGAGTGACGTAGCAGGTATTAAAATTTCATTTATATCTCCGTCAATACTCAATGTATATTGAAATGAAAATCTACGTCATTTGCTCATTATTATTATTATTGTAGATTATAGACGCGTTGACAACTTAGGTTATTAGCGTCTTCAACACAACAATTAATAATCCATTTGTGTATTAGAATCTGCCAGCCGGCATACACAAACCGACTGGTACGAGCTCGGGCTCCTGGGAACGCCAATTCCCAAAGAACATTGGAATTATTGTGTTTGTGGCAATGTAACAGTAATATATTAATTTTTTAAAAAAAATTTTTTTTATTTTTTACCCGACTGCGCCAGGAGGGTAATGTTTTTCGAGTGTATGTATGTATGTATCTATGTATGTATATTTCTTTATCACGCTCTGTAGCCTAAACGGCTTGACGGATTATTGAAAAATGAGGTGTCATTAGATTCGTATGAATCCCTAGAGTGACATAGAGTATATGGCGGACGCTAGACGCCATTTCGTCAGAATGCAAAAGTAATTTTCCTTCTAAATACATTGATATAGGTACTAAAATCAAAACAAAAGGAAGGTTTCGTTGACATTTCAAATAGGGTACATGACGTCACGGAAAATTCAATATATGGCGGGCGCTAGACGTCATTTTGTCAGTACGCAAAAAATCGGTAAAACCTTGTGTGTGGGGTATCAAATGAAAAGGCTTGATGAGTAGATTCAACTAAAAGGAAGGAAATAAAAAAATTATTTAAAAAACAAAAACCCGACTGCGTAAAAATCGAACATAAAAGATGGAAACAAGATCAAATGATAACATGCAGTCGGAGGCATAGTAGTAACAAATTGAACAGAAATACCTCCGACTGCATGTTATCATTTGATCTTGTTTCCATCTTTTATGTTCGATTTTTACGCAGTCGGGTTTTTTGTTTTTTTAATAAATTTTTTTACAGCCTCATTCTAAAATTTTTTATTTAGAATTACAATTTGGAATTTCAAGTTTTTTTTATTGTTAGAGCACGCCACTCGTTTTGGAACAGCTATGTTTTGTTTGGAACGGAGTGAATTATTGTAATTTGGAAAAGTTTGTATCACTCTGAAAGATCTGTTTAAATATTCAAGGTATTTCGGGAAGCTTCAGAAGTGTGTTCCTTAAATAACTTTAAGAAAAAAAATATATTCCGTATAAGTCCGATTCTAAAAAAAAGTTTTGGTTTCTTGAAAAAAAAAAAGATTATAAACATAAAAAAATCACTGAAATTGTTTGAAGGGTAAGCTTTGGAAGGAGTACTTACCTAATGTCACCAAATATGTAGATATTTAAGTCACGGGTGGTTATTTTGAACTGTCGCTTATTTATAATTATTATTTCTTTAAATTTTCGATTTTTTCATTTATGAAATTTATCTTTTCTTCAGCAAGCTACTCAGTAACTTTTGAGAATCGAACCTATATGTTGATATAACTATCGGAAAATCTGGGACTGTTGCCAAGTCTAGTTATGACTGTCAATGATGTTGGGGTGATAGCAATGGAGTGGTAGGTAATTATAGTTTCCCCTGCCACTATTTGCTACCAAGAAATTGTTTGAATAAACTTATTTGACATATCTGTAACTTGGTTACCTACTATAAATAACTTAAATTTTAAAACTTAAGGTAGTTGTCTTGTGATAATAACATCCAAAAGTTTCGTTCATAATACGCTGTAAAACAATAAATAAGTATAGTGTTAAATGTAAAAAAAATTTGTTAGAGATTGTACCTAAACTGTTGTTCACATAGTTACACATATTTCACTTAGTTTGTTCGCTTGGATTATATAAAAATGCCAATCTTTTCTCATAAATTGTTGAACTTTGCGTTATTATATCGCAACAATAAAAAGGTCAATAATTTTTGGATTTTCTTTTTTAAACTCAGAACAAAAACATCAATGAACAGTTAGTTTTTTGAAAATTTCTGACTGTTATTTTTTTTTTTTAATTAAAAAACTTGTCAAAAACACAACCTTTCCTATGCTCTCCGTGTTAATTATCCGAGCTTTAATTAAGTTTATCTCGAGTTGGAGATGGTCAATCAACTTCAAATTTTAATGGTATTTGTATTATAGTATCCTCAATGAGTATACGAAAATTTAGAATTTTCTTACACTATGCCCATAGCACGACAACTACCTTAAAGAAACAAATATATTTTTTCAATCAACCAATATTATTTCTTGAGTGAATAATTGTAAGTTATCGATTATTGTTGTAAATTATAGCATTCTGTGTAGTCGTGCTGAGTATTAAACATGCTTAAAAAAACATTATGTACCAACTTGGAATCGCATAGAAAATGAGTAATGATGTTCGCCTGGTGGGTAATTTCACAAGCTATTTGGTATTAATTATGTTACGTAACACAATTATTTAGCATTAGTGAATGTCAGCCTGGAGCGTTGCAGAACGATAACAAAATAGCTCCTCCAAAGAAGTCATTAAGTGAATCATAAATTAAAATAAAATGTTTTTACAGATTATAAGATCAAGAAAAATTCTAATGTTGCTACAATGGCCTTTGCATTGCATCCAGTCAGCCATTTTACAAAATTTAAATTGATTTATTAGTAGTTATTTCACAAGCTTTTATTTAACTTTACCTGTTACTTAGTATATTAGTATGTTTAGGTTAAATCTTGCAAGTCAATTTTGAACGACTTCCACATATCCGATCGATAAGAAATTTTGTACACATATGTATTCCCGATGACAATACATGCATAAATCTATTAAAAATAAATAATCAATTAATTTTAATAAATTAATATTTTAATAGTACACGTGGTACAACGCAGAAAAATGACTTTTGTGACCACAGTTTAAAATTTGCGGAGAGCATTTTTTACAATCTGAGTGAATAGTCACCTTAATTATATTTATTTCCGTTGACAAAATCTTATAAATCTTGAAGTAAATGTGTCAACTGACCCGACAGCATTAGTTCCTTACGGTGATATACCTCCAAATCATTTACCAATAATTCAAATAATGTCACTCAACTAAAACACAGTAGGCTTGAGAATAGCCGAGCGTGTAGTAATGCTGTTGTTTACATGGAGTTGCTATGGTTCCTCTATTACAAGTCCCCAGTTCCCGGGTTCTAACCCAAGAGCTGGTAAAAGTGTCAATTGGATTTTCAATTTATTATTAAAAAAAATAATGAATTGGAAATATGAATTGGTGCTAGGCCCAAATAACCTTAGCTGTTGGTGGTTTTTAAAACAAAATTTTCAATTTAAAACACAGTAATGAAATTACGTGAAAGTATTTTGTATGAGTAAGAAATAAGAAGCTGCTGTAGTCGTTTCTATAACAAGTAAACAGAAATCTTACAAATGAAACACATATGACGTAACTCCATTTTGTTTGTGACGTGAAAGGTTAGAGGTTAAAATAATAATATTACATTTCAGTTTTTTTAACATGCCAAAAAAATTGTTTCAAATGGCAATAGAATCGTAGTAAAATAATAAGTACGTTTGTTGGCACAGTTCTGAACTAGTTCTGTCAGTTCTAAAGCATTTTTTAGCACTACAGAACTCCTGGCACTGTTAGAACTGCGTGTTAGTTGGTCGCACTGTTTGAACATATTCAGTGCATTATGTCAAATGTGAATGAGTCAAATAGCAACTTTATAGTTACCTAAATATGGAAATCAACAATGTTGCCTGAGTAATGCTGCCTTTATATCTTTTAATAATTGATGGAAGGTTTGGTTGAGGGTCAAAATAATGAAGCTTTACCAAAATATCGCTTGTGGCCAACGTTTCGAAATATTTAATTTCATCTGCAGGGCCTCAAGCCAGTCAAATAATAGTAAATTGTTCTAATTCTAAATTGCATGATCATCTGAATATGATTTTTATAATTTTATCACTTAAAACAACACATATTTTAAAACTTAAATTTGTTTAAATCAATTATCAAAACTGTCACACTTTAAAACTTTTGTAAATTTATTCAATTTCAGTTAGTAACATATTAAACATTTTTAAAGCATGATACTCGGCGCTATTGTTAAATAATGTTATTGTAGACTTCGGCAGATATACTTACATTAGTGTTGTTTCTTGTGTCATGTCCACATGGATAGACTGAAATGTGTTATGGTTTTTAATACGTTACTTGATAAAACACAAGGAAAATAGACATACTCCTATACAGGCTGGTATCCGTGACTGATGCACATAGGGATTTAACCCGTAAAATCAAACTTTCGCGATTTCCTGCTTCCCTAATTATTTTAGGAAAAATACCTCCAAATAAAAGTTTTAGAACACAAAATTCTGCATCTAAATCATTATACAAAATTAATTTTGCATGGTTTGTAACGGCAGAAATTTGATATGAAAATGTCAAAATTACATCAAAAACAGATAGCGATAGCCATCGAACTTGAACAAAATGATTAGAAATTATTCTGACAGCTAAAACGTTTATCATTTTGTTCAAGTTCCATGCCTATCTGTTTTTGAGGTAATTTTGACATTTTCATATCAAATTTCTGCCGTTACAAACCATGCAAAATTAATTTTGTTTAATGGTTTAGATGTAAAATTTTATGTTCTAAAACTTTTATTTGAAGGTATTTTTCCTAAAATAATTAGGGAAGCAGGAAATCGCGAAAGTTTGATTTTACGGATTAAATACCTATGTGGAGCAGTCACGGTCACCACTCTGTATATGTATGACACAGTTAAAATACATTTATGAGTAAAAGTTTTACAACTGGCACGAAAATCAAGATAAAAAATGATACAAATTGCCTTTTTTTGAAGTACAAATATTTTTTTTAAATCAGCACAATAACCCCAATTAACTAAACTTTATTTTTGTTAAAATTACAATCATTACACATCTAACAAGCCGTGAGGTGGGTCGTTTATTAGGACTAAAGTGCGACCCTTGAGGTCCACACGACGAACTTCCCAGTTTGATAAATATTTAATAATAATAATTAAATTAGATATTACACAGAAAAGTAATCATTTTTATCATTAAAACATCAATAATTAAAAAAAAAAAAAAAAAAAAACGGCTGAACCGATTTTTATAAAATTTATGTCGGATCAAAATGACGTTAACACGCCTCGATTGACACCCTTACGAAGTCGATATAATTTTTTATTCGCGAGATATTGTGTAAAATCTACTTTTTTGGAGGTTATTCGCTTAAGAAAAAAGAACGGCTGAACCGATTTTAAAAAAATTCCTTTCAGATCATATTTACGTTCATACGCGTCGATTGGCACCCCAACGTAGTCGATATCATTTTTCGTTCTCGAGATTTCGTCTTAGAAAGAAATGGACACATTATGCATACGTACGTACGTACGTACGTACGTACATACGTACATACGTACACACACACACACACACAGACATCTTTCTAAAAGTAGTGTAAAAATAGTGTAGTGACCTTGAAACATAAAATTTTTTTTTCCTTTTTGATTTCGATTTTCGGACCCATTACAATAACTTCCAATGGGAAGTTAAAAATCAAATTTTTGATATCGTACACCACTGAAATAGGCGGTAAAAAATTCAAAGTGCTTTTGCCAAACGTGAAACGAATAGTGTGAGGAGAGTGAGAGAGAAGGGTGGTTGTTGGCATGTTTGTTCCATAAGCTGTATACAAACAGAATGCAGAACGGATGTAATTCACAATTTATTACAATGCCGGTGGCGTCATCTATCTTTACAAGCTCAGAACGACGCGCCGTTGCCGTCTAGTCAAATAGAGTTTCAAAAGGCTCAGAAATATGACCATTGTATGCCCAGTAGTGTCATTAAAATTATTTTTATCTCACTTTTTCTCACGACACTGCATAAGTCTCACTTTATCAATGTCGCGAAACGAGCTGCGATATTCCAAGAACCCTTCGCCTCCTTTTATAATACTAGCGATTCCGCCCGGCTTCGCTCGGGTGCTAAGAATTAGATTAAACACCGGCCCCTCCGCCATATATACACGTACTTCCACCGTGCATGGTAATCTAGCGACCCTGCCCGGCTTCGCCCGTATGCTAAGAATTAGATTAAACACCGGTCCCTCCGCCATATATACTCGTACTTTCACCGTGCATGGTAATCTAGCGATCCCGCCCGGGTGCTAAGAATTAGATTAAACACCGGCCCCTCCGCCATATATGCACGTATTTTCACCGTTTATGGAGACTAGCGGTCCCGCCCGGCTTCGCCCGGGTGCTAAGAATTTATGAACCTACAGAACCTTCCCGGTAGTGAGCACAACAACTCACCAAAGTTTCATCGCAATCGGATAAATGGTATATAGGAACTTGTAACGAATCCAACCCTGTACTCGAATTTGTTCAAAATTTGGTTGGATCGTGTTGAATGCCGGCATGAGAAGGTAGTAGTTAACTGGCATTGATTGTGTGATGAGTGCAAATAATAATTAATTAAGCAATAATAAAAGTATTTGTGAAGCGTGCATCAGGAATCTAGTTTCCGTGAGAGTTTTCTTCTAGTCATCAGTTTGCTGGTGGGACGGTTTTGCTGATTTTCTTGGTGAGCTCGTTTCATATTATTTATCTATACATAATAAGAATTTACCATCTGCACAGTTTAAAAGAAGCTACTCATATTAAGCGAAACAAATAAGTATTAATAATATTATTATATGTTCTTTTTCGTTATTAGAATTATTAAGTGTACGAACAAGGGGGGATTTGGGGTATTGTGAAATATTATTGCATGCCATAGTTTTTTTTTAAATAATTATTCGTGTAGTTTTTGTGAATTTTATACGCGTTTCCCGTTTCACCGTGAACGTGTTTGGTTTCGCCATTCAGTGGCGTAGGATAATGTTTTCATGTTAAAGGTATTTGAATAAGTTGTTATGTTGACTATTTTAATGTGTTAATTTGTTGTTTTTGTCTTAATACAATCGAAGGGTGCAGGATATTTTTCGGGCTATTTGTTTTCAGTAGTAAATCCATATACGCAACTAAATACATTTAGATACATTGTTTTTTTTTTTATTATTTAGTGAAGTCACAGTCCCGTGGGGTTTCTTCTGTTCCCCATTATTTGTCTGAAAAACAGTGACCTCAAAGAATAAGGTCAATTGTCGTTGAGTTAGTTATAAGAATCCGTTGCATTTGGCGCCCGAGCAGGGACACTGTGACTTCGTGTTGAGTTTTAAAAAAATTTTCTTCAGTGCCAATAATTTAAAATATAATTATGCCGGTTGAACGATCACCTAGAACACAGGTTCAAAATATAGAACGTCCGTCGTCTGCTGATGAATCGGCCGCTAGTGTTACGCGATCGGGTACATCATTTCGCCGCGATAATTTACAAAACTATCGTCTATCACATCGGAATAGATCCGCGGGTCCCGTCCCGCGAGGGAATTTTAATTATCAGCGCGAGCGGGTAGAATTTAATATCCCCGCTACTGCGACTCACCCTATATCTGATCCGGCAGTACAGGACAACAATGTGTCCGAACACCAACATCTTGAGAGCACGGTACCGTTGACATCAAGTGGGTATGGCCAACATTTTACAACCGAGCAAATGAATCAGACTCATGGGGGACTCATGGGACTATTTATTACAAATGTATGATAAGTCACAACAGCTTCAACCCCCTATGCCAGAATCAGAGTTTTTAGCAGAAATATTGTTTCATTTTCCGCCTCATATTGCACGGGATATTACATCAGCTCGTTGTCCAACTGTGGTAGATACATACTCTCTTTTGCAAAATTTCGAAAGAATAGATCACCGTAGAAATGCTAACTTTCAGCGTTATACACCTCCTAGTAATTCGCAAGCGCCGACATCGTTCAAACGCAACAAAGATAATGCAGATAGGGCTAATCATCTGTCGCGGGAAAACCGGAATTTAAACACGAATTTTGTCGGAATAGACGAGGAGATAGAATTCACGGATAGTCATGATTCGGGAAACTAAGTGAGTCGTCACTGGAGTGTCCGCAGTGGCGTGAATCCGGTTCTAAGGACACACTCTACGATGTTCATTCCGTCTTTCCTGATGGACATTTTGTTCGCGTTTCCGAAAACTTACAAGCTCATGAAACGAACCGCTTCGAGCGTTATAAATTGCCATATATTCTAATCAATGTTAGCGGGATTAATTATAATGCATTAATTGATACGGGGTCCGAAATTTCATGTATGTCTGCGAATTTCTGGTCGTCTCTCTCTAACAAAGATAATTATCCGGTGTTATCTACTTCAAAAACAAGAATAGTGGGTGCTACTCAAGTACGCAGTAGACCAATTAAACAATGTGTGCTTCTGACGTTCAAACTGGAAGGGAAAACGTTTAGTAATACTTTACTTGTTGTGCCAGATTTAAGTTGCGATATACTTTTGGGGATCGACTGGGTGGTGCAGAATCGAATAGTGTTAGATACATTTAATCTGAAAGTATGTTTTCATACAAAACATGGGCAAATCGATCATGAAGTACCCATAAAAATGATGAATAACAGTAATAATCCAGAATCAAATGATAAGTATTCAGCAATTGATGATGAATACGTGAATACGTTTGTTGAAATTTCTCATGAAAAAGCTAGTACCGCAATAATGGCAAAAGCATTGCGTAATCCACAATTTGGTGAAGCTGCTCGTGCTTATACTTACCAGTCCAGTATTGCTGGGGATAATGACGACCTTCCCAGATCAGCACCACATACCTCCAACCATGCACACATTCCACAATGCGATAAAAGTCCCGGAATGGATTTATATCCACCTGTTTATCGCATTCCTAATTCAGAAACGGCGTTAAGTCAAACGCGTTCCAAACGCAATGAATCTAACAATATGTCTAAAGCGGCGCCGATAGGTCAGGAATTCTCCAATAATGGTGATCCTGCTTCCTATACGGAATGCCCTGACAACGTTGACCATTCGGTTATGACTGACGTTCACAACAGATATAATGTTGTGTCGCAATCGCCGAAGCTAAGGTCACATATGCACGGCAGTTTGAATGTGCTGTCCGTAATATTAGCCCACAGCACGAATCCGTCTGTGACAGGCACTGTAAATATCCTGGTTGATCGCCAAGGTGCCGTTGTGTTGCGGCAAAATGCTTATCGTTGTCCGGAAAAAGACAGACAGCGTCCTATTTTCAAACTCGTGGATTTATATAACATCCTAACATATCCTTTGTACCCGGTGCTTTTAAGGGATCCGAATAGTCATATTCCTGCGCTTTTCTGGAATGAGTATTCCGGTAAAAAAGAAAATTCGAATCGTAGCAACTTGCAATTAGTGCCGTATAAGTTCTTTCGTGGTCCGGGTTTTCTATTTAAAATTTGGGCACAGTCCCTGGGTAATCATGATCGAAATGCCTCTTGTCAAAATCGTAAAGTGTTCAATGCTGATAAAGGTACAGCGGAGAGTGTTTTGCACCAACCTCGTTCCGATTATGAAGTAAATCGCACTGATCTTGATTATGTGTTTAATGATAGTAGTCAAAAGGCGGAATTATCACTCGACGATATAAAGGAAACCGTGCAATCCATTAACACGCTCTCTAAATCTGAAAAAGATAGCCTTACGGAGCTACTTTATGTAAATAGAAGTATTTTTTCTGAGAAGCCCGGGCGCACTGAAAAATATGTTCACACCATAGAAGTTAAAGATCATTCTCCATTTAAGGGTAAGATTTACCCAGTACCTTTTGCTTATCGTCAGAAAGTTCGTGATCAAATAAATAAAATGTTGGAGTGGGGGATCATTGAACGTTCCAACACTTGCTATGTGAATTCTTTGGTTACGGTGCTAAAAAAGGACGGTAACGTAAGAATTTGCTTGGATGCTCGGGAGCTCAATAAGCGCGTGACGGTGGATTATGAGCGGGTTCCTTTACCGGAAGAAATCCTTCAAAGGTACGAACGTCTTACGCACATTTCCACGATAGATTTAGTTCAATCCTATTGGCAAGTTCCATTGAGACCAGAAGATCGTAAATATACTGGATTCTTATTTGACTCAAAGACATATCATTTTAAAGTGATCCCGTTCGGTCTTAACACAGCCGTTGCTGGCTTTACTCGATGCATGGACATCGTTCTGGGTCCCTCTGTCGGGTCTTTCACCGTAGCCTATGTAGATGACCTTTTAGTGATATCGGGTTCATTTTCAGATCATATAGGCCACTTCCAGAAAATTTTTACTAAAATTCGGGAGGCTGGAATGACTCTTAATTTTAAGAAGTCGTGTTTTTGTCGAACGGAAGTAAAGTTTTTGGGCTACATTTTATCGACTCGCGGGATATCACCTGACCCTAAACGTATCGAGGCGGTTCAAAAGTTCGTCACACCGAGAAATGTTAAGCAATTACAATCTTTTCTGGGCCTATGTAATTTTGATCGGCGATTTTGTCGCAGCTATGCGAATCTTACTCAGCCCTTAATGGAGCTTCTAAAAAAGGGTCGTAAATGGTCGTGGTCGCAAACTGAGCAAACTAATTTCGAGTCCGTGAAACAGGCATTTCTTCATCTTAATCAGCTAACCCACCCTACAGCGGGTAGACCGTATTTTGTTAATACGGATAGCTCTGATAGGGCAATTGGTGCCGTTCTGTATCAATATAACGATGATGGTGAGCGGTGTGTTTTAGCTTATGCTAGTCGATTGCTACGCCCTGCGGAGTGCAATTATTCCACCACAGAGCGCGAGGCCCTTGCTGTTGTTTGGGCACTACAGCGTTGGAGAGTGTATCTGTTAGGTGTTCCCGTAACGGTTGAGACAGATCACGAAGCTCTTTCATTTTTAGCTCGTTGTCCCACGTATAATGCTCGTATTTTGCGTTGGATGCTCACTCTCCAAGAGTATCAACTCTCTATTAAATATATTTCTGGTAAAGCTAATGTTGTGGCTGACACTTTATCGAGGCCGGTCGAGGTATTCGGTAGTCATACTAAATTACTTGCCGGTACAGAAAATTTGTTTTGGGTGAATAGGATAGTTGAGAGAGCACTCCAATTGCCAAAAGGGACAACGAAAAAACTAAAAAACCTTTCTAGGTATCAACGCGATGACGCCATTTTAGGTGGAATTTTCGATCGTGTCGTGTTAAATAGTGGCGAGCCAGCTAATTTTTGTATCAAGAACGACGTGTTATTTGTTAAGCATTCAGGTGGTCTGCGAATATGTCTCCCTGAGAGCCTTCTTGAGGAGATTATATTGGGCGTTCACGAAACATACGGACATATGGGTATCAGTAAAACCTTAGCCCTTCTTAACGCGGTTTTTTCGTATCCACTCCTGGCTAAAGTCGTAAAAAATATTGTTTCCAAGTGCCTACTCTGTTTGAAGAGTAAATATCCTAATTCGTATCTTCATGGGTCGCGCACGGCTATTGTCCCTGAGTCTCCGAGTGATATAGTGGCCGTTGACATTTTCGGTCCTCTCCCTCGGTCAAGTGGCGGGGTGACTAATGTTTTGGTCGTTCTGAACGTGTTCACGAAATATGTAAAACTCTACGCGTTGAAAAAAGCGACGGCCCGGGCTATATTTCGCCGAATCAATGATAATTATTTCACTCAGATGGGTAAACCTAAAAGAGTCCTATCAGATCACGGTACTCAGTTTACATCGCATATTTGGGTAGATGGTCTTAAGAATGAGGGGGTACGGGTGATATATTCTTCTATCCGTCATCCACAAAGCAACCCTTCTGAGCGGGTGATGCGTGAATTGGGGCGCATTCTTCGCGCTTTTGTTTACGAGCGGCACACTAACTGGGCAAAATGGCTACCGATGGCTGAGATTTGGATGAACCATAATGTTCATGATGCCATCGGCTGTACGCCTCATGAGTTGCAATTTCATACGCGATCGTATCATCCGGTCGTGGCAATCATCCCGGACGTGCGTGGTGAGGACGCTCCCATCTCCTACGAAGCGTTGCAAGAGGCGGCTCGGGGTAAAATGATAAAAGCTGCGGAGAGTAGAAAGCGTCGTTATGACAAACAATATGTCCCTATTCAGTTACAAGTTGGGGAACTAGTTCTTTTGCGGGCTAATCCCATTTCGTCTGCAGCTGATCGGGAAATGAAAAAATTGGCGTTATTATATAAGGGTCCGTATCGAATTAAGGAGATAGTGGCACCCAATGCGTACCGTTTGGAGGACGTGGACAGTGGGGTTGAAATAGGGATACACAATATTGTTAATCTGAGAAAAATACCGGCGTAATTTTGCTTCCTGAGAAGCGGTTTTCTCGTCGTTTCCGCCGTTCGAACCGCTGGGGGGGTTATTATGTAACGAATCCAACCCTGTACTCGAATTTGTTCAAAATTTGGTTGGATCGTGTTGAATGCCGGCATGAGAAGGTAGTAGTTAACTGGCATTGATTGTGTGATGAGTGCAAATAATAATTAATTAAGCAATAATAAAAGTATTTGTGAAGCGTGCATCAGGAATCTAGTTTCCGTGAGAGTTTTCTTCTAGTCATCAGTTTGCTGGTGGGACGGTTTTGCTGATTTTCTTGGTGAGCTCGTTTCATATTATTTATCTATACATAATAAGAATTTACCATCTGCACAGTTTAAAAGAAGCTACTCATATTAAGCGAAACAAATAAGTATTAATAATATTATTATATGTTCTTTTTCGTTATTAGAATTATTAAGTGTACGAACAAGGGGGGATTTGGGGTATTGTGAAATATTATTGCATGCCATAGTTTTTTTTTAAATAATTATTCGTGTAGTTTTTGTGAATTTTATACGCGTTTCCCGTTTCACCGTGAACGTGTTTGGTTTCGCCATTCAGTGGCGTAGGATAATGTTTTCATGTTAAAGGTATTTGAATAAGTTGTTATGTTGACTATTTTAATGTGTTAATTTGTTGTTTTTGTCTTAATACAATCGAAGGGTGCAGGATATTTTTCGGGCTATTTGTTTTCAGTAGTAAATCCATATACGCAACTAAATACATTTAGATACATTGTTTGTTTTTTTTATTATTTAGTGAAGTCACAGTCCCGTGGGGTTTCTTCTGTTCCCCATTATTTGTCTGAAAAACAGTGACCTCAAAGAATAAGGTCAATTGTCGTTGAGTTAGTTATAAGAATCCGTTGCAAACTCAAAAAGAAAAATTTACTACTCGCACACTACTAGGTACATTGTTCTCATCTTTTTGTTACTTACAGAAGATATAGAGAAAGTCTTGTAATTGTGCAAGAATTCGATTTTAGAGTTTTTGATGAATTTACACGTTTTTAAGTCCCCTGGATCCAAAAAAGTTGTTTTTAAAAATGTCTTTTTGTCTATGGTCGCGTCTGGAGTCCAAACCATTGGATCCATTTTTTCTCAAATCGGAAAAGCAGTCCTAGCTCAAATGTGGGAGAAGTGGTCCCCTAAAACCGTTATAAACAGGTTACAAAACTGGAAAATATTTTTTTAGAAAACGGCTCAAACGAATTTCATTAAATTTTATGTAATTTTAAATTTTATGTAATCGCAATCAAGTGCTGTATATGTATGTAATTATGTTGACTTGACCACACTTTGGTATTATTGGACCAATAAAATTATCTATCTATCTATCATATTGATACCCCTTAGTACCAGTATGAGTAGATCCTACTATAAAATGTAGGGAGGGGGCTGTAGGGGTGACAATCTATCATCTAAGTACTGTACAGACCTATTCCAATATGAGTTGTTAATTTTTTTTAGTTTTCACGTAATAAATCTATTTTTAATAATACCTATGTAAGTGTTTTGAATTTTAAATCAACAATAACTTTGCAAGTTTATAAATGAAAGAAGTAGACGCTGTTCATGTGGGTGATTCTGTAGCAACGGAGCGGTGTTCTGAATTCAGTTTACGGAGATATGGTGTAATAAAGACAAGACAACATTTTAGATGCCTTGTATAAACTACTTATATAATAATAATTAGAACACAGAGAAACGACACAGTTAAATCATGAAAACACCTGAAGATATTATCATACTGTCGACAAAATGGAGTATTTGCCAATAAATTCATTGTCGTCGGATTTTATATTTTGAGAGGTACACTTTTTATTTTTAATTTAAGACAATTACATTTTTTTAACGTGTCATAAAAATGTTTTAATTCTTTCAATACATTCCTTATGTGTTGCTTTGGCAACAATTTTGTCTACCTAACGTTTACACCAAAAAAATATTGCAAAAACTGGTCCAACTTTACTTTTAAGTACTCTGTTTTGGTCTGCTATAAGAGACCCTTTTCAAGCAATAACGATCTACGATTATTATTATTGCTAATTTTAATTTACTTTATGTAAAAATCACAAATTTGTTTAACTTTACAGTAAAAGTCCAAGTTTTTATGAAGTTTTCTGTGTAAAAATAAATAATAATAATTAATTTAATAAATTATTGGGTAATAAGGACCAGTTAAATGTATAAAAATGTATTAAATGTATAAAAATTTCTTACCAAATGGTCAATATTATACATTAATATTATACATTAATGTATAATATTGACCATTTGGTAAGAAATTTTTAAAGGTTAAAAAAATGTTTTCTTTTATAATTCAAAGATTAATTATGTATGTACTTCACTGTTGTAGAGCCCTGAAGAAGTTGCAAATTCGCAACGAAACGTTGGCAAAGAATAAATAATTTATACATTTAACTGGTCCTTATTACCCAATAATTTATTAAATTAATATAATAAGTGATGGACGTAAAAAACAGAGATAAATAATAATGTAAAATCACTTAGAAAATCGAGCGGATTCTACCTTAACTTTCAAAGTATTTTTTCATCCATTTTTTACAGTGTAGGGTTTCAGTACTGAACCCTAAAAATAATCAATTAAAAATATGAATCGGCACTAGGCCCAAATAACCCTAGCTTGTTGGTGGCCTTCCTTGGTTTCTATAGATAGTATGTTAGATAGTATAAACGCAAGCTCACCATAGGTGTCATTTGTTCCGAATTTACTGATCTATTAATATAGCACAAAATTCCATGTAAGTATCCAATTGAAGAATTCGGATTAGGTACATGTATAATGTATATCTTAATGTATATTAAACCAAAAAACTTTTTAACAAAAAAAAAAACCTCCTTCAAAAAGCCACTAAAAAGAGGAAAATAATGAAATTTTGAGGTCTGCGCCAATTTAATAAAATATGAAGTCGATTAAAAAGTATAGTATAGTTATTAATATCTTCTTTTTAACCAACTTCATATTTTATTAAATTGGCGCAGACCTCAAAATTTTATTATTTTCCTCTTTTTAGTGGCTTTCTGAAGGTTTTTTTTTGTTTAAAAGTTTTTTATTTTTTACTTTTTAGTGTCAAAAAGTGACATTTACCTTAAAGGAATCACACGCCGTTACTCACTTTTATTAAACCGACTTTCTTACGCTGTCTGGTGTCAAAAAGTGACATTTACCTTAAGGAATCACACGCCGTTATTAACTTTTATTAAAATCAGCCGAACTACTGAACCGATTTTGATGAAATTTCTATGGGACCAATCTGAAAGTATATCCTTTCAAATAAAAAAAAAATTCCAAATCGGTTTATAAATGACGGAGTTCTGAGGTAACAAACATAAAAAAAAATACAACCGAATTGAGAACCATCTCCTTTTTTGATGTCGGTTAAAAATAAGGAAATATCCGAACTACCGAGAGCCCAGATTATTGTTGCTTTACTGTACATACTATAAAGATTCACTATCAGGTATTTGAGATACGAAAAAAAATTACAATTCATTTATCCATCTTTATCAATCAATTTGACACAGACATCTACAATACGCAGTCGCTCCATACTCCATCTCTTTTAGTAATCCCACACGCATTTCTCACGAATCCCTGTTCAAATTAAACTAGAATTAACCTCGTTTATATGCTTCATGTCGGATACAGAAGCTTTTCGGTTGTCCAGCGCGAACCTTCAATACGTCACCAAACATGACGGGGGGGCGGAACGCCGCAGGTTTTCACATATATGAAATAATAAAATGATGCATGGCGCACTGAATATTGGAAACGTGTATATTTTGTAGATTCCACAAACGTATTCGCTGTGAGCAGATGCATGGAGGGGATTTTAGAGTGACTGTTAGCGCGCAACAACGGATAAAATTAGAGAAACATGCGATAGTACCCTAACTCGACCTTCTCTATGGTAACTGATAAGCATAAATACGTCATAGTAAATAATAAAGTATAAAATGGTAAGATGGTACGGTTATATAACACCTTAGATAATAATCGACTCTCGCATGTGGTGGTTTCTCATGTGACAGAATGCTTCAAAGGGAAATAGTTAGTCGTTCGAAAATGTGTCACTGTGCGAGTAATTTATTGTTAACTCAGTCCGCCGCGACAATGGAAAGTTTAGGGTTAGAATCCCTACGGTGACATAGGTTTGAAAAATGAATTTTTTCCTATGTTGCACCAATTATGTTACGTCATACCAAATGGGTGTTTCATATACTAATGCACACATAAGCATTAAAAATTTCTGTAGGTATATTAAATATTAATTATTATGTTTATTATTTTGCAGTACATAAAAATTGTAAATTAACTTACCAATTACAGAATAGTTGTAAGTTATAATTGCAAAAACAACTTACCTGAAACAAAAAATAATAATTAGTCAATTTATACAGTAAAAATATATGATTAAATAATTATTAATTACACACTAGTGCGGGAAAGACCGTCCTGTCAAACGTCACTTCACATGCATACATACATGCATGTAAAGCAGCTATTTTATAGGGGGTATGGCAAAAAATCAGATAAAAAAATGAGCGAGTCTTACAGCAGAACGAACGGTTCATATAGCTGTGTATTTTTCTCTTTCTCCCTTTTTCTCTCTTTTCAATCGCTAATGAAAATTTTAATATGGAGGAGACAGAAGTAGGTGCGTGAAAGCCGGCATAAGTACTATTGCGCACGCGCACTTGTCCGTACCACGGGAATAAAGAGCGACTTTGTTCCCGCTTGGCAGGGACGAAAGTACGAACTTTCGGCCTATAGGTAGGAGAAAAAATAAATTGCACTAAAATAATGAGTCTATTAACGACTTTTTTAAATCATTGGAATAGGTTTCGTCTAACTTAAAAAATGTCGTTATTTTTTCTAGTACCTACTTAAAACGCCTTCATAATACATTTTTTAAGTTCTTTTAGTTGATGCATTAATGTTTATCTTAATTTATCTTTAGGTTTTTTTTTGTTTCAAAATAAAAACATTTTTTTTTTCAAATGAATGTAAAGTTTGCATTTATGTTAGAAACACCCATTGAAATGACGTAACAATATGATGCAACAATGGAAAAATTCATTTTTCAAACCTATGTCACCGTCGGGACTCTAGCCCGAAACTTCCACTTTCGCGGTGGCTGAGTTGAAAATTACTCTACGGTGACACGTTTTTAAACAATCAATTATTTTCTAATGAAGCAATTTGTCACTGAAATATCACTACCTGCGAGAGCTGATTTAAGCTAGGTACTGCTGCAGGTTGTAGTTGTACCATCTCACATGCGGGAGCTAATATCACGGGTGAATCTAAGATGAAATATTTCTTTTTGTTAAAATAGACCACACCTCTAATTTAAAATTTTCCTTTCGAGCGGATGACGTCACCAGTTCCGAATATCGTGTGGTATACGGGGGTTTCCTGTTATATTTCATTACCAAAGATTATTACTTTTTTTGTCAAAATCTTCAACGAAACAATAATTCTTTTTCTGCAGATAGAAAGTTTAAAATTAACAAAAAAAAAATTGTATAACTAGAAAAGACGTGACATTTCATTTTATAGCAGTTAATTGATTGATCAGATTATACTTATTATAAATCTATCAATCAATTTATGTACTGTACTTTGTTGCAAATATTAGGTACTTCAACGGACATTATTTTCAACATTCTAAATTAATGGTGACGGAAAAATATTTCTGAGGGCAGTAAGTAAGTTTATAACTTCACAACTTCGAATGTTCGGAAAAACTTTAAAATGCAATCAAATCTCGAGGGAGACAGTTGAGGTCATAGTTACTGCACTGAGCACTCAGCACTCAGAAGAGAAGACAGACCTTTAGAAATATGTGAATTTAGTATGTCGTCACAAAAGAGAAAATCATAGCCTCAACTATGATATTTTATACATTTGGATGTTTACTTAAATTTAGTCTGAAAATTTACCTAGCCATGATTTCATTCTATCTTTGTTGTACTACTCATTTTATTCATCTTCCTTTGACTCATTCATTTGTTATGTTCAGAATTGATTTCGGACAATCTGTATATTTTATTTTTAATTAAATTAATTTCATTACAAAACTGTATACAGAGTGTTCTCGGTATACCTGTTTTATTTTTAATTAATTTTAATGGGTGATAGTACAGGTCAAAAGAAGACGATTTTGTTAAAACACTCTAGTAAAAGTTGTATTTGTATGATAAGGGAGGAAAATGATTATCTAAATTCATATTCAAACATTGAATTAGTTGACATGATGCCATACGCGCTCTCTCGCACTCACGGGTTCACATAGCTGTTATCCTACGCGCATTCACTCTTAATATTTATTTAAGCTAATTAAAGCTAATGGCACCAGGATTTTTTGAAGTGAAAACTTCCTTAGGCGCGCTTTGCCTGAATAGTGAACAAAAGTGAACCGTCACGCTTCGGGTCGGTGACGCTGAATCGGGTTTACTCGGCTCAAACACGAAAACGTATTTGTAGTATGCTGGTAATAAGTTTTTATAGTTCATAAGTGGGCTAATAGATGACACTAAAACTTATTTTTTGTAGTTCATAAGTGCGCTAATAGATGACACTAAAACTTAATAGAAACCTAATTGAAAAGGTTTTTGTAGTGTGTTGGTAATAAGTTATTTGTAGTTCATAGGTGCGCTAATAAATGACACTAAAACATATATATTTTAAAATTAGAAAATCAGAAGTTTTCACTTCTGTCGTGTGGTCATAAGCACACACCCACTTTTTTTAGCCTGCCCTTCCACAGTTTGATTACCTATATCATTATCTTCCTTTTAAATAACAGATGAGGGTATATTTTTCTCATGCAAGCTTACTAAGTGCCCTATTTGCCTCACCTTGGTTACGTCCATGCCCGTAGGCTCTGACTTCATAAAAATTTACTTCGAAGTATGAAATGAACGCCACTGACCTAACCGAGAGGAGTACCAACATCGACAACATTGATCAGATATTCGAGTGACATCGAGTTTGTTTTTATTTATGCTTTCTGGGTTATGCGGCTGCACATGGCCATGTTTTATATTTTATGTACTGTCTTCCACTGTCTCCATTCAACCCGTGCTGAATGTTGTCGTACTTCGTTACCCACACTTTTCTCTAACCCCCGCCCCCTTTTGTGAATTTATTGTTCGTATCAGATGGCAATGTTTGTGGACTCTTGTGAACGTCATTAATAATACACAGCGCATGACAAAGACGCCGAAACGCATTCCACACAAAATTAAACTTAAGGCTATTGTGTACCGATATATATTTTCGGAATAACAGTCCCGATTTCGGAATTGAGATTTTCTATGAAAATTGTATGCTGGTAAATTCTTTTGACCGTTTTTAGGGTTCCGTACCTCAAAATACGAAACCCTTGTAAGATCACTCGTTTGTCCGTCCGTCCATAAAGTGATGGTTAAGTTGACTCTAAAATAGTTGAGAGCAAAATACGATCCTTAGAATTACTATGAAGGTTAAAGGAAAAGTTCCGTGGCACAGGATCAATAATTGCAATTCTAGTATTTAAAAAAATTGCATTTATTTACTGACGTTTCGACACTCTGAAGATGGCACAAATAGTGCCGAAACGTCAGTAAATACATGTAATTATAAAAAAAAACTAGGGTGCGGTTTTATGAAACCACGGTGCAAGTGAAACTTTATTGCCATAACCCTAAACGCTTTTAACCCGAATTCGCCGAAAGTATATAATTTTGTTTACATGGTTTTGGTAATGTAATTTGTACCCTGATCAGTATGGAGACGAACGTATAAGAATTCAGATTGTATCGTTGGTGGTCAATGGGTATTTGATATGATGATCGACTGAATATTTGTACGATATTAGTTATGTATAGACGTACAATATAGTTATGAACATACCTAACGTCGCTGCTTTTCGATGAGTACACTTTAAAATCGTGGCATGAAATTATATCACATAAAAAAGTGGATGTGTGCTTATGACCACGCGACAGAAGTGGAAACTTCTGATTTTCTATTTTTAAAATAAATATATGTTTTAGTGTCATCTATTAGCGCACTTATGAACTACAAATAACTTATTACCACCATACCGCAAATACCTTTTCAATTAAGTTTTAGTGTCATCTATTAGCGCACCTATGAACTACAAATAACTTATTAACAACACACTACAAAAACCTTTTCAATTAAGTTTTAATGTCATCTTTTAGCGCACTTATGAATTACAAAAAAACTTATTACCAGCATACAACAAATACCTTTTCGTGTTTGAGCCGAGTATACCCGATTCAGCGTCACCGACCCGAAGCGTACGGTTAACTTCCGTTCAGTACTCAGGCAAAGTCCGCCTAAGGAAGTTTTCACTTCTAAAATTTGTGCCATGCTGTATCACATTAATGACAAGTTCAGCAAGAATAGTCTATATCGGTGTAAAGTTTGGTCGACTACAATCACCTTTGTATGCAGCCATACAATATAGGACGTGACGTGACGCTCGACATGCGTAACCGAATGGAAAAAAAACAAGGCTGATATAAATACAACAATGAGTTAAGTTTTTTGTGGTTATAATATAATAATTATTAAATAGACAGTAGTCATTCCACAAGCAAATACTTTTCATAACGTAATCAGTCGGCAACCTGCCATCGTGATGTTAAACGTCAAATAATTAAGATATACAAGGAAAAAATGAGAAGGCAGTGTCAGGACTTGAACCCGAAATTCCCAGTTTCCGGCTGACAGTGGCTTCTGATTTTTTCCTTGTATATCTTAATTGTTTAACGTTTAACATCACGATGGCAGGTTGCCGACTGATTACGTTAAGAAAAGTACCTATTTGCTTGTGGAATGGCTACTGTCTATTTAATAATTAAGGCTGATATAGTTTTACTTTAAAATCGTAGCATGAAATTGTATGTCACATAAAAAATAATTCTGTGCCATGCTGTACGACTGACAAGTTCAGCAAGAATAGTATATTATATGGGTGCAAAACACTTCTACCTGTTTCATAACATTCACTAGTGTGTACAACCTTAATGATGGCTCTTATGTTGGTTGGACGCAGAAGGTCCTCTGCATTCAACCGACCACTCGACGGTTGCTGAAAAGAGACGCAGTCTGCACTGGTGCTTCTCTTTAATGAACCACGAATGCAAACGCATTCAAAAGCTCTACTTGTCTATTTATCTACTCCGAGTTGTCACTACAAAAACAAATTTTTAACAAAAAAAAAACCCCTTCAAAAAGCCACTAAAAAGAGTTTAACCGACTTCAAAAAAGAAGGTGGTTCTCAATTCGGTTGTATTTTTTTTTTGTTACCTCAGAACTCCGTCATTTATAAACCGATTTGGACATTTTTTTTTATTTGAAAGGACTACTTTCAGATTGGTCCCATAGAAATTTCATCAAAATCGGTTCAGTAGTTCGGCTGATTTTAATAAAAGCTAGTAACGGCGTGTGATTCCTTAAGGTAAATGTCACTTTTTGACACATCAGACAGCGTAAGAAAGTCGGTTTAATACAAGTGAGTAACGGCGTGTGATTCCTTTTTAGGTAAATGTCACTTTTTAACACTAAAAAGTAAAAAATAAAAAACTTTTTAACAAAAAAAACCTCTTTCAAAAAGCCACTAAAAAGAGGAAAATAATGAAATTTTGAGGTCTGCGCCAATTAAAAAAAAAAAAAAAATACAACCGAATTGAGAACCGCCTTCTTTTTTTGAAGTCGGTTAATAAAATATGAAGTCGGTTAAAAAGTAAGTATAGTATAGTGATTAATATCTTCTTGAATGAATGAATTGTGAATTATAGACGCTCGACAACAGAGGTCATTAGCGTCTGTAAATATATTCTTTTTAACCAACTTCATATTTTATTAAATTGGCGCAAAAAAACTTTCTAGAGACAAGCTTTTATTGAAATGTACTAAAAAGGGAAAAATAATATTTAATAATTTTGGTTCATAATTATTATAAAAGCGGAGGTTGCGAGTAATAAACTATCACAGAGATTACAACCCCCGCTTTTATAATAATTATGAGCCAACAGTATTATAGTAGATACTAGATTGTATGTCTAGATACGTAATGGGGCATATTACGGCGAGTAATGACAGTAAGTAAAAACGAGCGATAGCGAGTTTTTACAGTCACATGAGCCGTAATACCATTACGTACGAGACATATATGGTATTTTTTGCCATACCCACTACAAAATACCTACTTTTTACGTCATTTTCAAAAAATTCTAACAGTTCATTTGCGTCGCCATATTTTCTTCTAGTGTGCCGCGAAGTTCGTGCAAGTAAGTAATGACAGGCGCACGCAAGCGTACGCAGGCGTATAGAGCGAATTAACAGAAGTTGCCATGGCAACCGTTATTTTCTGCGCTAGTGCAGAAAGTAAACCATTTTCCGCACACCTGCCTGTTAAATGGGTCATTAATGGCCGCTATACATACATCGAAAGTAGCTATTTTGTAGTGGGCATGGCAAAAAATATTATTTTTTCCTTTTTAGTACATTTCAATAAAAGCTTGTCTCTAAAAAGTTTTTTTGTTACTAATATTTTATTCTTGTACAAGTGTATGGACAAACATGAAACAACATAATTTTATAAAGTAGTCACAGACCACAGTGAGATATTATATATATTCATAGTGCACAAAATAAATGCGCTTTTATATTATAAAAAACAGTGAAGTCTCATAATGACTAATGTATTATGTAACCGCAACATACCATGTACTGTTTTGACAAATGGAATTTGTTTCATTTTGCCAGCGTTGCCAACTTTTCAACATTTGTCTGCTCCAACTTTATTATGTGTTCAATTACTGTAAAGACATTCGAACCATTCATGTAAACTAACACATATATAAATTCAGGTTTTTGTTATAACTTAAAGTTTTATTTTGAAAAACAACTTTGTTTTATCCATTCGCTCGCTTTTAAGGCTGAAGTGTACCAGATAATCCCGAGCTTTCATATAGAATAGAATAGAATATACAGGGTGTCGTTTTACGCGTTACTGGGTTTACGACTTCTATTTCCAAGCGTCAAGTTGCAAAAAATCGAAAATATGAACATTATTAATTTACAATAAATTGCTGGGACACAGAGCTACCACGTGTAGTAGAGGTCAAAATAAGTCGATTGGACCCAATTTATTTATATACCAAAATGTACCGTTTGCCCGTGAGAAGAGTTCAAAGTTTACATGAAAAAACACATTTTTGTACGCTGTTCAGAAATGAGTGAAACAAATTGAATGAAATTTGACAAAAGTGCATTTTAGAGGATAACTCTCCTTTCGGTAATCAAAGAAACCCAAAAGAAATTGTAGAAGGGTTAAAACCACCCTCACCCCCTGACATTTTTTTCAGAACTTTCTTAGAGGAGGTAATACGGTTCTCAATTTTTTTTAGCGAGAAGACTGATTAATTATCTTCATTTTGTTACTCTTGTAAAAATTTCGTATTCCGCATAGTTCCGAAGGAAAAAAATGTTTTCTTAAATAATGCTAACAGACATTCCTAGTACAAGTTTAATAAAATTGTAATACAAAATTTTATGTAAACTTTGAACACTTCTCACGGGGAAACGGTACATTTTGGTATATAAATAAATTGGGTCCAATCGACTTATTTTGACCTCTACTACACGTGGTAGCTCTGTGTCCCAGCAATTTTTGAACACCCTGTATTTATTGTCCAATATAGCAGTGGCCAGTGAGCACAGGATTCGTCATCCAAAAATATTTAATAATTAGTAACTGCATAGATTTGTGAATTCCGATGGATGAAACCAAAACCATACATTAATTATCTAGTATAAGGTCCTATTAGGATCTGTCAAATGGGCATATAACATCTGGTGGTAAACAATTTTACTCGAATCAGAGAAAAATTTAAATGCTAACAGTAAAAATTCATCGTGAAATTGTCTATTATAAAAATAAAGCAAGTAAAATACATAAAAAGTTTATTGAAAATCCGCAACGTTTTCTAATATCATGGAATTAAACTATTCGTTATTGTCCTGTAAAACTTATTTTACAGCGCTTTATTTTGTAATGAAATGTGGAGAAACTATAATATTTATGGATAAAAAAATTCTTTGCTGTTAATAGTATTTCTGTGTAATCATAAGCTTACAATTGGGATCCGTCAGATAGGTGGAGCTTCAAAAACATGGCGCAGACGGGGGGAAATTTCATATACGGGGTATACTTTTACGTGTAATTTTATGATTTTCAAAGTGATAAGAAATGATAAATATAAGTGCAATTTGTGATTGGGCCGGTACGAATCCTAAACAAAGGAATTTCGTTGAAGGAGAACGGATTCTCAAAGCCGGGCATATTATCAAATGTCGGAAATATAACGAGAAAAATGCATGCAAAATGAACTGTCAAAAGTAGTAATCTTTACGACATATTGCTTAAAAACATCAAAATTAAATGAAAATCTCCACGAAATTAATCATCCGCGTTCAATGCGCTTTTAAGGCTGGGTTAGGTGAATAATGTAAACACATAACTGCAACATAATAAGTTATATTGTAATAAGTAGGTAAGTTACTAACCTCAAAATATTTCTATACGAAGTTAATCCTATAAATTTGTTAATCATCAGGGATTCAACTATTTTAGTGCAGTATGATAACAAGTACATCTTATTATTACTATAAAATATTTTTTTAATTCATAAATACAGTTTTTCCACATTTCATTAGAAAATAATTCTCTGTAAAGTAAGTTTTACAAGGCAATAACTGACAGTGTTTATTGCCATGATATTAGAAAACGTCGCGAATTCCATTTTCGATAAACTTTTTGTTTATTTTACTTGTTTTATTTTTGTAATGAACAATTTCATGATTAATTTGCACTGTTAGCATGTAAAATTTTCCCTCGTTTGAGTACACCAGATGTCAGATGCTCATTTGACGGACCCCAATAGAATAATTGTTATTTTCAAATTAGTGCTGGCACATGAGGCTATATACTTCTGAAGCCACTGGTGATGTTTTAAAAAAATGTAAATATTTATAAAATTAAAAAAAATCGCATGATAGTGGACAAAATATTTGATTTATTAAATTAAAAGTACGACGTTCCGTCTATAGATTTAAACCCCCCATACACGCTCGAGCATGTTGGGTGAGCAAGAGTTGGAAGTAGGCTCGGACCAACATGCTCGATCGTGTATGTGTTGTACAAGCCTAGTTGGCGGTTGGAATGCTCGGCTCGGAGCTTGGCTCGATGGCACCGACCTACACGCGCTCGGCGCAAACATGTTCGTACGTATATGGTAGTCGCCCGAGTATGTTCGCCAATTCCAGCATTTCCGTGCGGGCCGCTAGATGAGATAGACATATTTCGGTGCTTTTGATTCAGTGTAATTTTGTCGTGATGTCGTTCAGCGACAATAAAAAGTTTTGGACGGAATTCATAAATTTATACAGAGAACAAAGGGCTCTTTGGGACGTAAGAAGCAAAGAGTACAGCAACAAACATATGAAGAGGGACAGTTACGGTATACTTGTAGAAAAGTGCAAAGAAATTATCCCTGATGCTAATGAAAAATTTGTAAAGTCAAAAATTCGCTCTCATAACAGTATTTTGTTTTTCAATTCTGCTAGAGACTAGTTGCAGCAGCTCTTTAAAAGACGTTTCGCTCATTCGCAAATAATTTTTAAAATCTTGCGGCTCATTAGCAGCCAATTCTTTTAAAAGTGCCATATGACTAAATTTATTCCGTTTTTGAAGCCATTGTTTTGTCCAAACACGTCTGGGTTTTCTCCTTCTTCGCTGGTCTAAACATATAAAGCCACCCACAATCGCTATCATGGTAATAAGATCCATATTATATTATGGGTGAGATGCTCAGTGCTCACTCAATAATACAGTCGATGATCAACTGATGTTGGGTTGGGAAAATGGTTGGAACTTTGGTTCGGACGTGTATGGAATAAAATGAACATGCTCGTGACGAGCCAAGCATGCCCGAGCGTGTATGGGGGGTTTAGACTTTTTCAAGTACATACATAAAATAACTATTTATGAAAATTAATATTAATTACTAGCCATAGCAATTAACATAAGCTAGGGTACATAACACAAAAACATGGTAACATGGTAACAAATTATGTTGACTATAAATTTTTACAATCAATAATAATAATAATACAAATGTTAGCATAATTTCATAACATAATTGTACTGACTACTTAAATTTTGAGTGTCTGTTCTATAATTGATTGAATCTAAATCTATAGACGAAACGTCGTACATTTAATTTAATAAATCAAATATTTTGTCCACTATCCTGCGATTTTTCTTAATTTTATTATAATCACGATGGACACGATTTCTAATGTAGATATTTATATTTTAACCGACTTCTAAAAAAAGAGGTTATCAATTCGAAACGTATAAGTACATTTTCTTTCTTTTTTGTTTGTTCAGTCATAACTTCTCGAGGGGTTGACCGCATTGAAAACTTTTGACGCCGTTGGGTTTAGAACGTTTACCGAATGCTCCCATATAATTTTTATTTAAATCGGTTCAGTAGTTTTTTTTTCTAGTATCTAATCATGTTAATTTTTATAAGTATTCTTTGGTCGCAGTGATTTCAAACGGAGATGGCACAGATGAAAAATAACAAGAACACGGGACCTACTTAAGAACAATCATTGGAACTAGCTGAAAATGTTGGTGCCTGAATTGTGCTATCATATATTGCGTAGATCACGAGTTACAAGTTAGTAGGTACAAGAAAGAAAATAAGAAAGGTCCATTCGAACTTCTTTTGAAGTCTTATAAAAATACATTGTGTTTACGGAGAGTTCATTGAGAGAAAGAAAACTGATTTATATTTTTTTCGTGTGAATGGATAAAATGTATTATTTTCGTTATAACTAGAAAATAGTAAGCATTTTTTTCACAGAGGGACCTTTCTCTAATTTCAATTTCCTAATATAATGACATACTTTTTTGGACTATGCGACATAAAACACTGCTAATGAAAAAGAACATTACAAAGCAAACAGAAAAATTGTGCGAAACTGAAATGGCAAAAGATAGCGTAGAAAGGTGTGGTCATGAAAGATAATTCCAGGCGTCGCTATATTATGGGTATAGGAGACTGTAACGGGCAGAAAGACACGTAGTGTGGCACTGAGTTATTTTTAATGACTTTATGAATATGACGGAAGGAAAGGAGGTTCAGATAAGTAAAGAATAATTATATGTGCCTCGGTTGGACTTAATTCATCCTCCTGCAAACATGCGGCAGTCGCAACGTTGCAATAACAGTTGGAAACGGCTAAATAAAAAATTATATCCTCTACTAAATGGCCTACATTCTTTCACACATGCAGCTGTACAGGTGATTCTAAACATCATCTGTACAAATAGTTTAGGGACCGCAGGTCATGTCTGTGGGTAAGTTTGCCAGGTGTTCGCGGTTTTCACCCGGACAGCCCGGTTTTCTAATGTCTTGTCCGGGTTAAAAATGAAAAGTAAACCGAACTATGATGTTTACGGTGTTTTGACATCGTAATAAGATTAAAGAAACTACCTACCCCTTTCGAGACTAATTTTTCTTTAATTTTTTCGAATGAATTGTAAATTATAGACGCTCGACAACTGAGGTCATTAGCGTCCTTTAATTTTTCAATTATATATGCTAAGGATTTATGGATAGAAGATAATTACAATTTTTCTGTTCTGGAAGAAGACTAATTTATGTTTTTTTTTCTAGAGAGCAAGTCATTTATAAGACTGCAACTTTGTTGATTATTTTTATAGTATTAAATTGATTAAAATCAAATTGTCGTTTTTTCCTACGCATTGACATAATCCGGGGGTGGGGGATAATGTCTGTTTTTTTCCAAACACATTTGGCAACCCGGCGGAAAATTGGCGTGTACGAAGTTTCTCTTCTGGAATGTTTTCTAGAGTGGTAATGAACCTTTTCTAGCCCGTCAGTTTTTTTTAAGGGTGCCGACATTTATTTCAGTCAACGCTGCCGAGACAAAAATTGTATAGTTACGAAAAATGTTAAAAACAACATTTTGAGCAAGTTTTTTGTTAGTTAACCGTTATCAATAAAAAAAAGAAAACATTTTTTTTCAAAACTTGCTCAAAATGTTAATATTTTTTGCAACTACAATGTTTGCATTTTTAGAGTGTTGGGTCTCCAAGTCACTATATGAATATTATGAAGTATTAGAAATACCCAGTGCTTAGCATCATAATATTATATAGTGCTACGAGTACTCAATGTGTGTTTTTTAAAAAATAATTAACCACACCTGAAGATGGCAACTCGTTGCTGAAACGCGTCAATACTTCATAATATTGTTACGGATCACCCTGTATATAAACGTAGAAGTGGAAAAATCTATTTCAAATTAAGTAATAAGTTTAGCATATTATTATATACTTTCAGCTTCGATATACCCAATTTCACAAAAACAAAGGTTTACTGTATAACCTTAGTTTTTGTGATATTGGGTTTGGCCTGATGGCTGCATAAAATATGTAAATAATTGAGCTACGGAGGTTGATATTCTTTGAAGTTAAAACAACGTTATATATAATTACATCTTCAGCATCCATTCCATCGTCGAAGCTCGAGAAAAATATCATTTTGTCGTAATGACAGTTTTTATGCACCATTTCCAATTTTCCATATCTGCAAGTTAAGTAATGGCGTTTCCTTTTTTTATAGCTCCATCAGAATTACACACAATTTAGAAGTTCTATCTCACAAGTAGGTAGGTACTCCGAACTACAAATTGCTTACAGAGTGAATGAAATTCAAATGCAATATACAGCATGATTTTAGACGAGTGAGTAACCTTTAAAATCTTTTCATAGAAATGTTTTTTTTTAATAGTACATTAGTCATGCAACACTTTTCGAATACATTTACTATTTGATTTTAGAAGAAAGTTTTAAAGGAAAACATGTATAATCATACATGTGTTCCTTTCTTTAATCGAACTTTCATTTTTGGATAAAGTAACAACAGGATACAAGGCTTATAATTTAAAAACAGTTATTCACTTATCATTTTTAATGGCCAACGTTTCGGCAAACATTTTTTTGCCTTCCTCAGGACCTTAAATATTTTAGTGAACCGTCACCTTGTATCCTGTTGTTACTTTATCCAATCATTATAACCAAGGTGTTCTTATTATTTTATTATAACTTTCATTTTTGTTCGTTATATTACTTAGAGTTCGTAATAGCCAGGTTTCACTGAAAATATAATATGAACTTGCAATGGTTAACAGTTTTAAAGGAAAACATGTATAATTATACATGTTTTCCTTTAAAACTGTTAACCATTGCAAGTACCATATTATATTTTCAGTGAAACCTGGCTATTACGAACTCTAAGATATATAACGAACAAAAATGAAAGTCCGATTAAAGATATACTTTGTTGAATGTTATTTTTAATCGCTACAACGAACCATAAAGCACGGTTACAACTAGTGATGGGCGATTACGAGATATTTTAGTCGATTGTCTCGATTGTTCAAACATCTCGATGACTCTCGATGGTTTTCACTTGGACTCGATTGTTGTTGTTTCATAGTTCACCGAGACCAAGTTGCATAGTACTCAATCGTACAGACGATGTACACTGTCGAGAGCCACATAATATATAATCGTTCATCACTCAACAACTGTGGTCGAGTCGATGGATGGTCGATTATGCAGTAATCGAGTGCTCTGAGACCGACTGAACAGTGTGAACAGTGAATGAACGAGTAGCGTAAACGTCAGACTTCAATCGACTACCATATAACCTTGAATCGCGATTATATGTATTCTCATTCGCTGGCAAATAATCGACTTGAACAATTGAACATTTCGATTATAAAATCAAACTCCGAGTCGATTGTGGACTCGATTGTTATTATGAACGATTGCAATTGTTTCGATTGTAAAAACATCTTACAATCGCCCATCACTAGTTACAACGACTACACATGGATATTAGGCCCTATTATTTTGTACTGTCACATAAATTCGCTTGCTTGTAACGAACTATCTGTCAAATTATGTGATTGAAACCGACGTGCAGGGTGAAATTGGTTGCATGTCAGCGTGCGGCTACGTCACTAATCACGTGGTTTGTTTTGACAGGTTAAAAATGATTAGTTCTTCAATAAAATTATCATCACATATCAAAATGTTTGTCTAAACTATTAAACCGAGAGCTAGTGAAAATTTTTTGGTGTTATTTATTCAACGCCTTATTTTTGTGAAGATGTTGAGGGAGGCATATTAAAGTGCCCTGAGTAAGGGATTTTGCTAGATAGCGGTATGGGAGGGATGCAGACCGCCCCCAACATGTAACAAAAAAAATGGTCACATAATTATTATTGCTTCAAGGCTGAAATTGTTTGTATAGCTTGTCGGTGAACCCAATAATGCCATTATAATATTTGGAGATCGATTTGTCAGTATTAAAGGGGTGGCAGATCACCCTAAAGGTGTCATGTACCCGACGAAATTTATATTATTAGTTCAAGGTTCAAATTTTAATATGTTGTTACGGCGACTGTTTTAAGCATATATTTAAATTTGCAGAACAAAATTCCTGGGTGCTATAAGAAAGCCCGGGTGCAATACACTACTCACTCGCTTCGTTCGTTCACTATATATACAGGATGCTTCATAATATATGCGCAGGACTTCAGGATGTGATAGCTCGTCCAAAAATATGTAAAAAAGTTTCTAAAATGCACCATTTTAGAGATACAGGGTGTTGAAATTGAAAAAAAAATTTCGATTTGGGGAATTTTGAAAAGACAACTTTTGTATCATTTTTTTATTTTTTTTAATTTTGCAATTATGAAGTTAACGTTTGGTTTTGTTACTTGTTCTAACGTTTAAATAAATTTTGTTTAATTAGTAAGAAAAAAATTTTAAGTACCTATATTTAAAAAAAATAACCATGTTTTTCAACATAAAAGTTGATTTTTCTCGAAAACGATTGACTTTAGAGCTTATGACCAAGAGTACCTTTTTTGTGTAGAAAACATTGGCGGTTCAAATGGGCGTCTCAAAACCGTACTTTTTCCAGTAGCGTAGAAGTTGGGGAGAAAAACACCCACTACCCCTTCAAAACCTTCACCAATTATGACTAAAAAAAAAAAAAAATCCACACAAAACATAGTTTATTATGAGTAGAAAATGCTTACAAAAGCTGTTCTCTGTACGATAAACGGTTTCGGAGATATTCGCAAAAAACGAAATTTTTTTTAAATTTCAATACCCTTTATCTCTAAAATGGTGCATTTTAGAGGGTAAGTTAATAGAAACTTTTTTCATATTTTTAGACGAGCTATCACATCCTGAAGTCCTGCGCATATATTATGAAACACCCTGTATAAACCTTCCGTGAAACATTATCTAACTAATGGTGAAAACCGCATCAAAATCCGTTGCGTGGCTTAGGAATTACATTACTCACTCGCTTCGCTCGTTCGCTATATATATAAACCTTCCGGGAACAATTCCGTTATACATGATTTTTGCGTAACTTTAATCGTTTACGCAGCGCACGCAACGGAAGCTCTCAAAAGGAATAATTTTTCCCGTTTTTGCAACATTTTTCATTGATGCTCCGCTCCTATTGGTCGTAGCGTGATATTATATAGCCTATAGCCTTTCTCGATAAATGGGCTATCTAACAAAAAAATTTTTTTTCAAATCGGACTGGTAGCTCCTGAGATTAGCGCGTTCAACCAAACAAATAGATATAGATAGATTGAAATTTGAAAAACAAGAAAAAAATTATGAAAACGGAAAATTCGCTCTTCTAGTCCTTAGAACTTTACACTCCCTCATGATGTGGACTTTGTAGGCGCGTTACTATACAGGGTGTATCACAGGATTGAATACATAGAAAAGTAATGAGTGCAACAAGGAAAACATAAGCAAAATGAATAGCGTGACAAAGATAGAATACACATGGCTAACTTAACTAAATTAATTATCATGGTTTTTTACATGAATTATAGAGGCCAAAGCAATCTCTGATTTTAACTAATTTGTACTGTGTACTTTTCCCTATGTTCGGTTTCCTGTGATACACCCTGTATATACGAACACATCGATCGATAGCCAGTAGTGCTTCTATTGTACAAAGTGCAGAAATTACCAATTTTATAATATTAGTATAGATTTATAGACTTATAGTTCTAAACTGAAAATCCAATTAACAATTTCATCAACTCTAGGAACATTGAACTTTATATTATAAACAATTGAACCCCTACGGTCTTTGAAATTCTCATCAGTACCAACTGGCAACTACTAATTAATTAAAAACATATACGAACGCAAGTATGTTTTAACGCTTTCAAATAACATCTAACTCCAAACAGCCGTAATTTTTCTTATAACTAATTTAGAGATCGGAAAATAAATTACATTTCCAAAAATGCCGTTCCCGTCGCCATTATACTCCAATTACAATTCCTTCGAAGTTATTGTACGATCTAAATCTGCAATCTCATTGGTCAAACCGTGAAAGCATTCATTGTTGAATCCATTCGTACACACATACTGAGAATGTAAAAGGGGGGCGGCATAATAAATTCGTTACATCGTGTAAAACGGGCTTTGATAAGAAGCAACTCATTAGTAAGTTCGACGTCTGGAATCGAACTCTTGACAGCTGAAATAATGATTCCACCTATTCGCATTCATTATGTACGACTGCACAAATCCCTCTTCGCCCTACAATAACAATTCGCCACACTACACTCCCAGAAATCCGAGAGAGGTTCGGCCTCAATGCCACTTACAGTAGCTAACGGCCGTGATATAGAAATCGGTCGGAACTGCGGACCAGTGACGGGACGAAATTACAGTAACTGTTATCGGAAAATAACCGGTTCTAAAAAGATTACTTAAAATAAAATCAGAGCTGAAGAAGATACTTAAAAAAAGTAAATAAAAAAAAATAAACAGACTTTATTTTTATATTCGTATTTTATTTTCTTTCTTTTTTTCTCTTTTTTTTATATTTATATTTTTGTTTTGTGCTAATGACAACAGCAGTTGATGCACTTCATTTTGTATTTATTTGCACTTTATTTTACTAAATAAAAAAAAATATTGGAAATTATACAATATGATCCTCTGGACCCCATTTATTAATTGACTTCCAACATTCAGTGATCGGCAACATGCAACATTCACCGTTCAACCTCTGACTGTCTGTCTGTTAGGAGCGGCACACATATCTTGATATCCATTCTACTCCAGCCTTGGTACCCCGAGAGGGCTGCGTCATCACTTCTTATCTTAATGACTGGCTCAGCTATGCCTTGCATGGTACGTATGCAGTACGCACACACATATAAGCATCTAACACTAGATACACGATACTAAACAGTCAATTCTTCAAAAGATACAAAATACTTTGTATGAAAGTACCTATTTAAATAATATTTTAGAGACAAGCTTTTATTTAAATGCACTAAAAAGAAAAAAATAATTTTTAATAAATTAGGTTCATAATTATAAAAGCGTGGGTCGTGAACTCTATGATAGTTTATTAGTCACGACCTACGCTTTTATAATTATGAACCCAATTTAATAAAAATTATTTTTTTCCTTTTTAGTGCATTTAAATAAAAGCTTGTCTCTAAAAAGTTTTATTTACTACATAATATTTATTTTGTTCATTTTAGTCTTTCAAAATTTTACCCCCCTTTGACACACGTAGGGGTTGAATTTAAAAAAATCCTTTCTTAGTGGATGCTTACGTCAGAAAAGGAACCAACTGTCCAAATTTCAAGTTTCTAGCTTCAGCGATTTGGCCTGGGCGTTGATTAGTCAAAAAAATCCCTACATCTCCGTTTGAACCCCTTAGGGGTTGAAATGATTTCTAAAAACGATTTATTCATGTATTGTCATCGGGAATACATATGTGTACAAAATTTCAAATCGATCGGATACGTGAAGTCGTTCAAAATTGACTTGCAAGATTTGACCTAAACAAACACACAAACCAACAAACACACATACAAACTAACTAACATACATTGCAAGTTAAATAAAAGCTTGTAAAAATAGCTATTTGTTTAACGTGTCCGTAAAGTGGCGGTTTACCGACAGTCGCGATGTTACGACATGAGTGATGAGCCTAAAGGCACGTGCAGTACGCAGCTGGGATTCTAGATGGTAGCGTAGATCATAGCAGGGCTTGCTTAAATTAATGCATTGTTATATATGCGAGAGTACGCAACGAAGCAGTGAGTGTAGCAGGTATAAGCGCTGTTACAAGAGCTCATAGATTCAAGAATGTATCTCACCATTCTTTCAGCGCGCTGACTACTACAATCAACGTGCGACAACTGTCAAATGGCCGTTACAAGTTTCGCAATGGATGTGACTAGTTTAATAAGTGAAATTTTGCCAGTTTTTATTTAATTTGTTTTGAGTTTTTTCTAAGACGTATTTAAAAGGGTTAGGTTACAATCTGCTTAATAATTTGATAATCATTTTAGTGATTATAGCTGCGCAAAAAATAATTTCATATGTCAAGAACATTATCCAAAATACAGTATGGAATATAAAGTTAGTATGTAGAATTCTTAACAGTTGCGAAGTTACACAGAGGTCTGTAGATTTTACATAATTAAGTGTTATGAAACAATGATGCTCTGTGTCAAAGAAGAGACCAGCAGCTGAATAACCTGCCGACAGCCTACCTACGTATAAACGGGAAGTATTTTTGAGTACACTAGCGCACACCGCGACCGCCACGAGCAGGACAAAAGCTCTGTAATTATGCTAAGAAAGTCTTCATATCTTGTTTACTTCCAGTCTTTTAACTTAACGTACGTTACTGAAGTACTTACTTTGTAATTTGTATGGGGCTAAGGCCTAATAGTACGGGAGGCAGCGTTGCATTTTAGGTAGTGATTTCATACCGACCAATTCATATTTCTAGTAATTGCTTAGGTATCAACAGCAACCAAAGTGAGCGTCAGTCGTCGCACCCGTGGTGGATGTAGTAGCTAGAGGGTATTGAAGTCGCTAAAAAATTGGATTTTAAAATTATTTCATACCGCACCAAATTTGGTATGGTGATTCTTTATATAATAAACAATAAGAAAATAACCGTCAGCTGCGTAGATAGTGGGGGAAAAGACGTCAGTTTCGCCCTAGAACATACGTGTTGGTAGATAATTTGGACGCCATTATGGATAAACGTCACGATGTGTTCATTTTGAAACATAGATGTCGCTCATTATAAGAATTTGTTCTCCAAAGAAACAAACCCCTCTGGAACAGTTATCGCATTATCGTGGATAAAATCTACGGTGCAAAAACAGGAGTATTTGCACCAAGTGAGTCATAAAATCAGTCGATGGACAATATCATGATAAATATTATAAACGTGTAGTTATTTTGTCGAGGTTAAAAATTTTTTATTTAATAATTTCAAATATAATATTTGCAACAAATACGTTTCTAAATAAAGTTTAATTTAAATACAAAGTCTAACTGTTTCAATGGTTGGGACCATTGGGCAATTTTTGTATTCAAAAAAATATTTGTTTGTTGTTTATTTAAAATTATTATAGGGACGATTTTTGCTTTTGTTGTTCTTCGTTCTGTCGTCGTTTCGCGTTAAACAACACAAATATATGTTTAGAACTAGTATAAACATATATTCTACATGGAAATAATGCGATTTAAAAGCAGGATAGAAGAGAAGATTTGCATCTGTCATTGAAAAAGTAAATTGTTTATTGTAAAAATAATAATGTTTTGCGCTTTTAATTCGATAAATTTATGATTTCTTTTATATATACAGAGTAACATTTAAAATAAAGATGACATTTAGACGTCTGCATTGACTTACAGTAATTAGTTGTTACAACAAAATGCTTTATTTTTAGGTTAAGAGTCATAATATGACAGTAACTTTAATTTTTGGCCATGTAAGGCAATATTTGCCTCTCTCAAAGTCAAATGACAGTCGGTGATCATTTAAAATCAAAATATGGCTATACTCCTGTTTGTGGATATTATTCACTATAATATGATTACTGTTCCAGAGGGGTTTGTTTCTTTGGAGAACAAATTCTTATAATGAGCGACATCTATGTTTCAAAATGAACACATCGTGACGTCTATCTATAATGACGTCCAAATTATCTACCGACACGGTATGTTCTAGGGCGAAACTGACGTCCTTTCCCCCACTATCTACGCAGCTGACGGTTATTTTCTTATTGTTTATTATATAAAGAATCACCATACCAAATTTGGTGCGGTATGAAATAATTTTAAAATCCAATTTTTTTAGCGACTTTGACACCCTCTAGCTACCACCCCCACCGCTACTGGCGCAGCTGACGGTCGGATATCTCATCATGGAGATGAGAACTAACATTGGTATAATTATCAGCCGGTATGAAATAATTTACTCATTTACAACGCTGCCTCCCGTACTATAAGCTATACCACAGTTATACAGAAACAATTTTGGCATCTTTATATTTATAACTAGCGGCCCGGTACGGTTTCGCTCTGGTGCTATGAATTTATGATTTATTAATACGTTCACTCGCTTCGCTCCAGTTATCATAGTCTATGTCTTAAAGCATATCGAACAGTGAAAAAAAATTGAACTTTGTTCAGTAATTTCTAAAATTATCTCCGATGTTCACCCGGGTGAAACCGGGTCGACCAGTTATTAGAGCGTATGTTCTAAAGTAAAGTATCACCAATAGAACATTGAAAAATTTATATTATATCTAAACCTTCTTCGTGAATCGATCTATCTAAAGGTACGCAGTACGCAGCTGGGATTCTAGATGGTAGCATGTATGGTAGATGGTGGCTGAAATTATAAGCGCTTATAGGTTTGCACAACGAAACTTTGATACTAGCATTGATACAAGCTTAAATCACGTTTGAAATGTCAGATAGCGAAGACGAATATTTGTGTTCTTCTTCTACAAAGTGGTATATTTTAAATATAAATTTGGGTAGAAGCTATCATGTCCACTCTATTAATAGAAAACGATCTAAACGTGGCGAATTTCATCATTTATACCAAGAATTAAAATTTTAACCAAACAGGTTTTCTGAATATTTACGTATGGAACCTAACACTTTTAAATACGTCTTAGAAAAAACTCAAAACAAATTAAATAAAAACTGGCAAAATTTCATTTATTAAACTAGTCACATCCATTGCGAAACTTGTAATGGCAATTTGACAATTGTCACACGTTGATTGTAGTAGTGAGAATGGTGAGATACATTCTTGTATCTAGCAGCTCTTGTAACAGCGCTTATACCTGCTACACTCACTGCTTCGTTGTGTACGCTCGCAATAACAATGCACTAATTTAAGCAAGCCCTGCTATGATCTACGCTACCATCTAGAATCCCAGTTCCATACTGCACGTACCTTAATAGTTAAAATTTAGAATCACCAAGTGTCTGTTAATGGTATTTTTTAATAAAAGCATTTATATATTTTCATATATCAAAGCGGCAGACATATTGATTATATTACTTTTTTCTCCTAAATTTTTCTCACATTTGACGCCTGAACGTTCCCAAAGGAACCACTGGCCGATATTCTTGATGCCCATTTCATGTACGGTAAGACTAATAGAATGTCTTTTAACTCAATATGAGACTTGTTGATTTACTGTAAATTTGCCTGCCACTAGCTCTCAGGCTATTAGCTTTGTAGAGGAACTACTTTTAAACGATGAACTAAAAATAACAATAGAAAGAAAACATAGCTTATTATGCTTAAATCTAATTTTCTTTCGGAGGTTGACAATACAATAAGCATTCTTCTTTCGTATGTCTTCTGATTACGTATTGCGACCACGCAATGCCTACTATGTCTTCAAGGTTTAATAATATCAGAAGTTCAGAAGTATATAGAGTCACGAGTTTAGACACAAACAGAATAAAATTACACAGTGAATGAGTACATATTATAAGATTTCGGGTGATTTCTTTTGACTCCCAAAATAATTTCCGTGGGATTTGTGAATATTTCTTCGTTATAAATCGACTCTCAATGTCAGCGACTCTATACAGTTCATCCTGAAATAGTGTAAAGTAAACAGTTATTAAAAATATATGAGCACTGTGTTTGGAATAAAAACAAAAATAAAGATAGTTTAAAAATCTACTCTGGTACCACTTAAATCTATCAAAAACAATAACTGATTAAAAACAAAAATAAAGATAGTTACTTCTTACCACAACAGTTTTATTGATGGATGTACATTTCGAAAGCTATGCTTACATATTCAGCAAACACTATACATGTATAGTGTTTGCTGAAGATGAAAGCATAGCTTTCGAAATGTACATCCATCAATAAAACTGTTGTGGTAAGAAGTAACTATCTTTATTTTTGTTTTTAATCAGTTATTGTTTTTGATAGATTTAAGTGGTATCAGAGTAGATTTTTAAATTCAGGTAAAGACTTAGTAACCAATAATAGTTCTGATTATACCTATTTAATACATTGTTATAAATTGTAATAAACAACGTTCAGAACAACCTTAAAAAGTTTTTACCTGAATTTGGGAATGATTTAAAAGAAGATTGTAGAGTAGGTACTCGATGGTATCACTATGATCTGTCAAAAACAAATGATTTATTACTCTACACTATTTCAGGATGGTCTATAATAAACATCAAAAATTGATAGTGAAAACATTAGATATTGCTATATGAATTGTTAACGACTATTTTATTTACTTAGTTCAACAGGATAGTTTTTAGTATCGATTTTAGGACCTTAAAGAAGAAAGTATAGAACAAAATGATCTGTGTTTTACAGTTTTTGAAATTTTATATTAACAATCCATAGTTGACAAATTTATGGCCGTAGACGCTGAGGTTTCAGGGCCACTGAAATATATTTATTTACCATTCGGTTGTTGTTGTTATTGTTAAACTGTCGGCCTTCTTTACCAAGTTTTAACCAGATTTTTTTTAAATGAGAATTTTTTCGATGTTTTTGTGCCGTAATACATTCAAACACGTGGACCAAATTTCGTAGCCAGGCTTTAGGAGTACAAATGGTTAGAAATATCTAAAAAAATTTATACAAATATAAGCGTGAAAATAATTCGTGTATGGTTCGAAATAGGGATGAGCATCGATGGTCGATGTTTTCAAAACATTCGATGTTTCCATGTCGATGTTCGATGTTTTTGACATCGATGGTAAGGGTACGATGTTTTTCGTTCATCGATGTTAACCAGCGATGTTTTCGTACATCGATGTTTTATAAACGCGGAATTGCTAATTTTATTTTCAACACTTAAAGTTTTTAAGAACACTAACTCTTTGTCTAAATAAATCTAGAGTAGCCTGTACACCGGCGGGCAAGACCAGTCGGTTAGGAGTGTTCTATAATCTATAGGATGTGTTGCGTGTTCTGTTCTGACACTGGGTTGACTCATGACTGGTCAGTGATTTAGTTTTTGCAATTTGATAAATTTTACACCCACTTTTAATATAAAATTAGTTGAGTGTTTCATTGTATTTAGTATATTCCTACAATTACCTTTTTAAAATGATTTTTTCCTAAAACATCGATGTTTTACACCGAAATACATCGATGTTTAGAGACCGATGTTTTCCACACATCGATGTTATGGTTCGATGTTATCATCGATGGTCAACATCGATGCTCATCCCTAGTTCGAAGTCCACGTTAAGCTACAGGTCCCCTTGATAGTTACTTTAGTTATAATCAATGAAGTAGCTAGGCGACCCAGGTTCAAAAAATAAACTGGTCTCTTAACCAATATTATCTTTATCAAAATATTAAATATAAATGTAGTTTTAAGGTTGACCAAGGGCCCTTTGAGCTTTGAGGCCCTGGAGCACTGTCCCACTTTGCCCTCAGATAGCTACGCCACTAGTTATAATAATCAGAGACCAGACGGCAAACAAGCCTAAGGGTATAGTTATAATTTCAAATTATCAAAAGATTCGAGTATTTTATTAGGCTATGGTGAATATAATACACCATTGGAGAATGCGGTTTATATTGGGTGTGCAGTGAAAACTGACTAACCGTGCAGATTCTAGCGGAAGTAAGTTTTATTGCGTCGTATAGTACTGTTGACGATCTCTTTTATGTGTCGGTCGCAATAGGGTCGCTTCACGATTTTTTTATGGCGTCATTTTAAAGAAGAGGAAAAAACAAATGACCTCCGTTCTTTTAGTTTGAAGTTTGTTCCAAAATTACACAGATAAAAAGAAAAAAAAATAACGTTTCTATTTTAATTCGGATTTTTTAAAGAGAAATATCATTAATTATTTTATTACTGACATTATCAACCGTAATTTAATTTATTGCGTTTCGTGACGTCATCTTTTTATCTTATAATTTCTCAGTTATTATTGTTTATTAGACAAGCAATCATCAATAAACGGTCCGACAAAACTCGGAATAACTTTATACGAATCTAGTTCTCAACTGTGATGAAATTTAAAACATACGAGTATACTGCTGGGTTGCAGAAATCATTGTCAGAAAATCTGATTTCACAATGACCTTAGATTGTGACCACACACATTTCTCCATAAGAAAAGCATTTTGACAAGCTTTTATTTAACTTGCAATGTATGTTAGTTAGTTAGTTTGTGTGTTTGTTTAGGTCAAAACTTGCAAGTCAATTTTGAACGACTTCCACGTATTCGATCGAATCGTTTTTAGAAATAAATTCAACCTCTAAGGGGTTCAAACGGGGATGTAGGGTTTTTTTGACTAATCAATGCCCAGGCCAGATCGCTGAAACTAGAAACTTGAAATTTGGACAGTGGGTTTCTTTCTGACGTAATCATCCACTAAGAAAGAATTTTTCGAAATTCAACCCCTACGGGTGTCAAAAGGGGGTAAAATTTTGAAAGACTAAAATGAACAAAATAAATATTAGTGAAAAAAAACTTTTTAGAGACAAGCTTTTATTTAAATGCACTAAAAAGGAAAAAATAATTTTTAATAATTTAGGTTCATAATTATTATAAAATCGTGGGTCGTGACTAATAAACTATCATAGAGTTCACGACCCATGCTTTTATAATTATGAACCTAAATTATTAAACATTATTTTTTCTTTTTTAGTGCATTTAAATAAAAGCGTGTCTCTAAAAAGTTTTTTTTTACTAATATTTATTTTAAGTGTGTAGGTATACACTTACCAGTTTTTATAAGTTTTTAGAGGGTCATTTGTCTCACATTTTGAGCTAATATCGATTTTGCGATTTCGCCTCGAGGCGTGACCGTTTTGAACACGTATCTATGCAAAATTTCAGCAAAATCGATCCAGAGGCTTGGACTTTAGGTGCAACCGCAGATAAGATAACAGAGAGAATTAAAAAAAAATGTGTTTACATATGGTGTTGCTATGGTTCCTCTATAACAAGTCCCCAGTTCCCGAGTTCTAACCCGAGAGCTGGTAAAAGTGTCAATTGGATTTTCAATTTATTATTAAAAAATAATAATAATGAATTGAAAATATGAATTGGTGCTAGGCCCAAATAACCTTAGCTGTTGGTGGTCTTTAAAACATAATTTAAAGAAAAAATGGCACTTTTTTGGGTTCAGGGGACTTGAAAAAATATAAATTCACCAAAAATTCAAAATCTAATTTTTGCATCACAAAACGTTCCCTATACTTATATGGAAAAGTAAAAGTAGCATTGAGTATAAACTCTATATTCAATTTAATTTTGAAATGAAAAACGAAATATGAAATTGGATATCTTTCGTTTAATACAGGCAGCTTTCGTTTTACGCGTTACTGGGTTTACGACTTCTATTTCCAAGCGTCAAGTTGCAAAAAATCGAAAATATGAACATTATTAATTTACAATAAATTGCTGGGACACAGAGCTACCACGTGTAGTAGAGGTCAAAATAAATCGATTGGACACAATTTATTTATATACCAAAATGTACCGTTTGCCCGTGAGAAGAGTTCAAAGTTTATACATAAAAAAACACATTTTTGTACGCTGTTCAGAAATGAGTGAAACAAATTGAATGAAATTTGACAAAAGTGCATTTTAGAGGATTACTCTCCTTTCGGTAACCCAAAAGAAATTGTAGAAGGGTTAAAATCCCCCTCACCCCCTGACATTTTTTTCAGAACTTTCTTAGGGGTGGTAATACGGTTCTCAAATTTTTTTTAGCGAGAAGACTGATTAATTTTCTTCATTTTGTTACTCTTGTAAAAATTTCGTATTCCGCATAGTTCCGAAGGAAAAAAATGTTTTCTTAAATAATGCTAACAGATATTCCTAGTACAAGTTTAATAAAATTGTAATACAATATTTTATATATATACAAAATTTTATGTAAACTTTGAATTCTTCTCACGGGCAAACGGTACATTTTGGTATATAAATAAATTGGGTCCAATCGACTTATTTTGACCTCTACTACACGTGGTAGCTCTGTGTCCCAGCAATTTTGGGACACCCTGTATATGAACAAAAATGATAAAGATTCATAAAAACAACATTCAGTTTTATTAGTTCTCGATTAACGAGTAATAGAAGTTAAGAACTGTCTGTTTACTAATTTTTTATGTTTACCTACTTATTAATTGTTTGCTATACCCACTACAAAATAGCTACTTTCCATGCATGTATACCGGCCTGTATTGAGCTATTTAAGAGGCAGGCGTGTCAAAAGTGTTTTCATAACATAACTAGTGCGGTATAAATAAATGGTTGCCATAGTAACTTAATATGTTTATTCGCTCTATCCGCCTGATATTACATATACTCACGTGCATGGCCTGCTGTAAATGTATAAAGATGGCGACGCAAATGAACCCTCAACATTTTTTGAAAATACTGACAATTAAGTGAAAAGCAGCTTTTTTATAGTGGGGTATGGCAAAAAATACCATATATATCTCGCGTGTATAATGGTATTATGACTCGTGTGATTGTAAAAACTCGCTATCACTCGTTTTTAGGGTTCCGTATCAAAAAGGAACCAAAGATATCTGTGTATCTATATGCAGTCTGTCTTCTAAACGAAATGAGATAGGGACTTGAAATTCACACATAAAATGTATTACCGGGGCCCAAAAACTGAGAGAATAACAAAAGATTAAAAAAGTTTCATTTGGGGGGAGGCATACATGTAAACGGGGATAACTATTCTTGTGGGGTATCGTTGAAAAAGTCCTTTTGAGTAGATCATGAATGTGTATTTATTTTTATTTATTTTTACAAAATTGTAGGTTAAACGTAACTTACATATAGTACGGAACTCTATTTTTTGCATGGCTCGACACGCACTTGGTCGTTTATTACATACTGTCACTACTCATCAGTAATATATCCCATTACGCATCTAGATATACAATCTATTGTTTATTAACACTTTTAATATATTATTGTCTACCCCAGGGGTTCCCAAACGTGTTTGACCATGACCCTAATTTAAAACTGCAAAAGCCTACGCGACCTTTAAAAATTTTTTTCCTACAATGTACAAAATAGTCTATAAAAAGATTTTTCAGTAAAAAAATGCAGCAATTCAAATTTAAGTCGTTAGACCCCCCCCTTCCGTTTCTTCACTCCATTTTTATTTGATTTCGTGTTCTTATTTAGTTTTTTTTCTATTATTCGAATTTAATGGTATAATTACGATAGTTATAAATTCTATAATCACGGAAACAGGCCGTGGCCCTTAAAAAAATCAGTCCGCGACCCCACTTGGGAACCCCTGGTCTACACAACGTTTGATGTCGTTTGTTTTTATAATATACCTAGGTATTTCTGTACAATCGTATGAATACCTAGTAATATATTTTTTGTTAATGAAAGCCACAAAGTGCTAGAATTATCTGGGTTTAATTTTCAACTTATTATTGTTTTTAATAACCAGCAGAAAATTATTTTGATATCGTTACCAACTTTCAGGCTAGAAGCTGCTGAGCACTGGAATTTTGTAATAAATTATACCGGTAACGTCATTAAAATAACAACGCATCAACGATCTAGGTAAAATAACATTTTTAATTTAGCAGATATGCAAATTGCATAGGGCAGTCAAAACTACTCTAAAAAATAGGTCATTTGGAAGTAACATAAATTAATCAACATTTTTCGAAAATGGCTTATATGCACCATCTTTTGGTATCTAAAAATTAGAAAAATTAAGTAGGGTATAATATTGATAACACTGTGAGTTGGAGGCGCCCTTGCTGAAAACGAGTTTCAAAATCATATCCCACGAGTTTTAAAAAAGAGGTACCTTTCACAATTGTCACGCATGACGATACTTTTTATAACGAGAACATGCAAAAGGATGTGCGTAAAAAGTGATAGACGTGTGTAAAAAGTAAAACAAAAGAAAAAAGTGTCTTTTTACACACGGCTCATAATGCGACTGTTTGCGCACGGTCCGTAACCATGTAAAAACACCATTTTACATGTTCGTGTTATAAAATAGTAGAAATCGTCTGTCGTTATTCTCGCTTCGCATACTTGCCTATAGTTTATAATATTAGTATAGCATATTACCATGATAGGTAGAATAGAATAGAAATTTATTAATCCATAATACAATTACATGAGGATTCGTCAAAACACCAAATACAAATCGGTCCACTATAAAATTCATATTAAATATAGAAATCATCAATGCTATAAAGACATTGACTGATTAAAGCTGCCTTTATTACTTTTTTAAACTTATTAAAATTCAAAATTTTAATATCATGCGGCAACATATTAAACAATCCTACACCCCTGTTTTACTCCCTTTGGGGGAATTTAGAAAAACTCGAAAAGCCTATTACCTTCCTCAATAAACGGGCTATCTAACAAAAAAAAATTCAAATCGGACTGGCAGTTTCTGAGAATAGCGCATTCAAACCCACAACACACAAACTCTTCAGCTTTATAATATTAGTAGGTACCTATATATAGATATAGATTTCATTTCACCTCTACATGGCCCATATAGGTATTTAATATTTATTAATATTAAAATTTTCTGGGAATAATTTTTTTACACCATGTATTAATATCATTATTAATTTGTTTGGTTCAGTGACATCGTCACGTCGTTTTAATTATCTCAAATCAACACAAAGTTCATTGAGTTGTAAACAAAATAAAAACTGTAACAGTTTACTCTAATTTTTTATAAAAAAAATGGCCTATATTTCACAAAGGTTATCAGAAGTTTGAAATGAAAATCGTGTTAAATATATGTACTGAATTTCAAAACAGTTTTCGAGCGTCTATAATCTATAATATCTCTCTCTCTCCCCTCTCTCTCTTCTGTAGAATATTCATTGTCGATAGAAGTCACCGTACAAGCTAACATTAACTCAGATCTTTTGACAACACTCACTTATAAATCAAACATTTTTTTTAAATTCCTGATTCATAATTAATGTTGCCGTCTAGACAAGACAAGACTTTCAAAGTCTTGGTTTGTCTTGAAATATCAAGACAAGACTTCACTTAAGTCTTGTCTTGAAATATCAAGACTTCACTAAGTCTAAGTCTTGATTAACAAACTTTTGTCTTGTCTAATATCAAGACTCTAGATTATTTTCAAGAGTCTAGATTAGTAGTAGTAGGTAAAGTAAACCTTTACATACTACTACTTAGTTTATCTAGACTCTTGAGTTTAGGCAAGAATCTTGATCTAGATAAAGCAAGTCTTGTCTTGTCTTGAAAATTTCTAGACAAGACAAGACTCTAGAAAGTCTAGATCTATAAGACGGCAACACTATTCATAATGGTAGGTAGGTACATAAATTAAAGAGCTGCATAATACATCGCAAGAAGAATTTCCTGGCCAACATTACCCATGAATACTAGGTCAGGAAGGACACCAAAAAGAATTAAATGTTTTAATTAATTTTCGGAAGAAAATGCATTTAAACCAAAACATACTCACTTCTTTTTGGAATAGTCGGTGTTGCATCTGCGACAGCCACACTGGACGTGACAGCAACAAACAACATCCATGACACTGTCGCCAATATCAACGTCGCCTTTACCGACAGAAACATTGTTGCTGACACTGGAAAGTACTCGGTCATCGCCGAAGACTCGCTGGTTGAACTACACAAGTATATGAATAATGTCAGTTATTACACCAGCAGTTCATATCGCGTCGAATAATAATGAAGTTTCAGCCAATTGATCACATATCACACAACACAACGGCGAAAAATTACGTCCACAGACACACTGTCAGTTTGCATTCGCCTTTAATAAGCAATTATATGCACGGCGCATGTAAATTATGCCATAATCTCCTAGATCGCGATAGCAAGGAGCTCTTTGTAAATACACGTACGTCGGTGGCTTTGTGTTGTTTTTTCGTTTCTTTTTTGTTTTATTTATAGATATTACGTTGTATATATCGCACGCGATGTGCATTCAGTTTTAGTTGCACGGTTAGATGCACGGCGCGTGTGTATTCATAGCCTCCCTCGATACAAATGAGATCTCTTTAATATGTGATGATATTTGTTTTTTTCGATTTAGTTTTGTTTTATTTATGGATTTTATTTTGTTCGCAAATGCGCGATGTGCATTCAGCCTTAGTTGCGCGGTTAGATGCACGGCGCGTGTGTATTCATAGTCTCTCTCGATACTAATGAGATCTCTTTAATATGTGACGATCTTTGTTTTTTCGATTTAGTTTTGTTTTATTTATGGATATTATTTTGTTCGCAAGTACGCGATGTGCATTCAGCCTTAGTTACGCGGTTAGATGCACGGCGCGTGTGTATTCATAGTGTCCCGCGATACTAATGAGATCTCTTTAATATGTGACGTTTTTTGTTTTTTCGATTTAGTTTTGTTTTATTTATGGATTTTATTTTGTTCGCAAGTACGCGATGTGCATTCAGCCTTAGTTACGCGGTTAGATGCACGGCGCGTGTGTATTATAAGTTATCATATATAGCCAACGGTATCGCGATATTAGAGATACACGTATGTGGCGTTCCGTTGTTTTTTTTCGTTTCGTTTTTGTTTTATTTATAGATGTGTTGTTCGTATGATGCGTGTGATGATATCCTCACACGTTGTTATGTATTAAATCAAAATATAAATCATTTTTTTCTCTGCGTGAAATAATGTGTCGCTTTAAGGCAGATACGAAATTTTTACACGTTATGAAATTTGTACGAATTGTATTTTATTCGCGAAATGGAATCTTTCTCTTTTCTTTTTGTTATATTTTATATTATATACAGATTCGTAAACAAAAAAGTTATCATAAACAGTTCACTGTATTAAAATTAATCTATTTTAATAACAAACCAGTAACTTTTATCAAAATATTTTGTTTACCATTTGAGCATTTTTATAATTGTGACAATATTACTTTCTATTTACTAAAACTTTAAAACATCATTTTTATATAATATATCTATAATATCTAAAAATCACACTTATTTTTAACTAGATTTTGTGCAAAACATTTCTACTTTTGTGTAATGAAAATTTTAACGCATGATTTTTAACAAACCACTATTAATTTATTATTGACTGAACACAAAATTATGAAAGATCGAGTATGTAGAGAGAAGAAAAAAAACAATACACACCGTTCAATTGAAACGTTCTTTTATTTCTGAGACAGACAGGCTAGCCTTAATATGATGTTTAAATGAGAGGTCCTTGACTAGTAGTCGCTTACTAGTCTAGAGTGCTTTGATTCAGAAACAACAGGCAACAAACAAACGACATACAAAACAGAACAGCGATGATGACGCGATTCGACTGTCGTCATTGACAGTCAACTGTCCAACAGACACTGGCACTGGCCGGTTTCATAGCGTAGCAGGAGCTTTTGGTGTCGCCGCTCAACGAGAGAACGTGGGAGCTTGCTCGCTGCCTGCCTGCTTGCTAGGTCACTTTGCGCATGACCTTTACCGTCGTACTGACATTCTGTATGTGTGTTTGTGTGTGTGTGCATAGTGGAAAACACTATTGATTATGTTTAAGCGTACAAACGGTATAAATTGATTGCATGTTAGCAGATGGTCAAATTTACTTCCACTCTTTTTAAAAAAATATTTATATACTCAATACTGTGAATCAATATCAAATCATTCAATTTTGAAAACTGAGATTGTGTACCCAAACGTCAAAAAAATGCGTACTATGTCTGTATCGCTGGTACAGACCAGATGACGTGAATACCATTAAACACAAATAATTGTATTCGTTATCATGGAAAGAAATACATCCACTTTTATTTATCTAATAAAATCAAATGTTCATAAAATATATTAAATAAAATAATTTAAATTTTATTTTTTTATATTTTAAATTGTTATCCAATACCTAAAATTATATATTCATTATTAAAAAAAAATTAAAAGACTTCGGGATTCGAGCCTTTCGGTAGACTCGTACTTGTCCGCACGGTCACCTGGTTTACTGTCTCTGAGACCATAACATAGTTGTCTTGTTTTACATGTCAACCACTACTGACTATTTCCGTTACATCTAATATTTTTAAAATGCCACCCCAGTATGAGACTTTAAACGTTATTCACGTTAAAACTGGGATTGTGTACCCATAACGCCAAAAAAATATTCACCTCTCACATATTTCGTGTGCTGTATTTCGCTTTCTTATAATTCCGGAGAAAATAAACGATTGCTTTTCAATGAAACCATTCAGACCTGGTTGCGGCATTCAGTAGCGTATCCATGCAGTGATTTCACGTCCATGGGGCAGCGTGTTTTATCATTTTCATTTCAACTAGCTCAATCATTTTAAATTTCAACTAGGAAAAAAATCGCAGTTAGCTCAATTTTGTATACACCTTACGTGATGGTGTTTTAAGAAACGTGTAAAAAGTCCCCATCGATATCGTGCCGGCGTTGTCAGATATTCGAGGCTCAAGGTCACGAAAAACGATTTTTAGTAAATAATGGTTATTACCAATCTTGCAGAGAACAAAATTCTCTACAAATTTTATATAAACATTATTTTTCTACGATTCATAGAATTACTTAAGTGCCCGCGTCTTCCTCTCCCTCGATTCGTACATGACGTGATTATGCTGCTTTCTGATGACCTAACATAATGATTTGTATTTTTAATTTTAAGTTGGACTTTAAGCTAACGATTAATAATAATTTTATCGAAATTAATGCAGTAGTTCTCTTATACAGTTATAAACATGCAAACAGACAGCAGTCAAACAGACAGACAATTTTTTAGGAAAATTCGATATTTCTACTTGACATTAATTATAAAATTAAATGAATGCATAATGACTGCAATCGGTAAATATGAAGCACCTATTGAAAGAATAATGACGTAACATAATGCTGTAATCAGGAAAAAAATACGGTGACATAGGTTTGAATTAATAAATTTTTCCTGATTACAGCATTATGTTACGTCATTATTCTTTCAATAGGTGTTTCATATTTACCGAATGCAGTCATTATGCATTTATTTAATTATGTATTTAGTCACGACGTGCGTGTTATTCCTGTATTATTAATTTTAAAGGAATTTTGTATAAAAAATACAGAGGTTAGGAGGGCGCGGAGAAAGTTTGGATTTGCATTATGTAGTATGCAATAGTAGAGTGCGTCATTGTGCAAATGCATAATAATACTCTCTCCGCGCTCTTTCAACCCTTGTAAATTTTTTTTACAAATTTCTGAATAGTTGCCTATAATATTCGTTGCAACTTGACCTCTATAGAATTTATTACATTGCACAAAAAAAAATATTTAAAAAGTTAGATATAATTATTTTTCAAATAAGTTTTTGTGTCAATTTTTCATTAAAATTTAAATATATTTACTGTCCGGCTCGCCACCGTCCTGAAATCGGTCATTTGACGAGCAGCTTTTTGTAGAGGATAGAGCAAAAAAAATTATTAACATCAAGTTCAGAAAAATCGTCGTTCGCCACTGACTTAGTTGAATACAAAAAGGACTGCTGCTATATTTATAATCTATGTTTATTGAATTTCACGAAAATACGGTCAGGTTTCATTGAATTCAAAATAATTTTGTTATGTTGAAGCTAATGCCTATATAATTAAATTTAAGCTTCCTAGAATTTCAGAAGTATGATTGTGCGTCAGAAACTACCTCTCTCATTTCGCCATCTTCGAACAACATTACCTAGATTTTAGAACAACAAACAACAAGAAGATACAAATGGTGAAACCGTGAGTTAGTTTTCAAAGATAATGGACGCCACAGTGGTCATAAATTTTAACTAGGTCATGAACCAAGTTCGTTTGATAGGTCTTTTCAATCTGAACACAACATATTAGGATTCTAGAATCGACGCAATTCAAAATGGAAGCTTTTTGTATTTTAATGGTTTAATTATAAGTATCTAATCATACTAATATTATAAAGAGAAAAGATTTGATTTTTTGTATGTTTGTTTATAATGGATAAATTCAAAAACTACTTAACTGATTTAAAAATTTCTTTCACCTATAGAAAGCTACATTATCAGCGAGTAACATGGGCTGTATTTTATTTTTAAAAAATACAATAATATAACCCAAGGTATCAAAAATTTGCTTATAAAAGTCATTATTTGGCGTGCGCTGCCAAAAACTATTGATTAATTATAAATTCGAGCAAACGAACGAAGCGAGCGAGAAATGTTTTATTTAATTACACATTCGAGCGAACGAGCGAAGCGAGTGAGTAATGTTTTAAATAATTATAAATTCGAGCGAACGAGCGAATCGAGTGCGTAATGTATTAATAAATTATAAATTCATAGCACCCGGGCGAAGCCAGACCGGGCCGCTAGTATAGGTATATAAAATAGAAAATACTCAAGTCTGTCCGTCACACAATAACTCTCTAACAGCAAGCCCTGCACTGTAAAAAATGGATGTAAAAATACTTTGAAAGTTAAGGTAGAATTCGCTCGATTTTCTAAGTGATTTTACATTATTATTTATTTTTACACAGAAAAGTTCATAAAAACTTGGACTTTTACTGTAAAGTTAAACAAATTTGTGATTTTTACATAAAATAAATTAAAATTACATAATTTGCGTAATATTCCAATAAAATGTGTAAAAATTACAAAATAAAATGTATAGTTACATATATAAAATGCATGAATACAAAACAAATTAATGTAAAATTAGTAACCACGCATGCACAATGTGTTTTTATGGAGTTTACGCGATGTACAGACAATACCTGTTTGCGACGCCATTGTCTCTTTGTGTGCCTATTACCAGATTAATCGCTGGCTACAAATGGACCATCGATAATCTATGTAATCGGCCTTCTCATTTCTTACAGTGTGGCGTCATGAAATTTCAGTTTGTTGTGCTTGACGAATCCAGATGAATGAGACCAGTTTTAGATCGCCGTCTGGTCCAGATTCGTCCGGGTGTTAATTGAATAGGCTAATTTTCTGGCATCGTGAAATTTTCACAGTTTCTCCCGATTTAATGTTCCCTACTTTTTTCTTTGGGGCTACTTAAAAGGTATGTGCAAATAAACCAAAAGAACCATACAACAGCTCAAGGTCAATGTTCGAGATAAAATGCAGGCGTTGGGACCTGATATCCTATCCAGAATCATGGAAAATGCCTTGGAGAAAGCATGTCAAGTCGAGGCTGAAAATGTCTGCCATTTGCAAAATGTCATTTTCCATTATGAAATTCCCACTTTTCGACTATAAGATCCTGAAACTAAAAAAAAGGTAAATAAAAAAGCTATTAACTATTTAAATCATAACGGGACTTATGTGCCACCTATATACAAGCATACCTACAGATAATATACAAACTTATACGGCGAATTTACAACCTCAAAATTATATTTTATTTCTCGGAAAAGATTCTTAACTTTCGTTGGTAGCCGTACGTCTTTCAAAAGAAAAAAGAGGGGTGGGGTACAGTTTTGACGCGCCCTGTACGGAATATTATTTGTTGTATACGGAGCAAATGAATAGGTTCACAGAAAAAGGGGAGAAAAAAACTTAAAATCGAGTTTTAATATTGAAAAAAAAAAAAACTAGTCTGATAAAAAATCTACTGTCTTAAAAGCAAAGTAAATACTGTAATATACGCACTTGGCTGCTTTTAACATCGGATTATTATTAAATTATTCTTAAATCTATTTAGTAGGATGTTCTTTCTTCTATCATTTTTATCATTTACGTCGTTTACATTATACGTCATAATACCTGTGCGAACATTGAATTTGAAAAGCTCCAAATATAGAAACTCCCCGTTTTATTTGCGATCCAGATCCTCAAATATGCCAGCCTTATTTCTTGGTCGCGCATCTTTTTTGATAGTTGTCAATTTGTTTTACCCCCATCCATTTCCGCAATAACGCCATCAACATTTTTTTTAAATTACAGCTCTACTTCTTCTGACTTTTCTGACGTTCTGTGAAATTCTATAACATTCTACCGACATGCGGTTATGTTATCTTCCTTCATTGTGTAGTGAGAACCTTACTACTTAATTATTAAAAAACTGATTCATGAAAAACAAAAACTAATTGCGGAAAGAGGTAGAGGTAAGAAAAAATCAACAACTATCAGAAAATATGCCCGATCAAGAAATAAGGTTTACTCCAAGCGGCAGGTAATATTATATGAAGGGGGTTACCTGGAAAGTATTCCGAAGTTAATGATATTTTGGTGTGTTGTTTGCGGGTACTCTGTGGAGTAGAATCTCAGTTTTCGACCTCGAGGACCCTGTGCTAACGATGGGGGAGCCGAAAAACCACGAAATTTTACCACCTTTTTTGCTTTTTTCGAAATCTCTCAGAAATAGTCGACTTAAGCAATTCTTTCATTATGTAATGTTTTAAAGAGGATTATATTTCGTACAATTTTCATTCCCACAACTTTTCTGTGGTACTAATGGTAAGCGAGCTGCAGCTTCTTGAAAATCACCCGCTCCGTTTTTTGTAACCTTGGTAAATGTGTAACATATGTGTATTTTCAATTTAAAGTTCGATGAAGAAGAAAATAAATAAAACTATTGAAAAGAACATTACATTTTAACCATTGGTTACCAAGGTTACAAAAAGCGGAGCGGGTGATTTTATGTCAAGGTCAGGTCATATACCTACTGCTTTTATTTTCTGCCACCAGAGAGCACTGAAATCACTTCCCATGGAAAATACAAAAATCTTTATTTTATTGGACTTAAGAATAACCGAGCATGTAGCGATACCGTGGTTTATATGGATTTCCATGGTTCCTCATAAATCATAACAAGCCTCCAATTTCGAAGTTCTAACCCGAGAACTGGTAAAAGTGCCAATTAGATTTTCATGTTAATATTAAAAAAACAATAAATTGAAAATATGAATTGCTACTAAGCCTAATTCTGGCTGTCGGTGGCCTTTTGAAGAAAAGGCATATGCCGCGGCACACGCGACCGAAATAAACAGGTTTAGGTGTATGGGATCTTTATCACTGGGACAAAATGAATAGATCAGAATGAGCCATGATGTTTACTTATTTACTTTCGGCTTTGACTAAAATAGATTTAATTATAGCGGTGCTATTGGTTACGTGCGTAATATAACACATCCGTTGCATTCCCAGCATTTTAGTCCTCAAATAAATATGCTAGTACCACCTAAGACATTTTAGTTCAAATTATTTTGCAATAGGTTGCAGCATAATATTCGGACATGGAACAGTTTAACGGTGTTTATAAACGTCCTTGAATGTTGTGCTAGCAAAACGGTTACAACAACCCCAACAATGGTGTGACGCAAGAAAGCGTTATGGCACGACGGCAGCCCAGTGTCGTTTCATTGTCACAACAATGGAACCATTGTGTTTTATCTAACAACACAAAATACACTTTCACGTGATCCTTGTTGATCTATGTACACAATTATATGTATACATAATACATTTATTATTCATGTACGTGAGCGTTAGATAATAATCTTAGCGCGGTCTTAAGGTTCACATGCAACTGAATCGACTCGGAACGGTACGATCGGCACGTCAGCGATCGTGTACCTCGCACCGAATCGGCAAATTCCGTGTTTTCAGCAGCTCAGTAGTATGTAGCAGCCATTTTTAACTTCCCATTTGAAGTTATTGTAATGGGTCCGAAAATCGAAATCAAAATGTATAACAAATTTTTATGTTTCAAGGTCACTACACTATTTTTAGAAAGATGTATCCGTGTGTGTATGCGTGTGTGTGTGTGTACGTATGTGTCCATTTCTTTCTAAGACGAAATCTCGAGAATGAAAAATGATATCGACTACGTTAGGGTGCCAATCGACGCGTATTAACGTAAATATGATCTGAAAGAAATTTTTTCAAAATCGGTTTAGCCGTTCTTTTTTCTTAACCAAATAGACTCCAAAAAAGTAGATTTTACACAATATCTCGCGAATAAAAAATTATATCGACTTCGTAAGGGTGTCAATCGAGGCGTGTTAACGTCATTTTGATCCGACATAAATTTTATAGAAATCGGTTCAGCCGTTTTTTTTTAAATTATTGTTAAAAATAAATAATAATTATGTTTTAATGATTAAAATGATTACTTTTCTGTGTAATATCTAATTTAATTATTGTTATTAAATATTTATCAAACTGGGAAGTTCGTCGTGTGGACCTCAAGGGTCGCACTTTAGTCCTAATAAACGTCCCACCTCACGGCTTGTAAATATTATAATTTAAAAATAAATTAATATATAATATTACCGCACACTTTCAATTAAAATTTCGTCAGATACTTATAGCAATTGATTATTCTGTAGTTTTGAGCTTACTAATCGATATTATGTAGTTATAAACCGTCGGAACATTTGGCAATTTTTGCCCTTTCAATCATTCTCTGCCGTTGCCGAACCGATCCGGCCGGTCTAAGCTGATTGAAATTCAGTGCACGGGGATTCATTTAAATGCTGGCTTACCAAAACGTACCCGATTGTAACGTTCCGAGTCGACCGATCCGAGTCCATTCAGTGCTTGTGGACCTTTAGTCTAGATTTACACTAATCCTTTTATAGTCGCTAGTAGACGTTAGATTAATTAATTAATTATAGATTATAGACGCGTCGACAACTCAGGTCATTAGCGTCTTCAACACAGCAAATAATCCATTTGTGTATTAGAATCCGCCAGCCTGCATACACAACCGAACTGGTACGAGCTCGGGTCCCATGGGAGCGTTAATTCCCAAAGAACATTGAAATGCAATTTCCAATGTCCTCCCTGGGAGGAGTAGACGTTAGAGTTACAGCGAATATTAGGCAACTATTGGGTATTCTGTCTATTTGACATTTTTACTCTGAAAATTAAATGAGTAGAACTCGCGCCTTGACGGTTCCGTATCGTTATAACAATTTAATAAAAATAATTTAAAAATTTAAAAATAAAATGATAAGCTTGTAAAATTTATTTCTAGAAATCTATACGACCTAAGATTTTCGTTATAGTTTTCCTGTAAACTTTAATTACATGGCGTTATATTCCCTGATTTTTTTTTTAATTTTATGTCCAGTAGTTTCGGAAATATGGGGGCTATGTCTCTATTTTCGCATATTTTGCTATTTAAAATTATGAATAAAATATTTTTGTATTCGTCAACACACCTTTTTTTAAATAATAATTGACAAGCTAATGTACGTAACCTGGTTCGCCGCCACTGGTTTTACTGAACAACTTACATAATATTAAATAAAATTTACCCTAAAGCAAATGACAGCCAATTATATCAAATATCATATTATACTATTGTGAAGAATATGTTGGACTGATAAGTGTGATCGAGAGATTGTATTGTTAATTCTATAATATAGTCCGGGAGTTTGCGTTGCAAATGAAAAAGTCATAGTAAGCCGGCTGATTTTGATATCGATAGTTGATCTCGTACAACTAATCAGTAAACCGACCGTCAGATGCTCAAGTAGCGGTGGGTTTGGTTGTGAGAGGCTGCGAAAGTGGTAAAAAAAAATTTTTTTAAGTAATAGTACGCCGGCTGAAACTTGTTTTTATAAATAGTTGACATCATTGTGAGTTGAAAAATAATCGTCAGCTGCATCGTGGAAGGGGGATTGTGCGTCAGCTGGTCGCATGAAAAACACGTAAAATATTGCGCTTTTTCCTTTTTTGCACTGACAGCAGCTGAGACTATTACGTTACCTAGGATTATGGATAGCGATATAATCATAATCCTAGGTAACGAAATTGTGAACGAAAAAGTAAAATGCGCAATATTTTACGTGTTTTTTTTACAAGTTCATGCGACCAGCTGACGCACAATCCCCCTTCCACGATGCTGCTGACGATTATTTTTCAACTCACAATGATGTCAACTATTTATAAAGACAAGTTTCAGCCGGCGTACTATAACTTAAAAAACATTTTTCTACCACTTTCGCAGCCTCTCACACCCAAACCCACCGCGGGTGCGCCAGCTGACGCTTGGTTTACTTATTAGTCAAACCAGATTTATCGAAAAAGGTAACAATCGATCGGCGTAAAAACACTACCTAAAATGCAACGCAAACTCTCGGGCTAATATGATACGTAATAATACCTATATACTGTTGTGTGTTAATACTTATTATTGAATATTCATGTTTTTGAATGCAAAAAATAACCTACAGCATAATTTTTATCCGATATTCTGAAAACGGGTTTGTCATTACCTTTAAATGTGATCCACCCACGTTAAATGTTGCCACTTTTGAAACATATGAGATCATAAATAATTTCTGTACCGAACACAATATAAAGATATAATTATTATTTTACTAACTGTAATCATTATGTATGTTATCCAAGATCTGAGTCCTGAGTTTGTCTGGGATCTTAATGCTACGAGGGCCTGTGGCGAGAAAAGGTGTCGGTATCCTTAATTCCAGTCTTTTAATCCTTAAAAAAAGTTTTGAGTTTGGTAGGAAGCTACATGGTGATTGAGGAAAAAAAATTGTTGAATATAATTCTATATGCGAGATTGCTATATTAATTAGCTATTATTCGTAGATATATCAATTTACTAACACTTTATAAATTTAGACACACTTCTCTCTTTGTCAATTTTCCATTTTAACATTGAAAATGTTTATGTTCGTATATGGGGGCAGAGTTACGAGTTTTCGTTCAAGGCCAAAAGACAACGGTGTCGCGATCAAGTGAGGAGCAATCATGCAAAATTGAACAAGTGCAATTTTTTCGAAATGTGTTTTATATCATGTCTAGTTAATTGAGAGGTATTTGCGACGATCTGCGGTGTTATTTTTGAGCAAATGTTAATAAATACTGTAGAAAAATCCATTTAAAAGTTAAGTAATCAAGCAAAAGTGAACGCGTATATAACAGAAGAATAATAGGGTTATTCCTGACAAAACTAAACAGTGCATTGATAAATATTGTGTGTATAATAAACAGTTAATTATGTTTCATATATGCTGTTATCATTTCCAATGTCCTCGATGGTTGCAAGGATTACAAAATCTGTGAATTTTTTTTAAGTGAAACTTCTTTAGCCTGGGAGAAATGTTGTTCAACAGCGTAACGAAAACGAAAAAAGACACCGTCAAAAATGGGGGAAATGAACTGGAACCGATTGGCTGGCGAGTAGTATAGGTAATGAATGCGTTGAAGGGGAGACTCGATCGACACGCCTCTTTCTCTTTAGTGTTTACTTCAAGGTTACAAATGTTTACACGCACTCAGTTTTTTTTTTACTTTTCAAATATACAAATCGATAATTGTCTCTTTAGTCTATCAACTAAACAAAACAATACGCATCTCATTTGTTAAGACATGTTAATTGCTTTTCTTTGAAATGTAAATTTCAAAGCATTGAAGCTAAACGATTAGTTCGGTTGATTACGCTATGGTTCGTTTGTTTACGCTGGGTGAATAAACATTAGTATTATAAGCCCTCTAAGCTATTGAAACTGCAGGTTATTTTTTGGTAACTTAGTAACTGTTACCAAAAAATAACCGGTCCCAAAAATAATATATTTTCGCAAACTATTACCGTTACTTTTTTTTTATTTCACCATCACTAACTGTAGACAAATAATATCTATGTTTTGTCTCTTGTATAAGGACTATGTTAAACTTTCATTGAAAACTATTTTTTGCCATACCCTCTATAAAATAGCTGCCTCACATGTATGTATGCATATAAAGTGACTTTTGACAGGCCGGTGTGCGGTAACGTGCCTTTCCCACACTAGTGTGCGAAAGCAAACCATTTCCATAGTGATTTATTATTATTCGCCCTGATTTGTCCGCTATTATACCTACTGACAGCTATACTCTCGGCCTATTATATAGAAGTGAAGTTGGCGACGCAAATGAACTGTCAACATTTTTTTGAAAATACTGAAAAAGAAGTGAAAATCAGGTATTTTATAATGGGTATGGAAAAAAATACCATATACCCCGTGTCCGGTCTTAAATGTGAACATAGGGATTTAACATGGTATTGTTCATTTTTGCTGATTCGTGTTCGCCAATTCAACGTACAAGAAAGGTAATGGTACCTATCGAAAGATAAAATTATTGCGCATCAAATGATTCTAAAAATAAGACCAAAAATGAAATTTTTACTTTAAAATACCAATTTGAAATTTACCGATTTTGCAGTAATGATTTCAAATTAAGTAGATGAAAAACAAAACACTGAACGAAGTGAGCTGTTATAAAATTGTCAAAAAACTTTTGTACTCATAATTGGTGCACGTAAGCATTTTTACAATTTTTATAGCAGACTGGGATATTGTTTAGTTGAAAATGGGGGGTTATCTGAATATTTATTATAATTTTATTTTTTTTATTAAGTATTAATTTTTGTTGTTTAATAATAAAAAACCAATTAAATTCTTTATTACTTATAGATAGGTACCTGTTTGTTTTTTTATTATAGTCTATACGAGTAGAAGTAAAAGCCAAAATACTTAAAAATGGCACACAACGTTAATTCCCTATGTTCGACTTTGAGACCGGACACCCGGTATATATATATACCATAAGTGATTATATATCGTGCGTAATAACATTATGACTCGTAAAAAATTGTGTTTTAAAGACCACCTACAGCTAAGGTTATTTGGGCCTAGCGCACCAATTCATATTTTCAATTCATTATTATTTTTTTTTAATAATAAATTGAAAATCCAATTGAGACTTTTACCAGCTCTCGGGCTAGAACCCGGGAACTGGGGACTTGTAATAGAGGAACCATAGCAACGCCATGTAAACAACAGCATTGCTACACTCTCGGCTATTCTCAAGTCCCATTATGACTCGTGTGACTGTTAAAACGAGCATAGCGAGTTTTAACAAAATGTCACTTACTCGTCAGTAATATAAATTATACGCCATTATGCAACTTATAGATATACAATCTACTATTACTATATACCTATAAACCAACATAACTTATAGCATCATGTTATTAAAACTAGATCTAGCACAATGTAAATCTGGACTAAGAATAGGTCAAGTGCGTCATTGCGAAATTGGTGCAGGATAAAAGAAGATTTCTTGTAAATTCCTTGACTTAACGCATGAGGTTTGACTATACGACTGTGGGTTTGACTAGAACTGTGGCGTAACGAAGCTATAGGACGGAGTGTAGTTAATCAGCTGCGTGGGGGACGGGAGGAGGAAGTCCGACAGCTTGTAAACAAACATAGAGAGAGATAGCCATACAGATTATGGCCGCACAATGTTCGTACGCGTATTGCAAATATTTCCCTATTAATTAACATTATTTGTGGCTGCATGTACACATATACAAGTTACAATTATACAAACACAGTGTAATATAAAATGTTCATATATGAATATACCGGATGTTCTGTACAGTAATACCCCGAAGTTACGTTGTAGCTGAGACCGTGAGAGAAGCAAGGATAAAGTAAGTCTTACAATCACGTAAAACGGTAAAGCCCCTTCTACAATTGTCGCAATACGCAGAACGTTAGAAATACGCAAGACGCAACGCAGCGCGCAAGTTGACGTTGCATCAGCTGCCTATACGTCCTATAGATTGTGTGCACGAAGCCTACTATAGCGCCGCTAGCGGGCAATAGTGCACGATTGAACTCATTTTTATTGTTGTTTTAGACCGCGAAATTTTTTAATAAACGAATACCATTTAATTTCGCTGCGTGCATATTGTATAAATAGCATAGCATAAAAGGTACATGAAAATTATTTATTTTAAGTTTTTTTCTTCATCAATTTTGACGTATAATAAAAAATAACTAATTAATTTATATCAGACATGGAGGTGTACCTACATCTATGTTTATGGTTTATATTGACAGACGACAGCATAACCTAAAACCATGGCGCCTGTAATCTTGTCAACCGGGTTTGAAAGTATCAAATTTATAGTAATAATTTCCAAATAAGTTAGAAGTAAAATCATGTTTTTACTTACTTGACTTTTTAAACAACAATGCTCACTGACAATTACGGAAAATTAGAGTTCCGAGTTTACAATGGATCTCACAACGAGCGCTCGCGTCGATATTGTTATAACTCCGTCCCCTTGCACACAGTTTATAATAAACGTGTGTTTTGCATGTGTTGTCCACTCAGAGCAGTCGTTTGTTTTGCCTGCCTTGATCCTTAATATCCATGCATTTTTTTGGAAATTTTTGGCTTTAACAATACGAATTAATTCCCAGATATTGCTCGAATTCCAACAATACGCCATTTTTTAATGTTATTTTATTATTTGTTTTGAGTGTTTCACTCAGTTGCACTCGACATACGTGTTCTGCAGAGAGTGCGGAATGCGAATTGCAAGAAAAAGAGAGAGCGTAGAGCTACTTGATTGGCTGGCGTAACACACTCGACGTGAACGCAGCGTAAAAATTGGAGATGCACCAACTTGGCGCGATCTGCGTTTGTTTAGCGCGAGGCGTTGCGATCTCTTGCGACGCCTTGCGTCAGTGTTACATCTTGCGTTATGTGTTTTGCGACAGTGTAATGTCGAATACGAGTCAATGGTGAGTCGTGCAACCAAGCGGATCAGTGATATAAATATTAGTCAATCAACGGTCGAATCAGTCAGTACAGTGATATAAATAGTGGAGTGGATATAAATAAATAATACTGAAGTAACTGAGTAAATGACCGACATAAATAAACGTTAGAAATAAATCTGATATAAATACAGTGATATAAATAGTTCCGTGATATAAATTCACCAGATAAAATAAATATTAGTGTAGTCAATTGTATATAGTTAAGTGTTAATTACTTGTGTTGATTGTTAGAACTGACTTTTGGTTATTGTTTTTATTATTGTTGTGTTTTTAATTATTGTAAATAAATATTTATTCCGTCAACTCAGAAAACAGTTTTGTAACAATATCTTAGCACCGCTTTTTTCGAATTATGGTGGTACAATGTGGTGGAAGGACGGGTATTTTTACCTGCATACTACGACAAAGCTAAGCGGGATAGTGTCTTTGGCTGTAAAGTTTGTATGTATGTTACCCTCTAGAATCTAAACTTTACGTCGAATTTCCATATATAGACGCTGGTGACCTCAGCTGTTGAGCGTGTATAATCTACGATCTATTTCGAATTTCCATTAAAAAAAAAACATGATCACAAAAGTTTTTCAAGTGTTATGCGCTGTATTTATTGACATTTTTAATTAGATATTATAGTAATTTATGCAACTCGTGGCTTAAGTGACGGATTATATGACAGTCGCGATTTTGCGATACGAGCCTAAAGTTATGTTGCATTTATACCAGAACGAGTGTGTGTAATTAGTGTTGCCGTTTAGATCTAGACTTTCTAGACTCTTGTCTTGTCTTGTCTTGTCTAGATTTTCAAGACAAGACTTGCAAAAGTCTTGTCTAGAAATTTTCAAGACAAGACAAGAGTTTTTTAATCTAGACTTAGACTTAGTGAAGTCTTGATATTTCAAGACAAGATTTTAGTGAAGTCTTGTCTTGATATTTCAAGATAAGACAAGACTTTGAAAGTCTTGTCTTCTCTTGTCTAGACGGCAACACTAATTTAGAAGGAAAATTACTTTTGCATTCTAAGAAAATGGCGTCTAGAGTTCGCCATATTGAATTTTCCGTGACGTCATATACCTTATTTGTAATTTTCTCAACAAAACCTTTCTTTTTATACCAATATCAATGTATATATTTTATAGTGTTGCCATCTAGATCTAGATTGTCTTGTCTAGACGGCAACACTATGTGTAATCACACGAGTTCTGGTGTGTAAGTATTCCATTCCATGCCAACGAATACAATTATTTGTGTTAAACGGTATCCATGTCATCTGTCTGTACCCGCGACACAGACATAACCCATTTTTTTAAATTACCTAAGCCCTGTCCGTTTTTCGCAATTCATTCTGTATAACATGTGCACGTATTACATATTACAGTACACACAGCGTTTTCATAACATTAAGTGTCTACAAAATGGTGGAATATTATGTACACTGAACATGCTATATAATATCGTGGCTACACTAAAGTGAAATATAGGAACACATTCGATTCAAAACAAATTCAATTTCCCTATAAGAGAATTACTTATTGAACTGAGATGGCTGTGAAATATTTTTATATCGCAACTTGTTTCATAACAAAGAGACCGATAACCGGGAGTTTACAGTAGTCATATTTAGTGATGGGCGATTACGAGATATTTTAGTCGATTGTCTCGATTGTTTAAACATCTCGATGACTCTTGATGGTTTTCACTTGGACTCGATTGTTGCTGTTTCATAGTTCACCGCGATCGAGTCGCATAGTACTGAATCGTACAGACGATGTACACTGTCGACAGCCACATAATATATAATCGTTCATCACTCAACAACTGTGGTCGAGTCGATTGTGCAGTAATCGAGTTCTCTGAGACCGACTGAACAGTGTGAACAGTGAACAATCAACGATGAACGAGTCGCGTAAACGTCAGACTTGAGTCGACTAGCATATAACCTTGAATCGTGATTATATGTATTCTCATTCGCTAGCAAATAATCGACTTGAACAATCGAACATTTCGATTGTAAAATCAAACTCCGAGTCGATTGTGGACTCGATTGTTATTATGAACGATGCAATTGTTTCGATTGTAAAAACATCTTACAATCGCCCATCACTAGTCATATTATCTTAGCTCTCGCTCCACGGTACTGGCTAAATGGGAATTCGATCGTCAAACGCATCAGACGTAGTTAACCCTTAGCTAGACGCGTAAAGTGTTCACAATACCAGGTAATCTATATACTCAGTCCTTTCTTGATTATGTAACCGAAGGGTTTGTTTATCTGCTAGGTTAAAAAATAAATTTTTATTAAAATTAGTACACGTCCATTATTTTTCCGAACGAAACCAATATGAGCTCACGTCTTTACACAACAGATAGTATTTTTGGATATTCCGCCATTTTTATTGAACTTTCAATATATTGAAATACAGGGGCGGTTTGCCGTAGAGTGGCCCCGGTGGCGACCAATATATTTGGTCCCTTATTCCTAAAATATACCAATATTTTTGGCCCTTTACTATATGTGTTGCCGGTCTTTTACTTCAACATATAACATAATTTCATTTTTTTTGAGATCATAAAAGTAAATTAAAAGAAAAAATTATTTGTTGAAATAATGTGGCCCATTTGGTCCAATTAAAGTCGGCCTCGGTGGCTGGAGCCACCCGGCCGCCCAGTTCAGTCCACCCTGTTGAAATATGTCATTTTACAAATTGAACAACATCAGAAATTATACGTTTCGCCAAAACGTATACTTTCGGCGAAACGTAAAATTTCTGATGAGATATATTTCAATACCTATACTTATATTGAAAGTTCTATAAAATAGCTGATTATCCAAAAATACTATACCTATTAGCTTACAACAGTTTTAATAACTTCAACCTACAATTTACACAACAACTTTCGTGAGTACCGCGTCACTCACACCTTTTTAAGTTAAAAATTACGTAATACTTGAAATATAGATAATACTAATGCTGAATTATATCAATTTTCATATGCTTCACTTCTTTTTGGTCACACTGTATATACACAATCATGTTCAGTGTTCATATGTACAGTAAAACTCGGATTTGATAAGGAAATAAAGTCATTTAGCTGATTAGCGTAGGTTGCAATTAGCTCAAGCTATTACTTAATGAAAATACCTGAATACTGTCAATATGCAAACACGGAGAAAATTGTTTTAAGTGATATAGCGGAAATTTATAGGTAGATATATAAGTATAAAAATCAATGCACAAGTAAGTCTAAAAAGTCAGAAATGGCAGTTTTGAATGTAATAATTTCTTTTTCTAAATTTTGTTATAGCCAATTTAGATTAGTTCATGGCTAATTATTACACATATAAGTATGATATTATGTGTGATTTTTTTCCATATTAGATACGCTCGGATTCCCGAGTTCTTTCAATAATTTTAGTTTTTAATCAATAATAATCAGTTCCCTTTATTCTCAGTTAGTGTTGCCGTCTAGGCAAGACAAGACAAGACAAGACTTTCAAAGTCTTGTCTAGTCTTGAAATATCAAGACTTCACTAAGTCTTAAGTCTAGATTGAAAAACTCTTGTCTTGTCTTGAAAATTTCTAGACAAGACTTTTGCAAGTCTTGTCTTGAAAATCTAGACAAGACAAGAGTCTAGAAAGTCTAGATCTAGACGGCAACACTATTCTCAGTGTCTCGATTTTTCGACGAGTTCAGTCATACCCCAACCTTTCCAAATAGGTATAAGACGGGTAGATTTTAGTTTGACAACAGAACAGTCAAGAGCATCAAATTTCTCATATTAAGGTCACTTTACTGGATCTCTTATAGTTTAACCAGCACACCCCAAATTAGCTCAGTAATCTCGTACGAAATTCCCGACTTGCTTTACATTTTTCGCTCGCTGCTCATCCTCCTTTTGCCTTAGCAAGATAATATAATAATATGTCACTCGAGAATAAGTAGACTTTTAAACATTGAAATAATTTTTTTAATCGGCTCAATAGTTCTTGATATTACCCGCGACAAACAAACAAAGTAACAAACTTTTCCTCTTAATAATATTCGTGTAGATTCTGACCAATCTCTATAAGACAGTCCTTCTAAAACCGGCTCCAGACAACATGGTCAACGCATGCCAATGTTGGCGACTGTATTGGCAACCATTTATGGTTGGGCATGTGTGATAATTTGAATATGTACAGTATCCACACGACAGAATTCTGTTTGGCCAGCGTTGACTAAGCTTAGTACACCCAATGTTTAGCGAATATACACCAACATTAAACAAAATGGATAGCAAAGATGACGCAATTATTGCAAGTGCTTCAGAGGTAAATAATTTCTTGTGCCCCGCTCTTAATACATGTTTTATATGCAACTCATAAATCACAATAATATACACACACTGACAAAAACCGCGTAGTGGAAACTGTCCATTCAATGAAAACAAAATCATATTTTGCAAGTATAGAGATTCAAAACCACCGTTGGCCAATCCCTTTAAAGGGTGTTCGAAAAACCGCCCTCAAAGTGAATGTCTTCCGACGCCAACTTTGGGGGACACAGACGCTAATGACCGTTGTTGTCGAGCGTCTATAATTCACAATTCATTCATTCAGCCAACGCTGGTGACTATTTGCTAAATATTGGCCATATGAAACCCATTCACACGGCTGGGCAATCGCCCGAATGTCAACATCGGTCGACATTTGCCATGTTATCTAGAGCCGGCTTGACATAACTTTTCTATATAAAAACTTGTACGAAACTTAACGTTATACGAGTCCACCTTAAGCAGGTTTCACAGTATTTTTAATATTGATTTTTAATGATTCCCAAGGAAAACAGCATAGGTCAAGTAACTTTTTCAAGCTTTCAGCGAAATTATGATGTCTATTGTAATTTGTAACCTACACACGAATTCTCTGAATGTGATGAAATTAGTACCAAGCTAAAAAGAATGAAACAAAGAAACAAAAAAATAAAATCAAAGAGTATGACATCAAAAAGATAAGGAATATATGAAGCAATTAGATTAAATACACATGGAAACTCAAGGAATGCTGGCTTAACCGCACTGAGAATTTCTTCTGGTATTTTTATAATTATTATTATTAATATTAATATTCTCTCTTTTTTCAGATGCGATTCGAAAAATTAATAATTGGTAAGTCTTTTTTTAAGAATTATATTTTCATATAAACAAAAACCAAAATTTATTAGAGAATAGTAAGGATACTTATTACTTATTTACTTAGATTATATTTAAAATTGAATAATTAAATTTCGAAACTATTGCTTAAAAAACAGATGAATTAGAATCTAATAAATGCATAGAAATACAGGATAATTGACTGGTCCGAGATATGAACTCAAGACTCTAGCTACCCGAGTAGGACATATCAAGCTCATTGGCGGCGAAAGAGGGGTGATGGGATGGACTAAGCTCGACAACTAAGGTCATTATCGTCTATAAGAGATTATGGGGACCGTCCTGCATTTTAAGCATCATCAGAGAGTTCGCACCCAATCTAGAACATTGTTCCGGTGTGAGATGGTAAAGAGGGGGGGTGAGGTTTTAGTCAGTAGGAGTCTGACACTACCCGTTGGAGGACCAACGGGTGTCCATGATGGATTTCCTCACCTCCGCCAAAAAAAAAAAAAAAAAGGCCGCACTAGTGTAAACTTTCACCTAGAACCGTGTTCGACTGGTCAGTGTAGAGAGCAGTGCTATAGTGTATCTTATTCGGCTGGGCGTCGGTGGGATGCTAGTGTGACCTTTACTGTTACACTTTTACCACCGTCGCAGGGAAGTCGTGTAAATAAATTAGTGATGTGCCGGATCGTTAAAAATGTATATCCGCGGATACGGATCTGAATACGGATATTTGGTCTCAAGATCCGCGAATACGGATACGGATTTTAACTTTCTTAGAGTACGCGGCGGTAAATACTAAATATTGCACATCGACCTTTGGAAAGAGACTATCTGTTATGGGAAAAAGTTATTGACCACGATATTAAAAAATAAAAAATAATCTGAATGGAATTTAACTGTTTTTCATTATTACCTAATCACCTATATATATAAAATTTTATCTATGAATTGAAAATTGATAAGGTAAAAGATCCGTAAAAGATCCGCCAAAAAACTAACGGATACGGATACGGATCTTTCTTTTCCCTCGGATATCCGCGGATACGGATCGGATACGGATATCCGGCACATCACTAAAATAAATTGCAACATGACAACGGGAATGACAGAGTAATGGCCTACACGAAGAGCGTGTACACTACTTAACATTGACACGGTGCTAGTCATAGTGTTACACTCGTGAAAAACTACGCGCCAATAGTGCCAAAAAGTCCATACCAGATGAGAAAGCTAACAGTAAAGTAATATAATATGAGAAACTGTTGATCAGACGCTAATGACTTCAGTTGTCGAGCGTCTATAATTTAAAATATCTATCTAGAAACTTGTTGCTCTTGATTATTTTGTTGCCCACCCAAAATCTACCTGGACGAAGCAGGTCGAAAAGATAGTCATGTAACAAATTAAAAATTCGACGGATAATTTTCATCAGTTTTCAGAACAGAACCTGCGAGCTGGGGACGTGCAAATAGACGAATCACGACAAAATATTTAAAAGCTAGTAATTATTATTGGAAAGTTCTGGAATATTACATACCTCGATCACAATAATGCGCTGCAATACATGGCAGTTATTAAATGAACCTAGGGTATTTCATTTCAACCTGCGACACATATAGTATGTAGGATACCGCCTACATATACAGAGTGTAAGTTTAGTTTGGAACAATCCAAGTAAAAAACCCCAACTCATCTGCGGCTAAAATTTTCGGACACGTCGATTTTATTTTTGATGTGAAACATCTTATGTCGAGCAGTGAACTGCAGCCGCGTGAGGGGTATGCAACAAAATTTCTGGTCCGCTCCTTCGCTGCTGTTCTCCCCACCACTGCGGCACTTCTCTCTCGGCTTCCGCGCGCTCGGGCACGGGAAGAGAGAGAGAGAGTATACATACGAACGTACTGTAAAGCAAAAGTATATGTATGCACGTATAGGTATGTAATATTATAATATAGATACTTCGCTGTGTATTTAGTTGCGTTTCTGGCTCAGGCGTGCTCAAACGCCGCAACCGTGTGTGTTACAGTGCAGTATATAGGATTACGTCAGCATAACAGTTAGTTGCTGCTTTTGAAAAAATATATACTAGAATTCGATCATCTATCTAAATCTTCAAAAAGAAGCTATTTAAAAAAGCGGTCAAGTGCGTGTAGAACTTGCCCCACGAGGGTTCCGTACCGTTACAACAATTTACTTAGTGTAAGCTGCGTCTATGAAAACACAGTGTAAACTCGAACCTCACGGTTGACAGTTATAAATAAATAATAGGTGACGCTACTAGTTATACGGTTTGATACAATCACCGCGTCTAAGATGACGCCACTTCACATTTCAGTATGAAAACAAATAAGAAAACATGTAAAGTGTATGAGTAAGCATACAAAAACTATAAGTCATTAAAATAAAGACTTAGGATTTTCGTTTAGGTTTTCCTGTAAACTATGCGTGAGGCGCTATAAGTATTCCCTATTTTTTTCAAAATTTTAGGCTCAGTAGTTTCGGAGATAGGGGTGGAGATCGGACGGACGAACAGACAGACAGACAGACACGAGGATGATCCTATAAGGGTTCCGTTTTTTTATTCTGAGGTACGGAACCACAAAAAAAGACAATGACGTCGTTTCGGAAAGGGGTGGGGCTAAAAAATGACAATTATCAAAAAAGATGCACGTTTAAAAAATAAAATCGACGTGTCCGAGACTTTTGGTCCCAGATGATCTGGGATATTTTTTTATGGATTGATCCAAACTAAACTTACGCACTGTATGAAATATTGGATTATATTTTATAACGGAGTTCATTTAACGATACTGAACCAAATGCATTCTAGGAATTTTATTAATTATTGTTATACGTTGCCTGGATAAAGAGGAATTCATCGTGCATCGACTGACCATATACGATTTAAAAATGTTGCCCGTTTGTTTAAACCTTAGAGTAACGACAGGATAGATTAAATTTAATGTCACCAATGTCGTAAATATATATTGTGTCATACCCACTAAAAAATAAATACTTTACATGCATGTACACCGACCTGTAAACAGGCCGATGTGCGGGAACGTGTCTTTCCAAAATTCAATAGAAATTTAATGTAAATTCAATGGTAATTTAATTAATAAAAAAATATATAAAAGAGGTTAATTTTTTGAAGTTATACTTTTTTACGGACGTTGTGCGCTCGACATAGCAGAGGAGTCAACCGACAAAAAACGTCACCATCACCAACTTCGCTGTGTCTGATAATTTTTTTTATAGGACACAAACAAACAAAATGGCGTCAGATTTTAAAATGGCGGCCATATGTACTTTTGTAAAAATTATTCGATCTTTTTGAAAATTGATATTTGAGAGTTTCATAGGACACAAAAAAATAAAATGACGTCAGATTTTAAAATGGCGACCATACTGACTTTTTGTAAAAGTTATCCGATCCTTTTGATGCCGGCCCGTAGGATTGTATTTCTGGCGCCGCAGGCCCGTATCAAGTATCAACACATCGATTTTTAAAGTATAACTTCTAACGCGCGTACATATTAAGTACATGTACACATTTTTTTATTTCATTCTAAAACAAATAAAACCACAATGCCTCTGTTAGCAAATACCTACACTATTGTCGACAGGGTTTATTCGCATTGCGATTCGAGTTTTTTTTGTTTATATAGAGACGCTAATCTCCAAAACTATTGGATCGATTTGAATGAAACTGTTACCGACGTATTTCAATTGGTTCTCGATTTCCTTTGAAATCACGCATCAGGATCGGTCTCGATCCAACAATACTAGTCTCGGTCTCGTTCGCAGCATTATTAATTACTGTAAACTTTCTTTTATTTAATGAACAGAAAATTCGTTTTTATTGTTTATTCTTCTGCAATTAATTTTTGAATCGCTTGTACAAGCAATACTCGTAATTCAGGAATATTTTATTATATTCATTTTATAAAATCAAATTTATGCATCGAAAAAATGTTCGCATAGGTAGCACGGATTTAATTGAATTTAAAACAGAGAACCGTGTATCACGGCTCGGTAATACGAACATCCTGATTAAGTTCAATAAAACAATTATTATACGTGCTGACAGCTGCTGTAGATTGTAATAAAGCGATATTATTATACAGTATGTCGCATAAAACTACACATCGCCTATCCGTTATTTTTATAGATTTAAAAAAGTTTTTAATACATGGATGCTATTAATATCAATGAATTTTTAGCATAAGTTTTATTGTAATTTTTAAATGTATTATAATTTTAGATTTATTGTAATTTTATATCTGACAAATCCATACAATGTTTGTATTGTCTCTGGAGAAATAATAAACTAAACTAAACTTAAACTATAGAGAAACAATAATTTATTAACTTCCCATTGAAAGTTATTGTAATGGATCCGATTTTGCGAATGAAAAAGTTTTACATATTATCTGGACGTTTTGAGGTCCCTAGAATCTACTATTTTTAAAGAGATGTCTCTGTGTGTGTGTGTGTGTTTACGTACGTTTGGTCGTACGTTGGTGAACTTTTTTTCGGCCCGCATATCTCAAGAACAAATAATGATATCGTCTTCGGACCCATTTCATTCGACACATAATTACATAGTGAACACCTGATTAGATTTGCAAAATTTTGTTTAATAAAAAAACTAAGGGCATCCAATGGGAAGTTAGTAGTGTGCTTTTACCCACACACCAAGCCTCTTTTTCATTCTGGTATCCTGACACTGCCGTCTCTTCTCCCGAGTGTACTCGCTTTATAATTAATTAATACGTCGTCTTTTTTTATTCTATTGAAGAATTTTTAAATAATAATTAACGACCTACTTTGAAACATGTATGTGGATGTCTTCATGGTTTCCGGGCTTGTAGGCCGTGGTCCGGTGGTATTTCTACCTGACGTTTCGTCTACAACTGCGGTAGACATTCTCAAAGGCGATGTGGCAGCGGTCGAAGTGTCCTCCTTGGCGGCTCACAGGTTAGTGTGAGCCGCCAAGGAGGACACTTCGACCGCTACCACATCGCCTTTGAGAATGTCTATCGCAGTTGTAGACGAAACGTCAGGTAGAAATACCACCGGACCACGGCCTACAAGCCCGGAAACCATGAAGACTTGGAACAATGCCGGCCGTGAAAGCTTGCACACTTGGATATGTATGTGGATGTTTTTATTAGTTCAGTTTTATTTCATTAACTGATTAATTTATTTACCTATTAATCATTTTCTACAGGCATAGCTTATGTCAACTTGTGTGAACTTCAATATTAAACCTTGTGTTTTATTGTCCAACAAAATGTTTAATAAAACCTATAATATATACTCACTGTTCAATCGAATAGCGAAAATAGTACAAATCCGGCTCCAGACAACATGGACAACGTATGCCAATGTTGGCGAATTATTGTCCACCAATGTTAAACCCTAATGACCTCAGTTGTCGAGCGTCTATAATTTACAATTACCAATGTTAAACTTGGGTATAGTTACTGGTTAGGCAAGTGTGATCATTTGTATAATATGTACAGTATTCACACGACATGATTCTGTTTGGCCAACCTTGGCCAAGCTTAGTAGTACACCTAAAGTTAAGCGAATATACACCAACATTATAAACAAAATGTTTAGCGACGATGACGTAATTATTGCAAGTGCTTCAGCGATAATAATTTTTTTAAGCCCAGCTCTTAATATCTACATGTTTCATGCAACTCATAAATCACAATAATATACACACACTGACAAACACCGTCTAGTGAAAACTATCCAGTCGCCTGGACGAAAACAAAGTAATATTTTCAAAACAAGACCAACTTCGCCAATCCCTTTGATGTGTGTTCAAAAAACATTGCTTGACATATTTTGTTATGTCATCTGGAGCCGACTTAGAATGAAGTAGTCCTTTAAATTAGCCACGAGAGGCAGCACTTGTGGTAGGGACAAACATTATTTATTCCCCATTTAGTGCCGCGTTCGGTGTTATTTTATTTTAACTTAATTACTTGTTTAAAATTATTAAACAAATAAAAAAAAAGTCAAGAGGTGTCATGGGACACCTGACAGAAGCTATGTTTTTTACGCATTGTAAGTATATAAAACCGAATTTATCAAAGCTATAGACAATACAATTGAAAAGTTATTATTTGACCGCCATTTTAAATCTGATGCAATTTTATTTTTTTGTGTCCTATAAAACTCTTAAATATCAATTTTCAAAAAGATCGGATAATTTTTACAAAAGTAGGTACCTACTACATATGGTCGCCATTTTGAAATCTGACGCCATTTTATTTTTTGTGTCCTATAAAACTCTGTTGGTGCATATATGTGTACATAGGCCACTGCGCGTGCGCCAGTATATTACTTTCACTGCTGGCCATAGCTATAGATATACTTTTAATAACATGACCGTGACGCGAACCTATAAATTTACCCCCTGCCAGCTTCAAAAAATTGAAAAACGGTTGACCCTGCAGGCCATCCCTGAAACTTCCCGCTGTCTAGTTTTGGTATTATCCATAAATAATGACCAAAATGCACATCATAGATGATTTTTTAACAAATAAAAATGTGACGTTTTACGAATGGTAAAGTATAATTCATACATTTAGAGAAAACTTAACCGGCTCATGCGCAGAAACCAGATTTGGTTCGGACTGGTCTATTCTATGTTTGAAGGGGTGCGTCAGTTTATGTGTACATGTCAGTGCACTTTTTACTTGTCATTACTGTTTAGGTTATGTTACCTACATGCTGTAAAAAATTGAGTATTGAATTGTGTTTGAAGTGTATTATTACTTATTAGCTTGATGCATGTTTATTAACATTTTAATTCCTTTATCTTATTTCAACAAAAGAACTCTTAAAAGTTTGTTTTAATAAAGAAAAAAAAAGAGTGTGTGTGTACTATGTAGGTACGCACGTCAGAAGTTATACTTCTTTTACGTAACAAAACAAAAATAACTCCAAAAATTTCATCCCGCGTGCCAGTACTAAACGTTTGTAAAAATGACGATAAAATAATAAAATAAAGATATTAAATAAATTAATTTAATTTAATAAATTATTAATTTATTAAATATATTATATTTATATCTAATTATTTATAAAAAAAAGCATGTTTGTGTTGAGATTCGAACCCAGCACCTATTGCGTCACGACACACCTTATGTAGCAGTGCTATATACTCGTAATACGGTATTATCATCAATAAAAATAATAATATAGAAACAGTACGGTTTGGAGTACGAACTCATATTTAACGAAAGCGGTATAAACGAGCGTTTGTATGGCAATGGCTTTTATTAATGTTATTCAAAACTGAAAACGCTCTTGTCACATGGTGTAACGACTCTAGTTGAAGTTTTACTAATGACTAACTTCATACCGTAGATTTTCGTGACGCGATGCGCGCGCATCCTAAAAAATCACTCTCATATCATTTTTCCATAACGCGCCAAAAGAAGTATAACTTCAAAAATCGGATTTAATTAAGCCTTCTACGTCTCTGCGTCAGAATCTGTTTTGCGTACACCACTGCCTACTTCTCCCACCAGTTTTTGTGCGCAGGTTTCCGTTAGGAATTGGTTTTCTCTAAATGTATCAACTCTAAGTGAGTATACCGATCTACTACGTGTATTATTGAGAGTTCTTAAATAATAAATACAACTTTCAAACTGATTTGAAACGAATAATTAATCCCCAATATCACTAAAGATGTTTAATGAAAAAAATAGTAAACTAAGTACTACGTATAGAGAGATGAGTTCTAGGTATAACTAAGGCTTGATGTTTGAAATGAACAGTAAACAACAATCTATTTGGCTGGCATAATATTACCTACTATAATTATACGTACACATTAATTTTCAGTACGGTATGGTATATTAGTAAAAAAACAAAAACATGGCATTTTTCTGTATTCCTATGAAGCACAACGCGATACGGTAGATGGGTACCTATTACATAATAACCCAATTCGAGCACAAGGAAGATGGAATACGGCAGAGCGGCTGGCGGCGTAATTTAAAATGTGTCGTTCCAAGTAATTAACTTATTAATTTATGGCGTTGCTATTACAGACCTTTCCTGCATACTACCTATATATGTGCGTTTCTCTCTCTCTGTGTGTGTGTGTGTGGATCGTGGAAATAAGAAACCTCAGGATACGATCAGTGCCGGATTTTGGGTTGTGAAGGGCCCTGAGCAGCCGAGTTCGTTTAGGTCCTTTACTTTAGTGACCCTGGTTTACTTACTCAGAAATTTTAAATGTGAAATTTTTTATGTTCCTTTTACGGGGGATCCTGAGTTGCCTTAGTTTAACCAATCCTAAATCCGGGATTGGATATAATACCGATAATTAGTTAAATTATCCGACTACAACGGTGTATTTACGTGTTATCGTCTAGAGCCAAACGGCTGAACCAATTTTGATAAATGAGATGTTGAAAGCTTCATCTCGACTGGGAAAATAACGTGCTGGTAACATGATCATTTTTAAAAATTAAGTGACGTATGTAGCACGTATAATATCTCTAACGGTTATCGAGATATTTGGAAATAAAAAATATTTAAAAAATAAAAAACCCGATTACTCTACGGAAAATACGAAACAAGTTTCTAGTATGAAAAGTAGTCGAATAAAATGATAATATTAAAGATTTTTGCTAGTGGAGATTAAAGATATAGAGAACTTTGACAGCGCCATCTTAACATTGTATTAAAAGTGGCCAAATGGAAGAGAGATAGAGCGTGTGACGACCAGCTACTATACAAGGTGATTCTGTAATGAGTACCATAAATGATACAGGATGTACCTACTGTCAAAATAATACGAAAACCAAGAATAACTTTTTTTCCAAAAGTGCTTCCCTAACAAGATACAGGGTGTTAAAGGGTCGATTTGGAGAACACTTATTTGCTCGTATCTTTTAACTGGGTGAACAATTTAATTCATTTTTGGTAGACATCTACTACATAATAAGGACCGTAAACGGACAAAATTTTGTTGCATTTGAACAACCAAGTGGCGTGGAATTGAGGGTCATGTGACACTTTTTCCCCCCAAAAAAAGTTGCTGTTGGGTTTTTTCCATTTTTCTTTGTTTTTTTAGTATTATTGGTTCAAATACAACAAAAAAGGTACACTTGTTTCATATGCCCAGAAGCGTCCGTTTCCGAGATATTCTGACTTGCGTGTCACTATGTGAAATACCAGGCTGCAAAGTTATCACAGAAAAAGTTTTATTAACAAACAAATAAAATACTTAAAGTCGAATACATCTAGGTAATAAAGTTTAATTAATAAAAAAATAAAAATTAGTAAAAATAAAATTAAAGTAAGTTTTCAAAGTGTCCTCCCTTGGAACATGACCCCCAATTCTACGCCACTGGGTTGTTCAAATGCAACAAAATTTTGTCCGTTTACGGTCCTTATTATGTAGTAGATGTCTACCAAAAATGAATTAAATTGTTCACCCAGTTAAAAGATACGAGCAAATAAGTGTTCTCCAAATCGACCCTTTAACACCCTGTATCTTGTTAGGGAAGCACTTTTGGAAAAAAAGTTATTCTTGGTTTTCGTATTATTTTGACAGTAGGTACATCCTGTATCATTTATGGTACTCATTACAGAATCACCTTGTATAGCGGCACTATGTAGAAAAGAAATACAAACTAGCCGTCACACGCCTCATCTCTCTTACTCTTGTGGATCGAGCGTCTATAATCTACAATTCAATTCAATTCTACTCTTGTGGACCATTTTTCGATGCGGCGTGCGTTGTCCAGTCCTCTATGTCTATAATGGTCGGTTGAGATGACACTAACTCGGTTTTTTGAAGCTTGTTTTTTGTACTTTTGTATTAGTCGGGTTAGAACTATTACTAGAAAATAACTGGTTTTGCTTGTTTATTAAATTTAAAAATTTTGGACCGACTCTGATTACAAAGAACAGTAAGAGACACTGACAGCCATCTTACTGTCTATCACCTTCTACTAATCACACTTTCTTATGGCCTGTAGCGCCGTCGATTCTTTATGTCAATGGTCGTATCTCAGCTATCCACTGTTCCCTTCTTTACCTAACCTATAGGCAGTACTTGTACAAACACACAGGTCGGTAAGTAACTAACTGCGTACCGATTGTGCGATAGGCGGCTGTGTGCAGCGGGACTTCCCCGCTTACGGTGGGACGCGCGTGATTTTTTAATTAAATTCTTAGTATACGTGCCGCAGCCTTGCGGTTTGTCTTCTAATGTTCAAAATGGGGAGAAATCAGCGCGCGAAGGTTGTTATTTCAGCTCGTAGCTTTACCCCCCTAACTCACTTATTCTTAATTGACTGTTAAATGTTTTACGTAATACATATCTTCATAATTATAAGCTATTTTACAACGTGTGCTTATTATTTATTATTGCTTTATTATAGCCTCAAATTTTTTATTTTATTATATAAATCAAGTTGAAAGATATATTGCGATTGATTAAAAAATTGCCTTTTTATTGATTTTAAAATATCAATTTATATATAGTTTACTTTTATTATTTATTATTGCTTTATTATAGCCTCAAATTTTTTATTTTATATAAATCAAATTGAAAGATATATTGCGATTGATTAAAAAATTGCCTTTTTTTTGATTTTAAAATATCAATTTATATAGTTTATTTTTTGCTGATGATGGGATCATTGCGCTTGAAAATGTACACAACTGTAAAATCTGAGAAACATTAAATGATTCGTTGAAGTGCATTGAAAAATGAATAAATTTTAAAAGAAGTGGTGTGTGAGGTGTGAATCAAAGTTCACATCGAATGTTCGTTTCTATAGAAATATAGCTTAGATTGTTTACTTACATCATGTTTAAAACAGTATTTTTCAACAGTCTGTTTCTTGATTCACATCCTCTATACTTCCAAGAAATGTAATGTCACGAGCAAAAACGCTTTTTCGCGAACGGGGCTTGCATAATTGTATTTCTAGTGTCGTAATGAGTTATATTACTGACGAGTAGTAATAATCACACGAGTCATAATATCATTACGCACGAGGAATACGTATAGGTATGGTATTTTTTGCCATACCCACTATAAAATAGCTACTTTTCACTTCATTTTCAGTATTTTGAAAAAATTTTGACAGTTCATTTGCGTCGCCAACTTCACTTTTATAGTAGGCCGTGAGCTGTCGCAGTGCGCACACACATATAGCAATAAACATAAATCACACTGGAAATGGCTTTATTTTTCACACTAGTGTTTGAAAACATCTATCAAAACACACCTTCCTGTCAACTGACCGATTCCATGCATGCATATATGCATGTAAAGTAGCTATTTTATAGTGGGTATGGCAAAAATATATTTCAAAAATTATTTTTGAGCTTGTTTGAAATCAAAATGAAGTAATTGAGGTGTCACTTTGTCCAGAATTTACTGCACACAAAAATCTTCCGGGCTTGAGAATAGCCGAGAGTGTAGCGGCGCTGTTTTTTACATGGCGTTGCTATGGTTCCTCTATTACAAGTCCCCAGTTCCCGAGTTCTAGCCCGACAGCTGGTAAAAGTGTCAATTGGATTTTCAATTTATTATTAAAAAAAAAAAAAAAAATAATGAATTGAAAATATGAATTGGTGCTAGGCCCAAATAACCTTAGCTGTTGGTGGTCTTTAAAATACAATTTACAATTTACAAAAATCTTCCCTTGGCGTAAACGACTATTATAGTACGGGAGGCAGCGTTGCAAATGAATAAATTATTTCATACCGGCTGATAATTATACCAACGTTTGTTCTCGTCCACCTGATGAGACATCCAACCGTCAGCTGCGCTAGTAGCGGTGGGTGTGGTAGTTAGAGGGTGTCAAAGTCGCTAAAAAATTAGATTTTAAAATTTTTTCCAAATTATTTCATACCGCACCAAATTTGGTATGGTGATTCTTTATATAATAAACAATAAGAAAATAACTGTCAGCTGCGTAGACAGTGGGGGTAAAGACGTCAGTTTCGCCATAGAACATACCGTGTCTAGATAATTTGAACGCAATTGAACAGAAACGTCAAGGTGTGTTCATTTTGAAATATAGATGTCGCCGATAATAAGCATTTGTTCTCCAAAGAAACAAACCCACGGTGCAAGGAGTATTTGCACCTGATTTGCACTTATCATAAACGTGCAGTAGTTGTTTTGTCGAGGTTAAAAATTATTTATTTAATAATTTCAAATATAATACTTGCGACAAATACGTTTCTAAATAAAGTTTAATTTAAATACAAAGTTTTTGTATTCAAAAAAATATTTGTTTGTTGTTTATTTTAAATTATTATAGGGACGATTTTTGCTTTTGCTGTTATTCGTTTTTGTCGTCGTTTCGCGTAAAACAACACAAACAAATTAGTTCTAAACATATATTCTACATGGAAATTATGCGATTTGAAAGCAGAATTGAAGAGAAGATGTGCGTCTGTCATTGGAAAGGGTTTGTTTCTTTGGAGAACAAATGCTTATTATCAACGACATCTATATTTCAAAATGAACACACCGTGACATTTACTGTTCAATGACGTTTAAATTATCTAAACACGATATGTTCTATGGCGAAACTGACTTCTTTACCCCCACTGTCTACGCAGCTGACAGTTATTTTCTTATTGTTTATTATATAAAGAATCACCGTACCAAGTTTGGTGCGGTATGAAATAATTAGGAAATAATTTCAAAATCTAATTTTTTTAGCAACTTCGACACCCTCTAGCTACTACACCCACCGCGGGTGCGACGACTGACGCTCACTTTGGTTGCTGTTGATACTTAAACAATTACTAGAAATATGAATTGGTCGGTATGAAATCACTACCTAAAATGCAACGCTGCCTCCCGTACTATTAGTGGGGCCGCCAAGCGACAAATCAAACTTCAACCTTGCACTTTATGATAGAGAGATGCCACTCGGTACGAATGTTGGTCGGACCCATATCTTCACTTAAAGATGTGAAGGCATTTTGGGCCCCGCGACCGGTGGTGGTTTCGGAGTTAGTCTGAGGGCCGTCTCGTATGAAATTGAGTGCGCTGAATCCAATGAGACTACCCCCAGGATGGTGCGAGGAACGGTTGCTGAGTTACAGGCGTTTTTCCCCTGAAAGTTACGGAACCACCCTGTCTAGGAGACCGGTCGCGGGGCCCAAAATGCCTTCACATCTTAAAGTGAAGATATGGATCCGACCAACATTCGTACCGAGTGGCATCTCTCTATCACAAAGTGCAAGGTTGAAACGCTTAACGGTCCCACTATATAAAAATAATAATTTAAAAAACACTAGCAAAATAGAGATATAAATTAACTCTGTAACTGTTGAAAATTATCAATTTAAAGTTGAAAATTTAATTTGTCGCGACAAATTTTAATCCCGATAAATGGTACGAAGAACTAGAATGTTTAAAGTCCATGTAAATATAGTATGAATGTTTTCTTACTCCTGCAGTTGAGTTGGCCAGCATGAAGTTTTCTTTTCAAACAAAACGAAAATTAAAATGAATGTCAGTATAAGAGTTTTATAAATAATTAAAAAACACATTAATCTCTAGTCATAAATACAATGAATGTGTATGTAGGAAAGGAGAATTCTTTTAGAACGTTCTAGATGAAAAGGAAACGTTAATTGTTTTTCACGCTTAGTTCTGCTGTATAACGATTTTTTTATGCAGATCGCAGACATGCGTTCTAAATGTGTTTTCTAAGGTTTAAAACTAATACTGATTCGATTAAAATACATTATTAAGAGGGCTTTTGTAGTGTCGAGTTGGTGTAATGGTTAGCTTACTGGTCTTTGGATCAAACTGTCGTCAGTTCGAATCTTACCTCCGCTCATTAATGTTTTGTGATGTCGTTTAATTTAAATTGATGTAATTAGACGCTTGGTTATCGAGTGTCTATAATCTACAATAAATAAAATTGCTCTGTCGATCAAATACAACCTTCCGAATAACATAAAATAGCTACCGATTATAAAATGAATCTAATAAAACATAAAAATAAATAAAACCATCAGAAAAATGATAAGGTGCGGTTATTTTTTGAAATGAAACTTCTTTACGCACGCTAGAGTGAAAGGGATTCATGAGGTTGAACGTGTAACGAAACGCTGTACCTCCACTTTTCTGCGCCGTTGAGCTAGAGTGGTTCTCTGGGAGGTATCAGTGCCGCAATCGTTACAGACAGTTTGTTTTACTCGGCTACTTTTCATACTGGAAGTTTGTTTTGTAATTGTGATAGGCGTAGTCGAATTGTTTTTTCGAAATTTTTTTTCTTTAAAATGTTCGATTTGGCTGCATATTATGATGCTTTCATATCTAGAGAACGTACAGTTGGATTTTTTAAACGAGTGTATGATGAAATGCCTTTCAAATGAGGTGCAACATGACCCCCCTGGCTGTCTAAAAATTTTGAGTTTATAGTAGGTACCCCTGGCGCCATTCGAAATCTTTAAAACAGTTTCGTTCAAAAGTTAATATGGGGAAGGATATACTTTAGACGCAAACTGTATATGAAACAATTGCAATTATGAAATATAATTTCAAAGAAACTATGAATAAAAAATATTGCACAGTAATTAGTACATTGAAAAGATAAACTGAAATTTCCAGGAAAAAAAACTTAATTTTTCTAATGCATTTCCCATACTATAATGAGAAAGTCTTTTAAAAGGTTTTTTCGTATTATAATAATTATTTTTGTATAACTTCTGTCATTTAAAACTCGTGAATAAAAACAAAGGAAACATTTTTGATAATATCCCGAGCCAGTAGCGTAATAACGAGAGTAGTAGACCCTTGTTCGAAGGTATCACGGTCGAATCCCAAAGGAAGCAGTCGTGGTACATGTTTTTCATATTTTTTCGTTCAGAAAAGGTTTTCCTTGTTCTGCTAATCTTAATTTCCATAGTTTTCCTTATTAGTTTCAGATAAATGTCGAAGCGGTTTCTTATACAAGACCATGGGTCGTTAACCCATATGCTAATGACCTCTGTTGTCGAGCGTCTATAATTCACAATTCAATTCAATGGGTCAATAACTTTCCTAATTACGATATGTTCACACTGTCGTATAACAAGGTTAAAAATGCAACATGTGATGAATTGAATATTACTGGCGTCATTGTGAAATAAGATACCTAAACTAGAAAAATGTAATGTTTTTCTTACTCAATACAGTAAGTCTCTTTCATATGATGTCAATATAAACTAAAAATTCTGGAAAACGCGTTTTGACGTCTAGATGTCATACAAAAACCCGAAAACATCGAAAAATCCACAGAAAAGAAAATTTTATTTAATGTACGAAAAGAAATTTATTTTTGAAAAGCTCTAAAGAACATGACATTTTTCAAATATAGAATATTACTGTAACGATAAATAAAGAAAGAGATAATTATATTCGTCTACAATAGCTATCTTTTTCTCTCGTAAGCATTAGTAGCGTAGGGGATGCTCTGTCCACCCTCCATGTCTTTTTTATTTATTTATTGTAGATTATAGACGCGTCGACATCTCAGGTCATTAGCGTCTTTCAACTACACTAAATAACAACTTTCTTAAAACTAAATAACATCACAAAACAGATCCATGAGCGCATGTGGGAATCGAACCCACGACAGTCTAGTCTAGAGCCTGCGGTACCAAATATGCTATCCACTAGGCTACACTGTCCTCCGCCCTCCATGTCTATGATGCGTATAAAGTATACTGTCCCCGAACCGTTCCAGATAAATGATATTATTTTTTTAAACGCGAAGCTGTATTGATTGCACTTTGATGAGCGTATTTAACAAAACCCGTAATGGCCTAGCAGATATGCCAACAGTGAATAAAGAAGCAATTCATCTAGATAATGAAGCACATTACAGCCTTTATAAATCTTAATTTTTCACACAAAAAGGTTGCGCGTTCTTGCGGTTAAATATTCACAATTAATATTAATGTTTACCTAACCAACAATTAATTAGATATTTTGCACCTACACACAAATCATAATAAGATTTAGATGGGTTGAATAAAACGTGCGAAATATCCCCATAGGAAATGATGACAGCTGCGTGAAAAATTACTTCACTGCTTAAAATGTATACAGGTATAATCAAAAATATAAAAAACGTCATTGGAAAAACCAAATGTCGTATCTCAAAAATTGTTACTTTTCAGTAGAGCGTAGGTACCTATTAAAAATGTTTCTAAAGTTTTTTCTTGGATTTAATTCCACACATCTATAGGTACTATAATATATAAATCTATAGGCTCTGTCTGTACATATAATTTTTAACTTCCCGCTAAGAAAATTGAAAATTTTCAAAAATAGGGAAGTTATTGATTTCACCCCGATTTTCGAAAATCGAGTTTTCATCAGATCTCGACGTTTTGTGATCTTAGGAAGCTATTCTGACTATTTTTACGATGATGTCAGTATCTCTCTCTCTCTCTCTCTCTCTGTGTGTGTGTGTGTGTGTGTAAACTTCTCATAACTTTTGAACGGCTTGACCGATCGAGTCGCGATTTACGGCATTCGAAAGGGTTCCACTGAACTTAGATTTCCTGAAAATTTGAACCAATTCGGCCCAATAGATTTTGGGAAATTCCAAAAAAAACGAAAAAAAAGTTGTTAAAACGATGTTTTTTCATAATAACTTCTAGAATATTTTACCGATTGATTTCATAATCTAATCAGCTCTTCTCCTCAGAAAACTGCGTCGAATGCCGCTAAGCGGATCAAAATCGGTTAATCCGTTCGAGAGATATCGTAGTCAGCGGATTTCGAAAAAAGTGTTTTTTCAAAATAACTTCGAGATTTCTCAACCAATCGATTTTGTGAGTTTAAAAGATATAGCTTTTCAAAAATTAAAATAGTGTTGTTATCAGACTTATCAGCACTTTCCAGATTTTTGAACTTGAAGAGCTCAAAAATATACTTTTGGGTATATTATCAAGTGCTTCGAACTCAAAGCGCTTGAAAATAGCGGAAAGTTCCAGGGATGGCCTGCAGGGTCAACCGATTTACAGATTTTTTTGTCAATTTTCATGATGAATATTTGTTTTATGATCCACTTAATCAATATTTACCATTTTTGAAATTTTTGTCTGTCTGTATGTCTTCTTATAACTAAAGAACGGCTCGACCGATCTTAATGAAATTTGGGATACAGTAAGAACATGCGCTTGCGCAAATGATAGGGTATATATCATGTCTCGCCGGTCCGGCTTCGCTCGAGTGAAAAAGTGATCTTAGAAACTACTTATCCGGTGCTATGAGTTGTTGTGCGCATGCCCGCGAAGGTTTCTGAATTATAATAATTGGCCGTCCGGCTTCGCCCGAGTGAAGAAAGTGAACTCAACCGATTTCAAATTTTTTTTTACTGGTCGATAGGTAATACTTTGCTTTAGGACATAGGCTTTAATAATAATTGGCTGGACCGAACGAGCGAAGCGAGTGAGTAATGTATTAATAAAATTCGAGCGAACAAGCAATAAATATAAGGAAACAGGCGACTACATATATACAGAGTATATATGAAGAGTATTAAACTAGCGATTACCCGCGGCTCCGTTCACGTGTATTTTGATTTTTTATGCTCAGTAGTATAAAATCTCGTAGATATTAGTAGTTTCCCATACATACTTCAACATCCCGTTGCACCTCTCCTTAGGGGTTGTCATTAAAAAATCCTAAAATACGTGTGTTATCATTTGTTTTGAAGAGTATTCATACCAAGTTCAAGTTGATACACGCAGGGATTACGATTTTCTATACAAATATTTTCGCCCCATTTCATCCCCTTACGGATTGATTTCCGAAAAATCCTTTCATCGTGCACCTCGACACCCTGTAAGGAACATATCTTCAAAATTTCGTGTTTCTATCTTGGTTTAAGCTGTACGTTGTCTGTCAGTCAGTCAGTCAGTCAGTCAGTAATGGAACTGTTTTATATGTACAGAAAATGATTTTCTGGTTAACAGTATACCCAAGTAAAAAATACATATAGGTACGTAAGTACTCTATAATGTAAATAAAATTTTACATACTTACTTGATTAACAGTAATTAACAAGGTCAACGCATTAATGAAACAACCTGTTGTACACTGTTGTTGTTTAAAATGTTTGCGATTTCCGTCAAGTGACTTCTTCTTCGTCTTCTTCTTCTTCGAGTTTATTTTTTGCCGGTTTCCATTTTAACGACAGTTTCCGTTAAATCGCTACATAAACAGTAGTACTACGGTATTGGCGACTACTATCTTTGTACTATATATATAATTTGTATTTTTACTCCGTTAACAATAACAGTTAAGTAAATGGCGAGATTCGATACAATTAAAACAAGTGTTTTCGAATATAACCCTTGTGTTTTGCACAATAACAGAGTTTCCCAAACATTTTCTGACGTATTGAGGTTTATCTGCTTTACTTGGTCGCAAAGTATTATCTATATTCTATATTATCAGCGTTTTCTAAACTTTTATGCCTATACGGACCTCTTAGAGATTAGCAAAATTTTCGCGGATGTCCATCAATGTAATTTATTGATTTAAATTTTAATTTCATTAAAGTGTAAATGCCAATTTATAACATTTAAGATGAAGATCTTGCGTAAGTAAGTTTCATTTTTGTAATGTGTTGTATGAACAACATATCACTTTTTGCCGAACGACGTTCATATACGTTCATTTGCCGGCTGAACTGTATAGCTTAATGACCACTTAAAAACTTTCGTTCCAGATCGCTGACTAATGACTATAGAATCACTGTTTGCCGGACGGCGTTTATACAGTTCGGCCGTCGCCGCCACGCATCCCGTTGTGAGTACTGCTATATCATAATATACACTGTAAAAAATGAGAAGACCGATTACATAGATTATCGATGGTCCATTTGTAGCCAGCGATTAATCTGGTAATAGGCACACAAAGAGACAATAGCGTCGCAAACAGATATCGCCTGCACATCGCGTAGATTCCATAAAAACACATTGCGCATGCGTGGTTACTAATTTTACATTAATTTGTTTTGTATTCATCCATTTTATATATGTATATATACATTTTACTTTGTAATTTTTCCACACTTTATTGGAATATTACACAAATTATATAATTTTAATTAACTTTATGTAAAAATCACTAACTTTACAGTAAAAGTCCAAGTTTTTATGAAGTTTTCTGTGTAAAAATAAATAAGTAATAATGTAAAATCACTCAGAAAATCGAGCGAATTCTACCTTAACTTTCAAAGTATTTTTACATCCATTTTTTACACTGTAGAAAAATCCCGTGTCACGATGTTCGTTCACGCTAATCTCCGAAACCGCTTATTCGATTTTAATGAAATTTTGTAAATGTGTATTGTTTGATCCAACTTGAGAGATAAGACAGTATTTATCCCGATAGGTGACCCTCAATATTTTTTAATATAGCACCACAGAGTGAACGAGCGAAGTGAGTGAGTAATGTATTATTATCTACCTAAATCATAATTCATTGTACCCGGGCGAAGCCGGGCCGGGCCGCTAGTATTCTATGTATTTATGCTATACCAAGTTGTCTGTTTGGGATGACGCACTGTAAAAAATGGATGTAAAAATACTTTGAAAGTTAAGGTAGAAATCGCTCGATTTTCTAAATGATTTTACACAGAAAACTTCATAAAAACTTGGACTTTTACTGTAAAATTAAACAAATTTGTGATTTTTACATAAAGGAAATTAAAATTACATAATTTGTGTAATATTCCAATAAAGTGTGTAAAAATTTAAAATAAAAAAACGAGATTAAAAAATGTAGACTGGAACTAAGCTAAAATAACCCTGGAAACTGCTATTTAATGTAAAAACTTTAAAAATGTTTTGATATTGCAATATTCCTTATTATATTCATGTGTGTGTTTTAAAGACCACCAACAGCTAAGGTTATTTGGGCCTAGCACCAATTCATATTTTCAATTTTTTACATTATTTTTTTTTAATAATAAATTGAAAATCCAAATGACACTTTCACCAGCTCTCGGGCTAGAACCCTGGAACTGGGGACTTGTAATAGAGGAACCATAGCAACGTCAAGTAAACAACAGCACCGCTACACGCTCGGCTATTCTCAAGCCCTTATTATTATTATTATAATCATGAAATGAAATAGCAATCAGTTGATTGAGACCAATAGAGTATTTCGCGTTAATTTGACATTAACTTGGCGGCTCGATATTGGATGTCAATGCCATGCGAAAACTTGACGAGGTCCGTTTAAAAATATTATGTAATTGATCGACCTTGACCGCGTGAATCGGTTATTAGTCAGTGGCAATGCATGAATAGAGATTGCTTCCATTCCATTACGTTACATTACAACCTTCCCATTTCTCTTCCCTTTTCACATGCGTTTGAAATACGTTAATACACAAAAATGTGGAATACTTATACAGGAATGTATCAATCAGCCTTTTTCCTGAAGTACGAAAAATTTCTTGCTATAAGTGGTACGGTAGGGACAAACATTTATCTAATGTCAATTTAAATACATGTAAAAGCAGATTAAAAAAATTCGACTGATAACCAGTCCTATATAATACTAGTAAATATTTGCAAAAAATAAAGACTCTATTTTTATTCTTTGAAAAAAAGCATGGCCCTTTTTTGGTTTACTGATGGCTAGCTTAATATACCAAAAATCATGGTTACCTTGATTTACGTACAATTTTTTTTTTTTTTTTGTAAAATATTTTTTCCAAGTATGCAAGCTTTCACGGCCGGTATTGTTCCAAATCTTCATGGTTTCCGGGCTTGTAGGCCGTGGTCCGGTGGTATTTCTACCTGACGTTTCGTCTACAACTGCGGTAGACATTCTCAAAGGCGATGTGGCAGCGGTCGAAGTGTCCTCCTTGGCGGCTCACAGATCTGTGAGCCGCCAAGGAGGACACTTCGACCGCTGCCACATCGCCTTTGAGAATGTCTACCGCAGTTGTAGACGAAACGTCAGGTAGAAATACCACCGGACCACGGCCTACAAGCCCGGAAACCATGAAGATTTGGAAAATATTTTTTTCTCGAAAACTATACATTTTAGAGAAAAAAAATATTTACATTTTTTTCATATTATGACATCTAGATTTCATTTATATTTTTTTTATCTTTGTTAATACGTGACATTGAGAACATTTTTTTTGAATATCTCAGGATCCTCTGAACCGATTTGACTCAAAATCTAATCAGATCTAAGTTAAAGGCTGATAAACACAATAGAATAATCGGCATGGCCGTATGTTGTTTCGTTTTTACGATATCGAAGGCGAAAAATTGACCACGTACACACACACATACAGGCATCAGTCAGAAAATGATCTTAAACGATTGCTAGGGTCTCAAAACGTGAAGATCTGTTAAAATCTCGAAATATTTTTTTCGGACTAAATCCATTACTTCCCTACCATAGTAGAGGTGGGAAGTAAAAAATGTTTTACAGATGACGACGTGCCAGGAGCAAAATTAAAATTTGCAAATGTCAGGGATAATTATGTAGTAACATTAAAACGTTGGCTAATGGCTATCTTGCCATAATTTAAAAATTTGAGAGAAAACATGAATTAATTGACAGGTCAGTAATTAGCTGGATATATATTGATTTTATAGCGATATTTTCGAACTCGAATAACAGACGTTCAAAATAATTCCAAGTTTAAAACTTATTTCAGAACGAAATATGAGTCAAATGTACAAACTTGTTAATTAGGACAATTCAGTTAATAATATTTAATGAATTTTATTCTGTAACAAATTGAGGTTATATTTTTCAATCAATGTACGATCTATATTCACCATATTTTATCCCAACTATTGGTGGGTGAAACTGCATGGTCACAAAAAGGACAAGCTACTAGGCCCTGCAGTCAGGGTCCATTCTAATTGGTCGAATACCCCATCTTGATATCGTTTGACACACACACACACACATCCAAACGAACGCAACAACTAACTAGTGAACTCTGTATATTTAAATGGACAGTTGATAACGATTAAAAATGGGTTTTGTATGTGGACGTTGTTCAAATACATATTCTTCAAGACAGACATTAATGTTCACAAAATTAGAATGAACACTTCAGGTAAGGCTTGTAATCTAATTCTGTTTATAAAAGTCGATCAATTTTTTGACATTTCAAAATAAAACCTAATTTAATATGTATTATTCTTATTTGAGATATTAAAATTTATACAATATAACAGTGTTCTTGAGAAATTGGAATAGAAAAATAAATTTTAATTAACTAAGTTTTATTTTGAAATGTTAGAAAATTGATCGACTTTTATAGAAAAAATTAGATTACAAGCCTTACCTGAAGTTCCCATTCTAATTTTGTGAACTTTAATGCCTGTCTTGAAGAATACTTAATAATATATTGTGTTTGAACATTCTCCACATACAAAACCCATTTTTTAATCGCAATCAACTATCCATATTAGTATACAGAGTTCACTAGTTAGTTGTTACGTTCGTTTAGGTGTGTGTGTGTCAACGACATCAAGATGGGGTTTTCGACCAATTAGGATGGACTCTGACTGCAGGGCCTAGTCGCTTGTACAAAAAGGTACCCCATCATTTTATTGCATCAACTATTTTCTGTAAACCGGTAAAACTAACTGCCGAATTACGTAGGTATATATTATTATCTTATTATCTCATGATGATATTTTTTTAGCAAAATACACGAGTATTACGCCCTCTAATGAAGGCGTGGGTACCCGGGTACATTAATATATTTTTATATAAAAATACGTAGAATTTATTGATAACATATTTTTTAGTATTTTCATATAAAAATTATGAATGTATATCCACCTACTTACAGCGTCATTAGGGGATGCAAAAACTTCTCAGGTCTTTTTTATGTAGAAAACGTGTGATAGATACATGAATCAAAAAATATATTTGAGAAGTTTAGAGATGTCACAAATATTGGCATAGCTAGTATAGGGCAGAGGGTGACGCCCCCCCAGAATGCCCGGTTCCCCCCCCAGAATAGTGCGATCTATGGTATAAACCTAATTAGAAAAATTATATCAATCATTACAATTGGTTGTGTTGACCGGCCGCCCCCTTAAGCCCCCCTCGAAAATAATGCTAGCTAAGCCAATGGTCACAAAATGTCAGATGGCGGCAACTTTTAAGTCCTAAAAAAATAGTCTGAAAAAGCAAAACGCACTCAGATCTTCAGTCACATAAAGGTTAAACAAAAAATCGTATTCATTGATAATTATTATTTAACTGGAGATTCAAAAGCTTTTGACTTGACGTGAAAAAAAGAAAAAAAATTGCTCTCAAAAGTATTATAAACCTCCTCCTGTAATAATGTTGACCGGTGTGATATAATTTGCGGGGTCAGACGGCCGCTCCGGGATGTCGGGAGAATGCCCGGGAGTCGACGCACGTTAACATGCCAATTAGCGGCCAAATGTATATTTAAAAATCCAATACAGCGAATTCGAATATCTTTTATCGCTTTTATTAGCTATAATTTATCTAGAAGTACGGATTGTCATTCCTAATGAATTTTTTATTATATCTCAAAATGTTTTTTAGTTTGCTAAATAGTGTTTAATAAAGAAAAAATAATTCCTAAAAATATTAGTATGACTGTATCGCGGGTACAGACAGATGCGTTAATACACTGTAAGAAATTGGAAGGCCGATTACATAGATTATCGATGGTCCATTTGTAGCCAGCGATTAATCTGGTAATAGGCACACAAAGAGACAATGGCCACATCGCGTAGATTCCATAAAAACACATTGCGCATGCGTTGTTACTAATTTTACATTAATTTGTTTTGTATTCATCCATTTTATATATGTACCTAACAATACATTTTATTTTGTAATTTTTACACACTTTATTGGAATATTACACAAATTATGTAATTTTAATTTATTTTATGTAAAAATCACAAATTTGTTTAACTTTACAGTAAAAGTCCAAGTTTTTATGAAGTTTTCTGTGTAAAAATAAATAATAATGTAAAATCACTTAGAAAATCGAGCGAATTCTACCTTAACTTTCAAAGTATTTTTACATCCATTTTTTACAGTGTAGCGTTAAATACAAATAATTGAATTAATACGCATCCACTTGTATTTATCTTATAAAATCAATGGTTGGTAAAATGATTTTTTCTAATATGTTTCGAATCAATTATATAATTGACTGCTTTACAACGAAACATTTTCAATTGCAATTCAGCCGTATAAATCTTATTAATTTATCTTAAAAAAATCAAACTCGTTCGTTGATTTCTATACTGTGTTTTATGTATGTATCTAACATGTAGATTATCTTACGATGTCTACAAGATATAATTATCTCTAGAATATTATGTAGTAATACCAATCTATGGTTATTTATAGCATTGATATATCTAGGTACTTATGTATTTAATATATCTCATTTAAGGGTGTTTGAAATAATTTTCACTTACATGATGAGCTCTCGCTAGAACGAAGATTCACACCTACCTAGTTATAATAAATTAACTCTCGTATGTAGTGAAAATCAATTGATTCCGAAGCATATAAAGAGAATGTTTGATTAGTAATATAGTCACGGTTGAGTAAATGTAAGCTCATTCCGCCGCGAAAGTGGAAAGGTTCAGGTTAGAATCCTGACTTTATATTTACGTGCTAAAAGCTAGAAACTAACTTAGTTTCTAGCTTTTAGCACGTAAATATAAATCAGTTAATCTGGCATAAAAAAAAATTTTTTTTTTCCACAATAAAAAATCAAATCAAATTCTATAAAACATAAAGTTTTCAGTATTTTTGTTGTACAAAATCAAATCAATAAAACAACTTTTTTTTTACACTTCAATAAAACCAAATAAAATGTTAGTATGTTTTTTTAAGTTTTCTGGACAATTTTACTGTCACGTTTTGACGGCATTTGAGCTCTGAGGATGAGAATATAATTCTCGAAACGTCAGCTAATAAATGCAATATTAACAGTATTTGCTTATTATTTTTGGATCCTTAAGCCACTTCAAAGCTGTCTTCTTTCATTATCATCAGGATCACCACTTTTCTGTTTTTAATTAAAAACAGTTCTTCACATGATATTTTAAATTGTTATAAAATAATAAGTAATAAATTAGAAATTTTGAATAATAATAAAACACGTAAGTTTTTTAAATTTACACTATATCTTTATTTTTTGATAACTGTTTCGTCAACACAGTGACTTCTTCAGAAAATATCTTATACTACAATAAAATACAAAACGTACAAATATATATATTTGTACGTTTTGTATTTTATTATTGTTGACAAAACAATTGTCAAAAAATAAAGATATAGTGTAAATTTAAAAAACTTTATTATTATTAAAAATGTTTAATATTAATTTACATCAAGTAAGCGCCCACTCTATAATACCTATAATAAATTAGAACGTTGTGTTTTATTTATATTAAAAACATTAATTTACATCAAGTAACGACAGAGTCTAAAATACATAATATATTTAGAAACCACACTACAAACATTTTCAAACGTCTGTAGGTAGTGATGGTCGTTTACGAGATGTTTTTACAATCGAAACAATTGCAATTGTTCATAATAACAATCGAGTCCACAATCGACTCGGAGTTTGATTTTACAATCGAAATGTTCGATTGTTCAAGTCGATTATCTGCCACATAGATTATAGCAATAACAGCGAATGAGAAAACATATAATCGCGATTCAAGGTTATTTGCTGGTCGACTGACTTTCACGCGACTCGTTCACTGTTCACACTATTCAGTCGGTACTCTGTGATCTCTTCACTATTGAATTCGTATTACGCGATTACTGCACAATCGACCATCGACTCTACCACAGTTGTGATGAACGATTGTATATTATGTGGCTCTCGACAGTGCACGATTCAGTACTATGCGACTCGGTCTCGGTGAACTATGAAACAACAACAATCGAGTCCAAGTGACAACCATTGAGAGTCATCGAGATGTTCGAACAATCGAGACAATCGACTAAAATATCTCGTAATCGCGCATCACTATCTGTAGGTAGGAATTGGTAGGTGTTAAATTGAAAGAGCTACAGCTTATGATGCTCAGTTTGAAAAAGAAGGCTTTAAAGCCGATTACTTTATCGATTCATTTTCTCAAGAAGTCTACTTTATTTGCCAATCTACATATCTTTTACTTGTTTTGCATCAACAAACAAACAAGCAAACATCAAATCACGAAGAATTATCTTAACGTATAAAACAGAATTTTTAGGTATTTTTATATCGGTAAAGTCTAACGCACTTCCTAGTAATATGGTACCTACATGGAATTTTTTATTATGCAGAAAGAATATATATGTCAATTTGAAAAATACTTTTAAATCATTTAATGATTTATTGGAGCGCAATGATTTATTTAAGCTACAGGCCTGTACTATTTAAACATGTGATGTAATTTAGCTGCATTGACGTCAATAAAACTGTCTAAAGCTATGCACTTTTCAATAGTATATAATATAATAAATCAAAAATTCACAGATTTCGCAATCCTTGCAACCATCGAGGAGATTGGAAATGATAACAGCATATATGAAACATAATTAACTGTTTATTATACACACAATAATTATCAATGCACTGTTTAGTTTTGTCAGGAATAACCCTATTATTCTTCTGTTATATACGCGTTCACTTTAGCTTGATTACTTAACTTTTAAATGGATTTTTCTACAGTATTTATTAACATTTGCTCAAAAATAACACCGCAGGTCGTCGCAAATACCTGTCAATTAACTAGACATGATATAAAACACATTTCAAAAAAATTGCACTTGTTCAATTTTGCATGATTGCTCCTCACTTGATCGCGACACCGTTGTCTTTTGGCCTTGAACGAAAACTCGTAACTCTGCCCCCATATACGAACATAAACATTTCCAATGTTAAAATGATCTTTTAATTTAACACTTAGTGGCGCATGAGTTCCAAAAACTATTCGGCCAAAATTTTTTGCGTGATTCTCTTAAGACGTATGTAGTACTGATTATAAAAATGCATGTTGCCATTGGGGAAAATTAAATTTTTGGACGGGACAAATTTTTCTCGTGTTCTTTGTCTAAATAAGAACGTAAGATGTCATGACTTTTTGCGATAAATTCAATATTTTCAGAGATATCAATTTTTCTAAGTTCGAAAAATCACGAGTTTAATAACTTTTAAGCCATTAAAAATGAGTCCAAAAATTCAATACGATATAAAAAAAAATTTTCATAATCTTTATTGTTAGCGAGAATAAGAAGATTTACATAATAAACCACTCTTTTTTATTTTTATTATCTATGCGCGCTCACTCGTATCTGTCACTTATTTTTTAAAGTATTGCTGTCTCTCTCTGACTCACACGAGTGAGGGCGCATAATAAATAATAAAAAACAGTGATAATAAAAATTTTCTTATCCTTGGATTTTTTGTAAATACAAAGGTTTAGACCTGCTACTATACCGGGTGGTGAACTGCTCATCAGGTGTATTATAGGGATTTAACATGTAAAATCATAAATATGTAGTTTCCTACTCTCCTGATTTTTTTAAAGCAAAAATTCATCAAACTAAAAATGATCACTGTTAAATTATCTACATGACAGGTTAATTAGTTACAACGAAAATAATTTTTATACAGCGTTATTACAAAAAATGCATATTTTTGACCTTTTGACTATTATTAATTTGTCAGAAAAAATTATTCTTGATAAAAGTTTTTTTAGGCTCTAAAACCTAAAAGAAGATAATTAGAATCGATATAACTCTTCTCGTGTAGAGGGAGAATCTGAAAGTTTGATTTGGTCCAAGAATAGAAAGACCTAGTTGACACACCATTAAACGGATCGAAACCAAATTTTAAACTTAAGGTTTTAGGGGATTCCTCAAGTAGATTTTTCTTATTTCTTTCCTACTCCCTTAAATAAGGGTAGATTATTGACGAACAAAAATAGAAAATTGCAATATTCTCGAAAACGGCTCAAACGATTTCCATCATATTTCATAAATCGTTACGTCATTAATAACTGTACAACATGCCTTCATTCATTTGTTTCGTAAAAATTCAGAATGGGAGAATATCGCAATTTTCTATTTTTGTACATCAATAAACTACCCCCTGTTTAAGGGAGTAGGGAGGAAATAAGAAAAATCTACTTGAGGAATCCCCTAAAAACCTTAAGTTTTAAATTTGGTTTCAAACCGTTTAAAGGTGTGTCAGCTAGGTCTTTCTATTCTTAGACCAAATCAAACTTTCAGATCCTCCCTCTACACGAGAGGAGTTTTATCGATTCTAATTATCTCCATTTAGGTTTTAGAGCATAAATAAACTTTTATCAAGAATATTTTTTTCTGGCAAATTATTAATAATCAAATGGTCAAAAATATGCATTTTTTGTAATCACGCTGTATAAAAATTATTTTCGTTATAACTAAGTAACCTATCATGTAGATAATTTAACAGTGATCATTTTTAGTTTAATGAATATTTGCTTTAAAAAAATCAGGAGAGTAGGAAACTGAATATTTATAATATTACATGTTAAATCCCTATATACACCTGAGCAGTTCACCACCCGGTATACATTGCTCAAAATTATGTATTCTTAGTTTTAAATTTCACTATTTTCTCAAAGAATCTGCTAGTTAAAGATATACATATAAATATATTTTTGTCCAACCCCTTATAAAATAGTTACTTGTCATGCATGTAAATCGGTCATAAAATGACCGATTTCAGGCCGATGACGATCCGGGCGCCAAAGTATTTGGTTATTGGTTACCAACAACTAGGTTATTTGGGCCTATCATGTGACTGTCACACTGCTCCAAATCATCTTCATTACACCCTAATTTATTTAAGTCGATTTTTCTGTTTTCTAATGTTAAAAACGTTTATTTTGACGATATTTTTGGAATATGTCTGTCATATCTAGTTGCAACTTTGAGTCTTGTATAAAAAAAATTTTATGCAATTTCCGGGTGTTCGAGGTAGGGTTGTGTAATTTGAAATGTTGTATAACAATGTTTTTTAGATAAAAGAGCGTTGTACATTACCCCAGCAGCTAACCATAACTCATCTGTCAATATTGATCTGTATGTCATATAATTCGTTATTTATGAACCGAGCCACGTCAAATAGATTTATGTCTACAATCAATCCATCAAACCGGTACAAGTTTCACCTACATACATACCTCTGTCTGCCCCATACATACCTATACACGGCGTGTACGCAGGCGTGGAAATTCAACAAATACTTCAAATCTGAAAAGCTCTTTTTAGACAGAAATATTTTTAAACGGTTTTATTTAGCTTGACCCCGTATAGGTATGTGTTTGTTTCCTACTACTTACTATCTTTGTTTCAAATCTTGCGACCAATTTTTCACCCAGTTCCCGTTATCCGATTGAGTTGAAATTTTGCACACATATATGTAGCTCCGGTGACAACACAATATTATGGTAACTAGCTGACCGACCCGTCCGGGTGCAAATCGCTTTTTGAATTTTCACAGGCAAAAGGTCTTGCTCCGGTAACGTTTCAGTGGATCGGATAAATGTAATAAAATCAGACTAATAGACTAGAGCTGAAGCCTTTGAAAATGGTAAAAAGTGAAAAAAAATTATAGTAGGATGAAACCCATTGGAAAAGGAAGAGAATAGAATAAAAATGAAAGGAAAAATAATTTACGGGCGATCTGAGGCCGGGAAGTGGTAGGGGGTGAGGTTTTAAGGGTAAAAAACGGTTTATCTCGATTTCCGGCAAAACTACAAGTCCTATGGAAAAAAGTTTAATCGCAAAGTTGTAGGTAATAAAAAGATCTACAACTTTTGTATCACACTTTTTTCACATAACCTCAAAATTTATGTAAAAAATTCAAATAACCAAGTTTTTGGTTTTTTATTTGTATCTTTTACAAAAAACATTTTTTTTTCACGAAATTTGGTGAAAACGTACCTTTTTATGTCCCAAACACACTGTAATTTTTTTGATTTAAAATATTTATTTTTTCACCTTATTTTGACTTAATATCGAAAAAGCACCCTAATTTTCAATCGAAAATTCTCACGTCAAAATATCTGCTTTTTTAAAAAAGTCGGTGGACTTTTTGTTCGTTGAAATATCTACTTTATGATGGTGTAAAAAAAATATACATTACTACGGTAAATGTTCTCAGAAAATGCAAAGAAACGAGAAAAAAACTCGTATCCGAAATTTTTTTTTTATCATTATGTACAATTTTGAGGTATTTATTAAAATTTACACTTTAATTACTCGTTTATTTGCATTTTCTGAGAACATTTACCGTAGTAATGTAAATTTTTTTTTACACCATCATAAAGTAGATATTTCAACGAACAAAAAGCCCACCGACTTTTTTAAAAAAGCAGATATTTTGACGTGAGAATTTTCGATTGAAAATTAGGGTGCTTTTTCGATATTAAGTCAAAATAAGGTGAAAAAATAAATATTTTAAATCAAAAAAATTACAGTGTGTTTGGGACATAAAAAGGTAAGTTTTCACCAAATTTCGTGAAAAAAAAATGTTTTTTGTAAAAGATAAAAATAAAAAACCAAAAACTTGGTTATTTGAATTTTTTACATAAATTTTGAGGTTATGTGAAAAAAGTATGATACAAAAGTTGTAGATCTTTTTATTACCTACAACTTTGCGATTAAACTTTTTTCCATAGGACTTGTATTTTTGCCGGAAATCGATATAAACCGTTTTTTACCCTTAAAAACCCACCCCCTACCACTTCCCGACCTCAGATCGCCCGTAAATTATTTTTCCTTTCATTTTTGTTCTATTCTCTTCCTTTTCCAATGGGTTTCATCCTACTATAATTTTTTTTGGTTTCAAAAATTATCGACCCTGGTCTATAAGCAAATAAAGCACACTAAAAAATAAAAAAGGTAAAAAAACTTTTTAAGTTAAACGGTTTTATCGTACACGCGACGATGTACTAAAAGCTAGAAAATAATTATGGGTCACCAATCTGGGACTTTGATCAGACTAAAATAAAATCGTGGGGCGCATTTAGTAGAAAACTTTCTTTTGTTGGAGTTTGGACTTTCGACTGTCTTCCTTGATCTTAGTATTGTGGTCAAATCGTTTGTTATACTAAATGCGGCCCACGATTTTATTTTAGTCTGATCAAAGCCCCAGATTGGTGACCCATAATTATTTTCTAGCTTTTAGTACATCGTCGCGTGTACGATAAAACCGCTTAAATAATAAATAATAATACTTTATATTATTATTTTTTTTTTTATATATGCCTATATATAAAAACTGTCGTCATTTTGAATTACTTATTGTAGCAAACCCCAAGATGATACGCCGCTGGCGACAATAGAAGCGTCAAGAATAGGTCACAGTGGTGAGGCGTGGAATGATATCGAAGATACCAGTACCTGCTAGACGTCTGGAAAGTACTAGAAGCGCTGTGTTTAAGCCACGTAGCTCTATATAAGCAATAAGGAGCCGACGGGAATTGAGTCAGTCCTAAATAAGTGTCGAGTTGAATTTGCGAACATAAATACAGTATATAATTAGTTATTGTTCAGTGTTATTGAAGTGTTTCACTTTGTTTGAGAATTACTATTGTGTTGACTGTTAGAATTGACATATAATTGTTGCTTTGATTGTTATTGAATTGTTGTTACGTTTTTAATTATTGTAAATAAATAATTTATTCCGCCCACGTAGAAAACAGTTTTGTTACATTATCTACGGTAAATAGCGTTTGAAGATTATGTTCAGAATGAAAAGATCTTTCAATTGAAATTTTAGGCGATCTTTTAAAAAAAAGAAAGTAGGTACTCTTTGAAGACTGAACCATTATTTGTCTCTTAAAAAGTAGTATTTCAGTTCGCGTAAGATAGCATTACTTTGATGTAATAATAAATGAAGCCATATATTCATTTTTTGTTCCGCTCGATTTACTTCATTTCCACAGCGGCGTTTTGGTGAATATCAAACTTGGACGTATATACTTGTGTGAGTGTATTTCGATCGTGTTTAACTATTGTTACTTTATTTCTTTGACGTGTATCCCCTAAAGTGCCATTAGTTTCATATAAGTAGCTCTTTTCCCGTCCGTCTTGTACCCCAGACTACCCTACACTGCATGTAGGTACATACGTACCTACCTACTGTAATGCCATTACTAGATAATAAAATATTATCGATTCTGTCACTCCGTTTCAGACGTCGAAAAATATTATAAAAGCCGCATTGAAAATTCAATATATAGATAGATTGGACAAAGGATAATGATTTAAGTCTTTTATAAGTCAATTGAAATAGATTTAACTTTGGTTAAGTCTTGATCAACTTTTGTTGAAAGATTATTTGTAAGAATGTCGAAGTTCATCTGTCAGAAATTTTTCAGGTACGAGTGATTGTTTACTAGGTGAGAAGTATAGAACTGATTATCCAGTCGAATTTTTCTAAAGTATTTTATGTTAAGGGACCGTTTGACAGTATACACTCTACAATAATCCGGCAGCGACTGTCCATTGCCCAAAGCGTTTAAACAATGCCAGTCGCATTGTACAGACTTGGGCAGCGTGGTGGGGGAAGGCACCGGATCCAAAAAATAGACCGCCAGGCTAGTCCGCCGGACTGACTTGCGAGCAAGAAGTCAGCGCTGGACTGACTTGCAAGCGAGAAATCAGCGTTGGACTGAAATGAAACCAGTGTTTACATGAACCCTGTCACCCTCTATATTGTATTTTAATAGTTTGTGAAACTATGATCGCACAAACATTGAACATTGTGATTTAACATTAATTGTCAAATATAAATAAAATTATTTGAGTGCAAAAAATTATAAGAAAATGAATGATATTTTATTTCAGTTTTGAGTTAAATCAAAGGTAAATTCGTCGTGTCGAACCTCTATCAACTGCTGATTGATATTGATGAGACCAAAATGTGATGACAGTTTGTGTGATATGTAGACAGGGGTACATAATTTCGTTCCGTAAAAAGGCATAGAGAACTACTATAGTCATACGCGTAAACTGTTCTATTTTGTGGTCGCAAATTTCTCTCAAAAGACTTTAAAATCTACCGTTTTAATCCTAATTTTTTAAGCACAGACCCCCGGTAATCCCCCCGCCCAATCAAAATTCTCAAATTACGCCCATGGCTATAGTTATTAAAAGTGATAATAAAATTTTTCATTTCTTGACAACAAAACTGTAATTTGTTAGAAAGTATCAGAGTTCACATAACCGATAATAATAATTTGTCGTAAAAACAAAGTTGCCTTCTTAAACTGTCCCTACTGTACCTGGTGGTGTCGAATGTGTGTGAAATGCACTGAATTCCACCCATAACTGGAATGCTAGACAAGTTGGCATGCTCGAAAAAAAATGCTCGCATTTGAACAATTCAATACGGCCAATATTCGCTTGATGCGGGGCTGTCGGACCTGCGCGCTGATGCGGTGTAAATATTTCGTTCGTCATCGCCACCTACGATCGGCAGTCGAATCGCAAGGCGAATGGCGAGGCGAATATGTGGTCGGTTCACTCGTCATTCGCCTTGTCACTCGTCTCGCCGCTCGTAGCGCTCGCGTTGGAAGCAATCTTTCGGGACGAGTCAAAGGCTCGTAGCGACGACTGCAACGATGCGAACTCAGTGTTTACACATTCGCTGTTCAGTTCGGAACGAGTGCGTTTACTTTTAACACGTGTTTTTTTTCGTATAGTTGAAAAATGGAATGGAGTAATAGGCAAGTACAAGAATTCTTGGAACTCTACCATGGTGAACCTGATGCACACGATATATTTTTATATTTTACTCATGAAAGGGTATGTTGTAAACGGCTACAGCTAAACATTTCCCTAAATAAAGAATTTATTATTATTATTTATTATTTGGTACCCGAAGCATCCAGTCTGAACACTCGGCGCGTTGTGACGAGGCGAAACACGGGCGCCAATGTGTATAAACGGTCATTCGTGTTGTGGGGACGAACGTGCGAATGCCACTCGCGAATGTCGGCGAGTGACGAGGCGAAAGACGAGCTCGAATGTGTAAACGCGCTATAACTGTCAAAACGTTTGTAGAAACACGAGTATAGAAGCAACAAAGGAAATCTAACCTAACCTCGTGTTAGTTACGTGTTTGGCTGTTTGTATTTTCCTGTGATTTCTCGACCTATAACCTAAGCTTATTTTGTACCAGATACTAAAAGTGTCGAAATCCAAAAATTTGAATTTGGCGCCATTTTTTCTTTGTAGGTCGCAAATCCGCGTGCCCCGTCCGCAGAGTATTAACTTCCCATTGGAAGTTATTGTAATGGTTCCGAAAATCGAAATCAAAATGTATAACAAATTTTTATGTTTCCAGGTCACTACACTATTTTTAAACTATTTTTAGAAATATGTCTGTGTGTGTGTGTACGTATGTACTTACGTACGTATATGTGTCCATTTCTTTCTAAGACGAAATCTTGGGAATTAAAAATGATATCGACTACGTTAGGGTGCCAATCGACGCGTATTAACGTAAATATGATCTGAAAGAATTTTTTTCAAAATCGGTTCAGCCGTTCTTTTTTCTTAACCAAATAGACTCCAAAAAAGTAGATTTTACACAATATCTCGCGAATAAAAAATTATATCGACTTCGTAAGGATGTCAATTTAGGCGTGTTAACGTCATTTTGATCCGACATAAATTTTATAAAAATCGATTCAGCCGTTTTTTTTTTAATTATTGTTAAAAATAAATAATAATTATGTTTTAATGATTAAAATGATTACTTTTCTGTGTAATATCTAATTTAATTATTATTATTAAACTGGGAAGTTCGTCGTGTGGACCTCAAGGGTCGCACTTTAGTTCAAATAAACGACCCACCTCACGGCTTGTTATTGTTACCAATTTGATCTTAAAATGAATGGCAATCCAGTTATGGTTGGAGTTCAGTGGTGAAATGTAAATCGTGTTTTCTAGCATTGTTAGTGCTATATTGCTGTGTAGCGTTGCTTTAGAGCCTTCTAGCTGCACGTCTATAACAGAATAAAGTCCGGTTTCATTTTCATTGTATATAAAAAGTTTTTCTTGCAGTACCAGAAGTTTTCTACTAAAAGTTAGCGATTACGTTCGCTTGAAAAATACAACTTACCATGAATATGTGACTGGAAACATAGATTGTCTCGAAACCAGCCATGAAAACGATCAATAACAGTATATTGCATTACAAGGTAAGAAACTTGGCGTTTGCAACTAGTGTGACACAAGAGTGTAAAACATTTATTTTATCATTTTGTCGGAGTCCTATTTCACTTTACTTGTGTCGCAAGTAAAGTGAAATATGACTCCGACTGTATTGGGATCCGTCAGATAGGTGGAGCTTCAAAAACATGGCGCAGACGGAGGGAAATTTCATATACGGGGTATACTTTTGCGTGTAATTTTATGATTTTCAAAGTGATAAAAAATGATAAATATAAGTGCAATTTGTGATTGGGCCGGTACGAATCCTAAACAAAGGAATTTCGTTGAAGGAGAACGGATTCTCAAAGCCGGGCATATTATCAAATGTCGGAAATATAACGAGAAAAATCATGCAAAATGAACTGTCAAAAGTAGTAATCTTTACGACATATTGCTTAAAAACATCAAAATTACAAGAAAATCTCCACGAAATTAATCATGCGCGTTCAATGCGCTTTTAAGGCTGGGTTAGGTGAATAATGTAAACACATAACTGCAACATAATAAGTTATATTGTAATAAGTAGCTAAGTTACTAACCTCAAAATATTTGTATACGAAGTTAATCCTATAAATTTGTTAATCATCAGGGATTCAACTATTTTATTGCAGTATGATAACAAGTACATCTTATTATTACTATAAAATATTTTTTTAATTCATAAATACAGTTTTTCCACATTTCATTAGAAAATAATTCTCTGTAAAGTAAGTTTTACAAGGCAATAACTGACAGTGTTTATTGCCATGATATTAGAAAACGTCGCGAATTCCATTTTCGATAAACTTTTTGTTTATTTTACTTGTTTTATTTTTGTAATAAACAATTTCATGATTAATTTGCACTGTTAGCATGTAAAATTTTCCCTCGTTTGAGTACAATTTTCTGCCACCAGATGTCAGATGCTCATTTGACGGACCCCAATACGTAGCTTTGCCTCGACGTCCGCTGCATCTAGGGCAGGGATAACCCTGTCAGATTTATATGCCATATTTTTTCAAAAAATGTTTAATGCGGTCCTGGCGTGTCAACCAGCAGCCAAAAAAATTTAAAAATAATAATAAAAATAATTATACTATATTTTAAGCAAGCTTATTACAGGAGAAAATGGCCTTACATAATATACGAGAGCGGTTTGAAAAGTTTCCGACCTTAATGTGAAGATGGTAGCACTTGTCAATAAAAACAAAGGAATGTGGTTTCGCATCTTTTGACAGGTACTCACTAAAATTTCAGCCATTTTTGACGCGCAATTATTGTTTGACAATCGTTTAAGTAAGTCGATGTGAGTGTTTTCGTGAAAATGGAAAAAATCGAGTCATAAAATATTTGTTTCTGAAAGGCAATACGCCTACGCAAATCAAAGATGAGTTGAACGCTGTGTATTGGGCCTCTGCACCATCATTTACCACCGTGAAATTTTGGGCAGCTGAATTTAAACGTGGCCGTACCAGCTTGGGAGACGATGAACGTTCAGGACGTCCAAAAACTGCAACCACTGACGATAACATCGCTAAAGTTCACCAAATGGTGCTAATCGACCGTAGAATTAAAGTGAGAGAGATAGTAGAGACTATGAATATGTCCAAAGAACATGTTTGTCACATATTGAATAATAATTTAGGCATGAGAAAGCTGTCAGCGCGTTAGACCGAAAACGTGTTCGAATGAACATTTCCAACGCTCCGTTGGCAAAATTCAGCCGCAATAAATCAGAGTTTTGGCGCCGATTAATTACTGTAGATAAAAATAAATTTGAAGAAAAAATGCAATGTATTGTATTGTGTTGTCTTCGTTAGGTCGGAATATTTTCAGACCACCCTCGTATATACCTACATTTAAATTTACAATGACTTCAAAATTTAAATAAAATATAAATTTATACAAAATTATTATATTATAAATAATTGCTTTTTAAAATTTTTCAATGGCTACCTAATTAGTATAATTAGGTACTCATTTATTATGAAACTTCTAATTTTGAATGCATTGACAACATACCAATATATTATATTTTGTGATTTTTGATCATCAATTTTAGAATAAAATTTATTAGGGTTGCTATCTCATTTATGACGTTGTAATTAATGTATCTCGACAGGTAAAATGATAGTATTGAATTATAAAACGGGCATTTAAGCAAGAAGTGGACAATATTTTCACTTTCTTTCATATTACATATGGTACATATTTCAGTGGGATTCCATTTATGTGTAACTAGCGGCCCTGTCCGGCTTCGCCCGGGTGCTCAGAATGCCCGGGTGCAATACACTACTCACTCGCTTCGCTCGTTCGCTTGAATATTATAAATACACTACTCACTCGCTTCGCTCGTTTGCTTGAATATTATAATTACATTACTCACCCGCTTCGCTTGTTCGCTATATATATAAACCTTCCGTGAAAAATTATCTAACTGATGGTGAAAACCGCATCAAAATCCGTTGCGTGGTTTAGGAAGTACATTACTATAATGTTTAACCTTTAACAGCTGCTGTTTTTCTACTAAAGTTCATGAAGGATAAAGTTAATAAATCTATAGATAGACGGATCACTACAGGGATAGTACATACGTACACACACACATACACACAGACATCTTTCTAAAAATAGTGTGGTGACCTTGAAACATAAAAATTTGTTATACATTTTGATTTCGATTTTCGGACCCATTACAATAACTTCTAATGGGAAGTTAAAAAAAAATTGTTGACCCCCGTTTGCATGTATGGGCGCCCCTCTTAAATAAATCTTTTTAATGTTTTGTTATTCTCTCCGTCTTTGGATTGCGGTAATACATATTATTATGTGTGAATTTCAAGTCCCTATCTCATTTCGTTTAGAAGTTAGAGGCACAACAATAGGGTTCCTTTCTGGTACGAAACCCTAATAAATGGTGAACGATGATTTAATATCAGTGTATTCCGCTCTAAATTTGAGCGAAATCTTTGAATTGTATACAGAGAACAGAAGAATATACTGTAAATTCTGAACAGGGGTAAACTATCGCCGCATGAGAACAAGTGAGACAAAATATCATACTCAGATACACATTTTTTGAAGAACAAGTGAGTGGGAGATATTACAGTAGGCGATTGTCAATAAAAAGTTTTACCACTGAGTTGGCAAAGATGCTGAATGCTGAGTGAGAAATCAGGTCTTCTTTTCTTTGCCTCCAGGTTACTTGATCTCTGCGAGTTTTTTCTGTATGTCTTCGACTTTGTATATTATGCATACTGCTTTTCGAATTGGATCAGTAAAACTATATTTTTGAAGTGGGGCGGGGGTTACAATAAAGTAGCTATTTTACCTCGTCATGAAAAAATATTGAGAAGATATATTGACATCGTCTCGTTTTTAAAGAACTATTGCTGAAGCATTTATATATAATATGGGTAGTTTTTTTTTGTATTTCACACGAGTTTTAACACACGAGTTTTGTGGGAGTCCGGTTAATACTCTCATAGTATATATAAACATATTGTACGTGTATGTGTGTCAAAAGTATTGTGAACTATAATAAAATATTAGTAAAAAAAAACTTTTTCGAGACAAGCTTTTATTCAAATGTATACTAAAAAGGAAAAAATAATATTTAATAATTTTGGTTCATAATTATTATAAAAGCGGGGGTTGTAATCTCTATGATAGTTTATTAGTCGCAACCCCCGCTTTTATAATAATTATGAACCAAAATTATTAATTATTATTTTTTCCTTTTTAGTACATTTCAATAAAAGCTTGAATCTAAAAAGTTTTTTTACTAATATTTCATTTTGTTCATTTTAGTCTTTCTAAATTTTACCCCTCTTTGACACCCGTAGGGGTTGAGTTTCGAGAAATCCTTTCTTAGTGGATGCTTACGTCAAAAAAGGAACCAACTGTCCAAATTTCAAGTTTCTAGCTTCAGCGATTTGGCCTGGGCGTTGATTAGTCAAAAAAACCCAACATCCCCGTTTGAACCCCTTAGGGGTTGAATTTATTTCTATTCATGTATTGTCATCGGGAATACATATGTGTACAAAATTTCAAATCGATCGGATACGTGGAAGTCGTTCAAAATTGACTTGCAAGATTTGACCTAAACAAACACACAAACCAACACACGCACTAACTAAAATACATTGCAAGTTAAATAAAAGCTTGTAAAAACATATTGATTTGTAATAAAATCACAAATTATATTTTGTTTTATTACAAGTTAAATTTATCACAGGTGGCAGAATAATCGCTATACTCCTGGCGTCTCACGTCTCATGTAATATCTTACGGATTCACCACAGTCGGAGATATATTGTTTTGGGGGGAGGGGGCGCGTAAAGATGTTTACACATCAAAAACTGAAGCCGTGAATTTTGCACTACACACTACAGAAATTAGAAGTGAAACTTCTAGTGGCGTCGACTGTTAAGACACACAGATTCATTACACGTCGCGTCGTTCCGTTACACCGTTCAGCTGCATGAATCCAATTCACTCTACCGTGCGTAAAAAAGTTACTTTTGAGGACCGTGTGATCTAGTGGTTAGCGCGTCAGCCTCTAGATCAGACGGTCCCGCCTGCGGTCATGGATGTTTTGTGATGTCATTTAGTTTTATGAAAGTTGTTATTAAATGTAGTTGAAAGACGCTATAATGACCTGAGTTGTCGACGCGTTTATAATCTACAATAAATAAATAAAATAAAGAGGTCACTTAAAATATTAAATATTAATAAAATGAAAATTCAACAACACGAGGACAGTGTGATCCAGTGGTTAGCGTCGCGGTCTCTGGATCAGACTGTCGTGGGTTCGAATCCTGCCTCCACTCATGGATGTTTTGTGATGTTATTTAATTTTAAGTGAGTTGTTATTGAAGTTTACTCCTTAAGAATCGATTGTCATATTATAAGGCCCCCGGTATGGAAATTTTATGAGGAGTAAAATTTATACGAACGTTAACTAAAAAGCGTTACGTTTTTCTGCGCAACGTACCTTGCGCACCTTTCAATGTATGTGTATACTTGTATACAGCCGACGTGTACAGGGTATGCTGCGCGACAGCTGACGCATGTAAATATGTATGTTTGCCTACTGCATAGTCAAAGACAATCGTACTTAAGGAGTAAACGCCAATCGTGCGTCGGAGCTGACACACACACTTTTTTTTAATGTAATCAAGAATGATCTAAGTTGTCGGCGCGTCTATAATTTACAATAAATAAAGAAAATTCAACATTCACCAGTTCTATGATTAAGACTTGAGAACTGAGGGTTTTTATAAGAGGAGCAGTGGCGGACTAAGCCCGTCGGAGGCCAGGGGCGGCAGAACTAAATAATGCCCCCGGTCTGCTTAGAAATTGATGTATTTGTAGTGTAAATTTCGTAAAAAATGAATAATATAGATGTAGGTAATGGCTGACAAAAAAATCAAATATTTATAATAAACGACCTACCTACGTTTATATTTTGTATACGTACGGGGCCTCCAACTCCAAACTGCCTCTTACTTACTAAACATATTTTGGCCTTGTTTGGGATTTGATTAAGAAAGACTTCTCAAATTTGGATGCCCGGGGCGGGTCGCCCCCTCCGTCCGCCACTGAAGAGGAGCCATGAAAATGCCGCATAAACAACGGCATCCAGTCGAACTTAATGATTAAATTTGTTATAATATATCTACTGCATTGCATATCTTATATCTTACAAAAATAGCTCTTCTATAGACTATGGCGCATAGGCCAAAAAGTAATCAAATATTTATCAGTTGTAATCTTCCATCGCAATAAAATTGTGCTTTACTATAGTTCGTCAACTGTTTAGAAGGAAAATATTATCATCGTCTCCTATATACTGTTAAAAATCTCTATCTCTAATCTCTTCTCTAAATGGTATAAAACAAAGTCTCTGTCTGCCTCTGTCTGTTTCTCCGCTTACTTCTTCTAAACCAAGCAACGGATTTTGAAACGGTTTTCACTAATAGAAACAGCGATAAACGAAAAAAGTTTGTGTATATAATTTGTAAATATTTTGTACAAAATGGCTGAACTATGACGGTGTTTTGTCAAAAAAAAACAACTGCTTTCGTACGCTTACATAGCTAACGCTGGCCAAATCTTTAGAAATAGGTACATCAAAACAATGTACGAAAAATTGTAGGTCTTAAAAACCGCTATTAAATCATAATTTCATACCACCCGGGCGTAGCCGGGACGGGCCGCTAGTGTAGAATAAATTTTGTATAGGCATTGTTTATCTGTTTCCATATTTTTACTTCCCACCTCTACTATGGTAGGGAAGTAATGGATTCAGTCCGAAAACAATATTTCGAGATTTTAACAGATCTTCACGTTTTGAGACCCTAGCAATCGTTTAAGATCATTTTCTGACTGATGTCTGTATGTGTGTGTGTGTGTGTGTGTGTGTGTGTGTATGTGTGTGTGTGTGGTCAATTTTTCGCCTTCGATATCTTAAGAACGGAACAACATACGGGCATGCCGATTGTTCTATTGTGTTTATCAGTCTTTAACTTAGATCTGATTAGATTTTGAGTCAAATCGGTTCAGTGGATCCTGAGATATTCAAACAAACGTCCTCAATGTCACGTATTAACATAGGTAAAAAAAATATAAATGAATTCTAGATGTTATTATATGAAAAAAATGTAAATATTTTTTTTCTCTAAAATGTACAGTTTTTGAGAAAAAAAATATTTTACTAAAAAAATAAAAATTGTACGTAAATCAAGGTAACCATGATTTTTGCTATATTAAGCTAGCCATCAGTAGATCACCAAACAAAAAAGAGGGCCATGCTTTTTTCAAAGAATAAAAATTAAATTGTGTTTTAAAGACCACCAACAGCTAAGGTTATTTGGGCCTAGTCAAAAAATAATAAAAAAAAAGGTGTTTATTTTTTGCAAATATTTACTAGGTGGGAAGTATAGGACTGGTCATCAGCCGAATTTTTTTCTAAAATAAATTGAAATTCTTTTTCAAAAGTTACTTCAAAAAAAAGACCGTTACGTATTAATGAATATTACGTAAGAGCACGTACAATATTTGTGGGTAACTATATGTAGTAGAAAAGATATTATCAATATTTTGTTAAGAATTTAAGGAGGTCTTTAAAATTGGGTTTAAATGATAATGCTAACATGTTTAATGAAATGTGCGTCGAGAAAAAGTTGTTAGTATTTTGTGGTAACTTTTTTAAAGTTCAAAGGTTCCACTCCTCTTTAAGAGGATTTAAAGTCCTGAAGAAGGTATGTGTAAGCATTCACGATAGTGATGGGACTCGAGTGAGATTTTTTCACTCGAGTCACTCGCCTGTTCAAAACGAATCACTCAAATGCCACTCGAGTCAAGGTAAGACTCGAGTGACAAAGTAATTCGAGTCATTTTTTTACATACAAGCAGGTCATAATAATGAGTAACCACTAACCATCAGTCTGTTATAGATCATTATTAGAATAGAATAGAATAGAAATAATCTTTATTGAAAACCTATAAAAGGTGTAATAGCGTCATACAGAATAAAGATATACAATTAATAAATTATATTTAATAAAAATAGTTGGACAGATTTGTCTTAGAATTGCACGCGGCAATCATACTTGAATCATGGCAATCATGCTTGAAAAGGGTCTCTTATAACAGACCGAAACGTAGTATTTAAAAATAAAGTTGGACAGCTATAGTCAGTTTTTGTGTATTGTTAACCGATTTCAAAAAAAGGAGGTGGTTCTCAATTCGATTGTATTTTTTTTATGTTTGTTACCTCAGAACTCCGTCATTTATAAACCGATTTGGAAAATTCTTTTTATTTATTAAATTAATATTTTCGATTAGTGCATTATAATCTCTCTCTTTTTAAATACAGTTCTCAATATGCTGCTTTAAAACTTTACAATGATTTTCCTATAAAGATTTTAAGATTTGTCATTTAATACATTTCAAAAGAAACTTAAAAAATCATTGAATATACCCAATGATTATACAATGTTGATGACTTCACTTATATGTAGGTAATATTTGAATTAATTTTATTGACTAACAAATTCGACTCTTTATCGTAGGTATTTTTAAAGATATTGAATTGAACAGTTCCGTAATTAAAGAAAATAAACACCATTCGATAAAACTTGCCTGAATTACATTAAATTAGCTGTGGAACAAATCCATTGAACACCTTGTAGAACAAGCAACAGAGATATCAGCTCAGAAAGTTGGAAAGCTGGTAATATGTAACATTTTTAACTTATTGATTTATGGTAGAAGTTTAACTTAGCGCCAGTTAATATAACCATAAATACACATTTGTTTTGTACAGGACGGGCCTTACGGATTTTATGTTTGAATATTTTAAACAAAAATATATTACTCATAGCGGCTACCCGTGGCTATTTTCGAGTACAAAATTGGCCCCCTCTTTAATTCTTATATTTACGAATATTTTAAAGTGTAAACTAGTGTCAAATATGTGGGTTAATAAGATGTATTATAATGCCAAATGTTACGTTTCTATGTCGTATGTGTTTCTAAAAAAAATCGGCTGTGATAGACGGACATGTCGCAGCGATCTCATAAGGGTTCCGTTTTTTACACTGGTTTTTTATTGTTGAGATACGGAACCCTAATAAACCAACACATTAATTATTCATTGTCGAAAACACTGTTATTTTTGAATTAACATTCTCAAGAAATTCGTTGTGCTAAATTGAAATCAAAATACACATTTAGCAGCGTTTACATTTTAATACGGTATAAAAGTGAAGTAAGCGGTGAAATATGTTTAACATTAAAATTTACAATATAATCCTGCATAATGTGCAAAAGAATAATATCTGCAGGCACGCGAGGAGGTAATAAAAAATAATTACTCTGCATATTTCACCTAAATACCAGCTAACAATTAAACTGACTCCTCGTCTACTGTTAGAAGAATAGAACTACGTAGAATAGAATAGAATCTCTCACTTCACACTTTGTAGTTTCCGTTTACGCGCTCTCAACGGTTTTGAACTCGAGTAGTTAGTCGACGCTGTCAGACTGCACATTCGGAACCAATTAATGTACAATCTCATAATGTTTTAAGCTCTAAATGGGGAAGCTGATTGCAAAACGAAAATCGCGATATTCTTGAAAACAACGATTTTGATCATATTTCGTAAATCGGCATGTCATTACTGACAAAAATAAAGATAGTTACTTCTTACCACAACAGTTTTATTGATGGATGTACATTTCTAAAGCTATGCTTTCATCTTCAGCAAACATGTATAGTGTTTGCTGAAGATGAAAGCATAGCTTTCGAAATGTACATCCATCAATAAAGTATAGCCTAGTGGTTAGCGTGCTTAGTGCCGCAACCTCTGGACTGGACTGCCGTGGGTTCGAATCCCACCTGCGCTCATGGATGTTTTGTGATGTTATTTAGTTTTAAGATAGTTGTTATTTAGTGTAGTTGAAAGACGCTTATGACCTGAGATGTCGACGCGTCTATAATCTATAATAAATAAAATCTATCAATAAAACTGTTGTGGTAAGAAGTAGCTATCTTTATTTTTGTTTTTATTCCAACCACAGTGCTCATATATTTTTATTTTTATGTCATTACTGACTTTTCAATATTCCGCCATTCATTTGTTTTGAAAAAATCCAGAAGGAGTAGTTTGCTGATGGCATGCGTTCTTCCGTATATATGTGCAGAGGCCTTAAGGACACACCGTTCAAAGGATCGAAACTGAACTTAAGTTGTAGGGGATTTATTGGAAGGGGGTTATTTTCACCCTACTCCCCTAAATAAGGGTATTAAATGACTGATAAACAAAAATAGAAAAATTTAATTTTCCCGGAAAAAGGCTCTAATGTTTTTGATCAAATTTGGTACATTTAAAGTAGACAAGTAACTACGCTACATCGTTAACAATATGCCGTTATTGGGTTTCCCCGGAAAATTTACCTAAAGGCAAAAAGATTAAAAATGATAATTTATTTTAGGTAATATAATATGTTTAGGTAATATAATAAGAATAGGTTTATTGTAGTAGTTGGATATTAGAATTTAATATTTATTTAAGTTAATATGTTTAGGGTTCCGTAGCCAAATGGCAAAAACCCTTATAACTTTGTCCTGTCCGTCCATATGTCACAGCCATTTTACTCGGAGACTAATGGCACTATATAGATGAACTTTATGTGTATTCTATGAACCGCTAAAAAATTAGGGGTGGCCCTCCATACATGTAACTGAAGGATGAAAAAAAATTCCAATGCACATAAGCGTGTGAGGTATCTTTAGATAGGTCTTCAAAAATGATGTATAAGTTTAAAAATGACTTTTTTATTTAAGTAGGTATGTCAATTGTTGGGAAAATATTATGCGCTTCTAATGTCGTAAAAAGTGTGTCCCCGCTCTCGAACTGATCCGACACGCACTTGACCGCTTTTTAATATAGAAATGAAAGAAATGAATTTAATTTGTTATGACCACTGCAATTATTATATAATCATACCAATGATTAGATAATATTAATAATTGCGTAGATAAATTTTATAGTTTTATTATAACTTTTAATCAGAAATAAAATACTTTCTCGTGAACAATAAATTATTATTCATTGAATTTAAAATAAAATAAATGATAAAAATACAACAGAGGTATATAAATAAAAAAATAAACTTATTTTAATTCGAACCGCAGCTACAGTTTTCATTCATATAGCGCATTAATCGCGACGAAGTTTATAAGTGTATTTGTCATATGGCACATACACTATTGACATCGGTCGAATGACGGGATCTAGAGCCCAATCGGACCATTTAAAGGGTTGTTTTTAGGGGTTGAAAAGTGTTTTGGGTCCAAAAATACCGACAACATTCTCGGAACTATTTCAAAACTGAAATTTAACCCTTCAGTTGAGATTAAAATGTGCTGCCAAAATTTTAATAAAATCGGCCCGACAGGACCGGACTTACAAATTTTATGAAAACACTAGTTTGCAGATACTCGTAGTGATTTACTTACTGAAGGGTATGTAAATTGGTGGTAGTATTGATAAAATCCATGTTGAATATTGAAATTTAGAAAAATTTTATTATTTTTATTTTTTATGGATTGTATTAAGACTTTAAATTTTTTATTTTGTCCAAAAACACATAATAAAGCCACAATGCATAGTATTCTTTATTACCAAATATATTATTTTGTCGGCAGGGTTTGGCTCTGCGACCGGATTTTTTAGTGTATTTGCCATATATGGCACATAACACTATTGGCGTCGGTCGGATGGTGGGACCTAGGTGTCGGACCAAAATTTCTCGACGTTTCATAACCTCCTGAACAATTTGTTACCATTTTTGAAAATGTTTATGTATATATGTATGTATATATTATTATAACTTGCTATTTTGTTAGAGTTTAAACTCTATTGGTGAACGGTTATAACCTGAATAAATTCAGCGCGCGGCTAGCTCACGCGGCGCTGGGATGTGAGTCCACGGTTCACCATTATTGAATTGATGTTATTTTAAAAATGTCCCAGATTGGGCTTAAAAATCCGACCACCGACCACTTATAAGCGGCACAGTTTTTAAGCACGGAACGCGTAATACGTATATCATGCTTACATTGTTTCATATCATTGCTTTTCAGCCTTTTCCGCTCCATTAACATTGTTATAAACTATGCCTGACTCACTATTGTAAATAGTGGTTTATACAAAGAGATTATTAGATATTTCACGTTGTGTAATTACTGTGTTCTGCTATTTACATAACCTTTTTTTGAAATCTTTTGTAAAATTGTTAGATTTTAATAATTTTTGAAACTAGGATAATTTGAGATATACTCAAATATTATGACTATTTAATAATTTTTATAATTTTTTTTATCTGAAGATAACTACATATAAAGTCGAAAGCGCTCAAAAATTGTTTTTAATAAATTTTAATAATTTTTTGGAATTGGTTTTCTTACTTTGTAATGACATTTAATTAAATTTTGGAACTTGACTACAGGATTAAAAGATGATTTGGAAAAATCGCATTATAGGTAGGTATCTACTAATTAATTAAAATTTCAAAATTTTTATACCTCTACAGGTAAAAACTAAACTTGAGGTAATCTTTTAGAGTTTATAAATATTCCGTTGACCTTTCTTAATACCAAAAATTCATCTTATTTCCTTCCCTCGATGCACATCAGAATAAAACTTCGAAGAGACATCATCAAAATATTAACTGTACTTCAGTGTAAAAACAGCAATTTAATAGAAGTTTTGTCAAATATTTTTAAATTGAAAGTGAATTGTAATTTATTATGAGGTAAGATTTAACATTATATTTTTACTATATTTATCTATCTATATAGTATAGGTATGGCTAACGTGACCATTTATTTTTTCCCTCAGAGCGGGACGCCCTTACATTATTATTATTTTAAAAATAAAACAGATATCTATAATATGGTTATTAAATGTTTAATGATGGAAAATGAAAATAAGAACTAATCTTATGCAGTCTGGTGGGCTGGTTTATATTTTTCGGATTATCAAATTTTATTTAATATATCAGGTTTACTTTTTTAATAAGAATGGAACTGTTGGCATGACTTGCTGAATGTTGATCTTTCCATTTTTTATTAAAATGGATCCTAATTGTGTTTCTTCCATGGTCCATGTTTTATTCATATATGGGAAAACACTCTTTCGACTGGAATGTTACGGCCAGGCAGACAAAATGTACTCGATTATTAAACGAAAATTCGTATACATGAGATTATAAATTTAGAAGTGTTTAAATATTTCCACCCAACGATTTTCAGTAGCAATAATCTCAACGGTTCCATTCTGTTATTTTCTGAGCTGTAATATAATTGGAAATCAATGAAAACTCGTCAATTACTTCATTATCTTGACTGCTACTAAGAAATCCCTGCTCTATTAGCAAATATATCACACATTGAATCTGCTCCCACGTGGGAACCGTGACAATTATAATTCTGTGATGAACTAATACCGCTACACCAAGTATTCTTTACTTGTCATAAATTACATTAAATATCGTTTATATTTTTTAAATTATCTTACCATCATGGTACGGGCGACAAGGTTTGCTTGCTGTTATGCTTTTGTTTTATCAAAGCGGGGTATTTTTACGCATTTTGGGGACAGCGGGACACATAGTTAAAAGCAGGACGTATGGTCACGTTACGTATGGCAAAAGTTCTATTTGATAAAGATCTGTGTTATATTAAATTTGTGCCTATATACTAAGCAAAATATTAATGGCTTTGAAACATCACAGCAGCCTCATAATTACAGCACAAGGAGTACGTCAGTATTATCAATTCCTAAACATAAACACTCTTTTTACAAAAGAGATATTCGATACCTCCTGGCTCCTAGGTACAGTAGCATATAATAATCTCCCTGATGAGTACAAAACTATGAACATAAAGACATTCAAGAGGCGTTTTGCTGAAATTTTAGCTGAAAAAGCTTTTATTCTTTTAATGAATTCTTAGATGATTTTTAAATTTAAAATTTTTTTAAATTCCTTGTTATTTTATCCTGTAAAACTGACTTTGGCTACACATTGCTCTTTGTCTAACGGCCTCAATAAACTATTATTTATTTATTGTAACAGGTTATCTATATTTATTTGTATAGTTTCAGTATGTCTCCACGGAATCAAAAAAATGGTGATGCTCAACGAGAAACTAAAATTCAGAATGCATCAAAAAAGAGTTCACAAGATTCTTTTTCGATGAGAGATGATGAAGCAGGCTTCATTAATTTGATCGCTCAGAAATGTAATTGTAATTGCCGGTTCTTAAACAATTACAACAAAACTTTGCCCAAAAAAGAGATTACCCAGTCGTCAGAAGAATCACATAAAAGTAAAAAGGTCCACTATAGGTATACATCAGAGGAACTATTAGCTTTTTTGTGGCAAATGAAAGAACAACATTCTAAGAATTATTATTCGGTCTACTGTCTTAAGACTGAGCAAAGACAAAGCATAGAACCAAATAATGTCAGTGTAGAGCCGGTCAGTAGTATTTCTGCTGCAGCTTCATCTTCCAGCGAAATATTCCCGCTGCCTGATTCAGATACACACTCTGACAGTATGAGAGATGATGAAGCAGGCGTCGTTAATTTGGTCGCTCAGGAATGTCAGTATAATTGCCGGTTCTTAAACAATTACAACAAAACTTTGCCCAAAAAAGGGTCGTCCGAAGAATCACAAAAAATTAAAAAGGTTCACTATAGGTATACGTCAGAGGAACTATTAGCTTTTTTGTGGCAAATGAAAAAACAACATTCTAAGAATTATTATTCGGTCTACTGTCTTAAGACTGAGCAAAGACAAAGCATAGCACCAAATAATGTCAGTGTAGAGCCGGTCAGTACTATTCCTGCTGCAGCTTCATCTTCCAGCGAAATATTCCCGCTGCCTGATTCAGATACACACTCTGACAGTATGAGAGATGATGAAGCAGGCGTCGTTAATTTGGTCGCTCAGGAATGTCAATATAATTGCCGGTTCTTAAACAATTACAACAAAACTTTGCCCAAAAGAGGGTCGTCCGAAGAATCACAAAAAATTAAAAAGGTCCACTATAGGTATACGTCAGAGGAACTATTAGCTTTTTTGTGGCAAATGAAAGAACAACATTCTAAGAATTATTATTCGGTCTACTGTCTTAAGACTGAGCAAAGACAAAGCATAGAACTAAATAATGTCAGTGTAGAGCCGGTCAGTACTATTCCTGCTGCAGCTTCATCTTCCAGCGAAATATTCCCGCTGCCTGATTCAGATACAAACTCTGACAGTATAGAAGATGGTGATTCAGTAAGTCAGAAATCGAGTTTCGGTAGTGTAACAGCCGGGCATCTGGAAGACTTACAGCCTGTTGTACAAGAGCCGATGTCGGTTCCTGAAAAACTGCACGCTATGTGGAGAGAATCATTAAATCAAGAAACAAGTGGAATCTTTTACTTGTTTCCGCGTAAACATGTTAATTTAGTTCACGTTTATTATGACGAAATGCAAGAAGAATTAAAATTACGGTCTGCGTGTCGTGACAAAGCCAGTATAGCCTTTAAATGGAATCAACGTGCGGTACGTATAAATTGTTAATAATAATAATTATTAATATTATAACTATTGAATAAGATGAAACCTCTGTCTTATTTTCGTTTTATGTATCTGACCTGTAGAAAAAGGTTTGAAAAATAGGTATAGGTAAATAATAAATATATTAATTTAGTTAAAAAGCCTCGAAGTTAGGCATAAAAACATAATAATGTTAATGTAGTTTTTCTAACATTGTAAAATTCTAATCAATAAGAAAAAAGCTTGATTTGTACTGAAATTAGCCAAAAACCTGTTATTTTAACTAAATAAAAAAAAAAATGAATTGCCCAGGTTATCTAGCGCCAGAACTGAATGTTCTGGTCAAAAACAAAATGTTGATAATTTTCAGTCTAAAAAATGTTTTTTTTTTCATTCTTTAGGATTTTCCGCTATTTAGAAAAATTATATTAATAATCATAAAAAATTGTACGAAAAACGTTTCGCTTTTACCTGTTTTTTTGTGTTCGAAACGAAACACTTATGAAATCACTTCAGGGTCTGTCCGTCTGTCAAAGGCGATTTTTTACTTCGCGACATCTTTCCACCATTCATTAAATCTTTTTCTATGTCCCACAGCAAACAAGTTAAATTTATTAAATATCATTTGATTTAAAACGAAAATAAAACAGTGTGTTCAGGAGTAATTGACTATGGTCTCGCCTTGAACTTTAAATACAAAATGAAAACCAAATTAAAACTTTGTGTGTCGCTAAAAAATCAAAATAACTTTTAATTCTGTGCAGGTAGCTCAACACTACGTCCAGGCAGCCGATAATCATTTTCGTCTTATGGAAGAGGCACACCATCGCGCTCAATTAGCAACATTAGCGTCTCAACTCGACTATAAGGTGAAAACACTAAATTTTCACCGTTATCGAGTATCAGAAGCTCTCCCACGGCTTGATGTATTCATTAATGAACACCTGGCTCGGTTGATGAATACTAAAAGGCGGTTTGAAACACTGTTTTTGATTACTGGTCATGGCAAACACAGTGCGAATAACGTGCCGAAAATAAAACCGGCCGTTATTAGAAGACTGGAAGAGAGAAAGATTCCGTAAGTATTTCTTTTTTTATCAAAATCGTAACCATATAATGGGGTCGCCCCACATAATATTGCATTGGTAAATGATAAAATCAATCGATTTAAAACCCCTTATATCCACACCATATTATTCACATAACAATTAGAGGTGAAAATAATAAATATCTCAGACAGCTATGCTGCCATGATTTTTGAGCTATATCTAAGAAAAAATCAAATGACCACTGTCGGGATTCGAACCCGAAACCCCCAGTTTCCGGCTAGGTGAGTTACCGATTTCTCCACAGTGCCCGAGAGTGGAAACCGATCTCTTCTTATATATAGCAATTTCACGTTGAAAACACACTACATGCGAGAGTCGACTATTTAAATAAACTGCAAAGCATAGTACAGCTATTAAACAGTCGAATCATTGTACATGCGAGAGTTAACATTTTATAAGTTTTTAACAACTTAATAAATATTGCAATTCTTGTATGTAGCTATACTTGAATATTATTAAGTTGAATTGTCAACATTTAATACAATTGACAATGGCTTCTGATTTTTTCCTTGTATATCTTATAACAATCGTTTGATTGATAATGTTAAGAAATCCTATTCACTCCCTAGGGGTTAAGTGAATGCTTTGTGGATTGAATTCATTGTTGAATTAATAATTATTATATTGTCGTCCACAATTACCTAACTCATATATTGTTAATTAATTTATTACAATATTTAAAATGTGATGTCAAAGCGCTCTGTTCAGCGCACACAAAATAATGTTTTTGCCATACCCACTACAAAATAGTTACTTTAGATACATGTATACCGGTCTGTAATGGGTCATTTAACAGAAAGGCGGGCAGAAAATGTTTTACTTACCGCTAACCGCACTAGTGCGGTAAGTAAACGGTTTCCATAGCAACTTCTGTTTATTCGCTCTATCCGCCAGCATACGCCTGCGATTATTTACTCACGACCTTGACGGCATACTGCAAAAGCAAAGATGGCGACGAAAATGAACTGTTAAAATTTTTTGAAAATGAAATGAAAAGCAGGTACCTATTTTGTAGTGGGTATGGCAAAAAATACCATATATCTCATGCGTAATGGTGTTATGACTCGTGTGTTTGTAAAAACTCGCTATCGCTCGTTTTTACATACTGTCATCACTCGTCAGTAATACTTATACAACTCCTTATACATCTATAGATAAACAACCTACCAATAGAAGGCTATTCGGTTTCAAGAAGTTTTAAATACAACATTAAATTTATAATTGTGCAGTTTGCTATTATTTTTTTAAACGCATTTTGTCAGTACCTATACTCAGTGCCGGACTTAAAGACCCAGGGCCCCTAGGCACTTGGCCCCCACCCATCTCGAAGTCATTTTGGAAATTTAGCGAATTAAATGCACTTGTACAGAATATATAATTTTTAATCGACTTTAATTAATCAAATCAAAATACAGAAGATCTATAAGGTATTATTATAAATTATTAACCAAGAAATTATTAGTCCTATCCGTAAATTTTTGATAAGGCAAGCCAAGCTTTTGAGTTCCGCCACTGGGGTCCCTAGGCCAGGACCTTGTGGGCCTAGGCGGAAATCCGGCACTGCCTACACTAAGAAAAATTTAAATTGATCAATTTATTAATTATGTGATTTTTTACAGGTATTCTGAGGTTAATCCCGGACATTTAAAAATAGAAATTAGAATTAAGTTTTAATGCTATGGAGCTCCGATGTCAAAACAACGGATAATCCGATACTTTTTCACATCCGATTACGTCGCTGATAACCTCAGCTGTTGAGCGTCTATAATCTCCGATTATCCGTATCCGAAAACTGTTACTATAAACTTCGATGCTGTCAAACGTTGCTAGTGATGGAAATGAAGAATAGGCTGGAGTTTCATGCTTTCACGGCCGGTAGACATCTTGGTAGCAAAAGTTTCCGGGCTAGGTAGCCGTGGTCTACTGGATTTTACTCCGTACGTTTCGCCCAAAGCTCCGTTGGACATCTTCAGCGGCGATTGGCAATACTATGTGATCTTCTTGCCGGTCGACTGGTCACCAGTCGACCGGCTTTTTGCTACCAAGATGAAGAATAGGCCTTTAGTGCCTACTGAGCATCAATAATTATGAACTCTTCCTGGCACGTACTGTTACAAGGTACGAAATTTGGTGTTTCTAGAGGATTCCTCAGGGATTTTTGAGATGAAAGTTCTTAAGCGGCACTGGCTCTCTTATTTGAGGACTAAAGCTGGAATTGAACTGGAAGTGTAATTACGCGCGTGTCCACAGCAACCCTACAAATAAATCCATAATATTATTGTAGTCAAGTCCGGAAGTATGGTAAAATGGAGTGACGCGAAAGGCAGCATGTATCGTCTGCTAAGCGCTCTGACAGAGGAAGCGACATGACCGTCGGGTCAGATGCAATGGTCTACCGTGTACAAGATAGCAGGTTCGAGCCAGGCTTGGAGTAATATGAAATATTAAATTTATATTTGTTTTTTTTATTATTAAAAATCATTAAAATACTATTGATTTATTTTTAATTAGTTACCTGTCTTTTAACTATTCAGTTCCTTATTAGCGTTTTAAACTGCCATTTTGAATTAATTGAAAATAGTGCATACCAACAAAAACGAAACTTTATTATAGTTGAAAAAATAATTTAAAAAACGCTCAAAATCTTAAATTCATAGTTTTCGGACGAAGCCGGACCGAGCAGCTTAGTTCAAAATAAAATAGAAACACAAAGACTACCATAGCAACCCAATAATGCTCTTGTATTTTTGGTGTCCGTTTTGTGACTTCATGTGTTGTTAACACGACGCGTTTCAGCAACGAGTTGCCATCTTCAGGTGTGGTTAATTTTTTATGTTATAAAACACACACTTTGAGTATTCGTAACACGGTATAATATTATGATGCTAAGCACTTGTCTATTATGTTGTGGATTGTAAAGTACTGATTTAAATTTCGAGATTTTATGATTTATATTGTAGGTAGATGAAATGGAAATGTGAGTACCTATGTGCTTGTATGTATGTAGACGATTACTGAGTATTGGGTGTTTGTGTGTTAATTATTGTGTCTTATATTATGTTCGTTTTTAACGTTAGTTTGTCATTAAGAATGTTGGTATTGTTAAATTTTGTGGCTTTATATATTTCATATATTTCTAATACTTCTTATTATTCATATAGTGACTTGGAGACCTAACACTCTAAAAATGAATTACAATAATGCTCATTCTAATCTATTCCTTTAGTCCCCCCAAATGTCCTATACAATCTACCTCTTTATACATATATATTATCAGTATATATGTTACTTCGGTGATTGGTCGTGTGTTGCGACCCATGCCGTTTTTATTTTCTCCTTCTCTCCCAAAGAATGAATATCGATATTCTCGAAAACAGCTTTCAAAAATTTAGGACAGTTTACTTATGGACGATGATCCGCGGCTGATGCAGTTATATAAGCGAAATAATCGTGGTCGGTGGAGCCGTACTATTTATTTACTTTAAATTGCATGATTAATCAACCTATAGATATGTCCACACCTTTTGAATCATTCTGTGTTACGCAGAAATTTGAATCTGTTTAGAACTTTTTCAATTACTAATTAATTATTAATCAATATTTTCCTCAAATATTGAACGTATCTAAGTATATGTCGTTATTTTTTAGTATTTATATTTTTACATAACTACATACAATACGTTTTTAATTACATTTGACATAATTATTGATGTTAGGTACATATTATTTCATCACGATTACATTAAATATTTATGTACTGATGTTTATTTTAAATATCAGTCAGGGCTTGGATAAGCTGAAAAACAGCCAGATTTGTGTTTCATGAAATGTCTAAATATTTTATAGATATTTTGGAAAATCTTCAATAGGTACTAGATCCTGAAATAGTGGAAAGTAATAAATCATTTTAGTTTGAATTTTTTGACAGGTAGATACCTATAAGCCTTAGTTTAAATTCAGGTAAAGACTTAATAAGCAGGGCCGCAGTAAGGGTAGGGCGGAGCGGGCGACGGCCCCGGGCGCATCAAGTTATGGGGCGCCAAAGGCGCCCCAGTATTTTATGTGCCAGGCTAATTACTACTAGACAAAACATATAAAATATACAATAAATAAAAATATTGCAAAATATAATTACTAAAGATAGAAATTATGAAATATATTTGGCGATAATTTCTATAGAAATATCTATAGCAAAAGACTTGAATTATGAACGTTTAATAAACCAGTTTGCTCAATTGAAGGCCAGAAAAGTGAAGTTTTGATTTTTCGTAGACCGTAGTTAGGTACCTACCTACCGAAATTTTTTTTATAAAGTTTATTTTGCGGTTATTAGTTATTAGTGAAATCTCTTATAAAAATATCGTATCATGAATTTCTTGTTTTTTTGAGGGAGGGGGCGCAAATTAAAATTTTGGCCCCAGGCGCAAGATTTCCTTACTGCGGCCCTGTTAATAAGTAATAACCAATCACTTAAGACTGTTTTAAACGTTGTCTATTTAATATTACAACTAGTATCGCCTGTGGTCGAAATTCGACCAGTTGTTTCACATAATTAATTGGAATTTATTTGTATGTCCCGTCCGGCTTCTCCCGGGTGCTAAACATTTAGGTATGATTATTTACACCTGCGAGAAATCTTTCAAAATAAAATATAGACTATATATCACTCAGGGATAGTGTAACTTTCTATTAGTCAAAGAATTTTTAGAATAGGTTCAGTAGTTCCAGAGATAAGATTAGCCCCCCGCGAGCAATTATCCCCTTCGAAGCGAAGTCAGGCTGGTGGTGTTTATAATATTAGTTATAAGATTCCGCCAATACCCTAAAATGCATAATTATTTCAGAGTTACGGTTTGTTACTATCCCACAGGAATCATTTAAAAGAAGGTTAGATATTATAACGTCGGTTTTTTCCACTTGACAGGGACGACCGATAGCTAGTTAGGCTCAGTGACGCGGGGGGCGTGGGTCGAAATAAAAAATTGTTCAAAAAGAAAAAAATAATCTAACAAATCACAACCGGAAAACCATCAAAAGGGCTTAATAAACCTAATTACCACCTACCACTCGACACAAAAGACAATACACAGTTAGCCTAAAAATCTATACTAATATTATAAAGCTGAAGAGTTTGTTTGTTTATTTATTTATTTGTTTGTTTGTTTGGTTGAACGCGCTAATCTCAGGAACTACTGGTTCGAATTGAAAAATTATTTTTGTGCTGGATAGTCCATTTATCGAGGAATATAGGCTATATAATATTACGCTACGACCAATAGAAGCGGAGCATCAATGAAAAATGTTGCAAAAACGGGAAAAATTATTCCTTTTGAGAGCTTCCGTTGCGTGCGCTGCGTAAACGGTTAAAGTTACGCAAAAATCATGCATGACGGAATTGTTCCCGGAAGATTTATATATATAGCGAACGAGCGAAGCGAGTGAGTAATGTAATTATAATATTCAAGCGAACGAGCGTAGCGAGTGAGTAGTGTATTTATAATATTCAAGCGAACGAGCGAAGCGAGTGAGTAGTGTATTGCACCCGGGCGAAGTCGGACGGGGCCGCTAGTCAATAAATAAATTGATAACAAAATAACCCTAATAATGGCTCGACAACCTCCCACCTACCTCTCGACAAACAGGACGACACATCACACAATAAACAAAATGCCCCAAATTGGGCTTAGGAATCCACCACCTACCACGAGATACTGAAAACAAGGACAAATACAAAAAAAATAGATCGAACCAAAAATTGGTCGTGCTGTACCGACTGAAGATAAAGGGCGCCAGGACCAAATGTCTGACCAAGGTAAAACTCCAAGGGTCCACTTCGGAGAGCGCGTATCGGTTGCTCAAACAAAAGTAATAATCGTAGACAAAACCGCAAAAATTTAAATTCTAAAATTTTTTTTCAATCAATAAAATGTCTAATTTAAATCCGCAAAAAACAAATAATCCCGAAACATGCACCAAATTCGAGCAAAGGATCTAACACAATAATTGATCAACAATAACCAACTCCTCAGTCAACTATCAAACAATCAACAATAGTATTGAATATTGAACAGATATGATCTTCAACAACAAAATAATGATAGCACACAATTTTTCATCTCAAACGGCCAAACAACAGTCAATCGTCCAAACACAACCAAAATGCTTTTACGCTGAATTTATTTCAACCGCCGACAAGGTTTGGCTGGCATACGAAACATTTAAAACATTGCTCGAACTATAAGGCCACTTATCCGAAATATTAATTATTTCGAAATACCGTTGTGTGAGTCGTGCATTTAAAGGACGCTGCAGTTATTCATGCACGCCACTATAGTAGTTTTTAATCTAATGGCGGACTTACACCAAACCGACTAGTTGAGTTGCTGTTTTCAAAAACAAAAACAAAAACCCAACACAATGAAAAGACTGTTTAAACAGAAAAGACAAAAATAAGTTGCTGTTGTGTTTTTGTTTTCTGTCATGTAAACCAGACAAACAGTTGCAATTTTGTTTTGTTTTTCAGTTCAGTTCTTGCCAGTCAAAAGGAAGTAGGTAGTTTTTTTCTATTATTTGTTTAAAAAATAATTAATATGTTTAGTGAGGAACGGTTTTTTATTCTCGTGTGTGGTTGGCTGTTGGTACGTGAAACTAAAACACAACTCACTGTTTACACTAATAAAGGCTAAGCCGACTGAGTTGCAATACACGCAGCAACCCTTTGAAGTTACCGACATTGATCGGGAAACGAAAAACAGCAACTGTTGGAAAACTAGGAGTTGCCGAAAAATCTTCAATAAATCTGCGAAAAATAACGGTTTTGTTTTTTTTCAACTCGAAAATAATCAAAACATTGCGTTGTTAAAAACTTCAAAATCGGATCTAACAATCTCTTAATAAAATAGCGCCGCCACTGGCAGGAAAAAAATTATTCGACGCAGATAGTTTAAATTTAATAATCAAAACATTACATTGTTAAGAATCTCAAAATCAGATCTAACAATATTGTATTGATTATCTTCAATGAAACAACAGCTTCACGGTAACAACCCAAAAAAACCAGCCAACAAACTCTCTCGTACGAACCAAAGCTCCAAAAATCAGGCCATTTTCACAGGATGTCAGGATCAGTGAATAGGAGAAAATATCGTGTTCTATAGGAAAATGTTACAACAATAACCACGGTTCTCTAAAGGTAGTCAACAATAATTACTGCGCCAACAGAAATTCATGAATCATATTCATATCTCGGCAGACGAACTATCGTTCAGCAGCCGTCGCCTGTGATGACTCAAACGCAAAAGCCGTGTCTACACTATTCCCCTCTCTATTCCCCTCTCTCTGTGTATCACCGCTCTGAGCGTGACGTATCATCAGCTGTATCTCGCATTCTTTCTCACTCCTACCGCTTTCACCAGCATATAGTCTTCCTTCGTCGGCCAGAATCGCGACACGTTTAGAGCCTGCAACATATCGTCAAATGCCGCCGCTAAAGTTGACAATGTATTTTTATTAAAATTATGAATCTATCCCATAGTCTCGAAATTAAATATTATTTTGGGGGCTACAAAGAATTGTAAAACGTCACAGTACCTACTCTATGGTACTTATACTACCATTGGAATCTGTCAAAACTATTTCAGAATGATGGACTATAATAATTATGCAATACAGTTTCTATGTTTCAGATAATACAATAATTTATTGTATTATCTGAATCATAGAAACTGAATTGATAGCTTGAAGCGAATTATTTAATTTATTGTAAATTATAGACGCCTCGACAACTTAGGTCATTAGCGTCTTGTTTACATCAAATAACAACTCACTTAAAACTAAATAACATCACAAAACATCCATGAACGGAGTCGGGATTCGAACCAACGACAGTGTGATCCAAAGACCGCTACGCTAACCGTTACACCACTCTGTCCTCAATTGAAGCGAATTAATTAATTACAGCTATTTTCATGGGATTTCTCAGAAACTAAAGAAATATACAAAATCGCTTGAATATTAATATTTTTAATTAATTGAATTTTTTTGTAAATTTTGAAAAAAATTTCCTAATTTTAAATTAATTTATATTTTTAGTTTTTATCATTTTTACAGTAAGACTTACAATATTATATATAGATAGTTTTTTTTTCTTTGTGCCACTAGACACTAAAATCAACTTTTTAATAAAAACTCGACTCAAACTTGAAAAGGAAAATTCACTTCGTCTCTATAACTCAAATGTCTCAACATTCCATTGTTTTAATGGCTCATCAATAGACATATTAGTCCCTGGAAAATGGGGGGCTTGTAATAACAAGCCCCCCATTTCTATAATTTTAAATTTAATCAAAGCGTTGCATTACTTGACACAACCGACACGAGAAATCGACTAAAAAGTCGACTTGCATCAGATGAAGTCGATCTGCAAGTCGACTTGCACCGCCACCTTATGGTAGAGTTCATACATTTAGAGAAAACCAAATTCCTAACGAAAACCTGTGCACAGAAACTGGTGGTGGTGTACGCAAAACAGATTCTGACGCAAAGACGTAGGTTTTAGGGGTTTAATTAAATTCAATTTTTTCTTAATTTAATAAATGGAATTTATAAAAATTTTTTAAAATCAATGATAATGCACTTCAATTCAATACTCGATTTTTAACATCATGTAGGTAATAACATAACCTGAACAGTGAACACTGAATGGCAAGTAAATAGTGCACTGACATAGTGACATGTACACATAAATTGGCGCGCTCCTTTAAAAATAGAATAGACAAGTCCGAACCAAACCTGGTTTCTGCGCACGAGGCGGTTAAGTTTTCTCTAAATGTATGAACTCTAGCTCGTTTAGGGATTGCAATCTCGAGCCGAGATTGGCAATTCGAGATCTCGCGAGATCAGTCTGGGTTTGAGATTGGCAATTCAAGATCTCGCGAGATTGACTCGCGAAATCTCGACAATATCGAGATTTCGCCTACTTTTAAAAAGAACGTATTATTTTGTATCTAAAACTTAATCAAAACTACTTACTTGGGACTGTGTGACTGTCACTGTGTACGTGTGTGATTTATTGCGTAGTGCACTGTGCAGATGATTACTATTCATTACTTTCCTTAAATAAACGTTGATTTTTTTGTTCCAAGATTCAATTAATGTTTTGTTTTATTTTCAAAATATAACAGCAATACCCCAACTCACACAGCACACTATATGTCAATTAATTATTTTGGAAATAACTTCTTAGGATTTATGAAGCATAGAGTAAATTACTAATAGTAACGTTTACGAACATTTGGTTTGAATTGTTCTTAGACATATTCAATATTCACTTAACTTTGTAATTTGTTAGGCATTCTAATGCTTGTTATAAGTTACATGTCCATATTACTCAAGAAAACAATAATTAAAACAATATATGCAGAGAAACAAACAGAATCAATTAGCGCGACTGTCAAAAACTAATACGTATAAGTTATAAGTTTTTTTTTCAAGCGTGTTCGTTCTTGAAATCTCGTTCGAGATCTCGACCATATCGGGTCGAGATCTCGAACAAGATTTCAAAAACGAAATTGCCTGCCCACGAGATTAAATCTCGAAAAATGGCTCGAGATCTCGCGAGATCGAGATTGCATTCCCTAAGCTCGTTAACATCTGTTAAATTACGTGACTTTTTATATACTCTAAAATCTAAAGCTATGAAAATATCAAATAGGAAGTTGCTTTTGTAACGAAGTCTATCGCAATTAGTCGCATTGCTCCAACCGATTCCTACATTTCTGCGTATATACAATAATTAATTTAACATACGCAGTTTATGCTGCCGTTTTGCTCTACATAGTTATTAGTATTCCACGTAATTGCTATAAACGAACAAAGCAAATATACGCACGCACTATGCAGAAATATGTGACATGTTGACTAATTCTTGTGGCCTGTTTAATAACCTTAATCTGATTTCTATATTATACCGACGACTGCTCTTCTTATGCGTTTACATGAATGGGAGCGCTATCTGCTGAACTATGGGCGCCTGTTACAGAGCCCAGGGGGAAACTTATTGCTACTTCAAAAACTCTTTGGAAAGCCTCCCCTAAAATTACAGATTAGTTTTAATTAATGTTTTAACCTATACTTGTTTTAGTATTTATGTACACAGTACATACATACATTATACTTATGCATATTTTATTAATTGTCATAAATCAAATTTCATGGTATATATATATATGTAATATTGTTATTAAATACAATGTATTCAAAATTCAAGGTAGTATTCACAGATATTCACGGTTGAACTTGCATTATAGCACGTATGGCTGAGCGCTGCGCGCTCACCGCCCTCTATCTCAAAAACGGTTGAGCGCATGAAAAAATGTTTCAAATAAAATTTGTCGCAAATTTTATGCTCTACAATTTTTATAATAAATGTTAACATCATTGGAGCAATAGAAACCGAGATAATCGCAAAAAATTGATTTTTTTTACCTTTGACCTTGAATAACTTACGACGCAGACACGAGATTTTATGATACTTTTGAGACAACTTTTAGAACGCCAAAATGAAGGTATATACGATAATTCAGCTTATTATCTCTCATTCCGAGGTTGACCCCCTTTTTATGCTAAAGTGACTGGACTATAAGTTCGTCATGTAGATACATAATAGTAATTTAAGTAACTAGTGGCTTAAGGGACAGATTATGTGACAGTCGCAATTTTGCGATACGAGCCTAATGCATTTATACCAGAACGAGTGTGTGTTTACCGCGCGAGCCGAAAGCGAGTGCAACATAACCTAAAGAGAGTATTGTAAAATCCCGACTGTCAGATTCGACATGCGTTACATACAATATTTTTGCAACAACTGCTTCAAAAGTTCAATTTTAATTAAATAAAACACAATTTGGATAAATATTTTATTAGTGACATTATATCAAAAGAATCTATAAAGTACTTTATTACGCACATGTGTTATAAAGTAAAACAAAATAGCATTACTTTATAGAACGGAATGCGTTAATATTTACTTTAAACACTACCGTTCGAATGCAGTAGAAGCTTCCATAAAGAATCATTTTTCAAACGGTACACAGCCATCTAAAATTGTACTTTTGATGCAAGTGTTGCAAAAAGAATATTTTAACAATCTAATTCTAGTGTAATCTAATAAAAAAAGATTGAAGATAAAATAGTATAGATTGTATTTCTAGTTTCGTAATGGGGTTTATTACTAATGAGTTGTGACAGTCCAAATATCAATGCGCCTTAGATATACACTGAATTTTTTGTCATACACCTTATAAAATAGCGGGTTTTGTCTTCATTTCCAGTATTTTCACAATATTATTTTTGACATTCCACTTGTGTATCATTTATTTATTGTAAATTATAGACGCGTCGACAACTTAGGTCATTAGCGTCCACTTGTGTATCAAATTTAACTTCTAATTAGTATGTATAAGTAGCCTATTAAGCGGTGACATATACATCGACCAACAGTGACCGCACGGGTCTATCATCTGTACCTATTATGTACAAGACCCCAGGCTCGCGACCAGCTTGGAGTAATATGAAATATAAAAATTATTGAATTTTTCTTTACTATTAAAAATCGGCACTATCGACTTTCAAAACTGCGTGTTCGTCAACATGCGAGTACATAATGTTCCAAACGTCACACATCGCCAACGTTGGCTTGTTCGCCACATAATGTGGAGCCAGCTTTACCACGCGCCGTAAAGGCCGGTTCTCACGGGGCGATTTTAATTGATCAACTAAAATCGAATGAAAATGAGCGTTAGAACCTATATTTCAACTTTTGTTGATCAATTTTAGTCGGTTCCACAAAAGTTGGACTGAGATTAACTTTATCGTTCAAGTATGAATCATATTCAACTTCAAACTAGTTGAAACTGCTATTTGAAACATGATTGAAGCGTGTGAACTGCGAACTATTGTATTGTCAGTCAACTTCAGTTCATTCGTCTATCAGTACTGTCAATGTTGTCTGGTGTCCCGAAGTGTTATATTATTATTTATAATAATGAAGTGGTCAGAAAAATTAACATTAAATTTCTTAGAGTTGTATCAAAAACATGGTTGTTTGTGGAATCACAAATCAGACTCATACAGAAATAAAGATTGCCGAGAAAATGCATTACATATTATAAAGAGTGAAATGAGGTTAGAAGACCTGTCTATAGCGGACATTAAAAATAAAATTAAAACCATCAGAACAAAAACGACGTTTTTTGCGTTGTTTCATCATTTTCATTAAATTTTTTTTTAGTTCGTCCCTTAACAAAGTAGCTATTATTCCTAGACCTGCACGGAAAACTGCATTTGGCGCCATTTTGAAGTTGAAACAGTCAATCAATTTTCATTGAAACGTGGGAACGAAAAGTTGTTCAATTTAAGATCAATTTTAGTTGATCAACTAAAGTTGATCAACTAAAATCGCCCCGTGAGACTCGGCCTTAACAGAGTTGCAGAATGGTAATTCTTTTTATTATACAGATGCGTATTATAATTATTACACTTGTAATACTTGACAAGCAGCGCGTATAGTTAGTAGCCGGCTTAACATTGCTTCGTTTTATGATTGGTCGGCGTATGCCGTGCCATTTGTAGCTACCTTAACTGAAATCATAATTAAGGATCTTATCGGCACGCTACCTTTACTATAAAAACGCATACAGTTTCACTTCGATTTGTTGCTTTCCAACAGCGATTGTAGAAGTTAATTTCTTGTTTATATTGTGTAATCTTTAATAGCCCATCTTTGATCGCACGGACTGTAGACAAGCCCGTAGAGCAATAACAAGCTGGCCATACTAAGTACATCGTTAATCAAGATTCTTCATTATCTGTTTCAGCCTTAAGAGAACCCACCAAGACCGAAATAGTTCAAATGTTACGATATATCAGCTGTGAGATAACGTTTTTGACATGTTTAAGTGCCTCGTGGTGTCAAGAATTATCTCTGCTTACAAAAAAATGATATACGATATTATATTATCATATTTTGTTGTCATACTTGCGTTGTAGTTTATTCTGTGAACTTAAATTTTATTTGTTTTTGGGAAAAATAATACACTCTTTAAAATAACAATTTTTTTTCTCAATTTCAATATATTTTGGGCTCCATTTTATCAATTTAGCATCTGTACGAAATTATATACAGTGCAAACTCGATATTACAAAAGTGGAGGGAATTAGAAAATATTCGTTATACCAAGTAATTTGTTACAATGAGGTTTGTTATATAGAGGTTAGGTTGGACTACGATTCGTTTTAACAAGGTTAAGGAACACCTTTTTCGTTTCGCAGCCATTACAACTTTAAAACTAACAACAGTGACAAACAGCAGTGTTTACATTACTTAGCATCAAACAACAATGATTGTCTTACGAAAAATTTAACGTGTCTGAACCTGTCGAGACATGAATTATTGTGGAATTGAGTGTGAATAATTGATAGGATACGTTATGTAAAGGTTATATAGAGGTAAATAACACTTTGAAAATTCGTTATAAAGAGGTTTTTGACAAATGTATTCGTAAGGTAATGAACACCTAATTTTAACAGGAAAAATTAACGGGCTAAAAAATAGAGGTCGAAGTAGACTAATGTTCTTAAAAAGTCTAAGAACTAATTACAACCCAATAGACATTTTAAAAATGGCGGATAGTCGCGAAGGGTGGAAGTCCATGATTGCCGACGTCTGTAGCAGACATGGCAGATTTGATTGATTGATTCGTAATGTAAAGGTATATTTTGCATTAGCTCTTACGGGCAGTTCTAGGGGATTTCGAAAAATTTGTTAAATCGAGGAAATCGTTATATTGTCGTTATATTAAGGTTACACTTGTAGATCCTTCTGTTCAACCGACACCAATAGTGTATCTGTATGTGCCTTACGCCAAATACACTAACTGACTAACATATCCTATACATATACTCTTTTTTATTTATAATAAAATTTTTATTTGGATAATTTTAATCTATTTTTAAACCCATGCATTTCGCACGTCTCACGCTTTCATTATCAATAATTCTGTTTAAACTTGTACTTCATTAATTCTCACTGATTTAATCGAACGCTGCACGCACTCAGTTATCAGAGAACGTTGGCAAGACAAGGAGTGGGGATTGGGACGAAATCGAGGTATTATTTTCGGTGAAATCAAGAAGGCCTTGATTTTGTATTTGAAGTGACGTCAGCACAGTACAGTCAACATTATAACGACGAAAACGCAATAAGGTGAGGTTAACCGCGTGAGGTTGGTAGCTTTAGTCAGTATAGTCCGGTGTCCGGAATGGGTGGGGGGAACGAAACCACAGAAGATGACTTACAGAAGTGTCAGTTCCCCATATCGTAGGATCATAATATTATCTGACATGTTGAAAATAGTTTTTATTGTCAATTCATAAACCGTCTATAGATTAGACGTGATGTACCTCCTATGCTCCAAAATGATAGCGACTGACGCGTGCAGCGGCTGACTTTCGCCGGTCGAAATGAACGTCGCACGCGACCAGCCAGACAGACCAGCCCTGTGTATTTCCCATATACCATACCATATACGTACGTCGTAATAGAAAAAATAGAACAAAAATGTAACACCTTAATGTTTCACCACCAGATGTCATAGGCTCGTTTGACAAATCCCAATAGGCAATAGTATAATCAGCTATACTAATACTATAAAGCTGAAGAGTTTGTTTGTTTGTTTGGTTGAACGCGCTAATCTCAGAAACTATACCAGTCCGATTTGAAAATTTTTTTTTTGTTAGATAGCCCTTTTATTGAGGAAGGCTATAGGCTATATAATATCACGCTACGACCAATAGGAGCGGAGCATCAATGAAAAATGTTGCAAAAACGGGAAAAATTATTCCTTTTGATAGCTTCCGTTGCGTGCGCTACGTAAACGGTTAAAGTTACACAAAAATCATGTATGACGGAATTGTTCCCCTTTAAAAGTTCTAAAAAAAAGTCCGCGACAGCATATGTCTATCTTTAAGGTTGACTCACTATAACTTTTTTATGGTATTCAAATTTGTTCGTGATCATAATATTCAAGCGAACGAGCGAAGCGAGTGAGTAGTGTATTTAAAATATTCAAGCGAACGAGCGAAGCGAGTGAGTGGTGTATTTATAATATTCAAGCGAACGAGCGAAGCGAGTGAGAAATGTAATTATAATATTCAAGCGAACGAGCGAAGCTTGTGAGTAGTGTAATTATAATATTCAAACGAACGAGCGAGTGAGTAATGTATTGCACCCGGGCGAAGCCGGACGGGTACCGCTAGTATAATATATAATATAAATAAAATCGAATAATTTTAATTTTACGTGGAATTGTATATTATACAAGATTAAAGGTGCCTATGAGTGTCGCTTCTGCAATCCTGTTCTGTGTCAAAACTAACTAGACTAGATAGATAGAGGAGCTGTGCAGATACCTAACCTAACCTGCCTACCTATTGCATCCAGTTAAGTAGGACCTGCCTACGATAGGATAGTAAAAACCACTAACTAAAGCCAGCGCAAGTTAAACGCGATGGTGTTGAATCCAAGGTAGAGATTTGCGAACGGATATACCGTACTTAGACCTGTCTATATTTCGCCTGCAGAATGGGGGCGACCCCAGTACTAAGCGTATTGTAGTAAAACAGAACAAAAGATTCATTCCAATTGTTAAAGTTACAAATTCGAATATCAAGTTGTTCGGTTTCCTGCAAACAGATTAAAATAATAGCTGGAATACGAAACACAAAGTTTAGATTTATATTTGGACGTTTGGTTAACGCTTCACTGTTTATTAATATAATGTAGTTTCCCGAATACAGTGCACTATATCTGTGACGAAAAGGCAAAACAGTCCATGTCAAATTTTTATGTTTTTTATATCTTCAGATAGTTTTTAGCGTTCCGTAATCCGTACTAGTCTTGCGCATATCAGATTACGAAGATGGAACGGACATTACATATTTTGTTTGTTGAGTGGACAGAAAGGAACGATTCCGTTCCACGGTTTCGCTGGCACCTTTGCGTTGAATGGAAGAAATGATATTATGAGTGTCCGCGTCGAATCACAGACAATATAGTCATAACAAAGCTTGAATATTGAATTATTAAGATGTACTTAGTCTAAAACGCCAAACCTATACCTAAACTTGTTAAATGTACCCGACATAGTACATAATATGCACTTTAATTCGGGTGCGAACGAATACTGGCCGTTGTGCTTGTGAATATATGACGAAATCGAACTATAATAATGTTACAAAACTGTTTTCTGAGTTGGAATAAATATTTATTTACAATAATTAAAAACACAATAATAATGAATGCAACAACGAAAAGTCAGTTCTAACAATCAACACAAGTAAAAAATAACTAAACAGTTATTCTTAAACAAAGCAAAACAAAACAATAAATAGCCTAGCACTTAACTATATACAATAATTCGTAATTATTACCACTAGGTACACTAGTATTTATTTTATCAATTTGGTTATTTATATCACGGCACTATTTATATTACTGATCCACCGTAGACTTGAATGCGTGACTCACCGTTGACTGATCCCCTCACTCACTCGTACTGGCTGTTTATATTTGCTGCGTGGCGTAAGCCTAGTGCGTTCTCGCTTTCTCTAGAATTTTCGCGCAGGTACTAGTTGTTACAGTAAGCAGACCCCGTTTCTCAGAACTCTTGCCTGCCGTTTATATACAGGGTGATCCGTAACAATAATATGGAATATGGACATACTAAGTTGCGTTCTATGGAAAGAAGGAAACACCTCTGAGAGAGGACATGGTTCCTGGAGCTATACATATCCGAAGCTACCCAACTCTATTCCACACCTCAAAAAGAAAGAAACGGAACCGTTATCGTTTGTCCGTATGTCTGTCACAGTCGTGACATAGTTATAAAGTTTACTAGCTTGCATGTCTATTTTACAATAGCCACGATCTAAAAAAATTTGGAAGGGCCAAAGTTTGACACCCCACAAAATATCTTTGTATTCGGTCATGTGGGGTATCATTTGAAAGAGATTTTCTAGGAATACAAAACTATTTTTTTTCAGATTATGTTACGTATTTTTCGAAATTTTTTGCACCTCGAAAACTGATTCCCTCTCTTCTTTATTTCTAAAACTAGAACAGCTCAAATTTCGAAAAACTACTTATGTTAGAAGTAGGTATTCGTTTACAAGAAAACTTACGGTGTTTCCAACAGCTATAATAGTTTTCGAAATTTAAAGGCAGATAATATAGTTGACGGTACGGAACCCTCGGCACGCAAGTCTAACTCGCATTTGCCCGATTTTTTTTTTAAATTCTGTTTTATGTAACTTTACGTAAGAACACTGCATCTCTGTAATAAATAGGGCCTATTTTTCGTAGCTTTGAAGCAGTGAATGAAATATATTTAGATTTAAAACGCACGTTGATGACCTAATTTAAATCAATTCGGCATTCAACAGCGAAAACCCCGATTCGAATGTAAAATTTTATTCACCAATAAAATCTAAAATCGAAAAAAGTTGAGTACGGTTTATTTTTTCGCAGCAAAAATTGAGAACTGGATCACTCAAAATCAACTGAATGATTAAATGGTCATTAATCTTATTTTTTACAGATTCGGCATAAATGGTTTTGCTTCTTAGCTTCAGGGTATTCTCTATTTTCTTAGACGCTTGACGCAGTTGTGCTAGCTGTTTTGCTATACTATGAGAGAAACCTGAACAAACGTAGGTAAATATTGTACCCATTTCTCTATACGCATGTGTGTATTGTATCTAAAGAATGGTTCAAAACATAGATCCAAATTCCAAGGGTTATTTGGTTTAAGAAGGTACTCAGTGTGACACCCTTCATTTAATACCAATTTTTATTGAGGTACTGCTATCGAATTAACTGGTGGCTAGTGGCTATTTATCTCTCACTAAATTAACTCTACAATCACAATTCAAAGTTTGTATCTGCCCTCTTATTCCCGAAAGGATGAGATCTAAAAATCTCTTTATATGCCTGATTTTTCAAAATTTTGAAACATTGCGAAGTAAATCTAGTAAATATTACAGGAAAACTATAACGAAGGTCAAATTTTCTTTAGTTTTGGAGATTTAGCGCAAAATAGATCATGTTTATAGATTAATGCACGTAAAGAAGCTAATAAAGATTACAGACAAAAAATATTAGTAAATAAGAAATAATGTTTGATAATTTAGGTTCTCAAATTATTATAAGAAAGTTTGGGTTTTAAACTCTAAAATAGTTTATTAGTCACGACCCACGCGTTTATAATAATTTGTCAATAAAATATAAAAAAAAATTTTCTTTTTAGTAGATTTCAATAAAAGCTTGTTTTTAAAAAAAATTTTAGATACTAATATTTTATTTTGTTCTTTAGTCCTTTTAAATTATTAAAACATTAATTTATTAAAACTAATTGATCATTTAATTCTAAAACGATTAACTCATGTAATGTCATCCAGAATGCATATGTGTACAACATTTTAAATCGATCGGATATGTGAAAGTCTTCTAAAATTGACATGCAAGATTTAACCACTAACATACCTACTAACAAAGCAAGATAAATTAAAGCTTGTGTAATATAGCGTATTATGTAACGTTGACGGTTCTGTCACGACACGACGTTAATGCGATACAATGTTCATGAAATAAGTTCGATTTTCTGCTAGGGATAGTTTTGGAATTTAATACATTATTGATTACAGGGCTCAGTTTATGGTTCTGCCTATACAAAAGGTCACCAACAATTAAACTAATTCTCTATTCGATATCTTAACAAAGTTAACCAATGTTTAGTTTGCTAGTGAATAGTTGATATTGACACAGCAAACATTGTTATTTAGAATTAGTGATTTCCCTATTGGTTTTGATTGCGATGTTGTGATAAGCTCAGGTCCTAAACCAGAAGTCCGAAACGCAGGGTTTGCGGCAAAATACTTTAAAAACAAAAATAAACAATTGAATTTGATTCTGTTGTTTATATGGCGTTACCATGGTTCTTATTACAAGAATTTGGGAACTGGCCCCAAGTTCTAAGAGAACTGGTGAAACTAAGGTCTATTCATATTTCATTTTCAAGATAGAGTAGCATATGTGCGTGCTCAGCAAGTGTATCTTCGTTTCTTGAGTTGTGATTGGTGGATTGAGACAATTTCAAATTTTGCTAATGTACCGGACCGTATTTATTATTTATTTTGTTGTAAGCTGTAGGTAAGTGACACTGTTGGAAAAATAGCGGGTTATGAGTTCTGCGTTTTCATAGCAACGCGTTATTAAATAAACAGTGTGAAAATAATAACATCTCTAACAAATGTGAAATTTGTATATAATCAATAATTTATTGTAATATTGTTAATACCTTTTAAAGAAATCTGTGCTATACGTGTAAAATTATTTTGGTTACACAACATGTATTTTCTAAACAGACACACGAATAACCACAAGCGACTAGGCCCTGCCGTCAGGGTCTATTCTGATTGGTCGAATACCCCATCTCGATGTCGTTTGACACACACACACACACACATAAACGAACGTAACAACTAATTAGTGAACTCTGTACTAATATGGATAGTTGATAGCGATTCAAAATGGGTTTGGTATATGTGGAGAATGTTCAAACACATATTCTTCAAGACAGGTATTAATGTTCACAAAATTAGAATGAAAACTTCAGATAAGACTTGTAATCTAATTCTTTCTATAAAAGTCGATCAATTTTCTAACATTTCAAAATAAAACTTAATTAAAATTTGTTTTTCTATTCCAATTTCTCAAGAACATTGTTACCTATATTGTATAAATTTTGGGCATCCTATAATATCACAAAATATAATAATAATAAATTAGGATTCATTTTGAAATGTTAACAAATTCATCGACTTTTAGAGAAAGATTTAGATTACAAGCCTTATCTGAAGTTTTCATTCTAATTTTGTGAACATTAATGCCTGTCTTGAAGAATATGTATTTGAACATTGTCCACATACAAAACCCATTTTTAAATGCTATCTTTTATTTTATTTATTGTAAATTATAGACGTGTCGACAACTTAGGTCATTAGCGTCTTGATTATACATTAAATAACAACACACTTAAAACTAAATGACTAAATGACATCACAAAACATCCATGAGCGGAGGTGGGATTCGAACCCACGACAGTCTGATTCAGAGGCAGCGACGCTAACCACTGGACCACGACTGTCCTCTTAAATGCTATCAACTATCCATATTAGTATACAGAGTTTTCTAGTTAGTTGTTACGTTCGTTTAGGTGTGTGTGTGTGTGTGTCAAACGACATCAAGATGGGGTATTTGAGCAATCAAAATGGACCCTGACTGCAGGGCTTAGTCGCTTGTCGAATAACCATCCATCTATCACTAGTATAAAATTGCAGTCGTCGACAGACTCAGAGCTACAGTGTGTCCCCCCAAAAAAACAAGTCATTTAATTTGTGAGAAAAATATGAATAAAAACGTTTACAAAAGTGAATTATTAGTGAATTCTAAAATACTTATGCTGATCAAATGTATTTCATTACTTTACTTGATGCTGAACCTTTAGAGCAGGGGTCGGCAACCTTTTGAGACGGAAGAGCCAAAAGTTACAATTTACAAAATTTCCCAGTTTTTAAAGAGCCACTAACATTTTTATTTCAATATTATGGTATTTGATTAGGATTAGGTATATAAATTTGATTTTTGATTTAAAATAATTGCTTTAAATATGAAATAATTTTTATTCATCATACCAACATGAAACAAACAGAATATAACGTACAGTATAACTATGAAAATATTTACTTTTTGGTCGAAAAAAGTTCTGACTGCGACCGTTGACGACGCAGTGCACAAATAACTAAACAAACAGAACAGTGTTGCCGCATTTAAAAAATGTCAGCTGTCCGTATACTCTCTACTCCACTTATTCTCACTGTTCTCTGTTGATTATCCTGTTTAAAGTTTTTTTTTGCAGTATAATATTTTTTATGAGCTTTGAAAATAAAATAATATAATTATTAATATTTGCGTATGGAACTGGAGAGCCGCATCTTGACATCATAAGAGCCGCATGCGGCTCGCGAGCCGCAGGTTGCCGACCCCTGCTTTAGAGTGATCACGCGTTAAAGTGATACATACGAGAAATTTGTTATTGCTCTTATTTCGTTGCCAAATTAAAATCTACCCGGGCAAAGCCGGGTCGGAAAGCTATACTATAAAAAATCCTCTTTTCGCGTCTGCGTCGTATGTTCGCGATTTATTTAAAAACCGCTGACTCGATTTCAATTTGATTTTCACGCTTGTATAGAGCAATATCCTGGCAATGCTTTAGCTTATACAAATAAGGGACACGTCGAATTTAACGCTACAAGCTATACAGGATGATACAGAAATAGAAACAGAAAAAAGTTCCGTAAATCAAAGAGGCTTAAATAATCACTATCCTAAAATATGAAAGAAATCGGCACGTTCATTTTCGAGAAAAACAATGGAAACGTTTTATTAGAAAAATTGTACCTACCCGCCACTGGCGAGTTAAATTTCATAGTATGAACTTGTTATAGACTAACTAAATACAAACCTTTCTCACTGATTACGTAACTGCTATAAAATTTGGATAAAATGCACAATTTTATTATCAGTTATTACCGATTGCTCTGCCGTGATATTCATAAAACAGTATACATTTTGCGAATATTAAAAAAAACAGACATTGTTTTAATATACGTGTTGTATATTACGTAATTTCGTATTGTAGCTATTAAGTAATCATTTTCTACATTAATTGTATTTATTTTTATGTTTTAAAATCAGTCTCTGATTGACTGCCGTTTAGTTTAAATAAAGAGTTTAAAATAACTTATTTTGGTTTCAATACACACTAACACGGTGAAGCTGACGGAGTTTCTACAGAAGCACGCAGACGTATGCTAACTGTTTTCTCGGGCATCGTGTCCATGAAGCACGCACTTTTAATAAAACTGTGCAGTGTGCAGCATTAATTATTGTGAGTTTGTGAATCTGTGAATTCCATTGTTTAATAAAGTTTCCAACGTTTCATGTAAGTACACTATTGTGTATTACTTTTTAGTGTATTTGCCATATGGCACATACACTATTGGCGTCGGTCGGATGGCGGGACCTAGGGGTCGGACCAACATTTCTCGACGTTTCATAGCCTCCTGAACACTTTGGCACCATTTTTGAAAATGTTTATATATATATATATATATATATATATATGTGTGTGTGTGTGTGTGTGTGTGGTGTGTGTGTGTGTGTGTGTGTGTGTGTGCGGGCAATAGCTTTCGAAAGAGTTAATTGATTTTAACGAAATTTGGTAGGCACGTTGGAATCCATCACCGCACGAAGCCTATTTAAAATGGGCCCGATCGGACTATTTTAAGTGTTGTATTTAGGGGTTCCAAAAAGTTTTTGGGCCCAAAAATACCGAAAAAATTGTCAGAATTGTTTCAAAATTGAAATTTAACTCTTTAGTAGAGATTAAAATGTGCTGCTAAAATTTTAATAAAATCGGCCCGACAGGACCGGGCTTTCAAATTTTATGAAAACACTTATAGTTTATTGATACGGAGTTACTTATGAAGGGGTGTATTTAATTTGGTGCAGATGTTGTACTGATAAAATCCATGTCTAATATTGAAATTTAGAAAAATTTAATTACTTTAAGGGATGTATTAAGGAGTTAAATTTTTTATTTTGTCAAAAAACAAACTTATGTTCACATAATAATGCCACAATGCCTGTATTAGCAAATACACTATATTGTCGGCAGGGTTTGGCACTGCGACCCGAGTTTTTATTATTTTAATTTTGCGTTCGTTTTAAAATAATACAACTAAAGGTAAAAATACATTCAATTACTACCGGTCCAAAGTTACTCAGAGCTTGGAAAATGTTTTCATCTCGGATTTTCGATAAAAAAAAACTTTTTAACAAAAAAAAAACTCCTTCAAAAAGCCACTAAAAAGAGGAAAATAATGAAATTTTGAGCTCTGCGTCAATTTAATAAAATATGAAGTCGATTAAAAAGTATAGTATAGTGATTAATATCTTCTTTTTAAACAACTTCATATTTTATTAAATTGGCGCAGACCTCAAAATTTCATTATTTTCCTCTTTTTAGTGGCTTTTGAAGGTTTTTTTTGTTAAAAAGTTTTTATTTTTTACTTTTTAGTGTCAGAAAGTGACATTTACCTTCAAGGAATCACACGCCGTTACTCACTTTTATTAAACCGACTTTCTTACGCTGTCTGATGTGTCGAAAAGTGACATTTACCTTAAGGAATCACACGCCGTTACTAACTTATATTAAAATCAGCCGAACTACTGAACCGATTTTGATGAAATTTCTATGGGACCAATCTGAAAGTATATCCTTTCAAATAAAAAAAAAATTTCCAAATCGGTTTATAAATGACGGAGTTCTGAGGTAACAAACATAAAAAAAAGAAAACAATACAACCGAATTGAGAACCACCTCCTTTTTTTGAAGTCGGTTAAAAAAGGGAGTAATTCAATTAACGGTTATCTGCCGTTTGAACAAAAAATTATCAGTAGTTTTACGTCGCATTAGGTACGCATATTAACAAAAAATAATAAATCAATAATTTTCCCCGCTATTTAAATTCCTATTTTCTCGCGTTGTGATAATAAAATAAGAAATTAGTTTGTCTTTATTAATTAGTCATTCGTCGATTATTTTGTACCTTTATTTTAATTTAAAAAAATTAATTACCGCAATTTTTTTAAATTAAAATATTATTATAGTAGGGAGTCTAAGGGTTCCAACCTTGCACTTTTTCCTGCTGGGATGAAATTTGGCACGATTCAAGTGGGTAGGTACTGCATATACCGACAGTTAACATTTAAGAAGTGGTGCCCCCCCCCCGGCTGGACGTGCAGGAGGCGGTTGCCTACTGTTCAGGGGCAAATTATTGCCTTTTTCAAATAACAGTCTATATATCTGAAAGAAATCGTCCGAGAAACAAAAATGAGGATGCCGTTGGACTCAGCAGACACAGGGCAACCTTTTTGGACCAGAATTTATTTTTTTTGCATAGAGTCTTAGTCTTCCTACTATTAGTCATTATTGTTAGTGTCGCATGTTTTTGTTCAGTGGATGTTGCATTTTAAGGTAGTTGTGCTATGGGCATAGCGTCAGAAAATTCTAAATTTTCGTATACTCATTAAGGATACTATAATACAAATACCATTAAAATTTGAAGTTGATTGACCATCTCTAACTCGAGATAAACTTAATTAAAGTTCGGATAATTAACAGAGATAGCATAAGAAAGGTTGTGCTTTTGACAAGTTTTTTAATTTAAAAAAAAAAGTAACAGTCAGAAATTTTCAAAAAACTAACTGTTCATTAATGTTTTTGTTCTGAGTTTAAAAAAGAAAATCCAAAAATTATTGACCTTTTTATTGTTGAGATATAATAACGCAAAGTTCAACAATTTATGAGAAAAGATTGACATTTTTATATAATCCAAGCGAACAAACTAAGTGAAATATGTGTTAGGTACTATGTGAACAACAGTTTAGGTACAACCTCTAACAAAATTTTTTTACATTTAACACTATACTTATTTATTGTTTTACAGCGTATTATATGAACGAAACTTTTGGATGTTATTGTAGCACGACAACTACCTTAAGTGAAACGATTTTCTCTAATGTAAAACCGAGGAATAATATAATAGTGACGCCTTAGTATAATTAAAACAAAAAAAATCGCTTAAAAAGATACTTTCCTGAACGTTATGAATTCTTTTGAAATCGAAACCTCCTTTGTATGTCTATCACAAAAAGGTTTGTTTTAAATACTGTTCGGCTCTTTTAAAAACCATGGTTTTTAATTTAATTTATTTATGTTTTGAATTTGATACCTTTTATCATATGACACTATCTTTATAACGTTTGCATATTACGTGAACTCATCACCCTCTGAAAATATACATGAAATACAATAATGAATAACTAGCTGCCCAGACTGACTTTGCCCAGGCGTATATCGCCATTTTCGATCACTACTCAACCCTCTTTTGTGACAACGTAAAATATAGTCCAGCGGTTCCCAACCTTTTTAGTTGTGCGGACCACTAATTTTGTAAAAAACAAGCCGTGAGGTGGGTCGTTTATTAGGACTAAAGTGCGACCCTTGAGGTCCACACGACGAACTTCCCAGTTTGATAAATATTTAATAATAATAATTAAATTAGATATTAGATATTAATTTTTTTCTAGAATAGTTAAAAAATTTATCTTTAACGTTTTATTATATAAGTACTCTACGTTCTCACTTTATTTTCTGTTTCTTCAGAACCTAAAATTTTAAGATGCGTAGCAATTAACATGGGCCACGGCAGAACTGATTTCAAGGGGGTGCAAAATATTATAATGCAACTATATTTTTCCTCTCCCGGATTTTTACTTTCCACCTCTACTATTTTTTTTTCGGGATTTTAACAGATCTTCACGTTTTGACAGCCTAGGATTCATTTGAGACTATTTTCCGACTGATGTCTGTGTGTATGAATGTGTAGAATTTTTTTCTCCTTCGATATCTAAAAAACGGAACGACATAGGGTCATGCGATTTGTTTTGTTGTATTTGTTAGCACTTTACTTACATCTGATTATAGATTTGGAGAAAAAAAAATGTTTTCTAAAAATACTGCCCGGAAATAATTTTTTATTTGCCTAATCAAGATGTCTATGATTTTAGTAGATCAACAAACAAATATGATGGCCATGCTTTTTATATTAAGAATATGAAAAGGGAATTGTTTTGTTGGGAACATTTTTAGTTACGAGCGATTGTTTACTAGGTGTGAAATATTGGACTATCCAGTCGAATTTTTATTTTTTCAATATTGCATCGCCTTGAACCCCCTTTGCGGCGCTCATGGGAATTAATGTAATATTTAAGTTGTAAATTAACGTAGATCTTAATTTATTTGTATTTATAAAACATTTTTTAAGTTTTTATGTTTTAAATATTGCGTGTATAGATATAATATATATGTTTTGTTTCTACTATATTATATCGTTGAAAGCCTAAATCTTCCTCTTTGAAATGATGTACAGTTCGCATAGTTTTGTTGTAAATGCTCTGTGTAAAGCGAAAATGTATACATTTAGTTGTTTTGCGTCTATGTCGAAACTTAGTAAATACAGTTGATAATGGAGCGAAGACAACAAAAACTTTCTAGTAATAATACCAAAGTTAAATGAAAGATATTACACTAATCTATGTCATCTACGACACTGCGCAATTAGTTTTTTGTTAGTTTATAAGATGTTAGATCCATAAAATACACATTTCGTGCAAGTTTTCTGTAAACCTAGAAGGACTACAATACATCCAAATAGTAAATTAAATTTTTAACAGATTTCAAAAAAGGAGGAGGTTCTCAATTTGATGCGTTTTTTTTATTAAATATAAAACTGAGAAAAAAAAGAGTGTGTGTACTTATGTACGCACGTCAGAAGTTATACTTCTTTGGCGTAACAAAACAAAAATAACTCCAAAAATTTTATCCCGCGTGCCAGTACTAAACGTTTGTAAAAAAGACGATAAAATAATAAAAAAAGATATTAAAGAAATTAATTTAATTTAATAAATTATTAATTTAATAAATGTATTTATTTGTTTATTTATATCTAATTATTTATTTAAAAAAAAATCATGTTTGTGTTGAGAATCGAACCCGGGACCTATTTGCGTATGACACGGCGGTGCTATCCATTACGCTACGTACATCTAACTTAGCAGTGTAAGAGGGTATTATAATCACGAACTTCGATTAACTTCATGGTGTTACTAACGACTAACTTCATGGTGTTAAATTTTCGTGACGCGATGCGCGCGCATCGTAAAAATTCACTCTCATCATTTTTCCATAACTCGCCAAAAGAAGTATAACTTCAAAAATTATGTCGACTTGAAACATAAATTACTTTGAAATGATGTATGAAATATTTGTTTGTATAAAGTATTTCTTTTTTCATTTAAAATAGGTATTTATTTGATAAATCTTTGTTATGCCCAAAAATGACTACAACAACATTATTAATTTTTTTGTAAGTAGTAGAACAATCATGCCAAAAAAAATTTAAATTTTCCAGCAGTCGATTACTTATCGTTAATATCTAATATTCGATTTTGTCCCTCATTTTGCACTCAGAACGCTCTGAGAATGCACATTCGCTTTCGAATGAATATAATTTCATAGATTCTGAACTGTTTTAAGCAGGGGCGGACCGTGAGTTTCTGAGGCCCTGGGCTAATACAACTTGGGGACCTGCCTAATTAATCAACTAATTGCCATTTTGTCAAAAAACTGTTTTCGACAATGATGTTCTAGGTAGACGGTATAGTAAAAAAAAGAGGACAATAAAATGTTTTATTTATTTAATAGTCGCCATACTTCATCTCTAGTCCAACTGGCCAGTTACTAGACAGTGGCTCGATATTATACTGGCCAGCGCCTGGCTTAAGTCTAGTCAAACTAGCCAGTTACTAGACAGAAACTAGATTTCATTTCTACTAGGGTGTACATTTTCTTCAATGGGGCTGGGGGCCCTTTATACCCACGGGGCCCTGGGCTGCAGCCCAAAAAGCCCTTATATAGATCCGGCCCTGGTTTTAAGGCCACCAACAGCTAAGGTTATTTAGACCTAGCACCAATTCATATTTTCAATTTACAATTTTTTTAATAATAGATTAAAAAACCATTTGACAACTTTACCAGCCCTCCGGTTAGAACCTGGGAACTGAGGGCTTGTAATAGAGGAGCCATGGCAATAACGAGGTTACTATACGTAATTTAGGTTAACATAAATAGAGTTTGAATTTTATTCTTCAACAAGAAATGTCCCGTTTATTTTTATAATAATATTATTTTTCATTAGTCTGTAAAGTCGTTTCGCTACGAATTTATGAGCAGAAAATTAATTTATTGGTTTAAAAGGAAATGTAATGCGGTAAAAAAGTCTGTATTACGTTACAGCAAAAAGTACAGTCGACTTTGTGACTGTGGCGGCTTCTTCAAGCTAAAACAAGATGAAAAATGCCTCACAAATTGTATCAGATGGCAGTAAGAGATGACTTCAGAACTTAACTTTTTTGTCACATGACGACCAGTGTACTGAATTTAGGATAACTCCAGCGTGTTTTTATCTAGACTTCGCAGACGACAGCTTAGTGTAATTGCTTTTCAAAATTTAGAAAAAACATTATAATTTATACGTACTTTTTTATTTCAGGTGGTCCACCAAAGAGATGTGATAATACTTAAAAAATACATTTTTAGTGTTCCGTACCTCAGAATGAAAAAACGGAACCCTTATAGGATCACTCTCGTGTCTGTTTGTCCGTCCGTCCGATTCCCCTCCCCCCTTATCAACGAAACTACTGAGCTTAAATTTTGAAAAAATAGGGAATATAAGACCTTACGCATAGTTTACAAGAAAACTTAAACAAAAATCCTAAGTCCTTAAATTCCCACGGGAAACGGAAAGTTAGGAATAGAGCTGTACCAACTGTATCAAATATACAATTGATTGTGCCGTGCTATGCGTTACTCGGACGACTTGGATAATTGTCGCCGTCGCTGCGCTCTGGCGAGCAAACGCCACCCTCGTTCGCAATCGCCAATTTTCAACTCTTGTAACACAATATACTATTTTTAATTTTTCCTGTTTTGTACATAAAATTAGAATTTCATAAAAATTACTGTTTATCTGACAATGATTCGGTTAAGGTAAATTTTTTGTTAAAACTGACAATAACGCGAAGTAAAGGTTATAGTATAAAGTTATAAGTTCAAGATAAAACTAATTTACTAATTAAGAATCTTTGAATCTATTTTCTTGCTAACTTTATACATAGAACCTGACAGATAGGCAGATTTGCACGGGCAAAGCTTTGGCTGTAAAAAGTCATAAAAACTATAATAAAAAAACAAAAAAAAATTTAAATAGAACCTCCTTTAAAAAGCCACTAAAAAGAGGAAAATATTAACATTTTGAGGTCGGTGCCAATTTAATTGCTAAAACTTTTTATATATCTCTTTTCATTTTATTAAAATGGCGCTGACCTCAAAATTTTATTATTTTCCTGTTTTTAGTGGCTTTTTTGAAGGAGGTTCTATTTTTTAATTTTTTATATTTTTTACTTTTCAGTGCCTTTACTATACGTAGTTTGCACGTTTTTAATCGACTTCGCCATGTCAAAACTGATATTTACCTTAACGGTATTACACTCAGTTACTCACTTTTTATTAAAATCAATCGAACTACTGAACCGATTTAAGTAAAATTTATATAAGAACCCTCCCCAAGGTATGTCCTATTAAATAAAAAAAGGATCATAAAAATCCTTTTTTTTTGAAGTCGATTAAAAATCGTCAATAAAAAATTTATACCGTGTCCAGAAGGTTTTTTTCATACTTCCCGGTGAGTTATAAGATAGAAACTCGGCATGGAATTTTCTGGGAAATTATTGAAAACCTAAAAGAACCGTAAAAAGGTCTAATCTGTAGCCCCGGATCAAAAAATCAAATGTTTTCGATCTTGCTAAAATTTGATATCTGAGGATTTCTAACATTATTAAGCACAAACATGTTGTATTTTTTTCGAAATTACAATCGGCTGATTGATATAAAAATTTCCAAAATTATTATTTCCCGTGTAATTTTCAAGAAATTTTATATCTGGGTGTGTTCAAGGCCGGTAAACATGATATCATGAACTATGCTTGAAGCCGTAATTATTTTTCTTTTCCTTCAAGGTTCTTGATTGCAGTCTTGCCAGATGTGAGAAGTAAGAAAATCTCTAGAATCTCTTGGAATTTTACTAGATTTTTACTTTCAGATATTCATTAGACCCTGATGTATATGCATTGAAAATAAAACGAAATTAAATAGACTAAAAGAAGTCTTGAAATTGTTTGAAAAATATTAAAGTAGCTTTTTCATAGTGTAGTAAATCCCAAGATGTTACGCCGCTGCTTGCAATAAAAGCGTCCAGAAGGGAAGGTCACAGTGGCGAGGCGTGGAATGGTATCAAAGATACGAGTACCTGCTAGATGTCTGGAAAGTACTAGAACGCGCTGTGTTTAAGCTACGTAGCTCTATATAAGCAGGGACTCGGGAGCCGACGGGAATTGAGCAGTCAGTCGTGAATCAGTGTCGTGTTGAACAACGAAAATAAATACAGTATATAAATCTAGTTATTTCTTCAGTGTTTCACTTTGTTTAAGAATTACTGTGTCGTTATTATTATCATCGTGTTGATTGTAAGAATCGACATATAGTTGTTGCGTTTATTGTTATCGAATTTTTAATTATTGTGTAAATAAATATTTATTTCGCCCACACAAGAAACAGTTTTGTTACAATAGCAAAGAATCTGTTCATTATCTTATGAAACCCTTAAAATTGTTTCTCGAAATCCTAGTGTTCCATGGAATACATGTCGAAGATCGTTGCCTAAAATTGTTTAACCCTATACACCGGAAATGATGACCTGAGCGGTGTCTCTAATCGAACGTAACTGCATATTGCAGCAGACATTTTCCCTGTCTATGTTTTGCAGTTGGCAGCACTCTGTTCTGTCACACTAAGACAAGATGAGATCCATTTCCTTATGTGTGTGTCCTCCGCCTTCTTATACTTTGTATGTATGTTCCTGGTAGCCCCGATGTCCGCTGGAGTCGAGTGCCAACCCCCGAAACACTTTCCGGGGCCGCAAACCCAGCGCATCACTCCTTTCTCTGCTCCCTCGCCCTAATTGCATAAAAACATGCTATATTTACGAAATGTGTAGGCTTTTTCCGACTTCTTGAATACGAATGAAATTTGCTTTTTGCAGATTCAGTACACCGACGCGAACAAACATTTGGTTATAGTGTAAACATGTTATAACAGTAGTATCACAATTGGAACAGACCAGTTTTGTTGTGTTGAAGACGCTAATGACCTGAGTTGTCGACGCGTCTATAATCTACAATAAATAAATAAATGGAACAGACCAGAACAATGGCTTCGTTTGCTCAAAAAGCGAACGTTAATTATTAAACGGTTTTATTTAGCTTGACCCCGTATATTTGATTGTTTGTTTGTTACCATCTTTGTTTCAAATCTTGCGACAGCTTTTTCAACAACTTCTACTTAACCGATTCTTATGAAACTTTGCACACACATTGACTTCCCGTGACAATACAATATTATAATAATTTCAACTTGGCAACGAGTGTCTGATGATGGATAGAGGAGGTGGACAGTTAAAAGGATGAGGAGTTTGCATAATGATATGGGCCAGAAATCAAACTAAAAACTAGAAAATAAAAATAGGTAAAAAAACTTTTAAGTTAAACGGTTTTATTTTAAATCATCAGCTGTACCAAAAACTAGAAAATAATTAGGACACAAACCAAGGGGCACTTTGTGTTGCTGCGTCAGCGGAATAAGTAAACGTGGGCGCATAAAAATGTGTATAACGACTGTATAATTATTAAATAAGAACGGCTTGTCTAGAAAAATGTGTTGCCAAGCCCACCAACAGAAATATTTCAAATTCGCCCCATGTTTTTATTACTTATGACACAGAGACATAAAGTGCTCCTTGGTTTGTGTCCTAATTATTTTCTAGTTTTTGGTACAGCTGATGATTTAAAATAAAACCGTTTAACTTAAAAGTTTTTTTACCAATTTTTTTATTGTGAAAATAAACATTTCGAAATATGTATTACGTACTTGCATAAAAAATAAAAAGAAGTGTTATTTTTTAACACCGTGCATATGGGTATGTATAAAAAGTATAGACAGATATAAAGGATTGCAGATATTTTTACAGTAGACAAGTGGATTCAGTCCGGATTTTTTTTTCGGGATTTTAATAGATCTTCACGTTTAGACACCCTATAGGAATCGTTTGAGACTATTTACCGATTGATCTGTGTATGTATGTGTGTGTGTGTGTGTGTGTGTGTGTGTGTGTGTGTGTGTGTGTGTGTGTGTGTGTGTGTGGTGGTAAAACCTTTTCTCCTTCGATATCTCAAAAACGGAATGACATAGGATCATGCGGTTTGCTTTATTGTATTTGTCAGCACTTAACTTAGATCTGATAAGATTTTGAGCCAAATCGCTTGAGTAGTTCCTGAGTTATTCAAAACACGTATTTAGAGGTAAAAAAATATATAAATGCATTCAAGATATTAAAATATAAATTAAGTCTTAATAATTTTGTTTTCTAAAATATACAGATTTGGAGAAAAACAAAAGTTTTCTAAATAAAAAATTGCGCAGAAATAATTTTTTATTTGTCTAAAGATGTCAATTCTGATGACGCCCCGAAAGAATCCAAACGCGTGAGATGTCGTTATGTTATCTATGGTCTTTGTATCCATGGTTACCAAGTTAAAAATTTATTATTTATAATACACATAGATATTATTTATAATACACATAGATACACAAATACCAACAAATATACAAAAATTTTAACATAATGACGTAACAAACATTCCTGGCGCATTTTGAAGTAACGTGATATTTTTTAAATTTCTATACATTTTAATTAATTTTTAGTAATTTATCTGTGGCTTTAAAAAATTTTTTCAATATTATTTATGTTAAATTATTATTAGAAAAAATTAAAAAAAAATATTTTTTTTTAATTTAAATAGGTACCTACCTAATTGTTTTGTTCGGAAAATTTTCAGTTACGAGCGATTGTTTACTATAGGTGGGAAGTATAGGACTGGCTAACCAGTCGATTTTTTTAAATTAAATTTCGTTAAAGTTTTCCTTACAGAATATACTTCTGGAACATTCTGTATACACAATTCAGAAAATTCCTCTAAAAATACGTAGGTTCACATAGCAACGATTATAACGGTTGCTACGTATTTTAGTAGAAGTTTTATTGATCCTTAAATTCAACTTATAAAGCTTTACGTTTGATGCGATGAACCTCCGCTAACTCATTAGTTTCACTTTTATATAGTAGAAGCGAGCTGAACGCACCCAAGGTGGGCTGTACTTCCCCCAGCGGCTCTAGCACTGTATAATGCAAGCGATGGCCACCTACGTATGCAAATGGACCGTGCTTTCTGCTACTTTATTGATAAACCAGTTCGTTGTGAAATTGCTGCCGTTAAGATTCTAACTGTTAAAAACAATTCCAGGAACTGTATAACGCGCGTTAAGTTACTTACAAGGGACCTTTACAATTGGGAAATTGATGATTTTTTAACTAGAACAATTGCATTTATTATCACAACATGAAGGTTTCTGAATATGATTCATAAAGCTCGATTTATATTATCCGGTCAGACAGGACGCGGGAACGTAGCGTTTTCGACAAGACAAACATTTTTACATGCATTTCAAATACGAATATTTATACTTATCGGATTCCGTCCGTTCAGACACCTATCAATGTTTGTATTTGAAATGCATGTACACATGTTTGTCTTGTCGGAAACGCTACGTTCCCGCGCCGTGCCTAACCGGATAATATAAATCGACCTTAATTGGTTCTTTTTTAATGGTTTTGTTTTATTTTGTTGTTTTAACTTTCCAGCGACTATAGGAATGAAAAAATATTTTAATCGAAATAGGTATTTTAAAAATATTAATTTATAACATTTAGGTGTAGATTTGGCGTAAGTAAATTTCACTTATAGTGTGTAGTATGAACTACATGGTCAATTTTTTTTTCCAATGTATCCCAGAGATGAGTTCGCGAATCCCCTCGGATATACTTACAAACTCGTAAGGGTCCACGGACCCCAGTTTAAAAATGTTGTATAAGATGAATCATTGAACACCGAATAAATAAATCCCGATAATCTCGGCTATTTTCAAAATCTAATAATACTATAACGTAAAATATTTATAGAGGACAGTATGGCTCAGTTGGTAGCGTCGCGGCCTCTAAATCAGACTGTCGTGGGTTCGAATCCCACCTCTGCTCATGGATGTTTTGTGATGTAATTTAGTTTTTAAGTGATATATTATAATATTTGTTGTATTTAAGACGCTTATGACCTAAGTTGTCGACGCGTCTATAATCCACAATAAATAAATAAATAAAAAGTAAAATATTTATAGGTTCAATTCAATTCAGTTGTCACAATAATAAGAAGTATTAGAAATATCTAGTATTTTTGGTGTCCGTCTTGTGACTTCATGTGTTGTTAACACGACGCGTTTCAGCAACGAGTTGCCATCTTCAGGTGTAGTTAATTTTTTATATTATAAAACACACATTGAGTATTCGTAACACGTTATAATATTATGATGCTAAGCACTTTTCTATTAGGTTGTGGATTGTGAAGTACTGATTTAAATTTCGAGGTTTTATGATTTATATAGTAGGTAGATGAAATGGAAGTGTGAGTGTGTATGTATGTGGACGATTAATGAGTATTGGGTGTTAATTATTGTGTCGTATATTATGTTCGATTGTACGTTAGTTTGTCATTAAGAATGTTGGTGTTGTTGTCACCTTTTTTGTGTTACAATTCAAACAACATTTATAAATCAATTTCTACATTTTTGCAGAAATGGTAGATCTGCAGGAGGACATCAATCTGGCAATATGTTCTCTCACCAGTTTCTGTCAAAAATAAGGTAAGTTATAATTTACATTCCAGTTTATTTGCTGAACGTATGGCAGCTTCTTTTATTTGCCAAAAAATGTTTACTACGTAGGTGAAATTGATTGATGCAACATCTTCCACTAGAATGCCTATAACTTTCATAACAATAATATGTTTTTGTTGAGTTCTTTTTATAAACATGTTTGCCCTTCGACTTATCTGGTCTCTGTATACTGATTACAGGAAGGAGATTTTTATATTTTAATAATGTCAAGTTTATTATCTGCGAGCGTTCAATAATACAATAATAATACAGATCTCCTGATTTTATTCCTGCAAACAATATTTAGATAGGAAATGCCATTCTGATTAAAAAACTTTATATGAAATTGTTTAACAAATTTTTAAACATTCGTTTTTATGTACTTATATCTCATGTATCATGTATGTATCGTTTGACAATATATTCTACTAACGGCCCGTCCCGGCTTCGCCCGGGTGGTATGAAATTATGATTTAATAGCGGTCACCCATTGCTCCGCTCACGTATATTTAGTACATTGTTAATTTGTTACTCCCCGCGAGAATCTCCCCCTACGTAGCTTTCTATTCGTGAAAGAATTTTTAGAATCGGTTTAGTAGTTCCAGAGATAAGAATTTATGATTTATTAGCCCCCCGCGAGAATCTCTCCCCCTGCGTATAGTTTTCTATTAGTGAAAGAATTTTTAGAATCGGTTTAGTAGTTCCAGAGATAAGAATTTATGGATTATTGGCCCCTCGCGAAAATCTCTCCCCCTGCGTAGTTTTCTATTAGTGAAAGAATTTTTAGAATCGGTTTAGTAGGTCCAGAGATAAAAATTTATGATTTATTAGCCCCCCGCGAGAATCTCTCCCCCTGCGTAGCTGTCTATTAGTGAAAGAATTTTTAGAATCGGTTCAGTATTTCCAAAGATAAGAATTTATGATTTATTGCTCCCCCCGCGAGTGCTTAATTTTGATAATTTATAGTTTTCAGATTTTTTCTTTTGTATACACCTAATGATCTATCTTGACGCCAAATTTCAAGTTTCTAAGTCACCTAGAAGTGGTTTATAGGTTTTTATGAGTGAGTCAGTCAGGGAGTGAGTGATAAAAATTGCACCTTTCAGACCTTAATAACTCAAGAACTATAATAGGTTTATTTATGAAATTTGGGATTCTAGGTGTTCAAGAGGGCTTTATTAGACTCGCAAAATTGCAAGTTTGTAGGTCTAATTATTTTTTGAGTTATGTTGAAGTTAAAAGTAGCTCGAAATGATTCTTGTAAATATGCACAGTCAGTGTTTTCCGAACTTGGTTGACACACCGCCGTGTATCTATTCTAGATAGTTTAATAAATTCGATTATTAAAATGTTGACATAGAGGTCAATAAATCTAGCATAAAATATAAAATGTAAATGGTGTATCGGTGCATTCTTTCCCTATTTTACCGACCGTACGACGTGTATCACACAGCAGGCTAATCGATTGGAACAATTTATGTTGTTTTCGTTCTCGTACAGAAGAAGGAATCCGGTGTTCTGTTCCGGAATTGGAATTCAGTAACGAGCAGGATTCATCCATCCATCCTTCCATGTGTACTGCGCACTTATAAGCCTAACATATGTTGTTGAAATCAGTTTTCACTCGTGACTGGCCTATATTAGCTACAGTATACCGGGTGTACTAAGTTGATTGTCCTAATCAATACTAATATAAACGTCTAGTCAAAATTAACGCACCACTTAGTTATCCTGCCAATATAATAGCTATAGTATAGTTGTTTCTAGGTTGCGGTATGATATTATCATCTGGGGTTTTTCTCCCTGCGTATCAAAGCTTTTCGTAGCGCAAAAAAGTAATTAGATGTATGTTTAAACTTAGCAGACGAGCTCATTGTCGTGATATTTTCAAATCAAATAATATTCTAACTCTACCTTGTCTAGTTATATTTGAGCTTTCAGTATTCGTGAAAAGACATCTGAATCTATTTTCTAAAAATAGTGATTATTCTAATTACGATACTCGTGCTGCGAAACTTAATTTACAAACCTGAGAACTCAAATATACGATGATTCCAAATCTTAAACCTCCGCCTGCCATACAACAGCTAATTGCATGTGTTTTATCATACATATTATGTGCCACTGTATGTATCAGGGATGTTGCAGACATCTGCATCCGCAATCGTGGAGCATTTGCATCATTTTTGACACCCGCATCAATATAATTGAATTTCTCCAAATAATTGAAATAATAAATAAAATTTAAATACTTATCATACTATTATGTATAATTATTATATTGTAGTGCTAATAATCACAATATATTTTTCTTTTTTTTTCCTCATAAAAAAAACAAAACAATCGTTGCTGAGCTTTAGCAGATGCGGATGTGATGCAAGTCATGACAAGGTCATTGGGGGCGGACCCGGCACTTGACTTGTGCTCGATTTCTTTGGCTATATGTACTTGGCCAATAGGAATCGAGGAATCGACTACGCGTGCAATTAATATTGTAACAAAATTGCTATGATAACTTCAGTTAAAATTAATCTTTTCTTTATTTTCCACGCAGGACAATGGTACATTCGAACCAACACAACTCTTAACAATTATCGCTTATCAATTCGTCTATTTATTTGTCACTGTTATAAATAACTGTTATTGGTCTCTGTTATTAAATAGTGTGCGACTAATGGAATTTGATTTTTGGGTCGTGTCGAAAGTATTTAATAAATACTCGATTTTCGAGTCAACATAAGGTTTTCAATGTTTTTCAGTTTCTAAAGTTTTTTTTCTCTGCTCGTCTCAACTTAACTCGAACACGAAAATCGAGTATTTACTGTAATAACTCTACGTTTGAAATTGTATGAAAATACATATTAGACATACATTTTACAGGACTTGAGAATAGCCAAAAGTGTAGCAATGCTGTTGTTTACATGGCGTCGCTATGGTTCCTCTATTACAAGTCCCCAGTTCCCGGGTTCTAGCCCGAGAGCTGGTAAAAATATCAACATATAAAGGTTTTCAATGTTTTTCAGTTTCTAAAGTCTTTTTTCTCTGCTCGTTTCAACTTAACTCGAACATGAAAATCGAGTATTTACTGTAATAACTCTACGTTTGAAATTGTATGAAAATACATATTAGACATACATTTTACAGGACTTGAGAATAGCCGAGAGTGTAGCAATGCTGTTGTTTACATGGCGTCGCTATGGTTCCTTTATTACAAGTCCCCAGTTCCCGGGTTCTAGCCCGAGAGCTGGTAAAAATATCAATTGGATTTGCAATTTATTATTAAAAAAAATAATGAATTAAAAAAATGAATTGGTGCTAGGCCCAATTAACCTTAGCTGTTGGTGGTCTTTAAAACAAAATTTAACAATTTACATTTTATACAATCCATAGCCACCTAGGACTTATAACACTTTTTAAACACATATTATCGGGCGAGCCACATCCGTTATCCTGATCCTTATATCCTGGTGGTTCATCCTTTTTATGTCCCAGTTTTATATATGTATGTAAATTTGTTATCTTTAGAATTATTTTATAGCTTTATATAGATAGTGACTGAATATGCAAAAGTGTAATGCCAAAAAGTTCATAAAAAACGCATGTTGTTTTATTAACATCTATATTATTTTTCGCTAATGTACAGTTGCGGACTTAAGAAAGTTTACACCTATATCATCTAATTAGCAATTTTTTAATTTTCATAAAGTATTGTGATTTGGCTTTTTATAGCAATGTATCAATTACGTTACATCCAAAAAATTCGATAAAAAATTATAATCAAAACAGCTCTCTTGTTTTATATACAATCCAAATTACTCAATATTATTCATTTAAAACATAAACATATTTGATAATATTTGACTCTAGAAAATTCCTTCCTCCAATTTTGTCATAAATTATTCTTTTTTGGTCATCGTTTTCATAATTTCAAAGCATTTAAACGACAATTATTTCATTTAATTTTTGACATTAACCTATCAAATTAAATTTGTTGCTAAACTACTGACTTTTTGTGAACTTATACTGAAAAACTCAAGTGGAAACTTTTTTAAGTCCGCGACTGTAGAGTAGTTTCCGATCATCTATACATATTTTGTAAGCGTGCAATATGTACAGCACATATGTATAAGACCCATAAATAACAGTCAACGCTTGAATCGCAACTGGGTCAGTGGAACGAATTCTTCGGAACGAATACCTAGATATTATTACAATAATGTAGTTACTATGTCATGTTAACGGCTATACAGAATCTATATTAGGAACCGTTGTATATTTTATATTATTTCGAATTTCAAATCTAAATCGATTATTCAAAAACGGTAATATTATATCCTTATTTGAAAGAACTTTCAGGTGCTTTTATCGTTGTGTATCCATTTATCAATATTAAAATTCTTTTGTCACCATATTTCTTAGTACATAGTTTGTTTAACTTCACAAAGCTTATACAAATAATGAAGTGCTTTTTTAAGGTGTGCCGTCAGTTGATCCCAGCAATTTGATCCCACGACAATTGATCCCAACGACATTTGATCTCAACGACAATTGATCCCACGAGATTTGATCCCAAAAAATTGTCTATAAACCGACAGAGCCTGATAAGTAATAAAGTTATTAAATTTTATTAATTTAATGAAATAATTTAATCGATTATATTCTTTGTCGGGAAATTTGTTTGAATTAAATTTGTATACGTTGTGATATATTTGTAATTACATTGTTATTAGAATTCTAACGGATGTAATAGTATAATGTGTTTATTATTTAATAATTCTTTAGAGATTATGTAATGATCAAGTTGAACAATTCACTTTTATTTATCATTGCCCGGGATACGTCGTAATTTTGTCAGATATTGTATTTTATGAATTAATAACAAATTATCACGCTGACTTTTTATAAACTTTAATGGCATATTTAACAATTCGTTATAATGTGAAAAGCACGAAAGACCAAATTGACTGCACACCTGACGTTTCAAAGTTTCTATGTACAATAATTTTTCAACAAAATTTATAAAAAACAATATTTGACAAAATTACGACGTATCCCGGGCAATGATAAATAAAAGTGAATTATTCAACTTATCATTACATAATCTCTAAAGGATTATTAACTCATAAACACATTATACTATTACATTCGTTAGAATTCTAATAACAATGTAATTACAAATATATCACAAATTTAATTCAAACAAATTTCCCGATAAAAAGAATAATCGATTAAATTATTTCATTAAATAAATAAAATTTAATAACTTTATTACTTATCAGGCTCTGTTAGTTTATAGACAATTTTTTGGGATCAAATGTCGCGGGATCAATTGTCGTTGGGATCAAATGTCGTTGGGATCAATTGTCGTGGGATCAAATTGCTGGGATCAAATGTCATGGAACCCTTTTTTAAATTTCGTTATGTTTAGAAGTGAAATCTTCTGTGTTTTATTTAAAAATTCCTTGTCTTATTTAAACAGATATTATACATATTATACAACAAGTTTCTCATATTATACTATTATTATAGGTAGTATATGAGAAATTTGCTTATGGCTCCTCTATTACAAGTCCCCAGTTCCCGGGTTCTAGCCCGAGAGCTGGTAAAAGTATGAATTGGATTTTTAATTTTTTATAAAAAAAAATAATGAATTAAAAATATGAATTGATGCTAGGCCCAAATAACCTTAGCTGTTGGTGGTCTTTAAAACACACAATTTTTTAGAAATTTGCTGCTCTTGTTTATTTCGTTAAATTGGCAAACCAAAGTCTACCCGGACCAAGCCTGGCCGGAAAACTATTTAGCAAAGAAAACGCGTGCAGAATCTCCGACTTTCTTTATATTTTCGCTCACTACTCATCCCTCTTTTGTCTTACCGTAATGGTATATAGCCTATGTTACTCAGGAAAAAGTAAATTTTATACAGTTTAAAAAAAGTCTTGTACCTACTAAAAAAAAGTTATTTTATAGTACTTAAAAAATGGGTATGTATCGCGGGTACAAACCTAGATGACGTGCATGCCGTTAAACAAAAATAATTGTATTCGTTGTCAAAGGAAGAAATATACATCCACTTTTATTTATTTTATAAAATTAAATGTTCGTAAAATATATTAAATAAAATAATAATTGTAATTTTATTTTTTTATATTTTAAATTGTTATCCAATAGGTACTTATATAGATATTTTCATTATAAACAAAATAAATAATAATAATAATAATAATAAAAGCCTTCGGGAATTGAACGTGAGCTCGGCGTTTGTACCTGTCGGTAGACTCGTACTTTTCCGCACAGCCACCTGCGTTACTGAGACCTTAACATAGTTATACACGCTGTGTTTTGCTTCACATATTAACCACTTCCGTCTTCTTCCGTTACATCTAATATTTCTAAAATGCCACCTCAGTATATGAGACATATTAGACGTTATTCACGTCACAATCAAGACGGTTCAAATTTTGACACTTAAAATAATTTTTTTCACAACACCGTTATTAAAAATTCGATTTTTGGTACCTAAGAGTTTCAACCCTAGGGATGAAAATTATTATTATTAACGTTGTTAAGAGAGTGATTGAGTCGCACCAACTTCAATTCACATATAATATTCGAACACGTAAAAAAAACAGACATAACCCCACATAAATTTCACATGGATCTGACAGATCTAATATTTTTGCGGCTTTTTGCGCGCCCAAATTGCAGGTAGATACCTCAAATCGAATTGTCAATAGAGTTGTTGTGAAAAATAATATGCAATTATTCGGAACGAAACATAGCGTACCTCGGTCAGCAAACTCACGCACTGATTGCAAACGCTATGTTTCGACCCTTGTAATGCAATATACTATTTCCTTTAATTTGATTTCAATTAACATGCTTATTTTGACTTGTCACATACATGTCAGTGTCGACTGTGATCAAATAAATATCTATCTATCTATCAAGTTGTAAAATCATGCAGTACATATATTACTTATATTGCATGCATTTCTATACCATTTAAGATACTATACTTCTTCTATTTTCATTAGACACTATTGGCTTTAGTTATCGAGCGTCTAAAACTATCATACAATATGTATCAGCTATCGCTATTTGTATAGTTCTTATTAGAGAAAGGTTCGAGTTAGAAAAGTGCCGACTTAGAAAGAGTTGGATATATTTGTCGCAATAATAAAACAATAAAACATATATGCGGAAAAAAGGTACTGCGTAGAATTTTTTATATATTATGTTATTTAATAGGGTATTATTCTATTAACGAATTAAACAGTAATATTGATAATCTTCTCACGGAAGATGTTATCAAGCTATATCAATACCACGAATGGCTTTATATTCGAATAATATCCTTCCTATTTCTTTAGAATGGGAATCATGCGCGTCCCACATTTCCGCGTCTCGTGTCTCTGTCTCTTTTTCTCGTTCGCACGCATTCGTTCCGTCTCCTTTTTTGCTCCGTGACCCTCCAGGCCATGTATTGACGATGGAATGAGGAGAAAAAAGGCGATATCTTGCAGGACCCTCGAACGCACAATTTATATATTGTATATGGAAGGGAGAAACGGCCCTTCTCTTATACAACGGTTCAAGTTCTGAAACTCTAACAATATAATGAAACACTTTATTCTATCGTCAAGCCATGACATCAACGCAGGCCGATGATATCGAAAATCGTCTCTTAAGTTACAAATGATGATGTGGATCATATGACCATGGTCATTTAAAAAACGACCGTCACGTATATCATATTAAGTTTGAGACTATCATTTTGAACATTTCTTCGTTATGTAAAGCATTTTTTTGATGTGAATAACCTTTAATGTATCATACTGGGGTGACATTTTAGAAGTCTTACATGCAACGGAAATAGAAGTAGTTGACATGTGAAACAAAACAGCATCTACTTATAACTATTGTTACAAAACTATTTTCTGAGTTGGCGGAATAAATATTTATTTACAATAATTAAAATCACAATAATAATGAATGCAACAACGAAAAGTCAGTTCTAACAATCAACACAAGTAAACAATAACTAATCAGTAATTCTTAAACTTAATCTATTTATTTATATCACGGCACTCTTTATATCTCTGATCCACCGTATAATTGACTGCGTGACTCACCGTTGACTGATTTATTCACTCACTCGCACTGGCTGTTTATATATGCTGCGTGGCCTAAGTCTAGTGTGTTCTCGCTTTCTCTAGAACTTTCGCGCAGGTACTAGTTGTTACAGTAAGCAGACCCTGTTTCTCAGAACTCTTGCCTGCCGTTTATAGAAATAGAAGTAGTTGACATGTGAAACAAAACAGCATCTATAACTATGTTAAGGTCTTAGACACAGTAAGTACGATTTTTCGGACAGGTACAAACGCCATGTCCAGATTTTAATATAGATACTTTTTAATAATGAAAATATATACATCTATAAATATTGAATAACAAAAAAAATACAATTATTTTATTTATACAGAGTGGCCCAATGAAAACAGTCCACGCAAGTTTTGGTCACTTAACATCAGTTTTGCGAAAAAAGCTCGCACACGTTAATTTTAGAATCAAGGGGGAAATCTAAATCGATTGGTATATTATTTACGTAACTTCAACCCTGAGAGCAGGGTGAATTGCACCCCAAAAATTTTTGATGGAAAGGGTTGTCAAACGATTCGCAGTTCGAAAGGCCTCTCAATTCTTTTTACAACAGTCTTTTTGTTTTTCAAATCCGATCATTAATTGCGGAGAAAATGACATTTTAATTTGTATCAAGTATCTTAGTCAGATTACTCCAGCAATGTTGGAGAACGTACGACGACGTTTTGAGGATAATCTTTATTATTGTATGGTGGAGGTGGTCATTTTGAGCACTTAATAAAATGATCCTTGAGTTCTTGTCTGTATTTTTACTTGACAGATGACGTGATTTTGTTTACTATGTTCAATTGTTTAAGACTATTGACATAATTTAAAATGTCATTTTCTCCGCAATTAATGATCGGATTTGAAAAACAAAAAGACTGTTGTAAAAAGAATTGAGAGGCCTTTCGAACTGCAAATCGTTTGACACCCCGTTCCATTAAAAATTTTTGGGGTGCGATTTACCCTGCTCTCAGGGTTGAAGTTACGTAAATAATACTAATCGATTTAGATGTCCCCCTTGATTCTAAAATTGACATGTGCGAGCTTTTTTCGCAAAACTGATGTTAAGTGGCCAAAAATTGGGGTACCTAACTATTTTCATTGGGCCACTCTGTATACGATAAATAATAAGATAAATAGAAGTGGAGATATTTTTTTCCATGACAATTAATACAATAATTATTTGTGTTTAATGATATTCACGTCACCTGTCTGTATCCGCGATACAGACATACTAGAATATGATTTCAATACTAAAAGCCCCCAGTTCTCAAGGTCTAATCTAACTCAAACGTGGGTTTATATTATATTAAATGTATACTACAAGTCCCCAGTTCTCAGATGCTAACCCGAGAGCTGGTAAAAGTGACAATTGGATTTTCAATTAATTATTAATAATAAATTGAAAATATAAATAGGTGCTAGACCCAAATAACTTTAGCTGTTGGTGGCCTTAAAAAAAGTATATGTACTGTAAAACAAAAATTAAAAAATGAATTGATACATGCAAGAGAAAATTGAAATGAATTGATGAATTCGACGGGGGGCCAGTCCTATACAGGGTGGTGAAAGTAACTGCTGCACATATAGGGATTTAACCCGTAAAATCAAACTTTCGCGATTTCCTGCTTCTCTAATTATTTTAGGAAAAATATCTCCGAATAAAAGTTTTAGAACATAAAATTCTGCATCTAAATCATTAAACAAAATTAATTTTGCATGCTTTGTAATGGCAGAAATTTGATATGAAAATGTCAAAATTACCTCAAAAACAGATAGTGATAGTCGTGGAACTTGAACAAAATGATTAAAAATTATTCTGACAGCTAAAACGTCATCATTTTGTTCAAGTTCCATGGCTATCTGTTTTTGAGGTAATTTTGACATTTTCATATCAAATTTCTGCCGTTACAAAGCATGCAAAATTAATTTTGTTTAATGATTTAGATGCAGAATTTTATGTTCTAAAACTATTATTTGAAGATATTTTTCCTAAAATAATTAGGAAAGCAGGAGATCGCGAAAGCTTGATTTTACGGGTTAAATCCCTATGCGCAGTAGTTACGTTCACCACTCTGAATATTACCCACCTAGTAAATAATTGTATATTATTACGCCTGAAATTAAAAATTATTATGAAAATACGTTACGGAATGGATATGTTTATTTTCATTCAATCCAAACTGGACATAATATTATGTAAACATATTATAAATTTGCTGCTCCACTGTGTCCCTGTTTTCGGACAACTTTACTTCCACCATGTATACCCGTACTTCCACCATCAGCACAAATCAACAAAAATAATAATTATTTAATTTACTTAATAAACTGCAAGGTATTTATAAAAACATTATTTTCTTATATTATAGAGTGGGTGCTTACTTGATGTAAATTAATATTAAACATTTTGAATAATAATAAAACCCGAAGTTTTTTAAATTTACACTATATCTTTATTTTATGACAATTGTTTCGTCAACACAGTGACTTCTTCAGATAATATCTTATACTGAAGAAGTCACTGTGTTGACGAAACAATTGTCATAAAATAAAGATATAGTGTAAATTTAAAAAACTTCAGGTTTTATTATTATTCAAAATGATTATTTTTAATTTAAATAAATATATTGTAAGTGGTACAACGAGTAGCCTATGTTTTATTTTAAAATGTTATTTTTCACAAAAAATCCGGTATTTTTGTTTTACGATACCTCGCGGCGTAGATAAAATAGTATTATCTGTAGTACTAATTCATTATAGTGATGGGCGGTTACGAGATGTTTTTACAATCGAAACAATTGTAATCGTTCATAATAACAATTAAGTCCACAATCGACTCGGAGTTTGATTTTACAATCGAAATGTTCGATTGTTCAAGTCGATTATTTGCCACATAGGTTATAGCAATAGCAACGAATGAGAATACATATAGTCGCGATTCAAGGTTATATGCTAGTCGACTGGCGTAGATTGTTCACTGTTCAGTCGGTACTAACTACTCTGTGATCTTTTTATTTTTTTTGTAGATTATAGACGCGTCGATATCTAAGGTCATTAGCGTCTTTCAACTACACTAAATAACAACTAACTTAAAACTAAATAACATCACAAAACATCCATGAGCGCAGGTGGGATTCGAACCCACGGCAGTCCAGTCTAGAGGCTGCGGCGCCAAGCACGCTAACCACTAGGCTGTACTGCCCTCTACACTCTACTACTCTGTGATCTCTTCACTATTGAATTTGTATTACGCGATTACTGCACAATCGACAATCGACTCGACCACAGTTGTTGAGTAATGAACGATTGTATATTATGTGGCTCTCGACGGTGTATACGATTCAGTACTATTCGACTCGGTCTCGGTTAAGTATGAAATAACAACAATCGAGTCCAAGTGAGAACAATCGAGAGTCATTGAGATGTTTGAACAATCGAGACAATCGACTAAAACATCTCGTAATCGCGCAACACTAATTCATTATATTGCCTGGTGATATTTTGGCTGTGAATGAAACAAATTAATTAATAAAACAGACAAAAGCGTATTGAATGTTAGAAAACTGATAGCTCTAGGCTGTACAACCTAAATCTCACCATTGAAACTGGCGGCTGCTACGATCTCACGACACTCGCTAACACTGTAAAGTGGCATTTTCACTGAACCATAATCAGAATAGATTAGTATATCGTTGTTAACAATCATTTTTTTCTGAACATATCGTGTCTCCGGATTTAGTATATAGTCCAAGCGGCAGGTAATAAGTGAAGGGGGTTACCTGGAAAGTATTCCGAAGCTAGTGATATTTTGGTGTGTTGTTTGTGGGTACTCTGTGGAGTAGAATCTGAGTTTTCGACCTCGAGGACCCTGTGCTGTGGGGAGAGCCGAAAAACCACGAAATTTTACCACCTTTTTTGCTTTTTTCGAAATCTCTCAGAAACGGTCGACTTAAGCAATTCTTTCATAATGTAATGTTTTCAAGAGGATTACATTTCCTACAATTTTCATTCCCACAAATTTTCTGTGGTACTAATGGTAAGCGCGCTGCACCTTCTTGAAAATCGCCCGCTCGGCTATTTGCAACCTTTGTAACCAATGTGTAACATGTGTATTTTTAATTTAAAGTTCGATGAAGAGCAAAATAAATAAAACTATTGAAAAGAACATTACATTTTAACCATTGGTTACCAAGGTTACAAAAAGCCGATCGGGTAATTTTCAAGAAGCTGCAGCGCGCTTACCATTAGTACCATACAAAAGTTGTGGGAATGAAAATTGTAGGAAATGTAATCCTCTTTAAAACATTACTTAATGAAAGAATTGCTAAGTTGACCGTTTCTGAGAGATTTCGAAAAAAGCAAAAAATGTGGTAAAATTTCGTGATTTTTCGGCTCTCCCCACGTTAGCACAGGGTCCTCGAGGTTGAAAACTCAGATTCTACTCCACAGAGTACCCACAAACAACATACCAAAATATCATTACCTTCGGAATACTTTCCAGGTAAAAAGTACCTGACTGCTGGACTAATAGGTACAGAAGAAAAAAAATTTCAAAGGAACAAAAACTATGATTGAATGAGCCATTTTCCTAAGAGTAGTTCTTTCAATTATCCACGAGAGGCAGCACTTGTGGTAGGTACAAACATTATTTTTTCTCCATTAGTGTCGTGTCATTTTAGTGGTATAGCTTAATTATTTAATTAATTTAATGATAATAATAATTTAATAATTAAGTTATACCACTAAAATGATACGACACTATGGGGAATAATTAATATTTGTACCTACCACAAGTGCTGCCTCTCGTGGATAATTGAAAGAACTACTCTCAGAAAAATAGCTCATTGAAACAAAAAAATCTGTAATTATTAAAACTACAATATTAGTCCAATAATTGGTCTTAAAATAAAAAAAAATAGATTGTATATTATCTAGATGCAGCGTAATGGGGTTTATTACTGACGCGTTGTGACAGTATGTAAAAACGAGTCATAATACCATTACGCAGGAGATATAAATGGTATTTTTTGTCATCCCACTACGAAATACCTACTTTTCACTTCATTTACACTATTTTCAAAAAAATTTGACAGTTAATTTGTGAAATGGGCCTAATCGGACCATTTTAAGAGTGGTTTTTAGGGGTAGAAAATGTTTTTAGCCCCAAAAATAGCAAAAAAAATTCTCAGAATTGTTCCAAAATTGAAATTTAACCTCATAGAAAACATCAAAATGTGCTGCTAAAATTTTTATAAAATCGGCCCGAAAACACTAGGTAGTTTGCGGATAGTGATTTACTTACTGAAGGGTGTATTTAATTTGATGCAGATGCTGTATTAATAACAATATTGCAATTAAGAAAAAAATTATTATTGTAAGGGATGTATTAAGGGGTGAAATTTTTTATTTTGTACAAAAACAAACTTAAATTCACATAATAAAGCCACAATGCCTGTACTAGCAAAATATACACTATATTGCCGGCAGGGTTTGGCACTGCGACCCGAGTTTTTTTATGGTTAAATTTATTGTAATATTTTTCTGTGCTTTTGTTTCATGATTAGTGGAACTTTATGAAATGAAAGAAAATTATAATGGATATTATAGAAGCCCGATAACTCAGTTATATATTGGTGTTGTTCAGTGTACCTACACTGAAATAGCTACCTAACATCGACAACAGTGGTGTAAACACCAACCAGCACCGGTAATACACCAGTGCTGCACCGGTACCGTAGCAATATGGCCATTATTATTTACGAACACACTTTATATCTTTTAAAGCCGCTGACATTATCGTAGATTTACAGTACTTAGATGAAAAATCGTAACCTCTTGTACAGCGCCAGTATATAATGGCGAAAATGGCGGCGCGTATTCACATCGTATTTCATAACCTAACATTCATACTTCTGTGTAGTTTCTCTGGAAAAATTGAAAACACTATTTCAAACAGATCGCTTAACGTTATACTGACTCAAAATTATTCGGTGCTACATTTCAGTAAAGAAAGAAAGACACTCTGAAAAAAACTAGCTAATTGAAAGAAACATCTACATTTCTTGAAGTTTTTTTCTTTTGTCTGGATTAACTAGGTCTAATACTAAGTCATATTTTTAATTTATTATTATTTTTAATATTACAATAAAAATTTAAATGATAATTTCGCTAGTTCTCAGACTAGAACCTGAGAACTAAGAATTTGCAATCTAGATGAAGAATGAAATGATGGAAAATCCATATAAATTGTGTTTTAAAGACCACCAACAGCTAAGGTTATTTGGGCCTAGCACCAATTCATATTTTCAATTCATTATTATTTTTTTTTTTTTTTAATATTACATTGAAAATCCAATTGACACTTTTACCAGCTCTCGGGCTAGAACCCAAGAACTGGGGACTTGTAATAGAGGAACCATAGCAACGCCATGTAAACAACAGCGCCGCTACACTCTCGGCTATTCTCAAGCCCAAATCCATATAAACAATGAAGTTCTCAAGATGTGATAAAATTCTCAAGATTTAATAATTTAAGATTTATTTCATTCAAATGAGTATTATTTATGTTTTGTTAAATAAATTGACAAAAATATTACAAAAACATTTTTTCGTAGCAAATAATCATTTCTTTCAGTTTCGCCATAATTTTTTTCCATGTTCGTCTCTAGAGGTGTGCAAACTGGAGGACGTGAAAATTCTTAAGAGGTTTATACAAAATACACATGTCAGTGGAAAAATTACAAAATTATACTCTGAGCAAAATCTGAAAATAATTTTAAAACCTGTAAATTTTATAATTAAGTATGATATTAGTATTTTCATTAGAATAGGCTATCAGATAGGTTAATAAATATACTTTTTATTAAAACACATTAGCAGTTTTAGGTTATGTGAAGAAATCACATGGGTTGTCAATTACTAGAACATATTTATAACATATTTTCAGTACTTGACATCCATGTCAAGTACCAGCGCAAACTTTAATTCAAATGAATGTTCAAATTTTTGTCGTCTCTTTCTGGTTCATACAAAGTACTATCTAGATATTCAAGGAAGTTTAGTTTCATATGATTCCTTCCAGTAGTTGACACCCATGTCAATTAATGGTACATCACGGTGTCATGTACTGAAACAGTCTATAATATTAAGTTTTCTTTTTTTATAAGAACACAAGATGCCTCCTGTAAAAGGTAGGATGCTGAATTATACAGAAGAACAAATGGCTAACGCCATTCGAGATGTGTTGGCAGGGACTCCTTGTGCCACTGCAGCGAAGCAGTATTCTGTGCCTCGCATTACTTTAATGTATAAGGTGAAAGGAAAAACTCCCAGATATCGTCGAATGGGTCCACATACGGTTCTTACTAAAAATGAAGAAGATCTTCTAGCTGGATGGGTTGTAAAAGTATCTAAATCAGGGTTTCCTGTGACAAGAACAGGGCTACTAGACAGCGTGCAACATTTAATTAAAGACCTTCAACGTGATAATCCATTTAACAATGACCGCCCTGGACGAACATGGTTCAATGCCTTCTTAAAACGCAATCCAAATATAAGCATTAGAGTCGCTCAAAATTTGACCAGTAGCAGAGCAGCAGTGAGAAAGGAAACTCTCTTAAATTGGTTTGAAGAGGTCCAAGGATACTTGACGGAAAACAATTATTTTGAAATTCTTCAAGATCCTACCAGAGTTTTTAACTTGGATGAAAGTGCCTTCTTTCTGAATCCCAAAGCAAACAAAGTACTCGCTCTAAAGGGACAGAAAAGCATATATCAACAGATTAATTCTGATGAGAAAGAATGCCTCACAGTTTTGATAACTGGCAATGCAAATGGGGATTTAGCGCCTCCGCTAGTAGTATTCAAGTACGAAAGGATTCCTCACGATCTTGCTAATAGTGTGCCTGGTGACTGGGGCATAGGAAAATCAGAAAGTGGCTGGATGACAGGGGAACTGTTTTTTGAGTTCATTACAAATGTCTTTTATCCTTGGATCATCCAGCGAAAAATAACTTTACCTGTTGTGGTTTTTATTGACGGCCATGCATCGCATCTAACGCTCCATACAAGTAAATTTTGTGACGATCATGGAATTATACTCATAGCATTGTTTCCTAATTCTACCCATCTCATCCAACCAATGGATGTAGCTGTTTTTAGAGTGCTGAAAGAAGGTTGGAAAAAAAAAGTACACCAGTGGAGGATAGAACATTTAAATCAGCCAGCATTAAAAAAAATACATTTTTCACCTTTACTACAAGAAACTTTGATGGAATATATCAAGCCTGAGATTTTGAACAATGGATTTAGAAAATGTGGACTTGTTCCCTGGAATCCACAAGCGGTTGATTTTTCAAAAATCCCTTCCTTTGCAAACGAAAACCATGCAAAACACAGTGATTCACCTGGTAAAATACAAGAGTGTCTAAAGGTTTTGGAGAGGTATATCGGACAAGATAAGCTTAATAGTTTCCGAAACTCTCCTGGTGAATGGGAAGGAAGCATACAGGATTTGTCATTATTCTTGCTGTGGAAGAAAATTCAAACCGACTGTAAGGACAAAGAGAATGAAAATAAAGAATTAAATAATAATGAAAGTCAAAATGAAAATAGTGAATTTGAAAATGAAACTCAAAATGAAAATAATGAATCTGAAAATGAAAATACTTTATTGAATGATGAAAACGAAACCGAAGGTTTAAATGATTACGTTACAAGTGACAAAAATACTGAAGAAGACATTTTTGATGCTGTTGATAGAGTTGAACATGCAACGCCAACAAAAAATGTAGCTATGGACCAACAAGTAGCACCTACTAAAGAAGGGGAAAATGTTCAGAATCTAATTTCAAACGAGGAAATTGATCGTGTAAATAATACGAAACAAAATGATGATTTTACTTTTCGAGAAACACAGTATTCACAGGCTCTTAAAACTAACACGACCATGACATTAGACGGTAAAGTAGTACCATCACCTTTCAAGCGTGCTTTGTTCTGGCCAGAATTTTCCAAAAAAGAAGGAAAAAAACAGAAAAAAGAAAAGGTACCTAGTGTAGTAAGCTCAAAGCAATGGCAGTTATATTATGAAAAGAAAGAAGAAACGAAAAAAATTAAGGAAATGGAAAAAATAAAACGAGCAGAAGAACGAAAATTAAAGATGGAATTGCAAGCGAGTGCCAAAAAACAAAAACTGGAGGAAAAGGAAAAAAAGAAAGCCCAAAAATCACAGAAAACTAAAAAGAAAATCTGGGAATCAACTAGCAGCGAAGATGAAGAAGAATGGGAAGAGTCAGGTGACAGTTAATTGTAAATAAATAAAATCTTAATCTAAGAGGTTTATACATTTTCAAAAGCATTACTTATTTAATATTAAAATATCTGGATGACCGAGCTTTGCTCGGATGAGTTCAAAAAAAATAGTAGGTACTTAAAGTTCCCATTTCATCAAAATCGTTAGTCGTTTTTAAGAAAAAAAATTACGTACCTATAAGTAGATAATATTATTATACGTCAGTATACGTCATACTACATAACGTATGTACCTACATATTTTCAAATAATTACTGATTATTTTAATAAGTTAAAGATTGACTGTCAGAGTAATTTGACATAAATAATGAAAATAGTTTGTTTTTTCCAAAGCCTACTCACCATACGACACTGTTTTATAACGTTAAAAAAACTGTTTTTTTAAAATGATAAAATCGATAAGAAAACTAATTTTTCCAGGGATGAGACCTAGTTAGATCGATTTTTTGCCCCCCAACACCCCTTTTCAGTAAATTTCATCCAAATCGTTAGGGCCGTTTTCGAGAAAATATTTATATAGGCACATAGGTACATATATATAAGATTTGATCGTTTAATAATATAGGGATTATATTTTTACAATTGTTTGTGTTTTTTTCCCTTGAAAAATCTAAGGTTTCAAACACATTTTAGATTCTTGTACTTCGATATTGCGTTTGGTAGTGCTAGACTAAACCACTGGTATACCTATAAAAGTTATCAACACATAAGAAATACTCATCTTGATCAACTAATTTTTTTCTTATACATTTTCTTAATCTCTCATAATAGTGTATTTTGAAAATTTGTTAATAAAAATTTGCTTATTGACATTTCAATCACCCGCTGTATTATGTATTCTTTAAAGTCAAGTTAAGCCGCGGTTTTCTAGCGAACAGATCAAATACAACTCAAACATTATATTAAATTTAATGATCAATTGATTCGCGATCAGTAATCAATGTGAAGGCTTTGTAACTAAGAGAAAAGAGAAAGTTTCGTTTCAGTTTTAACAAAGATAATAAAGCCTTACTATTCTAGTCAGTAGGTAGGTACTTACATTATATGAAATCAAGTTCACTCAGGTTTAAGAGACGTAATTCCAGAATTTATGTCTTTTTTAGACACAAGCTTTAGGAAAATATACAATTAAATTAAATATGTGCCCTAAGCCACATATAAAATGCAAAATGAAATTACAAGAAAAACATAACCCTTTGACTCTCTTGCTTCGCGCAATCGGATAAAAAGTAACACCCACACTGAGTCTGAAATAATGAAAAAAATTTGCTATTGACAACGTTGCTCATCCAGTGCAGAGACACCTAACCTTAAAAATGGATATGTCTGTATCGGTATCGCGGGTACAGACAGATGGCGTGAATACCGTTAAATTGTATTCGTAATCAAGGCAAGGAATACATCCACTTTTATTTATCTTATCAAACCAAATGTTCATATAAAACATTATAAATAAAATTATTACAATTTTTGTTTTTTATATTTTAATTTGTTATACAATGTACCTACCTATATATTTTCACTTAAAAAATATTAAAAGCCTTCGGTAGATTCGAACTTTTTCGTGTCCGTGCGGAAGAGTACGAATGCTGTTTTGTGAAAAATAATATGCAATTACTCGGAACAAAACATTACGTTAATTACATTGATTTCAATCGCTGTGTTTCGACCCTTTTAATGCAATATATCAGTTTATTTAGTTTCATAGCAGTTGAAAATCTAATACGAATTCATCTTAAAAAACAAATAATTTTAATTTCTGACGTCAATGAAAATAAAAAGATGTGCCTTCACTATCAGCAACGAGTTGTTTATAATTTCAAATATCCGGCAGGAAATTATTATTCTTCTTGAACACTAAAATTAAAAAATCTGCTTGCCAATGAACATCGATATAAAATATATATATAGGTACGTCTTCTTCAAAAAAGTAAAGTAAAGGTGATTGTATATCTAGTGGCGTAATGAGGAATATTACTGACGAGTAGTGACAGTATGTTAAAACGATGATAACGAGTTTGAACGGTCACAGGATTTATAATATTGTTACAAAACTGTTTTCTGAGTTGGCGGAATAAATATTTATTTACAAAATTAAAAACACAACAATAATAAATACAATAACCAAAAGTCAGTTCTAACAATCAACACATGTAATTAACACTTAACTATATACAATTGACTACACTAATATTTATGTTATCAGGTGAATTTATATCACGGAACTATTTATATCACTGTATTTATATCAGATTTATTTCTAACGTTTATTTATGTCGGTCATTTACTCAGTTACTTCAGTACTATTTATTTATATCCACTCCACTATTTATATCACTGTACTGACTGATTCGACCATTGATTGACTAATATTTATATCACTGATCCGCTTGGTTGCACGACTCACCATTTACTGATTGACTTCCTCGCACTCGCTTGCTTATATAGGCCGCTTGGCTTAGGCACAGCGCGTTCTAGCGTTCTCTAGAATGTTCGTGCAGTTACTCGTTGTTCAGCAAGCAGACACCGCTTCTCAGAATTCCTGCCTGACGTTTATATACAGGGTGATCCGTAACAATATCATTATGCATGAGATATACATTATACATACTATATGGTATTTTTGCCACTATAAAATAGCTGTTTTTCAATTCATTTTCAGTATTTTCAAAAAAAATTGATAAATCAATTGTGTGGCCTACTTCACTCCTATAGTAGACCAAGGCACAGACCAGGAGTATGTAATGGCGGGTCATGGATTAGAGCGAATAAACACAAATCACTATGAAAATAGTTTGCTTTTGCACACTAGTGTGGGAAAGATACGTTTTTGCACACCGACTTGTCAGAAGCAGCTATATTGTAGTGGGTATGACAAAAAAATATATACGTCTTCTTGAAAAAAATGGGTGTTGCTTATGACCACACGACAGAAGTAAAAACTTCAGATTTTCTAATTTTTGTGTCATCTACTATAATTATAGCGCATTTATGAACCAAAATACTAAAATACTAAAATTGTATTTTTAATTAATTCCATCTTGGTTTCAATAAAATTATAATTATTATCAAAGAAAGAATATAACAAAAATAAATAAATAAATATCATGTATAATTTAAAAAAAAAACGCCAAAAATTCTACGCTGCCGCCAGGTCTCGAACCCAGGTTCCTATGCATAGAACGCAAAGACATAACCAACTGCGCTATGAATGGAAGTGTGTAGATGGCTGTTTTTATGATATAAGTATGTTGCGAATTCTTAAGGCCAGGTTGCGAATTCTTACGGTTATTTGCGAACGCTTCGCGTTATTTCAGTACCCAGGCAAAAAGTGCCTAACGCGTCTAAGGAAGTTAAAGTAAAGCAAAAATTTTAATATCCCCGCTCGCCAATTGAAATATACAGAAGCGTCTCCACTATCAGCAGCACAATGTGAGTTGTTAGTTCTTCAGGTCGGTCTAAGAAAACATTTGTGGAATATTAACAACCAGGCGTATGAAGAAAGTACAACCCGTAAAGAAAGAATGCATCTCTCGGGAAATATGTACGCACATCAGCTAGGCCACTATTGCCAGGTTACTGCGGCAACTGTCATGTGGTTGATGTTTCACATTAACGCAAATATGCTGGCGTCAAATTTGTTTTTGTTGTCACACTGCGAGCTCTTCGTGTGTCCGAAATATTGGGCTCTCCATTTGAAGCTCAGAAATCGTCGAAGAAAAACGATTTATACCGAACAATTCTAATCTTGCAACTAGAGAAATTATAAATTAATAGATTTATACGGTTGAATTGCAATTGAACATTTTTCGTTGGAAAGCATCCAATTATATAATTGATTCCAAACATATTGGAAAAAATCATTTTACCAACCATAGTCACAGTCCGGATTTTAACCTGAACCTTTCCACTTTCGCGGCGCAATGAGCTTACATTTACTTAACCGTGACATATTGAGCTCTCGCTAGTACGAAGATTCACTTCTATAACATAGCTATATTGAATCAACACTCGCATGTGGTGAAAATCTATTGATTCCTAAACATATAAGGAGAATGTTAGATTAGTAATCATGTCACAGTTGAGTAAATGTAAGCTCATTTCGCCGCGAAAGTGGAAAGGTTCAGGTTAGAATCCTGACTGTGACTATGCTTGGTAAAATGATTTTTTCCAATATGTTTGGAATCAATTATATAATTGACTGATTTCCAACGAAAAATTTTCTAGAGAAATTATCAAATTTTCTGGTAATTGCAAACTGATTTATTTATTGAAAAAAATCTAGTCGAAGAATATGTCACTGCTATTAAAATAGTGTATTTACCAATGATTTCATTATATTGGTTCGATTTTTGACAAACTTTAGTTTCCAATTTGAGAATGTTTCTTTATTTTCGTATTTATGTTACGCTCAAAGATCGAAAACGGGCGGGACCTAGGGGTCGGACCAACATTTCTCGACGTTTCATAGCCTCCTGAACAATTTGGCACCATTTTTGGAAATGTTTATATATATATGTGTGTGTGTGTGTTCGCGGCATAACTCTCGAAAGACTAAATTGATTTGAGCGAAATTTGGTACACATGTTGGAATCTATCACCGCACGGAACATATTTAAAATGGGCCCAATCGGACTATTTTAAGGGTTGTTTTTAGGGGTTGAAAACAGTTTTTGAGCCCGAAAATACTGAAAAAAATTTCAGAATTGTTTCAAAATTAAAATTTAACCTTTTAGTAAAGATCAAAATGTGCTGCTAAAATTTTAATAAAATCGGCCCGACAGGACCGGACTTACAAATTTTATGAAAACACTAGTTTGCGGATAGTGATTTACTTACTGGAGGGTGTATTTAATTTGGTACAGAGGTTGCATTGATAATAATATTGAAATTAAGAAAAAAAATATTATTTTAAGGGATGTATTAAGGGGTTAAATTTTTTATTTTGTCCAAAAACAAACTTAAGTTCACGTATTAAAGCCACAAGGCCTGTATTAGCAAATACACTATATTGTCGGCAGAGTTTGGCACTGCGACCCGAGTTTTTTTTTGTAGTGGGTATGGCAAAAAAATATTAAAAGGACCTTAAAGTTTGTTTTTCAGTTAAAAATCTTTGTTCTTTTGTAGAAATCAACTGAAAGCAAATCCAATTATTTTTAGCACGCAGAGGTATTATAATTTGACTTACTTTACGTTTTACTGGACATTCAAGTGTGATAGTTTATTTTGTACGTCGCGTACAGAAATAACGAGGAATATTTTTTAAAATATTTTTAGCTTGTTATTTTGAAAATAAGGGCGTCAGATAACAAGTACTAGACTTGAACCCATGTCGCATTGAAGCACGTTTATACAAATGCAGCTTCCATACCTGCAGACCATCCAACAAACCTCAATATGTATTGCATATAAGATGTTCCAAAAAAACACCGCATATATTTTTGATACGATTGTGTAGACCGTGAATGTGGCTCAAAAATAAATGTTGAAATATTTATATAAGTTTTGCTCGTTTTTGCGTTTTTGCTCATGACATTACAAATCATATAAAGATACGTTTTCATCATATATATACAGTGTGTCTGTAAAGACACTTAACACACTACTACCACATGTTTCTGAGACCAAAATAAGCCGATTTAAGCAAACTTACCTTGTTACAAAATTGCTTAGTTTGGGCGCTATACGGCCCTGAAGTTACAATTTTGAAATCATTTTTTTGTTACAAATTTAAAACGGCTTGTGCAATTTTGCTAAAATTTGGCACGTTGACATAGTTTTATGGAACAAAAAAACCCATATCAAAATTATGATTAATATTAATCCATAATGAATTGAAAATTTGAGTTGGTGCTAGGCCCAAATAACCTTAGCTGTTGGTGTTCTTTAAAACACAATTTAATTTTGTAAATGCAGCACACAGTACAATAATTTTATTTTACTAAAAATGTCACATACCTAATAATAATAATAATAAAAACTCGGGTCGCAGTGCCAAAACCCTGCAGACAATATAGTGTATTTGCTAATAATTGTGGCTTTATTATGTGAACTTAAGTTTGTTTTTGAACAAAAAAAAAATTTAACCCCTTAATACATCCCTTAAAATAATATTTTTTTTCTTAATTTCAATATTTTTATCAATGCAATCTCGGTACCAAATTAAATACATCCTTTCGTAAGTAAAGCACTTTCCGCAAACTAGTGTTTTCATAAAATTTGTAAGTCCGGTCCTGTCGGGCCGATTTTATTAAAATTTTAGCAGCACATTTTAATCGTTACTAAAGGGTTAAATTTCAATTTTGAAACGATTCTGAGAATTTTTTCGGCATTTTTGGGCCCAAAAACATTTTTCAACCCCTAAAAACCACTCTTAAAATGGTTCAATTGGGCCCATTTTAAATAGGCTTCGTGCGGTGATGGATTCCAACGTGCCTACCAAATTTCGTCAAAATCAATTAACTCTTTCGAAAGTTATAGCCCGTACACATATATATATAAATATATACAGTGTGTCCCACCGTAACTGAGACATAGCATTTTAACATGGTGTTACGATAATTTGTTAATATTTGCTCCCCGTTAACTGTTTTTGTTATTTTTATTTTACGATCTGGTTCTAAATGTCCTCAGTAATGATGTTGTAGACTTATTTTTATTTAAATGTCTTTAAAAATTAATAAAATCACATTTTTAAAAAATAAATCACAATCTTTGCTTTGTATACCAGTTTAATGGTCAACTGCTCAATGCCGCTGATTGCTTAGTTGGCTAGTGATATTTATAGTGATATTTATTCGCCTGATTCGCCCACTAGTGCATACTATTGCACTATTGCATACTCTTTTGCGTGCCTCGGCCTACTACAGAGTAAAGTTGGTGACACAAAATGAACTTTCAAAAAATGTTGAAAGTGAAAAGCAGCTATTTTATAGTGGGTATGGCAAAAAATACCATATATATCTCATGTATAATGATATAATGACTCGCTAATGACCTCAGTTGTCGAGCGTCTATAATTTACGATATTATGACTCGCGGTGACTGTTAAATTAAAATTCGTTGTGCTTTTTTTAACATACTGTCACTACTCGTCAATAATATACCTCAGTACGCCACTAGATATCTACTAATTTATTATTGCTATAATTGAAAATTTAAGAATAAACAAACGTTAAAACGACTATTTAGTACTGCAAATCGCATATTTTTCGTACTTGACGCTCTACAAAAATTAACAATATTTTTTGGACCTCACTATGTACAAAGTATAGTTATTCAACATTATAAAAAATAAACTTCAGATCTTCCAACATTAGAATATGTTGTTATGTCAAAGTAGAACCTTTTTCGAGGACTTACCTCCTATACTGTTTCATATACCGGGTGTTCGATTTCAAAGTCGAACATAGGGAATTAACGTTGTGTGCCATTAAATTGTTGTTTACATGGCGTTGCTATGGATCCTCTATTACAAGTCCCCAGTTCCCGGGTTCTAGCCCGAGAGCTGGTAAAAGTGTCAATTGTATTTTCAATTTATTATTAAAAAAATAATAATAATGAATTGAAAATATGAATTTGTGCTAGGCCCAAATAACCTTAGCTGTTGGTGGTCTTTAGAACACAATTTTTTTACTACCGCAGTGTAGCCTAGTAGATAGCGTACTTGGTACCAGCCTCTAGACTAGACTGTCGTGGGTTCGAATCCCACCTGCGCTCATGAATGTTCTGTGATGTTATTTAGTTTTAAATGAGTTGTTATTTAATGTAATTTAAGACGCTAATTACCTAACTTTTCGACGCGTCTATAATCTACAATAAATAAAAAATCTACTACCTTAAATTTTGTCTGAATTTAGAGGGGGGGACACACTTTTTACGACTTTAGAGTTTAGAAGCGCATATCTCACCAACTATTGACTTAAATAAAAAAAGTAATTTTGAAACTTCTATATTTTTTTAAAAAACCTATCTAACGATACCCCACACGCTTATGTGCACTGGAATTTTTTTTCCATCCCACTGCAGTTAATTGTATGGAGTGCCACTCCTAAGTTTTTTTCGTAATTTCACTACAGAATTGTACAAAGGTTCATAGAAGACACCTACCTTCCAAATTGTGTTTTAAAGACCACCAACAGCTAAGGTTATTTGGGCCTAGCTCTAACTCATATTTCCAATTCATTATTTTTTTTTTAATAATAAATTGAAAATCCAATTGACACTTTTACCAGCCCTCGGGCTAGAACCCGCGAACTGGAGACTTGTAATAGAGGAACCATAGCAACGCTATGTAAACAACAGCATACCTACCTTCCAAATTTCATCTATAAAGTGCCCTGATGTGCCAATAGCCTCCGAGTAAAATGGCTATGACATACGGACGGACAGGACAAAATTATAAGAGTTCCATTTTTGCCATTTGGTTACGGAACCATAAAAAACAAAACTTACCAGGGTGTGCACTTTTGGATTTGTCAACGCTTTCTTTTTAACCGACTTCAAAAAAAGGAGGTGGTTCTCAATTCGGTTGTATTTTTTTTATGTTTGTTACCTCAGAACTCCGTCATTTATAAACCGATTTGGAAATTTTTTTTTTTATTTGAAAGGATATACTTTCAGATTGGTCCCATCAAAAACGGTTCAGTAGTTCGGCTGATTTTAATAAAAGTTAGTAACGGCGTGTGATTCCTTACGGTAAATGTCACTTTTTGACACATCAGACAGCGTAAGAAAGTCGGTTTAATAAAAGTGAGTAACGGCGTGTGATTCCTTGATAAATGTCACTTTTTGACACTAAAAAATAAAAAATAAAAAACTTTTTAACAAAAAAAAAACCTCCTTCAAAAAGCCACTAAAAAGAGGAAAATAATGAAATTTTGAGGTATGCGCCAATTTAATAAAATATGAAGTTGGTTAAAAAGAAGATATTAATCACTATACTATTCTTTTTAATCGACTTCATATTTTATTAAATTGGCGCAGACCTCAAAATTTCATTATTTTCCTCTTTTTAGTGGTTTTTTGAAGGAGGTTTTTTTTTTGTTAAAAAGTTTTTTATTAGCTACTTGAAAAGCATCTTGCACTAATAATAATTTATTTTGTTAGTTTTGTTAGTAGTATAACAGTATAGGTATAAATGATAGTTATAGGTACTATACGCGCAAAGCCCCGAGCACTCTATATTGTGTATATTTCGGATCAAACTTGCATTCATAATCTACACGGACTTAGCGTTAGCCTATTTATACTGAGCCTATATAAATATACGCGCATGTGTACACAAGCGATTAAACTGACCCCGATTAGCGACAAAACATTTAACCGACTATTATTATTATACACGTGTACAGGTCTATTGTTAGAAATTACTGCACTCAACCGATTCGAAACAAAAGCCGTACGATTATGAAACCAGTGTTGCCAAAATTTAAAATAGTTAAGAAAAGAACAGAAATTTTAAAGTCGTAAAGTAGTGGGTATTTTTCTATACGTAATAATATGAAAAAGATTGTAGATTATAGACGCTCGATAACTGATGTTATTCTCCTCTCTTACATTATGTAATTATATGTATTTTGCATTTCATATTATTTTCAGTTTTTTTTTTAGTTTTCAAAAGTTTTACGAGTATTTATAAATCATTCTATATGTAAAAAAATACGTAATAAAAAAATCGAGCGTCCACTTTATAATAAAAGAGCTTATTTAATAAGCACCGCAAAAGAGCTAGTTTATACCTTTTTGCTATTTTGAAATTCTATTTTTAGAAGAAGCTTTCTTAAATCTTTGCCACTTAAGTATCATTAAAAAAAAGTTACATAGCCTTGCAACGTTCTTGGCAACATAGTTATCTGGAAACTGTAATTAACTATTAATTAATTGTGAATTATAGACGCTCGACAACAAGGGTCATTAGCGTCGTAATTAACTATTGATAGAGATATATATCGTATTATAAATTAACCTTCAGTAATGTAATTGAACTGAAAAAAATAATTTTCTATATACTTTTGTAGTCCTGAAAAATCATTGAAGAGTAATCTTATGCACCAAAACTCGATGGAAATAACAAGACAAATAGAATAAATTGCACTGAAAATTGTATTTATTTTTCATTGTCAAACGTTTTACCAGCTCTAGCATTGAAATGTCTGAACATCTTTTTCGTTGAATTTATTGATCTAAATTCTGGTATACATTATGTCAATGCGGTATAAGCGGTACAACCTGTACTAGGTGTGGAAAAACTATCATAAATAGACGCCAATATGTATTTTCAGTATCTTTTCGGCCCGGCGTGTCGCCCGGATTGATTTTAGTTTGGTAGCGAAATAATCAAGAGCAACAAATCTCTCGTATATATAGTCGAGCCGCTTAACAGATGGAGTGATCATGTGAAAAGTACATGAATAGCTTGCGCCGCAGGCGTGGCCTTCACATATGGTTTGATCGTTCCCGAACGTTCAAGCCACCAATCAGGTACTTTGCACGCGATGATCACGCAGTGATCATGCGTTTTCATTGCTCCATCTGTTAAGCGGCCCGACTATAGGTATTCAATTAACTGCATTTCTTATACAGTATGCAAACAGGTAAGCTGCAAGCATTGGGAAAAAATGAATGGATCAGAGTGAGCCATGACTCATAATGTACGTATTTATATAGGATTGCTTTGGTTATTTTAGTGTTTTTATTTTAGTTTCAATAATTTTCATTTTACTTGACATTTAAACGGCAATAGATTCAGAAAGGAAGGCGTGACGGAGTCGCAACTGTCTCCTTCTGAGTCGTAACTGTTTTCTTCTAACTAGAAACGTACGTTCTGAATTGAATTTGAATGTCTTTTCCGTCGTCATGGCAGGACAACTGTCAAGTTTCATTCATTCTACTGACATAACCTCGTTTTTTTAAACACGTTGTCGTCGTTAATATTATTAAAGCAATTTGTTATGGGATGGTGTTTTGTACCTGATTGCAGTCATAATGAAAATTATGACTGCAAAAAGTTTACATTTCCGACTGAAGAAAAAGCTAAAATAATATCTAGATATCCAATACCTAATTGATGAAAACATTTTTTTTAAATATTTTTAGCGTACCTTCGCTTGATTTAGCATAACTCAGACGACTTCAAAACATTTTTCCAACTCCAAATGGAAAGAACAAACGCAATTTCTAATTATAATTGCTTAAATTATACCTCGACAAACGTCAACGAGGAAGTTCGGTTAGAATTAAACGTCACTGGCTGAATCAGTGAATCAAGTTGGGACATTTGTTTCTTATAAATCTTGAATTTCAAATAAAAAATTATTTCACACGAAATAATAAAGTTTTGTAGCCAATAATGACGGGATTTATTAATTATTTTTATGAAACAGCCATTGTTTTGGTAAGAAATGTGTTTTAAGAAAATAGTAACGAATATTCTGTTAAACCCCATACATTTTTGAACGCCAATCGACTCCATTTTAAATTTAGCGCTCAAATTACTTCTGTAGCTTTTTGACACTATAGTGGCGCGTAGTTTTGCACGAGTGTAACACTAGCACCGTGTCAATGTTGGGTAGTGTACACGCTCTTCGTGTAGGCCATTACTCTGTCATTACCGCTGTCATGTTGCACTTTATTTACACGACCGCCCTGCGATGGTGAAAATGCAAATAGTTTAGTCAACGTACATCAATTTAGCTAAGAGATCGCGTACGGCATCCCCGACTTGCTTTACATTTTCGCTCACTGCTCATCCCCTTTTTTCATAGCGTAATAATATAATGTCCGTCCGTACCTATATGCAAGTGCCTGGCTTGGACGAATCGAAATTAAAATTATTTCTAATGGTTTTTAGGGGGTTCCGGTTAATGGTTTATTGATAATCAAAAATCGAAAATTGCGATTTTCTTGATTGGCTCTAACTGTTTTGATCATATTTCAGAAATAGATATTTAGGTATTAATAAGGTAACCAGACATCCTGCTTTGAGGAGGACAGTCCTCCTTTGGTGAGATTTTTCCTCCTCAGTGATAGTGTCCTCCTTTCGAATGATAACGTCATAACGACCCCATTTGTCCTACTTTTTAACGATTTCAACAAATATTTTTGAGGTTCTGTACTATGGGTTGACAACCTCACAACCGGTAAAGTAGTCACAGTATTCTTTAATGATTATATTATTATACAGCAAATATTAATACGAATACGGCTAAGGACTGTTAGATGGCGCCACTCCTGTGTGTTTCACTCTTAGATTATTAGGTCTAATGTTTCACTTTCGGCAAAAGTAGTTTTTTTTGTGTCCAGTTGGTGTCCTCCTGAGCAATTTTAAAATTCTGGTTACCTTAGTATTACTGACCCTTCAATATTCAATCATTCATTGGTCTCGAAATTCGAAGGTCTAGTGGTTAGCGTGCTTAGTGCCGCAACCTCTGGACTGGACTGCCGTGGGTTCGAATCCCACCTGCGCTCATGGATGTTTTGTGATGTTATTTAGTTTTAAGATAGTTGTTATTTAGTGTAGTTGAAAGACGCTAATGACCTGAGATGTCGACGCGTCTATAATCTACAATAAACATATAAATAAAATCGAAGCAATTCAGAAACGATGGTATATTGATGAACGAAATTCCGTCATAAATGTTATAAATTATCATTTACAGAATAAATATAAAGTTTATTATATGATATTATGCTTTTCGTTGCCATGATTACACCGTCAATGTTAAATGTTTAACGCAAACGTTAAACGGCTCGAATTTGCATAAGAAGTTTCCTTTCGGTAAAAAACAACCATCGTCAGCAAAAAGTAAACCTTTGAAGCTTTGTTAAGCTCGGTGTAAAGTATAAGTATACTGTATAAACGTTCAATGTATTATCGAGACTCGATTTTTCCCCGATTTCCCTACATCAACGCATTCGACCGGATGTTGAACAGACCGGATACGCGTTTTAGGTCCTGTCGTTTAACTGACTGAGACCAAAACCGTTCAACTGTTACGGTAACCGCCTGTTCGTCACGCATCGATTGTTCTGTCACAACAAACAGACAGCCGGGACACCACCGCCTCTCGTATGTGGAACACGCATGCATACATACAGACGTCTACCTTACCGACTTCAACCTACCTGCCACGTATACTTATATATAGGCAGTCGGCCTACACGCTCTGCTCTATGCTGTGTGTCTCTTCCATTCAACTGTAAATGGGGGGAAGAAAGGCAAAAGATAAAAGAGACAGTTTGCCGGTTAACTGTTTCGTTTTAAATCTTTTAAACTGCGTGTACCGCAATCAGTCGTCATAGTGAATAACAGAAACGACACTCAAACAGTCGCGGCTCGTCGGAGCTGTATAGGCTAAACCGCAGCCTATACTCTTTAAATTGAGAGAAAGAATAGCTTTAAAGTTAAAATAAAAGCTTTTGAAATAAAACTTCTTAAGGTACGTGCAGTACGCAGCTGGGATTCTAGATGGTAGCATGTATGGTAGATGGTGGCTGAAATTATAAGCGCTTATAGGTTTGCACAACGAAGCTTTGATACCATTGATACAAGCTTAAGTCGCGTTTGAAATGTCAGACAGCGAAAACGAATATTTGTGTTCTTCTGCTACAAAGTGGTATATTTTAAATACAAATTTGGGTAGGAGCTATCATGTCCACCCTATTAATAGAAAACGATCTAAACATGGCGAATTTCATCATTTATAGCAAAAATTAAAATTTTAGCCAAACCGGTTTTTTGAATATTTACGTATGGAACCTAACACTTTTAAATAAGTACGTCTCAGAAAAACTCAAAACAAATTAAATAAAAACTGGCAAAATTTCACTAATTATTAAACTAGTCACATCCATTGCGAAACTTGTAATGGCCATTTGACAGTTGTCACACGTTGATTGTAGTAGTCAGCGCGCTGAAAGAATGATGAGATACATTCTTGTATCTACCAGCTCTTGTAACAGCGCTTATACCTGCTACGCTCACTGCTTCGTTGTGTACGCTCGTATATATAACAATGCATTAATTTAAGCAAGCCACGCTATTATCTACGCTACCATCTAGAATCCCAGCTCCATACTGCACGTACCTTTAGGCGGCACTGCCTCGACGATTTGAAGGGTAAAATGGTGGATAGATGAAACGAAAATGCACTGATCTCTATACTTACTAATTTTAACTGGATAGCTGATGCAAAAAAATTAAAAACATCGAAACAGTATTGAGCCATTTTCCTGAGAGTAGTTCTTTCAGTTATCCACGAGAGGCAGCACTTGTGGTAGGTAAAAACATTATTTATTCCCCATTAGTGTCGTGTCATTTTAGTGAAATAACTTAATTATTTAATTAATTTATAATATTAATAATCTAATAATTAAGTATACTACTAAAACGACACGACACTAATGGGGAATCAATAATGTTTGTACCTACCACAAGTGCTGCCTCTCATGGATAATTGAAGGAACTACTTTCAGGAAAATGGCTCATTGATGTCAGCCTCGGATCTAGGGGGGGGCAAGCCGGGGCCTATGCCCCGGGCGGCAAGTTCAGAGGGCGGCCAAATTCAAATTTACACTTTACAGACGAATGGACAACTCTTCATTTACTTAACTTTGACCAAATGTCAATCAATTAGTGGTCATCTGATAGCTGAAATTATAAAGATGATAAAGGTAAAAATAAATATAAGTGAGCGGGGGCGACATTTTTCAGTTTTTGCCCCGCCTAAAAAAAATTGAAGATCCGGGGCTGATTGATGTGGTAGCCAGCGCTACACAATATCGGTCTGAGAATTAAAGTAGCACTGATCTCCATGCGGCAATAAGGTTACAATATCGGGCCGAGAACTAGAATGAATTCAAGTGCGCGCGCAATAAGCACTGATCTCCATGGCGACAAGGTACATTTTAGTTACTGGCCCGATATTGCGTGGCGCTGAATACCTGTTCAAATTACAGTGACTTTATAGAGACAGTGGCGACAATAGACTGTCAATTCAAATTTCGACACAACATGGCGGCGTTGTTTACATGGCGTTGCTATGGCATTGCGTGAATTTTTCGGATGGGCGGAGTTTCCCGCTTATTGTCGTCTGCAGTGTTTCTATATTTTTGTCTGTTGAATTGGTTGTTTTTGTTTATTACAAAATGTATTTTTTTATAAAAAATATTCGCTATAAAAATTCACACAATGCCATAGCAACGCCATGTAAACAACGCCGCCATGTTGTATCGAAATTTGAATTGACAGTCTATTGTCGCCACTGTCTAAAATAAAGTCACTGTAAGTACATTCAAATTGGGACAATGACGAACTACATGATCAGCTATCCAGTCAGTAAGTATAGAAATCAGTGCGAAAATGGGTGACAAAAATGGTGTGACGCGAATTACCATAACAACCCTAAATAAGTCAATAATTAATGTAGTCATGGGTCATTCTGATCCACTCATTTTATATTATTCATACATAAGACACATGTCTTTTTTAAGTTATCAACAGGGGTTATTAATTGGAGCTAGCACCAATTTATATTTTCAGATTATTATTTTTTAATAGATAGATATTTTATTTCATGATTGGCTAAATAGCCGTGAAATAATAATTTGAAATCCAATTATTGATACTTTTGAGCGAGCTTTTACGAGTTCTTGGATTAGAACCGAGAAATGGGGGCTTGTAATTGAGAAGCCATAGAAATGCCATGTAGGGAACTAAACAACTACATTATCCTACACCCCAAATCTAAGACATTTTTGAAGTTTGTAAGATACTTTTCAAAATATCTAAGATACTTTTCAAAGTATCTATAAGATACTTTTAAAATTAATTTAGATAGAAAACGTAATTCGATGGCGCATACTTTTAAAGTATCTTGGATACTTTTAAAACTATCAAAGATACTTTTTCTTTTTTTAGATACTTTCATATAAAGTATCTTTTGAGGAATTGACTGTTAGTATCTTGTATCTAGAACCTAGATGTTTATCTTCTGCAGCTCTGGTTCTGAATATACCTAGATGGGTTTTGTTATTTTTGATTATTGTTACGGATCACCCTGTATATAAGCGGCAGGCATGAATTCTGAGAAACGGGGTCTGCTTACCTAACAACTAGTAACCGCGCGAAGGTTCTAGAGAAATCGAGGAGGCACTGGACTTACGCCGCGCGGCCTATATAAGCGGTGAGTCACACGATCATTCAAGTCAGTGTAGATTATACTGTGACAGTGTTGAACAGCGAATATAGTGCGAAATAAATCTGATATAAATAGTTCAGTGATTAAATAGTTCCGTGATATAAATACACCTGATAAAATAAATATTAGTGTAGTTAATTGGTATATGATAAAATCAATCGATTTAAAACCCCTTATATCCACACCATATTATTCACATAACAATTAGAGGTGAAAATAATAAATATCTCAGACAGCTAGGCTGCCATGATTAGTGTAGTTAATTGTATATAGCTAAGTGTTAATTACTGCTTATTTATTGTTTACTTGTGTTGATTGTTAGAACTGACTTTTCGTTGTTGCATTCATTATTATTGTGTTTTTAATTATTGTAAATAAATATTGTAAATAAATATTTATTCCGCCAACTCAGAAAACAGTTTTGTAACATTATCAATATTTTATTAATTATTATTATTATTTTCTTACTTTACTTAACAATTACGAGTTGCCACTGCGACTGCACAAAAGGAAACATTTTTCACGGCTAGTTAAAATAGTTGTGTCACTAAAGTTCTGTGCACAAGTTTGTTTTCTGCCACATGTACTGTAAGATACGGAATCCCGGCGCAAGCGACCAAAACTTTTCACTCGGTACAGTTAATGTCATACACAGCCATCGTTCGCTGGGGTATATACTATATGTACTCCTAGTGTTGCTATAGTAAGAGTTAAGACAAAGGAGTATCCGATTTCTGATTGGTTCGTTCGATGCGCCATTTTTTTCAGTCAAAATTCAAGTGATCATACTTTGTCTTTGTCGAGCGTCTATAATCTACAATATCTGTCTATCTCACTCTATAATATTTTCTGATTGTTTTCTAGGTAACATAATTGTCTCAGCTGCTGTCAGTGCAAAAAAGTGAAACAATATTTTTGGTTACGTTTATAATTTTTTTTAAAATACGCGCGTATTTTCACTACACTCTCTTCCATGGTTTTGGCTAAATATGGCGTCTTTGTCCTAGATAGATAGATATTTATTTGATCACAGTCGACACTAGAGCAACTCTATGAATAGAATAGAATAGAATATATTTATTGTCCAATATAGAGCAGTGAGCAGGATTCGTCGTACAAAAGTATTTAATAATTATAATTAATTGAATAAAATTCATTAACTGAATACAAACATGATTTAATTATAAGAGTCTTTAACTCTCTTTTAAATTTAGGGAAAGGAAGTGACTTCAGCTCAGCAGGAAGACTGTTGAAAAATTTTAAAGCTGAATATTCTGGGCTATTGCAAAAGAGAGGTTCGGTAGGTACTCCTACTCTCTCCGCCTCGGAGATGTAGTGTCAATGTTGTCTGTATAGTTGAGAGAGATAGATAAATACTTACAACCTACGTTCAGTGATGCCACTTTTGTTTAGTTCTTTCTCTCTCTCTTTCTGAACACTGAATATGACGAAATTTTCAAACTTTCGGCGATTGTATCTTCATGAATAAATGATCAAGTGTTTTGAAATTTTCACAGATGTTTCGATAACACCGTGTTTATCGTGAAAATTCCACATTCTATTTGACTTTCACTCAACATGGGTGATATGTATAAAAGAACGTGACCTTGAAGCAGGGCCGTAACTAGAGCTGAATTGAAGATAGGGCACTGAAAGTTTAAAGTAGGGCTGAAGCAAAAGACTACAATTTATTAATTGGATTGCCCACCTCATCTGGTGATATCAAATTACAAAAACGATGAATTACAATTTAATCAAAAAAAAATAAGAACTTCCATGTTATCAAATTTCCGAAGAACTTCATTTAGATCCAACGAATTTAATCTTGTTTTTCCAAATGTCAGATAGATCAAGTTTGTCATTCTGTCGTGACAGACTTTGCGGCTTATTTATAATTCCTTAAAGTAGGACACTGTATGTTTAAGGTAGGGCATTGCCCCTTAATGCCCCCCTCTAGCTACGGTCCTGCCTTGAAGGCGAATATCTTCATTTTTAAATTGTCAGTAATTATTATGATTTTAAAGATGTATGTATTGTTTGTAGTGTATTGTCGTTAATAATTTGAAAATATTTCAACAATAGGGTATTTGACTAAATTTTTTTTTGTGGTATATTAATAGAGTAATAAATTCTGAACAAAATGACGCCTAAATCTCTTCATTCTGATTTCAAATAAGCTCAAAAATAATCTTTGAAATATAAAAAATCGTTTTTGCTCTACTGATATATGACGTCATAATTTTATGAACTTGCGTTTATATTAGCTAATAATATTATCTAAAAACCCAGAAACAGAGTGTTGAAAAATACCATTTTGTACCTATGTAAACATGATGTAAACAATATGACCTACGTTGCTATGGATACATTTACATTTTACTTATAATTGACGTCACGCGGTGTTTGAAGTCACATGACACATAGATTAAAAATCATGATTTTATTTATGTATTTAAATATGTTTACAAAACCTAATTAATAAAAATAAAAAATTTATAAATATTTTAGAGCATAAACTTTCATTATAACAAAGTTTCATATTTCATCATCATCACTGGCAAATACCCTATTTCTTGTTAATCTAGCCTAGCGACACTACTGTCTTAATTTTTAAATCTGTAGAAAAAAAATAGTTATTAAACCAGTCATACGCGCAAAAATTAACTACGCTTAATAATATTTTTACTTCTCACCTCAACTATGGCAGGGAAGTATTGGGATTCAGCCCGATTTTTTTTTCCTCGATATTAATAGATCTTCACGTTTTGATACCCTATAGCAGCGATTCCCAACCTATGGGCCGCGGGCAGCGTGGTACTAGGCCATGGACGCTGGTCGAGAGTCTGCTTCAGCAGTAGAGATGGTACTCGTATATTTAGTTGCGGTGGGTCTCAATTTTTTTTACAAAATTAGTGGTCCGCACAACAAAAATCGGTTGACCCTGCAGGCCATCTCTGGAACTTCTCGCTATTTTCAAGCGCTTTCAGTTCGAAGCACTTGATAATATACTCAAAAGTAGATTTTTTAGCTCTTCGAGCTCAAAAATCTGAAAATTGCTGATAACAACACTATTCTAATTTTTGAAAAGCTATAACTTTTGAACGCGTTGTTTGATTTTGATCTTTAAAACGGCATTCTACGCAGTTTTTTAAGCTCTAAAAATATCGTAAGAAGTACAAAATCGATTGGTTGAGAAATCTCGAAGTTATTTTGAAAAAACACTTTTTTCGGAATCTGTTGACTACGTAATCTCTCGAACGGATTAACCGATTTTGATCTGCTTAGCGGCATTCGACGCAGTTTTCTGAGGAGAAGAGCTGATTAGATTATGAAATCAATCGGTACAATATTCTAGAAGTTATTTTGAAAAAACATCGTTTTAACAACTTTTTTTTTTGGTTTTTTTGTAATTTTTCAAAATCTATTGGGCCGAATCGGTTCAAATTTTCAATAAATCTAAGTTCAGTGGAACCCTTTCGAATGCCACAAATCGCGTTTCGATCGGTCAAGCCGTTCAAAAGTTATGAGAGGTTTACATACACACACGCGCACGCACGCACACACACACACACACACACACACATACATACATACATACAGACATCATCGTAAAAATAGTCAGAATAGCTTCCTAGGATCACAAAATGTGGAAATATGATGAAATCTCGATTTTCGAAAATCGTGGTGAAATCAATAACTTCTATTTTTGAAAATTTTCAATTTTCTTAGCGGGAAGTCAAAAAGGTTGAGAACCGCTGCCCTATAGGTATCATTTGAAACAGTTTTCTGTCTGAAACTTTTTCTCCTTCGATATCTCAAAAATGGAACGACATAGGGCTTTGCTGTTTGTTTTGTTGTATTAGATTATAAAGCCTGGCTCGCGGATGTTGTGACGTAAGCATCTATTGAAGTTTAAAAATGTGTATCTCCGTAAATACTTAACGTAGGTATTGAAATGAAATAAACGCCATTGTGTTTCTGGCAATGATTCTTAATAAAAAATAGTCATATATTAATAACTAGCGGCCCCGTCCGGCTTCGCCCGGGTGCTAAGAAAGCCCGGGTGCAATAAACTACTCACTCGCTTCGCTCGTTCGCTTGAATATTATAATTACATTCCTCACTTGCTTCGCTCGTTCGCTATATATATAAACCTTCCGGGAACAATTCCGTCAGAAGTACATGATTTTTGCGTAACTTTAACCGTTTACGCAGCGCACCCAACGAAAGCTCTCAAAAGGAATAATTTTTCCCGTTTTTGTAACATTTTTTATTGATGCTCCGCTTCTATTGGTCGTAGCGTGATATAAAGTATATAACCTATTGCCTTCCTCAATAAATGGACTATCCAACACAAAAATAATTTTTCAATTCGAACCAGTAGTTCCTGAGATTAGCGCGTTCAACCAAACAAACAAACAAACTCTTCAGCTTTATAATATTAGTATAGATTTTTTTTATTTTTTACAGCCTCATTGCAGACGAGACTTTACGCAACATTGATGTAATAACAGCGGTGTTGTATTCGAAACACAGTATGAAACATTTACAGGATCTGATAGACCCCGGAGTGTGATTGTAACTTGTGACGTTGACTGTACCAAACGTAAACCGTGGAAGGGACGTGAACTGTGACTATAGAGGTGAGCTTTCAATGTAAATGCAAATCAATTGTTATTTCTGTATTAATTCTGTTTGCATTTCATAATAAACCCAATTGAAGAACCAGTAAAAGCGTTGGTAGAAAATCTCAGCCTTTAATTAATGCCGTCTGCGTCCGCCTGCGGCACTGCTGTGCTAAACGCATTATATTAACTCCAACATTGCGTGTCAAAGATTTGTTCCAAAGTCAGCGGAACGTTAAGTTATTCAGCATTTCGCATATTTTAAGAACGAAGTTTGTTTTTTAATTGTAGAAGATTGAAAGCTATTTATTAATTTGTAAATCGTGAAGTTAGAATACTCTTGAAATTACAGAAAAGGCTAACTTTGCGTACACACTTTTAAATCGCTTTAATTAACTTTCCATTGGAAGTTATTGTAATGGGTCCGATTTTGCGAATGAAAAATGTTGACATATCTGGACGTTTTGAGGTCTCTAGAGTCCGAATCTACTATTTTTAGAGAGATGTCTGTGTGTACGTACGCTCGTTCGTACGTTGGTGAACTTTTTTTCGGCACGCATATCTCGAGAACAAATCATGATATCGACTCCGCACCAATTTCATTCGACACATATTTACATAATGATTAGGTTTGCAGGAAATTTCAATTAGCGGTTTTTTTTAATCTAAGGGCACCCAATGGGAAGTTAGCAGTGTGGTTTTATCCACACACCAAGCCTCTTTTTTATTTTAACTTTCAGTGTTATTTGGACTTGGTGATAATTCTTATTTACAGTTTATAATTATTTCAAGCTTTTGAATTCTGCTAACAGATGCGACGGTCAAATCTGGCCTTCAAAAGGTGGGTCGCTCGTTAGTACAACTTTTCTGTGTTATATATGTCATTTGTGCTTTGTGGAAATTTAGAGAGTGAGGCACTCTTGAGTAAAGAACAGATAATTCATCTGATGAATAATAAATGATCAAGTTTAATAAATAATTAGAAAATCTTATCTCTTAACTTAAGGATTTTCTAACGTCCTGGGAATAAGCATTAAGTTGTAAGGAAAAATACATAAAATATTCTCAATATAATTTCCAACCTTTTAGCGAAAGCAAGAACCTATTTTTGGCTCTTAGTGGCCTAATTATAGAGTCTGTATGCTTGAAAGGTTGCGAATTATCTCTGTTTTATTTATTTCTTTGTACATCTCTGAACAGCGATACGGCAAATGTCTTGATGACATGCTTTCTTACTTCTTGGATAATGATATATTTTTTTCCTTTTCATGTCTGATTTGAATGCATAAACACTAACTGGAAATGAAAGCTCTGAACTAAAGTTAAATATTTTATAACTGTTGGTAATTTTAAGTGGAGCACTGCAGAGCTGTTAAACAGTCAACTTATTAAGTAGTTTGTGTTATTAACATTTTATGACCTCGTCTTCGAATATTGTCCGTCATAAATGTTACTTCACAATCAGTTCATGTTGTCGTACTGTTATGTTGAAGGTTCGTTTGCGTTGATTTAAAAACATGTATCGGAATTTTCGTCTATAGTTATTATTATTATTATTATTGTAGATTATAGACGCGTCGACAACTCAGGTCATTAGCGTCTTCAACACCACAATTAATAATCCATTTGTGTATTAGAATCTTCCAGCCGACATACACAAACCGACTGGTACGAGCTCGGGCTCCAGGGAACGCCAATTCCCAAAGAACATTGGAATGCAATTGCGAGAACAACTACATTCCAATGTTCCCCCTGGGGGATCGTCTATAGTTCTTGCTGAATCGAAACGAGTATATTATAGTGATGATCTGGACACTGGATTGTTTCTGACTTCCTATTTTTATTTATTTGTAGAAAAAGCGGTTTTATTAATTTTCTGCTTCACGGCTATTCAATAAAAACCGGTTAAGTGCGAGATTTGTTCGCGTACCGAAGGTTCCGTACAACTAACATACTATAGTGATTGTATTTCTACTGACGAGTTGTGACAGTATGTTAAAACGAGCGATTTAGCGATAAGATAAATTTATTAACTAAATAAAATTCGTACATATACTAAAGACAACAAAAAATTATAAAAAGCATTCCATATAACTATATAAAATAGTATTTTCAAAAAAATTTGACAGTTCATTTGCATCGCCAAAATCACTTTTTTAGTAGGCCATGAGTATGGCAGCCCTATCGATCGGTGGTAGTTTTTTTTTTTTATAAAACTATGAATTTATTCTGTTCGCTGTTTTGATTATTTTGTTTTCAATTATTTAAAAAAAAAACAAAAAACCCGACTGCGTAAAAATTGAATTTAAAAGATGAAACAAAATGGCGTCCAGCGTCCTCCATATTGAATTTTCCGTAACGTCATATACCTTATTTGAAATCTTCTCAACGAAATCTTTCTTTTGATACCGTATCGATGTATTTAGAAGGAAAATTACTTTTGCATTCTAGCAAAATGCCATCTAGAGTCCGCCATAATGAATTTTCCGTGACATAATATACCCAATAGCACTCGTGAGACTATGACGAATCTATAGATACCTCATTTTCTAAAATCCGTCAAGCCGTTTAGGCTACAGAGCGTGCAGCCAAAGAAATAGACATACATGCATACGTGCATACGTACATACATACATACATACACTCGAAAAACATTACCCTCTTTCTGGGGCAGTCGGGTAAAAATGGATAAATGAAAAAATAAAATAGATGTACTTATGTTACGTTAACTTTATAGCGACAAGTAGTTGTGAAGCAGAATTTAACTACGGCACAGCAGCAATAAACGATCCATCTAAGTTTTAACCGCAATAATTGTGCTCTATCAACTGGTCTTCGTCGAGAATGACTCGGTATTGTTGATGTACGAGTAAACACACAAACTTCTGCTCTGAATGCATCAACAAATTGACTGCAGCAGTAATCGGCGAAATTGTTATTTTTAAATAACAGCTTATATCTGTTACTGCTATATGAAAATAACCGATTACAAATAACAGTAAAAAAATATTTTCAATCATATAGCAATAGCGAATACTGTCAAATGGTAAATGATAAAATCAATCGATTTAAAACCCCTTATATCCACACCATATTGGCAATATTTAAAATATTTAAAAGACAAATAACAGTTAAAAAAAGAGGCTTGGTATGTGAGTAAAACCACACTGCTAACTCTCCATTGGATGCCCTTAGTTTTTTTTATTAAAAAAATTTGCAAATGTAATCAGGTGTTCATTATGTAATTATGTGTCGAATGAAATTGATCCGAAGGAGATATCATTATTTGTTCTCGAGTTATGTGAGCCAAAAAAAGTTCACCAACGTACGAACAAACATACGTACACACACACACAGCCAGACAGACATCTCTCTAAAACAGTAGATTCGGACTCTAGGGACTTCAAAACGTCCAGATATACACTATTTTGAAACGCTAAAAAATTGATTTTTAAAATTATAAAATCTATAAGAAAACGAATTTTTCCTGGGATAAGAGTAAGACCTATAGCTAGATCGATTTTTTGCCCTCCAAAACCACTTTTCAGTAATTTCTATCCATATCGGTAGAGCCGTTTTATCCCTGTCAGCGTTTCGTTAATTTTTGAGTCGGTTTTTATGTTGATATTTTTTGACTCGGGTTCATTCCAATTCACTACCCTTGCTAAAGGAGTATAACTTCAAAAATAACAGGTAACAGTTATCAAATAACATTTAAAGAATAATGGGTAACAGTTATATGAAATAACATTTAAAGAATAATGGGTAACAGTTATTAAATAATAGGTAGGTATCAGATAACAGGTAATAAGTATGATATTATCACCCTGTGTAATAAAAATATTATACTTTAAGACAAAGAGCAAAAATTAATAATCTATTTCTTGGCAGCATTTAACATCTGTCTCCTCTGGCAAATCAACAAACGTAAACAAGTAACAGTTAACAGCTAACAATATATTACTTTGGTAACTGTTTCTAATCGGTGCAGCCATTCCTAAGTAATCGGTGGACATACATTAAATAAAAATTTAATAAAAAAACAAAAAACCCGACTGCGTAAAAATCGAACATAAAAGATGGAAACAAGATCAAAATATGATAACATGCAGTCGGAAGTATTTCTGTTCAATTTGTTATTACTATGCCTCCGACTGCATGTTATCATTTGATCTTGTTTCCATCTTTTATGTTCGATTTTTACGCAGTCGGGTTTTTTGTTTTTTTAATAAATTTTTTATTTCCTTCCTTTTAGTTGAATCTACTCATCAAGCCTTTTCATTTGATACCCCACACACAATGTTTACCCGATTTTTTGCGTATTGACAAAATGGCGTCTAACGCCCGCCATATTGAATTTTCCGTGACGTCATGTACCCTATTTGAAATGTCAACGAAACCTTTCTTTTATTTTGATTTTGGTACCTATATCAATATTTTTAGAAGGAAAATTACTTTTTCATTCTGACAAAATGGCGTCTAGCGTCCGCCATATTGAATTTTCCGTGACTCCATATACCCTATGTCACTCTGGGGATTCAGACGAATCTAATGACACCTCATTTTTCAAAATCCGTCAAACCGTTTAGACTACAGAGCGTGATAGTGAAATATATATACATTACATACACTCGAAAAACAATACCCTCCTTCTGGCGCAGTCGGGTAAAAATACATACTGATCGAATTGAGAACACCCTCCTTTTTAAATCGAAAGTTGGCGTTTGCGATTAGTGTGAAGTTTGTCACACGAGCGAAGCGAGTGTGGCAATCAAATAATGCACTATTATTTATTGTAGATTATTCATAAAAACTTCTAATATGTCTTGAATGCCACCATGGGTTTTGTGGGTACCAAAACGATTCGATATTAATTTTAATAATAAATTGAAATTTCAGTTGATAATTTCATTGTTTCTCAAATTATAATTTGATTAGAGGGGTTTCAACACTCCACTCTTGATGTCTTCTTCAAGAAGACGGATGTGCCACAACCTGTACCGTCTTTTCTTTCAACGTTGCCAAGTTTGCCACGTTAACAAGCGTTACACTATGGACTGCTGAATAGGTACTGAGATTATATTTATTTTCTTTCATTTATAATTAATTTGATAATACTAAATGTATTTAATAACATTTGTTATTTACTATTATATTATCTGTTATTTTTTTTGTCATACCCTCCTATAAAATAGTTGTTTTACATGCATGTGTATAGGTAGGTACATGCATGTAAAGTGATCCATTACACACTAGTGCGTTAAAGTAAAACAAAAGCAGGCGCGCTAACATATTCAATAGTAATTTGCTACTCTTATGACCGGTTTATCGTACATTTTAATCACGATGTTTTTTTAATCACACTGTTGAATTTTGATTGGTACGTGTTCATTGCTTGCTGCGTTTCGTTACCATATCAACGCGTCATTTAACAGTGTGATTAAAAAACATCGTGATTAAAATGTACGATAAACCGGCCATTAGCCTACTATTAGAAATGATGTCTGCTACACAAGTAAATTGCCAACATTTTTGAAAATACTAAAAATGTTACTATTGATGAATATAAGTGAAGTAAAACGAGCGATAGCGAGTTTTAACAGTCACACGAGTAGGGTTACCATACATAAGCGGAGGGATGCCTGTCTAGGGTGCCTGGAATGCCTGATTTTTCAGAAAAATGTCTGTCTAAAATAAAAAAGCTGTAGGTAGGCAATAAAATAATAAATAAAAGATATGAAATGAAATGCCTGTCACTGACCAGCGCCGGCCGCACGCCTGTCTAGACCTTAAAATGCCTGTCAAATGCGGCAAATGCGTGTCAGATGGTAACCCTACCAGGGTTGTTACGGATTCAAAAATTTAGACATCCGCGGATGCAGATGCGGATGCGGATTATTAGAAGTTCACATCCGCGGATGCGGATTATTAGAAGTTCACATCCGCGGATGCGGATTTGATGCGGATTATTAGACGTTCACATCCGCGGATGCGGATTTGATGTGGATGCGGATGCGATGCGGATGCGGATTTTGGGATTTTAAAAGGATTATTATTTAAATTTTAAGTGCATAAATAACTGAAAATCAATTTAATTTTAACTTTTTATTTATTTAATCATATTTTTAGAACAAAATTACACAAGTTTTTAGTTTTACTTATGACACAACAGAATTTTAAGCTTCGAGTTTCATAATCAAAAATCCGTAAAAACTCCGCATTGATTGATGCGGATGTGAATGCGGATGCAGATGTCTGAATTAATGCGAATATTCCGCATTTACGGATGCGGATGCGAATATTCGTAACACCCCTGAACTCTACACACGAGTGAAAATATCAAACACAATCTATTATTATTTCACACTTTTTAATATCCTTGTATTTTATTTTATTTTGGGCCGCCCAGATAATATGTCTAGCCTTAACCTCACTTGTTGAGCGTTTATTATCTGCAATCATTTAATTTAATTACTAAATACGGTTTAAGTCAATAAACCCCTATTAATATACTGATCGTCAGGATGTCGGAAATATTGTATTGTAGCAAACCCCGAGTGTTACGCCACTGCCTCCAATAGAAACCAGTAAAAAGAAAGGTCACGGTAGTAAAGCGTAGAATGGCATCGAAGATACTGAACAACGAGAACCTGCCGGAATGTTCTAGAGAACGCGAGAACGTACTAGGCTGGGCTGCGCGACCTATATAAGTGAAGTACGAGTGAGTCAGGCAATCAGTCGACGGTGTCACGCAAACGGGAATCAGTCAGTACAGTGAAATAAATATTGATCAGTCAACGGGAATCAGTCAGTGTAGATTGTACTGTGACAGTGTTGAACAGCGAAATAGATCTGATATAAATATCGTGATATAAATTGACTCAATAAATATTAGTGTAGTCAATTGTATATAGTTAAGTGTTATTTAAGTGGCTCGTTTAGTTCAATAATTACCGTTTAAGTGTTTTATTGTTAGAATTGACTTTTCGTTGTTGCATTTATTGTTATTATATTTTTAATTATTGTAAATAAATATTTATTCCGCCAACTCAGAAAACAGTTTTGTAACAGTATTTTAATAGAAACCATCACGCTACAAATTACGATCAGTAGTCGTACAAGTGAAAGAAGCTAGGGTTTATTTTTGTTTTGTTATGCGATAAAAAATAAAACATTCTTTGATGTTTAATTGTATTAACTTAAGTATTAAACCCTGCATTGGCTATAATGATTCAATTAATTTCCTTGTTTGTGCATTCTTGCGTTAAACGAGGTAAGTCTGTTCTGTTTTCAAACTGTCATTACGAATGTTCCCTTTAGAGCGTCCTTCAGTACAGCTAAACATTTTTACTTCAATCCTAAATTTTGCCTTCGAGGAAATTATCTCCCATCTCACTCAGATAAAATTGATAAGAAAAACAATCTTTAAAAATAAAGAATTCGAAGTTGCTATATTTAAATAGAGCAATTTGATCCTTGAAAACAGTTTTAAGAATTGTTGGAAATGAGCACTTCCGTTGCACAAAGGATCAATAAAAAGCAATACTGATTTTTTTAAATTTAAAAATAAAGAAAATCTACATATTTTTGCTACAAGCAGTGCAGTACTTGAAACAAACGTCCTTGAATTGAAATGGATAACAAATTCAGACGAATCGGCAACACCGGAAAATTTTCCACAAGAGCAACAGTGTATGTCAAAGGCGAAGTGTCTTTGATGAACATGAAACATTATTTATTAAACGTCGAGTTCATAGTTCGTAGTTCAGACAGAAAGCCGTCAACCTTTTTAAATAACAGGAGCACATAAACTAAATGGTTGAGTGACAGACAGACGAATCGATATTCGGATGGGCCGAGCATTCAGAAGTATGTAGTAGTCTGTAGTAGTGGTGGTAACAGGTATGCCAACATAATTATCTGACTGCAGGAGTAGTGCAAACACAGTAGATCAATACTCCACTGCCTACTTACATAATACGTTGGTCATGTCTCTTATTCACTGACATTACGTCAAAAGGGTGAATAATTTTACTAATAAACAGACTGCACTAATAATGTATAATGCTGGGTTGCAGAAAGTATTGTCAAAAAGTCTGATTTGACAATGACCTTAGATTGTGGTCATATAATTACAGTTTTTGCACATGTAGGAGCAGTCTAATATCGTTGTGAAACTCTCTGTCATGTAGATTATAGAACATTACTCTGCACATAAAAACAAATGATTGATCTACATAAAAAAAGATCGCTTTTCATGCTAAATTTTGACCAAAATGCGTAGAAAAATTTTGTTTCGAAACGGAAATTGGACAAAAAACTATGTTAAATAGATGTGTACACAGTTTTAAAAAATATCGTTAAAATCGATCAATTATTTTTTGAGCAGAATCGATTTAAAATCCTACAATGCTTTTATTATGCAGAAATATGCTTGGTCACAATCTAAAACCAATGTTAAATCAGATTTTTAACCGACTTCAAAAAAAGAAGGTGGTTCTCAATTCGGTTGTATTTTTTTTTTTTAATGTTTGTTACCTCAGAACTCCGTCATTTATGAACCGATTTGGAAAACTTTTTTTTTGTTTGAAAGGATATACTTTCAGCTGATTGGTTCCATAGAAATTTCATCAAAATCGGTTCAGTAGTTCGGCTGATTTTAATAAAAGCTAGTAACGGCGTGTGATTCCATAAGGTAAATGTCACTTTTTGATACATCAGACAGCGTAAGAAAGTCGGTTTAATAAAAGTGAGTAACGGCGTGTGATTCCTTCAAGGTAAATGTCACTTTTTGACACTAAAAAGTAAAAAATAAAAAACTTTTAAAAAAAAAAAAACCTCCTTCAAAAAGCCACTAAAAAGAGGAAAATAATAAAATTTTGAGGTCTGCACCAATTTAATAAAATATGAAGTTGGTTAAAAAGAAGATATTAATCACTATACTATACTTTTTAATCGACTTCATATTTTATTAAATTGGCGCAGACCTCAAAATTTCATTATTTTCTTCTTTTTAGTGGCTTTTTGAAGGAGGTTTTTTTTTGTTAAAAAGTTTTTTATTTGACAATACTTTCTGCAACCGAGCATTATTATTGAAAATAGTAGGTACATGCCATAGCGTGACTTCATCGGTCTGTGGAATATTAACAAATAGAGAAAGAGGAAGATCTAGTATAGTTCTTCGTTTTCTATTCTATTTATTGTATTCTGCACAAACAATCGAAAGGTATGCGGCAATAAGAGCAAAATTAATTTGAAATTCACGAGATTAGAAAATGTTGAAAGTTGTGCGACAGTAAGTGCGAATATTGCTTGAAATTCATTGTCAGTATTTACCAGGGTTGTTACGGATGCAAAAATTTAGACATCCGCGGATGCAGATGCGGATGCGGATTATTAGAAGTTCACATCCGCGGATGCGGATTTGATGCGGATGCGGATTTTGGGATTTTAAAAGGATACTTATTTAAATTTTAAGTGCATAAATAACTGAAAATCAATTTAATTTTAACTTTTTATTTAATTAATCATATTTTTAGCACGTGCCACTCTGGCTCCGCCCACTTTCTTTACATGTAGTTACTTGTTGATGTGAATCTGCATCCGTAAAAACTCCGCATTGATTGATGCGGATGTGAATTCGGATGCAGATGTCTGAATTAATGCGAATATTCCGCATTTACGGATGCGGATGCAAATATTCGTAACACCCCTGGTATCTACTTATATTATGTCACATGGACAGAATTATCGAATCTTTTAAATGTTAATAATTTATCATAAATTTTCAGATCCTGGTATATTCGATATACAGTGTGTCCCACCGTAACTGAGACATAGCATTTTAACATGGGGTTACGATATTTTGTTAATATTTGCTCCCCGTTAACTGTTTTTGTTATTTTTATTTTACAATCTGGTTCTAAATGTCCCCAGTAATAGTTTTGTAGACTTATTTTTATTTAAATCTCTTTAAAAATTAATAAAATCACATTTTTAAAAAATAAAACACAATCTTTGCTTTGTATACCAGTTCAATGGACAAGTGCTCAACGTCGCAAATAGCCTAGTCGGCTAGCGCATTGACCAACATCAGTTACCTTCACGCCAAGCCCAGGTTCGAATCCCAAGAGCTCATGATTAATTTTTTTTTTTAAATAATGAAAATACATTGGAGAACAATTAATAATGCTTATTATTTACTAATAAAAGTATAACGATTTTATTAATTATTTCCATTAAAACAGAGTTGTACGATGGTTGTACGTGTTAGTTTTATTGAAAATAATTAATAAAATCGCAGTACTTTTATTTCTAAATAATAAGCATTATTAATTGTTATCCAATGTATTTTTATTATTAAAAAAAATTTATTTTTTAAAAATTTTATTTTATTAAGTTTAAAAGACATTTAAATAAAAATAAGTCTACAACATCATTACTGGGGACATTTAGAACCAGATCGTAAAATAAAAATAACAAAATCAGTTAACGGGGAGCAAATATTAACAAATTATCGTAACACCATGTTAAAATGCTATGTCTCAGTTACGGTGGGACACACCGTATAAAGATTCTCAGTTGTTGCAAAAAATATTGTGTATGTAACGCGTGTCTAAAGTGACAAATGTGACAGTCGCGATTTTACAATACTCTCTTAAGGCTATGTTGCGTTTATACCAGAACGAGTGTGTGTTTACCGCGCGAGCCGAAGTTATGTTGCATTTATACCAGACCTCGACTCAAAAATTAATGAAATGCTGACAGGGATTAAACGACTCTAACGATTTGGATAAAATTTACTGCAAAAATTCGTTTTCTTATGGATTTTATAATTTTAAAAATCAATTTTTGACGTTTCAAAATAGTGTAATATTGTATGCAGGCTTTGGATAAGTACTTTTGTACAGTATGATATTGATATCCATATAGATTTTATTAATAATAATTATTATTTAATTTTAAAAATGCTGAGAGGAGGAAAGCAAAAATGTAAATGTATGAAGTATAACTTCGACCGTGCGCTTATGTGATTGAGGCGCATGCCCTTTTTTACTTCCCACCTCTACTATGGTAGGGAAGTAGGTAATGGATTTAGTCCGAAAAAAATATTTCGAGATTTTAACAGATTTTCACGTTTTGAGACCCTAGCAATCGTTTAAGATCATTTTCTGACTGATGTGTGTGTGTGTGTGTGTGTGTGGTCAATTTTTCGCCTTCGATATCTTAAGAACGGAACAACATACGGGCATGCCGATTGTTCTATTGTGTTTATCAGCCTTTAACTTAGATCTGATTAGATTTTGAGTCAAATCGGTTCAGTGGATCCTGAGATATTCAAAAAAACGTCCTCAATGTCACGTATTAACATAGGTAAAAAAAATATAAATGAATTCTAGATGTTATAATATGAAAAAAATGTAAATATTTTTTTCTCTAAAATGTATAGTTTTCGAGAAAAAAAATATTTTACTAAAAAAAAAAAAAATTGTACGTAAATCAAGGTAACCATGATTTTTGCTATATTAAGTTAGCCATCAGTAGATCACCAAACAAAAAAGAGGGCCATGCTTTTTTCAAAGAATAAAAATTAAATTGTGTTTTAAAGACCACCAACAGCTAAGGTTGTTTGGGCCTAGTCAAAGAATAAAAAAAAAGTGTTTATTTTTTGCAAATATTTACTAGGTGGGAAGTATAGGACTGACTGGTCATCAGTCAAATTTTTTGTTATAGTTTTTAAGATCTTTTAGGAAATTTAAGTCCTGTAAGTCTCTCTCATAAATACGCCACTGATAAGTTTAATTAAATTAAATTGAAATCAATAGTATTTGAAATTCGCAAGTTCAGTAAGTTTAATTTCAAATATGTAAAATCACTTGATATGAAATATGAACTTGTCTCGTATTTGCGAAGATTGCAGAGATATTTCCTTCGGTCTGAAGATATGTTTGGGCCAGCACTGTGCAAGTAGAGTCTTAAAGTGGTGCGCAACGTCTGCTAGTGTATAAGTACTGAATATTTAATGATCAATTAGCGATTGTTAATAATTCAAACGCTGAAGCAAAGAAAGAGCTGATGGAAAATAAGACCTGCAAACATACTTAGTTCTATAGATTGCCGCGAAACACACATACTCATAAAGAATTGGAACTGATCGCGCTGCGTTACTCCATGGAGGTGACAGCCAATGGAGGTAATCTGTGGGCCAAGTCATGCCTGAGCTGTGGGAAAATCATCGTATACAGGGTTTCTCTTCTGGAATGTTTTCCAGCGCGTTATTGGACTATTTCTGGGTTTGTCATATGACCTGGATTCCGCCAGTTTTTCTTTCTTCAAAATGGCGGCCAACATTCATTTCAGTCAACGCACCTAATTTTCTCAAAAACTGTTGACGTTGGAATAAAAATAATTTGTAGTTACAAAAATTGTTTAAAACAACATTTTGAACAAATTTTACATCCGAATGTGTTTTTTTACAAAAGTTGTTCAAAATGTTATTTCAAACATTTTTTGTAATTGCAATGTTTGTCCTAAAGTCTGCCGTTTTTGAGAAAATTAAAAGAGCTGTGGACCCCGTCATAGTGTTTTCTTCAAAATGTCAACAAATAAATATTGGCACTTTCTTATTTACTCTGTTTATTATCATATTTTATTTTTATATTCGTATTTTATTTTCATTCATTCTTTTTCATTTTTTTTTTCTTTCTTCTTTTTTTATATTTATATTTTTGTTTTGTGCTGACCACAGCAGTTGATGCACTTCATTTTGTATTTATTTGTACTTTATTTTACTAAATAATAAAAAAAAAATATTGGCACTTTGAAAAAAACTGACAGGGTTCAGATCACCCTAAAAAATATTCCAGAAAAAAAATTTCTACAGATCTGATTTGTGGTTCCGACTCTAAAATTAAAACTATCGCCAAAATGTAAATACGTATAATATTATTTCATTATTATAATACGTAATAATAACAACGTAAATCTTGAAACGATGCACTCCTTGTTAGAGAGTAAATGTGATCACCGACCCGAGCGAGCTTGATGTCGTGTGGAGCCGAGTAACCCGATTCAGCGTCACCGACCCAAGCGTGATAGTTCTTTCGAAAGAACGCAAAGTGCGCCTAAAGAAGCACTTCAAAAAAAACATAAAAATAAGCTGTATTGTTCTTGTCAAGGGCAATATTTAAAACTTCACACGTGCTCCCAGTTTTAATTAATCACTAGATGGGTTGAACTTATATAATGTTCGAAAACAATTAAATGTATTCAACAAAACAATAATAATAATAATAATAATGCGTTTAACGTCCGTTTCTCGACATTACGTTATAACAGACGCCATTCGCACCATTACTATTTTCCATTTTTACCACTTCCCGTTTTATACATTTTTATTATACTTCAACTTATTTTAATAGCAATGTGCGAAAGGAGAAATTATAGGACATTAGGATAAGGTAGGCAATTTTGGGAACGTAGGAGTTTGACAGGTAATCGGCCATGGCCTTGAATAAGGAACCATCTCGATATTCATCTGGAATTATTGAGGGAAACCATGGAAAACCTCAAACAAGATGGCCGGTACAGGAATTACTGTTTCTCGGCGTGAGGCAGTAGGAAAAAGTCCTAGCCACATCTGCCCCCGCCGGGATTCGAACCCAGTACCTCCCCAATGCGAGTCTAGTGCTGTACCACTAAGCTACATCGCTGGGTCAACAAAACAATAATTTACTATCGGTGAACTCCTTGTATGACTTTGTCCCTTCTCCCCCGTTGTTACATCTCCATGAGTTTCTGCAGTCGTAGATGATTACCGCGGGTGACGCTGTCTGAAGTGGCGCCCGTGGAATGGGATTTCGCCCTGCCCGGGTGGATTAATGTTCGGCCCATTAAATGAGGTTATTTATTTTAAAAGCTTTTTTTGCGTGCGGTATATTGCTTGAAACTCATATTTCTTATATTTCTACGCCAGCCGTCAGCGCTGTAACCTTTATGTGTACCGCCCATGTTTTACATAGCTTCCATTTGCCGTACGTAGTATTTACTTACCCTTAGGTCGGCACGCTCTAATGGCTTAATGGCCGACTTAAACCAATCAACGAGGTTATACAAAACTATAGAACGTTATTACTGTTTATTAAGTACTAGCTTTTCGGCCCGGATTCACTCGGGTAGATTTTGATTTGGCAGCTAAATAATCAAGAGCATCAAATCTCTCATACCTATTGGACCGAGAGCTAGTGACAATTTATATTAGAAATCGTGTCCATCGTGATTATAATAAAATTAAGCAAAATCGCAGGATAGTGGACAAAATAATTTGATTTAATTTAATAAATCAAATTATTTTGTCCACTATCCTGCGATTTTGCTTAATTTTATTGCTAGTGACAATTTTTTGGTGTTATTTATTCAAGGCCTTATTTTTATGAAGATGTTGAGGGAGGCATATTAAAGTGTCCTGAGTAAGGGATTTTGCTAGATAGCGGTATGGGAGGGTGACAGACCGCCCCCAACATGTAACAAAAAAAATGTCACAATTATTAATGCTTCAAGGCTGAAATTGTTTGCATAGCTTGTCGGTGACTCAATAATGCCATTATAATAGTTGCAGATCGATTGGCCAGTATTAAAGGGGTGGCAGATCATCCTAAACGTGTCATGTACCCGACGAAATTTATATTATTAGTTCAAGGTTCAAATTTTAATATGTTGTTAAGGCGACTTTTTTAAGCATATATTTCAATTTGCAGAACAAAATGTCAGTATTAACCCCCTCTCTTAGAGAGAAACTTGCTCGCGCCTAGGTGTTTATATCGTTCTGCAATGGGGTTAATACCGACATTTTGTTCTGCAAATTGAAATATATGCTTAAAACAGTCGCCGGAACAACATATTAAAATTTGAACCTTTAACTAATAATATAAATTTCGTCGGGTACATTACACGTTTAGGGTGATCTGCCACTCCTTTAATACTGACCAATCGATCTGCAAATATTATAATGGCATTATTGGGTCACCGACAAGCTATACAAATAATTTCAGCCTTGAAGCAATAATAATTGTGACGCTGTTTTGTTACATGTTGGGGGTGGTCTGCATCCCTCCCATACCGTTATCTAGCAAAATCCCTTACTCAGGGCACTTTAATATGCCTCCTTCAACGTCTTCACAAAAATAAGGCTTTGAATAAATAACACCAAAAAAATGTCACTAGCTCTCGGCCTATAATATCACTTTACTGTAACTCCATGCATCTTAGCCAGCGTACACCCATTTAGCTCCGAAGTCGTGTGCGGGTCCCCGACTTGCTTTTCGCTCACTGCTCATCCTCATTTTATCGCCGCGTAATAATAGGTATATAGCCTATGTCACTCGAGAAGTGAAATAAATTTTCAAATTGGTTCAGTAGTTAAAAAAACATACACACTTTTCATTGTATTTATTTAATTTATTGTAAATTATAGACGCGTCGACAACTCAGGTCATTAGCGTCTTGATTACATTAAATGAAAACACACTTAAAACTAAATGACATCACAAAACATCCATGAGCGGAGGCGGGATTCGAACCCACGACAATCTGATCCAGAGGCCGCGAGGCTAAACACTGGACCACGCACTGTCCTCAACTTTTCATTGCATACGTTCAAAAGAAATGAGGTGATTAGGGGAGGTCGTTTCCAATCAAAATAACCATATACAGGATGTCCCAAAAAGATTGGGACATAAAGTAACAGCTGATTCCTTACAAAAAAATATTGCGATAGACGCCAACTTGTCTATTCCGAAAGTTGATATTAAAAGAGATACAGGGTGTCAAAGTTTAATTTTTATTTTTGATTTTCTTAAATAACTTTTAAAATAATTTAGGCATTTTAATGAAATTTGGTATATGGGGATTTTTTGACATGAGAAATTCAAATCTGACCTGGTATGGCTCTTACTTGTAGGGGGCGTCACTTACACACCTTTTCACTCATTCAAATAGTCATAACTTTTTTGTACGCACTCGTACTATTCTTTTGAATTAAAAAATTGATTTTTCCGTCATTTTTACGTAAAAAAGGTATACTTTGTAAAAGTTGCTAGGAGTAACCTTTTTCAAGGTATTTGCACTTAAAGTAATCGATGCAATGTGGTTTTAAATGGCAAATTTTGAAAATTAACATAGGTGGCTTTAAAACGCCGGCACGGCGTTATCATGGTAATTTTGACAGTTTTATTTAAAAATTCAATGTTTCTTATTAAAATGCCGCATCATAATGATAAAAATAAAAATTAAACTTTGACACCCTGTATCTCTTTTAATATCAACTTTCGGAATAGACATGTTGGGGTCTATCGCAATATTTTTTTGTAAGGAATCAGCTGTTACTTTTTGTCCCATTCTTTTTGGGACACCCTGTATATGCGGTTGTCTAATTATTGACGGATCAAAAGTTATTTAAATTTTTTCTTATCACTTTGAAAATCACTAGATTGCACGCAAAATCACTAGAATGCCCGTTTTTGAAATTTTCCCTTAACTCCGCCATGTTTTTAAAGCCACTCACATCTGACAGATCCCAATAAATCTTTAAATTTGTTATAGATTTTTTTAAATAAACGTTTAAAACTATCATCACATGATAACTTAAACTTCATTCTTAAAAAAACGAAAGGAACAGTCAGGGTCGGCGTTAGGAGGGGTTAAGCGGGGCAAAAGTACCCCGGGCCCGGGCCCCTGAAGAGGGCCCGCCGGCCCGGGGAATACCTATTATATGTGACTACCGTGTTTAAAATTGCGAGCATTAAAACATTTTCCCAACAAAAAAGGAGTTATTTGATTTTTTGCATAAAATTTTCTGTTTCCAAAAAAAAAACAAATTTTGGAATTTTGGAAAAAAAATTTTTTTTTGACGACACAGGGGCCTGAGAACGGTTACCCGGGGCCCGAAAATCCTAGCGCCGGTCCTGGGAACAGTGTATCTCTTAACCAGCAAGATTACGAGTCAATGTGGTGGAAGTAGTGGGTTTATGTGATGGAAGCGGTTAATTCATGTGGTGGTGAGTTTATGTGGTTCTATGAATGCTAAAGTATTAACAGAAAAAATTAACATTTAAAAATGGATTCAGGTGCTCAAAATAAAATAAAACCCTATAACTTACAAATATAGGACGTTTCTTATCTATGCTTTTAATGAAATAAAATTTCCCTATTCATTTTTGATAATTTATTAGTAAAAGCAGGGGGGTTTTGCCTTACGGGAGAAAACGAAAGTCTTATGAGCGCCTTTATTGAATGATTTGTGTTATTTTATGGAACTAAAAACATAAACAAAATAAAGTACTAAACCTTTGGTATTTATAGATAATATACATTCCTGGCACCTAGTGACAAAAATGGTAACTAATAAAATGATGCGTTAACAAAATTATGATAGACATGGTAATTTTTTTTCGTACTATAATTCAGAGTGAAGTTTAAATTAGGGGGAATGTTTCATAAATGCCAGCAAAAGAGTATATTATTATCTAAATATTATCCCGCGACTAAAGCGACGTATACATTTTTATAGAATTGAGATTGTTTTTAGTGTGTAGGATCAGAACCACTCTTATGTTTTGAGTCAACTATAACTCAGACATTCTTATTTCCAGCTTTTGAATTCTGCTAACAGACGGTCAAATCTGGCCTTCAAAAGGTGGGTCGCTCGTTAGCACGACCACAACTTATCTGTATTATATGTCATCTGTGGTAAAAGATAACTTTGAAAGTTGAAACTGTGTTTAGTGTTTACTAGTGATGTGCATAATTAATTTTTTTTTGTAAATTAAATTACACAGTTATTAAGAGTTATTGATAAATAATAATTCTTTTTCATAGAATAAAATTTTTTTATAATTTATAAGCACCGATTAAAAATTATGATTTTTTATTCTTTTATCATCAATAAAAAATTAAAACTTATTTTTTAATTCTTCTATTGTAAATTAAAAATTATAAATTATTAATATACTTATAATTGTTTTCTGCAAACTTCACGTTTGATTTTGTGACCTCCGACTCTCGATTCACCTTTGACTCCTCGGAGGCCACTATGAGACCACCGACTCCAACTCCGTCTCCATTAAAACCATAATTCAATTCAACAGAACGAGGCCTTGTCATACAGAATGTTTTTTCATACTTTTAGAGGCCCTGAAGTAGCCCTAGGACTGCGCCATGACATAGGAGTGGCGATAATTCAATGCTGTTGACCTGTTCGATGCTAAATCAACATGCATTTGAATGTTATTCACTCGTCAAGCTCTGTCAGTTCCATAATGTGACGACAGGTGCGCGCAACCAAATGCTTTAATTGGCATAGTTATGGTAAATCACGTACCGTCTACATCAGGTGTGGACAACATCTCTGTTACTAAGGTCGTAATATCGATATAAATTTAGAATTTTAGTTTCAATTCTCGTTTTATTTGCTTTCTTGTTTGAATTTAATTTTCTATTCTGATGATTAATGCTAATAATAAAACTGTAAAAGGAGCGGCTGTCTGTCTGATCTGCCATAATTCTCAAACCTCTAATCCGATTTCAAAGGTAGGCACACGTATATATAGGGCTCCTCAAATAGGCTTTTGTTAGGCATTTTAGCGATGAAGTAGAGAACGCACATATTATAGTTGGTTAATTATCTATATTTAAGAAAACATAAATAGAAAATTTTATTGGTCCAATAATACCAAAGTGTGGACAACTCAACATAAAATTACATACATATACAGCACTTGAATGCGATTACATAACATTTTTTCAAAAATTTAAAAAGTCGTTAATTGTATAAAAACATTGTAATATAAGGAAATTTTTAAGATAGTGTCTGAACTTGTCATAATATTATTGCTAATATTTCTTATATCACTAGATACTTTGTTAAACATTGTAATACTCATACACAGCGGCCCTCTACTATGTAACGAGAGGCGATAATTTTCCAAAAATAATGACTTTTTGCCGGGTGCTGTAGCAGTGAATATTTTAACTTTTTGAAAGTCAGCTATAGATGCTCTGTTTAATAAATTAGGAATATACACACGTTTAAGGTTGATCTCGCAAAAAACTGACTGTAATTGATTATTAATAAACGACTAAAAATACCCAACTGCCTCTATTTCAATTTAAAATAGATAGTCCGGTTTTTAGAGAAAAATGTTCGGCTAAATATAACGCCACGTTCGGCTTTTAGGGCAAAATGTCCGGCTAAATATAATGCGGAGTCCGGCTTTTCTATTTTTAGACCTGGCAAATCTATCCTCAACTCAAAAGATAGGCTTCACTCGTGTTAAGCTCCCATACAATTAAAAGTATTTTTCATGCAACATTAGTAAACGACTGAACTGATTTTCATTAAAATTCGGTAAAATTCATACTCAAAGAGTAGAACTTTAGAAGTCAACAATGTTGACGAAACGTTGGCAATAAAATAAAAAATATTGCACAGATAAATGTCACTATGTCCCACTAGTAAGCTTTGATCATTAAAGATATATGATGGACGAAAAAAACAATAATATGAATTTATACACACTTTTATCTAAATCATAAACATTCCCAGTGAACTTATAAACTACCTATGTGTATTTTTAAGCGTAAAAACTAAGTATCAACTTGAATCAAGCATTTTTTCCTGTAAATATTATTTAGGTCGCCATTTTCAAATCTCCGCCGTTATTGTTTTGTTGACTGAAGAACTCGCAAAAACCGATTTTCATATATTGAATATCTTGTAAAAATGTTCGAATCAGATGAAATTTTGCTCGCCCGTTACCATTTTAACAATCCAATTTTAAGCATTAATACCAAATATCAACTTTATCGAAGTACTTTTTCTCTGTGATGTCATCTTAACAACTTCCAGTAAATTTCAAATACTTTTTTTTGCATAGGTACCTACTGAAAAACTCACAAAAATCGATTCTTTTAATAACAAACGTCAGACTAACCTGCGCAAAACTTTTTTTGCATGTATCTTCACCATAGTTTTTAAAAATCGATGTGTTTTGATACACATGCCTGCGGCGCTAGAAGTGCGGCCCTTTGGTCTGCCGTGCCAATTTTTAGATACGCAAAACTTTTTTGTACGTATCTTAACTATATAGTTTTTAAAAATCGATGTGTTTTTACATAGACTCGCGGCGCCAGAAGTGCGGCCCTTTGGGCCGCCTTTTTGTCATTATTTACATATTGTGCAAGACACTTCTTATATTAGTGTTCATTTAAAATTTTAACACTTGTGATATATTATATAAAATCTATGTAGAAATAGACTTCGAATCAATCTGACTTTAATTGAGCGAGTTATAATAAATAAAAAAAACACCTTTTTTTTAATTGCTCCCCTCTGGAACCAAAATTCCTACCTAGATCAATTTCTCGCCCCGAAAAATCCTTATTCTGTAAATTTCATCAAAATCGTTAGTCGTTTTTGAGAAAAAAAGATCTAAGGAAGATTATGCGTCATCCTACATTTAACGTACCTACTAACCTATACATATTTTATATAAGTAATATAAAAATAACATACCTATTTATTTAAATATTAGCTAAAACTACTTACATAATTATGTTTAGGATGGAACATTGTAAAATAAATAAAAGTAATCTATACTATTATATAAAATTCTATTTGATGGATTTTGATTATTTTTTTTAAATGTTCCTTATGATTGCAGAAGTGCCACATAGGCTATGTTTTATTCAACTTTTTAAATTAATTTTTGAGTTAATTATTTAATTAAATTTTTATGGGTTCTCTACTACTAACAAAACGTGAAATTCCTTTGCGTTTTAGCGAATTGGCAGAATCCTATACTAACACCAGCCCGACTTCGTTTCGCAGGGGGAGAGATTTTTGCGGGGGGGGGATTCTAAAAATGTTTTCACTAATAGAAACCTACACTCCCTGAGTGATATATAGGTTATATTTTATTTTGATACATTTCTCGCGGGGGGGATAATTCCTGTGGGATACTAACAAAACGTAACTCTGAAATTCTTTTGCATTTTAGCGGATAGGCGGGAGTCTAATAATAGATATTATAAACACCACCGGCCCGACTTTACTTCGCAGGGGAGAATTTCTCGCGGGGAGTATAATAAATCATAAATCAAAATAAACGTGGGCGAAGCTACGCGTAGCGGCTAGTTTAATTATATAAATATACAAAATAGTATATTTGCTCATGGCATCGTGGAATTTAAATGTATTATTGTGTGGACTTAAAAAAGCGGCTTCATTCCCGTGAGCGTCAATTATGCCCGCAAATTCCCTCACATATCACTTTTGACGAGAAGCCTGGTTTAAACAGCAAGTTTAAAATTTAGGTATCGTTACTTAAATTTAAAACGTACTGCAGTTTAAACTAGGCTTCCCGTCAAAATCGATGAATATGTGAACGAATTTGCGGGCAAAATTGACGTTCGCGGGAGTGAAGCCGATTTTATAAGTTCACATAAAGCTCGATTTATATTATCCGGTCAGACACGGCGCGGGACCGTAGCGTTTCCGGCAAGACAAACATTTTAATATGCATTTTAAATACGAGTATTGATACGTGTCTGAACGGACGGGATCCGCTAAGTATAAATATTCGTATTTGAAATGTATGTAAAAATGTTTGTCTTGCTGGAAACGCTACGTTCCCGCTCCGTGTCTGACCGGATAATATAAATCGACCTTAATACATTTAAATGCCACACACTGTAAAAAATGGATGTAAAATTACTTTGAAAGTTAAGGTAGAATTCGCTCGATTTTCTAAGTGATTTTACATTATTATTTATTTTTACACAGAAAACTTCATAAAAACTTGAACTTTTACTGTAAAGTTAAACAAATTTGTGATTTTTACATAAAGTAAATTAAAATTACATAATTTGTGTAATATTCCAATAAAGTGTGTAAAAATTACAAAATAAAATGTATAGTTACATATATAAAATGGATGAATACAAAACAAATTAATGTAAAATTAGTAACCACGCATGCGCAATGTGTTTTTATGAAATCTACGCGATGTGCAGGCGATACCTGTTTGCGATGCCATTGTCTCTTCGTGTGCCTATTACCAGATTAATCGCTGGCTACAAATGGACCATTGATAATCTATGTAATCGGTCTTATCATTTCTTACAGTGCACTCATGCATGTATGAGCAAATAGGTACACTATTTGGCGGCAGGGTGTTGTACTGCGGCCCGAGTTTTTTTTTATATATTTATAAGTCTGTAGCATTTTTGATACAGGATACTATACAGGACGATGAATCACGATAAGATTTCGACTCTATTATCTAACAGCGCTGTAAATATCTTGTAGAATAGCACGTGTCTTTCAACGAAACAAGGCGAGGAATGTACCAGTGCAGTGTCGAGGAGACTACTTTGAGAGAGCTATAGAAGTGCGGTGGGAGAAAGGAAAGAAGGCCTCGGCCTTCGAAGCAAAAGTGGCAGAAGCCAAACGGCGCGTTGTGTTCCCATTGCGAAACGCAGTTCTAAAGGGCACTCCAACACACACTTCTGTTTGTATGCCTTTACAGTAAATAAACTCAAACCAAAATATATTTACTGTTATGTCGCAAACAACATCACGCAATTCCCTCTTCGAAGTAAAGTAAAGGTACCTGATACTAGTTGTTGACCTTTTAAAGGTCGATTTATTTAGACGCGGTGTGTAAACGTAGCGTTTCCGGCAAGACAAACATTTTTACATACATTTCAAATACAAGTATTGATACGTGTCTGAACGGACGGGATCCGCTAAGTATAAATATTCGTATTTTAAATGCCTGTAAAAATGTTCGTTTTGCCGTGAACGCTACGTTCCCGCACCGTGTCTGACCGGATAATATAAATCGACCTTAAAGTGTTCTACTGCGTTCTACACATCATACGAGATCGTGACTACAATCGCGATAGCGCGATGGCGTTGGTAATAGTAGATTGTATGTCTAGATACGTAATGGGGCATATTACGGCGAGTGATGACTATGTAAAAACGAGCGACACACCGAGCCGTAATACTATTACGTACGAGACATATAATAATAATAATAATAAATTCCTTTATTAGGGTTCGGACAAGCCAAAGTGGCTATCTCGTCCGCCCTCTACTAACAATTGACAATAATAAACAAATTTATACATGTATACAGATAGCGATTAATATAATAAAAAATATCATTTTAAAAAACATTTTAAAATATTAGTTTAAAACATTTTAAAATTAACATATTAAAAACACCAATACGGATAAAACAACATATTAAAATAGTACTTAGTAAAAATGACATAGTAAAACATAATAAACTCTTTTAACCTGTACGAGACAGAATATATTTCTTGCATTCTCTTTAATGCACTGGTGCTATACACCAAACGTGCATTCACGGGTAACTCGTTCCACAAACGTGGCCCAGTGATAAAAAACGAGGTAGCTCCTATAGCTGTTTTACATAACGGTATCTCTAAGTCAATATGTCTAGTTTGGTAATTGTGATACTGCTGAGTGTATTTAATATTATGATGTAAATAGGAGGGTTCTGAAGATAACAGTATGTTATGTACAAGGGTCAACATATGTACAATCCTCGTTTGCTCCATATTAAGAATACCGAAGCTTCTTAAATGGGGTTGTATATGCTCACGTTTGTTTAATTTTAAAGCAAAACGCATGCAAGAATTCTGCACTTTTTGTATTTTATAATAAGGTATTTTTTTCCCATACCCGCTACAAAATACCTACTTTTCACGTCATTTTCAAAAAATTATGTGCTAAATTAGTGGACATAACAGAGGAAGAACATACTTGTGCTAAATTGGGACGGTGGTTGAAGTGCCATGCCCGGAAAACTAGTGCAAGTAAACGAAAATTGGTTAAAAGGTTAGAATCTTACCTGTCATAAATTGTTTATCGTAAAAAGTTTGTCTTCAAAAGTACTCAAATATTTTTCTAGGGTGTTGTACCACTTCTTTAAATAATATTTCTTATTTAATTACTATTTACTTTTTTCAAAATCAATCACTTGCCATCTGTCAATTAGGGATGTGAAAAAATAATCGATTTTTATATTAATCGATTATTTTTTTCTTATAATCGATTTTTAACAATCGATTTTTTTAATAATAATAATCGATTTTTTATAAATCGATTAATTTTTTAATAATAATAATCGATTTTTTATAAATCGATTATATAAATTACACTTTTAAATCGCTTAGATAAATTACACTTTTTTTTTATTTATGTTTATTTTTTTTTTATTAATATTAATATTAAGAAAGAATATAGGCTTTGGGAAACCCAATGCAGCCAATATTTACAAATTACACGTTTTAATCGATTTTTGTAAACAACGCCATCTGTGCGACGGATGAAAAAACGTAAAATAAGTTCACTAAACGTAAACTAATCAGTCGGAAAACGGCGCCATCTGTATGACTGTTTTCGAATAATAGAAAAAATCGATTTTTCCACAAAAATCGATTATTTCTTCAAAAATCGATTATTAAATAATCGATTTATATTGAAAAGAGAAAAATCGATTATTAAATAATCGATTTTTTTTACTCAATGTCACATCCCTACTGTCAATATGACAAGTCTCTGAAAAACATGGCGGAATTGGGCACATGCAGAGAAAAAAAATTGAAATAGACTACAGAAGTAGGCGGTCCTAATTTGAGCTCGAAATTTAAAGTGGAGTCGATTGGCGTTTAAAAATGTATGGGGTTTAACGGAATATTAGTTACTATTCTCTTAAAACACATTCCTTACCAAAACAATGACTGTTTCATAAAAATAATTAATAAATCCCGTCATTTTGGCTACAAAATTTTATTATTTCGTGTGAAATAATTTTTCATTTGAAATTAAAAAAATATGAAAAATGAATGTCTTAACTTGATTCAGTCAGTGACGTTTATTCTAACCTAACTTAACTTCGTTGACGTTTGTCGAGGTATAATTTAAGCAATTATAATTAATTTTAATTTTAATTAATTTTCATTATAACTGCAATCAGGTACAAGACACCATCCCATAACAAATTGCTTTAATTATTAATGATGACGTTAAAAAAAAAAAGGTTATGTCAGTAGAATGAATGAAATTTGACAGTTGTGTCGTGTCAATTGATGAAGGGGAAGGGAAACACTGATTCAATTGACAACGTACTTTTAACGCAGATTCTAGTTAGAAGGAGATAGTTGCGACTCCTCCACGCCTTCCTTTCCTAATCTATTGAAAAGGTCTATACACAGCAATGTCACCAGCGACGGCCGTACCTCCCCTACGGAACTTCACTCGAACTTCGTCCAAATCTTAATGTAACACGTAAAGTTCTTTGTATTGCCGCCAGACTATAATATATATCTACATTTAATATCGTAGAAATTGATCTATATATATACTTTTATAAAAATGGCTTCTATATATAAATGTATGTAGAAGTAGAGAGGTATGTGTGAAATATGGGTTAGAATTCACTAGCAGTAAATTTTTCACAGTGAAATGGGCGTTCAATGTTAGCAACCTTTCATAACATTCACCAAATAATATATTGCCTCTATTTGTAGACGCTAAACTTAATATATTGATGCGCGAAATACACCTATATATGGAGAGTTCTTTTAGTGACTTTTTTCGCGTGAAATATTTGCATGCATGGCGCAATGTTATATGTATATTGTATATTTCTAATAGCAACAATAAATTTCTTTGAAAACAGAAGCAGACTGCGAAGGCACGCGAACCCAGCACCGCCGTGGTAATATATGGGACTGAATGTCAACAACAAATGATACCGCGCTAAGCTAAGTATTCCATTTCACTTGTTTTCGCGATGTGTGCGCACATAGCGTAACGAGACGCAATCGAGAAGCTGTCTCAAGGCCTTTCTGTTTATGAATTACAGAATGAAATAACGTAATGTAGATGATACTTCGAGTGGGGAATTTATCACCAGTCAACTCACACTAAAGCTGGGGATTTTATACAGTAAAAAAACTTTTTATGAAACAAAAAACTTCCTTCGGCCACTAAAAAGAGGAAAATAATAAAACTTTGAGGTCTGCGTCAATTTAATAAACTATTAAGTCGGTTAAAAAGTACCAATTAAATTATTATCTTCTTTTTAACCGACTCGCTAATGACCTCAGTTGTCGAGCGTCTATAATTTACAATTAATTTTAACCAACTTCATATCTTATTAAATTGGCGCAGACTTCAAAGTTTTATTATTTTCCTCTTCTTAGTGGCTTTTTGAAAGAGGCTTTTTATTTTTTACTTTTTAGTGGCTTTACAATAGGTACGTAGTTTAGTCGTTTGCCAATAGATTCACTTCTACAAACTTTTTTTAACCGACTTCTAACGCTGTGTGATGTCACGATGTGTCAAAAAGTGGCATTTACCTTAAAGGAATCACATGCCGTTACTCACTTTTATTAAAAGCAGCCGAACTACTGAACCGATTTAAGTAAAATTTATATGGGACCAACTTCGAGGTATACCCTATCCAATAAAACAATATTCATTAAAATCGGACTACTCTGTAAAAAGTTATGCGTGGTCATACATAAAAAAATATATATATACGCGTCGACTTGAGAACCTCCCTCGTTTTTTTGAAGTCGGTTAAAAAACCCAGAAAGTTGCACAGTTGATGACAGCGCACTAAGGGCCAGCTCATACATGCTAAGTTTTGTATCGCAAACGCGCGATTTAGCAACTGTTGACGATTACTCAACTACTCGAAATTTCTCGTTCGATTACGCGATTTGGCAACAGTATGGACACAGGACACTCAATCGCACTTTCGCTCGTTTGTTTCGCATTTGCGCGCCTGCGCGTAAAGAGTGCAGACCCATCGGATTCCATGGCATGGGGCAGCGCGAGCCCATTAGTAAATGTTCAATATGTGTTTTCAGCAATCACGCGTTCGTGATACCATCAGTTGTGTACTTCAGCGTATAGTGTGGGACCTTACGCTGATGGTAGCTGCATATGATGATCTGCAAGTAACTTAATCGCATAATCGTGATACAAAAAGTAGCGTGTGCACTGACCTTAAACGTGTATTCGAAAGAAGTGGCTTCGAATGTTGATGGAAGAAATACAACTTATTCTTACTAGGTATAAGTATTTGCCGTCCAGATACGGTGCCTAATTCGTGTGTGCCGTGCATCTTGATAAAGTTTTTCTTAAAAAATGTCGAAATGATTCCTTATTCCATTTCAGTTCCTAATGCTCACTAAGTTCGGGTCCTGATTAACTGTAAATATTTTGCTTAAAAATGTAAAAAAGAAGGAATTTTGGAACATGTTGGTAGTGATTATATAATATACAAAACAAACGCGGCTCGATAAATAAAATTTGTTCGCCAGCGTAACCTATTTTTTTACAAACAATATTAATTATAGATACCTACATGTTATACTTTTATACACGTATCTTTTAAAGTAGTATAAAGGTAAAATATATAGGTAAATAGTTATACAATAGTTATACAATGAAATAGAATCCCGTTTAATTGTTACTCGATTATCCGTCTATCAAAACCAAAACGATGCCTCTGCAGCTATTCAAAAAGTATATAATAAAAAATAAATAATAATAAAAAGTTATTAATTAAAATTAAAGAATGATTTATGAACTTCTATTATTATCCGTCTATTTCTCATATCTTAATAATAATAATAATTTTATTTGGCTATACGTAATAAAAAATTACAATGCCATTGCAGTCAACATAGAGATTTATTTATTTTTTATTTATTGTGGATTATAGACGCGTCGACAGCTTAGGTCATTAGCGTCTTAAATACAACAAATATCATAACATATCACTTAAAACTAAATAACATCACAAAACATCTATGAGCAGAGGTGGGATTCGAACACACGACAGTCTGATTCAGAGGCTGCGAGTTGCGACGCTACCAACTGAGCCATATACTGTCCTGTCCTGTCCTAAGGAATGTACACTCATGAAAAGTTACAATAAAAAGTTACAAATAAAAGTTACAATAAAATTCACAGAACAATTCACTTATATTATTAATAATGTTCAATTAAAACTTAATGTTAAGTACTCCATTCCACGACCTCATCTAATGTGTAAATGCATTTAAGTACCAATGTCCTTTTAATTTTTTTCGAGAAACTAGTTAAGTTCAATTTTTTAATATCTTGTGGAAACTGTTATATTGATGGATTGCGAATATGTATTGTTCCGATTTTTTTATGATCGTATTTCAGGTCCATGTTATCGTTAATTGGAAAATTTCAGGTGAAAAAGGTCGCAGTGGAGTGTCGTAATGTTTATTTTTCAATTACACAACGTTTCGATAGGGAATCCTATCTTCCTCAGGTATCTGGGAAACAAAACATACTATTAAAACGTTTTACCAATTTTTCATATCCATCACTTTCCTAGTTCCGACCCCTGATGGATAATCGAGATTCTACTGTACCTATATGTACTTTAAATACGATTTCAAGTTGAGTATGTTTATCATATATTCAGCTTGTTTCCTCTCCGTTTCTTTGAGTTTCGCTATATCCTTGTGAAAAAAGAGCAAATATTTTCACAGTAGTAGGTACCTACTACCTATAATGATATCGGTTTTTACAATACAAAATTTTAAAAAGAAAAACCGATATTCCAAAAAAGTTATATCATTATCCAATTTATTGATATTTCAAAATCAACACCTGATATAGTAGTAGTGTTTATATTTTCTATATTTAATTTATTATTACAAAATGTCGTCTATCACCACTGAGGTAAAAGTTTATGGATTCGCTACAAGCATTTAAAAGTTAGCCAGTCGCCATTTTTACTCGACCCTCGTTTTTATATTTGAGAAGAAGAAGAAGAGAATTATATTCCCAATCCATCCCGCGTTTTGCCGCCATGTTTACTTGGCCATGTAACTTGGCTTCAACTTTGCAGTTGTATATACGACATATTGTCTCTTCTATTACTTTAACCTCAATGTCTATCACTAACATAAAAAATTCCACTGGATTATAATAATAATCCCACCTATAGTAAACAATCGCTCGTAACTGAAAATTTTAACAATTTCCTTTTGATATTTTTCATTTCATTTGTTTGTTGATCTACTAAAGGCCAACTAAAATCACAGACATCTTGATTAGACAAATAAAAATTTATTTCCACACATTTTTTTTTTATAAAAAATTTAACTCCTTAATACATTCCTTAAAATAATAATTTTTTTCTTAATTTCAATATTCAGCATTCACTAATTTTACAATTTCCAATAAGATTCTTTTCGAATTTCGACCTTCTACGCTTTTATAGATTGAATAATTCAATAATTTACCAGTTGATTACATAACTTGTTTTGACCTATTACTTGTGTATTATATCTGACCGACCAACAAAAATTACTAGGTATCTGAAAATAAAATAAAAATTTTATTGCTATTTGACCATGGTGTGCTCGAGCGTCTTATAGAAAAGCTGCAAACGGCATGTTAGTTCTGACTGCAAAAACCGAAATTATTGGCGCTGCTAACTTTTGAATATTAAGTGATCAGGCAATGAGTCTGGTAGGTAACGTACGTATATTATTAAATGAATGCATAATGACGTGGCAGTGCGAGTAACATAGCTGACTACAGTATTATGTTACGTCATTGTCAAAATGGGTGTTTCATTGTATACTGATGCAGTGCGATTGATATTCGTGTTTTGTAAAAGTGAAAGAAAATAGTTTTTAGAGTGATGTGTTCCCAGATTGCAATAGATGCTAATAGTGGGAAGATTACATTTTATGTCATTTCCTAAGGAAGACTGAGGTAAGAATGAATTTATTTATCTATGACTATGATATTATAAGTAAGATAGCTAGTAACTTAAAAATCATATAATCACATTTATTCAAGTTCGCACGTCGTTATATTTTGTTTGAATGAAATAATAATATTTATAGATGTTTAAAATAGCGTTAGAAATCTGGGATTGACAAGTGTTTAAAATACTTAAAATTATGTTTTAATTACAGAGATTTCATCAGAGGATTTTTGCGATCAATCGTAGAGATTTCCTTGATAGTCGCTAAAAATCGAGTCCGAAAAAATGTCCGAGTGTGTGAAGCTCATTTCTCTGAAGATTGCAAATATGAAGCCGTGAAAATCAATATTATTATTATGAAACAATTCTGAAAACTATATTATTAATATTTTATTGTATTATTTTATATTTACATGACTTGATAATATTATAATAATTTAGTTCAGTGACTTATTTCGTATTCATATGTTATTTTTTAATGTTAATATAGTTTGTTATTATGAAAAATTGTAATAAAACTGAAAAAGAAAACATTTCTTTTATTTTTTAATTAACCTTTTCAATTTGTACGTCATTTCTAGGAAAATTAAATTTAAAGATACGAGTAAAATATTTGAAATTACCGCTTCTTTCATTGTGGCACACTAGCGCCATACTCCATAGTGGCAGTAATCAGTACTAAAAGGATAGAGTGGGATATCTATACTACTCTATCTATGGTTGCACACTAGCGCCATAAGTTTTTGCAGTCAGTACTAAAAGGGTCAGAGCATTCATGATAGAGTGGGCTATCTATATAACTCTCTTATCTATGTATTTGACACCCGACACGAGAGTTTAAGAGCTGCAAATCGTGCGTGATATATTCCGTGACACGCCATAAGCGTGACTATTTTTTTTTATCGTGAGTGAGCGGGCGTGAGTGTGGATACGTATACACAGGCGTAATTGTAATTATTTTAATGTTCGTGAGTGTGAGTGACCGTAAATAAGAAATTATTTATATGAAAAGTATATAGTATATTTATTTCTTCCTTTTACGTGCGATTGAACTGAAGTCTCAATCAATAGAAAAAGTGAGAGAGTGAGATTGCAGATTATAGATGCTCATCAACTACCGAGGTCATTAGCAAAAGAAGCCTAACGCGGTATAAAAAATAACAATTTAGTCACTTAATATTAACCAGAACAATTTTTTTATTGAATGTGCACTTCGAGAGCATTGCTCCCGTCATCTGCAAAAACACAATTTTAATGTGTTTAGAACCGATGCTTAATATTTTTTTGCCATACCCACTACAAAGAAGCTAGTTTCCAGGCATGTATTGCTGCCCAGGTATTGGGTCATTTAACAGGCACGCGTGCCGAAACTGTTTTCATAACATAACTACTGCGGTAAGTAAACGATAGTAACTTCTGTTTATTCGCTCTATCCGCCTGCTATTACATACTCACAGCCTGTTGTAAACGTAAAAATGGCGACGCAAATGAACTGCCAAATTTTTTTGAAATTACTGAAAATTAAGTGAAAAGTAGGTATTTTGTAGTAGGTATGGCAAAAAATACCATATAATATAATATCTCGTGCGTAATGGTATGACTCATGTGGCTCTAAAAACTCGCTATCGCTCGTTTTTACATACTGTCACTACTCATCAGTAATATATATTTATTTATTGTGGATTATAGACGCGTCGACATCTTAGGTCATTAGCGTCTTAACTACAACAAATATCATAATATATCACTTAAAAACTAAATAACATCACAAAACATCCACGAGCAGAGGTGGGATTCGAACCCACGACAGTCTGATTCAGAGGCCGCGACGCTACCAACTGAGCCATACTGTCCTCATCAGTAAATACCCCGTAATGCATCTAGATATACAATCTACTATAACCACGATTCTTAAAAAGAAGGTTTACAGTTTGACCTGTATGTATGTAGAATATATGCATGTAATTTATATTATGTCCACGATTATATCAAGAATCGTTGATCATATTTCGATACGGTTCTCACGAATCGAATCAGCTATTTCCAAGGAAGGTTCTTACGTATAAAATATTTCAATATTTAAATCGGTTCAGCTGTTTCGTTTTTTTTAGTTTCGCGATTAGGTATATGAGAACCGTTGCTCATATTTCAATGTGGTTTTCACTAATCAAATAAGCTATTCTCAAAGAAGGTTCTTACATACAAAATATTTCAATATTTAAATCGGTTCACTAGTTTTTCTAAGTTTAGTAATCAAATATCAAGAAATAAGGCGATTATAATAACGTGCAAACTACGTATATTGCAAGCCACTAAAAATTAAAAAAAAATTTAAAAAATAATTTCTCCTTCAAAAAAGCCACTGGGTAACTTAAAAAAAGGAAAATAAAAATGTTGACGTCGGTGCCAATTTAATTATACCTATAGTAAAACTTTTTATACATCTACTTTTATTTTATTCAACTGGCGAACATTTAGAATTTGAAATCTCATAAAACACCTAAGTTTTAATTGAAGACAGGATGTTCTGCTTAAAAAAATCGCATTAAGAAATGTTGCATTGTTTTAATAATGTTTTTTTATTGTTTCAGAATTTGACGAATCAAATCATGACCACAAATCTTCGGGTTGAACACATGAGTGTATTGAAATACTTTTCATTAAGATTTTGTTAAAACTCATGTTTATACTTACACTTTTTGGAGCTCTGTATCAAAACGGAAAAAAACGGAACTCTTATTGTAAAAATCCATTGTCTGTTCTTCAATCCGTCTGACTAGTTCGTCACCAAATTATTATACACCCTTCTGTAAGTAAAAAATTTTGTTTTTAAAGACCACCAACAGCTAAGGTTATTTGGGCCTAGCACCTAGCAATTCATATTTTCAATTCATTATTTTTTTAATAATAAATTGAAAATCCAATTGACACTTTTACCAGCTCTCGGGCTAGAACCCGGGAACTGAGGACTTGTAATAGAGGAACCATAGCAACGCCATGTAAACTTAACAGCATTGCTACACGCTTGGCTATTCTCAAGCCCCTTTCCGTAAGTAACTCACTATCCGCAAACTAAGCGTTTTCATAAAATTTTAAGTCCGGCTTTGTCGGGCAAATTTTATTAAAATTTTAGGGGCTGCTACTGAAGGGCTAAATTTCAATTCCGACAACTTTTTGGGTGTTTTTGGTCCTAAATGTTTTCCAACCCCTAAAAACAACCCTTAAAATGGTCAGATTGCTCACATTTTAAATAGAAACGTCGAGAAATTTTGGTCCGACCCCTAGGTCCCGCCATCCGACCGACGCCTATAGTTTATGTTCCATATGACAAATACACTAATAAACGATATACCTTCATAAAAAAACTACATACATAAATGTAGCTTCATTAAATTTTTATTCAATTTCAAAATGGTATCTCGACATTTATGACATTCTTTATCCGGTCTCAAAGGTGAACATATGGATTTTACATGGTATTGTTCATTTTTGCTGATTCGTGTTCGCCAATTCAACGTATAAAAAAGGTAATGGTACCTATCGAAAGATAAAATTATTGCGCATCAAATGATTCTAAAAATAAGACCAAAAATGAAATTTTTACATTAAAATACCAATTTGAAATTTACCGATTTTGCAGTAAAGATTTCAAATTAAGTAGGCGAAAAACAAAGCGTTAGAAACTCTTTTTATAACAGACTGGGATATTGTTTAGTTGAAAATGGGCGGTTATTTGAATATTTATTATAATTTTATTTTTTTTATTAAGTATTACTTTTCGTTATTTAATAATGAAAAAACAATTAAACTAGCTTCATTACTTAGATAGATACCTGTTTGTTTTCTTATTATAGTCTATTTAATTAGTGAGACTGAGGTGAATAAATTTTTGGGCATTCAGATACAAAGCAACCTAAAATGGGACAATCATATTTCTAGCATGTGTAAAAGCTTATCGAAATTCGTTTATGTCATGAGAAGGGCTAATGCTTTATCCAGCATTGATATTTTGAAAACGATATATTATGGTCATGTCTATCCTTTGCTACGGTATGGTATTGTAGCTTGGGGTCATAGTGCCTTTTTCGCAAGCGTTTTCATTAAACAAAAATCGATAATACGCGCCATGTTCAAAATGGATAGAAGACAGTCATGTCGAGATGTTTTTCCCCGAGAAAAAATTATGACAGTTCCATGTATTTTCCTCTTCAACTTATTACTTTTCGCTAGCAAAAATATGGCAAGCTATGCCTTGGCAGAGGATGGACATGGCTATGATACTCGTGGAAAAAAAGCCATAAAACTACCATTGGCAACAAAAGATGTATACAAGCATTGCCCAGAAAATTATTCAGCCTACATCTACAATAAACTACCGGAAAAGTTAAAAAATAATACCTACGCAGTTTTTAAGGAAAATATAAAAAAATTCTTATTAGAGCGAGCATTTTACAGTGTAGATGAATTTATATGTTGCCAGTAATTTTATATTTCTTTTAATGTGAACTTTTTTTTGACGTGTCAAATAGATCTGTATCTCAATTATTGACAAAATAAATATCTATCTATCTATCTCTAAGAGTAGAAGTAAAAGCCAAAATACTTAAAAATGGCACACAACGTTGATTCCCTATGTTCGACTTTGAGACTGGACATCCGGTATAGCTATATCAAAGTAAATTTCAATTCATTAAAAAATTATTTATAAATTAAACTGAAAATATACGAAAGCCGTTCCTGCACAAACAAGTACTTTCACATAATTATAACGTGGCCGGGTTTTTATATAAATGTTTTATCATTTTATTTTGCGATTCCCTGCTGCGACGGTGCGTCAATATTAAAACCGCTATTTCGACGACTATAAGGTGAATAATTCAGACCCATGGTCCAGAGGGAGCGTGTCCGCAAGCAAGCGGCAGGAACAGCAGAGGATCGATTGTGTCACATATGGGTTAACACTGACCAATGACTTCCTTGAAATAATAGTTCTACTCAATTGACAGAAGCCGATGTCGGTGACAGTCGGTTGGATACATTGCCCGTGAAATTCACGAAGCAAAAAGCGAGAAATAAATGATCTACACTCTACATCAACTTTTCCTAAACTTTTTCGCATACGGACCCAACGAACCGTTCTCCTACGAAAAATTTCTCATTAGCAGCGCTAGTGGTACGGCAGGGACAAACATTATCTAATGCCTATATTAGAAATCGTGTCCATCGTGATTATAATAAAATTAAGCAAAATCGCAGGATAGTGGTTAGTAATTAATATTAATTTTCATAAATATTGTTATTTTTATGTAGGTACTTGAAAAAGTCTGACTCTATAGACGAAACGTCGTACATTTAATTTAATAAATCAAATTATATTATCCACTATCCTGCGATTTTGCTTAATTTTATTATTATCTAATGCCATTTAAATACATGTAAAAACAGGTTTAAACAAGCCGTGAGGTGGGTCGTTTATTAGGACTAAAGTGCGACCCTTGAGGTCCACACGACGAACTTCCCAGTTTGATAAATATTTAATAATAATAATTAAATTAGATATTACACAGAAAAGTAATCATTTTAATCATTAAAACATAATTATTATTTATTTTTAACAATAATTAAAAAAAAAACGGCTGAACCGATTTTTATAAAATTTATGTCTGATCAAAATGACGTTAACACGCCTCGATTGACACCCTTACGAAGACGATATAATTTTTTATTCGCGAGATATTGTGTAAAATCTACTTTTTTGGAGTCTATTTGGTTAAGAAAAAAGAACGGCTGAACCGATTTTGAAAAAATTTCTTTCAGATCATATTTACGTTAATACGCGTCGATTGGCACCCTAACGTTGTCGATATCTTTTTTCATTCTCGAGATTTCGTCTTAGAAAGAAGTGGACACATACGTGTACGTACGTACACACACACACACACACACATACATACATCTTTCTAAAAAATAGTGTAAAAATAGTGTAGTGACCTTGAAACATAAAAATTTGTTATACATTTTGATTTCGATTTCCGGACCCATTATACAATAACTTCCAATGAGAAGTTAACAATGGGAAGTTAAAAACATGTTTTTGACAGAAGACGACCCCCCAGAGGGGACATTGGAATGTGGTTGTTATTGCAATTGCATTCCGACGTTCTTTGGGAATTAGCGCTCCCAGGGACCCGACCTCGTACCGGTCGGTTTGTGTATGCCGGCTGGCGGATTCTAATACACAAATGGATTATTTGTTGTGTTAAAAACGCTAATGACCTGAGTTGTCGACGCGTCTATAATCTACAATTAAATAACTAATTTTGACAGAAGACGACGTGCCCTAGAAGCAAAGTTAAAATTTGCAAATGTCAAGGATAATAATGTAGTAATATTAAAAAATAGGTAAAAAAACTTTTAAGTTAAACGGTTTTATACTCGGTTTTATAAATGTACTAAAAAGAAAAAAATAATATTTAAGTTCATTAGTATAAAAGCGTGGGTCGTAAACTCTATGTTAATAATTTTATTATAGTCACGACCCACGCTTTTATACTTATGAACCTAAATTAAATATAATTATTTTTTTCTTTTTAGTACATTTATAAAACCGTTTAACTTAAAAGTTTTTTGTTACCTATTTTTATTTTTAATTTTTTAGTGTGCTTTATTTGCTTAGTCTGATTTTATTACATTTATCCGATCCACTGAAACGTAACCTTTTGCCTGTGAAATTTCAAAAATGCGATTTTCACCAGGGCGGGAGCCGGGTCGGTTAGCTAGTTACCATAATATTGTATTGTCACCGGAGCTACACATGTGTGCAAAATTTCAATTCAATCGGATCACGGGAAGTGGGTGAAAATTCAAATGTACGATTTGCACCCAAACGAAACCGGGCCGGTCAGCTAGTTACCATAATATTGTATTGTCACCGGAGCTACACATGTGTGCTAAATTTCAACTCAATCGGATAACGGGAACTGGGTGAAAAATCGGTCGCAAGATTTGAAACGAAAAATAAACAAACATACAAATATACGAAGTCAAGCTAAATAAAACCGTTTACAAACATTGGTTATCTTTCAGGGAAAAAATGAATTGACAGGTCAGTAAGCAGCATTGTATAGCGATATTTTCGAACTCGAATAATAGACGTTCAAAATAATTGTTGGAAGTAGGTGAAAATGGGTGAAGTTGACGAAGGAATTGAAATAGTAGGTAGCTGCAAAATAAACCAGACATTTTTTTATTTTACTATGTGCGTTCATCAATTCCGCGAAGTTTCAATAATCGCAATTAATTGTCAATTGATCGATTTCATACCAATAATTTCTGTATTTTTCCATTGTTATCTGTTAATAATTATCGCCCAATTAGTATAATTTCAACCTTCTCTAAAATCTTTGAAACTGTCTACTATAAACAAGTATATAAATTCTTACTTAAATACAATCTATTAAACGATTTTCAACATGGGTTTACCCCTAATAAAAGTACAGAAACTGCCATCTTTTGCCTCACTGAATATATCCATCATGCACTTGACGCAGGTCATGTCGCTTTGTCGGTTTTCCTAGACCTCTCCAAGGCGTTCGACTGCCTTGACCACAACATTCTCATTCAAAAATTATACGTCCTTGGTATTAGAGGCCTCCCTTTAAATTGGATACAATCATACCTGTCAGACAGGAATCAAAAAGTTAAGATAAAGTGTAAAGGGGTTACTTACCACTCCGATGCTATGGGTTGTAAAAGAGGTATTCCGCAAGGAAGCATCCTTGGACCACTACTATTTATCTTATATTTAAATGACCTTTCCGACTTCTTGAATAAACACGCAGTTAATACACATTTACTTCTATCTTATGCAGATGACACGACTTTGGTTGTCCAAGCTAACACAGTACATGAAGCTATATCTAAAATCACCCATCTTCTTGACTTAGCAAGCGTATGGTTCAATACGAACAAACTAATCCTAAATACAAATAAAACTGAGAGTATTCTTTTTAGATCTTCAAAAAATAAAACAGTTCGACCTGTCAGTTTCAACTATCAAAAGTGTGAAATAAAACTATCCAATACTGCTAAATTTTTAGGTGTTCACCTTGATGAACAACTCAGCTGGACACAGCATAAAACACAACTAGCGATAAAACTTAGTCAACAATGTTATGCTATTCGACAACTTAAAAAAATAGTTAGTTTCGGTGTGGTAAGAAACGCTTACTTTGGGTCGTTTCTCTCACTAGCCAGGTATGGTATACTGTTCTGGGGTAGTACTGACATCTCTAATATATTTATATTACAAAAAAGAATTGTAAGAATTCTAGCCGAGGTCCCACCGCGTACGTCTTGTAGAGGTCTATTTAAGAAATTAAATATTCTTACTATACCATCACTGTACATATATGTCTGTCTATGCTTTCAAAAGGGGCATGCCGACTTAATAAATACTCCTAAAAGATCAAATCTTCATGATTACAACGTAAGGAATAAAGAAAATTTATCTATTAATAAGCATCGCCTAGTCCTTTTTGAGAGGAGCGCCAGACATATGTGTACAGTACTTTATAATAAACTAGCTATAGAAATTAGAAACAAAAACTTCACGGCATTTAAGAAAGCTATATTTAAAATATTATTAGAAGGAGAATTTTATTCGGTAAAGGATTTTATAACGTAAGATTTATGATTATTTCTGTAATTGACGTGTCAACCCTGTTAATGTACATTTGACTAATAAATCTATCTATCTATCTATCTATCTATCTATTGTTTCTTTTTTCAACTTATTCTTTTACTTATTCTTTTATTTTACTGTGTGCGTTCATCGATTCGGCGACGTTTCAATAATCAATTAATTAATCAATTGTTCGATTTAATACTTACCAATAATTTCTATATTATTCCATTGTTTTTTTTATTGTTTTTTTTTTCAACTTATTTTTTATTCTTAATGTCCGGTCAACAAACTATAATTATTGTACTCCCACCCTAGCACTGGATTGCCAAGTTAGCTGGGAAAATTTTAAACATATTAATGCTACAGGAAGCATTAAAGTGCCTATCTCTGAAGACAAAATAATAGTCGTTCACGAAAATGCTGGACTTATATGAATGGATCAAACAACGTTCAAAGTTTGGCGTGTGTGAAAATTTATTAAATTTCGCACTCTTTATACAAACTAACAAATTTTACAGTATCACTTTCAGTTCATCTGGTAGTTGGAGCCATTTTGAAATCGCACGACTAGCAGCAACAGTTGAAATGCTTTTAACTTTACTGGTACTAGTCGCATAAGCATTAAGCACGGTACTAGCGCTAGTAAACGGTTTACATTATACTTTTAACATGCTAGTCGCGACTACCGCTAGTCAACTGGTACTAGTCAACTAGCATAATTAATAAACTTTTTTTATTAAAATTATTCCTGGAAATAAAAATTGAAAAAACAATTATGCAAAAGTATTTAAAAACAGAAATAAATGTGTTTATTGTTACTATCGTATCATAAAAACACAAATTTACAATTTAGATACAGAGCGTTCATATACAGGCTGATTTACGAAGTTCACTCAGCACATATAAGTTCGTGAGGTTATATTTTAAGCAAAAAAGTTCTTGAGATAATTTTATGTAAAAAACTTCTTATTATTTATATGAATTTGAACTTAAATTACTCTTAACTAATAATAATGCCATAAAATCCCGTTTTTTTCAAAAGAACACACGTCACACACGTCATGCAGAAATCAAAAACAGGAAAACCTATTAAAATCCCGGAAAAAAAATCTGTAAATCGGTTGACCCTGCAGGCCATCACTGGAATTTCCCGCTATTTTCAAGCGCTTTGAGTTCGAAGCACTTGATAATATACCCAAAAGTAGATTTTTGAGCTCGAAGAGCTCAAAAATCTACTTTTGGGTATATTATCAAGTGCTGATAACACTATTTTAATTTTTGAAAAGCTATAACTTTTGAACGCGTTGTTCGATTTTGATCTTTAAAACGGCATTCGACGCAGTTTTTTAAGCTCTAAAAATATTGTAAGAAATACAAAATCTATTGGTTGAGAAATCTCGAAGTTATTTTGAAAAAACTTTTTTTTCGAAATCTGTTGACTACGTAATCTCTCGAACGGATTAACCGATTTTGATCCGCTTAGCGGCATTCGATGCAGTTTTCTGAGGAGAAGAGCTGATTAGATTATGAAATCAATCGGTACACTATTCTAGAAGTTATTTTGAAAAAACATCGTTTTAACAACTTTTTTTTTGTTTTTTTTAGAATTTCTCAAAATTGGTTCAAATTTTCAGGAAATCTAAGTTCAGTGGAACCGTTTCGAATGCCGCAAATCGCGATTCGATCGGTCAAGCCGTTCAAAAGTTATGAGAGGTTTACATACACACACACATACATACAGACATCATCGTAAAAATAGTCAGAATAGCTTCCTAGGATCACAAAACGTCGAGATCTGATGAAAACTCGATTTTAGAAAATCGGGGTGAAATCAATAACTTCTCTATTTTTGAAAATTTTCATTTTTCTTAGCGGGAAATTAAAAATCTCGGACTGATTTCAATACCTACTTCCCTACCATAGAAAAGATGGGAAGTAAAAATCTAAATTTTCCGCCGCTAAAATAGCTGCCTTTTTAAAATACAGACTTCTATACAGAATGTTTCTTAAGTATGGTCCGAAAATCCAGGGATATATTTTATGGTCAAAAATAAGGTTTTTTTGTTATATATAAACCTGGGGCCTTAGGATAGCCATTGTCGAGCTTACAGGGTGTCAAAAATGGTCAAATAAATCAAATTAGTAGCTAATCAGTTTGGAATACAAAAAAGTGTAAAGAGATAAAAAATGATGATAATACACTAGCGCATATGACCACCTATTTTATTTGTAATATTATACAGGGTTATATATTTTTTTTTATAAACAATGATTGATGATACCCATACCTCCGCCACTGGTAAGTTTGCAAAGCTGATAATTTTTTGTTTTATACCCACATGACATACTAAATATTATGTACACTGAAATTGATTAAATTACCTCAAGCGTTTTAAAAATTAGAAATTAAAATATGTTTTTTTACATTTTTTACACCTTGTAGCTTGACAACGGCTGTCCTAAGACCCCAGGTTTATATAACAAAAAAACCTTATTTTTGGCCTTAAAATATGCCCCTGGATTTTCGGACCATAGGTACTTAAGAAACAGCCTGTATAATATTCTAAGCTCCTACCGTATAAACTTCTACTATGAACAACACTACTAAAATTTTATTAGTGCATTTAATAGATAACTATACATGATGGAAAACATCCAATCAGTGGCAGACTAATTCGATTTTTTTTAATCATTTTTTGTCAGTACCTCGTAGATATATGGCTCAGTATTACTCCGATGTTTATACAGAGTATGGAGAAATATCAATTATTAGTGTATTTGCCATATGGCACATACACTATTGGCGTCGGTCGGATGGCAGGACCTAGGGGTCGGACCCAAATTTCTCGACGTTTCATAGCCTCCTGAACACTTTGGCACCATATATATATATATATATATATATATATATATATATATATATATATATATATATATATATATATATATATATATATATATATATATATATATATATATATATATATATATATATATATATATTTATATATATAGCGAAAACCATCCCCGTTTTTAAAAAAGGAGAAAAATCTGATATGGCTAACTTTCGTCCTATATCTGTACTGCCGACTTTCTCTAAGCTTTTTGAATTTGCCTTCTGCAAGAGAATGAATTCGTTTTTGCAAAAAAACAATTTAATCTGTTCTGCTCAAAATGGCTTTTGTAAAAACAAATGTACTGAGGATGGAATCCATGCGCTAATCCAATTTATATCGGAAAGCTTAAACAATAAATAAACTCGGGTCGCAGTGCCAAACCCTGCCGACAATATAGTGTATTTGCTAATACAGGCCTTGTGGCTTTAATACGTGAACTTAGGTTTGTTTTTGGACAAAATAAAAAATTTAACCCCTTAATACATCCCTTAAAATAATATTTTTTTTCTTAATTTCGATATTATTATCAATGCAACCTCTGTACCAAATTAAATACACCCTTCAGTAAGTAAATCACTATCCGCAAACTAGTGTTTTCATAAAATTTGTAAGTCCGGTCCTGTCGGGCCGATTTTATTAAAATTTTAGCAGCACATTTTGATCTTTATTAAAAGGTTAAATTTCAATTTTGAAACAATTCTGAAAAAATTTTCGGTATTTTCGGGCCCAAAAACTTTTTTCAACCCCTAATAACAACCCTTAAAATAGTCCGATTAGGCCCATTTTAAATAGGTTACGTGCGGTGATGGATTCCAACGTGTGTACCAAATTTCGTTCAAATCAATTAAGTCTTTCGAGAGTTATGCCGCGAACACATATATATATATATATACATATATATATAAACATTTTCAAAAATGGTGCCAAAGTGTTCAGGAGGCTATGAAACGTCGAGAAATTTTGGTCCGACCCCTAGGTCCCGCCATCCGACCGACGCCAATAGTGTATGTGCCATATGGCAAATACACTAAAAATATGTGTCAGCCGTTTTTTTTTGATCTAAGCAAGGCGTTTGACACAGTTGACCATAACCGGTTATTAACTAAAATTCAACATCTTGGAATACGTGGTAATGCTTTAAATTGGATCTCATCCTATCTCAGTGATCGTGAGCAACTTGTCTGCGTTGCCAGTTCTAAATCTAAGTCCGAATGTATAAAAATTGGTGTTCCTCAAGGGTCGGTTTTAGGCCCATTACTATTTATTTTATATGTCAATGATCTGCCCTCTTCTGTGACCTGTGATCGTGTAGTGATGTATGCCGATGATACTTGTTTTATATCTGCTGCTAATAACCCATTTGAACTTCAAAATAAAGTGCAATCATCTATTGATGAATTTTCATCTTGGTGTCATGATAACTCCTTATGCTTAAATGCTAATAAGACTCAGTACATGCTTTTTCATACATCTCAAGGGAACCATAATGATACCAATCTCATTTTAATGTCTAACAATAGTCAGTTAGAAATTACTCATTCCTCTAACTTTTTAGGTATTATTATTTCCGACACTCTAAACTGGACGCAGCATGTTTCTAATTTGAGCACTAAGCTAGCTCATTCTTTATTTGCACTTCAGAAAATACATCAAAGCTGCAATGATATTAATTTAGACTTGACTGTTTATTATGCTTATTTCTTTCAGCACGCCAAATATGGTATTATGTTTTGGGGTTGTAGTGCTGCTGGACTCCATAGAATCTTTCTGCTTCAAAAAAAAGCTATTAGAATAATATTTAATCTTGGTTTTCGTGACAGCTGTAAAGAGTACTTTCCTAAACACAATATCTTAACTATTCCATCAATGTACATTTATTTCTCCTTATGTTATATACATAAACATAAACATAGATATTCTCTCCTTGATTCTCAACATCATTATCAAACTCGTCACAACAATAAAATTATTCTTCCTAAATGTAATCTGTCCTTATTTTATAATAGCCCGGAATTTTCAGCACTGCGACTTTACAATACATTACCAGCACAGGTAACTACACTGCCTTATTTTAAATTTAAATCTTTATTAAAGAAACGTTTGATTTCTCTTTGTTTATATTCCGTAATTGATTTTAAATTTTAATTTTATATTTTATACTCAATTTGTACTTTTACTTGTATTTGACATGTCATGAAATGTTTTTTTCTTATTGACAAATATATCTATCTATCTATCTATCTATATATATATGTGTGTGTGTGTGTGTGTGCGCGGGCAATAACTTTCGAAAGAGTGAATTGATTTTGACGAAATTTGGTAGGCACGTTGAAATCTATCACCGCACGAAGCCTATTTAAAATGGGCCCAATCGGACCATTTTAAGAGTGGTTTTTAGGGGTTGAAAAATGTTTTTGGGCCCAAAAATGTCAAAAAAATTCTCAGAGTCGTTTCAAAATTGAAATTTAACCATTAAGTTACGATTAAAATGTGCTGCTAAAATTTTAATAAAATCGGCCCGACAGGACCGGACTTACAAATTTTATGAAAACTCTATTTTGCGGATAGTGCTTTAATTACTGAAGGTTGTATTTAATTTGGTACCGAGGTTGCATTGATAAAAATATTGAAATTAAGAAAAAAAATATTATTTTAAGGGATGTATTAAGGGGTTAAATTTTTTATTTTGTTCAAAAACAAACTTAAGTTCACATAATAAAGCCACAATGCCAGTATTAGCAAATACACTATATTGTCGGCAGGGTTTTGGCACTGCGACCCGAGTTTTTTTTTTACAGTTATCATTGTCTGTCTTGCAATTTTTTTTTGCATACTTGGCAGACATCATATTATTCAACTCCATTTAGAAAAAAACTTTTTAACAAAAAAATGTTCTTCAAAAAAGCCACTAAAAAGAGGAAAATAATAAAATTTCAAGGTCGGCGCCAATTTACTAAAACATAAAGTCGGTTAAAAAGTAGATATTAATTAAATTGGCACTTTTTAACTTCAAATTTTACTAAATTAGCGCCGACCTCAAAATTTTATTATTTTCCTCTTTTTAGTGGCATTTTTGTAGGAGGTTTTTTTTGTTAAAAAGTTTTTTATTTTTACTTTTTGGTGGCTTTACAATACGTAGTTTGAACGTTATTAACCGACTATTCTCTTGATATTCGATTACTAAACTAAAAAAAGAAAACCACTGAACTGATTTTAGTAAAATTTATGTGGAAACATCCTGAAGATATGCCCTATTAAATAAAACATGAATAATGAAATTCGGTTCACAAATGCAAGAAATATGAGGTGACATATATACATTACATACATAAAAAATACATATTAACAAAAATCAGTCGAACTACTGAACCGATTTAAGTAACATTTATATAGGACCACCCCGAAGGTATGCCCTATTAAGTAAAATAATAATCATCAAAATCGGTTCACAAATGCAGGAGAAATCGCGTAACAAACATACAAAAAAAATACAGTCGAACTGAGAAGCTCCTCTTTTTTTGTAGTCGGTTAAAAAAGGTCTGCAAGGTACCTATGCAAATAAAATTTGCAAGGCAGACAATGATAATTGTAGATATTTCTCTATAATTTGTATAAATTTCATCGAGTAGTGTTGAGCCGTATACGAGATACTGACAAAAAATGAAAAAAACTTCGAATTAGTCTGTCACCATTTTGATGTTTTCCATCATTTGTTAAATTCACTATTATAAAATTTTAGTGTGTAGCGCGATAATGGCCACTGCAGCCGATTGACTTTGTTTTTTTTGTTATAAAAAAAACAATGCAGCCGTGCCTAATGGTTAAACAAATACAGGGGTGTATTCAATATTGATGAACATTCTGTACACCAGCACGGTATAATTTATGCATTATTTGAAATAGGCGGGTTTCCATGACAATGAAAATATCTGCATAAATAAAAACTAATTTCGTTGATGTTTTTTTTAATTCATTTTTTCAACGCAAAATAATACCATCAACAAACAAATGCACGTCCATTATTTTTGTCCGAACTTTGGAAATATGCTGCAATAAAAGAACAAACATGGCGTGTTCCGGTAGTCCAATAGCGTCATTAAATACGCGTGCGTGTTTTATTTAAAGTGCGTGAATGCGTGACTTTAGAGGAATTTGTGTTTTGGTTGTTAACGCATTTTACACATGTACAGATGTCTGTTTGGTTGTTGGGGGGAGTGAAGTGGGGTGAAGGCTACGTGTTGTGGGATAACCACAGACAGTCATTAATATTTATAGACAGGTTCTCTTTTGACTGCCGTACGGTCGGCCCTATTGCCCTACTGCTTCGGTATACACTGTAAACAATAAAATAAAATAGTAGGCTTGAGAATTTAGCTGACATTACTGAGATTCCATTCCTTGGCTCGTCTTTTATAAACCCACACTAGACTGCAGAAGTAGGCGGTCCTAATTTGAACGCGAAATTTAAAGTGGAGTCGATTGGCGTTTAAAAATGTATGGGGTTTAACGGAATATTCTCTTAAAAACATTTCTTACCAAAACAATTGCTGTTTCATAAAAATAATCAATAAATCCCGTCATTATTGGCTACAAAACTTTATTATTTCGTGTGAAATATTTTTTTATTTGAAATTAAAAATTTATGAAAAATGAATGTCTTAACTTGATTCAGTCAGTGACGTTTATTCTAACCTAACTTAACCTCGTTGACGTTTGTCGAGGTATAATTTAAGCAATTATAATTAAAAATTGAGTTTGTTCTTTCCATTTGGAGTTGAAAAAGTGTTCTGAAGTCATCCATGAGCTACGCTAGATCAAGGGAGGGCAAGCTAAAAGGATAAAAAAAAATGTTTTCATCAATTAGGTATTAGATATCTAGGTACGAGTATTATTTTAGCTTTTTCCTCAGTCGGAAAATTAAATTGTTTGCAGTGATAATTTTTATTATAAGTGCATTCAAGTACAAAACGCCACCCCATAACAAATTGTTTTAATTATTAACGACGACGTGTTTTAAAAAACGAGGTTATGTCAGTAGAATGAATGAAATTTGACAGTTGTGTCGTCAACGGGTGAACGTACGTTTAACGCAGATTCTAATTAAAAGGAGACAGTTGCGACTCCGCCACCGTGCCACGCCTTCCTTTCCTAATCTATTCCGAAATTATGTTATCTCAGAATTCAATTTTTCCATTTATTTATTTAAGAAGCCCTCTCTTTCCCGACTAAAAGATTACACGCTGTCAATCGCGTTTTTGATCTGAGGATAGATTTTTTTGGGTCTTATTCAGTATTGTCCCATTGTTCACTGATTATTGAAATAGATTAATGGGGGAAAATATTTTTCCGTAATTTTCGTTTTTAAAAATAACAAAAAATATGAAAGTTATAGTTAATTAAAAATTGTTAAATCCGAACGTTTCCGACCACCTACCGAACAATGCGTGATGTCATTTGACGCGTTTCTAAATCGTTAAAATATTAGAAGAGTTTTAATATGGTTTTCCTGCATAATAATTTAGTGATAATAGCATTTTGAATGTTAGAATTGTCATTTTTTAAATCATTTTTTTATGAAATAAAAAAATCACATACCGAATTGAGGCTGTTTGTCAACTTTGTCCTCTCTTGGGACGATAAAAGCCAAGTTTTAAAAATTTTGAGTTCAGGCCACTCAACGCACTTCTCAACATTAGATGGTTTTGCGTCAGCTCTACTTCTCTACTTTTGAAGGCCAAAACGGATCCTCTTAGTTTAAAAATAACGTCGGAAATAGGGAACGCCTGTTTTTCACATTTTTGCATTACAAACGACGCGGCGAACAGTGTTATTTTTTGTCCTTATCGGCTACATTTAAATCTAATAAGAAAACAGTATGGGCGTGTCTGATCGCTCTGCAAGCTAACACAACCTGCGCAGCTCGTCTGCGCGATTTAGGTACCGACAGAACAATGCTACTCCAAATCTTCATGGTTTCCGGGCTTGTAGGCCGTAGTCCGACCTGACGTTTCGTCTACAACTGCGGTAGACATTCTCAAAGGCGATGTGGCAGCGGTCGAAGTGTCCTCCTTGGCGGCCAAGGAGGACACTTCGACCGCTGCTACATCGCCTTTGAGAATGTCTACCGCAGCTGTAGATGAAACGTCAGGTCGGACCACGGCCTACAAGCCCGGAAACCATGAAGATTTGGGACAATGCCGGCCGTGAAAGCTTACATACCTGCAGGATAGAACAATGCTACTATTATCATTCTCTCTACTATGGTAATGCTAACGGGAATTGTCTTGATACTGTTACGCAAGTGTTTTCTGAGTTGGCGGAATAAATATTTATTTACAATAATTAAAAACACAATAATAATGAACGCAACAACGAAAAGTCAAATCTAACAATCAACACAAGTAAACAATAACTAAACAGTAATTACAAAGCAAAACAAACAACTATATACAATAATTCGTAATTATTACCACTACACTCGTATTAATTTATCAATTTGGTTATTTATATCACGGCACTATTTCCTAACACTTTTATTAAGGGTTGTCCATACCTAAACCTAATATTTTTGTATTAAAATATTTGGTTTAGGTATGGACAACCCTTAATAAAAGTGTTAGGAAATATCATAAAGAATACAATTCCAGCCAAAAAATAACCTCGTTGTATTTAAAAATCCAAAGTTACACGCGATTGAAGTTAGGTAAAAGAAGTACATCATTTTGAACACCCTGTATAATAAATTCATTTTTTTACGACAGACATTGATTTGTCCGTCTACTATCTAAAGATCTTCAAAATTTCAGTTTGATAAAGGTTTCTGTTTTGGCTATGTCGAATTTTAGGTAAAGGTCTGTATGTGTCAAAAATTTCTGAAAAACTTGAATAACTCAAAAATTACTGAATTTTCGAGCATGGCTTCTCTTACAATTTCTATTCACATTTAGGTGCAGAATTGAAAAAACAAATAAAAACAGAGTGCTAGGTTAAAAAAAACATAGCTTTGATCTGCCACGCTTAAATGGGACAGGCTGTATAAATGAAAATATTTTTAGGTTATACAGCATTAAAATTTATACAACTTTTGTATTTAAACTTTTTTTCTATCTTCACCCAAAATCAATATATCGGCCGACAACGCAAGTTTTGGACACCCTGTATAATTAATACCTACCTTAAAAAATAAATAATATTTAAAATAACAAAAATATTAGCGAGTTTTTGGGGGTTTCTAGCGAGTTTTTGGGGGTTTCTAGCGAGTTTTTAGGGGTTTCTAGCGAGTTTTTGAGGGTTTCTAGCGAGTTTTTAGGGATTTCTAGCGAGTTTTTGGGGGTTTCTAGCGAGTTTAAGGCTTTTTTGGGCGTGGAGCCCAACGGTTGCCTGCGCCGGGTTTTTATAGACCTTGTCCCGCTTTTTGATATTCAGGATTTGGTCACTTTAGCTATACGTCGTTTGTTGCATCAACACTGTTTGGATAATATAGCCTACATACAGATATAATATATTATGCAAAGCGCTACAAGGAACACGCTCTGTAGTTTTAAACTCCTTCATTAACGCCGATGGTTTTTCATGAGTTGCTAACTTTGTTTTCTTCTAATTGTTGTAATTTGACAGCACGCTTTTCTCCAAACCGACTGAACCTGAACGCCCCAAACCACATTTCCTTTCCTTCCATTCGTTATCCTTTCATAAATCACTCGTTATACAGTCAAACTTGTGCACACAGTCAAAACCGGATATGTAATCTCAAAGCGGCCTGCTTAACATCTGGATTAAAATTATTTTACTCTATGTCGGGTTTATTGTACATTTTAATCATGATAATAATAGTTTTTTTATACGGCTGTATGCAATTGAAAGATTTTTTCGTTGGAGAGCAGCCAATTATATAATTGTTTCGAAACATATAGGAAAAAATCATTTTACCAACCAGTGGTCACAGTCAGGATTCTAACCTGAACCTTTCCAATTTCGCGTCGGAATGAGCTTACAATACTCAACTGTTACATGATTGCTAAATTAATATTCTCCTTATATGATTCAGAATCAATAGATTTTCACTACATGCGAGTGTCAATTCATATCTGCTAATTCAATAGCTATAATATGAAGTGAATCCTCGAAACAGCGAGAGCCCAACATGAAAGTGAAAATTATTTCGAATTCCCTTTAATGGGAAATATTAATAAATACATACCTAGACCACTGGTTGGTAAAATGATTTTTTCCTATATGTTTCGAAACAATTATATAATTGGCTGCTCTCCAACGAAAAAATCTTTTAATCATGATGTTTTTTAATCGCACTGTTAAGTGACGGGTTGCTATGGTAACGAAACGTAGCAACCAATGAACACGTAACAATCAAAATTTAACAGTGTGATTAAAAAAACATCGTATGTACGATAAACCGACCATAAAGCTTTGAAAAGGATTATTAATGGGATAACAGCCCCAGACACAACACCTCTTTGAAGTGAAACTTCTTTAGCCCTGTTTTGGACTTTTACAGAGTAGTAAGTCAGACGTTACAAGATTGCATTTGCCCCACCCCCCAGCTTGACTATATAATTACGTTGTATTTATGCGACAAATAAATATCACAATCAATCAATTTTTTAATCGCTTAACTGTTTAGTTGTTTATCAAAGGGCTATGGCATTAGAAAGGACTACGCATACTATCGACAGTGTAGTTGTACGACAAAAAAATCAAAAGACCCCATCGATCGTCTTTTGACTTTTCTGTTGAACAACTATCGTCGGCAGCTTATGTCTACAGCTGTGTATTGATGCTAGCATACGCTTGACTAAATAGTTGTTCGGCAACCCATTAGTTTAATAGTGAAATTATGGCACAACTCATTGATTGTACGCGCACATCTAACAACTAAACAGTTTAGTGGAGTTTACATAGGTAAGTCTAAATCTAACGATATACAGGGTGTTCCAAAACAACATGTAGATATTTTAAGAGACGGTTATTGACGCGATTTTATGAAGAAAAGTTCGTATAAATATGTGGCCCAAAATGCTTGTTTTCTAATGTACAGGGTGTTAAAAATTATTTTCGAAACGTTTGAAGATACGTAAATACAATTTTGCACAGGCACTGAACTTTTTATGCATAACAAGAAAAGAGTTACTGCAGAGCAAAAATTATTACGGGCGGGTTAACAGTTCAGTTTTTAACACCCTGTACATTGAAAAACAAACATTTTAGGCCACATGTCTTTATACAGGATGAGTTCGAACACCCGTATCAGTCGTTTTTTTCGAAAACGGTTAGTCGTAGAGAGTTGTGTCAAAAATTTGTATTATAAAAGCCCAAATAAAGAATCGAATGGTGATAATTTTTTTTCCGGGAAGATCGGCTTCCCTATTAGTTTGCTCCAGAATGTCTAGAACTCCGGAATTATAAATGTAACGATAGGTCGAAAGTGGTATTGTTGAAAAGATCTTTAAAAAATTAATAAGTTTTGTACGGATTTTTTTTATTACTGCCACCCCTGTTAAGTAATATTTGTTTGAAATTACTAAATTAAAATGTCATAATAACGAACTTTTTAAAAGTCCGCATTTAAAATCTAGTTACCTATAATCTATCGATCATTAAAAACTGAAGAAATACACTCACAGTATAACCAGAAGAGCTCAGTAGTATGTATTAAAGAGTAAATGGAAGACAGTTTAAACACTTGTGACAATGTCTAAGGTTGCTAGATTTTTAATGCCGACTTCGATCGTTATTATGAAATTTTGATTTAATAATTTCAAACGATTGTTACTTAACAGTGGTGGCAGTAACTAAATATTTTTTCCTATAAAACTTGCCTCTTTTTTAAAGAGCTTTTCAACAGCACCACTTTCAACCTATCGTGATTTCTAAAATTCCGGAGTTTTGAACATATAATAATTTATATTTATACTTATAGAAATTTACAGGGGTGGCAGTAATAAAAAAAAAATTCCTACAAAACTTGCTTATTTTTTAAAGATCTTCTCAACAATACCACTTTAGACCTATCGTTACATTTATAATTCCGGAGTTCTGGACATTCTGGAGCAAACTAATAGGGAAGCCGACCTTCCTGGAAAAAAATTTATCACCATTCGATTCTTTATTAGGGCTTTTATAATACAAATTTTTGACACAACTCTCTACGACTAACCGTTTTCGAAAAAAACGACTGATACGGGTGGTCGAACTCATACCCTGTATATGAACTTTTCCTCATAAAATCGTCTCAGTAACTATACCTTTTAAAATATCTGCATGTTGTTTCGGAACATCCCTGTATCTGACTGTATTTATTAAATTAAAAATGCGAACATTCTGTATATAACTGTATTTATTAAATTAAAAATGCCAACATCAAAAACGTTCTAAATGCCTCAACTTATGTTGAGCTTCAACATAATATTTGATTGGCGTATTTTACAAATGTTTTCGTTGTATTGTGAACTATACATTTCTTATTTACAGTAAATTTTATTGTTTGGAAAAATAACTCACACGTTTGTTTGGTGTGTGTGTGTTGAATGAGTTGAGCCTCAACTCGTGCATGTTTGTTATTTGAACAAACAAACCTTTGTACACCGAGTGCCTCGATTTCACTTGCACATGGGAAACAACTAGGTCATAATATTGTAAAGTTATGGATCATGATTCATGCACCATTGCACTCGACCAACCACACTATTCTACGTCAGTTTAATTCTTACTTTACACAAACTACCCACACAGAAACCAAGAAAATGTTACATAATTTTAAAGCGAAAAATTTCCTTTTTAAAATGATGTATACTTACATAGTTTTCTTTACAGTGACTTGATAGTCACTGAAGTTTTCTTAGGTGATGCACAAAGTAGATATCACAATAGAATAAGGAGGCTGATTTTTAACAAAGAAGAGCGATCATACCGTTGGTCTGTCGTAGATTTTCGTGTAAATACGACCCAGTACGTAATTTAATGCATTTTCATTGGTTAAAACCGAACTTACTATTACTTAGGAAGGAAACGGTAGACGGTAAAGTCTCTATTAATCGAACTTACCGACTACAGTTACCAGAGAGAACATTTATATACGTTCTCTCTGACAGTTATTACTCACTGATAATAATGTGATAAGTATTTTGACGATACCTTGCTGTCTTATCTATCTATATATAAAACAGTTCCGTTACTCATTCATTCATTGACCGACTGACTGACTGACTGACTGACTGACAAACAACGTCCAGGTCAAACCGCTGAAGATATAAACATGAAATTTAGACAGTAGGTTTCTTTTGTGATATAAGCACCCACTAAGAAAGGATTTTTCGAAATTCAACCCCTGAGAGGGTTAAATAGGGAATGAAAGTTTGTATGGGAGTTCGTTTGAAGTTACAAGCATGAAATTTTGCATAAGAGTTCCTTATATAACGTAGGTGAGCAATAAGAAAAGATTTTTTATAAATTCATCCCCTAAGGGAGTTAAATAGGGGATGAAAGTTTGTATGAAAGTTCGTTCATTTTTGAAGTTAGAAGCATGAAATTTTGCACAGGAGTTCCTTATATAACGTAGGTGAGCAATGATGTATTGATAATATTCGAGCGAACCGGCGAATTGAGTAAGTAATGTATTAATAATATTCAAGTGAACGATCGAAGCGAGTGAGTAATGTATTAATAATATTCGAGCGAATGAGCTAAGCGAGTGAGTAATGTATTAATAATATTCGAGCGAACGAGCGAAGCGAGTGAGTTATGTATTATTAAATTTCGAGCGAACGTGCGAAGCGAGTGAGTAATTTTATTTATAAAATTCGAGGGAACGAGTGAAGCGAGTGAGTATTGTATTAATAATATTCGAGCGAACGAGCAAAGCGATTGAGTAATGTATTAATACAATTCGAGCGAATAAACAAATCAAATAATATTCAAGCGAACGAACCAAGCGAGTGAGTAATGTATTAATAAAATTCGAGCGAATAAACACCACCAGCTCGGCTTCGCTTCGCAGGAGGAGAATTTCTCGCGGGGGGGATAATAAATCATACTTCGAAATATATGTGGGCGAAACCACGGGTAACTGCTAGTATTATACAGTATGTAAACAGGTAAGCTGCACATAGGGAAATTAGCATTGGGAAAAAATGAATGGATCAGAGTGAGCCAGGGCTCATAATGTACGTATTTACATAGAGTTGCTATGGTTTTTTTAGTGTTTTTATTTCAGTTTCAATTATTTTTGTTGTAATAGTTGTTTAAATGTCAAATAAAATAAAAAAAATTGAAACTAAAATAAAAACACTAAAATAACCATAGCAACCCTATATAAATACGTACATTATGATTCATGGCTCACTCTGATCCATTCATTTTTTCCCAATGCTAATTTCCCTATGTGCAGCTTACCTGTTTACATACTGTATAATAATAACAAATATATTTTGAAAATTGAAATAACAAACAAATTCTAAAATTGTCGTAAAATGATCTTTTTATGGTGAGTTTTAAAATTTACAGGCTTCATACGAAATCAATTTAAATTTTAAATGGACTGAAAAGTTCAAGGTCACACATCAAAGGAATCGTTCAAAGCACCGCCTCTTATAAAAGTAACCTACTCATTCGTTTAAATGTAAATACAATTTGTAAAGAGAAAATTATTATTTTGTTGTTTTGTACAGAACATTATACGTCCATGTTTCAGTATTACGCAAAATTTTTACAGAGAAGCCACTCTTTAGCATACATTTTTCTCTTTGAAATATATACGATATATAATTTTAGTAAAATGAAAGTTAATATTTGATTGTTTTATGTATATATATCCGTTTAATTCTCATTTGATGCAGAATTTTTACACGAAGCGAAAAAAAAGCGGCCAAGTGCGTGTTGGACCACGTACAGTGAAGGATTCCGTAGTCGGTAAGAACGTTCACGGTTAAAATTCAATGTTAATAATAATTTATAGTCTTTTATTTTAAGTTTAACATAGTTTTCCAAAAATAAGTTTGTATTTCATTTTATTTCTCTAAGACTGCACTGTGAAAAACAAAGTTATTTCTGTGGTCGCTAATTAACTCAAAATAAATAGCGTGCGTAACCGAAAATATCCCATATCTCAAAAACTACACAACATATCTTATTCAAACCAATTTTCGTTGAAAGTGTTTTTTACGTTCTACCACCTTAAATTTTTCAGAATTTTCCACCCCATAGTTGAAAAGTTAGAGGGGAGGGACACACTTTGTAAGACTTTTGACTTAAATAAAAAAGTCATTTTGAAACTTCTATATAATTTTTCAAGACCTATCTAACGATACCCCACACACTTATGTGCATTGAAATTTTTTTTTCATCCCTCAATTACATGTAGGTACCTATGGAGTGCCAACCCCTATTTTTTTATTCGCAATTTCACTACACCATTGTATAGCGGTTCATAGAAGACACCTACCTTCAAAATTTCATCTATATAGTGCCAATAGTCTCCGAGTAAAATGACTGTGACATACGGACGGACAGGACGAAGTTATAAGAGTTCCGTTTTTGCCATTTGGCTACGAAACCCTAAAAATGTACCTACATGGTTTTTAAAGCGCAATTTTTCTTTTTTAAACGAAATACAGTTGTTCTAATTTAAATATAAAGACAGCCTTTAAAACGAATATTAATATTTGGTTATTTTGTACAGAATGTTGGTACGTTCATTTTATTTTCATTTTTGTCAGAATTTTTATACAAAAAATTATTTTCCTTTTTAAAAATAATGACAAAAATAATATATTTATATTTAAACCCACCAAACGATTAGCCTAAGCCCTAAGGCAATGGTGAAAGCACTAGACTACTATGGGTTCGATATGTGGCTGGAGCTCTTCTAGATGTTAAAATATAAATAAAATCTTAATAATTTTGTTTCTAAAATGTAAGTACAAATTTCGAGAAAAAAGGTTTTCTAAAAAATTGCGCGAAAATAATTTTTTATTTGCCTAATCAAGATGTCTATGACTTTAGTTAGCCTTTAGTAGATCAACAAACAATTGAGAATTGAGATGGCCATGCTTTTTATATTAAGAATTTATGAAAAGAGAATTGTTTTGTTGGGAAAATTTTCAGTTATAGGAGCGATTGTTTACTAGGTGGGAAGTATAGGACTGGCTATTCAGTCGAATTTTTTTTTACCTTTAATACGTGACACTGAGAACATTTTTTTTTAATATCTCAGGAACCACTGGAGCGATTTGGCTCAAAATCTAATCAGATCTAAGTTAAGTGCTGATTGCAAATACAACAAAAGAAACCGCATGACCCTGTGTCGTTCCGGTTTTGAGATATCGAAGGAGAAAAAAATTCACCCCGCACACAAAGAGAGAGAGAGAGACATCATTCGAAAAATAGAATAGTATCAAACGATGCCAAAACGTGCATATCTATTAAAATCTCGAGATAAAATATCGGACTTTAATAAAATACCTACCTACTTCCCTATCATAGTAGAGGTGGGAAGGAAAAAAGTTTTACCTATTTCATTGGAATGCATCGTGAATATTTTTGCACATTAGTCCAGTGGCTCTTAGGGTGACCACCTCTCAGGGCTTGACCCGGAGTCTCCGGTTTTTCATATCTCATCTCCGGATTCAGTTTTAATTTCTCCGGGTTTTCTATGATTATGCCATAAGTGAATTTCATTTTATCAATATTTAAAAAAAAATCTTAATTTTAGAAACGCATAGTAGTGAAAACACCCTGCATCTGTTTCGCTAAAATAAAAAATAAAACTTTACCGCATTTTAAAACGTAAACTTTCATATTTAAAACAAGTTTCCTAGTTTAATTATAAATGCAATTTGTAATATGGAAATTAATATTTGGTTGTTTTGTATTGTATATGGCCAACATTACAGACACAAAACAATCATGATATTGAGTCAACATTACAGACAGAAAACAACAAAATATTGTTTTTTTTTTCACTGAACACCTATAAACTAGTAAAACGATACATCATTTTCAAGTGGAAAATGTGCTTTTAAAATTGATGTATAGTTTTCCAACGCACGGTTGATATTCATTTGTATAAAAAGCAGAGGAAAAAATGAAATGGAAATATGCATTATCAACATAAGTTTGTTGTACTGTTATGTAAATGAATATAACACGAATTTCCTATGTCCGATGAAAACAAGACACGCTATGTTTGAATATAGCAAACATGTTTGTGTTGTGTATGAAATATTTAAAGTATTTATATATGTGCCGGTCCACAATGCCAGTGTACAATGAACAAATGCTTATGAAAGGCAAATGCTGCTTTTAAAATGCTCTCAATACTACATATAACTTTATTACAATACTGGAAAAACGAAAGTAACCACATATCATCAAAATAAATAGAACAGCAATCCCCCAGGATAATATGATAGAGCTACGTTTCTGGAACGTTTCCGCGAAAGTAGGACACATAGTCAGTGGAAAAAGTAGTGTTCAGCTCATGATTTGAAAAAATACAGACAAATTATGAAACCATAAGTAAGTACTGTTTTGGTAGCCAAACAGACAAAAATGAATTTGGCCCAATTCTTCACATTTATGTTTTTGGTAGGATATTATTCTACCTATTCAGAATACGTTTGCATTTACTAACCAACTAGCTACAGGATGTCCAAGTAGTGTATTCTCGGTCGATAGGTATATTGATTTTGGGTGAAGATAGAAAAAAAGTTTAAATACAAAAGTTGTATGAAGTTTCATGGTGTATAACCTATAAGTATTTTTTTATAGAGTGTGTTCCAGAAAAGTGATGTTGTGTACAACTTTGTTATTTTAAGTTGAACACCCTGTATATTATTGAATTTTTGGATTGTATTGATAAGTTTATATATCTTTTATAGATTCGTAAATTTTTTTTGGCAATATAATGCCTGAAAATGTAATTTTTTAGACAAAACGACAAATATCTGAAAAAAACTGTTAGGTAGGTGTAGATAATGGTGCAAGTATAAAAAATATGTAAACTTATCAATACAATCTAAAAATTCAAGAATATACAGGGTGTTCAAATTAAATAAGAAAATTGTACACATCACGTTTCTCTGAAACACACTGTATAAACCGGTATAAACAAAAAATATTTTTAGGTTATAAAACTTTTGTATTTAAACTGTTATTCTATCTTCACCTAAAATCAAAATATTGGCCGAGAACGCACTATTTGGACATCCCGTATAACACTAATAGCTTTCCTTTGCACTCTTCTGTATACACGAAAAATACAAAACCTATTTTAACGTTTAGTTTAGTGTATAAATTGACGTTCAAAAGAGAAACAGGATACTCGAAACATAACGTTTATATGTCAACTATCGTTATCTACAGGATAAACACGAAATAGGTTCTCGTTTTTGCTTCCTATACAAAAAAAGCTTAGGGTATTGCTTGTTTACGGTGTTTCAGTTTCAAGGAAAATTGTTTAAAATTTTTCAGATCTTTTTTAAATTAACTTTTACGATTCATGATCTTTTAGAATGATTCAATAAATAAATTAAAAAAAAAAACTTTTTAAAAACAATATGGTTTTCTTTTAATTAAATCAAAATGCACTAAAAAATAGAAAATATATTTTTTTTTTTCAGTTAAAAAGTAAACATTTGGGCGCTCATAAATATTACTTTGTCTATACCTACATTTTTCCCCAATGGTTTTCTTTTTAATTTAAAAAAAAAATATTTTAAAGAAAACCATTGTTTTTTAAAATTTTTTTTTATTTAGGTAGTTTATTTTTTACTTTTTAGCGAGCTTTTTATCCTTTATTAATTATTTTAATTTCATACAATTGAAAAATACATAATTTTTTATTTAATTTAAAAAAACAAAATCTTTCTAAATCTTAAGTTATGTAATAGGGAGTTCGCCATATTGGATTTAGAATGACGTCACTTGTTAAGTAAACTTAACTTCTAATAGTAGGTTATAGGTACTCTAAGCCAGTAATCATTACCTATATAGATTATAGTGTACATAGTATGTACTAGGTATTGTATAAGTAGTCTGCTAAACGTTGACATACATCGACTCACAATAATTTAAAATGTATCTACAAGATTCCAGGTTCGCGATCAGCTTGGAGTAATATGAAATATATATTACAATTATTGAAAATTTTGAAAAAAACCAAATCGCGGATAAAGGATATATATCTCTTACGGTTTTTCTGCATTTCCTGCTATGTAGGATGGGTTTTTTACGAGTTTTTCCCATATAAATAAAAACAAGAGTTTAAACAAGTAAGTATAGCATTATGTAAATATAAATTATGAAAGATTAAATGTCCTGAGTGGTTTTTTCGTACCAGTACTAATATAATTATGTAAACACCTGTATATAACATTTAGTTCAATAAATCTTTTTATCTTATCTTATGGTTTTTCAGATATTTGAGAGTATTCGATAGCGAAAGTTACCCTTTGCACTCTTCATCTCAAATTCTTCCCCCTCGCCTACAAAGCGGTTCCCGCGATTTTTAAAGTTAAAGGGTTCAGGTAGACGCCAAAATATGAAGGACCAAGAATCACACGGCAGATCCTACAAGCGAAAAATTGGAAAAAAAATCTTAAAAAACTTAAAACTTTTTAAAAAATTACGTAATCTTTCACACGTATCCAAAACTTTCTTTAAAAAAATTCGCCTGTAGGATTTGTAGTATGATTCTCGGTTTGACGTTTAGCCGAACCCTTTAGCTTTAAAAATAGCGTCGGGAGAGCGGGAACCGTTTTATAGGCAAGGGGAAAAGATTTGAGATGATTTGATCGAATACTCATAAATTTCTTATCTTACGCCTTTTTCATAAATATCTCTAAAATTGTACGAGATATAATATAGGTACATCATGCCTATTTATTTTTCAAAATTTCGTCTCGCGAATAACACTGTAAGTATACTCAGTGTGATTCGCGAGACGAACCTTTCAACAACTCATTTATCAAAATCGATTCAGTATTTAAGGCTACAGGGGTACACAAACACACGAGGATTACATTCATTATCTATCCTCCTTTGCCAGTCGGTTAAAAATTAATTACAGTGGGAAATTTTAACCGATATATTATTATAATAGAAAATGGCCTTTGAACTGTTCATCAATCAAGTAATAAATAAAAACTGGTGGATGTATGTGCAAGTAATTGAAGAAGTACAAAGCGTGGACAGTTTTTTATTAATTACGTGATTTATAAACCGTTAAAAATGTTTAATCTATATAATTAATTTGTATCTCCACCTGAAAAGGTGATGATTAAATATTTAACGACGATTTTTTTAATCGACGCAACAATTTCGTTAAAAGCATTCTGACCTGCCTTATAGCATTAAAATCAATAAAAATATTCCATACAGAATATTGGTTCATTAAACAATAAAATAGTTACACAGGTAGCCGCTATTGAGACGAATCTAACAACCTATGACATGAGGTTATTCAAGGTAACTTAAGGTCATAAATAAGGAAGTTTGGTAATATGAAAATTACCAATAATAATTGAAACGTCACTATCAAGTAGCCTTGTTTTGCAATAATAATAATAACAATCGTCATATTAATTGAGTACAAATTGATTGCCTTGAACCTTGAGGAATTTTGACAGTCTATTGTGGAATGATTTTCGGGCTTGATAGTGATGTTTTAATCAGTAATTAATTATTTTCGTATTACCCAACTTCTTTATTTATGACCTTGAGTTACCTTGAATAATCTCATGTCATAGGTCGTGGGATTCGTATCAATAACGGCTATACAAGATTCCGTAAAAAATTCATATGGTCGAATTAAAAAAATGGAGATGACCTTGCCTAATCTTAGCATATCAGTCGAGAAGAAAATTTTTTACCAACGTACTTCCCTTTGATACTAAACAGTTTTTTTTTCAAAACTTTTTTTGTTACAACCAATACTTTGTGAGATATTAACTTGTAACATTTTATGTGCCTCCCTTTGTAGAATACAATCAGGTGTATATTTGCGTAAGAGCCAAAGAGGCTAAATCCCAGGGCGGCGGAATTGTTAGGGCGGCAAAATTCAAGCACAACTTTCATCAACCCGAATTTAAGAAACACTATTGCCATCGATAGTCAATCTTGAATGCTGGCGGAGGGGGGTAGGCTGCCAATTTCGAGTAGTCCGAGACGCCACTGATTACAATATTTTATGTTTAAGAGGGTTCCAAATCCCAGCCAGGGGCCAACCTCAAATCAGTTAATTTGAAATTGAAACAATATATTTTTATTTATTTCTATTTCATATCAATTCAGCCATGATATTTCCAACGTATAAATAATTATAAAATGACGTCTTTCTATCTAAAAATATTAACATAACATACATGATACAATACTGAAAACATAAACAAACTATGGCGCAACTATATGATAGTTCGTACGTCACACATTTTTGTAACGCATTTTTCGTCTCGCCAGGAAAGACATATAGGTACCAGGTAGTTCTACTTAAAAATCAAAACGATAGGCGGACGTCGCGTCGGTCTCTCAACTAACAAAGTTATTAAAAACAATGTTTTAAAGCCTCGGTGTTAATAATATCGCAGCCTATAGTTTCATCTGAAGCCGTGCACACGTTGATTTGTTGATCAACGCGCACGGCTTGCACGGTTGGTGAGTATACGGGGATCTGTTTGTTCGTTAAACACACCGCATAACGACCGTTATACGGAGCCGTAAACGGTCACATGTTTCATTTTAACGACCTTGTGTATTGTTATTACACGACGTATCTATGACAAAACGGCAAAACCAAGCACGTCGAATTTTTCGAAAAAATTTTGAGATCTAGATATTTTACTAATAGTTCGGGAGGCAGCGTTGCAAATGAAAAAGTCATAGTAAGCCGGCTGATTTTGATATCGATAGTTGATTTCGTACCACTAATCAGTGAACCGACCGTCAGCTGCTCAAGTAGCGGTGGGTCTGGGTGTGGGAGGCTGCGAAAGTGGTAAAAAAAATTTTTTGAGTAATAGTATGCCGGCTGAAACTTTTTTTATAAATAGTTGACATCATAGTGAGTTGAAAAAAAATCCTCAGCTGCATCGTGGAAGGGGAATTGTGCGTCAGCTGCTCGCATAAACTTGTAAAAAAACACGTAAAATTAAAAAAATGAAATTTTACTGGGTGATTGTTTACATAATTAAAAATACGAAAACAACAATCAGCTAACGGCCTTTCCACCGCTACACAGGTGGAAAGGCCGTTAGCTGACGCTGTAAAGGTGAAGATTATTCGAGCAATGCACGGTATCTTTCAGGGTCTTGCTGACAGAACTCCTCCCTTGAGTCCCTGCCCGCACTCAGCTGACTGATAATTTTCGCAAACGTAATTAAAGCATCATATTGTCAAATTTTAACTGGCATAGTGACAATTGAATGATAATCTCGGTAAGAATAATATGTGTAAAACAATGTCGTACGAAAACATTTATGAAATGTATTTTTTCATGTTTTTTTTATATAATATAATGTAATTCACAGTGCAAAATGAAAATAATATAAACTAATATAAAGGTAATATAAAAAAAAGAAATAGAAATATAGAAATTAATAATTTCGTAGAAATTAATCATTATCGATCATATCGCAATCTGCATAATCCTAGGTAACGTAATTATCTCAGCTGCTGTCAGTACAAAAAAATAAAATGCGCAATATTTTACGTGTTTTTTAACAAGTTCATGCGAGCAGCTGACGCACAATCCCCTCTCCACGATGCAGCTGATAATTTTTTTTCAACTCACCATGATGTCAATTATTAATGCAACAATACTCTCTTTTGCGTTGAAGTCGGGTAATAAAAATAAATCGATCACGTATCGTCAGTTGGATTTGAACCCGGCTCTCCGTGGTGGCATGCGAACGCATTATCACTATTCCACGTGTCACACACCACAAACAATGGTATATTTGGTATACTTGGTACAGCTCTATGCCTAATTTTCCGTTTCCCGTGAGAATTTAAGGACTTAGGATTTTCGTTTAGGTCCTGACCTTTATAGTTTCAGGAACTATTCAAGTATACCTACCACAAATTCGACATAAGCGATTTTGACATATAGCCAAAGATATACATATGTAGGTAGGTACAACATTCGCAGAACGTGCGACCGACAACCCGTATTGCAATACAAGGCCTTGACGTTCGGTACCCGATATTTCAAACTAGAATAATATAAAATCATTACAGTGTTGCAAACATGTTTACTTTTTATACAGGGTGTTGAAAAACTTTACCGACAAAATTCTAGGGGTGAAAAAGCAAATTAAAACACACATTGTTAGATAACGAAAATAGGTTTTCAGTATTTTACGGCCGCCTGATTGCCGTGTTGACAACGCTGTGTGTGTCATGTCGAGTCGGCAGCCGCCTAAGGCGGCTAGTCGACGCAGAACCACTGTAAACCGCTCTGTCATCGCTCTAAGAGAGCGATGACACACACAGCGGTTTGTGCCGACGCGGTTGCCGAGTCGGCACGTATGTTAATGTTTTTCAATGATGCAAAACACACACCGCGGCGAGAATTGCCTGCCGACTGAAAGCCGATTCTCATCCGCCTCGATACATCGTTTTCCACAAGAAATGCCTGACTGCCGAGTTGACACCGCTGTGTGTGTCATCGTCGAGTCAGCAACCGCCTCGGCTGCCGAGTCGACACAAACCGCCGTGTGTGTCATCGCTCTTAATGTGTACTTTTAAACGCGTAACTATTTTATAAAAAATTGTAACTTTCAATTTTATACTACTAGATTATAAAATACCTATCAACACAAGTAGATTTGCTTTAAAACATTTTTAAGTGAGTTCGCATGGAGAAATGTGGTGAAAAATAAGTACCTATACTTATTAATTAAGATACAGTTCTGAAGACTGTGTTGACGAAAGAATTGTTAAGAATAAAGAAATAGTGTAAATTCCTAAAAATAGTGTTTTCTTTTTTAATAAAATGTTAAAAATATATCCACGGATATGTTATCGAAATAAAAAAAACACATAAACTAATGCCCAAAGTTCCGTAAGAAATATAAATTAATCATCACAAATTAGACGATGGTTTGTGGCTCAATAAAAAATACAGTAGACAACAGTGTGATGTATTGGTCAGCGTGTTAGGCCTTTGGATCAGGCTGTTGTGAATTCGAATCCCACCTCTGCTCATGGATATTTTATGATGTCGTTGAGACCCAACTTTGATATTTGAATATGATGATACTGGCCAGATACCTTATAGGGTGCAGCCACCCCCCAAGTAATATACAATTGGATATATCAGACGCTAATGACCTCAGTTGTTGAGCGTCTATAATTTACAATATCTGTATAATTCTAAAATTGGATATATACCTTTAAAAAATACAGTACCCTGTCCCCCCTAGAGAACAGTGTGGTCCAGTGGTTAGCGTCGGGGCCTCTGGATCAGACTGTCGTGGGTTCGAATTCCGCCTCTGCTCATGGATATTTTGTGATGTCGTTTAGACCCAGCTTTGATATTTGAATATGATGATACTGGCCAGATACCTTATAGAGTGCAGCCACCCCCCCAGTAAGTAATACACCTACAATTGGATATATCAGACGCTAATGACCTCAGTTGTCGAGCGTCTATAATTTACAATATCTATATAATTCTAAAATTGGATATATACCTTTAAAAAATACAGTAACCCTGTCCCCCCTAGAGAACAGTGTGGTCCAGTGGTTAGCGTCGGAGTCTCTGGATCAGACTGTCGTGGGTTCGAATTCCGCCTCCGCTCGTGGATGTTTTGTGATGTAATTTAGTTTTAAGTGAGCAGTTATTTAATGTAATCAAGGTACACTAATGACCTAAGTTGTCGACGCGTCTATAATTTACAATAAATAAATATAAATAAATGTCCCCCCTAAAATTATAACGACTCATTGATTATTTGTTCAAATATTCTTATTTTAGTACAATTTTTCACCCCTAGAAGTTTATCGGTTTTTCAACACATGTGTAGCAAAATACGGCACTATACAATACAATGCAATACAATACGACTTTATTCAAAAATAAAAATATACAAAATTTAAAAAAGAAAACATGTTGGCAATGGCATTTTCCAAACCAACTTGGCTATTGTCAGTTCTAGGGTTGGATAATATAAAGCTGATATGACGGTGTGATATTATGGATGATTCCTTTTAATCTTAAAACATTTTAACACACAGTACTAAAATTGAATAAATATTAGTAAAAAAAACTTTTTAGAGACAAGCTTTTATTTAAATGCACTAAAAAGGAAAAAATAATTTTTAATAATTTAGGTTCATAATTAGAAAAGCGTGGGTCGTGACTAATAAACTATCATAGAGTTCACGACCCACGCTTTTATAATTATGAACCTAAATTATTAAAAATTATTTTTCCTTTTTAGTGCATTTAAATAAAAGCTTGTCTCTAAAAAGTTTTTTATACTAATATTTATTTTGTTCATTTTAGTCTTTCAAAATTTTACCCCCCTTTGACACCCGTAGGGGTGAATTTCGAAAAATCATTTCTTAGTGGATGATTATGGTAGAAAAGGAACCGACTGTACAAATTTCAAGTTTCTAGCTTCAGCGATTTGGCCTGGGCGTTGATTAGTCAAAAAAACCTTACATCCCCGTTTGAACCCCTTAGGGGTTGAATTTATTTCTAAAAACAATTTATTCATATATTATCATCGGGAATACATGTGTGTACAAAATTTCAAATCGATCGGATACGTGGAAGTCGTTTAAAATTGACTTGAAAGATTTGACTTAAACAAACACACAAACAATCAAACTAACATACATTGCAAGTTTCGCCTTTTTAGGCATCATCAGTAAATTCTGGAATACTAATATATATACATTAAAATGGATTAGTTATATTACAGTATATTGATAAATGAATGAATTAGATTCAAAATACTTACATTTTATAAGAGTGAAATTGTGAATTATGAACATTTTGAAAGATGTTGTTATTTACAAGGTTTTTGGACAACTATTTCTGTTTTTAAAATGAAGGAAAGTTATGGAAACTTTTTTAAGTGTATTGTAGTATTTGTATGCAAGTGTGTATACTTGTATTCAGGAATACTAATTGTACCTATAGATAAAGGAATAACTTTAGGAGGTGTAATGTACTATTGTTTTAGAGGTACTATTGTATAGATGGAGTAAAATTGACTTGAAAGATTTGACATAAACAAACACACAAACAAACAAACTAACATACATTGCAAGTTAAATAAAAGCTTATAAAAAAGATGATTAATCCTGTTTCTTCTACTTTGCTTGCCCTGTTTCGAAGCAATCAAAACATCGAGAAGGAACGAAGATTGGTAAAATAAGATTGGCAAAATACTTTGCCAAATATCAGTGCAGTCACATAGATTGTCAAACATTCTTGACTGTATATGGTCCGCTTTAACTTTAAGATTATGTATTTTGACAAATATTAGACATTACATAATTAATTCAATGCAGATGCTGTTTAGTAATAAATATTCAGTTCTGCTTGACAAGCCTAATCAAAGTATCTATCCGCTTCTAATAATTTTATTTTCATTAATTATTTATACTAGTGCTTCGCAAGTTAATGTTATTAATCTTGTCAATCATTCAACTCGTGAGTGTAAAATAAAAACGTGTGTGACTTTATTTAATGAATTTAATTTTACGAGTAGTGGAACTTTTTTTACATAACATTTTTAACTAGAAAAAAGTACTTTAATAGTTATTAAATAATTCAATAATCCATAAATAAATCACGTCAATAAAAAGACAAGAGTGATATTTGATTGACATATTTTTAATTTTTAACAATAAATTTCAATTATTTTTTAAAATATATGTTATTTGCACAAGTAAAAACTGACTAAAAGAAATTCGACAATTCAGATGTAAGTACATCTTCTACATAATAATAATATTTTATATTTGAAAGACAATTTTTTTCTTCGGGAACTTTCAGGGACTTGCACCTAACTGTTTTTATTTATTTTTTATTAATCGTTTGTAGTCAAAAATGAAAAATGACGCGAGCAAAGCCATAGGTAAATTACCTAAATTCGAGCGTAGCTGGTAGTGATGAGCAACATTGGTCTTGGTCTTGCAGTCTTGGTCTTGGTCTTGCGAAAAAGCAAGACCAAGACCAAGACCAAGACTGTCATTAGACTAGCAAGACCAAGGCTAAGACCGAATGAACAAGAACAAGACCAATACCAAGACCGAATATGCAAGACCAAGACCAAATACACAAGACTAAACTAAAAATTCTTACTTCAGAGCCAGTGGCATAATAATTAAAAAATGATGTAATTTTGATATTTTTTAACATTTTAATAAAATAGTATTTTGTTAGTTAATAATAGATTGTGAATTATTTTTAATTTAGAACTATGATGATCTTCAGAAGTAAAAAACTAAAAAAAAGACAGATAAAATGAGCAAGACCAAGACTTGATACGCAAGACCAAGACCAAGGCTAAGTAAGCAAGACCAAGATCAAGACCAAGACCAGACATATTTGAGCAAGACCAAGACCACGACTGTTCTTGCTTTGCTCATCACTATTAGCCGGATAAAAAATATTCTGTGTTCTAAATTTGAGGTCCAATTCTGATAATGGGTGATATGAATTTATGATTTGTTAATACATTAGCCCATACTCGCTTCGCTCGTTCGCTCCAACTTATGTCTTCAAGCAAAATATAACCTATCGGTTCAGTAATTTCAGAGATTACTCTTGATTTTCACCCGAGCGAAGCCGGGCCGGCCAGTTATTATAGCCTATGTTCTAAAGCAAAGTCACCTATCGAACAGTGAAAAAATTTTGAAATCGATCTTCTGAGATTATCTCCGATTTTCACCCGGGCGAAGCACCGGCTAGTTTAAATTATACACCTAAACCTTCCTCGTGAATCAATCTATCTAATCATAAATTCGAAACAAAATCCATTCAGTATAGTTACGAAGAAATCGATCTTCTGAGATTATCTCCGATTTTCACCCGGGCGAAGCACCGGTTAGTTTAAATTATACACCTAAACCTTCCTCGTGAATCAATCTATCTAATCGTGAAATTCGAAACAAAATCCGTTCAGTATAGTTACGAAGAAATCGATCTTCTGAAATAACTCCCGATTTTCAACCGGGCGATGCCGGGCCGGCCAGCTATTATGGCAGAAGCTACTCGTGTGCAAAATTTCACAAAGATTGGTTGATTAGTTGAGGCGTGAAAGCGTAACAAACAAACAAACTCCCGCATTTGTAAATTATAATATTTAGGATTATAAATGCCGTATAGGTATCTACTTTTGTGCACAGATTCTTTTAGTTTAGTTTCTGCACTATAGAAATATCATGGTCTCCTCGATTCTACTATGTATATAAATAATTTTCATACAAAGAATACACGTGCTATCTTCTCCATTCCCACAGGAACCCGTATATTGATGCCTGGTAATATTGCCGATGCTTCCCGGAACTTCAGCGTTATCTTTTGACGTGAGTACTTTTTAAACTTTTTTTTTGATTGTGAATTATAATCTAACTTTGCAATAATAATTGTGCCATAAATTTCGCTAAAAAGTTTGAACATTTTTAAAAGAAAAAATTTATACCGCTCAGAGCCGACTTAAGAAATATAAGGCCTTTGTGGTATTTAATTTTTAAAGTGGAAACTTCTTTACGTGTACCGTGCACATATTTTCCTGGGAAATGAATAAGTCTGATCCGTCAGGCTTCGAGGTGAAACGCTCATTCGGGTAAACTCGGAGGAGCCGAGTTTAACCGAGCGAGGGAGAAACACTCAGCTGTGCTCGACTGTGTTTTGTAACTATGGTAATCAGAATGAATTTCGAAGTGGTTAATGTTGGTTTTTCAATAGTTGTATTAAGTTCGACATGACGTATAGCTAGGTCAAATATAATTATTGAAATTTGACCCACTACCCGTTATCAATGACAATGCAATATAGTATATCTAATATCGTTCTAAATCTAAAATGGCGGACGTCCCAAGATGGCGGCTCACCTTTTTCTTTACAACTCCCTTGACATGGGTATCAAATGAAAGGGTTTCATGAGCAGAATACGATAAGCTACGTGACGCCATTCTAAATTCAAAATGGCGGACGCCCTAAGATGGCGGGTTACCTATTACTTCAGAACTCCCATGACATGGGTATCAAATGGTTTGAGGAGTAGAATACGATAAGCTACATGACATCATTCTAAAATCAAAATGGCGGACGCCCCAAGATGGCGGTTTTCCTTTTTCTTTACAACCCCCGGCGTATCAAATGAAGGGGTTTGATGAGTAGAATAAGATAAGCTACATGACGTCATTCTAAATTCAAAATGGCGAACGCCCCAAGATGGCGGCCCAATTTTAATTTAAATTTTAATAAATTAGATAACTGGCTGATTAATATAAAATTGAAAATTTAGGACTTAGATTTTATATTTTTGTAAACTCGATCCCCAAATGCCATTTGGAAATTCGAAAATTTTCTGTTCTAATACAGCTCTTGTTACATCTGTTCTAGGACAAACTGTATTTATTACTTCGAATGGTTTACAATCGCCATAGAAGTTTTCATTTCGGCCGTGCGGTCTTAAGCACACCGATTTTTTTAAAATTTATTTATATCTAAAAACAATAAAAGAAAACGCAATGAATTAAACCAAAAATTGGTAGTTCTCCATTAGACATAATACGTGGACTTCGAACCACTCCATTTTTTATTTGTTATAGGTACTTATTTTTATATACAAAAAAAAATATAATTAAATTCAAAAGATAAAGTTTTTTTTATCCACGAAACTTAACTAACACTATACAATACAGTTTTGACACAATATGTTGAGGTTATGTATTGATCAGCCAGAAAACTCATACATAAATTCATATGTACGTGGATATATTTATTCATTTGTGATGGAGCCTCTGTGAGTCCTCAAGGAGTACATGATAACGGAGAATGATAAAAAAACATACCCTTGTCTGTGAAAGTTGTGGGTCATATCTTATCTTAATGTTTTTTTTTCATATTGTTTTGTTTGACGGTTTTTTTTTAAATGTTTTTAATTTTTAAGAAATTATTTCTAATCGCTTTTAAACGTAAATATTAACGCAAGTATAAACGCAAATTCCCCCTTTTGATCGTTGCTGCAGTTGACTGCAGTACTGTCTGTCTTTGGTCGTGAATTACAGCTCAACTTGTCGGTCCGTTATCAGCGTTGCCAGATGTCCCAATTTTGGCGGGACGTCCCGATTTTTAGCAAAAAATTAAATGTCCCGCGCGGGACAGGCTTAATCCCGCTTTTCGGGGATTACTCGACGGTGCGGCGATATTTTTCTATATCATAATGGTATAGATAAATATCTAATTCTAATACATCCAACAAAGTTTTTATAATTAATTCTGACGTACTTATAGTTTTAACAATAAGCGTTGAGATGCTACGGCAATACTTTATGCAGTTGACAATAGTTATTTTCGATACGTGTGCGTGAAGTGAGGTATTCTAGTAGGCTTAAATTGAGACACGAGCTAAGAGACTGACGCTTACATAACGAGATCTCGTTGTGAATGCGTCAGTCCCTTTAGCGAGTGCCTCAATTTAAGCCTACTAGATATCTCACTTTAAGTGGACGTATCGAACATAATTTTTTATAACGACTGCTTCTAAAGTTTAATACAGAGAAGAAAAAATTATGAAAATGGAAAATTCGCTCTTCGAGTCCTTAAAACTTTACAATTACAGACTAAGTTACGATTTAGTTTATTTTTATTAAAGTTATTAACTTCTGTATAAATTATTAAAAACATGACTCTCTCATGATGTAAACTTTGTACGCGCGAAACTATATATAGGAACACATCGATCGATAGCCAGTAAGTGTTTGTATTGTACAAAGTGCGGAAATTTCGAATTTATAAGATATAGAGATTGTACTTTTACGCACGCTTTGGACTTTTACGAACGGTGACGGTACTTTTACGCACGCTTTGGAGTTTCACGCACGGTGACTGTACTTTTACGCACGCTTACCAAAATACTCCTCTTCACGCCCGCCTCACAGTGCTCGAATATTGAACTTTAGAAGCAGGAGTTATAAAAATACATTTTTTGAAAATAAATAAATAAAGATAAATGAATGAATTAGATTCAAAATATTTACATTTTATAAGAGTGAAATTGTGAATTATGAACATTTTGAAAGATGTTGTTATTTACAAGGTTTTTGGACAACTATTTCTGTTTTTAAAATGAAGGAAAGTTATGGAAACTTTTATAAGTGTATTGTAGTATTTGTATGCAAGTGTGTATACTTGTATTCAGGAGTAGCAATTGTATAGATAAAGGAATAACTTTAGGAGGTGTAATGTACTATTGTTTTAGAGGTACTATTGTATAGATGGAGTATTTATTATTATATACAATAGTACCTCTAAAAAAGGCGAAACGTTTAAATAAATAAAACTTTCTATATTAATATAATTTGGCTGCTACAAAATTTCCAAAAAACCCTGCAATTAATATATTCACTTAAATATTTCACTCAATTTAAGCAGTTAAATAATTAAGCAATAAATTTACTTTGTTTTATGTTTTAAATATAATTTATGTTCCGCAAGTACTTTGCCAAGTGAATATTTTATCGCAATCATTTGAAATGCAGGTCACGGGTTATTTAAATAAATGAAAAATTCTGTATAATATCTAGTAAGGTTAGGTTAGATATCGTCTGATTCTGAAGCGTACAGAGCCTTAAATAAGTATACGCCGCCATGTTGACAGAATTAATAAAATATTGATATAACTTGATTTCAGTCGTATTTGTTTTTAGTTGGCTGACATTGTATTCGCGATCGGTTAAGCGTAAAAATACAAAATGGCCAAAAAAAATACAAACAATCGATATCGTGTAATTTTCATGGTAACATTTGTACCTAAACATATTGTAACAAAACTGTTTTCTTACGTGGGTGGAATACATTATTTATTTCAATAATTAAAAATGTAAACAACAATATACAATAATTCGTAACAATGAAAAGTCAATTTCAACAGTCAACACTGTTTATATAATAATAACACGAACAGTATTTCTCAAACAAAGTGAAAACACTTCAATAGCACTGTATTTATTTCAAATCGACTTTGTCACACGACACTCGTTGTTCTTTTCCGGTGACTGTTCTTGCATATATAGAGCTAGCAGCTTGACCCCCACCACGCTCGCGCACTTTCCAGATCATTCTGGTTATTACCTGTGTCTTCGATATAATGCCACGGCTCACCATTGTTATTTGTTCTGGATGCTTCGATTGTCGCCAGTGGCGTATCTTCTGGGTTTTTGCTACAATATATTTTATTTATTGTAAATTATAGACGCATCGACAACTTAGGTCATTAGCGTCTTGATTACATTAAATAACAACTCACTTAAAACTAAATTACATCACAAAACATTCATGAGCGGAGGCGGGAATCGAACCCACGACTGTCTGATCCAGAGGCCCGACGCTAACCACTGGACCACTCTGTCCTCCTAAACATATAAGTACATCACGCGTGGACTGAGCTTCTTCTCACAAGGACCCAGGACTGTTCGGGATCTGTTTTAGGTCGGGGCTCTAAAATTTGTCTATCTAAAAATTGAAAGCTATTTTTAATAATTAAACTTCGAATAATTAAATTTAAAGGTGAAGCAGTTTCGTTGCGGCGCCATATTGTTTTTAATGCAATATCATCAGAAGTCGTACCTACAAATAAGTAATAAAATATTAATTTTTTAACCCATCATAAAATTTGAAAATGTATTATAAAACACATAAAATATTATATTCAAATGTACCGTCAAGCTGTCAAGTTTCTTAACAGACGCCACTCGCGCTATTTAGTTCATCGTATTTTCAACGTTTTTTACATTTTTTCAACGTCAACAATGGTAATATAACTGTGCGAGCAAAAGAGTCATAGAAAATTAGGAATTGAAATCTAATAGACCGAGAGCTAGTGACAAATTTTTGGTGTTAATTATTCAAGGCCTTATTTTTGTGAAGATGTTGAGGGAGGCATATTAAAGTGCCCCGAGTAAAGGATTTTGCTAGATAGCGGTATGGGAGGGATGTAGACCGCCCACAACAAGTAACAAAAAAAAATGGTCACAATTATTATTGCTTCAAGGCTGAAATTGTTTGTATAGCTTGTCGGTGACCCAATAATGCCATTACAATATTTGCATATCGATTCGTCGGTATTAAAGGGGTGGCAGATCACCCTAAACGTGTCATGTACCCGACGAAGTTTATATTATTAGTTCAAGGTTCAAATTTTAATATGTTGTTACGGCGACTGTTTTAAGCATATATTTCAATTTGCAGAACAAAAATATTGGTATTAACCCCTCTCTTAGAGGGAAACTTGCTTGTCTAGGTGTTTATATCGTTCTGCAAGGGGGTTAATACCGACATTTTGTTCTGCAAATTGAAATACATATATGCCTAAAACAGTCGCCGTAACAACATATTAAAATTTGAACCTTGAACTAATAATATAAATTTCGTCGGGTACATGACATGTATAGGGTGATCTGCCACCCCTTTAATAATGACCAATCGATTATAATGGCATTATTGGGTCACCGACAAGCTATACAAACAATTTCAGCATTGAAGCAATAATAATTGTGACCATTTTTTTTGTTACATGTTGGGGGCGGTCTGCATCCCTCCCATACCGCTATCTAGCAAAATCCCTTACTCGGGGTTCTTTAATATGCCTACCTCAAAATCTTCACAAAAATAAGGCCTTGAATAAATAACACCAAAAATTTGTCTCTGTCTATAACCCTTTAGTAAAGATTAAATGTTATCAAAATCGGACAAACGAATGTTAAGAAGCGTTTAAAATTGTTTTTATAACACATATTTCAAATGTACATTTCGTGCCTCTAGTCGGCTGCTTAAAATAATATAATATATCGCATGCGTACAATAATGCAATATTCTGTGTGATACGACAGTATAGGTAGCGTGTGTTGCTATGGTAACGAAGTAAATAAATACTATTGGGTCAAGGCCAATATTTGTAGTGTACTATTTAGTGCTGTCAGTGAATTTACAGTGTTTGACATTACCTAATTCAATAAAGCTCTAAAGTTAACAATTTACATTTCAAATATGTGTTACAAAAAATAATGTATATAACTAGTGCAATTAAGTATAAGACGCTCAGGGTGTCGGCAGTCTCGCCTGCAGCTCGCGTGTCAACTTCACACCTCGCGTCTTGTACTTAATTGTACTAGTTGTATAAACTAGTATACAACTCGTACAATTAAGTATAAGACACTTGGGGTGTTGGTACTTACTCTCGCCTGCGGCTCGCGTACCAACTTCACCCCTCGCGTCTTATACTTAATTGTACTAGTTGTATAAACTACTAGTTTACAACTTGTATAATTAGGTATAAGACGCTCAGAGTGTTGGTATTCTCGGCTGCAGCTCGCGTGCCAACTTCACCCCTCGCGTCTTATAGTTAATTGTACTAGTTGTATAAACTACTAGTTTACAACTTGTATAATTAGGTATAAGACGCTCAGAGTGTTGGTATTCTCGGCTGCAGCTCGCGTGCCAACTTCACCCCTCGCGTCTTATTGTTATTGTTAATTGTACTAGTTGTATAAACTACTATTCTTTATAACAATATAAACAATTACATATTACATTTATTTCAAAGATATTTTTCCAAATATCGTCATTCCGTCGAGTTACGACGGGGTCAGTCTAGTAACATAATTTAATAATGGGCAATTAACTTTTGACCTGTAGTGTATGCACATATCCAGTATCAAAGAGATAAACCAGCAGTCGACAACGTTTCTCATTTTAGTAAAAATAAAAAATGTGTTCTTCCTTCCGATTGTTTTGTTCGTAAAATAAAGTTCAACACAAATCACAAGTTAAATCACATTCGGTACAGTAAACCTATTGAAAATATTATGTAAAATTTTTATCTACAATTCACTATATTAGATTATAACTTTAACAAAATTATTATGATTTATTTCAACACTCTGCTATCGACGTTAGAGGTGCGCAAACTGGGGGCGCGAGTTACTTGGTAAAGAGTGGTTATAAAATAATACATTTCATTCTTTTTTGTAATCAATATTCTCCAAATTGTTAGGGTCGAGAAAACTTAAGTTTTTATATAGTTTTTGAATTCATGCTATCAGATACACATACTCCAAAGTGCATAAGATATATTTTTTTGATGTAGAACTACGTCCTTCCCGGCGGTATACCGGGGGGGGGGGAATGATGCGAGACGAAAAATGCGTTACAAAAAATTGGTATGACCACACGACAGAAGTGAAAACTTCAGATTTTCTAATTTTAAAATATATATATTATATAATTTCTTAATCACACAGTTTAATCATATATATTATATTATTAAAATCGGCCTATAGAATTAAATTTAATGAATATAATACCTTAACGATAATATTAAGTTTTAGTGTCATCTGTTAGCGCACTTGTGAACTACAAAATATATGTTATAGTGTCATCTGTTAGCGCACATGTAAACTACAAATGACTTTTTACTCTTATTAAGTTTTTAGTGACATCTATTAGCACATTTATGAACTACTCACTATTTCCAGCATATTGCAAATACCTGTTCGTGTTTGAGCCGAGTAACCCCGATTGTCAGCGTCGGGTGCGTTTCAAATCACTGTTGTTAACTGTCCAGGCAAAGCGCGCCTATAAGGAAGTTTTCACTTCAAAAATGTGTGACTCGAACTACCATAGTTACGCCATAGTTTGTCATGTATGTCATGTTAATATTTTACGATAAAACTATAGAAGTAGTTCTACGTCTTGGTTGCGTCACAATCGTAATTGCTGTGCCCCTGGTATTTTTTTGTTTTTTCTTCGTAACGTTATAGGATAACATAATATATATTCCCATAATAAACCCAGAAAGTGAATTAACTAGGTATACAAATGGGAAAAAATGGAGATACTGCTTTTTAAGCAGTATTGCGATTTCTTAATATTTCAGCATTACCAGGTACCTATATTTTTCTTATAATTGTCTTTTTAAGCGTCCCCATAAGTAAAAATCTACTATTGTTATTTGTTAAACGCTGCTTGGCGGCTATAAAATTGGATTAGAAACTGCTGATATTATTACAAAATTTGCGATTTTCTAGTTCCTTGTAATGCATCCCAACCAACGATATGTGTGCGCGAAAATCGCGCCTATATAACGCATGTTAACTACGAATGGCGAACTAAACAAATTGAGTGAGTGAGAGCGGTATATACGGTGGTGTAAAATACGAAGAGAGACGGATACAAACAAATAGGCGCCAGTTCAGTAATTTCTGAGATTACCCCCGATTGTCTCCCGCGCGAAGTCTGGCCAGCTAGTTATTATAGCCTATGTTCATCTCCATTGCGGAAGCTACCCATGTGCAAAATTTCACAGAGATTGGTTGAGTAGTTGAGGCGTTAAAGCGGAACAAACAAAACTCACTTTCGAATTTATAATATTAGTTAGGATGATATGATGGTTCCCTCAGGGGAAACATTGGAATTATGTAGTTTGCATTCCAATGTTTTGTGGAAATTAGCACTCCCAGGAACCCGAGCTCTCGTACCAGTCGGTTTGTGTATGCCGGCTGGCGGATTCTAATACACAAATGGATTATTTATTGTGCTAAAGACGCTAATGACCTGAGTTGTCGACGCGTCTATAATCTACAATAATTAATATAATCTACAATAAAGATATGATGGTGAACCAATCAAAACTCGTCGTCTGATTGTTCATTACTTGAAGAGCTTTGTATTAAAATTAACTTTCTTTAAGCTTCTGGTGTTTTTGAAGCTTTAGATTCGCGCACCGCGGGTTGCCGACCACTGTTTTAACACACAACAAAAACAAAACACAGTATAAAATGTAACTTTTGATGATTTTCCATCAACATTAACGGATTTCAATTAAGTAAACAATTACTTCTGATGTATAGAAGAACGAGGTTTCAGTGCATACGTACCTCTCTGTGTATAGGTATACTTTCCGATCTGTGATTACACACGAAAATTCGTTGTGTTTTATTACGTAGAAAATTGGTTGTTGTTTTTTTCGAACCCGTTCTTCTTCTGTTCCTTTGTTACATCAGCTTGTCGTCATTGTTTTTATTTCACCCGCGTCTTAATTTTCTTTCTTTTATTTTGTTTCGCTTTGTTTTTGTTTTATATACGTATATATAATTTGTGTTCTTTGAATGTACGTGGCTGTTGGGATGAATTACATTGACATCTGCGCATCGCAAATAAAAAGTTGACGATCAGAAAAGACCGGAATGTCGTATGTCAGAACGTAACAATTGCTTTTTTAGTTATTATTCGGAATGAGTGGGGTTGCCAGGTGTCCGAATTTAGCCGGACATGTCCGGTTTTTTAAGGTTGTGTCCGGCCAAATATATACGTACAAGTCCGGCCTGCGTCCGGCTTTTGTTAGGCTTTTTAGCGATGAAGTAGATAACGCACAACTAAGGCCCTTTCCAAGCTAATGACGTAAGCACGAGGAATTAGCATAAGGAGAAAATAAGGCGGTTGATTTCGCAAAACACTGACTGTAACTGATTATTAATAAACGATTGAAAATAGCCAACTGACTCTATTTCTATTTAAAATAGGTAGTCCAGCTTTTAGGGCAAAATGTCCGCCTAAATACAACGCCGAGTTCGGCTTTTCTATTTTTGGAACTGACAACCCTAGGAATGAGCCCATTTACAAAGCAGGAATATGTGAAAACAAGGCAGTTTCAAAACTAAACATTATTATAGCTTATATTCAATTCCAGTAGTAAAATAAAATTCAAAGTCGCTATATTGTTACAGTTCTTTCCACTTAAAGGGTCAACGCACACAAGTTACTTTTTGTAGCACGGTTTTGCGATTAAGACACCTAGAGATCCAGATGTATTTACCAATAGCATAAGGGAGGACAGTGTGGTTCTGTGGTTAGCGTCACGGCCTCTGGATCAGACTGTCATGGGTTCGAATTCCGCCTCCGCTCATGGATGTTTAGTGAGTGTAAGTGTGTTGTTATTTAATGTAATCAAGACACTAATGACCTAAATTGTTGACGCGTCTATAATTTACAATAAATAAATAAAATAGCATAAGGCCGCACACTCTTCGCTGAAATATACTATCGATATATGTATCACGAACGCGCGATTATATTAATTACATATCAAAAGTATAAGATTTCAAAATAAAGTCCGGATGCTTAATCCATTTTGAGCGCAATGTAACCAAAGTAAGTATATTAGAAAAAGTGTGATATTATGCAATGCGGTGTTTTGAACATGTACGTCACGTTCAGTCTTGGAACGGGTCTATCCTCAAGTGCTCGTCTTCTTCTAATGCAGGTGTTTTCCCAGGAGGACGTAGCGCAACCGGATATTGTGTGCGGTATCAAGGCGTTCTTTATTGTTACTAAACCGGAGCATGTTACATACACATATCCTGGTTGGAACAAACCCACAACATTATTAACCAGTGGGGGGTGCGCAAATGACTCGAGAGTTACACGGCACGAAACCGGTTTAAAAAAAATATTAGTAAAAAAAATTTTTTAGAGACAAGCTTTTATTGAAATGTACTAAAAAGAAAAAATAATATTAAATAATTTTATAATTTTGGTTCATAATTATTAAATATTATTTTTTCTCTTTTTAGTACAAATCAATAAAAGCTTGTCTCAAAAAAAATTTTTTTTACTAATATTTTATTTTGTTCATTTTAGTCTTTCAAAATTTTATCCCCCTTTGACACCCGTAGGGGTTAAATTTCGAGAAATTTTATCTTAGTGGATGCTTACGTCAGAAAAGGAATCAATTGTCCAAATTTCAAGTTTCTAGCTTCAGCGATTTGGCCTGGGCGTTGATGAGTCAAAAAAAAACCTACATTCACGTTTGAACCCCTTAGGGGTTGAATTTATTTATAACAACGATTTATTAATGTATTGTCATCGGGAATACATATGTGTACAAAATTTCAAATCGATCGGATACGTGGAAGTCGTTCAAAATTGACTTGCAAGTTTTGACCTAAACAAACATACAAACTAACTAACATACATTGCAAGTTAAATAAAAGCTTGTAAAAATATTTTTTTTTGCATTATAGAAACATAATTTAGGTAACAATTTAATTGCGGAAAACTAGCTCTTACTTTTTTTTGTACATTTTTATAAAATATCCTATAGAAAATTCATCAAAAAAAAGAAAGAAAATATTTTAGTATCTTCAAAATGGGCCCTTAATGCCAACGATATGCCACATGCTAAATAAAAACATATATTGGCGTGACAACGTCTCACAACGCCGCAGATATGCATGTACGAAAGTAGACTTTCCTTTACCAATCAAGAGATGTCGCGTCGAAGCAAACTTCACTTCTAATGTAGGTTAGAAAATACAATGCCTACTGACTGGCGACTAGTCGGTAGGTATTGTATAGCGTAGATAGATATGTATCTGCTAAGCGCTGACGTTATTTTTTTAAATTTTCATTTTCATTGGCTCCAGAGGACACACATTTTTTTAGTTAAAACAATCCCTGGAGTATCTGCAGAACTCTATCTACATACCAAATTTCTACTTCCTACAATTTTAACCGTTTAAAAGTTCCAGGTCGGCAGACGGTAGACCGGCGGACGGAAATTTGGATAATAAAATGGACTGTGTTCCCCACCCATAAGCGCACGGTCGAAGTTACTTCGGTCGAAGAACTTCATACATTTTTCATTAGAACACGTTCCATTGAAGTTTTTGACATTTTTAATTTTAACTATTTGCTTATTTTCATGTTTGACATATCATGATAATTAATCAAATTTTCCTGAAGCCATAGAAATATAAGTATCCCAAGCAGCTGCTTACACTACTACACTATTTTGAAAAGTCAAAAAATTTATTTTTAAAATTATAAAATATAAGAAAACGAATATTTCGTGGGATGAGACGTAGCTAGATTGATTTTTTGACTCCCAAAACCCCTTTTCAGTAATTTTCATCCAAATCGTTACAGCCGTTTTATCCCCGTCAGCGTTTCAACACTGTAAGAAATGAGAAGGCCGATTACATAGATTATCGATGGTCCATTTATAGCCAGCGATTAATCTGGTAATAGGCATACAAAGAGACAACGGCGTCGCAAACAGGTATCGCCCGCACATCGCGTAGCTTCCATAAAAACACACTGCGCATGCGTGGTTACTAATTTTACATTAATTTGTTTTGTTTTCATCCATTTTATATATGTAACTATACATTTTATTTTGTAATTTTTACACTCTTTATTGGAATATTACACAAATTATGTAATTTTAATTTACTTTATGTAAAAATCACCAATTTGGTTATCTTTACAGTAAAAGTCCAAGTTTTTATGAAGTTTTCTGTGTAAAAATAAATAATAATGTAAAATCACTTAGAAAATCGAGCGAATTCTACCTTAACTTTCAAAGTATTTTTACATCCATTTTTTACAGTGAATTGTTGAGTCGGTAATTTTTTGATTCGAGGTCATTCTAATTAACTACTAAAGAATATAACTTCAAAAATCACATATCTAATTTAAGATTGTATGAGAAAGAACCTTAGACTAGTTACATTATCCAGTGTTATCCGAGCAACCCGGCTATCTATAAATAATAAGCAAGGTTGTGGTGGAAGAAACGGGTATCGATCTGCACCTCCACCGTGTTAACTTAATTTCTATTTTCTACTATCGTCGCTTATTTAGTAGAGATAGAAGACAACTTCTATCTCTACTAAATAAGCGACGATACGGCAGTCTAATGCTGGGTTGCAGAAAGCATTGTTAGAAAATCTGATTTTATTAATGACCTTAGATTGTGACCCATATTTTGACACATATTTCACCATAAAAAAATAAAAAATAATTGATCGATTGAAACGATATTTTTTTTAAACTGTGTATACATGTATTTAACATAGTTTTTTGTACAATTTCCTCTTGGAAACAACATTTCTCCACGCATTTTGATCAAAATATAGCTTGAAAAGCGATCTTTTTGTATCTAGATCAATCATTTGTTTTTGTGTGTGTACAATCTTACATGACAGGGAACGACATTAGACTGCTCCGGCATATATAAAAACTATAATTATATTATCACAATCTAAGGTCATTATCAAATCAACTTTTTTTGACAAGGCTCTCTGCAACCCAGCGTAAGTCTAGTTGGTGCATAGGTCACTAAATTACTTATTTAAAATAAATCGAACCGTTCAGAATTTATTTATAATATTTAAAATGCCCGTTGATAAATGAATTTCGTTTAAATTTTCAGTGGTAACTTATACGTATATTAGAGGAAGCTTGTTCAAAAATAAAATACAAAGATACTAAAAAGAAATAAAAAAAAAATATATAACCGACTTTAATGTGTTCAGTTCACCTGAGGAAATATCAAAAGATGTAAGAAAGGTTATAGACAGCACCGGCGTGGCGTGTCAGTTGAAAAGGGAAGTAAAACTAGGCTAAATAGATGAATGGCTGACGAATGCATTAAACATAACATGAGGACAATAGGTCAGTTACATCTGTATTACCATTCCGTGTTTAAAATGATATAATCCACAATTCATTCATTCATTCATATCTAAAGCTTTAACTATGCCAAATTTAGAGTACCTTTAGGCTCTGGGAATTTGTGACAGACAGACGAACAGGCACCGGAGTGAGGCCGTAAGTGTTCCGTTTTTCCAATTTTGGTACGGAATACTATAAAAGTTTCGTTGACCATATTTCGAATCCAACGCGGACGAAGTTGCGGACAACAGCTAGTCTTTTAATATTTCTTCAGGTGAAATTAAATACACATTTTATGTACTTAGTAACTAGTAGGTATATTATTATGAAACGACACAGTGAATATGAATGAGATACATATTTTCAACATTAATATCGCGCGGTTGAAAGGGATTAAGGATATTAATTAAACGATCCCCAATGAGATTTATAATATGCCTTGTGCCTGGCTGACTTGCGCATTTGCCTTTCTTCTGCCCTCTAAAGAATAGCTGAATATAATCCTTTGAATAATTTCCCATGATGCTGAAACATTTCTACATAATGTGCACAAGCTGTCTGGAAAAACGGTAATTTACATTTTTGCCATATCCACTACAAAATAGCTACTTTCGATGTTAGTATAGCAGCTATTAATGACCCATTTAACAGGCAGGTGTGCGGAAAATTGTTTACTACTTTCTGCACTATAGCGCAGAAAATAACGGTTGCCATAGCAACTTCTGTTTATTCGCTCTGTACGCCTGCGTACGCTTGCGTGCGTCTGTCATTACTTACTTCGCGGTACACTGGAAGGAAAGATGGCGACGCAAATGAACTGTCAGAATTTTTGTAAAATAACGTGAAAAGTAGGTATTTTGTAGTGGGTATTGCAAAAAATACCATATATATGTCTCGTACGTAATGGTATTACTGCTCGTGCGACTGTAAAAACTCGCTATCGCTCGTTTTTACATACTGCCAGTGTCATCACTCGTCGTAATATGCCCTATTATACATATCTAGACATACAATCTTCTATTAATGACCGGCTTTGATGGGAATCGAGCAAAAAGTATCCGGTACTTTAAGCTTGGATACTAACAGATACTGTATCAAGTTTCATGAAAATCGATCTAAGCGTTCGCGAGTGACGCCGATACAAACAGATGGACAAAAATCTAGACAGAATTTTTCCATCTTGGTGTTGTACAAAATACAAGAGAATCTAGGACTATTTATTGGAACAGAAGAAACGTCTTTTCATTATTTGAAGTTATGCTTTTATAGGCGCGTTTGACGATTTCTGGGAGGGGAAAAATGTATGGTTTCGCGTCACGTCACCGACATGCTCATGTTAAAAGTATATCTACTGTTCGATCCTTTTGAAAATTAATATCTGAGAGTTTTATAGGACACAAAAAAATAAAATGGCGTCAGATTTCAAAATGGCGGCCATATGTACTTTTGTAAAAATTATCCGATCTGTTTGAAAATTGATATTTAAGAGTTTTATAGGATACAAAAAAATAAAATTGCATCAGATTTCAAAATGGCAGTCAAATAATAATTTTTCAATTGTATTGTCTATAGCTTTGATAAATTCGGTTTTATATACTTAGTACAATGCGTAAAAAGCATAGCTTCTGTCGGGTGTCCCATGACTTTGTTATAGTGTCATCTGTTACGAGTTAACTAATTCCTTCATATTAGTACCGCGGCTGTAATTCCTTTCTTCATACCCCCACCACTACTTTGTCACATTTTTTCTATATCCGATCGGAATCACTCCTACCTACCATGCCTAAAGAAGTTTCACTTCAAAAAATGTCAAGAAAATTTCAGTAAATAATTGTTTTTAAGTGAAACTTTTTAGCCTAGTTTTTTTTCGTTCGGTTCGCATGTCGAAGAATAGTGTAGGTATTACATCATTATCCCTACATTATTGCAAAACACTGCGTCATCCCAAGCAAACAATTTGGTATATCATAAATATAGCAGTACACACAACGGGATGCGTGGCGTAGGGGTATCACAGCTCCTTTATACGCAGTAGATCGCTGGTTGGAACCCGGGCGGGACCATTAATTTTAGTTCCTTTTTTTACTATTCCATATTACACTTGATATATATTTATATTTTTGTCTGTTTTGATTATATTTTCTCTATTTATTTTTTATTTTAATATTTTATACTACCTGTGTCAAACTTAACGGAGTGTGCACTTTTAGCTTTGCAGAGTTTAAACCACGTGAACAAAATTACATACTTTTCGGCGATTTCGGGTTAAAGACGTTTAGGATTATTGCAAAAAAGTTTCACTTGCACCGCACCCTAGTTTTGGTGAATGACTTTTTAGAGGTTAAAAAAATATTAGTACAATAATATTTTCGTTGACACTTCTGACATTACGAAAATGAACAATCTATATTTTTTAATTATACTCAAAAAGTCAAAAGGTATTATTTGATCTTATCCTTTAGGGACAGTCTGTACGCAAACATACTGTACGTAGTTACTTATAATTCTCTCAAACCGTAGTTCTTATCATTTCCCAGGCTGTACGCCCGTTACAGGGGCAAAGCCTCTAGACACGTGTACCTGGGAAATGACTTGCAAGTCGAACTCTCTTCTAACCTAACCTAACCTATATCATTGTTGAAGTTGAAGTCAGTTACAATTAAATATAGGTTAGAACAACATTATTATAATTTTCTTTGAATTGTTTCATTACCTGTTGTTTAATATTAAATTTTCCTTCAGAAAGAGCAAAAATAATAGCATTTACTAGAATATTAAAAAATATTGTATATATTTATTGCGTAATATCAGTGTGAGAAAGTGCCATTTTAGGGTTTTTTTTCATACAAATTGAATTTAAAAAGTTATTCATGAAATATCGTATTTTTAAACCTAAACTGTACCTAATAAAAAATTTTCCGCAAAATTTTGATATTTTGTTCTCCACATCTTTCTGAACACGTTTCAACAAAAATCGTCGATTGACGAATTTTTCCGAAGTTAAAATCTAATTTGACTCTCCTATAATATGTCTTAAATAAATTATTGTATAACGGAGCAATTATCAATCAATATTGGTTGAATACCTATTCAATTTAAAAACCTAACAGATTTCGTCATGCTTATTTTAAACAGACCAGTCTTGTTACGTATAACCCACCAAAAACATAAATGTCAAAAAGGGGCCAAGTTTGGTGCAAAGAACATCTTCGCCGAAAAAAGAATTGAGATCTAAGGGAATGCCAAGTTTTTACTTGGCAAGTTTTCACAGACGATTCATTTTTTTATAATATAAAACATGAAAACTTGCCAAGTGAAAATTTGGCATTCCCTTAGATCTCAATATTTTTTTCGGAGAAGCTATTCTTTGTACCGAACTTGGCCTCTATTTTCACATTTATGTTTTTGGTGGGATATCAATACTTTGTGTAAAGTTACATTCTACTTAAATATTATTATCTACAGTCACATATGTTTATTCGTCATAGACACAGCCGATATTTAGTGCTTGAATTTGATAATTTTTAGTTTTCAGATTTTTAACCGACTTCAAAAAAAGGAGGTGGTATTTTTTTTATGTTTGTTACCTCAGAACTCCGTCATTTATAAACCTATTTGGAATTTTTTTTTTATTTCAAAGGATATACTTTCAGATTGGTCCCATAGAAATTTCATCAAAGTCGGTTCAGTAGTTCGGCTGATTTTAATAAAAGTTAGTAACGGCGTGTGATTCCTTAAGGTAAATGTCACTTTTTGACACTAAAAAGTAAAAAATAAAAAACTTTTTAACAAAAAAAAAAAAACCTCCTTCAAAAAGCCACTAAAAAGAGGAAAATAATGAAATTTTGAGGTCTGCGCCAATTTAATAAAATATGAAGTAGGTTAAAAAGAAGATATTAATCACTATACTATACACCTCAAAATTTCATTATTTTCCTCTTTTTAGTGGCTTTTTGAAGGAGGTTTTTTTTTTTGTTAAAAAGTTTTTTTTCCTTTGTATACGCCTAGATCTTACCTTGATACCAAGTTTCAAGTTTCTAAGTCACCTACAAGTGGTCTAGGTTTTTGATGAGTGAGTGATAAAAATGGCACTTTTCAAACCTTAACTCAAGAACTATAATTAATAGGTTTATTAATGAAATTTGAGATTCTAGATGTCCAAGAGGGCCTTATTAGACATGCAAAATTGCAAGTGTGTGGTCTGATATTTTTTGAGTTATGAAGGGGTCGAAAGTAGCTCGAAATGGTTCGTGTAAAATACACACTGCTGTGCATCGCCTTTTTTTCCGAACTTGGCTGACACACTGCCGTGTTTAGACGAAATATTCATAATATAATACGGACTGCTTTTAAAAACTTGAGGCCATTCTCATTGTCCCGCGAGAAATATCCTTCTGTTATGTCGATCCATTTGTGTCGTTGACAAAAGAACGACGTAATACAGTTTGTTCAAAAACAACTTTTGTTAATAACTAATTCAATGCCTTTATTCGGTATTCTGTTCTTTATCAATTATCTCAAAATTATATCAGCTGTCGTTAACATACATAGCAGTTAATGTAAAATTTTTCGTGGTGGAGAAGGTCATGTGTAATGGCGAAAGAAATTTAAACCGAAATTTCCGCGTTTTTAATGTAGGTATATGTAAACCAGAACGCGAGAAGACGCGAAAATGTGGTCAACCGTGTGGTCTTAAGCACACACTTTCTTTTTTTAACTCTCTTTTATGTAACATCGTGTGAAACCGTGTTATCTCTAGATAAAGTCTAAAACTGTATTTTAAAACGACTTACTAACCTGTCAGTGTGTGTGTGTGTGCGTTGGTCACCTAGGGCTAGAGTCTATTTTTACAGCTATAAAAAACCGGCCAAGTGCGAGTCAGACTCCCGCACCGAGGGTTCCGTACAATAATAAAAATAAGGAGCTAGGTAGGGGTAAAAAATTAACAGGTTTATTACTCGACCGCGCCAGAAGGAGGGTAATGTTTTTCGAGTGTATGTATGTATATTTCTTTATCACACTCTGTAGCCTAAACGGCTTGACGGATTTTAAAAAATGAAGTGTCATTAGATTCGTCTGAATCCCCCCAAAGTGACATAGGATATATGACGTCACGGAAAATTCAATATGGCGGACGCTAGACGCCATTTTGTCAGAATGCAAAATTAATTTTCCTTCTAAATACATTGATATAGGTACCACAATCAAAACAAAAGAAAGGTTTCGTTGACATTTCAAATAGGGTACATGACGTCATGGAAAATTCAATATGGCGGGCGCTAGACGCCATTTTGTCAGAACGCAAAAAATCGGTAAAACCTTGTGTGTGGGGTATCAAATGAATGAGTAGATTCAACTAAAAGGAAGGAAATAAAAAATTTATTAAAAAAACAAAAAACCCCACTGCGTAAAAATCGAACATAAAAGATGGAAACAAGATCAAATGATAACATGCAGTCGGAGGCATAGTATTAACAAATTGAACAGAAATACCTGATGTTACTAAGCCTCCGACTGCATGTTGTTACTACTATGCCTCCGACTGCATGTTATCATTTGATCCTGTTTCCATCTTTTATGTTCGATTTTTACGCAGTCGGGTTTTTTGTTTTTTTATTAATTTTTTTTTATTTAAGCTTGTTTTTAAAAGGTTTTCATATTTTATTTTGTTCTTTTTAGTGTTTCAAAATTTTTTCGTATCAAATTTAAATAAATTAATTTTTAAAGTAATAAAATAAATTAACAGAATAGGTATTTAATGAATAAAAAAAAAATAAACAAAAATATTGCGATCTAAAACCCGGGATCGAACCAGAGACCTTTAGATCTTCAGTCGAACGCTCTACCAAATGAGCTAGTCGAACTCTATAGTACAGTATAGAAGTACAGCTTGAGTCTGTGGTATAGTAAAATAAAAACATTAATTTATTAAAATTAATTGATTATTTAATTTTAATTATTATTTGCCAGGATTCATGCCACAACTAGCTATTTCTTACCGTTTGTGACAGACGAACATACGGACGGACATCGTAAGCTTAGTAATAGGGTTCCGTTCGGAGGTACGGAACCCTAAAAAAGATAGTAACGTCGTTTATATGCATCGATGTACTTTCCTATCACATGGGCAACGTGAACATTGCATCGGGTGATATTCATCGTACAATTTTAATTTACATAAAAACAGTTCTGATAAATATTCCATCCGAATTTCTGGTCGATACAATAATAACAACAAGGCGTGAGGTGGGTCGTTTATTAGGACTAAAGTGCGACCCTTGAGGTTCACACGACGAACTTCCCAGTTTGATAAATATTTAATAACAATAATTAAATTAGATATTACACAGAAAAGTAATCATTTTAATCATTAAAACATAATTATTATTTATTTTTAACAATAATTTAAAAAAAAATGACTGAAGCGATTTTTATAAAATTTATGTCGGATCAAAATGACGTTAACACGCCTCGATTGACACCCTTACTATGTCGATAAATTTTTTTGTTCGCGAGATATTGTATAAAATCTACTTTTTTGGAGTCTATTTGGTTAAGAAAAAAAAACGGCTGAACCGATTTTCAAAAAATTTCTTTCAGATCATATTTACGTTAATACGCGTCGATTGGCACCCTAACTAGTCGATATCATTTTTCATTCTCGAGATTTCGTCTTAGAAAGAAATGGACACATATACGTACGTACATACGTACACACACACAGACATCGTTCTAAAAATAGTGTAGTGACCTTGAAACATAAAAATTTGTTATACATTTTGACTTCGATTTTCGGACCCATTACAATAACTTCCAATGGGAAGTTAAAAATCCAAAAAATACATTGCAATGAAATTTTACTGTATTAAACCGCATTCGAACACCAAGTTTATAGTCAAATAATATATAAAAATAGCTTTTATTAAAAGTCAATTAAAGCGATTCTAAACAAAACAAACAAACACGCAGCGGCAGTATAGCGGCACAACAAACAAATTGCACTGTCATTGTTGAATCGACAATTGGGCCAAATGGCTATAGGACAACAATTGCCTATACACGGTATAGCTCCGCCATCCTATGGTGATCTAACTCAATATAGGTATACTTTGTGTAGATTGGGATCTGACGTCACTGTACGTCGTGGATATGTTGCTGTTTAATCATGAAATCCTTTAAAACTAGTTTCATTTAATCAAAACCTGAAATGTCTGTATGCCTGTGTAAAAACCGAATAGTTGTAGATAGTAAAAACTATTTGATTTTTTATGAAAATACGATGCAAGTGAAACTTTATTTATTTAATAAATGAGTAATAAAAATCGCTGAAAGCAGGGGCGCATTTAGAACTTCGGCGCCTTTAAGTTACGAAAAGTTTGGCGCCTTTTTTGTAAAGAAAAAATTAGGGCATAGATGGTACTAATTATATTTGGTAGTTTTCTAAAACAAGAGTGGAGAAGCAAGAAAGAATTTTGAGTATTTTGAAAATAACAATCGGAAATTGCTAAGCATTGTTATTTAACAATGTTCCGCAATTTCCAAGTGTTTGTAAATTTTACTAAACAATTAAGATTAGCAGCGTTGTTTTTCTATTTTATTTTCGGGTATTTTTCGTGATAAAAAATTTTCTGATCCAAAATGTGGCGCCCCCGAAGATTTGGCGCCCTGGCTATAACCTACTTAGCTTAGTGGTAAATCCGCCCCTGGCTGAAAGTATATAATTTTGTTAACGTGGTTAAACCCTGATCAGTATGCAGGGGACGAGCGTAAGAATTCAGATAAGTACTATCGTTGGTGGCCAATGGGTAGGTATTTGATGTGCTGCTCAACTGAATATTTGTACGATATTAGTTATGTAGACGTACATTATAGTTATAAACATAAACCCCCCCAGGGGGGACATTGGGATGTAGTTGTTATCGCAATTGCATTCCAATGTTCTTTGGGAATTAGCGCTCCCAGGGACCCGAGCTCGTACCAGTCGGTTTGTGTATGCCGGCTGGCGGATTTTAACACACAAATATGTTATTTGTTGTGTTGAAGACGCTAATGACTTGAGTTGTCGACGCGTCTATAATCTACAATAAATAAATAAAAACAAACTATGAGGTGGGTCGTTTATTAGAAATAAACGTGCGACCCTTGAGGTCCACACAACGAACTTCCCAGTTTGATAAATATTTAATAATAATAATAAATTAAATATTACGCAGAAAAGTAATCATTTTAATCATTAAAACATAATTATTATTTATTTTTAACAATAAACTAAAAAAAAAAACGGCTGAACCGATTTTTATAAAATTTATGTCGGATTAAAATGACGTTAACACGCCTCGATTGACACCCTTACGAAGTCGATATAATTTTTTATTCGCGAGATATTGTGTAAAATCTACTTTTTTGGAGTCTATTTGGTTAAGAAAAAAGAACGGCTGACCCGATTTTAAAAAAATTTCTTTCAGATCATATTTACGTTAATACGCATCGAGATTTCGTCTTAGAAAGAAATCGACACATACGTACACACACATAATAATAATAATAATAATAATAATAATAATAATAATAATAATAATAATAATAATAATAATAATAATAATAATAATAACACACACAGACATCTTTCTAAAAATAGTGTAGTGACCTTGAAAAATTTGTTATACATTTTGATTTCGATTTTTGGACCCATTACAATAACTTCCAATGGGAAGTTAAAAATATAAACATAAACGTCGCTGCTTTTTGTTGAGGACTGGTCTGGTCGACTACCATACACTTGCAAGCAGTCGTACAATATAGCTATGAACATAAACGTCGATAAGCACGTGTTCATATACCTGTAGAAAGTATTACCAGAAAATTTACATAAATCGTTCTGACCAAAGAAATGCAGCCTACATTTGGGGTTACTGGCCATTTTATGAAATGTGTGGACGTTTCTTGAAATTTTAGTTTTGACGGTGAAAGTACGGGTACAAATGGTGGAAGTACAGGTATAAATGGTGGAAGTGCGAGTATACATGGTGGAAGTGCTGGTGTAATTACACAATAGAGACAGACAGAACAGTGCACCTTACAAACAATTCGGCGCCTGAGTGTTGCCGTTGAACGGTCGCGCGCGCGCGCGCACACACACACACACACACACACATACATACAGTGAGAGAGAAAGAGACAATCTAGCGTACAAACAAAACAAAACTTTATAAGCTCTCTCTACAAACGTTCTTCCCTTCCCGCAGCTTTTCTATTTGTTGTCGACGCCGATACACCATTCCGTTTACCCTCATTGATTACGTGAACCTTTGTTTATGAAACTAGTCTCTCTCTAGGTTAGGTTGCGCTACAAGGAGTATAGACAACACAACACGTATATTACAGTTTACACTACAGTTGTTCTGTCGAATGTAAAACAACACTTTAGTGGTGCCGTCTTGACGAGAAATTGCCATTGTTGTTCTTGTCTCATAGTTCGAGACGAGACATTTTGCAATTTTCGACTCGTTACTCTCGTCGAGGGTGCCTTTCTCGGCTCGAATTCTTTTGAGATAGATTCTATAATTGTTTAGATAAACCATCATTTTATCGAGTTTCACGTCTCAATTTAGATGAGACATAAGTCACCATGATTTTGCTAAAATCACCAGGATCAGTGGAGGACTAGGGGGGGAGCGGGCGACTCGCCCCGGGTCTCTGATCCTGGGGGGGCCTCAAATCTCGAGAAGTCCTTCTTAATCAAATCCCAAACAAGGCCAAAATATGTTTAGTAAGTAAGAGGCAGTTTGCAGTTGGAGGCCCCCTACGTATACAAAATATAAACGTAGGTAGGTCGTTTATTATAAATATTTGATTTTTTTGTCAACCAATACATCTATATTATTCATTTTTTACGAAATTTACAGTACAAATACATCTATTTCTAAGCAGACCTGGGGCCTTATTTAGTTCTACCGCCCTGCGCTCTCCGCCACTTACCAGGATAGGTATAATTTATGCGTTCTTATAAAGTGTCCCCCCATCTTAAATTTTGAACAAATTGAGTTGTGACAAAATCGAGGTAAAATCTTATCACATAAACTATCTTTAGAAGATAAAATTGTTTTTGGGCGCAGGGGCACTACCAACTTAACATTTTTAGATAGCATGTTGCATCTCATTTGAAAAGTATTTTATTCTCTACATACTCGTTTAAAAAAAAGTGAAAATCCGATTGTGCGTTCTCCAGTTATGAATTATAGATTCAAAACAGGTTAAAATGTTGGCAAGTCGAACATTTTGTCTATAAACATCACATTTTTGTTTGTTGTTCAATTTTATATAAAATATTTTTTTTATATAAACTCAGTAAAAAAAAAATGAAAACGTTTGTTTTTCAGTTAACAAAAAATATTTTCCAACTAACGTTTATTATAAAACTACAAAACAATTTCTTTAGAATGGATAGCCAGGGACGTAACTAGGAGGGGGGGCTGACGGGGCTTGTGCCCCGGGCGCCGGTTTTTAGGGGCGTCAAAATGGCAGTTGTTGTTTTCCAAACAATACAAGTGGAAGATAAAACTAATTAAATTAATTTTTTACCTTCTAATCGAGCATTTACTTACCACTTACCCAAGTTAATTATGAAAAGTATAGGTAGATAAATGATTGGTAACAATCTCAGGAGTGTTGTTTAGGAGGGTTTTCGTTTCATTGTTCATGCTTGGCCATTCTTCGTTTAAGTTTAAGGTGGCGGGGGCAAAGTGAGGTATTGCCAAGCGCGGATCCACCGTTGTGGGCACGTTGGGCATGCCCACAACCCTAATTGAGGTTCGATAGGCTGATGTTATATCCAATGCCTTAATAAAATTAAAAAAGAAACGTAAGCTTGAATTTGTTATTTAAGTAAGCGCCTAAATAAAATTATTCAGTGTAAAATGTATACTTTTAATTAAATCTAAAATCTGATATGCTTTCAAACTGTAAAAGTTTCAACAAAATCGGTTCAGTAGTTTAGAGTCTAGATGTGATATTGTAATGTGCAAACAAACACACATTTACTTTTGTAATTTTTGTGAGCAAACAGACTAACATTTTACAGGTTTATTAATTTACTAGTGTTCGCCCTGCGGTTTTGCCTGCGTGGACCTATACACTGTATAATGTCTTGGCCGGGGCGTCATACATAAACTTCTTCTTTGTAGGAATGCAAAGTATAGATCGTGAGCGAGTCAGTAGTCTGACTCGCACTAAGCCGATTTTCGGAAAGCCGTGACCACAACTTTTTTTGAGGGCTGGATCCGCGCCTGGGTATTGCCCCGGGTGATATTTAGCCTAGTTACGTTCCTGTGGATAGCGATGGTGCGGTTAACAAATGAACTACGATGTAAAAAGTTTTTATTTACTAAAAAACAAATGTAGAAGTTGTTTAAAAAAGATAACAAAACACTATCGTGAATAGTTCCATCTGTGAACTAGATACGATTGCACACACATGTCGGTCGTAATACGCGTGTTCTTCTTAGACTGCAGTGAAACTACATCAGTGCTCTCCAAGTACTGCAGAAAGACATGTTCATGTTAGACAGACGTTCTCAAACTGGTATTCAAACACACGATTTGTTAAAACTAAGTACTGTCGCGTTTCTTATTACGCTTATTTATTTATTAGGGATACTATAATTTTAGTACCGGCATGGATTATGCGCAGTAGCGACACTTTGTAGCTTAAAAAAAATAATAATAAAATAAAATTCAAAGTATAAGGTTTTTTTATTGAAATAAAAATATAATTTAAATGAACAGAAAATAATATATAAACAAAACCGTTCTCCAAATAAAAAAAAAAAGAATCGAAATAATTATTATAAGTAAATGTCAATGTTGCCAACAATTAGGTCTACTGGTCCGCGCGCAGAACTATTACCCGGTCAGCTCCCATCAATAATAGTTCTGTAGTTCCTACTAGATACAGTTCCACCCGGTCAACTCCCGTCAGTGTCAGCTGTACCTAGCAGACTAACCCCTTTTCACTATTTTGGGCCTTTTTTATACTCACGATTTGACATTGTACTTGCATTGACATTAACTTATTATGAGCTTGCCGAGCGCATTACATAATTTGGTCGTTTACAGAGTGTTCACAAAAAGACAAGATTAAAAAAAAATATTTTACTCTATATAAAAAAAAACCGTTACAGTACCTATTACAAGTTCATCATGACTCCACTGTTAATATTTTTTTTGACGCGAATAACGTCTAATGTTTCATACTGGGAATAGAAAATACAGCATGTATAACTATGTTAAGGTTTCAAAGTCAGGTGGCCGTGTGGAAAAGTACGAGTCTTCCGACAGGTACAAACGCCAAGCCCAGGTTCGAATCCCGAAGGCTTTTAATATATTTTTTTTAATAATGAAAAAACAAGGTATTGAATAACAATTTAAAATATAAAAAAGGGTGTCGGTCTCGGGACTCCCAACAGATGTGAAACATCAAAGAAAACGTTATTGAACTCGGTGGTATTTTCTATGTAGTAGTATATATTTTTTCAAAAGCAGCAACTAACTGTTATGCTGACGTAATCCTATATACTGCACTGTAACACACGCGGTTGCGGCGTTTGAGCACGCCTGAGCCAAAAACGCAACCAAATACACAGCGAAGTATCTATATTACATACCTATACGAGTATACATATACTTTTGCTTTACAGTACGTTCGTATGTATACTCTCTCTCTCTTCCCGTGCCCGAGCGCGCGGAAGCCGAGAGAGAAGTGCCGCAGTGGTGGGGAGAACAGCAGCGAAGGAGCGGACCAGAAATGTCGTTGCATATTTCCCCTCACGCGGCTGTTCACTGCCCGACATAAGATGTTTCACATCAAAAATAAAATTGCAATTACCCATTATATTTTACGAACATTTGATTTGATAAGATAAATAAAAGTGGACGTAGATATTTCTTTCCATGACAACGAATACAATTATTTGTTTTTAATGGTATTCACGTCATCTGTCCGTATCCGCGATACAGACATATCTATACCCGTTTTTTCATTTTTTTAAATAACTCTTATGATAATAATATTCTTCGTGCTAGAAACAGACCACACCACAATGCATTATAATGATTAAAATAAACAATTTTAATTAAGACTTTAAACAACACATTTCTACTTCATTTTGTAATTTTAACTGAAATGGCGTGTTTTAAAAATATTTACATAGCCTGGTCTGCCCATTTGTACCGCATAGTGTTAGAGGTTAGAGAAAATAATTATAAGGAAGAAAATAACACGTAATGTTAACTCACTGCATTTATGGCATTCTTCTATAATGGGTTTCAACACACAATAATAAAAAACTTCAGAAACTAGGTTACACTTTTTAATCTAACGGAAATAATAAAAGACGATCACAAGTAAAACAAGCCACGATCGTTAGGCTCGCTAAAACTCAAAAACGGCTTGACCGATTTTAATTTTTTTTTTAATCTAAACCATTCTCGAATCGACTTAATCACACACACACAATTTCATCAAAATCAAACCAGCCGTTTAGGAGGAATTCAGTGACATACACACGGACACAAGAAATATATATAGGTATAAAGATATAAAAATATACTATACTGCATTTTATAATATTCATATAGATATCGAAAATTGGCTTATCTACCCTGTACAATGATCGCGCTTAAACAATTAATGATCGTATAGGCACGGACAAATTACAGCATATAATAAATAAAATAAACAAGAAATAAAAAAATATTTGTTTTAACTATTAAGTACCTAATAATTATAAGGATCACAGGGCAAGTTGAATAAAAACGTCAATGATTTTCTCAAGAAAAAAAAACAAGCCGTGAGGTGGGTCGTTTATTCGGACTAAAGTCCCTTGACCCTTGAGGTCCACACGACGAACGTCCCAGTTTGATAAATATTTAATAACAATAATTAAATTAGATATTACACAGAAAAGCAATCATTTTAATCATTGAAACATAATTATTATTTATTTTTAACCATAATTAAAAAAAAAAAACGGCTGAACCGATTTTTATAAAATTCATGTGGGATCAAAATGACGTTAACACGCCTCGATTGACACTCTTACGATGTCGATATAATTTTTTATTCGCGAGATATTGTGTAAAATCTACTTTTTTGGAGTCTATTTGGTTAAGAAAAAAGAACGACTGAACCGATTTTGAAAAAATTTCTTTCAGATCATATTTACGTTAATACGCGTCGATTGGCACACTAACGTAATCGATATCATTTTTCATTCTCGAGATTTCGTCTTAGATAGAAATGGACACATACGTACGTACGTACGTACTCACACACATACACACACAGAGAAATCTTTCTAAAAATAGTGTTAAAATAGTGTAGTGACCTTGAAACATAAAAATTTGTTATATATTTTGATTTTGATTTTCGGACTCATTACAATAACTTCCAATGGGAAGTTAAAAATGATGCCCTTTTTCTGAATTCGTCGAGAAAACATAAGATGCTGACTGCTGGGCAGGACTTGAAATAGATGTGTACCGGGAGCGGTTGGGGGCAGCGCAACGATTCGACCAGATTGTGTACCTCTATCGATTATCCAGCCTCCAAAATTTACCAATTTGTAACTCAAAAGTCAAAACAATCAACGTTTTTGCGTGGACTTACCGATATACCTACAGACTTTCGAATGACCTTGTGGTTATGTGACGACTACTGTATCGTAAACACATATGATGGTGTGTATTGTACACACACATTCAATGAAATGAAAGAACTGTTATAGTATAGCAGCGCACTTGGAGTGGCGAAGCCCTGGCAGCCGTTAAAGCGAGAGGAGCGTTTATGGTGAGCTAGAAACAGTAAGTTGTCAACCTTCGGCCCTTCCAACCGATTTAATGTGTTCGTTATGGTTTTACTACTATGTTTACATACACTTTAAGTGATATTAAAACAGAACTCTACTATACCGACGCACTCAAATTACTGCGAGTCGTGTGCATTAAATCGTACGACTCAACACGAAGCAACGCGAAGGTCCAGTTAAATTGCTGGGAAACAACAGCTTCTTCACTTCAGCTGCGAATAAATCGAAATAATGCGATCGTTACATTAATTTTTATGGCACAGTTTCAAAAGGAAAGAAGATAAAATACTGTACGTTGAAGCTTTTTAAGTTTAAAATTTAATTTTTCATTTCATGATTGCTTTCTGTTGTGTGGTTCTTAAATGTTTTTGTCGAGAAGAAGCGTGATGTAGAAGTTTTTTTTTAATTATTTTGTGGTAAATATTTTATTGAATCGATGCCAATCAGAAGAAAATCGTTTTGTTGTTTAGATTTGTTTCATAAAAAATAAAATCACTTTGATCTATAGTTAAGCAGTATATATACAGAATTCTAATATCTAATTCTAAAATGCAAAATTAATAAAAACAAATTTCTCAAAACAATTAGAGGATCAACTTTTACGAAGTCAAAAATCATCAATTTTCAAACTCATGTAACTTTACGAAAAAACCGTAAACATTTTTTTTAATATGTTTTGACGGGGAAAGCCTCAGCTTTCAGTCCCTAACATAAAATTCCCCTGATAATGTTTCTGTGCGTCACTGCACCACTTCCAAACGGACCGGGAAAAAAGTGCAAAACATTTTCAAATTTGAGTGCACCTGCGGGTGTACAAATTTTTTTTCGGAACTTTTATTATTACAGCATGAAAGATTAAAGTCTTACAGACCGAAAGCTAGTGACCATTTTTAGGTGTTATTTATTCAAGGCCTTATTTTTTGAAGATGTTGAGGGAGGTATATTAAAATGCCCTGAGTATGGGAGGGATGCAAACCGCCCCCAACTTGTAACAAAAAAAAAATGCTCACAATTATTATTGCTTCATGGCTGAAATTGTTTGTATAGCTTGTTGGTGAACCCAATATAATATAATTGCAAATTGATTGGTCGGTATTAAAAGGGTGGCAGATCACCCTAAACGTGTCATGTACCCGACGAAAGTTTTATTATTAGTTCAAGGTTCAAATTTTAATATGTTGTTACGGCGACTGTTTTTGCAGAACAAAATGTCAATATAAATCCCCCCTCTCAGAGGAAAACTTGCTCGCCTAGGTGTTTATATATTATATATATGCTTAAAACAGTCGTCGTAACAACATATTAAAATTTGAACCTTGGACCAATAATATAAATTTCGTCGAGTACATGACACGTTTAGGGTGATCTGCCACCCCTTTAATACTGACAAATCGATCTACAAATATTATAATGGTATTATTGGGTTCACCAACAAGTTATACAAACAATTTCAGCCTTGAAGCAATAATAATTTTGAGCATTTTTTTGTTACATGTTGCGGCCGGTCTGCATCCCTCCCATACCACTATCTAGTAAAATCCCTTATTCAGGGCACTTTAATATGTCTCCCTCAACATCTTCACAAAAATAGGGCCTTGAATAAACTACACCTGAAAATTGTCACTAGCTCTCGGTCTATTAGTTTTCAATCCAGGTACTGAAAGTCGAAATTCGATTATTTAACTCGAAGATACGGCGATTTGAAAAAAAATTTACATTTCGGGCAAATTAGGGAAATTAAATATCAGGAGCTGAAAGCTGAGGCCTTTCCCGTCAAAATGCTGTATTCGAAAAATTTTTACGGTACCTATCTGTTATACATTGCGACTGAATGCCATTTCCAATATGGAATGAATTATTAGGATAAAGAAGTTTTTGTTGCAGTCTATATACTCGTATAAGTTCTGCGGTCGGTGCGGGTTAAATGGTACGAAAGAAATGAAATAAACTGCAGGAGAACAAATTACTGAAGCCGCTGAGGACAGCATAGGAGCTTCGAGAGGGCGGTGACAACGCAGGAAGCGTTTAAATATTGACATGTAAACAGAGCGGACAGCTTAACTCAAAATGACGCATTGCCATCCGACCGACTTTTCCACGCTATATTCGAGAGTAATTAAAAAGTGCCACGCTCGGGGCTCGAACTAAGAACTGTGACACATACTCTCTCTCTCTCTTGAACTTTTCTCCCTTTTACACAATCGAGTCGATTGTATAATGTGCCGTCCCTCCACTTCACCCCCTGACGACAAGCTTTCACAATGTACAATGCGCTGTATAAGAATAATTACTTTTTCATTACTCTTTTTAAGTAGTTTCCAAAGAATCTTTAAACTAGAAGATGCTTTCTGCTGCTCGCGCTAACAACTTTTTTTACATCGAAGGAAGATTTATTTAATTGTGCCATAGCATTTTTCAAGCGATCTTTTTTCATACTCATATTTCTTGACGTATTTGAAATGAATATTTCATCGACGATTGTGAATTTTCATGCAAATTTATATATAATAATGAAAAATACAACTGAAGAGCGTGGTATTGTGGTAGTACTTATGCTTTGGAATTGGAAAATCGGTATTCTAGTTCCTTCTATCTTGAGGTTTTGGTTTTCCTCAATCAGTCCACACAAATATCGAGATACTTTTTCATTTTCTTATATTAGGCAAGGGATGACGAATCTATGGCACGCGTGCCATAGGTGGCATGCGGAGAATATTGTCGGCACGGCATTGATGGAGGTACAAAACTGAAATATTAATTAAAAATAATATGTTAGATGTTGTCAAAGAAATTTTACTATAATTCAAATAGCGAATATATGAGGTCAGTCAGCCAGCGCCGTTGTAGTAGATAATATATGTAGATATTAATTAAATATATATAGACGGAGTCGTAAACAAGTGAAAATAGGGAGAAAAAAACAACAAATCTATCACACTCTAAATATTAAAATCGTTATATTGGATAGAAGTTATAATTTGGATAAACACGAGCCAGTCAGTGCTCAAGCGAGTTAAATAAAAGAATTTTAATAAGTGGATATTATGCATGTACCTACTTGAAAAAGCTGTGTATATAAAAAGAGAACGTCAATTATGTCAACGGTAACGAAACTTTTATAAACCTGATATTAATTATTAATTGTTTACTCCGTGAATAAATCATTAAAAGTTTCAGCAGGAAAAATAAAACCACTCTGAAAAAATTTGAGATTAATCAATTAACTCAAAAATAATAATAAATCGAACTTATAATAAAATAATGTTTAACAAGTGATTAATTAATTTTCATACTTCATAATTAAAAAATATGGTGTAGGTACGGGTGATAATGGTGGGAGGACGGGTATACAACATCGTGCTACAAGGTGGTTACATTCGAAAATAGTTTGTGAACTAAAATTGAGTTACAGTAGAGTCCCGGTTATCCGAATGGAAATTGAATGGCGGATGTGGATAAGTTTGAGGATTTGTTTATTAATATTGTTTAGTAATAAAATTAAGCAAAATCGCAGGATAGTGGACAAAATAATTTGATTTATTAAATTAAATGTACGACGTTTCGTCTATAGATTTAGACTTTTTCAAGTACAATCATAAAAATAACAATATTTATGAAAATTAATATTAATTACTAACCATAGCAATTAACATAAGATAAGGTACATAAGACAAAAACATGGTAACATGGTAACAAATTATGTTGACTATAAATTTTAACAATCAATAATAATAATAATACAAAAATTAGTATAATTTCATAATATAATTGTACTGACTACTTAAATTTTGAGTGTCTGTTCTATAATTGATTGAATTGTTTTTTCTAATAAAACACATTTCACTGATATTGCGTTTCTTCCAATTTGACTCTTTATCTAATATTTGAACTTCATTGAAAAGAAATTTATGCCCAGTGTCGAAATGATGAGATGACAACGCCGTTTTATTATCACTTAATAAGTTTATGTTTCTACAGTCCATTTTGTGCTGATAAATTCTATTTTTTAATAACTGTTTTGTTTGTCCCACATAACACTTATTACATTCACAAGGTATTTTATAAATAATATTAGATTGATGTGAGATAGGCGTCTTATCTTTAAGTCTTGTGAATAACCTATCCAATTTATTTAAGTTATAAAACACCAACTTAATATTTGTGTTCGAAAATAATCTGTTGATCTTATAAGACAAGTTCTTCACAAATGGAAATCTAACATAAATCTTGGTAGACTTAGTTCTTTCATCCACAATATCCAACGTGTTATTTAGGTGATTTTGGTCCTCTATAAACCTATCAACGCATTGATGTATAAAGTTGACAGGGTAATTATTAGCTTTTAAGATATTTTCAACTTTCTTAAAATTGTCCTTATGGTAGTCTTGGTGACTTAATTTTGTTACTCTGTGTAACAAGCTTTTTATAACACTAATTTTCTGCTGCAATGGATGGTTAGATAGACGAAACGTTGTACATTTAATTTAATAAATCAAATTATTTTGTCCACTATCCTTCGATTTTGCTTAATTTTATTATAATCACGATGGACACGATTTCTAATATAAATTGTTTAGTAATCGTTTCACAATTACTGGTACCGTAATATCACCGGCTTTGGGCATATGAAAAATAAGTTAGAGGTTCCGGCCTCACAATCCGCAGTAGCGTCAAAAAAGTTCCACATTTTTTGGCGAACTAATATTTTTCCAAAGTTGTTTGCAACAATGCAGAATGTATCAGTTCATGCACGTGAAAAAGATTGTATATCGCTGGTATAGCGCACGAAGTCTGAAATTAAAACAAATCAACTGAAACTGAAAAACACGTATCACATAAACAGTGCATTTGCAAGTCCGTTATTCTATTGGCGTAGCGAACCTGCCCCGTGTCCCCATCCCTATCTACCGAGTCCGACATAAACAATTGCGTCTCTCTTCACCAAACATAATAGTGCACTTTCTTCTCTTTTTTTGCGTATTTGGTGTCGATTGGTCCCCATAAAATCTCGACTATCGTAGGGGGTGTACCTATTTAGGAGTTAAAAGTTGTTTTCCGCTCCAAAACATTGAAAAATCAGAGAAATTTATGGCACATGCACTAAAAAGTAAAAAATAAAACATTTTTATAGAAAAAAACCTTCAAAAAAGTCACTAAAAAAACTTTATAACAAAAAAAAACCTCTTTCGAAAAGCCACTAAAAAGAGGAAAATAATGAAATTTTGAGGTCTGCGCCAATTTAATAAAATATGAAGTCGATTAAAAAGTATAGTATAATATCTTCTTTTTAACCAACTAATTCAGATTTTATTAAATTGGCGCAGACCTCAAAATTTCATTATTTTCCTCTTTTTAGTGGCTTTTTGAAGGAGTTTTTTTTTGTTAAAAAGTTTTTTATTTTTTACTTTTTAGTGTCAAAAACTGACATTTACCTTAAAGTAACACGCCATTACTCACTTTTATTCAACCGACTTTCGTACGCTGTCTGATGTGTCAAAAAGTGACATTTACCTTAAGAAATCACACGCCGTTACTAACTTTTATTAAAATTAGCCGAACTACTGAACCGATTTTGATGAAATTTCTATGGGACCAATCCGAAAATATAGCCTTTCAAATAAAAAAAAATTTCCAAATCGATTTATAAATGACGGAGTTCTGAGGTAACAAACATAAAAAAAAATACAAGCGAATTGAGAACCACATCCTTTTTTTGAAGTCGGTTAAAAAGACTAAAATAACAGAATTTTGAGGTCTGCGCCAATTTAATAAAAGTATATAGGTATATAAAAAGTTTTAATAATTAAATTGACGCCGACCTCAAAATTATATATTAATTTCGTCTTTTTAGTGACTTTTTTCAAAAAGGTTTTTTTATAGCAAGTTTTTTCATAGGATGTATTAAGAGGTAATTTTTTTTATTTTGTTCAAAAACAAATTTAATTTATGTATTAGCAAATACACTATTTCGGACTGATATAAAGACAATATCCTTTGCGTGCCGTAATCGGGTAAATAATATATATTTTATAATCTAGTTTTCAGAAGTATAAGCTATAGATAAATAGATAGATCACTTTATTAAATTGTGTAAAGCTTTCGCGGCCGTCGTTTACTATTGACGAGTTTTTTGGGCTATTAGGCCGTCGTTTGTTCAAGGTTTTGGGTCTTGACGTTTCGCCAACACGCGTGGTTGGCATTTTCAAAAGATGTTCTCCTTTCCGATATGTACAATTACAACTGGCCAAAAAATTAGATCACTTTATTTCTATAAATGCTATTATAAACAGTCTAGAATGCGTCAAAACAGCGTAGTTCTGGTTACTGTTTTAAATATTAATATGATGATATGGTCGTTGTAAGTGAACCAGTTATTTATGTCGGTCCCTGAAAGTGTCGATCCGTGGTACGACACCAGTGGAACCGTAAAACGGCGGAACGGTGTTTTTCAGCGTTAACTCGCAGTAAAAATTCATTAGGTAGAGCAATAAATCCACTAGCATATACATGTTTTGTGTAGCCAGCTATACAATCAAGTTCCAAAATTTAAGATAGTGAGTCATGCATAGTTCGTAACAAGGTTTATGGAGCGGAAAAGCAATGAAACAATGTAAGCATATACGCGTCAAATGCATAAAAACTGTGCCGCTTATATTAAAAGTGAAGTATAAGTGCATGACTCACTGTCTTAAATTTTGGAACTTGACTTTTGTCCTGCTATTCGTCCGTCTACTCTATACACAGCCCTCTGTTTCACATTTCTTAATTGCAGTGAAACAAATCACAATTTCCAAGTTCTTAACGCTGTCCAATAACTCAACGGATTTTATAAGTTCGACTTTCTCGATATCGTCAGGTCAATTTCTTACACTTTTGTTATACACTAATCGATTTTCTTTAATAATAGGCCTAAGTATTAATTTATTTATTATAACTCGTAGTGATGCGCGATACGAGATGTTTTAGTCGATTGTCTCGATTGTTCAAACATCTCGATGATTCTCGATGGTTGTCACTTGACTCGATTGTTGTTGTTTCATACTTCACCGAGACCGAGTCGAATAGTACTGAATCCTACACTGTCGAGAGCCACATAATATACACTCGTTCATCACTCAACTCATGTGGTCGAGTCGATGGTCGATTATGCAATAATCGCGTAATACGAATTCAATAGTGAAGAGAACACAGAGTAGTGAGTACCGACTGAACAGTGAACAATCAACGAGTCGCGTGAACGTCAGTCGACAAGCATATGACCTTAAATCGCGATTATATATGTATTCTCATTCGCTGCTATTGCTATAGCCTATGTGGCAAATAATCGACTGGAACAATCGAACATTTCGATTGTAAAAACATCTGGTATCGCCCATCATTAATAACTCGTCACGTTTTCTAACCATACTTTTATTTTTGGTCAAAATTGCTGATCTAGCAGAACAGTACTCTTTGTATTTTTTTTTAATAACTGATGCTTCAACAATTCAACATTTACTTTTAATAAGAAAAAAATATTGGGCGCTCATAAAATATTAGGTACTGATGCTGTTATGATGTTTTAACGCCCAATTGTTTTCTTTTAACAAATGTTGAAAACTATTCTGATCAACTTATAACCACTAAAAAAAATTATTTTCTACTTTTTAGTGCATTTTTGTTTTAAAATAAAACCATTGTTTTTTAAAAAGTTTTTTTTAAGTTATCTATTTGTTACTTTTTAGTCTTTATTAATTATTTTAATTCTATACAATAGAAAAATATATAAATTCTTCACTTTACAAAAATATAAAATTTATTAATTTAAGTCCTAAATTTTAAATTTTATATTAATCAGCTAACACAGTTATCTAATTTATTAAAATTTAAATTAAAATTGGGCCGCCATCTTGGGGCGTTCGCCATTTTGAATTTAGAATGACGTCATATAGCTTATCTTATTCTACTCATCAAATCCTTTCATTTGATACGTCGGGGGTTGTAAAGAAAAAGGAAAGCCGCCATCTTGGGGCGTCCGCCATTTTGATTTTAGAATCATGTCATGTAGCTTATCGTATTCTACTCCTCAAACCATTTAATTTGATACCCATGTAATGGGAGTTCTGAAGTAATAGGTAACCCGCCATCTTGGGGCGTTCGCCATTTTGAATTTAGAATGGCGTCACGCAGCTTATCGTATTCTGCTCGTGAAACCCTTTCATTTGATACCCATGTCAAGGGGGTTGCAAAGAAAAAGATGAGCCGCAATCATGGGACGTCCGCCATTTTGGATTTAGAACGATATTAGATATACTATATTGCATTGTCACCGGAGTTATACACGTGTGCAAAATTTCAACTCAATTGGATAACGGGTAGTGGGTCAAATTTCAATAATTAAATGTGACCTATACGTCATGTCGAACTTAATAAAACCATTGAAAAAACGGTTTATGTCAACAATTCAGTTCCTTGTTTGTTTCGCTGTAATGAAAAGGGTCACGCACTGCTGGTCACATGTCTGGAGGCACCTTTGTACCACACGAATATCAAAAAGGGCAAAATTAACGAAATTATTCTCCAATGTACATTTCTAATCTAAATAAATTTGAAACGGTACCTACAACTTCTTGTCATATTGATACTTTAATATCTTTACCAAAGTTTAGTTACTTAACCAACGATAGCCTTAACTCAATAATAACAAACTCGTCAAAGACGCCTGCCGACCGTCGATTGAAGACTGCTGATCTAGCAGGTCTGTACACTTTTTGTATTTTTATTTATTAATTAATGCTTCGACGAAAGTCAACATAAAAATACAATAATAATGTTGAATTCTTTGTAATTTTATTTGACCAAAAAAAAAGTTGAAAAATGGTACCGCCGCTGTCGGCCGGTCGATCAGCCTTTTATATACTTTTTAATTCCACTTTGGGACATCGCATTGTAAATCATGAAGTAGCCGTTGTCCTTTTATGAACCCATAGACAGATGTGTCGTGTATTGCGGGTATGTATAACACGCAGGCGATACGTTGGCAGTGCGCTATAACCGTTATCTACACCCATTTATCAGTTTCCTAAATGAGTTCATGGGACGGACGAAAAAAACGCCGGGATGTTTTTGAAATTGCTACACGGACATGAAATGTTTAAAATGACAATATATATACACTTTTTATATTCAGTATGCCGGTCTATTCTCATAACGGGGAGGTTGTGTGCTGATGGGTTAATGTAACAAACCTCCCCGGGGGGTTGTACGTTCAGGTAGATACTGGCATCCCCTATAAAGGTGGGTCGTTCAAGACTGGTTCACACAAATTGAACGAATCGCCTGTGAACGATACACGCAAGTTTACAATTGTTGAAGTGAAACTTCGTAGGCGACGCTACCTCGACAATGCGGGTTACCATATTTTTATTCGTCAAACAGCGCTAGTAGCAAGTAAGGTATACGTCAAACGCTTACATTTTTTATTAAGGTAGGTATGTCAAACGTTTAGAGATTAACAGTTTGTGTTTAGTCATTCTTCATTTTTATCCATAATTATTAAAGAATGAATAATTAAATAAATACAAAACTGCGATTTAGCCATCAGGTATCGGAAAATATAAACAGTACCTACTGACATTTGAATGACATCAAAGATGCATTAAAGTGACGTATGTACCTCACTTGCTATCAGGGAGTATAAAAAAGTCTGGTAGCCCTCATTTAAAGGGTAAAATGCTAGATGAAACGAAAATGTGTGACAAAAATGTGGTATTTGCCATGCCTACAATGAAAATGCGTAAATAAAATTTTTGAATTTTGAGCCCCAAGGGGCGTTTTTTTTTTCGTAGTCGGGTAAAAAAATAAATCTGAGTAACTTTTGGGTAACACTTAACAACGTTAGTTTATAACACGGTCGTATACAGAGTGTTCAAAAAAGTGTTCGGAATTTATAAGGGCGTATAATATAGACCAAAATAAGTGAAAAAATCTAATAAACATGGGTCCGCAAACTAACCGTTTCAAAGATATGAACTTTTATAAAAAACAAGTTACTACACATGCAATCAAGTTTGATGATTATAGGGAGCACTTAAATCAAAGGTAGGTACAATAGAAGATGGGTAGGTCGAGGAGACACAGTGGCATGGCCTCCCAGGTCTCCTAACTTAACGCTCTTGGACGTCTTTGCTTGGGGATATTTAAAGAGTTTAGTTTATTCTACTCCAATTAATAATGTAGCGCACTTACAAGAGCGAATAGAACATGCCTGTGAGATAATTCGAGTAAAACCGGGAATTTTTGAAAAGGTGCGAAACTCGTTTATGAGAAGATGTGAATCATGTGTTGAGATGGAAGGGGGGCATGTAGAACACCTATTGTTAAATGGCTTAAATAAAATGCGTAAATTTGATTGTAGATTATAGACGCTCGACAACAGAGGTCATTAGCGTCGCGTAAATTTGATACCACACACTGTTTTCTTATTTTCTTAGATAGTACATTTCTGAAAATAGCTCATATCTTTGAAACGGTTAGTTTGCGAACCCATGTTTATCAGGCTTTTTTCACTTATTTTGGTCTATACTACACGCCCTTAAAAATTCCGAACACTTTTTGTAACAACCTGTATATATAGGTCTATTCAATGTAGTATGGTCAGCATTAAGGTGAGGTAAGTCACTTATTGAAGTAAAAATTTTAGTTCATGATAGCGGCGCTGCAATCAGTAAGGCAAAGTAAAACAAAGAAAACATTTTATTGAAAAGTGATAAAAGATCTAAGAAAAGTCGTAAACCAAAGAGAAATGCGTAAAAAATTATTTAAAAAATCTAAGAAAAATAGAATCTTTTTAAAAGTTAAATCGCTTGCACATATTTTTTACAGTAAGTTAATTTATAAGTTTCACTTCTGCCGAGTGTGGCCACGACACACCTGATCTTTTTTGTATGTATATCTGAAAGTAGGATGAGGACAGCTTGGTGTAATGGTCAGCCTTTGGAGCAAGCTGTCGCTGGTTCGAATCCTACCTCGCTCATGTCATTTAGTTTTAAGTGATATGTTATTTGATGTATTGTCGTGGACTTAAAAAGTTTACACCTGTATCATCTAGTTACCGGTTTTTTTAATTTTTGCATATTGTAATTTGGCTTTTGATAGTAATGTATCAATTACTAAGGTTAAATCCTAAAAATTCAATAAAAAATTATTATCAAAACACCTCAGTTGTTTATCATACAATCCAAATTACTCAATATTATTCAATTAAAACAAAAAGATTTGATAATATTTGATACTAGCAAATTCCTTCCCCCAATCTTGCAATAATTCTTCTTTTTTGTTCATCGTTTTAATAATTTCGAGGCATTTAAACGACAATTATTTCTTTTAATTTTTGACATTTACATTTACGTGTTAAAAACTAAATTTGTTGCTAAGCTACTGACTTTTTGTGAACTTACACTGAAAAACTCAAGTGTAAACTTTATTAAGTCCGCGACTGTGCCTAATTAAGACACTAATGACATAAGTTGTCGACGCGTCTATAATCTAGAATAAATAAATAGAAAATAAATTAGGATGATTGGATCGTTTCTAATAATTAATAATAAATATTTTCGAATATTTTGCATTAATTTATTATTTTTCAAGAACTTTCAGGATCTGCTTCATAGAATATACTATAATGCATGAATCGTGTGAAACGAATCATCTAAGATACTGTACACGAAATCTACGAATCTTCACGAAGAATCAAAATTCCCATCTGTAAACTCACGACTATCTACCCCCCAATGTCGATATAGAACTACATTCACGGACAAATATAACGCTCTAACCTAACCCTGCCTAACCTAAATTACACGCATCTTATATTATGTACTGTAATGACAGGATAAGATGAGTTCCTTATCCAAGATAACGAGAATTAATTACACAACGCATAAATTATTATCCAAAAATAAGCAATATTAATCGCAGGGACTTGTCGATTAAATTTTGTATTTATAAATAGATTAATTACACAAAATCATTGTGATTTATAAAAGAAATAATCCCCTTAAGGCGGGGCGCATACACACAATTGTTTCAGGACTAAACAGTTGACTAGTTGTGTACGTGTCGCGATTTCAGCTCGACCAAACTATTTATTTGCTAGAGGTGCGCATACAATCAAACAGTTGTGCCACAATTTCAATATTAAACTAATGGACAGTCGAACAACTATTTAGTTGAATGTATGCGGGCGTCAATACACTGCTGTAGACACAAGCTGCCGACGATAGTTGTTCGATAGTTTAGTCAAAAGGCGATCGATGTGGTTTTATGATTTTTTAGTCGAACAACCATCGTGTCGATAGTATGCGCAGTCCCATCTGTTCCAATATCCTTTTGACAAACAACTAAGTAGTTCCAAGTCTTCATGGTTTCCGGGCTTGTAGGCCGTTTCGTCTACAACTGCGGTAGACATTCTCAAAGGCGATGTGGCAGCGGTCGAAGTGTCCTCCTTGTAGGCTCACAGGTCAGTGTGTACCGCAGTTGTAGACGCAACGTCAGGTAGAAATACCACCGGACCACGGCCTACAAGCCCGGAAATCATGAAGACTTGGAACAATGCCGACCGTGAAAGCTAGCACACCTGGATAACTAAACAGTTGTGCGATTAAAAGTTGTATGTATGTGCGGGCCCTAAGTTTATGAAAAGGAAGTTTGGAAATTTGATTTGAACCCTAGCATGTATTTTTATATCTTTATAGTGGTTAAATATTGTAACACATTTATGTTAGAGGACAATGTGGTTCAGTGGTTAGCGTCGCGGCCTCTGGAACAGACTGTCGCGGGTTCGAATCCCGCCTCCGCTCATGGATGTTTTGTGATGTCATTTAGTTTTAAGTGAGTTGATATTAATTATTGTAATCAAGACGCTAATGACCTAAGTTGTCGACGCGTCTATAATTTACAATAAAAAATAAAAACATTTTTGATGTACTTCCACTTATCCAATTGATTTAAAACTTTGCAATCGTATGTAGTTCCGACAACTATTCAGTATTTTGATCTTTTGGCAATAATATATTTTTTTTTTATTTTCAGAAAAAATACCAAAACAAAACAAAAGGTAGTTACATTGAGTGTGCATCGAGTACGAGACCATTAACACATAAAGAAAAAAAGAAAAGGTTACAAAGTATGGTAAGTATATATTCTATTACCTATTGTTATTGAAATACAAGTTAAAAATTAAAAAAATAGCACGTGGTGGAAGCTCCGAGGTTGATGGTGGGAGAACGTGTCGTTTTTACAATCTTCTTTCATATAGGCAGTACCTAATAATATAATGATTAAAAATTTTAAAATAAAATTGATAATTTTTTTCAAAAAACAAGCTTTTATTAAACTGAATAAAAAAGAAAAAATAATATTTAATTTAGGTTCTTATTAATATACAAGCGTGGGTCGTGACTATAATAAATTATCAAGTCTACGACCCACGCTTTTATAATAAATTATGAAGCTAAATTGAATAAGTATTATTTTTTTCTTTTATGTATATTTTAATAGATGCGTAGGACGTAGGTATTAAAAAAATGTAATTATTTTATTTTAGATAATATTCCAAAAAATAAAATATATCCGCTTTTGCCATAATGTTGAGAAGATGAGTGGCGGGAATTATGGCAACGCAGGTGCATTAGCATGGTATTCACTAAATTTTACGCAATTTTGAGGCGCTTAATAACTTTTCAATTCACCAGTATGGTGTCACACGGAATCGCAAATCCAGTTAGTAGAATAGAGATCAGTGACTCGGGTAATTCGATATTATTTCATGGAATATATTAATGAGCTGTAACATCAAATGTCTCTGGCTTCACGATCTAGAAATAAAGAAATATCTCTCAAGCCTTTGCAATTAAAAAACAAACTTCGTTTTTAAAATATGCGAATTACTGAATAATTTAAACGTTTCACTAACTTTAGAATAAATCTTTGATACGCTTTGTCGGAGTTAATATCTATGGCTATAATACAAAACCGTTTATGTTGTCTTTTTAGTATTTTTGACGTCAATAACGTCTAATGTCTAAAACTGGGGTGGAATTTTAGAAATATTAGATGTAACGGAAATAGTCAGGGTACATTCCAGTGGACAGTGATCAATATAAAACTTTGTTATAATGAAATTTTATGCTCTAAATTATTTATTAGAATTTTTATTTTTATTAATTAAGTTTCGTAAGCATATTTAAATTAATAAATAAAATCATGATTTTTAATTTATTTGTCACGTGACTTAAAACACCGCGTGACGTCAATTTTAAGTAAAAAATACATGTATCCATAGCAACGCAGCTTAGATTGTTTACATTGTGTTTACATAGTAATCCTGTCACGAGAGGAAGTCCACCCTGCGTTTTGTGCAGCAAATGATTTTATTTTTTTGTGTCCTCAAGCATATTTAGGAGATGTCAAATCCAAGTTTGCGACCTCTAAAACAGGGCAGGGGAGTTTTGGTGGGTTAAGAACCACGATTTTTTTTGCATTTTTTTCGGTTTCTTGCTTATAACAGGGAAACAGCTGGTCCTATCGAAAAAATCGTCCTATTCAAAATTAAAGGGAACAAAATTGACTTCAAAATGCCCTAATCAAATATGTTTATGTTCCCATTTTTACCGGCTCTACAGAACTTAGAACATCGCCAAAATTTACCAACATGAAAAAAAAGCATTTTTTCAAGCTTTTAACTATTGAAAAACTCGAATAGCCTATATCCTTCCTTAATAAACGGGCTATCTAACAAAAAAAAAATTTCAAATCGGATTGGTAGTTCCTGAGATTAGCGCGTTCAAACAAAAAAGAAATAAACTCTTTTTTTGTTTGAAGGCGCTAATCTCAGGAACTACTTACAAGTCTCTTTTTTCATATTTATATTTTTGGTGGGATAGACTGTACTGCAGATACGAACACTCCGGCAGTTCTATGTGAAATGATCTCTCCCCACTATTTCACAGCGAGTTCAGTGCGCATCCAAATTTCAAGTTCCAAGTTACGTTACGGGACCTGTACATATATTAGGTCTTAAACAAACTATAATTCTACATAAGCTGTTTTCCCTTGTAGCCACGGATATGTGTAAAGATATTATTTTAAAATTACCGTTCAACTATTACTTCAAAAAGTTTCCATTAAACTTTCCCATCTTTGTATACTTCAAGGGGAATCTATTAGAAGAAAATTTATAGATAATATTTCCCTCAACAGTAATTACGGATTCTCTCCAATATGATGTCGTTTTATACATTAAAAACTAGATACGTGGCGCTTGTGTGTTACACATTTTAATTCTAAAGTAATATCAAAAAAATTTAATAGAAGATGCTTTTTATTGAGGGGCCCTAAAAAGCAGAAAAAAAAATTAATCTTCCAAATTTTATTTTTATCTTTAATTAATTCGATTATTTCTAATGTAAACCAAACGGGATATTTGCTTTTCTTACAAATTTTTAACGGGACATATTTGCGAAATATGGAGTAAATTATATCGTAAAAGTATTGTGTGACTGTATCAACATCATTAGATAAATTTAATATATTCCAGTCTCGATTCCAGTCAACTTCACGAAAGCGCGGATCCAGGGAGAGCGGGCAATGGGGCTATTGCAACCTTAAGCTTTACTCCCCTGGATGGCACCTCTACGATCACTACAGCGATATCGCGTTGAATAAATCTAGAAAAAGGATTAAAGTTTATTCGTATCATAATGGCGGCTCTAGGATTTTCGCAGTCGCTGCAATATATTAATGTACCTTTCTGAGTCTGAAGACTTCTGATTTTATTCGCTACTAGTCATGGCTCTTGGATGAGAACCAGATCTATATCTTCTTAAAAAAAATCTCCAATCAAGCACGTCAGATGCTGCTTTTGCATGGTGGAGGTTTATTTGCAGGCACTTGGTGGGGTTCATTTTTCGGCCTTAAGGTGCCCCGGTTTCTCGCAATTTCTTCCTCTGGGAGTGACTATCCGCTCCTGCCGCAGTAGAAGCTTCTGTAAGCTCTTTTTGCGAGGTGAAGATGTGTGTTGTCCACCTGACGTGGAGGGCTTTGGTTCAGCCCTAACCCCTGTTGAAGAGGATGTTGAGAGCGTCGGCTCCTCAGAATGTGTGTTGTGTGTGACAATATTTGGATTCTGCATGGTTATAAACCCGGAGGTTGGTTTGTAGTTATTTACGAAAAATTTTGTAATAATTTTCAACATATCACCGTCGGATGTTAGTTTCAATATTTTGATTCAGCCAAACGCGGATCCACCGTTGTGGGCACGGTGGGCATGCCCACAACCCTAATTCAGGTCGATAGGCTGATGTTATATCCAATGCCTTAATAAAATCAGTGTAAAATGTATATTGTATCCTTTTAATTAAATCTAAAATCTGATATGCTTTCAAGCTAAACAAGTTTCATCAAAATCGGTTCAGTAGTTAGTCTAGATGTGATATTGTGATGTGCAAACAAACACACATTTACTTTTGTAATTTTCGTGAGCAAACAGACTAACATTTTACAGGTTATTAATTTACTAGTGTTCGCCCCGGCCCGCGGCTTTGCCCGCGTGGACCAATACACTGTACAAGATCTTGGCCGGGACGTCATACATTTTGTAAACGTCTTCTTTGTAGGAATGCAACGTATCGATCGTGAGCGAGTCCGTAGTTCGACTCGCCTTGGCCGATTTTCGGGTGACCGTGACCACAACCTTTTTTGAGGTCTGGATCCGCGCCTGGATTCAGCATCGTTATAAACCTGGAGGTTGGTTTGTACTTATATACGAACAATTTTGTAATAGTTTTCAACATACCATCGAATATCAGTTTCGCGCTGGATGAGTTATGAATAGACATTATTTGGATTCTGCATGGTTATAAACCCGGAGGTTGGTTTGTAGTTATATACGAAAAATTTTGTAATAATTTTCGACATATCATCGTCGGATGTCAATTTCGCGCTGGATGAGTTATCAATAGACAATATTTGGATTCTGCATCGTTATAAACCCGGAGGTTAGTTTGTGGTTATTTATGAAAAATGTTGTTGTAAATTTCATCATATAGCCATCGGAAGATAGTTTCGCGCGGGATGAGTTATAAATAGACAATATTTGGATTCTTCATCGTTATAAAGCCGGAGGAGGTGCTGGATAGTAGTTTTAAACGGGCAAGATACCATGGATATGTACGTGCAGTGTGTTCAATCAACACGTTAGCGGAATCAGTTAAGGGGTCGATACATTGTGTACGATGGATGTATCTTAACGCCAGATCAAGAAGGCATTGTGTGTGCATGTTTTATACACTTTATGGTGGAAACGTGGGCATAATAAAATTGTTATCTTCGCCTCTATAAATGCTGATTTATAGTGTTCGCTCTCCTTTAACTTATAAAACAGTCTGTGTGTTTGCATAGTGGCGATAGTAGTATAGTCAAGTTCCAAAATTTAAGATAGTGAGTCATGCATAGTTCGTTACAAGATTAATGGAGCGGAAAGCAATGAAACAACGGAAGCATACGCGTCAAATGCATAAAAACTGTGCCGCTTATATAAATAGTGAAGTATAAGTGCATAACTCACTGTCTTAAATTTTGGAACTTGTCTATAGTATCAAAGAGTAAGTAGTGGTTAGGGTTCATGATTTCTCGAGCTTATCAGTTTCTCGGGTCTCGAGAATTCTCGAGGCTAATTTCTCGGGTCTTCTCGGGTTGTCGAGAAATTTACATTTACGTATGTTTTTGCATATCTTTTCGGTTCAAATAATGAAAAAAGTCGTCACAAAATTAAAAATGTGTATCATAAAAATAAATTAAGTGGTTTTCCTGTCAAATAAAAGTGTCAAAATAATCATAAAACTTTTATTGAGTTTTCAACAAAATTAGCTTCTCTCAAACACAATAAAAAAAATTAAAAATTTAAACATTAAAACGTTAATACTACGCTAACATATAATTACAATCACAGCACCATTTTGGCTAGTTAATTAGGGAAAAAATCAACTTAAAACTTTGCAAGATCAATAAAACAACATCTGAATTCTGAACATACATACAAAACAATTAGATCTGCTTACTCTGTCTGATAAAATATGCCTTTAGAAAAACTAAAGCATTTACAGCTTTATCAGACAGCCGGTTCCTTATTTTATGCAAAGGCAAATAGTTTTATTTTATAATTTTATAGACTAAAATATGATTTCTCGAGTTCTCGACTTTTCTCGAGCTTATTTTCTCGGGAACAAAGATTAACGATTTCCCGGAAATTCTCGGCTCGGGAATTCCCTGGAATGAACCCTAGTAGTGGTATATAAGAGGCGATTCTACAACAAGAAAGCTTAGATTCGACAAAGAACGATCACCAACCATTTTAACATTTTAAAAATATATTATTGTTGAACGTACGATGTAGTCACAAGCTTACGTAAAAACGCTTTTAAATTGAATTTTTAAATTAATTCCCAATTAAATGTTTTTTTCTCAATGTAATCAGCAAATTAAGATAGTTTTTTTTATTGCAACATTCAATTTTCCTGCGTAGCTAAGAAATATTGTAGCAAATTGTTGCTACAGTAGAAAATAGCGGATTAAAAATTATCTACTATTTTACTTTAAATTTCTGACCAGACTATTTTTTAAAATGATTATTTATTATTTCAATCGACGTTTCGGCCAATATTGTGAACCTTTTCAAGATTTATACAATAAATGCATTTACCTAGATAAAAAAAAACATGAACAAAAATAAAAATTATACATACACACAGTGGCAAACTAAGGGGGGTGAAGGGGGTGGCTCTCCCCGGGCCTCTGATCCTGAGGGTCTCCAAATCTCGAGAATTCCCTCTTAATCAAATCCCAAAGAAAGCCAAAATATATTCAGTAAGTATAAGAAGCAGTTTGGAGTTGGAGGCCCCATGCGTATGCAAAATATAAACGTAGGTAGGTTACCTACCTACCAACGTTTATTATTATTTGATTTTTTTATCAGCCATTACATCTATATTATTCATTTTTTACGAAATTTACACTACAAATACATCAATTTCTAAGCAGACCGGGGGCCTCATTTAGTTCTGCCGCCCCGGGCCTCCGACGGGCTTAGTCCGCCACTGCATACACACAAACAAACTCATGTTAGTATAGATTAAAATACTGCCGGTGCTACACGATGCTACGAACACCTTCCAACGTTAGTTCGTCGCATCGTATGGCCGATGGTCAAACTTACGAGCTGCCAATGTAGAGCGTCCAACGTTCGCGTTTGATCATGTTCCGGCTGTTGTCGGTATTCTTGACCCGAGTCAAAGAAATTCCTCCAACGTTCGAAGGAAAACATTCTTAATGCTTTAACATTCGACACACCGTGTAGCAGAAACATGTGGCACACCAACTGTCGAACGCAGTTGACTCAAACGTTTGGTCCAACGTTCGGCCAAACGTTCGTAGCATCGTGTAGTAGCATGCGGGCGCTACACGGGTACTGACGAGTACTGGCGCTACCCAGTACTGACGATTTCTATTTGCCACAAATCGCATAAATGTGGCGTATATTAAAAGTTACAATAAATAAATATACTAAATTGGAGTTTCATGCTTTCACGGCCGGTAAACATCTTGGTAGCAAGTGGTTCCGGGCTAGGTAGCCGTGGTCTAATGAATTTTACTCCGTACGTTTCGCCCAAAGATCCGTTGGGCATCTTCAGCGGCGATTGGCAATACGATATGATCTTCTTGCCGGTCGACTGGCAAGAAGATCATATCGTATTGCCAATTGCCGCTGAAGATGCCCAACGGAGCTTTAGGCGAAACGTACCGAGTAAAATCCATTAGACCACGGCTACCTAGCCCGAAAACACTTGCTACCAATAAATATACTAGACGTAAATCTTCAATATGGATTGTACATCAGCTTTGAGATCAACGACAGTATATACCCGAGCAGTGCTTTAATATCGGCGATTTGCAGTCAAAGCATGATTTTAGATATGAAAATTTTATTTTATGTATCTATGCTATTGAATAGAATGCGTTATGCCTACGAACATGCAGATAGTGCTACGGTGGCTCGTAGCTTGTATCGTCCGCTATCGGCTACGGCCTACATAAGGGAATGATGGCGGAGGTACTTAGTATTCAATATTCCAATCAATATTAAATTCTTTTTATATTGTATGCCTGTCTTCGAACGTGTACAGTGTTTCACTATATAGACAGTCAAACAGGGAATTTGTGTTGGTTCAAACCAAATGACATATCATAAAAACTCGGGTCACAAAAAATAGTATATTTGCTAATATAGATATGTATTGTGGCATAATGAGCCAATGAGGGGATTCTGCAGTATTTTTTTGCAAATCGCATTAAAGGTAATAAAGAAGGCGATTGGATGAGTAGCCAATCACCTTCTTTATTTCTGAAGTTCAGCCGTATAAACAAATTGCTCTATTAAAATTACCAAATGTGACTTACGGGTTCAAAACATTTTCCTTTAAAAATTACTTTAAGTAGGTAACACAAATTATTTTGATACTCGAATAAATTTTTTGTTGCGTTTTATTAATTTTCTGATAATAAGTTTGAGTATCTTATGGAAAACAAAAAATGTTAAATAATAAATGTTTATAATCCCTCCCCGCAATACTTATTTTTTTTTATAACCCACTGATCTCTCTGTATGAATTGCCCTTATACAACACCTGAAGCACACAAGAAGGATAGGGAACCTTTGTTTCGCGGGAAATTTAATTTTTATCAGCATACAGTTAACGCACACTACGATAGAAATATGTTTAGTAATTACTTACAATGATTTGAAAAATGTCAGGCAACTTAGAGACTCGCATTAATACAGCCCTGCACACACAATGGCTGCCATTCACAATCCATTAGGTAATAGAGATCAGTGATATAATCACACTTGAGGAATCTATTAAGGAGCTGCGCCAAGGATTTCATACATTCTTAGCTCTATTTTCCCAATAACCTCTACTATTTTAGACCTAATACTTTCGGACATAAAGGGGTAGACATAATTTTTTTGAATATATTTAAAAAAATAACCTATAAAAAACTCATCGAAAGAAAAAAATGTTTGGTAGGTAAATGAACTCTTTCCAACGATATGCCAAATTATAAATACATAAATAACATTTTCGCTTTATAAGCCATAGACAGAGTATAGAGTAAGCACATTTTTTTCTAATACGACTTTTTAAATATCTACGGAACACTTCACCCAATTTACATGCCAAATTTCATTTTCCTACGACTTGTTGTTATAAGGACGGAATGACACCACAGTCAGGGTTTCGTTTTTTATTATTTTGGTATACTAGGCTTGGATAGTTTCGGACATGTTTACCTCCTGGAATCATGTCTTCTCTCGGACACGTTTCCTATCATTCACTAGAACGCACTTAAGTATATCAGTACACCGGTATATTACAGTCCAATTTCAGAAAGAGATGTATCACACAACGGTCAAAGTATTCGCTGGTTCCCGAATAAGAGTGCATATCTAAGTACTCTATCAGGTACATGACAAGTTCGGGTATACTCGGCATTTTAGACTCTACGGAGTACGGAGTATTCATGCTTTGTTATGCTTATTATGATAAATTTTTTCTTTCCTTCACGCAAAGATGCCAACGAACCGATCAGATTGCTCTGCGGTAGTGATGTGCCGGATCGTTAAAAATGTATATCCGCGGATACGGATCTGAATACGGATATTTGGTCTCAAGATCCGCGAATACGGATACGGATACGGATCTTAACTTTCTTAGAGTACGCGGCGGTAAATACTAAATATTGCACATCGACCTTTGGAAAGAGACAATATCTGTTATGGGAAAAAGTTATTGACCTCGATATTAAAAAATAAAAAATAATCTGAATGGAATTTAACTGTTTTTCATTATTACCTAATCACCTATATATATAAAATTTTAACTATGAATTGAAAATTGATAAGGTAAAAGATCCGTAAAAGATCCGCCAAAAAACTAACGGATACGGATACGGATCTTTCTTTTCCCTCGGATATCCGCGGATACGGATCAGATACGGATATCCGGCACATCACTACTCTGCGGACATGTTTCACGTAAACATGTTCGCGCACATCGTTCACGTAAACGCATGTCTGCACACATGCTTCATGTAAACATGTCAGAGCCATGTTTGGCGTTAACTTGCCGCAGGGCACATGTTTCCCATAAACATGTCCGCGCACATCGTTCACACGTAAACGCATGTCCGCGCACATGTTTCAAGTAAACTTGTCAGAGCACATGTTTGGCATCAACATGCCGCAGGGCACATGTTTCATGTAAACATTCCAGAGCACATGTTTCACGTGAACATTTCCGCGCACATCGTTCACGTAAACGCATGTCTACGCACATGTTTCACGTAAACTTATCAGAGCACATGTTTGGCATCAACATGCCGCAGGGCACACGTTTCATGTAAACATTCCAGAGCACATGTTTCACGTAAACATGTCTGCGCACATCGTTCACGTAAACGCATGTCCGCGCACATCTTTCACGTAAACTTATCAGAGCACATGTTTGGCGTTAACATGGCACAGGCCAAATATTTCTCGTAAACATTCCAGCGCACATGTTTTACGTAAACATGTCATTGACTAGCGCATTTGTTTCTAAACATGTGCGCGGACATATTTCCCGTGAACATTCCAGCTTACATGTTTCGCGTAAACATGCCAGCGCACATATTTTACGTAAACAAGTGCGCGGACATGTTTCATGTAAACAAGCCTTCGCACATGTTTCACGTTAATACGTCAATGACTAGAGCACATGTTTCTAAACATGTGCGCGGACATATTTCACGTGAACATTCCAGCGCACATGTTTCGCGTAAACATGCCAGCGCACATGTTTTACGTAAACAAGTGCGCGGACATGTTTCATGTAAACATGCCCTCGCACATGTTTCACGTAAACACGTCAATGGCTAGAGCACATGTTTGTAAACATGTGCGCGGACATGTTTCACGTAAATATACCCGCGGAAATGTTTCACGGGACCATGTTCGCTCAACAAAGGAAACGTTCCATATCCGTTCTATCTTCTGAACTGTTTTGCTCAAGCCTATTTGGTACGGTACCTTACAGAATAATAATTGATACTCTTAGATACACTTGTGTTTTATTGAAACATACTGTATATTTATTAGAGTATATAAGGCTTATCAGACTTCGAGAATACAAAGTACCAAAAACCGGCGAAAAAAGAGTGTTAAAATACACGGAAAGCATGTTAAAAGGATTTTCATCGTACGGCGGCGGCGGCGGCATCAGGGCTGGAAAAAGCTGAGAATAAGAAAAGAAATAGGATTAAGTGGCGTATAAAGAAAGCAGGCTGACAGTGTTGGAATATTCGCTGGCAGTGGCAGCTGAGATGTGGAGGGTCGGTGGGGAGGGGGGTCTACCGAGATGAACGTTACTCTGATATGAGTGACGATAAATTATGCAAGTCGTTCGGTGTCCGTGTGTTCTGTTGCTAAACATGAGGTGCCCGTCGCCGTTTAGAAACTAAAAGCGATGACACACACAGCGGTTTCACAGCAGTTCTGCGCCGACTAGCTGCCTTAACATGACACACAGCGTTATCAACGCGGCAGCCAGACGGTTCTTGTGGAGAATGATGTGTTGAAGCGGCGCTCAGTCGGCAGGCAATTCTCGCAGCTGTGTGTGTTTTGTACCATTGAAGAACATTAACTCGGCCACCGCCTCGGCACAAATCGCTGACAAACCGCTGTGTGTGTCATCGACCTAAGTCTAACAAAAAATTTTTGTTGCGGCTACATGTTACATAATTTTATGTAACTCAAAAATGCCCGCAACCTCATTTGTTTTGCATCCATTTTTTAAACTCGGTTAATTATAAAAGCGTGGGTCGTGACTAATAAAATATCTTAGAGTGTAAAACTCACGCTTTTATAATTATGAGAAAAATTATTAAAACTTATTTTTTTCCTTTTTAGTACATTTAATAAAAGCGTGTCTTTTAAAAGTTTTTTTTACTAATATTTTTTTGCCATACCCACTGTAAAATGGCTACTTTTCACTTCATTATTTCAGTACCTCTTTTCAAAAAATTTTGACAATTCACACACAGTAAATAAAAAAATCACTATGGAAACTGTTTACTTACCACACTAATGTGTTTTGAAAACACTTTCAACACACCTGCCTGCTAACTGACCCATTCCATATATACCTACGTACACGCTTGTAAAATAGTTATTTTATAGTATGTATGGCAAGATCATTTTAAAACTACGTTTTGATAACCCTTTGCCAAAACTTAAACGCATCTAAAATCTTAACGATATGTTTCATCGAGCCGTATGATTTTATTATTACATTTTTTTTACATTTCCTTAGGGAAAACAGCTTCACAAAATGTTAATAAAAATGTTCAGATTGAATGATCATTTTTATACCAGCACGTACTAATCTGATTTTTTGTCTGAAATGCAGCAAGAGAAAACATATTATGATGTATATAAATATTTAATTTGCTGAATAATTCAAATCGTTCTGACACTCCGCCACTGACACATACACACACCGAAAAGACTGAAAACACGTTAATCCTATCAAGTAGGTCGAGAAAGCATTGCATCAGAGCGCGCCATTTTTAAATATGTGATTCTTTCCTCCGGTTATAATAAAGACGATATTTCAGTGACATGTCTTTGACGCAATTGTTAAAACAGACATCAATGTTAAAAAGTAAATCGCGGTATTTTGGTTAAAAAAATAGGTATGTCTTGTACGTAATGGTTTTACGGCTCATGTAACTGTAATAACTCGGTATCGCTCGTTTTTACATACCACTATCATTACTCGCCGTCATATGCCCCATCACGTATCTAAAGTCTAAACAAAAATTGTTACTATTACCAAGTGCCTAGCAATAATTCTGTTGAAGTCATACACTGTATTTAGTTTTATTATTACATAATTTTTTTTATTATTACATAATAGAGACTCATCCCAACTCAAACAATTAATTATAAGATAATTAAAATACCGTTATTTAGATATTACTGGACATTAGCAAGATCTTTTTAGTGTATTTGCCATAGAATATGGCACATACACTATTGGCGTCGGTCGGATGGCGGGACCTAGGGGTCGGACCAAAATTTATCGACGTTTCATAGCCTCCTGAACACTTTGGCACCATTTTTGAAAATGTTTATATATATATATATATATGTGTGTGTGTGTGTGTGTGTGTGTGTGTGTGTACACGATAACTCTCGACAGACTTAATCGATTGAATCGAAATTTGGTACACACATTGGAACCCATCACCGCAAGAAGCCTATTTAAAATGGGCCCGATCGGACTATTTTCAGGGTTGTATTTAGGGGTTTTAAAAAGTTTTTGGGCCCAAAAATACCGATAAATTTGTCAGAATCGTTTCAAAATTGAAATTTAACTCTTTAGTAAAGATTAAAATGTGCTGCTAAAATTTTAATAAAATCGGCCTGACAGGACCGGACTTTTAAATTTTATGAAAACACTAGTTTGTTGATACGGATTTACTTATGGAAGGGTGTATTTAATTGGGTGTACTAATAAAATCCATGTCTAATATTGAAATTTAGAAAAATTTAATTATTTTAAGGGATGTATTTAGGGGTTAAATTTTATATTTTGTCAGAAAACAAACTTAAGTTCATATAATAATGCCACAATGCCTGTATTAGCAAATACACTATATTGTCGGCAGGGTTTGGCACTGCGACCCGAGTTTTTTCTTATTTACGACAACAAAAAAGTATAGAAAAAGTCACTTTGAAATTAAAATGTTAAACGCTACATTTACAATTTAAAACATCTATAATTAGAACAAAGCTTTTCATTGCACCTTTCAAAGGTCATGTGACCTTAAGCTTTTATTTAAAAAAGCATGTATATGCAAATATAAAATTATTCTGATTACATTAAAGTGTATCGAAAAACGTATATAAAGACATAAAACTAACAATAATTTCAGAATGACAGTCTGCAGAGCGCTGACATTATATTAAAAGCTTTTTTCAACCGTAAGCTTTATAAATACGCGCAGACTTTATTCTGTCAATCCCGCTGATGCATCCGCTATAGACAATTGTCCGGGGTAAAAGCAATTGTCGTCGTCAACATACAGAGGCATACACAGTCAGAGTACGAAGAATTACAGCTAGACTCTATTATAAGCTTTGTTTGAGCTTTCACATAATCCTATTGTCATTCAACATACGTACCTGCATCTATATGTGTTTGTGTAACACTATGTATGTGTAATATTATATGTAGGAATTGTACATTATGTACGTTGTTTCTGTCGAAATGACATTAACCAAACCGACTTGATTCTACCAACGACACGGCATTGCTATGTGATGCGTTAGTCCACGTCCGCACCTTGGTCGATGTCGATAAGATTATAGCGACAACGCAATATAGCTCTGTGGTTCATGTCGACAAGATTACAGAGACAAGGCGAAATAGTTTCGTAATGAATCGAACAACGTTGACACCTCGCTTAACGACATGTCGATATCGATAAGATTATAATGTCGACGCCACATAACATAATAATTGATCAAACGACAATGTCAGCAAGATATAACAACGATGCGACATAGTTATTCAATAAGCAATAAGTATCCCTATATTATTAAACGAACAAATCTTGTATATATGTACCTATATAAATATTTTCTCGAAAAAGGCTCTAACGATTTTGAACAAATTTACCGAAAAGGGGTTTCGGGGGGCAAAAAATCGATCTAGCTAGGTCTCATCCCTGGAAAAATTCGTTTTCTTATCGATTTTATCATTTTAAAAAACAGTTTTTTTAACGTTATAAAACAGTGTCGTATGGTGAATAGGCTTTGGAAAAAACAAACTATTTTCATTATTTATGTCAAATTACTCTGACAGTCAATCTTTAACTTATTAAAATAATCGGTAATTATTTGAAAAGTAAAAAAATAACAACAATAAAATCTAAACATAATTATACTTACATAATTATGTTTAGATTTTATTGTTGTTATTTTTTTAACTAATATTTAAATGAATAGGTATATTACTTTTATATTACCTATATAAAATATGTAGGTACATACGTTATCTAGTATGACGTATACTGACTATAATAATATTATCTACTTATAGGTATGTAATTTTTTCTCTTAAAAACGACTAACGATTTTGATGAAATGGGAACTTTAAATACTATTTTTTTTGAACTCATCCGAGCAAAGCTCGGTCATCCAGATATTAATTGATGAAACGACAATGTCAGCAAGATATAACAACGATGCGACATAGTTATTCAATAAGCAATAAGTATGTTGACATCAAGGTATAGGTTGCCTCGTTCCGATAGATAGTAGTGGGAGGATGACGTCACTCGGAATGCACTATGCTTGTTCACTTCAATAGAAAAAGTCAGACCATGGGCGCTGCTAACGTTTGGAAATAAAATTCACAGTAACCATGTGGTATGATATGTTTTTTTAATACCTATATAGAAACATTATTCATCTGTTGCTGAAAAAATATGATAATTTAAGTTATCAGTTTTGCGAAAGCTGTTAAATGTTATGGTTTTTTATGGTTATTTTTAATATTTTGTGAATATAAAAGATAAAAGAATAATTTATCAATGTGTTAGTTAATTCTATTCGTTTCTTAAATCTAAAAAAATAGTTAATTAACAAGATCTGCCTTTTCTTGAACATTATTTAATTTTTTGTTTGTTTATATTATAGATATTAAAACCTAAATTTTGTAACAAAAATAAAAATTATCCTATTTTTCACATCTATTCTATCGTCTCCTGCCAATTTTAAGAAAAATTCTGCACGAAGCACCTAATAATATATAAGCATAATCTTCAACAATTTTTGTACTTGATTTAAGCTGAATTCCAGCTGACGTCATTCCCGCGCTTACGCTGATTAATCAGATGGAACGAGGCAACCTATACTCTAATAACCTTGTGTTGACATCTCGCTCGACGACATTTTGATTTGGACAAGATTGTAGCGACGATGTATTACTCTATGATACGTAAACCTAAATCAAGTCAATTAACAACATTACAGAGACAGGACAACATGAATAACGATAGTTCTGTAATTAGTCAAACTACATCGACAATCGACATCTTGCTTGACGTCATGCCGATATCGACAAGATTATTAGCGACAACGCCACATAACCTGTTCAGTTGATCAAACGGCAATGTCAACAAGATTATAATGTTACGGATCAGGGTTGTTACGGATGCAAAAATTTAGACATCCGCGAATGCAGATGCGGATGCGGATTATTAGAAGTTCACATCCGCGGATGCGGATTTGATGCGGATGCAATGCGGATGCGGATGTAGATTTTGGGATTTTAAAAGGATAATTATTTAAATTTTAAGTGCATAAATAACTGAAAATCAATTTAATTTTAACTTTTTATTTATTTAATCATATTTTTAGCACGTGCCACTTTGGCTCCGCCCACTTTCTTTACATGTAGTTACTTGTTGATGTGAATCTTCATCCGTAAAAACTCCGCATTGATTGATGCGGATGTGAATGCGGATGCAGATGTCTGAATTAATGCGAATATTCCGCATTTACGGATGCGGATGCGAATATTCGGAACACCCCTGTTACGGATCACCCTATATATAAACGTCAGGCAAGAATTCTGAGAAGCGGTGTCTGCTTACTAAACAACTGGTACCTGCACGAACGTTCTAGAAAACGCGAGAACGCGCTAGGTTTGAGCCACGCAGCCTATATAAATCAGTGAACAGTCACGGAATCAGTCAACGGGAATCAGTCAGTCAGTATAGATTATACTGTGACAGTGATGAACAGCGAATATAGTGCGAAATAAATCTGATATCAATACAGTGATATAAATAGTTCCTGATAAAATAAATATTAGTGTAGTTAATTGTATATAATTAAGTGTTAATTACTGTTTAGTTATTGTTTACTTGTGTTGATTGTTAGAACTGACTTTTCGTTGTTGCATTCATTATTATTGTGTTTTTAATTATTGTAAATAAATATTTATTCCACCAACTCAGAAAACAGTTTCGTAACAATAACAATAATGTGACATAATTGTTTAATAAACCATGTCGACATCTCGTTTGACGACACTCTCTGTGATACGTTAAACCAAGTCAGTTGACGATATGTCAAGGTTGATAAGATTGCGGAGACAAAGCGACATAGTTACAGAACTATGTCACTTTGTCTCCCTAATCTTAACCGAGGTATCGACTTGGTTGGACTCATTACAGAATGAGTCTAACCAAGTCGATACCTCGGTTAACGACATGTTGATATCGATAATATTATAATGATAACACCACATAACCTATCAAACAGCAATATCAATAAGATTACAACGACGCATGTTGGAATTCCGCATGTTGATGTCGACAAAATTGCCGCAACATGGCTCTTATTAATATTGTAGCAGGAGGACAGTATGGCTCAGTTGGTAGCGTCGCGGCCTCTGAATCAGACTGTCGTGGGTTCGAATCCCATCTCTGCTCATGGAAGTTTTGTGATGTAATTTAGTTTTTAAATGATATATTATAATATTTGTTGTATTTAAGACGCTAATGACCTAAGTTGTCGACGCGTCTATAATCCACAATAAATAAATAAATATTGTAGCAAATCCCAAGATGTTGCACCGCTGTTTACAATAGAAGCGTCGAGAAGGAAAGGTCACAGTGGTGAGGCGTGGAATGATATCGAAGATACGAGTAACCGCCGGAATATTCTGGAGAGCGCGCGAGCGTGCTGGGCCAGGCTGCTCGACCTATATAAGCGAAGTACGAGGGAGTCAGGCAGTCAGTCGTAAGTCAGTGTCGTGTAGAACTGCGAATATAAATACAGTACTGGTATATAAATATAGTTATTGTTCAGTGTTATTTAAGTGCTTCACTTTGTTTAAGAATTACTGTTCATTATTATTATCGTGTTGATTGTTAGAATTGACATATTGTTGTTGCGTTTATTGTTATTGAATTGTTAATTATACTAAATAAATATTTATTCCGCCCACGTAGAAAACAGTTTTGTTACAATGTGTATTATTTTATTTTACATTGGTACCACCACATAGTAGGTATCTGTATTTAGCAACGTCCCGTCTTGCTGATTTTAGTGCGCGGTGTAGATGCACCTTTATTGCTTACGTCTAGCAGCTAGCTGTACATTCAGTCTTTCTTTACGTCGGTAGATCCGCTCGGCACGAAGCACTCGCACACTGACTGACGTTTGTCGATTAAATTTGCACGAGGCACTGTTACAGACACAGGTAATGTCTACTACACTAGTGTACCCACAAAGATGGACAACGTTGACCTACGGAAGGAAAGATTAAATATAAATAAATTAATAGATTTTTTATACGGCTGAATTGCGATTGAAAATTTTGTTGGAAAGCAGCCAATTATATAATTTATTCTAAACATATCGCAAAAAATCACTTTACCAACCATAGTCACAGTCAGGTTTCTAACCTGAACCTTTCCACTTTCGTCATTTTAAGTTAGGCGTAGTTCAATCCAATGATATAATAAAAATGTCGTTCATAGGCTCATTGGACCAAATTCAATTTTAAGAAAATTAGTTAAACAAAAAAAAACAGAAAAAAAGAACAGTGAGTCATTAGTACTCTCAAGAGATGTGCAAAGCAAACATTCAAATTCGGATACGACAACTATATTATATAACCTTCAAAAGAGGTTAGAATATAGCATGCGCTCTAGACACGATAGGGTTTGTAGAACTGTTCGAACTCCCCGTCACAAACGCCTCTTGAGCGACACACTGCTGTGATTTCTCACCGGTCACTATATAGCAGAAATGGGGAGAGGTGAAATGTTAATTATTAATTAATATAACAATGACTTAATTTGGGGACACACTGTAAAAAATGGATGTAAAAATACTTTGAAAGTTAAGGTAGAATTCGCTCGATTTTCTAAGTGATTTTACATTATTATTTATTTTTACACAAAAAACTTCATAAAAACTTGGACTTTTAGTGTAAAGTTAAACAAATTTGTGATTTTTACATAAAGTAAATTAAAATTACATAATTTGTGTAATATTCCAATAAAGTGTGTAAAAATTACAAAATAAAGTGTATAGTTACATATATAAAATGGACGAATACAAAACAAATTAATGTAAAATTAGTAACCACGCATGCGCAATGTGTTTTTATGGAATCTACGCGATGTGGCGATACCTATTTGCGACGCCATTGTCTCTTTGTGTGCCTATTACCAGATTAATCGCTGGCTACAAATGGACCATCGATAATCTATGTGATCGGCGTTCTCATTTCTTACAGTGCATAATATAATAATTATTAAATAGACTGTAATCAATCCACAAGCATATAGTTTTCTTAACGTAATCAATCGGCAACCTGCCATCATGATGTTAAACGTCAAACATTGTTAGGATATACAAGGAAAAAATCAGAAGCCACTGTCGGGACTTGAACCCAAAATTCCCAGTCTCCGGCTGGTTGAGTTACCAATTACTCACACAGTGTCCGAGATTGGAATCTGTTCCTTCCGTATATATAACTATTTCAACAACAAATCACACCTCATGCGAGAGCGGATTTATTTTTAAGTTGTAATCATAACTATAAATATTAATAATAACTCAATAGCCCGGGAAAATGTTTATTGTTTACACATCAAAAAATTCACCCGTAGCTTCAGAAAAATGTACCAGACACAAGAAAACGAAACTGTCAATAAGTCAATAATGCCTATATTATGTCATCCAAACGCCGGTCTTGGCCAACCGGGCGCTTCGAGCGAGATATTATTCAGCGCCCTTAATTTCTTATTATTAACTACTATGTTGCTTTTCTTAACTGCCTGATTCGCGGGTCAAGGCGCCACGCGGCACCCCCTTGGCCTTGGCGTCCGAGTTAAGCCCCCCTCTCTGAAACAACGCTGCAGATAAAGGTCATAAATAACGGTAAATAAAATGTTGAACAGGATCGTTCCTCTACCTTTAGAGGAATTGTACAATGCATTTACTACAATCGAACAAATATAAGAGAAACTAAACATAGCCTTGCTACCTACATTTATGCACGCTATCTTCCGTACAAAGCTCTATAACAAACGATTGGTGATCGATATTTTACTACTAGGTAAAGGTACTACTTGGTACTAGATAGTTAATACAACTATAACTCCTTCGTCTACAAATGTCTACAATCAAATGAGCTATTAAGTGTTAACACTGTTCTTTGATCATCGTTTGATTTTTATTGTTACATCCGTGGTGTGAATATAACATGGTGTGCTCTTGCGCAGCGAGTGAGAGAGATAGGTCAGTCTCGCTCTTGCCGTGTGACGTCACGTAGAGAACAAGCGTGAGTCCAGTACCTAGTGATTTTGTTGTTTTTGGCGTTTTTTGGGGAAAATAATGGGAATTTCGATAAAATTTGTTAATTTATTGTTTTTAAAGGCTTATTATATTATTATCCATAATTAAAACAGGAAATAATAAAAAACTGTTTATTAAAAATAGGTATTTAAACGCAAACAAATTCTACATTATTGCAGGAATATAATATACATACATTACAATTATACTATTATTACTGTTTATAATATTGTAAAAAAATATAGAAAATAGCTTAAACATAAAACTAAATTATGTTTTTACCCGCCTACCCCAGAAGGAGGGTAATGTTATTCGAGTGTATGTAGTATGTACGTAAATTTCTTTGACACGCTCTGTAGCCTAAACGGTTTGACGGATTTTGAAAAATGAGGTGTCCGTAGATTCGTCGTAGTCTCAAGAGTGACACTGGGTATATGATATCACGGAAAATTCAATATGGCGGACTCCAGACGCCATTTTGTCAGAATGCAAAAGTAATTTTCCTTCTAAATACGCTGATGTGGGTATCAAAAGAAAGGTTTCGTTGAGAAGATTTCAAATAGGGTACATGACGTCACAGAAAATTCGTAAGAATTCTGTTGGAACAGCATCCATTTTTAAATTTCGATAATTTTTCGGCATATAGTTCAACATTTTGTGTTGTAAACTTCTATGAAAACAAAGTTCGGTAAAGTGCTTGGAGCAAATTCGTGCTGTAAAAATATTTACATATTATATAGGGTACATTGGTACAACTATCCAGTGAAAATGATATTTAATAATTAGATATTTTATTACCTTGCTGAATGTTGAACTTATCTAAACGATGGCAAGCGTGGACCCATATCTTTAATAAATCCTCATTTTTAGAAAAACTGTAATATTTCATATTAGTGCCCTTAGTTTTTCGCAAATAATTAGTGCACCCGTATACCGCACAGGCAGGCATTTTCCAATATCAATGTTAGTTTAACAAAAATACTCGCAAAATACGTTTAAATGAAATTAATAATGAATTGTTTGACATTTACCCGCCAACTAAGTTTAATTTGTTCTCTACGTGACGTCACTGCGCAAAGCAGTCGAAAATTGGTACCCTAGGTAGCACACCATGTTATATTCACACCACGGTTACATCCATTATACTATATCTTATAATCAGGAAATTGTATTTTAAAGACCACCAACAGCCAAGGTTATTTGGGCCTTATAATCAGGAAACAATAGTAGATGGTGTAACTAGGGCGTAGTGAAGTATATTTTCGACGATTAATTAATTAATTGTAGATTATAGACGCGTCGACAACTCAGGTCATTAGCGTCTTCAACACAACAAATAATCCATTTGTGTATTAAAATTCGCCAGCCGGCATACACAAACCGACTAGTACGAGCTCGGGTCCCTGGGAGCGTTAATTCCCAAAGAACATTGGAATGCAATTTGCGATAGCAACCACATTCCAATGTCCCCCCCTGGGGGATATTTTCGACGATATCGGACATTATGGTAAACGAGCGCAGCGAGTTTAACAGTCACACGAGTTAAAATAGTATTGCACCCTAGATACACACTGTATTTTTTGTCCTACACTCTATAAATAAAATAGCGCCTGTTGTCAATTTCCAGTATTTTCAACATTTTTAAATTCTTCGTCCGAATATATTGTAACATAACTGTTTTTTACGTGGGCGGAATAAATTATTTATTTACAAGAATTAAACGTTAACAAAAAAAATTATAGATAACAATAAAATGCAACAATAACAACTATTTCCAATAATAATAACAAACAGTAATTCTTAAACAAAGTGAGCACTTCAATAACACTGAACAATAACTATTTATATTTTTATTAGAAATCGTGTCCATCGTGATTATAATAAAATTAAGAATAATCGCAGGATAGTGGACAAAATATTTGGTTTATTTAATTGAATGTACGACGTTTCGTCTATATATTTAGACTTTTTCAAGTACAAAAAAAATAACAATATTTATGAAAATTAATATTAATTACTAACCATAGAAATTAACATAAGATAGGGTACATAAGACAAAAACATGTTTCCATGTTTTTATGTTAATTGCTATGGTTAGTAATTAATATTAATTTTCATAAATATTGTTATTTTTTTTGTACTTGAAAAAGTCTAATATATAGACGAAACGTCGTACATTCAATTAAATAAACCAAATATTTTGTCCACTATCCTGCGATTATTCTTAATTTTAAAATAACTATTTATATACTGTATTTATGTTCGCAAATTCAACTCGACACTCTTCCACGACTGCTGCCTGATTCTTCCTCGTACTTCGCTTATACTTATAGTTCGAGAAACTTGCCCCAGCACGCTCGCGCGCTTTCCAGAATATTCTCACCATTGTTACCTGTTCTCGACGCTTCTATTGTCGCCAGCGGCGTTACATCTTGGGGTTCTCTACAACACTTTTAACCTAGAATCTATTTTAGAGGAATTTGAATCGGTAGGATCGACAAAATCTGTCGAAAATCAACTTCCTTGTTAAAGTTTCGTTTCTCATAGAAATATGTACTTAGATTTTATGTAAACAAAAATCAAAATTTATTTTGTGGAAGTTAAAAAAAATTATCTCAAATCAAGTAACCGTTAACATGACTTTATAAATAATAGTTCAGTCAGTCAGAAATGTATCTATACCTATTGTAACAATACCAAGTTTTATTAGTATTACTGTATTTTTTTTCTCTCCTTTCATTTTCTGTTTTATATAATCTATTAGTTTTCACGTAATAAACTGGCATTGCTACAAAAATAATTATTTTTCAATTTTTAGAACCAGTTCTATAACCATGCTGTGCTCCATAGATAAGAGAGTTATATAGATAGCCCACTCTATAATGAATGCTCTGACCCTTTTAGTACTGACTGCAAAAACGTATGGCGCTAGTGTGCAACCATAGATAGAGTAGTATAGATATCCCACCCTATCCTTTTAGTACTGATTACTGCCACTATGGAGTATGGCGCTAGTGTGCAACAATGAAAGAAGCGGTAATTTCAAATATTTTACTCGTATCTTTAAATTTAATTTTCCTAGAAATGACGTGCAAATTGAAAAGGTTAATTAAAAAATAAAAGAAATGTTTTTTTCCCAGTTTTATTACAATTTTTCATAATAACAAACTATATTAACATTAAAAAAATAACATTTGAATACTAAATAAGTCACTAAACTAAATTATTATAATATTATCAAGTCATGTAAATATAAAATAATACAATAAAATATTAATAATATAGTTTTCAGAATTGTTTCATAATAATAATATTTATTTTCACGGCTTCATATTTGCAATCTTCACACACTCGGACATTTTTTCGGACTCGATTCATAGGACTATCAAGGAAATCCCTACGATTGATCGCAAAAATCCACTGATAAAATCTCTGTAAATAAAACATTATTTTAAGTATTTTAAACACTTGTCAATCCCAGATTTTTAATATTATAAACATCTGTAAATATTATTATTTAATTCAAACAAAATATAACGACATGAAACTTGAATAAATGTGATTATATGATTTTTAAGTTATAATATCTTACTCATTTCATAGTCATAGATAAATAAATTATTCTTACCTCAGTTTCCTTAGGAAATGAATAAAATGTAATCTTCCCACTATTAGCATTATTGCAATTCGGAACGCAGGACTAAAAAACCATTTTTTTCACTTTTACAAAACACGAATATAATGACTGCATCAGTATACAATGAAACACCCATTTTGACAATGACGTAACATAATGCTGTAGTCAGCTATGTTATGATGCCGCAGTCATTATGCATTAATTTAATAATATACTGCGTTACCTAAGATATTGTGATCATTAATATTCAAAAGTTAGCAGCGCCAATAATTTCGGTTTTTGCAGTCAGAACTAACATGGTCTGAGCTTTTCTATAAGAGTGAGCACACCATGCTGTGCTCACTCTTATAGAAAAGCTCAGACCATGTTAGTTCTGACTGCAAAAACCGAAATTATTGGCGCTGCTAACTTTTGAATATTAATGATCACAATATCTTAGGTAACGTAGTATATTATTAAATGAATGCATAATGACTGGCATCATAACATAGTTGACTACAGCATTATGTTACGTCATTGTCAAAATGGGTGTTTCATTGTATACTGAATACTGATGCAGTCATTATATTCGTGTTTTGTAAAAGTGAAAAAAATGGTTTTTAAGTGCTGTGTTCCGAATTGCAATAATGCTAATAGTGGGAAGATTTCATTTTATTCATTTCCTAAGGAAACTGAGGTAAGAATAATTTATTTATCTATGACTATGACATGAGTAAGATATTATAACTTAAAAATCATATAATCACATTTATTCAAGTTCTACGTCGTTATATTTTGTTTGAATTAAATAATAATATTTACAGATGTTTAAAATATTAAAAATCTGGGATTGTTTAAAATACTTAAAATAATGTTTTAATTACAGAGATTTCATCAGTGGATTTGTGCGATCAATCGTAGGGATTTCCTTGATAGTCCTATGAATCGAGTCCGAAAAAATGTCCGAGTGTGTGAAGCTCAATTCTCTGAAGATTGCAAATATGAAGCCGTGAAAATCAATATTATTAATATTTTATTGTATTATTTTATATTTACATGACTTTATAATATTATAATTTAGTTTAGTGACTTATTTCATAATCAAATGTTATTTTTTTAATGTTAATATAGTTTGTTATTATGAAAAATTGTAATAAAACTGGGAAAAAAACATTTCTTTTATTTTTTAATTAACCTTTTCAATTTGTACGTCATTTCTAGGAAAATTAAATTTAAAGATATGAGTAAAATATTTGAAATTACCGCTTCTTTCATTGTTGCACACTAGCGCCAGACTCCATAGTGGCAGTAATCAGTACTAAAAGGATAGAGTGGGATATCTATACTACTCTATCTATGGTTGCACACTAGCGCCATAAGTTTTTGCAGTCAGTACTAAAAGGGTCAGAGCATTTATGATAGAGTGGGCTATCTATATAACTCTCTTATCTATGACCAGTTCTGTCTTTGCCAAGTCGTAATAATATAATATTTAAAATTAGTTTTTCAAATTCAAAATTTGTTAAGATCCGGTTACCTATACATAAGATTTTGGATAAAATAAAATAATAATTTTATATTGATAGCATCACTTTAAAATACGATAATAAATAATAATCACTTTTCATACTTAATTAAAACCACAAAGGCAGGCTCTACCTATTAATATTGAAAACAGAAACATCGAATTTATAATTGATTTTTTTTAATTCAGAACATCTTTATAACAAAATTAATGTTTATTTTGTATTGTGCAGGTACTTGTTACGAAACTTATCTAAATTACATAACAATAAAAGATTTATTAAAGTGGATAAAACTAAATTATTCACGACTAAAAACTTATAGTAATCATGTCGTTTTGAGTAAAATCATTAAAATAAATAGAATATAAATAATAAAATAATTTTTTTTTGCAACACTTGCATCAAAAGTACAATTTTAGATGGCTGTGTACCGTTTGAAAAGTGATTCTTTATGGAAGCTTCTACTACGTTCGAACGATAGTGTTTAAAGTAAATTTTAACGCACTCCGTTCTATAAAGTAATACTGTTTTGTTTTACTTTATAGCACACGTGCGTAATAAAGTACTTTATAGGTTACTTTGCTATATAATGTCACTAATAAAATATTTATCCAAATTGTGTTTGATTTGCTTAAAATTGAACTTTTGAAGCAGTTGTTGCAAAAAATATTGTATGTAACGCGTGGCTAAAGTGACGAATCTGACAGTCGTGATTTTACAATACTCTCTGAAGGTTAATAATAATAATAAGCTCATTAAAATCCCACTACAGGGCAAAGGCATTTATACCATAACGAGAGTGTGTTTACCGCGCGTTCTGGTATAAATGCAACATAACCTTAGACTCGTATCGCAAAATCGCGACTGTCATATAATCAATCACTTAAGCCACTAGTTGCATAAATTACTATTATTTTATTATAAATTTTTTGGCCTTTACACTTTTGCGTATTTAGCCACTATCTAAAAACCATAATATAAAATAATTAAAATCAATTTGTGACCAACTTTCTGCCATAAAGCCCACGTTTCCACTTAAAGCAGAATACCAAGACGTCACAATATGACAGCTTTATAAATCATTGAACTTTTCGTTTCTTATTCGTCCTCCCGACACTATTGACAAAACAAAATAAGTGAATATTTTTTTTTGTCATCGGTCAAAAAAATTTTTTTTCGTCAGCCTTTTTCCGGATTTTAAGATTGTGGTAGCTTTTAATAAACTACATAATATTAGATAATTTTAACTGCACAGTTTGTCGATCTGGATTAATTAAAATTAACAGTGAATTTTAATTGGAGCTTCTTGAGCTGATGTTCTCATCATTACTGTAATCTGTTTACGTTTAATAAGTTGTCATGAAGTCAGAATTGTCTGTCGGAAAATGAAGAAGGAAGATTGAAACACAAGAAAACAATATGTAATTGAATTTCAGAGAAACGGCTTTTCTTGTGTTTCCGAACAAACTACGACTCTCACATTATCATGACAATTTTTCCAGTCTGAGAAAAGGTAATTTTCTTTTTGCCACACCCACTATAAAATAGCTGTTATACATGCATATGCATGTATGCATGTAAAGTGACTTTTGACTGCAGGCCGGTGTGCGGAAACATATTTTTCCCACACTACTACTCTTGGTTACTATAGAAGTGAAGTTGGCAACACAAAATGAACTGTCAAAAAAATTTGAAAATACTGAAAATGAAGTAGAAGGAGCTTTTTCATAGTGGATATGGTAAAAAATACCATATTATATATTATTATCTCGTGCCAAATGATATATTATGACTCGTTTGATTATTAAAACTCGTTATCGCTCGTTTTAACATACTGTCACTACTATACTAAAATAAAAATTTTCATAATAAATAATATAGGTACTGTTCAGAAATAATAGAAAGTGGCTCATGCACTTAGGCTTTTACACATTTGTACTATACTTAATACACATATTAGCTGCCCGGTCCGGCTTCGCTCGAGTGATATGAATTTATGATTTATTAATACATTACTCACTCGCTTCGTTCGTTCGCTCAAAATTATGATTTATTAATACATTAGGTAGGTACTCACTCGCTTCGCTTGTTCGTTCGACTTTATGATCAATTAATAGGTACATTACTCACTCGCTCGCTCCAATTATTATAGCCTATGTCCTAAAGCAAAGTATCACTTGTCGAACAGTGGAAAAAATTGTATAATCAGTTCAATAATTTCTGAGATTACCCCCAATTTTCACCCAAGCGAAGCCAGGCCGGTTAGTGATTATAGTCTATATCCTAAAGCAAAGTATCATCCTATCGATCAGTAAAAATTTGAAATCGGTCCAATAGTTTTTGAGTTTACTAATTCTTACAAACAAACAAACTCACACTATCTTTTTATAATATTAGTATAGATACCTAGTTTAACGTCTGTGTAAAAATTATAATTCAATAAATTGATAACCAATTCAAACAGACAAAATTATGCATAATATTATAATTTTGTGTTTGAATTGGTCATCAATTTTTTGAATAGACTACAGAAGTAGGCGGTCCTAATATGAGCGCGAAATTTAAAATGGAGTCGACTGGCGTTCAAAAATGTTTGGGGCTTAACAAAATATTCGTTACTATATTCTCTTAAAACACATTTCTTACCAAATTTGAAAATTGGTGAAAAATGGGTGTCGTAACTTGATTCATCCAGTCACCCAGTGACGTTTATTCTAAAATCTAACCTAACAACCTCGTTGAAGTTAATTCTCGAGGTATAATTTAAGAATTATAATTAGATATTGAATTTGTTCTTTCCATTTGGAGTTGGAAAAATATTTTGAAGTCGTCTGAGTTACGCTAGATCAAGTAAAGGTACGCTAAAAGTATAAAAAAAATATTTTCACCAATTAGGTATTGGATATCTAGGTATTATTTTAGCTTTTTCTTCAGTCGGAAATGTAAACTTTTGCAGTCATAATTTTCATTATGACTGCAGTCAGGTACAAAACACCATCCCATAACAAATTGCTTTAATTATTAACGATGACAACGTGTTTAAAAAACGAGGTTATGTCAGTAGAATGAATGAAACATGACAGTTATCCTGCCAAGGCGACGGGAAAGACTGATTAAAATTCAATTCAGAACGTACGATTCTAGTTAGAAGAAGACAGTTGCGACTCAGAAGGAGACAGTTGTGACTCCGCCACGCCTTCCTTTCCTAATCTATTGAAATATCTATATGTTTAAATTTACAAAAGTTATCAACAGACGTTTGTTGAGAGCCACTGAACTCCGGAGTACATAACTATAATATATTATGAACCTTTTTGCACGTCTGTCGTAGCACAGTAAACACAAAAATTCTTTTAAAATTAACTTACACTTGTATAAGCACTGCATTCTCACTCGCTAGACTGGGTACAGTAAAAAGAGGAAAATCAATTCAAAGTTGCCGGGTTTTGTCACTGTGTTTCAATTGTTTTATTCTCCCTTTCCTTTCACAATCACACAATGGAGAACGCTGCGCATTGACTTTAACTCCCTTAATACAGAGAGAGCGGGAGAAATAAAGTCAACAATGATTTTATAACGGTTTGATTGCTGCTTTCATAACAATATAATATTATTGTAACAATTATATTCATTTTTAATCTAACTCGAATTATGAAAGCTTAACTCGTAATACATGGCCAGTGACGTAACTAGGATTATTTGGCCTGGTCGCCAAATATTGCAACTCCCCCAGGCTCAGGGTAGATGCTAACGCGTTTCATTAACGGCGACACAGTATTTTGAGATATATTGACTCTTCTAAAATTTAAACTGTAATATTTGAAAGCACCTAGAAAAAAGACCACTGCTATTGGGATCCGTCAAATGGGTGGAGCTTAAAAAACATGGCGCAAAGGGAGGGAAATTTTATATACGGGGTATACTTTTACGTGTAATTTTGTGATTTTCAAAGTGATAAGAAATAATAAATATAAGTGCAATTTGCAATTGGGCCGGTACGAATCCTAAACAAAGGAATTTCGTTGAAGGAGAACGGATTCTCAAAGCCGGACATATTATCGAATGTGTGAAAAAACAAGATAACTGAGCTGTCAAAAGTAGTAATCTTTACGGCATATTGCTTAAAAACATCAAAATTAAAAGAAAATCTCCACGAAATTAATCATCCGTTCAATGCTTCTTTAAGGCAGGGTTAGGTGAATAATGTAAACACATAACTGTAGCATAATATGTTATATTGTAATAAGTAGGTAAGTTACTAACCTCAAAATATTTGTATACAAAGTTAGTCCTATAAATTTGTCAATCATCAAATGATTTTACTATTATAGTACAGTATGATAATAAGTACATCTTATTATTAATATAAAATATTTTTTTAATTCATAAATACAGTTTTTCCACATTTCATTAGAAAATAATTCGCTGTAAAGTAAGTTTTACAAGGCAATAACTGACAGTGTTTAATGCCACGATATTAGAAAACGTCGCGAATTCCATTTTCGATAAATTTTTGTTTATTTTACTTGCTTTATATTTGTAATAAACAATTTCACGATAAATTTGTACTGTTAGTATATAAAATTTTCCCTCGTTTTGAGTACAATTTTGTGCCACCAGATGTCATATGCTCATTTGACGGATCCCAATAGGCTATAGTAATTATTATTGAGAATTTTGCTAAGAAAACGTTTCCATTTTTTACCGTAGGAAGGCCTAGGCAGGATGGGCCCCCTGGGCCCTATCGAACTGCGACCTTTTGCGCTATGATAATTACGCCTCTATACATGGCGGATCTAAAGGAAAAGCACTGACAAGGTATCGCCTATTCCATACATTGAACTTCAGAATCATGTGTAGTGCTCTCTAACTTTGGCTTGATTCCCTCGAAAATTATTCAGTTACGTTGAGGCTAAAAAGGAAGGGTTATGATTTTAGCCATCTATGTACCTATAGTATTTGCATGGGTGTTTCTTCATAGTGGCTAAACTACTTGACTGATTTTAATAAATACATATATTTTTTATGAACCAATACAAAAATGTTAAATAACGTTAAAAGTTAAAAAAAACTAAAACCCAACTACTTAAAAGAAGAAGACAAGCGTTGAATTTATGAGTAAACTAGCGGCCCGGTCCTGTTTCGCCTGGGTGGTATGAATTTATGATTTATTATCCCTCCTCCGAGATAAATTCTCCCTCTGCGACCCGGGCGAAGCCGAATTGATGGTGTTTATAATATTAATAGGATTCCGCCAATACTCTAATGTAAGAAAATTGCAGAGTTATGTTTTGTTACTATCCCACAGGAACTATACATTTTCCGGGATGAAAAGTACCCTAAGTCCTATTCCACGACCTAAAGTAACTATATACCAAATGTCATAAAAATCCGTTCAGCCGTTACGGAGCTGAGTAGTAACAAACATACACACACACAAACTTTCGCATTTATAATATTAGTAGATTAGTACAAATCAAAACACGAGATTGTAGTTTTTCTTGTTATCATATTCTGTAGTCATGGACCTGCTTAATTTTTTGCAGAATCGTCTTTAGGATAAAGCACTTCATATAGGATCACTACGAATTAAAAAAAACTCAAGTCCCAGTGCCAAACCCTGCCGACAAAATAGTGTATTTGCTCATTTATTTGCGGTGTGGTTTCCGTTAGGATTTGGTTTTCTCTAAATGTATGTACTCTACTACAGTGGTTGTAGGTCTTTATTCAGTACAGGCGAGTAGTCTAACTCACTCGTTCGTTCTCATCCTGAACACGATTCTGCAAAAAAATTGAATGCGAATAATTTTTCATACGAGGCGGCGACTCAGCCTGTACTACAATGGTTGGTAGGTCTTTATTCAGTACAGTACTCACTCGCTCATTCCGAAACGTGATGCGAGAATAAGCGAGACAGCAACAGAAAAGTGCACGGATAGCCGGACAATTCCACAATATCAATACGTCGTCGTTTAAAGCTTTAAACTAGAGAATTGTTATTCGGGTCACGCGTGAAGCTAACTGCACCACAGATAAACATCGGCAAGAGTCGGTAAAGCTTCTGAACAAACGCGCATCGTCCCATCGGTTATTTCGTTTTCAATTGTTCTCCGTGTACACCGACTTGCGACTGTTTGTCATGACGGACGACTGCGATCGTCTCGCGCTGACTTATAAGTTGCAGTTGGAGTTGTCATAGTTACTTACAACAGACCTTAACAACCATTGCCATCTATCGGTACGTTTATAAAGCTGTAACGTATTCTAGTCACTTTTGAAGAGTGTTAATAATTTCCAGAGAAAACAGAGAATAGTATGATTAATGCTGGGTTTCTGGTACGACTTTCAACCTTAAATCTAGAATTAAATATGAGAGTTTTACACGGCTGCAACATTGAACCTCTATCTACTATCTCCTATTGAAAAGCGTATATTATATTATATAGATGCAAAATTTACTATATTGTTACAAAACTGTTTTCTGAGTTGGCGGAATAAATATTTATTTACAATAATTAAAAACACAACAATAATAAATACAACAACCAAAAGTCAGTTCTAACAAAAAAGAACGGCTGGACCGATTTTGAAAAAATTTCTTTCAGATCATATTTACGTTAATAGGTACGCGTCGATTGGCACTCTAACTTAGTCGATATCATTTTTCATTCTCGAGATTTCGTCTTAGAAAGAAATGATCACATACGTACGTACACACACATACACACACAGAGACATCTTTTCAAAAACAGTGTAAAAATAGTGTAGTGACCCTGAACCATAAAAATTTGTTCTACATTTTGATTTCGATTTTCGGACCCATTACAATAACTTCCCAATGAAATGGGAAGTTAATAATGCGAAGTCGGAAGGTAATAAGTTTTATTTCTTGATCCTTATGCCAATCTTCGGAAAAATATTTAATATTTGAAAACAAACTTACTTTACTGAAATGAAAATATAATATTTAATTTCATCTAATAACTGCGCAGTATTAAACTATCATAGAGTTGACGACCACGCTTTTATAATAATTAATGAAAGCTTGTTAAAAATATTTTTTACCTATTTTATTTTTATTTGTATTTTATTTATACAGGGTGTCCAAGACTTGCGTTGTCGGCCGATATATTGATTTTGGGTGAAGATAGGAAAGAAGTTTAAATACAAAAGTTGTATAAATTTTAATGATGTATAACCTAAAAATATTTTCAATTATACAGCCTGTCCCATTTAAGCGTGGCAGATCAAAGTTATGTTTTTTTTTAACCTAGAACCCTGTTTTTTCAATTCTGCATCTAAATGTGAATAGAAATTGTAAGGGATGCCATGCTCGAAAATTCAGTAATTTTTGAGTTATTCAAGTTTTTTAGAAATTTTTGATACGTGCAGACCTTTACCTAAAATTCGACATAGCCAAAACAGAAACCTTTATCAAACTGAAATTTTAAGGATCACTAGATAATGGATGGACAAATCAATGTCTGTCCTAAAAAAATGAATTTATTATACAGGGTGTTCAAAATAATGTACTTCTTTTACCTAACTTCAATCACGTGTAACTTTTGATTGTTAAATACAACGAGGTTATTTTTTTGATGGAATTGTATTCTTTAGGATATTTACTAACACTTTTATTAAGGGTTGTCCACACTTAAACCAAACATTTTTATATGAAAATATTAAGTTTAGGTATGGACAACCCTTAATAAAAGTGTTAGAAAATATCCTAAAGAATACAATTCCATCAAAAAATACCCTCGTTGTATTTAACAATCAAAAGTTACACGTGATTGAAGTTAGGTAAAAGAAGTAATTTATTTTGAACACCCTGTATAATAAATTCATGTTTTTGGGACAGACATTGATTTGTCCGTCTATTATCTAGTGATCCTCAAAATTTCAGTTTGATAAAGGTTTTTGTTTTGGCTATGTTGAATTTTAGGTAAAGGTCTGCACGTGTCAAAAATTTCTAAAAAACTTGAATAACTCAAAAATTACTGAATTTTCGAGCATGGCATCCCTTATAATTTCTATTCACATTTAGATGCAGAATTGAAAAAACAAATAAAAACAGGGTTCTAGGTTAAAAAAAACATAACTTTGATCTGCCACGCTTAAATGGGACAGGCTGTATAATTGAAAATATTTTTAGGTTATACATCATTAAAAATTATACAACTTTTGTAATTAAACTTCTTTTCTATCTTCACCCAAAATCAATATATCGGCCGACAACGCAAGTCTTGGACACCCTGTATAATATGCTTGAATGACAATATGTCCTTTTTATTAATATATAATATGTCCTTTTTATTTTTTATGATCCAAACTGACTGATTGATTTATTAATTTCGTACATTTTTACTTTTTTTCGTCAACTTAATGATAACAGAACGTAAAATCAATTTTTTTTCTCTCTTCAACATCTGCTAGTTCACAATTTTCATTCGTCAAACATTCATTCTGCATAGTTGCGTTCGGTTATGTAGGACATTCATTTCTGTTTGAGCCTCCACTTCAAAAGAAGAATGATAGACGTTATGTATAGAAAAACAATGAATATATTTCAATTTACTGAATTTGAATAGAATGTCACAATCTAACTGAAAAACACAAAGAACAATAATTTATATAAAGTTTCAGAATACCGTCGTCGGAGACGTTTCGTATAAGTCGACCAAGGAACTCTGCGATCACATATCTGTTACAGGCAACCACAGATCACTATAGATGGTAGCGTCGCTTATCTTTCTGCATTGTGCCAAATGTAGCCTTTTTCAGTTGTTCCCCCACCACACATAATATAATCACCAAGACTAAAATAATAATAATTTAGGAAGTTTTATTTTACTATCAGAATATACATATCACTTGAATTATTACAAAATATTATAGGTATACACTACAAAAAAATAATATCAGAATTTTAAATAAGAATTGAATTACGTGTCAAAAGTTGTTTTTTTCGTAAAAAATAGATAATATATATTTTATTGGTTCTATATTTTAGAATTCGGCTTGGATTTATATCTGACACTTTAACAATATGGCGACTTAAAAATAACCTACGAATAAAATTAAAAAACTCGGGTCGCAGTGCCAAACCCTGCCGACAATATAGTGTATTTGCTAATACAGGCATTGTGGCTTTATTATGTGAACTGTTTGTTATTGTGTAAAATAAAAAATTTAACCCCTTAATACATCCCTTACAATAATAATTTTTTCTTAATTGCAATATTGTTATCATTACAGCATCTGCACCAAATTAAATACACCCTTCGGTAAGGAAATCCATATCCGCAAACTAATGTTTTAAAAAAAATCATAAGTCCGGTCCTATCGGGCCGATTTTATTTAAATTTTAGCACCACATTTTAATCTTTACTTAAGGGTTAAATTTCAATTTTGAAACGATTCGAACAATTTTTTCGGTATTTTTGGGCCCAAAAACTGTTTTCAACCCCTAAAAACCACTCTTAAAATAGTCCGATTGGGCCCATTTTAAATAGGCTTCGTGCGGTGGTGGATTCCAACGCCAATAGTGTATGTACCATATGTAAATTCACTAAAAACTATTTTTTATCACTGAAAACACTAGATGTGTACAGTACAACGACCGACTATTGAATGTGACCGATTTGACAGTTTGAACATATCATGGTCATATCATGCCTAGCTGCAACATTATGGAGGGGAACTACATCTATATGTATTATAAGATCTTTGCAGGTAACATACGTTCCAGTATGTTCCGTCTTTGGAACTGTTTTGCACAAGTTTAGGTACTTTATGGTGAGACACCGTTGTCCGTCCATTTGCCAACTCTGTCAGAGACCTGTATAGCTTCTAAACGGTTAGTCATAGAAAGTTGAAATTTGGCTTGCAGATGAAGTGATATGTTCTGAAGATAGTCCAAGGAACGTTATACTAAAAAAAATTGCGTCGCTTACGACCCATTATGTAAAAATTTAATTAAGATGCGGCATGTCGACGGAAAGGGGGCTCACTTTGAAAATACTAAAAATACTATATAAAAATTTTATTATTCTTTTTCATAAAAATTTCTTTTTTATTAGATTATAATTTGTTTATAGACTTTTTTTTTGTAAAAAAATTAGTATCCATAAAATCCATACTCACGTTTTTAACATTCTGTCAAAACTCAGATTTCTGTTGTAGAATTTGCTTCGAATTTTTTATCTTTCAGTTTTAATATTTTGATATCCTCAGTTTATCAACGCATTCCGAGTTCTTTTCTTTATAAGTATTTAATGTTTCATTAAAGTTTTCAGAATTCTGTTGAAAATTTAATATTTTCCCCGTGGTTCAGTTTTAATATTTTTAGAGTTCAAATTTTTTTAAGTTATCAATTTAATCAAGACTTTCAGAGCCATGCCATAAAGTCCTTCTCATCACTATGAAGTAAGAGTCTCTAGAAACCCTAGCATTAATCGAGTATGATTTCTGGAAGACATGGTTTGAGATCGCTATGTATCATGCTGTTATACGAAATACCATATAATAAAACAGACAGACACTTTTACCTTTCTAAAATATGGAAATACATTTTTGTGCGCGAAGCAAAGAGATAATGTTGAGATCTAGGGTTATAGAGAGGAAGATAGAACTTCTCCTCCTCTATACTCACCATTCACCAACCCATATACACATAGGATAAAGGTCTATGTACACAGTCAGTGGAACCCGACTAATTTTTATAGAATAGAATAGAATAGAATAGAATAAATTTTATTGTACTTATAAACATAGTTGTATGTACATAGTCAGAATGGTTTGGTACTAACGATTAAAAAATTCATTGAAGTTGTACAATGGTTTATCGCACAAATATTCTTTTATTTTTTTTTTAAATTTATTAAAGGGTTCAATAAGTTTTATGGACTCAGGGAGTGCATTATACAAATGAGAAGGTGTATAGTGCGGACATTTTTCGTAGGTACCTCACGTGATTGTGACGAGTCAAATAAATATTGTCTCTATTGCGTGTGTTTCGGCTGTGTATATTATGCGTAATTTCATATTTATTCAGATTTTGCTTAAGAAAAATAATGTTACTGTAAATGAAAATTGCATTACTGTAAATGAAAATTGTAAGAATTTTGTATTTAAAAAAGTACGGCCTGACTGATTCTCGAAAAGGTAAATTAAAAATTGTACGAAGGATGCGTTTTTGTAAAATGAATATTCTAGAAGCTTGTGGTAGGCGCCATATGATATTTGTTGTATTTAAGACGCTAATGACCTAAGTTATCGACGCGTCTATAATCCACAATAAATAAAAATTAAATTGTGGTTGGCGTGACGCATTTTTTTTCAATTGATTTTTTTTTTTTGTTTTTTTTAATGTTCGAGTTACTTGCGTTTTATTCTGTTTTTTTTTAAAATCTGTTCACAACTAAATTTCCAGTTTTTTTAAACGAGTATGTAGTGCCCCTGGCGCCAAAAACAAATTAATCTTTAAATGATAGTTTTTGTGATAAGATTTTATTTCGATTTTGTCAGAACTCTATAACTCAATTTGTTTAGAAGTTAAGATGGGGGGGGACTTTAAATGCGACTGTACCTATATGTGCTAAAATTATCACAATGAGGAATAAAACTCAAAAAAAAATTATGAAAAACTTTTATTTAAAAAATGTAGGTATAGGTACTAAAAAGTAAAAATTAATTTTCATACATCGGGAAACTAAAAACTTTGGGTCGGTCTTATAACATTATTGCATAGTTACTTTGCTCAGTTAACCACCCCAAAGCTTTTAGTTTCCAGATGTATGAAAACTATTTTTTACTTTTTAGTAGGTAGGTACATTTTTTAAATAAAATATAATTTTTTTTAAATTTTATTTTTTACTTTTTAGTCTTTAGAATGACATCACATTATTGTTTTTTACTCGTCAAATCCTTTCATTTCATACCCATATCAAGGGGGTTGTAAAGAAAAAGGTAATCCGCCAAATTGGGGCGTCCGCCATATTGCATTAAGAATGATATCACATAACTAATCGTATTCTACTCGTAAAGCCCTTTCATCTGATACTCATATCAAGGGGGGTTGTGTTGAAAAAGTTAATCCGCCATCTTGGAGGCGTCCGCCATATTGGATTTAGAACGATATTAAATATACTATATATTGCATTATCACGGGATTTATGCAAGTGTGCAAAATTTCAAAGCTCTAACTCAATTAGAACTTGGCGAAATTTTGATTGCAAGATTTGTAGCAGTGGATTTTTTTCTCATGAAAACTATCTTCTTTTAAGAATCGGGTCCCAGACGCGTTACATTTCTGTAAATTAATTGTCGGTTTCTCGGCGATGCATAAATATACCAGAACATAGTTCCGTTGTGGCCAATGTTAGTGTTTCAACACAGAGTAAGTGAGACAGTCTGTCTGTAAGAAAGAGAGAAAGAAAGACATCCACGGGCACACGTCACGGGTTACGGTATGCAAAGTTTGATGTTTTGCCTGAGGTATGAATGTTCGTTTATCTGTCTTATGTGTTCTCTAACAGAAAACACGTCTTGTGTGTTCACAAATACAAGCGTGTCCCTCTGTTTTCTGTTTTGTTCGGTGCTCCAAATCAGATTTCACTTGTAAAAAAATAAAATAACTACGTTCACTATTGTTTCGCTACAAAAAAAAAACACACTCTTAGATCAAGGCAGCGGAAAATGTGATTGATTTTGTTTTCGATATTGTCCAGAGTAGTTAAAAATAACTACTAAAATTCCTATAATTTAGCCCCCTACTGCACAGTCATTTTTAAGCTATAGTCAACCAACGATAAAGTTAAATTTTATCACCATTCTCTGCATTAAAATTAATATTAGTTAACAAAATAATAATAATGATGATGATGATAATGGGTTTAACATCCGTTTCTTGACATTGTGTGAACAGACGCTACTCACATCATTACTATACAGGGTCTTCAAAGTTAAGTCGGCACTAATGCTAACTTCGTTATTTTTGGATGTACAAAATCGGTTAAATTAGCAAACTAGAAGTATTTTTTCCGGTGAATAAAACGATGAAAACAGAAAAACAATTGAACATCGCGTTTTCGAGCTATGTCAAAAATTTCTATTTTTTTAAATGAGACACCCGGTATACAATATTCACAATCGATAGACAGTTGAATTCTGAATTCTTCCAAGTTATAGAATAATTTGAAATAAACGATATTTTTCACTCCATGGATATTCTTGTCACTTTATATTTTATGGTGAGGCAAAGTTTCCACTATAACACAGCTATCTTTAATTTGAATTTAAAAAATCATTATTGACTTAGTCATTTTTGACATAAGGATAGAAGACTATGGGACACTTTTTGTTCAGAATTCAACTGTCTATCAATTGTGAATATTGTATACCGGGTGTCTCATTTAAAAAAATAGAAATTTTTGACATCTCGAAAACGCGATGTTCAATTGTTTTTCTGTTTTCATCGTTTTATTCAGCGGAAAAAATTCTTCTAGTTTGCTAATTTAACCGATTTTGTAGATCCAAAAATAACGAAGTTAGCAATAGTGCCGACTTAACTTTGAAGACCCTGTATTTTCAGTTTGCCAAATTCACGTTATTTTTTAACCGACTTTAAAAAAAAGGAAGGTTCTATTTTTCCCTAGTAGATACCTATGTATGTTTGTACGTGCGCGATTTTTTCACAAACTGCACGATCGATTTTTATAATTCCTTTTGTTTAATAGGGCAGACCTTGGGGACGGTCCCATATAAATTTTACTTAAATCGGTCCAGGAGTTCGACTGATTTTATAAAAGAAAGTGAGGAACGGACTGTAACACCGTTAAGGTATATGCCAGTTTTGACACAGCGGAGTTAATAACGTGCAAACTACGCGTATTGTATAGGCGCACTAAAAAGTAAAAAAAAAGAATAAAAAACTTTTAAAAAGAACAGAACCTCCTTCAAAGAAGCCACTAAAAAAAGAGGAAAATAATAAAATTTTGAGGTCAGCTTCAATTTAATAAAATGAAAGTAGATATTATATTATAAAACGTTTTATTTATTTATTGCAGATAATAGACGCTCGACAACGGAGGTCGTTATATCAAATTAAATTAAACGACATCATGACAAAACACATCCATGAACGGAGGTGGGGTTCTAACCCACGGGCCACACATTTGATCCAAAGGCTTCATTTTAGTTAATATCAATGTACGAGTGGGGGATTTATAGAAAATTAGGATATAAGGTAGGTAACTTTGTGAAAATTGGAGTTCGGAAGTTAATCAACCATGGCCTTCAATATAAGAAACCATCTCGATATTTATCTGGAATTATGGAAGTAAACCATGGAAAACTTCAACAAAATGGCTGGAAAAAAAATCACGATATGTGCGGAATTATTGAAAGGGGTGGAGGTAGAAAAAAGGGCAAATTGTGGGATCAAGAACTATTATTGACGTGATAGAGAATCTTGGTCGAAGATAATCGTGGAAGTTTTTATTTGGAGCGTTCCACAAGCAACGGTCACACTATTAGGTATCTCTATATATTATAAATTCGAAATTTCCACACTTTGTACAATACAAGCACTATTTACTGAGTGTCGATCGATGTGTTTATATAGCAACGCACCTACAAAGTCCACATCATGCGAGAGTCATGTTTTTAATGATTTATATCTCTACATATTGTAACAAAACTCGTTGGTAACTTTGGTAAATATTTTATTTATCTATTCTTTCACAACAGTGACAACCGTTTACATGCTTTGGACAAGTATTGTTCCTCACTTTATTCACTGTTCGCTTTTTGTCTATTTTTCCGTTGGTCAGTTTTGCTTGACCGTTGGTCAATTTTTGTTGACCAACACTTCGTTACTACTTGACCACTGCTTGACCACTATGTGTCCACCATATGTCTGTGGCACGTATATTGTTCACTGGGTCCACTATATGTCTGTGGTGGTAGTATTTATTTGCCACCTGCAGATATCTTCCACACTGTCTGTCACTTTGCACCAGAAGATTATCTGCACTTAATCACTCGAAGATCTCGTCTGTCACTCTCAAATATCTTCCACACTGTTTGTCACTTGGTACTGGAAGATTATTTGCACTAGGTCACTCGAAGAACTTTTAACTCGCTGGTGGTCTATTTATTTCTTGTCGCACTTTTCACGTCTGCTCTCGTTGAGAATGTATACGTGACTCCCTTGTTTCATACTTGCTCTTGCCTATATGAACTTTCCTGGTCATTTTATATCCATGGTGGCGGGTTTTCTTATTGTTGTCAACCAGAATATTTCTTCGCGCTCAAGGCTGCGTGATCCATGTTAAGCCAACGAATCAAGGCTGCAACCAGCCTGCTTAGATTCGTTACATTGCCTCCCTCTTAGACCTGTCCTGTCCCAGGACAGATTACAAGCACGAAAGAAGGGGTCATGTCGATAGTGGCATCTCTCGCCTCGGCTGCATGTTCCTCTTGGGTAGAAATAGCAGTCTACACTCTTCTGTTGGCTCATGTGCGTTTTCAGCCCGAAACTGCATACCAGGATGTTCACTTCAGTATCTTCAAAGATTACTTCCAGCATGTTTCGTACGACTCTCCAATCCAACTGATCGAGCCCACAGCCCAGCTTAGGGACCGCTAATTTCTTGACACCGTCATGAAGTAGGTTGGCCTTTAACTCCATTAGGGTGTTCCACAGATCCACGTATGTAGGTTTCTGGTAGACCAATCGTTTCGTCACCAAATAGTAGATAGGACGGCACTGTTCTAGCAGCCGTAGTACCCTACCGACCGCAGGGACTTGTCTCCATAGTTCCTCTTGGCAACCAAATCGTCGTCGGAACTCACCCGCAATCCCTCTGGACATGCGCAGGTCCGCAGAGACACAGTGAGCGAGTGAGTAGCTGTCGGGGACACCAAAAAGGTCCTGTCGTTCTTCCTTGGTTACACCAAAACGGGCCTTTCTGGTCCCAGAGAAGTCGGCCATGAAATTTTCAAACTTCTGTCGGTCGTCCTTGATCGTTGTTTGCCCGACGATTCTTCTGGCCTGGTGGTCTTGTTCAGTCGTCCTGGCATAGTCTCCTTCGTAAGGCGCCAGTCGATTGGAATGCACTACTCTTGGTTTCCCTTGTGGCAACTTCCGCACACGATAGACGACATCGTTTATTCGCTTCATTACTAGATATGGGCCTTTCCAATCTTGTTGCAGCTTTGGCGACAGGCCACGTCGTCTCCGTGGATCATACAACCAAACCAAATCTTCTGATTGAAATCCACCATCTTGCGCTCGCACGTCGTACCGACTCTTCATTCGATCACTGGCCAGTTGGCTGTTCTTGCGGACTCGTTGATGTATATCGTCCAGCTTCTGTTTCAGTTTTGCGGCGTAGCTGTCTCCTACGACTTCTTCTTCCACAGGTGGTCGTCCAAACTCTAAGTCGCAAGGCAGTCGCAGTTCACGTCCAAGCATCACGCTGGCCGGTGTTTGATCGGTAGTCTCGTGAAGGCTGCGTGATCCATGTTAAGCCAACGAATCAAGGCTGCAACCAGCCTGCTTAGATTCGTTACAATATTATAAATTCGAAATTTCCACACTTTGTGCAATACAAGCACTATTTACTGAGTATCGATCAATGTGTTTATATAGCAACGCGCCTACAAAGTCCACATCATGGGAGAGTCATGTTTTTAATGATTTTATATATGTAGCGAACGAGCGAAGCGAGTGAGTAATGTAATTATAATATTCAAGCGAACGAGCGAAGCGAGTGAGTAGTGTATTTATAATATTCAAGCGAACGAGCGAAGCGAGTGAGTAGTGTATTGCACCCGGGCTTTCTTAGCACCCGGGCGAAGCCGGACGGGATCGCTAGTAAGTATATATAATAAATATATATAAATGTGTTTATGTATAAATGTGTTTATATAGCAACGCGCCTACAAAGTCCACATCATGGGAGAGTCATGTTTTTAATGATTTTATATATGTAGCGAACGAGCGAAGCGAGTGAGTAATGTAATTATAATATTCAAGCGAACGAGCGAAGCGAATGAGTAGTGTATTGCACCCGGGCTTTCTTAGCATCCGGGCGAAGCCGGACAGGGGTGCTAGTATAATATATACTACAGTATACACCTATTCTACGTCACGATATGTGTGTCCTGTACATTTGAAAAGCCTGGGGTTGTTATTTACATACCTACTAGGCTACTATAAATGCATATTACGCTTTGGAATATATTGTCAAATAATACATATCTAAATATACAATATCTCAAAGTTGTTGATATCCCAGGTCAGTATAGTGAGCCTAGATATAGAGCAGGGGTTCCCGAACTGTTTTTATTCTAATCATTAAAGATATCGTAAAAAGCATACAAATAATATAGTAGATTGCATATCTAGTTGCGTAATGAGGCAAATTATACTGACGAATAGTAACAGTATGTTAAAACGAGTAATAGCGAGTTTTAAGTCACACGAGGTGACGAGTCATAATATCATTAAGTACGCACGAAATATATATGATATTTTTTGCCATACCCATACTATAAAATAGCTGCTTTTCACTTCATTTTCAGTAATTAAAAAAAAATTGACAGTTCATTTGTGTCGCCAACTTCACTTCTATGGTAGCCCGAAAATAGTTGTTAGTAGGTAATAGCGGCCGGATAAGGGCGAATAAACATAAATCACTATGGAAAAGGTTTGCTTTCCCACACTAGTATGGGAAAGTTACGTTCCCGCACACCGGCTTGTCAAAAGTCACTTACATGCGTGTAAAGCAGCTATATTGGGTATGGCAAAAAAATAAAAAAGTCGGGTCGCAGTGCCAAACCCTGCCTACAATACGGTGTATTTGCTAATACAGGCCATATGTGGCTTTATTAGTGTTTTCATAGAATTTGTAAGTCCGGTCCTGTCGTGCCGATTTTGTTAAAATTTTAGCAACACATTTTAATCTCTACTAAAGAGTTAAATTCCAATTTTGAAACAATTCTGAGTTTTTTTTCGGTATTTTCTGGCCCAAAAACTTTTTTCAAGCCCTAAAAACTACTCTTAAAATGACCTGATATTTTTTGATATTCGCAATCTCACTCATCAAAAACCTATAGGATACTTCCCGTTGACCTAGAATCATGAAATTTGGCAAAAAGCAAGGTCTCGCAGCACAAGCAAAGGCAAAAATCCGAAAATCACAAAAAGTCAAAATTAAAGGGGGTCCTATACCTATTTTAATATTCGCAAAATCACTCATCAAAACCTATAGGGTACTTCCCGTTGACCTAGAATCATGAAATTTGGCAAAAAGTAAGGTCTCGCAGCACAAACAAAGGCAAAAATTCGAAAATCACAAAAAGTAAAAATTAAAGGGGATCCTATACCTATTTTGATATTCGCAAACTCACTCATCAAAACCTATAGGGTACTTCCCTTTAACCTAGAATCATGAAATTTGGCAATAAGCAAGGTATCATTTAGTTTTAAGAGAATTGTTATTTAATGTAGGGTAAATGCGGGAGAGATGCCGCACGTTTCGAAAAAATATCATAATTTTGTAAATATTGTATTTTATGATTTTATATTTTAACACAGCCTAATACAATCATTTAGCCTTAATTATACACAAAAACAATATAAAAATTCAGATAAAAATCATACTAAAATAAAAATAATAAAAAACATTGCAAAGCGACGTCTCTCCTTCACTCTTAGGTGAGACGCCGCACCGAAAAAGGATAGATGCCGCAATTCCTTTTATGCTGCTTTCCAAATTATTTTTCGTAATTCATCCCTGGAACATGCATTGCACTTGTCTTGATACATTGTGCAAGACTCATGAAGCCATTCTAAGCATTTAAGGCATTCCAACCAATCATCTTTTCTTGTGGTTTTGTGATAATCAAAGCATTCATCGCAAAAATATTTTTTTTCTTTTATTCCAAATCATAGTGCGGAAACTATCCTTTTTGTTGGGAGAGACGCCGCATGCAAGGGCGGTGGAGTACAAATGTCAACTTAGGTTATGTTGATTTTAAACGTGTTCACAAGACCCTAAAAGTGCCTCTGAAGCCATGAAATGCTGCGAAAATTTCACCTCAGCATTTTTACAGATGTATATAAAACCACTAACAAAATTCCATCACAAAAATTTAGAAATACCTTCGAAAAACTTTAACTTAAATATGCACAAAATCATGTTCAACACATGCGACGTATGTGTCAAGATAAGATGAACGAACATACGTACTTGTAGCACCATCCATTGGTAAATAGGTATGTTAATAGCCATGCGACGTCTCTCCTACCGCGGGTTCTCTCCCGCATTTACCCTATTTAAGACGTTAATGACCTAAGTAATTGTCTATAATCTACATTAAATTAAAAAAAATGTTGCTAAGCTACTGACTTTTTGTGAATTTACACTGAAAAAGTCAAGCGCGACTGCACCTGCTGTCTAGTAGTCAATTAAGATTAAATAATTTTTTGTCACTCATTTTTTATCAAAGTTTCTAGCACCGTATGTGTCTTTGGCTCTATATTATAATTGCTAATTAATTGTATACATAAAAGGTATGCTTTTAATATCAAACGTAATTAATATGAGTGTACATATTGCGTTTATAAAATATAATATTAATTAAAACTAAAACGGAGACGAAGACGAGGCCAGGGAACAGGAGACGAAGTTAAAGAGGTGAAGTGTTGAAGCCTGCAGGCTGCTGTTCTGTATTCCTAATTTATTAAACAATAAAGTTTTTTGAAATCGAGAATTTTCTTTCTACGAAAATATTATTAAACAAAGTACACAACCGAGAAACAAAAAAGCGTTGAGTCTATAGATTAGGGCCGGATTAATCAAGGGTTTATTCAAAGGAAAAAATGACATGCCACTGCCGGGATTCGAACCTGAGTCGTCCAATTTCACACTGGGTACTTCCCGTTGACCTAGAATCATGAAATTTGACAAAAAGCAAGGTCTAGCAGCACAAGTAAAGGAAAAATCCGAAAATAACAAAAAGAAAAAATTAAAGGGGGCCCCGACACAAAAAAACGGAAAACCTTTTAAAGGAACCGTAACATGTAGCAGGTTGAAATTTTCACAGAATATGTCTTCTTAATTTAATTGTTGTAACGGTACGGAACCCTCGTAGCGCGAATTCCACACGCACTTGACCGCTTTTTAAGTCATAGAAGCGTTATATAAAATAAAGACGCTCGCGGTGTGGGACGTTTTCGTCAAAAAATTTTGAAAGGGAAAAAATTGTTCACATAGATTATCGAGTAAGGTATCGTTGAATAGGTCTTTTGAAATGTTGTACTTAGAACTTCCCAACATTTAATTTAATTTTGAAGCTCCAGTAACGAGCTAAGCACAGACGACATAGTGACTATAAATTGTTGTCAAGTATTAACTAAAAAAATATTTCTGTTCACAAAAAATTAATATTAATCAAAATAGAAGTTAAGGGGAATGTGCACAGCAAAAAAACACAATTAGAATATTGTTGAATATGCATTTTCAGCAATAGTCTAAAACCGTAAATTATTTGCGTGCAAATTAATATTGGTTTTTAATCACGCCAAAGAGATATAACTTCTAACGCGCGTACGTATTCAATTTTGTTGTATTCTAATTTGTATTCATTATTGACGTAGGGACTGAAATATTCCCTCTAAGCTGCACGGGCCGCGCACTAATTTTTCGAAAGTTGCGCAGCCGTTTTTGTATTCTGCGCATAATGGGCTTGTTCAAGATTTTATAGAAGAATTGCATCTAAAAATGGCAAAAAACCAAATTTCACAAAAAAAAGTACAATTTAGAGGGTCAAAATTTTTTTTGAAACGGCCTTTGACATTTAAACGTCAAACGAAATCTTTTTGTTGTGTGAGTTTTGCATACAGTGCAGCGTGCGTGGTTGCAGTATTTATTAAAAAAAAATTTTTGACTTCAAACACAGGCACAGGACCCCCCCCCCACTTGCACACTTTTACATGCGTTTTGAACATTTTTGCTAGTGTTGCCGTCTAGAAAAGACAAGACAAGACTTTCAAAGTCTTGTGTTGCCTTGAAATATCAAGACTTCACTAAATCTAAGTCTAGATTAAAAAACTCTTGTCTTGGCTTGAAAATTTCTAGACAAGACAAGACAAGAGTCTAGAAAGTCTAGATCTAGACAGCAACACTATAATCTAAATACATTGATATTGGTATAAAAAGAAAGGTTTTGTTGAGAAGATTACAAATAAGGTATATGACGTCACGGAAAATTCAATATGGCGGACTCTAGACGCCATTTTCTCAGAATGCAAAAGTAATTTTACTTCTAAATTAGTGTTGCCGTCTAGACAAGACAAGACTTTCAAAGTCTTGTCTTGTCTTGAAATATCAACACTTCACTAAGTCTAAGTCTACATAAAGCAAGTCTTGTCTTGTCTTGAAAATTTCTAGACAAGACTTTTGCTAGTCTTGTCTTGAAAATCTAGACAAGACAAGACAAGAGTCTAGAAAGTCTAGATCTAGACGGCAACACTAACTTTTGCTCCGCTATACTTTTGTGCCGCGCAGTCAGCGAAAAAATTAGAGGGAACATTGGTTAAAAGTCCGGGTCTGGCATCAAATTGTATTGGACATCTATAATGCTTAAATATAATAAGCCATTATGTTAGATGCATGGAAAATGGTACACTTGGGAAACATTACTGCCACTGTATAATGAAGATGAACCAATAGAATAAAAAAAAAACCAAAGAGTAGAAAGTTTAAAGGATAAAAATAAACGAATCGAAATTAAAAGTAATTTACTTTTTATAAAATATCAGTGAGTGCCGGTTTTTTAATCGAAAATTAGTTACAGGTAGTTTAACCTCCAATTAACACTTGAACCTCGTTAAATATTCAGTTTACAATCAAAGCTGTACCGCATCAGTGGCGTAGTCAAAGGAGTGCAAAAGATCCTTTCCTCTGTTATTTTATCGACGAATAGTAGATTGTATATCTATAGTGTCGCAATGACATATATTACACACGAGTAGTGTGTGAACGGTCGATAGACAATCGATTGGCGAGAGTCTAGATCACATCCGGTGGGTTACAATGTATTTGTATTGTTGATGTGAATGCTTTGGGTGATTCACCACCCAAGACAAGATAAGTCTCCAGACATGACTTTGCAAAATACGAACGTCCATTGTGACGAGCCAATATTTCCACGTAGGCACAACGCCCATGAGTTGTGGGGGGTAAACCCTATAAATATACTCCCCACAACCAAAAACACGGAGGAATAGTGTTGAATCGTGGAACTGTGCGGGTCGACGTTTAAAATCAATGCGTAGTGCTACTAGATATGGGTACGCCAGATTTTTGATAAATTGGTTTGTTTTCTGAAATTTTGTTTTTTTTTATATTAAACATTTATTTTACCATTATTTTATGTAATAATTATTAAATCTCTCCCCTCACAACCATCCTAATCTCCTAAACAGGGACCATAAGATCGTTTAAAGAACCCTTACCGCCCTATTGGTACCATGTGCTACTAGGGTGGTAACAAGTGACACTATGTTAAAATGAGCTAGCGAGTTTCAACAGTCACACGAGCCTGCTAATAATGAGTCACCGACCTGTTAAGTGACAGGTCGGGTATACAATATACATGCATGTAAAGTAGTTATTTTATGGTGGGTATGATAAAAAAATTATCAGCGCATATTCCATAATATCGTACAATCTACACTGACTGATTTGACAACAGCATGAAAACTCATTCGCACTTTCGCTCGATCTAGCAATGGATGCGTTTGTTTCGCATTCGCGTGCCTGAACGTGAAGAGTACAGCCTCATCGGAATCCATGACATGGAGTAGCGCGAAACTGCGACTAAGTGTACTAGGTATGTGTTTTCGAAACTCGCGCGTTCGTGATGCATCAGTTGTGTATTTAAAAATGTGCGGTCTTACGCTGTTGATAGGCAGCTGCATCTGACGAACTACACGCAACTTAATCGCACAATCGTGATACAAAAAGTATCATGTGTGCGCTGGCACTTAAAATAGTAATGTATATTATGTTTTACTTTTAAAGACCACCAACAGCTAAAAGGGCTTGAGAATAGCCGAGCGTGTAGCAATGCTGCTGTTTACATGGCATTGCTATGGTTCCTCTATTACAAGTCCCCAGTTCCCGGGTTCTAGCCCGAGAGCTGGTAAAAGTGTCAATTGGATTTTCAAAAAAATAATGAATTGAAAATATGAATTGGTGCTAGGCCCAAATAACCTTAGCTGTTGGTGGTCTTTAAAACACACACACCAACAGCTAAGGTTATACCAATTCATATTTTCAATTCATTATTATTTTTTTTAATAATAAATTGAAAATCTAATTGACACTTTTACTAGCTCTCGGGCTAGAGCCCGGGAACTGGGTATACATTACTCGGTAGGCCCAAATAACCTTAGCTGTTGGTGTGTGTGTTTTAAAGACTACCAACAGCTAAGGTTATTTGGGCGTACCGAGTAATGTATATCTTCTCGCTGTGTGGCTATCCCTAATCTCAAATTCATAACATGTAATATTACTCATAAGAACTAGAGAGTAGGGCATTAGTTATTTTTAATTAAAAGTTTTTTTTCGAGAAAGTGTCTTCTTTAAAGTGAAGGAATTAACTTCCCTCCCTTATAAAGATTTTGTATAATGTAGCAGTGTATAGCATACGATATGAACTATACAGAAATGCTGTGCTACCGTCTAGCGAGAACTGACGTTGAACGGTTATTAATGAATGTATAACCGTTACAATCTCATTTGCCGCAAAACCTATAGTTAAACCATTTCAGTTAGGCGTTTCCTAAATGAGCTGATATAGTTATCACATAAACAGCACATGCTCTGTTACGTGCAGCTGCTGTCTCTTTAGGGATGCACAAAGTATTATTTTTTTTAATAATAAGAAGTATTAGAAATGTATTTTTGATGTCCGTCTTGTGACTTCATGTGTTGTTAACACGACGCGTTTCAGCAACGAGTTGCCATCTTCAGGTGAGGTTAATTAACAACACATGAAGTCACAAGACGGACACCAAAAATACAAGGTATTTCTAATACTTCTTATTATTCATATAGTGACTTAGAGACCTAACACTCTAAAAATGTATCATTATTTTTTTGTTTATTTATTTATTTTTTGTAGATTATCGACGCTCGGCAACCAAGGTCCTTGCGTCTATTTACATCAATTTAAATTAAACGGCATCACAAAATATCCATGAGCGGAGGTGGTATTCGAAACCATGACAGTGTGATCCCAAGACCATAGCACATAACCGTTACACCAAGTTGTCGTCAATGACAAGTTAAATATTTTCGTTTTAATGGCAATTCGAAGATGTCGCTAAAAGATTTTTCAATCTTTACTGTGACTGTATATTGAATAAAATACCTACCTATGCGTTGTATACGATTTAATTTTTGATGTCCAAAAATCCCTACCGGCTCTCCCTCCAAAAAATGTCTGCTATAGAGTGATTGAAAGAAATCTTACGGAAATTGTATTTTTTAATATGTTACCTCATATCGCCTGCATTAAGAGAAAGAAGTTGGTTAATGACGTGCAAACTACGTAGTATATTATAATAGTTTATTATATGTGAATTAGCTTAACACAAATTACAAAATCGTCAAAGAAACAAAAAAAATCTGTAAATCAGTTGACCCTGCAGGCTATCCCTGGAACTTCCTTCTATTTTCAAGCGCTTTGAGTTCGAAGCACATGATAATATACCCAAAAGTGGATTTTTGAGCTCTTCGACGCAGTTTTTCAAGCTCTAAAAATATTGTAAGAGGTACAAAATCGATTGGTTGAGACATCTCGAAGTTATTTTGAAAAAACACTTTTTTCGAAATCTGTTGACTACGTAATCTCTCGAACGGATTAACCGATTTTGATCCGCTTAGCGGTATTCGACGCAGTTTTCTGAGGAAAAGAGCTGATTATATTATGAAATCAATCGGTACAATATTCTAGAAGTTATTTTGAAAAAACATCGTTCTAACAACTTTTTTTTCGGTTTTTTTGGAATTTCTCAAAATATATTGGGCCGAATCGGTTCAAATTTTCAGGAAATCTAAGTTCAATGGAACCCTTTCGAATGCCGTAAATCGCGATTCGATCGGTCAAGCCGTTCAAAAGTTATGAGAGGTTTACACACACACACACAACACACACAGAGAGAGAGAGACAGACTGACACTATCGTAAAAATAGCCAGAATAGCTTCCTAGAATCACAAAACGTCGAGATCTGATGAAAACTCGATTTTCGAAAATCGGGGTGTAATCAATAACTTCCCTATTTTTGAAAATTTTCAATTTTCTTAGCGGGAAGTTAAAAATGCAATTGATTATGATTTATGAGAAGTCTTTGGTCGATTTGATAAATTAAGCCTGATTTCTTGAAATAAAGATTCAGTGGTGATTTTCTTATGCTAACTGAAAGGTCTATTTTTTATACAAAATTTTATGATAAAAATTTGCAAGGCATAATATTTTAGATTCAACGAGGGCACTTGAAAGTGTAAAGAGACCTTATACAGGACCGACGTCACTCATAACTGCGGTCTATGGGCTGTGAACAACATGTTATTATTATTATTAAAATGAGGCAAAGTGTTGCTCACTGGGAATGATGAAGAAGACATGCACAGTAAATGAACGCAACAGAGACAAGACAATGCTTCATGTTGTCCCAGAGCCCCCGGGGGCGGCGGCAGCGAGTGCAGAGACCACCCGTTGTCACGTCTCTGGAATCGTTCCCCCCCCCTCTTCGACGCTAACAGAACGCATTCCAACACCAATCTTCGGGGTTGTCGAATATAAACATTGTCCTTAAATACAGTATGATTACAAAAAAAAAACAAACAAAGAGTTATTTATTTATTTAATGCAGCCAACAGGAAAATCTCAATAACAGGCCACAGAAAAAAATATACAAAAAAGAAAGAAAATACAATTGAAAATACATAGCGCAAAAAAAAATTATAGCATATTATACAATAAAAATGCTATGTCTATGAGTGATATTTTATTATTATTAATTTTATTATCCGCAATTTCGATCGAATGAATGTTCCAATGTTTGGTTTGACAGAAACCTTTCTGATTCGATCGTAGCTATACATCTAACAGATAACCTTCAATGTAGACCTCATTACCAATATTCTCAATTTTTTCAGATTTTTGTAAGCATTTGTCGAGTTAGGGTGGGGGGACAACGATTTTTAAGAGACTTTTTGGAAAAATATTGGAAAAGTTTACACAAAAAAAAAAAATTATAAATTTTTAAAATGGCGCTTTAACAAGTTTTCGTTTGATACCCCACACGATAACACTGAAAAAACAATTTTTTTTGTCTTCTTCCAACCCCAAAAATTGACCCCCAAATTCAAATTTCAACTTTTGTTTTCTGATCCGATCCTAAGCTATTTCATCTAGCGGATGACCTTTAAAGTAATATAAATATAGTTAAGTTATACCTGACATCTTGCAGTCACTTATTGAAGCAGTATACTTCAGTCGACTGCTAGATGTCAACGATATTACTATCTTGTGGCTGCGATAAGGCTATAGTCTGGTTCGGAAATAATAGAGAGTGACTCATGTATAGCTACTAGCAAGGTTAATGGAGCGGAACAGCAATGAAACAATGTATTATGTAAGCATACGCGTCCCATGCAACCGCTTATATAAATAGTGAAGTATAAGTAGATGAGTCACTCTCTATTCTTTCCGAACAATAGTCTCGATTATTTTTACGAAATCGTAGCCTATACTTCAATATGATACATTTTTAGAGTGTTGGGTCTCCAAGTCACTATATGAATATTATGAAGTATATTAGAAATACCTTGTATTATGTCCATCTTGTGACTTCTTGTGAATTTACACTACGCGTTTCAGCAACGAGTTGCCATCTTCAGGTGTGGTTAATTATTTTTTAATAAACACACATTGAGTATTCGTAACACGTTATAATATTATGATGCTAAGCACATGTCTATTATATGTTGTGAATTGTGAAGTACTAATTTAAATTTCGAGATTTTATGATTTATATAGTAGGTAAATTTACCTACTATATAAATCATAAAATCTCGAAATTTAAATCAGTACTTCACAAACCACGGCATAATACACAGTGGTTAGCATCATAATATTATATAGTGTTACGAATACTCAATACTAAAATATTGTATCGATTGATTTCATAATCCAATCAGCTCTTCTACTCAGAAAACTGCGTCGAATGCCGCTAAGCGGATCAAAATCGGTTAATCCGGTCGAGAGATATCGTAGTCAATAGATTTCGAAAAAAGTGTTTTTTTTCAAAATAAAATAACTTCAAGATTTCTCAACCAATCGATTTTGTACCTCTTATAATATTTTTAGAACTTAAAAAACTGCGTCGAAAGCCGTTTTAAAGATCAAAATCGAACAACGCGTTCAAAAGTTATAGCTTTTAAAAAATTAAAATAGTGTCGTTATCAGCGATGTTTATCAGCAATCAGCAATTGTCATCAGCAATTTAGTGTTGTTAGCAATCTACTTTTGGGTATATTATCAAGTGCTTCGAACTCGAAGCGTTTGAAAATAGCGGGAAGTTACAGGGATGGCCTGCAGGGTCAACCAGATTTACAGATTTTTTTAATTATGATTATTTTTCTGTTGATTTGATCGTAAATTTTAAGTAATATGTTTTGTTATTTTTTATCTTTTATGATCATGCTGTGTAAGTTAAACCGAATCCTTCGCATTAACTCTAACTATGACGTAAAAACTGAGAGGCGACAAAAATATGAATTCGTGTCGCAAAATGATGACGTTTTTATGAAAAGAATGAATGAAATGAAAATATGTATAAGAATGAGAGATGGTTTATCTTCACTTGCCATGTAGGACTTTAATACTAAAGAAGAGCATAATATAGCACTAGACTGGATAATCTACAATATTGTATCATTTCAGTTATCAGTAGCGGAGCATTAAGGCTTCTTTTCCACTTTTCGATATTTTACAAATTATATGCATAGTAGACAATTAATAAGATTTATACGGCTGAATTAGGAAGTTTCCATTGGACGAAAATACTAATTATGATACTGTCACATCATTATAATAAGGATAACTTTAAAAATTCTGAAAGAATTATTTTGATATCTTTAATTTCAACGGAGATATTCAATTTCTTGTACGTGGGGTCGCAAACGAAACTGATTTTTGAATATGACGTCACGCGGTACAAGTTTGCTGTTTTTTAGCTTTGTGAGTAATTAGAACCTAAGTTACTTAGTAACTATTTTGTTGTAATACAGACTTTTCTATTTATATTAAATTAAAATTAACTGTCAAAAATTTAAATATGTCAATATTTTCCGTCATCAACTGGTTTGTATTTAGTGTTTCCATAACTATTTACGAGTTTATAGAAAGAGATTTATCGGAAGTTACCATGCTAAATTACCACACATACAAACTGAAAATAACTTTTATAAATATCGTGCCGCGTGACGTCACCCGGACTGAAAACGGAATTTCTTGGAGAATTGTCAATTCAAACTTTGAAGTAGCATAACTTTGTTGTTTTTAAAGATATTTCAAAAATTCTTCCGCCATTAATTTTATAATTTTTAGAACTATGATTTAGACCAAAAAAATAAAAATGGGAAACTTCCTAATTGCAATTGAAAATTTTTATGTTGGAAAGCAGCCAATTATATAATTGATTCGAAACATATTGGAAAAAATCATTTTACCAACCATAATCACAGTCAGGATTCTAACCTGAACTTTTCCACTTTCGCGGCAGAATGAGCTTACATTTACTCAACCGTGACAAGATTACTAATATAAACTAAACTAAGGAGAATGTTTGATTAGTAATCTTGTCACGGTTGAGTAAATGTAAGCTCATTCCGCCGTGAAAGTGGAAAGGTTCAGGTTAGAATCCTGACTGTGACTATGGTTGGTAAAATGATTTTTTCCAATATGTTTCGAATCAATTATATAATTGGCTGCTTTCCATCGAAAAAATTTATAATAGACAATAATTCATTGAATTATTCAATGTATCTTTTTTATAAAATAAATCGACAAATCATAGAGAAGTTTTATAATAGAAGTATTTTTTTTATAAAAATATCGAAGTTTAAATGTTTAAGATGTCTATTCTATAATTTTGCTCTATACAGTGAAATCTCCCTTATCGGACACCCCCTATAGGCGGACATCTCCTATATACGGACACTTTTAGTTGATCCCAGCAGCTTTATTATCCCTTAAACGAACATTCCCTTAAGCGGACGCGGACCCTAATTTCTCAACATTTTGACGACAATATGTTCTCTTGTACGGACACCTAACCTAACTTAACCATGGTGCCTGGCGGACGCTTTGGTGATTCTCCGCTATTGACTACACGGCATAATTCGACGAGGCGACGTTCGGGGATGCCCTAAGTAACCGAAAGTACACAATTGGCGGCCGATCAAAGATACGTAATACTAATAGCTTCTTCTGAATGCTTGTTTCATTTCGTCGGGTATGTGTTTACGTGATGTGCGGTTATTTGCAAATTGTACAATGTATACAATATATTTTTCGAAAATGGTATCTGAGAGGAAAATGTTGACTTTTAAACAAAAGATTGAAGTCATTATTGAAATAAAAAAAAATTAATTCAGCCTAAAAATATTGTTTTGTTGTTTTTACATTTTTCCAGTTATGTATGTACCTACTAATTCCTTTATAGAATACAATGCACGTTAATTTTTTGTATGAAGATAAAAAATAAAAGCAAACCAATTAAAATTCTTTGTTGTATTTTTTATACATAAGTATATTGATTGAAAATATATACGTACCTACCTATTTATGTATGTATATGTACTGTATTACATACAATTATGTATACATATTATAATGTACGTACATACATTGTATTTAAATTTATTTTTTCCGTTGGACGTCTTCCTTGGACGGACAAGCTTTGTAGTCCCCTTGGTGTCCGTCCAAGAGAGATTTCACTGTATCTAACATAAGTTTATAAGACCATTTCCGTAAAGAACTGGACTGCTAATCTGGGTAATTTTTATTTACTACTAGCGGCCCGGTCCGGCTTCGCCCGGACTGCAATACATTTCTCACTCGCTTCGCTCGTTCGCTTGATTTTTCCGATGTTTTAATGGTTATTCTGCTATTGCGGGCGGAGACAAATCCAAAAAATTAAAGATCATGAAAATCGATCCAGCCGTTCTTGACTTATAAATTTAATGGTGTAACTAACAGAATGGTGTAAAACACGACTTTGTGTTATATTACTCACTTGCTTCGCTCGTCCGCTTGATTTTTTCGATGTTTTAATATTTATTCTGCTATTGCGGGCGGAGACAAATCTAAAAAATCAAAGATCATGAAAATCGGTTCAGCCGTTCTTGAGTTATAAATGGTACAACTAACAGAATGGTGCAACGAACACGACTTTCTTTTATATATTATAGACTAGCGGTACCCGTCCGGCTTCGCTCGGGTGCTAAGAAAGCCCGAATGCAATACACTACTCACTCGCTTCGCTCGTTCGCTATATATGTAAACCTTCCGTGAAAAATTATCTAACTGATGGTGAAAACCGCATCAAAATCCGTTGCGTGGTTTAGGAATTACATTACTCACTCGCTTCGCTCGTTCGCTTTCTCACTCGCTACGCTAGTTCCCTATAAGTATATATAAACCTTCCGGGAACAATTCCGTCATACATGATTTTTGCGTAACTTTAAACGATTACGCAGCGCACGCAACGGAAGCTGTCAAAAGGAATAATGTTTCCCGTTTTTGCAAACATTTTTCATTGATGCTCCGCTCCTATTGGTCGTAGCGTGATATTATATAGCCTATAACTTTCCTCGATAAATGGACTATTCAACACAAAAATAATTTTTCAATTCGAACCAGTAGTTCTTGAGATTAGCGCGTTCAACCAAACAAACAAACTCTTCGGCTTTATAATATTAGTACAGATAAACACGACTGGAGACACGTTCTTCCACCAGCAACACCGGAGTTTCCACCATATGTGATTCTTTTATTTTTTAGCTTATTTTTAATTAATAATTTGTCACAGTCAAAACATTAGAATATTGTATTGTAATTGAAACTACATACGGCAGCAAAGTTTCAAGTCAATTGAACATTTTGAAGTGAATGAAAATTGAGCTGCAAGATTTTTACATACAAAAGAGAGGTTATGAGAGATAACCCCTGTTGTCTGTAATTGTACAGTTTATAGTATACCTAGACCGAATTACACAATTCATTGCATTTTTGAAAAAAATATGTCTGTCAGTATGTATGTTTTTTTTTGCTTATAACACAAGAATTACTACCGCATCAATTTCGATAAAATTATTATTATTAGTTAGCTTAAAGTCTAACTTAAAATTTAAAGTACAGATCATTATGTTAGGTCATCAGAAAGCAGCAGAATCCCGTTATGTGCGAATTGAGGGCGAGCGAAGCCGCGGGTACACTTAGTATTTTACATAATTTTTTAACAACCCCCATTCAGTTTTTTCTATCTTTAGCGCATACAATCAGCGCGCCGTTTAGGAAAGGAAGTCAAATTTATTTAAAAAAATAATTCTCGTAAAAGTATAATACTATGCAGTAGAGGGGAAGAGGTGCGCCATTTTGAAAAATCCCATCAAGGGCCGACGCTGCATAATAAAACGTGTTAGGTATTAATAATATACAATAAATACAAATTTTAACAGGGACGTCGTGAACAAATACATAATTAAATGAATGCATAATGACTGCAAACAGTATATGAAACACCTGTTGTAAGAACAATGACATAATACAATGCTGTAATCAGGAAAAAATCATTAATTCAAACCTATGTCACCGTAGAGAGAAAGTCGATCGTTTGAAAATGTGTCACTATGTAAGTAATGTCAACTCAGTCCGCCGCGATAGTGGAAAGTTTAGGGTTAAAATCCCTACGGTGACATAGGTTAGAATTAATGAATTTTTCCTGATTACAGCATTGTATTACGTCATTGTTCTTACAACAGGTGTTTCATACACTGTTTGAAGTCATTATGCGTTCATTTAATTAATAATATAATTGCAAATAAAATATTTACCAAATTTTTAAATTATGATTTTTGAAATATTTAATAGTTAGAGTTATTTAAGTTACTTCACATTTTGTTCTACAACAAGATCGATTATATTAGTCATTCAACGATAAAGCGTACTAGCAATTAAAACATACAGTGTTGAAACGCTTGTACTATAAGCTTTGTTGAAATTCCGCATAATGTCGCTAGTGGTGAATGGATCAAAGCGCCGTTCAAGTTTCAGAACAACGAACAAAGCTCACCAACACTCATTTTGTACTAACGATATCTGACGGAATTTTTGTGAACTTTATAGTTTAAGTATTTCAACACTGGAACTACACCAAATCATTGATTTTGACGTTATTATCAGCGTCGTAGCTAGGATCATCGGCGCCCTTGGCGAGATTTTGATTTCGCGCTCTTTGCTTGAAAATAATCATATTCGCATCACTGATTTCGCTAATTGCGCCCTTTCAGAGGCTTAGCGCCCCTGGAACGGGCCCTAGTTACAACGCTGGTTATTATATAAATAGTGTTACAAAACTGTTTTCTGAGTTGGCGGAATAAATATTTATTTACAATAATTAAAAACACAACAATAATAAATACAACAACCAAAAGTCAGTTCTAACAATCAACACAAGTAATTAACACTTAACTATATACAATTGACTACACTAATATTTATTTTATCAGGTGAATTTATATCACGGAACTATTTATATCACTATATTTATATCAGATTTATTTCTAACGTTTATTTATGTCAATCATTTACTCAGTTACTTCAGTACTAGTTATTTATATCCACTCCACTATTTATATCACTGTACTGACTGATTCGACCGTTAATTGACTAATATTTATATCACTGATGCGCTTGTTTGCACGTCTCACCATTGACTCCTGACTTCCTCGCACTCGCTTGCTTATATAGGCCGCTTGGCTTAGGCACAGCGCGTTCTCTAGAATGTTCGTGCAGTTACTCGTTGTTCGGCAAACAGACATCACTTCTCAGAATTCTTGCTCGACGTTTATATACAGGGTGATCCGTAACAGTAATATAATAATGTTTACTTTCCATATTAATCAGAGGCAGGGATGAACTGGGACCTCAAGTGTCCACCGGGGGAATAGTAAAAGTGTCCATATAAAGTCTGTCTGGGATCTCAAGGCCCCACAGAGGGCAGTATAGCCTAGTGGATAGCGTGCTTGGTACAGCAACCTCTAGACTAGACTGTCGTGGGTTCGAATCCCACCTGCGCTCATGGATGTTTTGTGATGTTATGTAATTTTAAGAAAGTTGTTATTTAGTGTAGTTGAAAGACGCTAATGAACTGAGATGTCGACGCGTCTATAATCTACAATAAATAAATAAATCAAGGCCCCACATTTCATATTTTTATTAATTCATAAAACTGAAGAAATACAGGTATGAACAGTCAAAAAGTAAGTAAAATAGGTAAAAGCCTAACCTCTGTTATTTTGAACGTGACATGTCCAATACATAGAAGACGCTAATAACCTCTGTTGTCGAGCGTCTATAATTCACAATTCATTCATTCATCCAATCCATAGAGAATCGACCGCATAAAATTATTATTACAACATGTTGTCATGGAACATTTCATTAAAAATTATTCCACCACAATGTGCGTCACTCTCAAGAGCTTTACTTGCCAGTCTGGCAAACATGCATCTCTGTTTGAGGATTGAAATAAGTCTCGACCGGTGCTGGCACTAAAATCAGCGGCGAAAACATGATTCATCCCGAGTTGCGTCCAGGCTTCAGTGCAATGTGGGTAAAATAAACCTCCTTGTTGCAATGGTGTGTTTCGAACTTTCGACTTCCAAGTGCTTGCAACAGTTAAGCTTCGTTCTACTGCTACCGTAGTCCAGTAAAAATAGTCTGAAATTACTATTTAAGCTGGTATGCTGAAAATTTTAATGAAAGGTGTGTTAGAGCATCGGGATATGTACTCACTATATCGCCGGCAAGGGTAGTTAAAAAATACAAAAACGCTTCAAAAACGTATTTCTGCGCTATAGCTCCAAAAAAATCTTTTTTTAATATTATAAGTTCTAAATTTAGTTTTTCTGTATGAATATATTCATGTTATTTTTTACAAATGTGGGTACAAATCGTTGTTTCGTAATTTAGAAATATGAAATATAATCGTAAAAAAAATAATAGATAGGTATAGTATTTAAAAAAATCTGTAAATCGGTTGACCCTGCAGGCCATCCCTGGAACTTATTGCTATTTTCAAGCGCTTTGAGTTCAAAGCACCTGATAATATAGGTACCCAAAAGTATTATTGAGCTCTTCGAGCTCAAAAATCTGAAAATTTATTGCTGATAACGACACTATTTTAATTTTTGAAAAGCTTAGCGGCATTCGACGCAGTTTTCTGAGGAGAAGAGCTGATTAGATTATGAAATCAATCGGTACAATATTCTAGAAGTTATTTTGAAAAAAACAACGTTTTAACAACTTTTTTTTTGCGGTTTTTTTGGAATTTCTCAAAATCTATTGGGCCGAATCGGTTCAAATTTTCAGGAAATCTAAGCTCAGTAAACCCTTTCGAATGCCGCAAATCGCGATTCGATCGATCAAGCCGTTCTAAAGTTATGAGAGGTTTACATACTGACATCATCGTAAAAATAGTCACAAAACGTCGAGATCTGATAAAAACACGATTTTCGAAAATCGGGTTGAAATCAATAACATCCCTATTTTTGAAAATTTTCAATTTTCTTAGGAATCCAGTAATCATCGTTGCTCATAAAGAATAGACCTTGCTCACTAAGACTCGATAAAGAATCGACCTTGCTCACCCCCCTTGAAACGTTAGTCATCTGGTGACGAGCCATCACAAGCCCCGAGCCTTGTGACCCGGCCTTAAAGCTATCCAAGCGATCACTTTATACGTTATAATGTTGTCTAACTTAATCTATGGCCCCCATATTTTTTACGTAATAAGTTACAATAACCTCAGAGCTTTTGTACTCACTTGTTTGTAGAAAAAATTTTGTTACTACAAAAAAGTGTATTCGAATCATGGCAGGTGTAGAGACTCCTGTAGACGTTTATTTGTACAGTTTAATATCCTTACGGTAACCAACTTATACATTCGAGAATGTGCATTGTGCATGTTTCGTTAAAAATAATCCTGAATTATTTTTAAACTCTGTAAACCACAAATATGACATTAGAAACAATGACATTAGATTAACAAGTTCACGTCTCACAGTTGTGCAGAGGGGCCCCGAAATGCCATGATTCGAATATATAACAGGATATACCATAACGAAATAAAGAATATTCAAATTGGGAAGCTTTTTAAAAAAATTCGACTGATGACCAGTCCTATACTTCCCACCTAGTAAATATTTGCAAAAAATAAACACTCTTTTTTTTATTCTTTGACTAGGCCCAAATAACCTTAGCTGTTGGTGGTCTTTAAAACACAATTTAATTTTTATTCTTTGAAAAAAGCATGGCCCTCTTTTTTGTTTGGTGATCTATTGATGGCTAGCTTAATATAGCAAAAATCATGGTTACCTTGATTTACGTACAATTTTTATTTTTTTTAGTAAAATATTTTTTTTCTCGAAAACTATATATTTTAGAGAGAAAAAATATTTACATTTATTTCATATTATAACATCTAGAATTCATTTATATTTTTTTTTACCTATGTTAATACGTGACATTGAGAACGTTTTTTTTGAATATCTCAGGATCCACTGAGCCGATTTGACTCAAAATCTAATCAGATCTAAGTTAAAGGCTGATAAACACAATAGAATAATCGGCATGCCCGTATGTTGTTCCGTTCTTAAGATATCGAAGGCGAAAAATTGACCACATACACACACACACACACATACACACACACATACACACACACACACATACACACACATACACATACACACACACACACACACACACACACACACACACACACGAACACACACATACAGACATCAGTCAGAAAATGATCTTAAACGATTGCTAGGGTCTCAAAACGTGAAATCTGTTAAAATCTCGAAATATTTTTTTCGGACTAAATCCATTACTTCCCTACCATAGTAGAGGTGGGAAGTAATAAGTCTCAAAAAATATTTACTAACAAATATATACTACAAAACAAGAGAGTTTTTAAATAATTAAAATATATAATTGACGCTATTATGTACAGATTGTACGATATAAATAAAGACATTTATTTATTTATTTAATAAATAAATAAATGTCTTTATTTATATCGTACAATCTGTACATAATAGCGTCAATTATATATTTTAATTATTTAAAAACTGTATATCCACGTAGTTATCATAAATTTTATGATAACTACGTGGATATACAGTAGCGATATCGGACGGAATTTACTTAACGCTGTTAGTTTATACTTCCCTGCGCCGCAGTCGTTTTCATAGACAGGTTCTAAATAAAATACTTTGTATATTTGTCAGCGGAGCAAAGAAATAAAGTTTAGTATTTCATTCAAGATAATATTATAGGTAATTACAAAATAATTAAAATCATAAACAGTGAAATCTGAATGATTTTTAAAGGTGCTTCAAATCAGATTGGATTCCGTTAAAACATAATTTTTTTACGCCGATCGTTAGTGCCGCATACTATTAAAATTTTAACGTTTTGCCAGAGAATTGTGGAAAATATTCTCAATTTTTATATATTTATACAGAATGTCCCATAACTTATGGGCCATAGAGCATTTATAGGCTATAGCACTCTGTATTTCCCAAACGAGCTACATTTTATTGTATCAAGTTTGTGTCAAATCAGCGGCGTAACTAGAATTTTTTGGTCTGGTCGCAAAATATTGCAAAAGGCCCTTTCCCCCCTCTAGGCTCAGGCTAGAAACTAACGCATTTCGTATTTTGTATTGATCCTTCAAAAATTTAAACTGCAATTTTAATGCAGCTAGAAAAAAGGACCACTGCTATAATAACAATTTAAGAAAGCGTTTTCATTTTTTCCCGTGGAAAGGACCAGGCTGAATGGGTTCCTTGGATATTATGAAGTATTAGAAATACCTTGTATTATGTCCGTCTTGTGACTTCTTGTGAATATACATTACGCGTTTCAGCAACGAGTTGCCATCTTCAGGTGTGGTTAATTATTTTTTGAAAAACACACATTGAGTATTCGTAACACTATATAATATTATGATGCTAAGCACTGTGTATTATGTCGTGGTTTGTGAAGTAGGTACTGATTTAAATTTCGAGATTTTATGATTTATATAGTAGGTAAATGGAATGGAAATTTGAGTGTGTGTGTGTGTGTGTAGAAGATTACTGAGTATTGGGTGTTTGTGTGCTGTGTGTGTCGTATAATGTTCGATTTTAGTGTTAGTTTGTCATTAAGAATGTTGGCATTGTCGAATTTTGTGGCTTTATATATTTCATATTCTTTCAGGGTGTCCATGTGTTTACCTTTACTGCAAATATGTAATAAAACTCAGGCATGCAAAATAAAACATCAATAAATAAGTTTTTAATAATAATATAAATATATTTAGTATTTCTAAATATATAATATATACATAATGTAATTATTATTGTAATTAAAATATTTATATTTGAAATATACAAAGGAACAATACACATTGTAATAATATTTTCATATACATGGTATATGACTTTTTTACATACACAAATTCAGTACTAATTTCAATAATGATAATATACATATTTGTACATAAAAATATAGTAATTACAGCAACTGCTTTAAAGCTACAAATTTCAACTATGTATTGTATAGGCCAGGGATGGCGAACCTTTTCACATCTACGCGCCAATTTTTTTTCAAAAAATGTGTGACCATGACGGGCCAACAAGTACCTACTTCAAGAAATTTAGTGGGCAAAAAAATTATTCAAACGTAGATGAAAAGAGTTATTTCGATAATGCATTGTGTGCCATGAAATTTTCGTCGACTTCTCGTGTCGATCGCATAATATATTATGTTATTTGAATGATAGTCAAATTTTTTCGACAGCATCTCATATCTGACATATTTTTAATGATTTCGATTGTATACCATTCACTGACGTGCCGACACTATTTTGTCGCGTGCCACCTATGGCACTCGTGCCATAGGTTTGCCATCCCTGGTATAGGCTTTTTATTGAAGTGTAACTTCTTATGCGACTTCGGACCACTTAACGTTTAACGCGTCAATATTTTAACGCTAACGATGTAACCATAGCAACAAAAAACAAATCACATATTATTCTGCAAAAGTCAATTTACAACTTTTGTATGTATTTTGCGTAGGTAAGTTTCACTTTTGTAATGTATAGTGTAAACAACACATCACTCCTACTCTCTGCCGGACGTTCATTGTCGGCTTAACTATAGATAAGATATATTGTAGAATATAGACGCTCAACAACTGAGATCATCAGCGTCTATATAGTTTTGTCCACTTACAAACTTGCGTTTCAGATCGCTGACTAGAATCACTGTTTGTCGGAGGGCGTTCATACAGTTCGACCGTCGCCGGCCGAACTGTATAACTTTGCCCACCTACAAACTGGCGTTCCAGATCACTAACTAGAATCACTGTTTGCCGGACGTATGTACATTTTGCGTAAGTTTCACTTCTGTCGCGTGTAGTGTAAACTGCACGGTCTTAAAATTACCGTGCAGCCTTTGAGTATTGCATATGAAATTACACTTCTTCCAAGTGTCACGACACACGCACTTTTTTTTGTTATGTAGTATAGTCCCGATTATACGTCCTGATAAGTGCTAGGATAAACCAAAAATGTCGGAAAATACGCAAATGGCAAATTCAGGATAAAAGAAATTAATGGAAATGGTGGGATAATAATTTTGTAATATACAACACAGCCTTGATAATCCGTAGGTACCTATAGTCTAATCCAAACGACTCTAATCCGAAAAACTGTCTCTGTAATGTACGAATGTTTTTTTATGTCAAAAACCCACCAGACTACTTTAGACAAAGCCTTCATGGTTTTCGGGCTTGTAGCCCGTGGTCCGGTGGTATTTCTACCTGACGTTTCGTCTACAACTGCGGTAGATATTCTCAAAGGCGATGTGGCAGCGGTCGAAGTGTCCTCCTTGGCGGCTTACAGTGAGCCGCCAAGGAGGACACTGAGCCGCCAAGGAGGACACTTCGACCGCTGCCATATCGCCTTTGAGAATGTCTACCGCAGTTGTATACGAAACGTCAGGTAGAAATACCACCGGACCACGGCCTACAAGCCCGGAAACCATGAAGACTTGGAACAATACCGGCCGTGAAAGCTTGCACACCTGGATACTTTAGACAAAATTCTGAAAAAATTAGCTCACTATAATAATCATTTGTTTTTCCTTTATTTTTCTCAAAAATATTTACTTATATGATTAATTAACATAATCTACATATAATATGAACGGTCCTTTTGTTCCCTTTTTGAATTATCAAGGATCTGCGGTATATTTTTAAAGAAACAGATTCATAACTATTTTTTAAAGAAATATAATATTTCTTTATAGTTTTCCATATCGTTAGTTCAGAATTAGAGAATCAATGAGTTTCGTGCGTATGTCGGAGTTGGATAATCGGGATTTTATTATGTGTATATAGTTTTGGAAGAAAAATAAAATCGTTTAAAAGCTAACTAAGTAACAATAATGAAGTAACTAAACGGAGAAAACAAATTAATAATATTTTTAACAATTTAATATCTCGATAGCGACTAAAATTGAGAATTTAATAAAATATTCTATTATACAGTGTACTGAGGGCAGGGTCGGATTAACCATTAGGCAGAGTAGGCAACTGCCTAGAGGCCCCGCATCGGCTAGGGGCCCTGCGCGCGCACAAAAGAAATTAAAAATGTTTCATAGAGTGAAAATTTAATTGGAATATTTGTATCCTGAATGACAATAGGTATTATTGCTTTTTTTGGACGCATGCTGTCAGTTGATGAAATGCTTCATACTTACAGAACAGAACCATCTAGTATCGAGTAGTAGAACTAATAATATGGATGCGTTACGTAACGTATTGTATGAATCATACAATACGCTACCTTCATCAACTTGAAAAGAGCTGATCATCTTCAAACGGCTGAAAAGGGGCCCCGAGAATTGCATTGCCTAGTGGCCCCGACATGGTTAATCCGACCCTGACTGAGGGACACAAATTTGGATACACTGTATAAAACTGACACATTGAAATAACATTTATTATTATGGCGAAAAACAAGACGTTAAAAAAATTGTGATCTGTGGCTATCGAACTGATTTTTAATTGATTGAATAACGGACAAACCTAATTTAAAATTTTTATAATATGACTGAAATGTTTTATTTAGATATAAAACGATATAATTTATGTAATTGTGGGGTTACTGTCAAAACTCGCTAACTTTATATTTTTACAAAACTTAAGTTACAAAGTTTTTACAATAACCCTATGATATTATTCATTAATTGGCTTTATATTCACAAAGCCTGGACCTGACCTGCGGGTAACGCATTTGCGATAAAAAAGGAATTTCATTTTTTTTAAAAGTGCGAAAATCAAAACACACCGAAAAAAAAACACAAAATAATTAAAAACAAGACATATTTCACAGTGGAAATGTCACTGAAGTTGCATCCTCATACATATATATTATTTATATTTTATATCCAATAAAAATATTAAAACATTTAATTATTTAATATTTGAAAATTAATGGTTGCTATTTTAAAATAGGGTAACAAAATTATTTCTCATATGTGTCTCGTTAACGGTTTAATTAATAGATTCTTACTGGGTTTATCGTACAATTTTATTTGTTCAACACCCGCAAGAAATAAATCATTTCGTGGGCGAAATAATGAGTTCCCTGATTGTTGACGTGCAGAGTGGGCGAAATCCTATTTCGCCCACGCTCATTACGGGGAACGTTTACGCAATCAATCAGGTCACCCATTATTTCGCCCACGCTCAGCAGAGCCACGAAATGACATATTTCTTGCGGTAGTTGAACAAAATATTGTGTGCGACTATTGGTCGAAAGAGGAGATTCCACTCGTGTGTTCCACACTCGAGTGTACGGAATCCTCATGGTGCGAGTTCTAGTCGCACTTGACCGCTTTTTTCCCCTATAAATTCATTCGTTAACCAGACATATACAAAAATGGATTTTTAGCAGATTTCTGAGTTACTTCAAGCACAATTTATTCCGTTGTAACATTCAATAGGGTCGTTCCGCGTATCAAAATTTGATAATTTTGAAAAGTGTATGTTATTCCTCATACATAAGCAAAATAATGACGTAAACCAACTTTTTTGTTCTTATATCCTTCCTCTTAATTGCAAACAAGAATTAAAAAAATGTGTTCATTTCAAACAGATGAGCTTAGCCGCCATATGATGACGTCAAAACCAGAGCAATGAAGCCAGACATACGTCCACGCATAGAGAAAGAGAGGTATGTCCATGGAAAGAGAGGAATACTTCCTCGTCAGTCGTAACTCTTGAAGAATCTGACTGCCGGCCTGTCAACTGTACATAAACAAAATGTACTATATTATTCTTTCCATATTCTCTCTTTATCTATGGTTCAGTGGGCGTGATTCAACTATAGCAGTCAATCAAGAAACGCTAGCTGTGAATGACGTATTCCATAGCGGTATAATTCTATGTTTAAAATTACATTGAAAAATACGCACTTTTAGGAATAAGCTTCCGAAAAATTTTCAAAAAAGTTGTTTTATTATCTATTTGTAACGCAGATTCCAACCTCTAAAAAAAGTGGTACGACCCTATTGTCGCGTTATTTCTTTCCAAAATGAGTCTAAGCCAACGTAATTATATTATATTGGATGTACGAGGATATAATAAAAAACAAGTGCCTACGCAGCAACAATAACAACTATAAATGAGCTAATATTTCCATTTCACTATTAACTTCGGTCAGTTGAGCTCCACTTGTATTGGCAGTTGTGGAAGAGGACATATGTGATCCGGACACCGTCACAATGACAGAACCTTGATCGCTGCCAGTCTGTACAATTGTGACCAGGTTACCGTCTTTTGTCATTTCACCGTCGATATTATTTTCACTGGCACTTTTCAACAGCATTCGTAGCGGCGCTATTTCCGCATCCGGTACCACTTTTATATTGTCTAATGAAATATTTTCAATACTGTCGTCGCCCACTTGATTGGTTAATATGCTGACGACATTAACAACTGATCCGTTTGAATCCGATAATGAGATTGACTGTTCTCGACTGTGATCAGTGCCTCCGTTGACCGTCGTTGTTCCGCCACCGCCGGGGTCGAGGTTAGGTCGATTCGAACTGGTTCGAGACCGATAACTGGGCGGGCAGCTGTACTCCGATTGCGTTGCGTCGCGTCTATTGGACAGTGGTGCTCTAAAACGATATCAAAATTAATTAGTGAGAAATAATTTATTGAAAAAGTTTTTATAGAGAAATATAATAAATCCGAGAGTTTTCTAAACCAGGGGTTCCCAATCTTTTCCTTACTGCGACTCGCTTTACAGGTTGCAATTTTTTGCGACTCCCTTCTATAAGAAGATATCTGTGTGTAGCTCTAGCTGACAATAAAATTACTTTATTATTCAAAGAAAACTCCAAAGAATATAGAATCTTAATTTTTATCTATTAGATTCTAATTCTAATAATTAGAAAACATAACAAACTACAATACAATTAATGAGCAGGATAAGCTTGCGTTTCTGAGCATAACTTCACAAATCGGAACTGAAGTCCTTAAATTGCGACTCCCCTAGGATAGCGCCGCGACGCCCAGTTAGGGAACCTCTGCTCTAAACTATAAATGTTCGGATAGCCTCAAAACCATGTCCCAAAAATTTTGAAAACAAATCAAGAACAATAAATTCTATAACTTTCAAAACAAAGTTTTAAATTCCTCAAAACAAAAACCCAAAATCTTCAAAACAATCCTTCGAACACCCTACTAACAAAAACAATGTCCCATAACCCTGAAAAAATATTCAAAAGTTTTAAAATCAATGTTCCAAAACCCTCAAAACAATGCCCTAAATTCTTGGCATAATATCCCAAAACCTTGAAAAAATTTCCTAAAACCCATGCTTCAAAATATTAAAAGGAATGTCCTAAAACCTTAAAAAAGTGTCCTAAAACCATCAAAACAATTGAAAGTTTTTCCTTGGAAAGCAGCCAATTATATAATTGATTCGAAACATATTGGAGAAAATCATTTTATTCCGAAGCATATAAGGAAAATATTAGTTTGGTAATCATGTAACGGTTGAGTACTGTAAGCTCATTCCGCCGCGAAAGTGGAAAGTGAGACTATGGTTGGTAAAATGATTTTTTCCAATATGTTTCGAATCAATTATATAATTGGCTGCTTTCCAACGAAAAATTTTCAATTGCAATTGCCGTATAAATCTTACTAATTTAACATCAAAACAATGTTCCAAACTCTCAAACTGTAACCCAAAACCATCAAAACAATGTCCTAAGCCCTTGAAAAAATTGTTCCAAAGTCATAAAAATAATGTCCTAAAACCCTCAAAGTAATGACCTCAAATCTTCGAAATAGTCTTCTAAAACCCTAATAACAATATAAGTAGGTAAGTACACCAAACCTGAAAAGCAATCTTTGAAATGATTGCCAAAATCATGAAAACAGTTATAACCATATACCTTAAAAGACTTCCTGAATTCGATCTGTAGGTAGGTGGTGGGGTGACGGCGTGTTGTCCTCCGGGTGCCATAACTGGAGCGTGCCTGTCCAACAGCAACAATCTGAGCCGATACTCTTGCATCGACGCCTGGTAACTGGGAGGCGGCGGCCTATATTGGAACTCCGGATACATCATTGCCGCGTACGGATGGTGAGGTCTGCCGTACGATGGTGGAAGTCGCGGAACGAACCTTCTGGTGCAACTGTCACCACCACCGCCTCCTGTGCCGTCGTCCGAACCGCCAAGACCGAGCATCGCACGGCACGTCGGCGCATCGTGTGATGTCAGACGCCATGCCACGCCACTTACTGTGACCAGTACGATTCCAACACCTGAAAAACCGACAGACGTCCACTAAGAATAAAGATTTCTTACAGAAAACTATTTTTATTCAAACAATGAATTTCTAAATACGTATTTATGTAAGATCAGATTTTAAGTCCAGCGTTGCCCGTACTCCCCTCTCCCATTAGTTAGCATTATTTCCAAAGTCAAAATAAAGTACCAGCGGTTGAATTGTAGTTTGTAGTCGTCAACACTAACTAGGCCAAGGTAGATATTGGTATGATAGGTAACTAAATAATCAAGTCTTATATGTTATATCTCTCTACTTTATTTATGTTTATGTTCATATAGTATCATACACTACTGAATCTATTGAAATACTTTGAACTTTCACTGTTCAAAATCCTACTGCTTCCCGAGTGGCATAGGTTATATATTTTTAAGGTAGCTTTACACGATGCCTTTTTTTATACGACAAATCATGAGTCATTGCATGCAATAGGAGGCAAAAAGCGCATCTCTTTTCGTAAGTGTTGCCGTCTAGACAAGACAAACCAAGATTTTCAAAGTCTTGTCTTGTCTTGAAATATCAAGGCAAGACTTCATTTAAGTCTTGTCTTGAAATATCAAAACTTCACTACGTCTAAGTCTAGATTAAAAAACTCTTGTCTTGTCTTGAAAATTTCTAGACAAGACTTTTGCAAGTCTTGTCTTGAAAATCTAGACAAGACAAGACAAGAGTCTAGAAAGTCTAGATCTAGACGGCAACACTACTTTTCGTTATACATCATGTATTATTTTATAACGCAGAGTTTGTTGCGCATAAAAATTGTCTATAATATGAATCAATAAATTCAGGAGTTTTTTCATTATTTCACTCCATTTTTGTAAAAAAGCAACACAAGACGCATGAATGTTGAAAGAAAGTCCCGACTGACTTGGGACACACTTGCGTCGTCTTGCCTCTCAGTAAAATATCTCGTGCGTTATAAATTGACGCATGCAGGCAAGCATGCATTTCACTGCGCTTAAAGCGCATGCATCAAGATGCAGGAAAAAACGCATATTGTGTAAACCTAGCAATACGTTCTTACAGTTTAGCCAGCGCGTTAGTAGTTCATTTTTGGGACATTTTCGCTTGCTGTTACTCGGGAGGAAGTAGACTCTTAAATAGGGCAAGAATTTTTCAAATCGGTTCAGTCGTTTCTGAGATTACCCGCAAAAAACAAACATATAAACTTTTCCTCTTTATAATATTAGTATAGGTAACTAGTAAAATTGTTCCCCTGGTCCTTCTTTGTCGCTGGTACAAAAGTCTACCTATTTTCTTCGAATAAAAAATAGGGTCGATTAAGTTTAATATACGCGAAGTTGCAGCGAAACTAATTGCGTTTTCAGCTGGTATTCACTTTTTGACACTAGTGGCGCGTAGTTTTGCACGAGTGTAACACTATAGCACCGTATCAGTGCTGAGTAGTGTAGATGATCTTCGTGTAGGCCATTACTCTATCATTACCGCTGTCATGTCACACTAGCATCCCACCACCGCCCAGCCAAGCACGATACACTGTAGCATTGCGGTTTACACTAACCAGTCAAACACGGTTCTTGGTGAAAGTTTACACTAGTGCGGCCTAGAGTAACAAAGTGTAACCAGCTGAAAACCCTATAACAAACAGACAAGACCAGTGTGAAAAATATTGCACCTACATTTTTTTATCATGTATAAAAAAGCGCTTGAAAATCATTAGCTGTATATAATATTCATATTGGCGCACAGATTAATAAAAAAAACCTGCGTCGATTGTAGGTATATGATTTGATTAATTAAAAAAAGATGATTGATGTAGGCTCTGGGCGCGGCAGCTGGTAACCCCGTGAACTGTTAGGACGTCGCCCCAACCCTTATCCACCATTCAATATTAGCAGAGCTGCCTTTTGTGTTCCAGTCGAAAAATTAATCACTCGAACCAATTAATTGGTTTCTGTCGATAATAATATCCGTGGAATTTCATTTTTCACTTTTACTAGATCATTTATTATACATAAAGTTTGAATGAATAGCAAATCACAAAGAAATTTAAAATTTAATTGTATACACAATGTTCCAAAAACGCATGCCAAAAAGTGGTTATGATCGTCCCTAGATCTTGAAAAAAGTATCTCGTGGTTTTAATTTTTTAATTCATTAAAATTAATAAATACCAATATAATTAGTGTTCATATGCGTTTTTTGTGCGGATATCTCCTCCTAAACTACTGGATCTATTTTGACAAACGAGGTGTCGTTTGAAAGGGCCTGAAGTACAGTTGTGTAATAAGGTCTCAGATTTGCGCTAAGTCGATTTTAAGGGTTAAAAATCGATTTTCGAAAAATCAATTTTTAACGTTACATCAATGGCGTAGAAATTATTAAATAAGAAAGTGGTAACAACATACCCAGATGCGCCACTGGATTAAATAATTTTTTGTTGGGAGTATCAAACCATGTACTTCAATTAGTACAACAACTGTCAAAAATTTCGAGTTATTCTGATCAGCCAAATTTTAGATATTCAAAAAATATTAAATTTTTCGAAGAACTTTAACACCCTATATCTCGAAAGCTAAAGCTCCAACGATCCATGTCTACAGGAAATTTTCCGTCTATTTTTGAATTTCCTACATGCCCTTCAAGTTTGTAACACGTATTCATTAACACCCTGTACATTAACTCTAATTAATTAAGACATGTCGGTTTTAACAATGTAGCGCTACTTCATTAACATCATAACACGGATTAACTTTACAGCTGATTCTCAAGGTCTTATAATAATTTAATTACGTCGAAAGAAATCCCAAGTTAAAACCAAGTAAAGTTAGGTAAATTACCAATCATGAGCAGCGAGACTGTGAGATGATCGCGTCCCGACGCCTTCATAGCGCCTAGAACGGTACCGACGACGACACAGCACACGCCGACAAACGCTATCATGACGATGAACCAACGGATGGACACCGTCTGCGTCAGCAGAAGGCCGCAGCACGATTTGGGTCTCTCATCGCTTCCGTAAGCCGATCCACCGTTGCGTCGAGATCTGTCAAAACAAAAAAATAATCGTTATTCATTTGATCAACGTATATAAATATTAAAAAATGCAACAGAGAGGCGGGAGAGGAGAAAACGGTAAAGCATTGTGAAAATCCGCGGTATAGTTTATTACACAGTGATAATGCTGGTTTTTTTTATTGATTATAAATTTACAAACCTGTAAGCACAACACGAAGACACAAGTGAGCTAGTATTATAGTTTCACGAATAATAAATTTATTCAAAACCAGTAAAGGCGATCACAGATTAATTCAGTGGCACTCAACAGGAGGTGGGGAGAGGAGGGACAGGGAGAGGGATTGTAGCTTATAGACGCGGAAAGTTCAAAATTATTAGAAAAGTCAAAATCGATAATTAATACGACCGAAGACATAGATAAAGGTTACCGTTATTATATAACATAATTTGATTAAAGTTATAATTACATCATTTATTCTTATTAAAAATAATAATAAATTAGAAAATGAATTGCAGGAACTGGGTTAGGAGTTAGTTTGCAAATGAAGATTGACAACGCCTAACATTTATACAAACAAAAAGACTGTTGTACAAAGAATTGAGAGGCCTTTCGAGCTGCGAATCGTTTGACACCCCTTTCCATTAAAAAATTTTGGGGTGCAATTCACCCTGCTCTCCCCTGAGAGCAGGGTGAATTGCACCCCAAAAAATTTTAATTACGTAAATAATACCAATCGATTTAGATGTCCCCCTTGATTCTAAAATTCACGTGTGCGAGCTTTTTTCGCAAAACTGATGTTAAGTGGCCAAAACTTGGGGTGACTGTTTTCATTGGGCCACTCTGTATATACAAAATTATTATACTGACAATTTCTATTTAGAAATTTTAAAGAAATACAAGATGGTTGACTATTCACTCAAACAAAGGAAAATCTAACTTAATCAAACAATTAAATCATGTAAATAGACAATATGGTCGAATAAGGCAGTTCTGTGTATTTTGTATACATTATGGTGGGAGTACCGGTATAAATATGGTGGAAGGACGGGACTTTTTAATTGAATTTATATCGGTTAAGGTAAACATGATCGAGAGGCAAGAGCATCCGCATCGATGTAAAATACGTACCCCTATAATCTCTTTTCCTTAATGAATAAATTATGATACAGTATATTCTGGTAATATATTGTTTTTGTAATTATTATTATTATCAATAATATGTTATTTGCAGTAGGTACTTCAGAAGTTCAAAAATTTCATGTTATTGCTTATGTTTTCACAACGCTTTAAATAAAAATATTTATATTAGACTGATTGAAATCTCGATGTAAAAATCATAATTTTACAATAAAAATTCATGTGCATAATGCAGTAATATTATTTGAAAAATCGTTAAGAAAAATTAGTCATATTTTTTTCATTGATACCTTCATTTTATATGCAATGTTACCAGTAAGAATGTATAGACTGCCAGAGATGTAGTCGTACCGAGGGGTCGTCCCGGAACTTTTATAAACGACAAAAACCTTACCCTTTTGTCAAAAAATTGTGTACAGTGAAATCTGTTAAGGTAGTTGTCGTGCTATGGGCTTAGTGTCAGAAAATTCTAAATTTTCGTATACTCATTGGATACTATAATACAAATACCATTAAAATTTGAAGTTGATTGACCATCTTTAGCTCGAGATAAACTTAATTATAGTTCGGATAATTAACACGGAGAGCATAGGAAAGGTTGTGTTTTTGACAAGTTTTTTAATTAAAAAAAAAAAGTAATAGTCAGAAATTTTCAAAAAACTAACTGTTCATAGATGCTTTTGTTCTGAGTTTAAAAAAGAAAATCCAAAAATTATTGACCTTTTTATTGTTGAGATATAATAACGCAAAGTTCAACAATTTTAACGAAAAGATTGATATTTTTATATAATCCAAGAGAACAAACTAAGTAAAATATTTCCAATTATTTGCGAGAAAATTACTTACAGTATCTTATTTAGTTAACAATTAGATTAACAATCAATATTGTTATTATTTCCTATACTGTACAAATTCACTATTTTAGTGAAATTAGCATACGGACATCAGACGATATTACTAGGCATATCCGGCCTATTTTGCGAAAAGCAACATTCATTGTAGTGTTGTTATAAAAATAAAAATAATATTAGCTCTCGCAGTTTGTAGACTTGCGGTGTATTTGTGCTATATATAAGAAAAGATTAAGTGTACGCCATGGGCACCGTGGAGTAACTGGAAAACTTGCCCGACGCGATATTGGGTGTTCCGGGTTCGATTCCCGGCGGTGCATTTAAATTTTTCTTATGTAGCCTTTCTACAATAATAATTAATAAGGGCATGTTATGGCGATTAATATCGTCTGATGTCCTTATGTTAATTTCACTAAAATAGTGAATTTGTACAGTATAGGAAGTAATAACAATATTGATTGTTAATCTAATTGTTAACTAAGTAAAATATGTGTAACTATGTAAACAACAGTTTAGGTACAATCTCTAACAAAATTTTTTTACATTTAACATTGTACTTATTTATTGTTTTACAGCGTATTATGAACGAAACTTTTGGATGTTATTGTAACACGACAACTACCTTAAATAGCATCCTTTGTACGCTGCCCACTTTTCCATGGAAACATCTCGTTTATATACATCCGCACAATAAAAGCATTTTAGAAAATGGAAAATTATGTGCCTTTGTATGAAATTTTGACGTGTTACATAAACGGTCATATTTTAAGATTCGCTTTAAACATGATTCAGATATACCCGACCTGCACAGGCCCGCACCGGCACGTAACGGACCGACAAGTTGAGTTGTAGGTAATTCACATAACCGATCAAAGACCGACAGTACTGCAGCCAACTGCAGCAAACCGGCTGCGCGGATAATCTTGCTTTTGAAAAAATGACCGGTCATCTATCATTGGAAAATTTAGCCATGATCGCAATCCGACAGGCCGTCGGCACAGTATCTACGTCTGTCATTCACACTTCACCGGCACCGATCGTAAAAACATGTACAGACACCTACCAGCAAAACATTATGTCGGCGAGTGCTGTGCTGTTCCGTGCTGTGTCTGTGCGGAGCCAGCATAGTATAGCTGGGGATTGCGTTGTATTATATATTGCTCAATATTTTGTCGGTCCGTTACATGCCGGTGCAGGTTGGGTACATGTGAAATGTGAATCGTACTTTACAGACACGAAAAACACTGAAAAGCGTGCATGTGTTAAATAATAGTTTTATGCAACTTGTGGCAGAAGTGACGGATTATATGACAGTCGCAATTTGCGATACGAGCCTAAGGTTATGTTGCATTTATACTAGCGCAAGTGTGTGTTTACAGCGCGAGCCGAAGGCGAGTGTGGTAATCACACGAGCTTTGGTATGCGTGCAACATAACCTTCAGAGAGTATTGAAAAATCGCGGCTGTCAGATCTGTCACTTTAGACACGCGTTATATACAATATTTTTTGCAACAACTGCTTCAAAAGTTCAATTTCAAGCAAATAAAACACAATTTGGATTAATATTTTATTAGTGACATTAATAGCAAAGTTATTTATAAAGTATTTTATTATGCACGTGTGTTATAAAGTAAAACAAAACAGTATTACTTTAAAGAACGGTGTGCGTTAAAATTTACTTTAAACACTATCGTTCGAACGCATCAGAAGCTTCCATAAAGAATCACTTTTCCAACCGTACACAGCCGTCTAAAATTGTACTTTTGAAGCAAGTGTTGCAAAATAGTATATTGTGTAACTAGTGTGCTAAATACATCTTTATACGTCAGGCGCGATATTTTCAGCACGAGTAGTAGGAGAGCGCTCACGAGCCTTGGCGAGTGAGCATCGCGAGCCGAATACGAGTGCTGATGTTTTTAGCACGAGTAGTGGGCGAGCGCACACGAGCCTTGGCGAGTGTGCATCGCGAGCCGCATACGAGTGCTGAAAATATCGCGCCTGACGCATAAAGATTTAGCACACGCGTTGCACACTATTCTTTATATAACACATGCATGGTTTTAGAATTTAATTGAATTAAAAAAAAAACAGTTACATAATGGTTCATTATGTAACTAGTTGCATAATGGTTCATTATGTAACTAGTTACATAATGAACTATTATAGCACTGAAAAGCGTTACATAATGGTCACTAGTCAATAAACGGCTATTTAAGGTTCGCAAATCAGATACGAAAAAACACTAAAAGCGTGCATGTGTTATATAAAAGTATTTATGTCTTTTTTGCGCACTACCCTTAGTTTTTACTTCCCACCTCTACTATGGTAGGGAAGTAATGGATTTAGTCCGAAAAAAATATTTCGAGATTTTAACAGATTTTCACGTTTTGAGACCCTAGCAATCGTTTAAGATCATTTTCTGACTGATGTCTGTATGTGTGTGTGTGTGTATGTGTGTGTGTGTGTGTGTATGTGTGTGGTCAATTTTTCGCCTTCGATATCTTAAGAACGGAACAACATACCGGGCATGCCGATTGTTCTATTGTGTTTATCAGCCTTTAACTTAGATCTGATTAGATTTTGAGTCAAATCGGTTCAGTGGATCCTGAGATATTCAAAAAAACGTCCTCAATGTCACGTATTAACATAGGTAAAAAAAAATATAAATGAATTCTAGATGTTATAATATGAAAAAAATGTAAATATTTTTTTTCTCTAAAATGTATAGTTTTCGAGAAAAAAAATATTTTACTAAAAAAAATAAAAATTGTACGTAAATCAAGGTAACCATGATTTTTGCTATATTATGTTAGCCATCAGTAGATCACCAAACAAAAAAAAGAGGGCCATGCTTTTTTCAAAGAATAAAAATTAAATTGTGTTTTAAAGACCACCAACAGCTAAGGTTATTTGGGCCTAGTCAAAGAATAAAAAAAAAAGTGTTTATTTTTTGCAAATATTTACTAGGTGGGAAGTATAGGACTGGTCATCAGTCGAATTTTTTAGATCTACATCCCTGGTGTCTATACACGTTGGAAAAGAAAGCTAGGCGAGATTTGAAGACGTGCATTTCATATTTGCAAAGAAACGAATGGCCATTTAAGCTATTACAAAGATGGCGTGGGCCGTTTCTGTACAATGTACACGTACATATGCTGACAAGTGGTAAAACATCTCTCTAGTCATTTTCCACTCTGTTGCAGCTTCAGCTTTTCCAAGCACCGTGAACACGAAGGCCGTGTTCTACTTACAAATCTGTGCTCACAAACCAAATTCGACTTTTTAATAATATTTTTAGGTATACTTATTCTAATATTTTCAAATATAATATAATAGAGAATTTGCATTTTTCTTCGATGCCTATAGAAAAAAGGGTGCCAAAACGCCTGTTTGGAAATAGGTATAAGCCGACGTGTGTGCCACTATTTTCATTTTTGAAGTTATACTTCTTTTGGCGTAAAAATATATATGAGCACTGTGGTTGGAATAAAAACAAAATAAAAAATAGTTACTTCTTACCACAACAGTTTTATTGATGGATGTACATTTCGAAAGCTAAGCTTTCATCTTCAGCGAACACTACATGAATAAAATAGTACAAAACGGATATTTATATACTAATATTACAGGTAATAAAATAAATAACAAATAGAAAACATAACTATAGACTTAAAGTATCACAGGAGGATAGAACGATCCGACAGTCCAAACCGACGGAGACATTGACCTGAAACAAATTGACCTAGAACACAGAAGAACAAAACGAATTATCTAGAACATTACTTATGGTCTAAAAGATCAAATAAAGCAGAATAAGGTATAGGGCCATTATCCGAATTCAAAAGCTTGGTACCATCGCACTTAGCAATGTATATGCTTTCAAAGCTATCTAAATGATGGGTCGTACTTACCGCCTTTACCAAACTTACATTATTTATGCTTATGTCATGGTTAGTATCTAAAATATGGTTCGCGACGCTTGATTTGTCCGGTCTATTAAATTTGATATGTGAAAAATGCTCCTTCCACCTAGTAGTAATTTGGCGTCGTGTTTGTCCTATATAAAATTTGTCACATGTACCGCAATTAATTTTGTAAATACCTGATTTTTCTAGAGTGGGTGTAATATCTTTGGGATTTCCTAAAAATTTGGTCAAAATTTGGTTGCTTTTATATGCTTTAGTTAAATTAACGCTTTTAAATATTTTATCTAGGCCTTTTGTAAGAATGGGATCATAAGTTAGACCGAAGTATTTTGATATTATTTTGTATTATTTTATTCATGTAGTGTTAGCTGAAGATGAAAGCTTAGCTTTCGAAATGTACATCCATCAATAAAACTGTTGTGGTAAGAAGTAACTATTTTTTATTTTGTTTCTTTTGGCGCGTTATGGAAAAATGATGAGAATGAATCACGAAAATTTAACACCATGAAGTTAGTCAGTAGTAACACCATGCAGTTAGTCGGTAGTAACACCATGAAGTTAGTCGGTAGTAACACCATGAAGTTAGTCGGAAGTTCATGAATATAATACCCTATTATATAGCACTGCTATGTAAGATGTGCGGGGTGTAACGGATAGCACCGCTGCGTCATACGCAATAGGTCTCGGGTTCGAATCTCAACACAAACATGCTTTTTTTTTAATAAATAATTAGATATAAATCCTCCCAGGGGGGACATTGGAATGTGGTTGCTATAGAAAATTGCATTCCAATGTTCTTTGGGAATTAGCGTTCCCAGGGACCCGAGCTCGTACTAGTCGGTTTGTGTATGCCGGCTGGCGGATTTTAATACACAAATATGTTATTTGGTGTGTTGAAGACGCTAATGACCTGAGTTGTCGACGCGTCTATAATCTACAATAAATAAATAAATTAGATATAAATATAATAAATAAATATATTTAATAAATTAATAATTTATTAAATTAAATTAATTTATTTAATATCTTTATTTTATTATTTTATCGTCTTTTTTACAAACGTTTAGTACTGGCACGCGGGATAAAATTTTTGGAGTTATTTTTGTTTTGTTACGCCAAAGAAGTAACTTCGGACGTGCGTACATAAATACACACACACACTCTTTTTTTTTTTGTTGGTAAATCTACTGAAAAACAGTATAGTGTCGGACTCTAGGGACCTCAAAAAACTCAGATATGTCCAAATTTTTCATTCGCAAAATCGGACCCATTACTATAACTTCCAATGGGAAGTTAAAAATGCATATCTATTGTATTGAGTCAGATGATAAATGTGGCTGTGAATGAATTGTGGATATAGACGCTCGACAACAGAGGTCATTAGCGTCTGAAAATGTGGCAGTGAATAGTTTAAACAGTCCTGATGGAAAAGCACGAGCTGCGGTATGGATATTGTGTGTTTGAATAGGAAAAGTAGTCGACCTAGTTTTGAGAGTTTTCTTTGAGCTTCCGAGTGCCCGAGTTAGCGCTGCATATGCGGGATGCATTTGTACATTCGGTACGTATTGTGTATAGGTGCATCGGTATTATATACAGGATGTTTCTGTCACTAGATACTCTTGTGTTAAAACTATTCAATTCATTGATATCTTCAAAGCGCCAAATAGCTATCATTTACATACGATTTGTTTGAAGTTAATATTTAAAGCACTGCGTAGCACAGAGTTGTTAGTTATTAAAAGTGTAATATATTATCACAGTATATACATACATTCAACATCTACAGTAGAGTCTCACTAATCCGGCACTATTAAAAACTAGGGGTCGATGCCGGATTATTGGAATGTTCGGATTATTGGATTGTATAGAAAAAATCATAATATGTAAATAAAATAAAGCATTTCATAAAAAGATAACAGTGACATTTATAACAGTGATTATAACACTATCTATAGTACATAATTATAACAGTGACATATGTGGTTAGCGTTAGTTACATAATGAACCATTATGTAACTGTTTTTTTGAATTCAATTAAAGTCTAAAACCATGCATGTGTTATATAAAGTATAGTGTGCAACGCGTGTGCTAAATCTTTATGCGTCAGGCGCGATGTTTTCAACACTCGTATGCGGCTCGCGATGCACACTCGCCAATGTTCGTGTGTGCTCGCCTACTACTTGTGCTGAAAATATCGCGCCTGACGTATAAAGATGTATTTAACACACTAGTTACACAATATACTATTATGTGCTTGTTGGCACGTTATAGCATCGTGAAACATTTTCTTAAAGAAATTAGCACGTAGATGTGAAAAGGTTTGCCATCCCTGGACTATACCTAGTATTATTTAGAGAGAGAAACATATTTTGAGATTACTATTTGTGAATGCATTGTCCAGATCAGAGTAGGCGCATTGCTCAAACTGGTACCCGTCTCTTAGGCTCATTTCGCACCAAACCAGCCCAGTCTAGTCGCATCCAGTCAAGTCGGACGCTACTGGATTGGACAATATATTAACTTATCGTTGAAATAAAGGCAATGTGTAAATCTGGTTTCATACTAAGCGCGTCACGTCCAGTCCGATCGCGTCAAGACTTATCAAGACTGATTGCGACTCAGCCGGTTGAATTTTTAATGCCAGTCTTGACACTCAGAATGGATGTAGAAACCTTAATTTTATTAGTGCAAGCAAACGAGGCAATCTACGATCCTAAGTACGCGAAGCGCAGAAATCGGAATTTCATTGCTGCGGCCTGGAGAGGTAGGTATAGCCAGAGAAATAAGTGGTTAAAGAACCAAACACTGGTCTCCTGGTATGTATAGGATGAACCCAAAACAGATTTCGTCGTTTCTTCATTCTTCTTCTTCTGTGTAGCTGACGTAAAATTATGCTTTGGAGAAGTACGTTCTTTTTGACACAAAATTCTTAACAAAACTGTCGCGAACTTCGATCGGAATTTATGGGACAGCTGACGCGACGTATTCAGTGCGAAAGGAAATATTGACGTGACTTGACTGGACTGGTTTGGTGCGAAATGAGCCTTAAGGGTTTAACAAGTAATTTTAAAATAAATATGTATATTTTCTTTGTTTAATTTTTTGTGTCTACAAAAAATTACTTGCCAGAAATCTAATCACGTTCGACCTTCACGTAAATTAAAGTCCGCGCACGTTTTCTCCATTGATTAATACAATAATACACATAGTATTATAATACTTGAAGCGCGAAGGCAGACGAAGTATTTGCTCACACTTATGCATAAAATATCATACAGGTGTAACTGAAAACAGTCGAAAAATTGATAAATTTCACTACATATTATACATAAAACAAAGTCCCCGCCGCGTCTGTCTGTCTGTGTCCGATTTTCTCTGTAACTACTGAACGGATTTTGTTCCGGTTTCCACAATTAGATAGATTGATTCACGAGGAAGGTTTAGATATACAATTGAAACTGGCCGGCCCGGCTTTGCCCGGGTGAAAATCGAAGGTAGTTATAATCTCAGAAATTACTAAACCGATTTCAATTTTTTATTCACTATTCGATAGGCGATACTTTGATTTAAGACATAGGCTATAATAATTGGAGCGAACGAACGAAGCGAGTGAGTAATGTATTAATAAATCATAAATTCATAGCACCCGAACTAAACCGAACCGGACCAAGCCGGACCGGGTCGCTAGTTATATTATAATTTATATATTATCCGGCACCGGTGTCGTGGACCGTGTCCGGTATTAGGCCGTATATATTTAAAAAAAAACCCCGACAGATGTGAAACATCAAAGAAAACGTTATTTAACTCGGTGGTATTCTCTATGTAGTAATATATATTTTTTTTACCATAAAATTTGAATTTATTCATTATCATCGCATGCAACAATTGAAACTGTAGAATTTTCTGTTTCATTTTCTAGCATAGTAACAATTGGCACCCACTGTAAGATTAAGACAGAGCCTCGCCTTGTGTCATATTTATACGCACTCTCAAAAGCAGCAACTAATTGTTATGCTGACGTAATACTGCACTGTAACACCACGTGTGCTATACTGCACTGTAACACCGCGTGTGCTACAGTGCATGCCTGAGCCAGTGTCACAGTGGTGGGGAGAACAGCAGCGAAGGAGCGGACCAAACATTTCGTTGCATATTTCCCCTCACGCGGCTGTTCACAGCCCGACATAAGATGTTTCACATAAAAAAAGTGGCCTGATCGGCTGGATATTCGTTGTATCTCCAATCCTGAGAATACGTATGCAAAATTTGAGCAAAATATATCCAGTGGTTTGGGCTCTAGGTACGACTATAGACAGACAATTAGATGACAGACGGGCGTTCATTTTGAGGTTAGAGAACGTTCATGAGAAAAAATTCATTGCTCGAATATAGGAGTAGGTACTCAGTACTCACGTAACCGGCGCCTATATCCTAATTTATTTAGGGTGTCGATAATGAAGGAATGAGCAAGTACAATATTAATGAATCGACTGTACTATATTATGTACAGTGTAATTTTATACGCAGTTTGTTTACATGGGTTGTCTGTTTACAATACACAGTGTAGATGGACCGCTATATAGGTACGCTCCGACCTGAACGCTTCATTGATGATTGAAGAGTACGTGTTGTGGCCTTGAGCCATCGTTATATATGTTGTACCTGTATAATATTTATGTTTTATTAGCTGCTTATACATGCTACTGCAAGCGAAGCTAATTAATAATTATAACTAATTACTAAGAAATTATTAACTAATTGTGTGTTACTTTTATTCGAAATAATGCTTATTAAAAATGTTTAATAGGTTTTTTGTAAACAATAATTTATTAAAAAAGAATAAGGAAGTAGTTGATTAGTGAAAGCATTTGTCTCGCATTTTGAAGGTACTGAACTTGAATCTCGAGAAATATAAATGTGATAAAGGTTTACGTCGACAAACGGTCATTTTGAATGGGCTCTGCCATGATTTCTGTCAATAATTCCAAGCAAATGCCAAGGTGGTTTCTTATAATCCAGAGCTGGGAATATGTTTGGAGCAAATTTTTTTTTAATTTGTAAATCTGGCAGGCTAACAGACAAATAATGGGAGCTGGTGACAGACATTTTTAAGTTATTTGCTCGTGTTGCAAAAATTGACATAATTTTTTTTTGCAATTTCGAAAATTATTTTTTCAAAAACTCAAGGACACCTGACCTTGCCACCTTGCTTATCATATTCACAAGCTTCAAAACTCTATTATCTATCATTTTCAATGACGAGCAAATCATATAATTACCGAAATTGCCACCTTCAGCTTGCTAACTATTTTATTTAAGGGCTAACGCATACAATTTATGCTGCTTTTTGTATCACGATTGTGCCCTTCAGTCGCTTGTAGCTCGTCAGATGCAGCTTCCAACAGCGCAAGGTCGCGCACGAATCGCTGAAATAAACTCAAAAATAAAGATAGTTACTTCTTACCACAACAGTTTTATTGATGGATGTACATTTCGAAAGCTATGCTTTCATCTTCAGCAAACACTATAATGTATAGTGTTTGCTGAAGATGAAATGTACATCCATCAATTAAACTGTTGTGGTAAGAAGTAACTATCTTTATTTTTGTTTTTATTCCAACCACAGTGCTCATATATTTTTATAAATTAAACTGATATACCATGAATGCGCGATTGTCGAAAACACATAGCACATTTAGTCGTAGCTAGGTTCGCGCTACTCCATTCCATGAGAAACAAATGAATCAATCGCTTGCCAAATTACGCGACCGAACAAAACATTTCGAGTAGCTGAATAATCGTCAAATGGAGTCGCGATGCAGTAACTAAATCACGTGTTTTCACAGAAATGTGATCAGGTCTGAAAGATCTCAAACTGTAAAAATCACAAAATTCAACAATATTGACGTTATATTATATTTTTTTTATTCATATAGCTACAGTAAGACTAAGATCTTTCTTGTCGACTAGTTAATGTTATTCAATCAGTGAGTAAGCTAGTGAGTCAGTCGTATCGATTCGAGTTAACTGAAGACGTGATATGAATTCAAAAGAACAATAAACGCAATTAGACGCAAGGTTGGCAAATATAAGAAATTAGGAAATTGAAGGTTAAGTGTGTGTATGTGTAATATATAATATGCATGCGTGGTGAATAGGTTTTGTTGTGCCACACAGAAGCTTACGTAACAAACCCATTAACAATAATAATACGATCTGGTGCGGTCGCTAAAACTGACAGCCGGTTATGCAAAATTGTAAATAGAAGCATTTATTACTAGAACCGTCTCTTTCATATTGCAGTAAATCAGATGTAATTTCGAAGAACTGTCAGCAGAACAACGAGATACTATTACAAAAGAATAAGAAAATTTGCATTAAAATTAAAAAACTCGGGTCGCAGTGCCAAAACCCTGCCGACAATATAGTGTATTTGCTAATGCAGGCCTTGTGGCTTTATTATGTGAACTTAAGTTTGTTTTTGGACAAAATGAAAAATTTAACCCCTTAATACATCCCTTAAAATAATATTTTTTTTCCTAATTTCAATATTATTATCAATGCAACCTCTGTACCAAATTAAATACACCCGTCAGCAAATAAATCACTATCCGTAAACTAGTGTTTTCATAAAATTTGTAAGTCCGGTCCTGTCGTGCCGATTTTGTTAAAATTTTAGCAACACATTTTAATCTCTACTAAAGGGTTAAATTCCAATTTTGAAACAATTCTGAGATTTTTTTCGGTATTTTTGGGCCCAAAAACTTTTTTCAACCCCTAAAAACTACCCTTAAAATGGTCCGATTAGGCCCATTTTAAATAGGTTCCGTGCGGTGATGGATTCCAACGTGGCTACCAAATTTCGTTCAAATCAATTAAGTCTTTCGAGAGTTATGCCGCGAACACATATATATATAAATATATATATATATATAATATATATATATATAAATATATATATCATATATATATAAACATTTCCAAAAATGGTGCCAAATTGTTCAGGAGGCTATGAAACGTCGAGAAATTTTGGTCCGACCCCTAGGTCCCGCCATCCGACCGACGCCAATAGTGTATGTGCCATATGGCAAATACACTAAAAATGATACCTGTTAGTCCAAAAAATAACAAGGCGCACAGTAATTACGAATGTGCCGCAACCGAAGACGTAGAACTTACTTCTATCATTTTATTGCCCCCCCCCACGATAAAAGAGGGTATATTAATAGTTTGAAGCCTATCTGCCTGTGTGTGTGTTTGTGTGTATCTGGCTGTGGCATTGTATAGCTCCCAAAAGGATGGACCGATTTCACTGCGGTTTTGCTTGTATGAAAGCTGATATTTGCGAGATGGTTCTTAGCCATGTTTGATGGAAATCGGTTCAGCAGTTTCCAAGATCTTCAACTCTCATCACAGTTTGCATAGAAATCTCGGCCAGTAGAAACTTTGATTTTGAGCTCAAATATTTAGTATTTGATTAGTTAGTTTAAAAAGTATGAAATAAAAATTAAATTAAAAATTTAAAAAAAACCCACGACGCAAAAAAGCAAACCTTAAAAAAGTGAGAAAATATAATTAATATCACTATATCTGGCCCGATGCACATTCTATTTCTTCGTTTAGATGAAATATTTAATTTATAAATGCGTCGGGGACGACTGCAAAATGACAAAAATCCAAATGTCTCAGCGGTATCCAATGCATTTATGAGTTAAATATTAAATTCATCTCAATGAAGAAATTAATAGGTGGTGCATTGGGCCAGATATAGTATGTATCAATTATTTCCTCACTTTTTAAAGGTTTGCTTTTTGCATCGAGGTTTTTTAAAATTTTTCTTACAATTATTAATTTTTAATATAGAATAGAATAGACAATTTTATTGTATAAAGAATACATCTTTTTACAAGGGGAGATTTATCTTATCCCACGTGTAAATAATATAGTAGGGCTTGAGAATAACCGAGAGTGTAGCAATGCTGTTGTTTACATGGCGTTGCTATGGTTCCTCTATTACAAGTCCCTAGTTCCCTGGTTCTAGCCCGAGAGCTGGTAAAAGTGTAAATTGGATTTTCAATTTATTATTAAAAAAAAAATAATGAATTGAAAATATGAATTGGTGCTAGGCCCAAATAACCTTAGCTGTTGGTGGTCTTTAAAACACAATAATATAGTAGAACACAACTACCAATTAATAAATATAAAATTAACCAATTTAATAACTTTGGTAGGTAACAATCTTAACAGAAATAATAACAACATTTTTTTTCCATTTTTTAAACACAAAATTACACTATTGTATTCTCATTTTGAAAACCTTTAGTCTGAATGATAACCGCTACCATTCATTCAGATTGAAGGCTCTCAGATATTAATTTTTAATATGTAAAAAAACTATAAAACAATGTCACATCAGCTGTCAAAAAATATTAACATGACACATGATACAAAACACAAACTAATGGCGTAACTATGGTAGTTCGTGTCACAAATTTTTTGTCACACATTTTTTGTAACGAATTTTTCCCATAAATACCGTCGGGAAACACGTAGATATAGTTCTACGTCAAAATCATTTATAAAAGAAATTTTAAAATCCTCAGATTTTGAGAACGTCATCCTAGTTCTATAGATTCCATTTGGGCTTATCAACGAAAGAACTTAACCAGGTGGCTATATCAGCTGTTGTTTTTTGTTTTGTTGTTTTGCAGTTGTTTCAGATCACTTTATATTGATGATCGAGTGCTAGCTGGCAAGGTGTGTTTAAAACGGCTGCTCGTTTTGTTCTCTTTTATCTTTTTATCTACACACACATACATCTACACAGAGCCATGTATGTTTTTAATAATCGCCTGGGGGCATTACACCATCTGCGTATTACATCTCCCATATATTCATACTTTACTCATAGAAACTAGAAAACGAGGACAGTATGGCTCAGTTGGTAGCGTCGCAGCCTCTGAATCAGACTGTCGTGGGTTCAAATCCCACCTCTGCTCATGGATGTTTTGTGATGTTATTTAGTTTTAAGTGATATATTATAATATTTGTTGTATTTAAGACGCTAATGACCTAAGTTGTCGACGCGTCTATAATCCACAATAAATAAATAAATGAAACTAGAAAACAAAGTTGGGCGAACTCTATATAGAAATTTGAAGGATATTTTCGTTGTTGGGTAAATTGAGGAGGGTTAATTAAGATGATGTATTCATTTTAGTCTCATTTACCCGAGTAAGGTAGAAGCAAAAACACAATACCCTCCTTTGCTTCGCAGTCGGGTAAAAAGAGGGCTGTATCTTATGAACTACTGAAGCGATTTAAAAAAGACAAACGTTGAAAGGCTGTCAAAAACTTTAATTATCTGAACCCGAATCTCGAAGGTGGAGAAGTAATATGATTGGGTGTCATGTATGTTTGGTTGTATGTTGCACTTCTGTAGCCTAAAATACTGAGAATAAAAAATGTCAAACAAAGAAAGTTATCAAAGAAACAAAAAATAAATGAATAAATAAATCACTAGGTACAGCTAGTAAATAATAATGCGTTTAACGTCCGTTTCTCGACATGATGTCATAACAGACGCCATTCGCACCATTACTATTTTTCCATTTTTACCACTTTCCAAAAATTATTAAAATAAAGAAATCAACTACCAGCTAACAAAAAAAAGTACAAAACAAGCTTCCAATATAAAAAAATACGTTAATTTTGGTATCATCTCATTACTAGCACACTTAAGCTTTAGTTTGATTTTTGCCATACCCATTACAAAATAGCTACTTTCGATGTATGTATAGCGGCCTTTAATGAGTCATTTATAAGAGGCAGGTGTGCGGTAAGTGTTTTACTTACCGCACTGGGACGGTAACTAAACGGTTGCCATAGCAACTTCTGTTTAATCGCTCTATACGCATGCGTGCGTCTGCCATTACTTACTCGCGAACTTCACGGCATACTGTAGAAGTAAAGATGACGACGCAAATGAACTGTCAACTTTTTTTGAAAATGATGTGCAAAGTAGGTATTTTGAAGTAGGTATGGCAAAAAATACCATATATATCTCGTGCGTAATGGTATTACGACTCGTGTGACTGTAAAAACTCGCTGCCGCTCGTTTTTACATTCTATCATCACTCGTCGTAATATTGTCCTTACACATCTATAAGATATTCAATCTACTTATTACCGGATTACTTTACATACCGAAAGCTTGTTTTGTAGTTTTTTTTTAATCGTGGTCGGGGAATTTGATTTTTAATAATTTTTTTGGTAACATTACATCTATACCGACTATTGTTCACCCTTTATTCACAAAAATTAGAAAGCAGAAAAAACTACACCATTTGTATGTTGAAAACTTAAGAAATCTCCATTAAAATTTGGAGAACTTTTTCGTTAATGGGAAAATTATGGGAATATAAATTCAGTGAAAATATTATATTTTCATTTTGAAGAGAAAGAATATTACTTTTTAATTATAGTGTTAATTTAACAAAAAATAATAATTAAAATTTTACAAGCATGGTTTCAATATCAAAACTAATAGAAACACCCAGTTCTCAGGTTCTAATCTGAAATCTGGCGAAAGTATAAATTAGATTTTCAATTTATTATTAAAAATAATAATAACGAACAATAATCCCAGATAATTGTTGCAGTTGACGTTGACCTCAAAAATGTCACTAGGGAAATAACTACCTCCAACAGCAGCCTGGTACCACAGATCATTTTAAAACCCAAATCTTATATGTTTTAAAACAATGGTAGAAAGTGTAACGTGATAAAGAATATTTTTTAACAAATTAAAAGAAAAAAAACAGTGAGCCCTGTTACTACAAGAGAAGTTTAAAGGTTCTATGACAGGCAGGGGTGGACTGGCGTAGAATGGCCCGATGGCGACCAATATTTTGGACCCCTTATTCAAAAAATGGACCAATATTTTTGGCCACTTATTATATGTGTTGCCGGACTTTTAATTCAACATATTATAACATATTTTCATATTTTTTGAAATAATGAAAGTAAATAAAAGAAAAAATTATTTAAACATGAGAATATCAATCAATATGATTAGATTCCTAGCCGTAACTAAATTCACTATATTAGTGAAATTAACATAAGAATATCAGACGAATTATCGCCATGATATTTATATAGAAGGCTATATAGGAAAAATGTAAATGCACCGCCGGGAATCGAACCCAGAACTCCCAATTTCGCGTCGGGAAAGTTTCCAGTTACTACACAGTGCCCAAAAGTAGTAATTGGAAACTTTCCCGACGCGAAATTGGGAGTTCTGGGTTCGATTCCCGGCGGTGCATTTACATTTTTCCTATATAGCCTTCTATATAAATATCATGGCGATAATTCGTCTGATATTCTTATGTTAATTTCACTAATATAGTGATTTAGTTACGGCTAGGAATTTAATCATTTTGATTGTTATTCTCATGTTTATTTATAAAAAAAACCGTATGTAAATTTCTCATTATAATTTGTTTAAAAAATTATTTGTTAAAATAATGTGGCCCATTTGGCTCCCAATAAGGTTGGCTCTCGTGGCCGGAACCACCCAGCCGCCCGGTCCAGTCCGCCTTTGATAACAGGTACATAATCATCTTAAAATTTTTACAATTGACCACGATGGATATACGCTCTAGATACGATAACGCCCGCAGGACTTTGAACTGTTCGAACTGCCAGTCACAAGCGTCACTTCCGTGACATTTCACTGAGACACAAATGCAGAAATCTGGAAGAGAGGGGCCTGGCAGTAAAGATGTTTATAAAAAAAATACTTTTCAAGAAAAGCTGAAAAATCAGAGACAATCTGTTTTGTAATTGATGAATTTTTCAAAATTTCTCTTAATTTTTTTTCATTTCAATTTTAAAATAAATATTTTACAGACACTGTGAAAAATATTGAATGTAAAGCAATAATTAAAATTTATGGTTACATGAAGCTGAAATTACAAAGGGAACCCAAGATGTTTATTATAACATCCCGTATGTACATACAATGCACAATAGGAACCATACAAATTCAAATCCCGGCACGATTCAGCCAACCGCATGAACTACTCCAACCCCCTCCCCTCCCTCCCACCAACCCTTCACTGACGCGTTTTGAATTATGTATTAAACACTGTTCACTGATATATCTACCTTCATACCTATGGTAGTATTATGTTGGCAGGTTGATATGTAAAGTATCATTCAAAAGTTCATCTATATATCCCTAATATAATAAAAGTGAAATGGTGTCCGCTTGTCTTCCCTTCACGCTTAAACGGCTGAACTGATTTTAATGAAATTTTTAATACAGGCCGTGGCACATCTTAAACAATGCAGTGAAATATCTCGTAAACGGAACAAACCATAAAAAAATGTTTTATACAATGGCCACGGCCCGGGGGGTGCACATTGCCTCCGCGTGCCACCCGAGCCGAGGCGGGGGGCACGCGGGAGGAGTGTAGTAATTTCCTCCCGTGTTGCGCATACTATTTTTTCTCCTGCAAGGCCGAAAGTTCGCAAAATTGAAAAAACAAAATATTAAAATTATTATTTTTATTTTATCTTATTATTAAAATTATTAAAAAATAATTTTAAAGGAAATAATTTTAATGTGTAGGAGACAGAAGTAGGTGCGTGAGAGCCGGCATAAGTACTATTGCGCACGCGCACTTGTCCGTACCACGGGAATAAAGAGCGACTTTGTTCCTGCTTGGCAGGCACGAAAGTCCGAACTTTCGGCCTAGGTAGGAGAAAAAAGTTATAGAGTGTCAAGGAGGACAGAAGACTGTGATATCAGATTTAACATAGGTGGTGCTGTGAAGATCAGGCGAAGGTCAGCTTCGATTTTTTAATTGCAGAACAGTGCATTTTTATTCCAGAATAAGATACAGTATTTAATACTGAACAGAAAATTATTAAGGTAATATGAGCTAAAGTTAATAAATATTGAGATATTTAGAAATTAAATAACAGCCAAAATGAACGACAATTAGATAAATTATGGCATAGCAGATAGCCATGATATTATGTACCGGCCTTCTTAGCTTGAATTCAATTCATAAAAGAACCGAATTGACAAATTAAATGTGTTATTTAATTTCTAAATATCTCAATATTTATTAACTTTAGCTGATATGTACCTTAATAATTTACTGTTCACTATTAAATACTGTATTCTATTCTGGAATAAAAATGCACTATTAAAATTAAAAAATCGAAGCTGACCTTCACAGTACCACCTATATGTTAAATCTGATACCACAGTCTTCTGTCACCCTTGACACTCTATAACTTTTGTATAAAACATTTTTTTATGGTTTGTTCCGTTTACGAGATATTTCACTGCATTGCTTAAGATGTGCCACCCTGTATATAGGTATATGGATTCGATTATAGGCTATGTATCTTTACGCTATATACCCTATCCGACTTCGTCCGGGTGCAGATGATTTCAATTAAAAAACGTCTACTGCCCCACTTATTGGTGATAATTAATATCTCATTATAATTAATTAATATCTCATCAACGGTAGGTACATCGAATCAAAAAATGTCTAAATTGTTTTCTCTATTTCACTGTACTCTCCGTGGGCGGTCGATCTGAGACAGCCTATATATCTATTTTGGCAGCAACACTACGTAGTTTGCAGTTTGCACGTTAATTTCTTTCTTCATATTTGATTATTAAACTAGAAAAAAACGACTGAACCTATTTATATGAAAATTACATGGAACCAGCTCGACATCTTCCTGGACACATCTGAGTCGAAATCATTCAAATCGGTTAATCCCTCGAGAAGTTAAGGCTGAACAAACATTAAAAAAAAAAAGAAACTTTTTGCGTTTTTTTTTAAGTCGGTTAAAAAAGAAGTACGGGCTGTAAGAAAAAGGAAAGAACGTCGACATGTATTAGAAGAAAAAAGAAAATAGATCGACCTGTATACAGTACATATTATTCCAGTATTCATGTACAGCGGCGTATGTATGCCCTGTGTAAACACGTAGAACACAAGTGGGACTGTAACAGGGCACCCCAGAGATTTCATTACCGACACTCGGATCTTGTTTTACCCCCATTTAGCAATAAAAGCGAGCTGAACCGCCGTTCGCGGGGTTCGATTAATATTGCAAAAAATAAAACAAGAATGTTCAATAAAATGTATCTACTTCATCGAATGACCTTCGCAAATTCCTTTTTGAAAAGGCAAGATCCGTTTAATCAATATTGTATTCAGGAGGCTTTGAAAGAATCAGCAACTTTGACGAAAACATGTTCAGAAAGGGAATTACAGGTAGGGTTACCATTTCGAAATTTGAAAAGTCCTGACAAAAAGCCGGACATTTTAGACTGATTTAATTCTTTATGTTTTATTTTTAAGTAATTTAATGCGAAAATTGAACATTCATTCAAAATTTTTCCATCTAAGTCAAAAATCCGGACAAATTAAAAAGCCGCACAACGTCCGGACGGAAGGCCGAAAGTCCGGACAAATCCGAACGGATGGTAAGCCTAATTACAGGAGACATTTTTCTTGAGCGCTTTTTAAATTATTTTGACCATTTTTTCTTGATGTCGCGTATTTATAGTTATTTCAAATTTTATTTAAATTGATTAATAATAATTTTATAAAAAGGTGTCAAGTATGACCATAAAACGATTCGTGATCATCATTACCTACTCTAAAAAAAGGAAAACGTGTTTTCTCACACCCTTCAAGGACCCCCTGAACATAAATCCGATGAGAAACTGCTTCATTATTTTTGCATTGTCAATGCTGGTTACGTCCTGCATTATTTGGTAAAAATAAGTTTTTCGTAAAATGTCACTTTTAACTTTTTCAGTTTTTTTTTCTTCACGCGTCATCATAAAGATTCATATCCTTATTACCGGATGGTGGAAACCACTCGTTTCCTTCACTACAAGATTCCAAAAATCGAATATTTATCAGACTCGAAAAGTGAAATCAACAATTTGCACACCCCTAGTTAATTGTTGAAAGACGCAAATCGGGGTCTTGGCGTATAATACAATTTAGTTTGAAACTGTTTAGTTAGTTGTTATTCGGGAGCGGATGTATACAGATATCGTTTAGATATCTCGCGGCTGACAATTGATTGGCGCCAAGTTTAAGTAGGAAGTGAATTTCTCTCACAGTCTCACCTGACTGCGACGATGGGCAGACCACAGACACGGATCAAGAAGTGTTACATACGTTGTATATGAATACATCTAGGTGTATGACATGGCCTTGAAATATCACCGAAATTACCAGCTACATAAAGTAGAACAACGAAATATATATTTTATTCTACTTTTATTCGTATTTTGTTTACATTATTTGTTTACAACTTGCCAAGAATAGAACATAATGATATCACAGATAAATTAACTGACTCAGGATGGTTTAAATATATTTAACCATCCCGAGATATGAACAGTGGACACACCTTTTTGTCTAGCGGAGATTAAAATGTGTATTTCAACATTTCATAGACAGTTCACAGATCTAATTTATAATAAAAATAGGTAAAAAAACTTAGTTAAACGGTTTTATTTTAAATCAACAGCTATACCAAAAACTAGAAAATAATTAAGACACAAATCAAGGGGCATTTTGTAATCGTTCATAATAACAGTCGAGTCCACAATCGACTCGGAGTTTGATTCTACAATCGAAATGTTCTGTTGTTCAAGTCGATTATTTGCCACATAGGTTGTAGCAATAGCAGCGAATGAGAATACATATAATCGCGATTCAAGATTATATGCTAGTCGATTGACGTTCACGCGACTCGTTGATTGTTCATGTGATCTCTTCACTATTGAATTCGTACTTATTACGCGATTACTGCGCAATCGACCATTGACTCGACCACAGTTGCTGGAGTGATGAACGATTGCTATATTACGTGGCTCTCGACAGTCTACGATTCAGTACTATGCGACTCGGTCTCGGTGAACTATGAAACAACAACAATCGAGTCCAAGTGACAATCATCGAGAGTCATCGAGATGTTTGAACAATCGAGTAAAACATCTCGTATCGCGCATCACTACTTTTTATGGATCACTATTATTAGATACTGAAAAAAGGGGTTAGAAAAAATATGCGTGTGTGTGTGTGTCTTGTTAATAATTAAAATTAATATGAGGATCACAGAAACTTGGACAATTATTTATTAAAAAATAATAAATTGAATTGATGCTAGGCTCAAATAACCTTAGCTGTTGGTGGCCTTAAATTCCTAATCTACGATAACGTGCTTCTGTTCAGTTACCAATATCCCCCTATATTATTAAACGAGTAAATCTTGTATATATGTTTCTACCTATATATCTATGTTTCTATGTATCTATATAAATATTTTCTCGAAAACGGCTCTAACGATTTTGATCAAATTTACCAAAAAGGGGTTTCGGGGGGCAAAAAATCGATTTAGCTAGGTCTCATCCCTGGAAAAATTCGTTTTCCTATCGATTTTATCATTTTTAAAAACGGTTTTTTGACCTGTCAAAACATTGTAATATCGTGAGTAGGCTTTGGAGAAAACAAACTACTTTCATTATTTATATGTCAAAATTATCTGACAGAATTTTTAACTTATTAAAATAATCCGTGAACTATTTGTATAGTAAAAAATAACAGAAATAAAAACTAAACATAATTATGTAAGTAGTTTTAACTAATATTTAAATAAATAGGTACCTAAGTATGTTATTTTTATATTACCTATATAAAATATGTATTTTATGTACGTTAAATATAGTATGACGTATAATCTTACCTAAACTTTTTTTTCTCAAAAACGAATAACGATTTTGATGAAATTTACAGAATGGGGATTTTTCGGGGCGAGAAATCGATCTAGGTAGGAATCTTGGTCCCAGAGGGGAGCAATTAAAAAAAGGGTTTTTTTATTTATAACTCGGTCAATTGTCAGATCGATTCGAAGCCTATTTCTACATAGATTTTGTATAATATATCACAAGGGTTAAAACTGTAAATGAACACTAATATAAGAAGTGTCTTGCACAATATGTAAACAATGACAAACAGGCGGCCCGAAGGGCCGCACTTCTGGCAACGCGAGTCTGTGTAAAAACACATCGATTTTTGAAAACTATTGTTAAGATACATACAAAAAAGTTTTGTTTAAAAATTTGCACGGCGGCCCGAAGGACCGCACTTCTAGCGACGCAGGCATGCAGTATATCAAAACACATCGATTTTTAAAAACTATGGTGAAGATGCATGCAAAAATGTTTTGCGCTGCAGGTTTATAGTCTGACGTTTGTTATTAAAAGATATAATATGAATTCTATTTCTTCGAAAATCGATTTTTGTGAGTTTTTCAGTAGGTACTTTCTATGCAAAAAAATATTTGAAATTTACTGGAAGTTGCTAAGATGACATCACAGAGAAAAAGTACTTCGATAAAGTTGATATTTGGCATCAATGTTTAAAAACGGATTATTGAAACGGCAACGGGCAAGCAGAATTTCATCTGATTCGAACATTTTTACAAGATATTCAATCTATGAAAATCGGTTTTTGCGAGTTCTTCAGTCAACAAAACAATAACGGCGGTAGATTTGAAAATGGCGACCTAAGTAATATTTACAGGAAAAAATTCTTGATTCAAGTTGATACTTAGTTTTTACGCTTAAAAATACACATAGGTATTTAAAATATTTAACAGAAACAATTATTTAAATTATGTTTCAGAAATAAATTCGTTTCGGAATAATATTCTGAGAAAATAATATCTCACAGCATACAAGTACTATTTTTTTGAACTCATCCGAGCAAAGCTCGGCACCCAGATATTGGTATTACATAATAGAGACTCATCCCAACTCAAACAATTAATTATAAGATAATTAAAATACCGTTATTTACTGGACATTAGCAAGATCTTTTATTTTATTAAACAAAGGTGTTATAATACATATAACGGTCAATAACGGATATGCACCAAAATAAGCAGTTCACTGCACGCCCACTGAAGATGCGTAGGTTCAGATCCCGGTCAAAGAAAAAGTCAGTGTGAAGGTTAAAAATACACATCGCTATTCCCATTATATTTAATGACCGTGTTCAATCACTGCCCTATCACTAGATATATATTAAGTAATGTATAAAAGAACAAGTTTGTATTTAAGTTACTTCAAAGTAATGGGGAAGAGCAGTGAGCGAAAATAGCGATTTGTATTCGGGTGAAGCCGGAAAATGACGCCATATTCATCAATTTAAAGTTTAAGGCCCGTTGACACTATGCTAGTTGACTAGCACCAGCTGACTAGCGCTAGTCGACTAGCACTACTAGAGTTGTTTACATATTGGTACCAGCAAATTAATACATTTTACTGTTAATTTGGAAGTTTAGTGAAAATAAGTAATGTACCGGAATTTTTTTTAATTTTACTTTTCTCCAAACTGTATGTGTCTCTTTAGATTCATTTTTTTTCTTTACCATATATTTACTGTCAAATTTTTCATTTTCATTTCACGTTGTATGTATTCGAATGCACTATTCCGCTTATCACGATTTTTATAATTTCCATCGCGAACATTCCACAAAATTTCGCACTCTTTATACAAAGTAATAATAAATTTTAAGATATCACGTTCAGTCCATCTGTTAGTTGGCGCCATTTTGAAATCGCACGACTAGCAGCAAAAGTAGAAATGCTTTTAACTTTACTGGTACTAGTCGCACTAGCACGGTACTAGCGCTAGTAACCTGTTTACATTATACTAGTAACATGCTAGTCGACTAGCGCTAGTCAACTAGCATAGTGTCAACAGGGTATTAAACCAATAAATAGAAGTACAAGAAATTTCAAATGGATTTTGCTTTTGATTGCAAAATGCTATAACTTTAACCTTGAATTCATATTTAGCATCTGAAAATGCATGACGAATATCAATCGAACCAGACGATTAGAATTAGAGAACATTGAAATTTTGACCGCCATCTTAGATTTTAAGGGACCGTAAGTTAATTTTTAAGTGGCCCTATATCTTAAAATAGCCTTTAGGATATGTCCTTTCATCACCCCAAATTTCATGCTTTTATACAAAAGTGAAACAATTTGGCGGTTTTTTCAAGCTAAGTTGCTGCACTATAGGTAGTTATATCTAATACATCTTTTGTTTAAACTGTTATTGGTAAACGCTTATCGGATCTCAAGTTTCGAAAAGAGGAATAGCTATAACTAACGAGTTTATAACGATAGTGAACAGAAATAAGGCCGACAGTGTGAGAAGAGTGGAGCCTCCGACATTTAACACCGCCTCCGGCCTTTCACAAATGACTCACTCTGCACAGATAAAATGTAAATACAGAAAACAGGTATCACAACCTGTTTCTGTTTAACTTCGCCGGGAAATACATCCTTGCCTGGGTCTTTCATGATTCTTGACTAAGACCACACCCCTGATTAGCAGTAATTTCCACAAATATAAATTCGATAAAAAATAAGAATTATATTTTTGTTTGAATAGGTTGACGGGAATGAAGCCAGTGTAATATTTTTTTTTTTTTTAAATGTTCTTTATTAAAAAGTCGACAGTTTCGTAAGAATTTCTTACATCCTCAGGACCTGAGTTAAATATAATATATATGTAAGAAATTCTTACGAAACTGTCGACTTTTTAATAAAGAACATTTAAAAAAAAAAAAAAAAATATTAAACTGGCTTCATTCCCGTCAACCTATTCAAACGTTAATCAAAACAAGCCGTCATCTCAAACATGGATAAGAATTATAATTTAATATTGTTGCAAAATTATATATTATGGCCCGGGGTTTACGTTAATCTGTGGATTTTCTTATTACGTTAGATAAGACATGCTTTTCAAAAAATGTTTCATACATACTTTTCAATTTCCTTGACAGATTTTTGTAGCATTGCGTATAAAACATTATTTATTTGCAGTATATATTACATTTAAATCGACGTAAATTGAATTCAGTATATATGCGTTATTCAAATTGAACACTTAGAGAGCTCGTTTACAATATTGTAATGAAGCGGCGGCATCTCGCGTTGCGGATTTGCAAATAACTTGTGCAATGATAGGTTTGTTCCTATAGACACGTAAAAATTATTAATACTTAAAGTTGATTTTAAATTTTCTAATCATGAAAAAACGTTTTTTTATTAAATTTCAAATACACTCACTTGACCACCTAAAATACAGCTAATTTTGAGAAATTGCTAATTAATTTTGATGATTAGAGAGACTTATAATAAGCACATTATCGGATCCGGCCGTACTCGAAATACTGACAACACCGATTTGATGTTTTTCATCATACCTATTATCTGTTAAATTTAATAATAAAAGTTTAGTGTTGTCCAGTAGACTGTTATTAAGGCACGTGCAGTACGCAGCTGGGATTCTAGACGGTAGCATGTACGGTAGATGGTGGCTGAAATTATAAGCGTTTATAGGTTTGCACAACGAAGCTTTGATACTAGCATTGATACAAGTTTAAATCGCGTTTGAAATGACAGATAGCGAAGACGAATATTTGTGTTCTGCTACAAAGTGGTATATTTTAAATACAAATTTGAGTAGGAGCTGTCATGTCCACCCTATTAATAGAAAACGATCTAAACATGGCGAATTTCATCATTTATACCAAGAATTAAAATTTTACCCAAACCTATTTTTTGAATATTTACGTATGGAACCTAACACTTTTAAATACGTCTTAGAAAAAACTCAAAACAAATTAAAGAAAAACTGGCAAAATTTCACTTATTAAACTATATAGGCACATCCATTGCAAAACTTGTGACGGCCATTTGAAAGTTGTCACACGTTGATTGTAGTAGTCAGCCCGCTGAAAGAATGGTGAGATACATTCTTGTATCTACCAGCTCTTGTAACAGCGCTTATACCTGCTACACTCACTGCTTCGTTGTGTACGGTCGCATATATAACAATGCATTAATTTAAGCAAGCCCTGCTATGATCTACGCTACCATCCAGAATCCCAGCTCCATACTGCACGTACCTTTATACGGTGGGAAATTGTACTGTAGGGTTTTGGGCGATATGCGGCTATTGGAACAATAAAAATTTCACTGCGAACATGACTGACGTTCATGGACGGTGAATTTCTGTAGGAACAAACCTATTGTCTGTCTGTCCGTCTGGTCGTCTATTCTCTCGCAATGGCAATCTTCAGTAGTCAGTGCAAACAATTTAATAATAATATGTATAGAGAGTAACCCACTGCATGTATTATTTATTTATGCAATATTGTGTTTCTCTGCTGTTTTCACACTTAATTGTATATTTTATAATACAATAATGATGTTGAAAGTCGCCGACACTTGTGCAATCACAGAAATAGCGTGTTCGACAGACAAACAGACAATTTTGTCTAGATTTATTTTTAAACTAAAATAGTTGTGAATTTTATACATTCATAGTTCTATGTATAGGACATCCAGTACCGGGATCCCGAGATTTCCCCGGACTAAATGAGACTTCGCAGGTCCCGGGATAATTACAGACGTCCCGGGACCTGACGTAGTTCCGAAATGTTCCAGTTGTAAGTTCTTTCGCTACCAAGGTAAGATCATCGTTGGGAAACGAATCACTGGTGTAAAATTCATTAAAATCCCAATACGCAAAAATCTGCAATATTTGGTTTTTTCGGGACTTTGGTCAATTAGGTTCCGAAGTCCCGACTTCCTGTTTGATCCCGGGACATGAATGCCCCAGTTTTATGTAGGGACGAATTTATACCAATAGGCCAAGTAGGTTAGAACCTATAGGGTGGCACTTTTCAAGGAGCGGACAATTTTAGAACAAAAACTAAAAAATAAAGGGCATGTAACATTTTTGGAATTCATGATTTCCATATTTATTCAAAAATATACTCAAGTAACTCAAAAAAAGGGGGCATCCGCATTAGAGCCTTGGAGAGTCAGAACTTTAAATTCGCCTCTGGTTCTATGAACAGTAAACCTCTCTCCCTACTTTTTTTTAAAATCAATTAATTTTAACGTAACCGAATGTCGTAGATGAACTCGCCAACATGTTAAACAAACTGGCATTCTAATTTGGCATCAATAACTTAGTGTAGATTAGGGGTCACAAAACCGGTTTCACCGAAATCGGAAAGTCCGGGTAAACCGGGTTTAAAAAAACAAATACGGTTTTGTAAGTAGTGAAATACCCTTCCACATTAGGGATCATTTGACCCCCCGTCCCATTTAAAAATTTTGGGAGGGTAGCTACCCCCCGCACAGGGCTAGAGTTGCAAGAATGAGTTTTGCATAAAAATTGGTCCCCTTTGATATAAAAATCGACGTGTTTTTGGATTTTTGTCAAAACGTTTATTTTGCCGAGTTTTACGGGGTACAAGTTTTTGTTGGGACATCCTGTATATAGATTTTGATAATAAACTAAAAATCCAAGTTCTTATTTGAGAACTGGTGGAACCTAGTTCTCAGAGTGGAATTTGGGAACACACGAATAATGGAAACGGCAGTTTTGAAAGTTTGTAGGGATGCCGTTTTATAGCAACGGCATACCTACAAACTTTTAAAACTTATATTCACAGTCGTGAGTTATTACATACATAATATAAATAAGGAAATTCTAATCTAAATACACTGCTGTTTGACGTGCATGTATTTGCGAACCCACGTTGCTTTTATACAGCATTATCATAAAATGATTTTTTTTTTCGATGTAAAAAATATATTCAATTTTTGTATTATTTTAATTTCATACTGTGAGTAATATTTTTATTTGCTAATTATTGAAGTCCTAGATGTTTGCGGAGCTAAAATACAAATGAAACATTTTTAGAGTGTTGGATCTCCAAGTCACTATTTTCATATAGTGACTTGGAGACCCAACACTCTAAAAATGTATCATATTGAAGCTAGTCAAGCAAAGCTGGTCTATAAATATAAACGTGTTAAAATCAAACTTTTAAAATATCACAAAACATTAAAAAAAAAAATTAACCACACCTAAAGAAAGCAACTCGTTGCTCAAACGCGTCGTGTTATAACACAGGAAGTCACAAGACGGACATCAAAAAATACAAGGTATTTCTAATACTTCATAATATTAAAATACAAAGTTTGATTTAAATTAAAAATCATGTAGAAGTTTTTCAAAGCATTTGGTTCAGATTTACTCTAATTATAATAATAATAATAATAATAATATGTAGCTTACAACTAATGTGCTATGTAGGTACTCACAAAACAGCGTCATCAGTATTTCACCCTTACCTGAAACAAATGAATAAAAAAATTAGGAATACATTTTTTTTACTTATGTAGGTACATATTATTTTTTCAAAAATGTCAATATAGTAGAGCTTCAATTATGATAAAAATTACTTGGAACCACGTTGGATTCTCGTTCTGTTTAAATTATCTAAAAATTGTCTTAAGCGAAATCATAAAAACTATAAATATATTCACTATATAGTTAGGTATGTACCTATATTTTTTCGTATATATCAATTCGACCAATAGAGTCGAAATCCCACATCCATAGGACTTTGTTTGTATATTTCAATATTTATTTTGCCATAAATAATTACGTATTTCCACCTGAAAATGCACTTGAAGCGCTACAAAATGTTCATAATATATATTTTATAGTTCTCTTTATCTTCTCTACAGAGTATAAAATGAAGTCGCTTTACGCGTCTCTCTGTCTGTCTGTCTGGCTGTCTATCTGTCTGTTTAACCGCTAACTCCTCCTAAACCACCCAACGGATTTTGATGCGGTTTTCACCATCAGTTACAGTTAGATAATTTTTCACGGAAGGTTTATATATTATATAGCGAACGAACGAAGCGAGTGAGTAATGTAATTCCTAAACCACGCAACGGATTTTGATGCGGTTTTCACTATCAGTTAGATAATTTTTCATGGAAGGTTTATATAATATAAAGCGAACGAGCGAAGTGAGTGAGTAATGTAATTCCTAAACCACACAACGGATTTTGATGCGGTTTTCACCATCAGTGAGAAAATTTTTCACGGAAGGTTTATACATATAGCGAACGAGCGAAGCGAGTGTGTAATGTAATTATAATATTCAAGCGAACGAGCGAAGCGAGTGAGTAGTGTATTGCACCCGGGCGAAGCCGGACGGGGCCGCTAGTTTTTATTATTATGAAAGTGAAAAGAAACTGCATGTATTGTAAACACTGAATTATGATGGGTTTGGATAATCGATGCTTTGCTGTATTCAACACAATGCGCGGAGAAAGTAGAGCTGTATAAAGTTACTTATCGTGTTTAATTATTGGTTTCAGCCAAAGTCAACTTAATTAGCCTATTTCACATCGGTTATTTATCATTATTGATTGAAAATGAGTTTCATATTCTCGTTCAATGGTAATTTCTCTACCTGTCCAAATCAATGCAACATAATATCAGATCTCATATATACCTACACAGTTCAAACGACAAAAGCTATGCATCATTTGTTCACACTTCACTTGTTTTAAGTGAAACCAAGTAAAGTAAAAAAACCGTTGAACAATTGATGTTTCGCATCGCAGATTGGTCGATATGACATTGTTTCAGCGCATAAATCTGACATTTTGTGCACAAATGTGTTCACTTGATTAACCTCTGTGAACGACGTTACACAAAATGAAGCGGAAAACATTCACCGTTAAATTGGGTTCACTCGATCATTGATTTATACCGTTGCTGTTCTTTTGTTTTATCGAAGTTTTCAAATGTGCGCGCGGAATGTATTTACTTCTGTTATTTGGATAAATGCATTTATATGCGCTATACCAGGTGTTCATTTGAAAACTTCCATCAAGAGTAACACGAAAATTTATCAGATGAAAAAATGTTTCCGACAAAAGTTGTTTAATTTTGGGAGGGGAAGAAATATGGAATAATTCATTTTATAATTAGGGAATTTTTTAAAAATCTTACATGATGAGACCATAGCCACCTCACTACCCCCTTTTCAATGAACGAGGTAAAAAAATTAAAATTGATAATAATATTCAGGCCGACCCCACATGAGTTAATTAATTAATCCCTTTTCGATATACGGGAGCCCCCTACATAAGAGTCTATTAAAAATAAGCATTCGTCTGGGTTGAAGCCATCAACTTACACAGTCAATTTCATCATTGTAGCACTTATAACTTAGGAGCTATAAGGCTGAGGCAGACAGACGGACATAATAGTAATAGGGTTCCACCCTTTAAGTGGTACTGAACCATAAAAACGATCAAAATTGTTACCTATTTGCTTTTGGGTTCATTATAAAAATAACCTTAAAACATTTTGAAAATATAAAATTACATTAACATGTAAACACCACGAAAGTGAAATATATAATATATTAAAAATAATTATAATCCAGACGAAAACAAATTAAATTTCTCCATTGTTGAAATATTATGAATCTAACGCAAATTAAAAAAATAAATAGACAGATGCACATCGCTATATTGCATTAAAATTTAATCTCAACGCTCGAGAGAGAAAGGAATAAATATTACTTTCGTTCGTTTATTTGTGCAAATGGCTACACGTAGCGTATTTATATTGTTTTTGTATCAAATTATATCTACGTCTACCCACCTAAATGTTCTATGTCGACTTTTTGGTATTTTCCATATTTTCATATTATGAAATTAATTAATTAGGAATCTGTAATAGAGCATTTAAATTGTTAGCATCGTCTTTTCGACTGATTTAAAAAAGGACATTATCAATTAGGTATATGTATGTTTGATAAGGAGCACATATGCAAAAACCGCTAAATCCAATTTTATTGATTTCGAATAAATCGCTGAAATCTCTCACACAGAATCTTTCATATAATGAACAAATATGATTTTACGAAACAATGAAATATAGGTCATAGATGAGAATACCAAATTTAGAAAAAAAAAGATATTTTAAGAAGTAAAATTGAAAAAAACTTCTAATAAACAATAAAATGCAACCATATTATAATAAATGGTTCGGCAATATCAGTACTGGAGGTATTAAACCACCTCGTATATGGTTATTGTTGAAATGTGAGAAATAACAACGACTTTCTTTTTCGGTATTTGTAATTTATTAATTTACGCTATTTTTTGAAAATAACATCTCTTAAGTGAACGCCATTGCAGTTTAAACATTCTTGGCATCTTTCTAGAAAGTTTTTCATTACTCTTCGTAATAAATCAGGTTCAATATTTCTAATTTTATCTCGAATTGCGTTTTTCAGATCTTGAAGTGTACGTGGACCCACCCAAATCAAAATTGTGTCCTGTTTTGGTATTCTTCCGTGCCTGGCAACTTCAAATTCACGCCTAAAATTCCTTTGAGCCTGCACAATGTTCTGTGTTTGAATAAAATTTTCAACAACGAAAGCACCCCGATTTACTGGAAAATGACCCATAACTGGACAAATTGCATGAAATAAGTTTAACAATTACGGGCAACTGCAGACAGTCGTACGTCAATTATTATTCATTTCATAGGCTACTCGAATATGCCGGACCCTTTATAACAGTACCTACGTAGTAATTATTTAAAAACAAAACCATTTTTTTCTCTTAACTCAAAAACTTTTTTTAACAATCAAATAAAACACAATAACCTATATTACTATTGCCTCGAGGCAGTCGCATATCTCATCTTCACCCATTTGAATATAATATGAACTTTTGCATGCATCTTGAATTTATCGATAGCTTGAAAGTCTGCACTTTAGTAGCTATTTACTATGGGATTTATCGGGTTTATAGCTTGATTCTGAATACACAGATCGATAAAGCGTACCAAAAATTAGCTAAAATGGATATATTTAACTCAAAAATCACAAAAATAGTATTTATCGGGTTTCGCATATGTATCTATACTCTTCGATTAGTTTGTCCACGTATATTTCCGAAACTACTGAACCGAATTAGACGACTCTTTTTGCATTAAGCTAGGCATTTCTCAACTTAGGTCACGTAACCGAGAAAGAACCATCAAAAATTGGTTAACTAATTTTTTATTTAAATCGGTTCAGTAGGTATGTTTCTATAGTGTACTAATCAAATATCAAGAAAGGAGTCGGTTTAGGTTGAGATAAGTCATGTGACTGTGTGGTAAAGTAATAGTATACCGACAGGTATACAAACGCCAAACCTGCAGGTTCGAATCCCGAAGGCTTTTAATATTTTTTTTTTATATAACGAAAATACATAGGTATGTAGGTATTGGATAACAATTTAAAATATAAAAAAATAAAATTACAATTATTTTATTGAAGTATTATATTTTATGAACAATTGATGTTATATAATAAAAGTGGATGTATTATTACAATTATTTGTGTTTAACGGTATTCACGGCATCGGTCTGTACCCGCGATACAGACATCCCCAATTTTGTATGTGCTCTATCGACTGACAGATTTTCCCTATTGAAAATTGAACCATCCTGTACCGATATTCTGTGATTTTCAATACAATAATTTTGAGCTTATGAAGCGTCGCAGAATGAGAAATGAAGATGAGACAATTTAAAGGTGCGTCGAATCTCTCGAGCGGAGACACGAACGAACACAATAAAACATCAACCAAGCAGGGCGGAGTCTCAGATAGTGACGCATCCGTAAACTCAATAATTAGAAGACCTGTGGTGTTCGGCCATAAAAGTTGACTGTGTGATGGTTAAAGTTTAACGATTATTACAGGGCGGTGAAAGTACTTACTTCACTTGGCTTGGCTTCGTTTGGTTGCACGACTTCCTCTAAGGATGGCCGAATCACCACTCTAATGTCGGTAATTGATCCATGATACAATGTCTATTAACTAATATCAGGGGGGGGTCTTCCCTTACGGGAGAAAACGACCGTCTTATGAGCGCCTTTATTGATTTGTGTCATTTTATGGAACTAAAAACATAAACAAAATACAGTACTAAACCTTTCGTATTTATAGATAATATCCATTCCTGGCACCTAGTGGCAAAAATGGTAATTAATAAAATGATACGTCAACGAAATTTTTTAATATAAGTAATTATAATAGGCATAGTAATTTTTTCTCGTTCTATAATTCAGTGAAGTTTAAATTAGGGGGCATGTTTCATAAATGCCAGCAAAAGAATACATTATTATAGGTATCTAAATATTATCCAGCGACTAAAGCGACATATACATTTTAATTGAGATTGTTTTAAGTGTGTAGGATCAGAACCAATCTTATATTTTGAATCAAATATAGCTCACACATACTTATTTCAAGCTTTTGAATCCTGCTAATAGATGCGACGGTCAAATCTGGCCTTCAAAAGGTGGGTAGACAACGTAACAGACAGACGGCGTAGGCTTAAATTTTAGTAAGAGGATTTCCGTACGGAACCCTAAAAACCACGCGATCTTAATGAAAAAAAAAACACTGTATGGAACAAGTCCCCAGTTCCCGGATTCTAACCCGAGAGCTGGTAAAAGATTCAATTGGATTTTCAATTTATTATTAAAAAAAAAACATTAATTGAAAATATTAATTGGTGCTAGGTCCAAATAGTCTTAGCTGTTGGTGGTCTTTAAAACACAATAAACACTGTCTGGAATATCATACTCCACTTAGCCGGGTTAAAAAAAGTCTTTTTACCCTCAATTTTTCACTCCTCAAAAATTACCCAAAAAAAAAATATTTTTGTGATTTTCAGTTTTGGACTAGGTGCGGACATACAAGATTTATGACTGCAGTGCTAAATTTCAAACCGATAGCATTTGTAAAGGGTTTCTCAGCAATAACTTGAATTTCGAATTGCGCGCCATTTTCGACTGTCAATTGTTGAGTCAGCCATATTTGGTGTTTGTTTAATTAAAGCATTGACATTTACGAAAATGGTGCGTTATAGATTGGAAGAACGTTTGTTAATAGTGAATAGTTACAAACCAAGTTTTCAGGTCGTGTCATCTCTCGTTTTGGAGACCAAAACTGGCCGTCAAGAAGTTGCGATTTAACTTGTTTGGACTATTTTCTCTGGGGTTCTTTGAAAAGTAAGATCTATGCGAACCACCCTGAGACAACTGAGGAACTCAAAGAAGAAATTTCACGTCATTTAGTTACTGAGAAAATCCACTGTGACATACAAACAGAAAGCTGATATCTAAATATGACCAGACGCCAGACCGCGGGTTCCGTTTTTACTATTACGGGACCCTAAAAATTACCCATCCATGAGTTACTGTTCGTAGCTCACAACTACGAAACTTGCTAGTAAAAGAGACCGATAATTATTGTATACTAGACAGAGTATACTTACGTGCTAATTAAAACATTGATTGTTACTCTTTAGTTTGCAGTTACGTTACGTTAAGTTATACTAACGACGCAACTAAACGACTCTTCACAAAAAGTCCCGTCCGCTTTTTATTATTCTCTTTACAACTGATTTCAATAAAAAGTGGAAAAAAATATAAATGATTTAATTAATTTTATTTTCAGCTATAAAATCATCCATTAAATGACATTCTTGTACTTTTTTTAATTCACATAATAGGTAGTGCATGTCACGTCGAATTATTACATTTTGAAATTGTATGTAACGGAATTTTGTAAACCTACTCTAATGACTAGAAAGGAAAATATGTTTTCAGAATGTTTGTCTGTCGGTCTTTTTGAACTAGCACCGATTTTGATCAAACTGGATATATAAAATCAAACTGGTAGCCAATTACCTAAAGTATAAAGTGCATTTTATAGAAGGCTATGATTGGATTAAGATCTTGCTGTACATAAAGTATATACTAAGAAAATAGAATATTTGACTTTGGAAATCAATAAATCATACCACTTATATGCACTTTATTACAAGCCTTTAAAAAAAGTCATGAAATGTTGTGACTCGTGGGACACCCAACAGAAGCTATGCTTTTTACGCATTGTAAATAAAATCGCATTTATTTACACGTAAAAGCTATAGAAACTATAGCAACAATACGCGCTGCCCAGCAAATGAGATGCCTTGCATCGCCGCGTTCGTGATGTTTTTTATATTTTAGGTTCCCATGCCAAACGTGCGTTAAGAAGTATAGATTCAAAATAGCCTTTACGCTAACATAAGAATTATATAAAATTGGTACAACACATCAAGGCGTAGTTTTTTAACTTCCCATTGGAAGTTATTGTAATGGGTCCGAAAATCGAAATCAAAATGTATAACAAATTTTTATGTTTCAAGGTCACTACACTATTTTTACACTATTTTTAGAAAGATGTCTGTGTGTGTGTACGTATGTACGTATGTGTCCATTTCTTTCTAAGACGAAATCTCGAGAATGAAAAATGATATCGACTACGTTAGGGTGCCAATCGACGCGTATTAACATAAATATGATCTAAAAAGAAATTCTTTCAAACTCGGTTCAGTCGTTCTTTTTTCTTAACCAAATAGATTCCAAAAAAGTAGATTTTACACAATATCTCGCGAATAAAAAATTATATCGACATCGTAAGGGTGCAGTCAATCGAGGCGTGTTAACGTCATTTTGATCCGACATAAATTTTATAAAAATCGGTCCAGCCGTTTTTTTTTTAATTATTGTTAAAAATAAATAATAATTATGTTTTAATGATTAAAATGATTACTTTTCTGTGTAATATCTAATTTAATTATTGTTACGAAATGTTACAATTACCACAAAACACCAAACCATAACAAACACTCTCGACGTACGTTTCGCCAACCAAGTTGGCATCATCAGGAGATGATTAAAACTAAACTAAAACTAGTTTTAATCATCTCCTGATGATGCCAACTTGGTTGGCGAAACGTACGTCGAGAGTGTTTGTTATGGTTTGGTGTTTTGTGGTAATTGTAACATTTCGTATCTTTACACCAAAGGTTCCACCATTTTTTATTATTAGTGTATTTGCCATATGGCACATACACTATTGGCGTCGGTCGGATGGTGGGACCTAGGGGTCGGACCAAAATTTCTCGACGTTTCATAGCCTCCTGAACACTTTGGCACCATTTTTAAAAATGTTTATATATATATGTATGTATATATATATATATATATATATATATATATTTATATATATATTTATATATATATTTATATATATATTTATATATATATGTGTGTACACGATAACTCTCGACAGACTTAATCGATTGAAACGAAATTTGGTACACACATTGGAACCCATCACCGCAAGAAGCCTATTTAAAATGGGCCCGATCGGACCATTTTCAGGGTTGTATTTAGGGGTTCCAAAAAGTTTTTGGGCCCAAAAATACCGAAAAATTTGTCAGAATCGTTTCAAAATTGAAATTTAACTCTTTAGTAAAGATTAAAATGTGCTGCTAAAATTTTAATAAAATCGGCCCGACAGGACCGGACTTTCAAATTTTATGAAAACACTAGTTTGTTGATACGGATTTACTTAGATATGGAAGGGTGTATTTAATTGGGTGTATTGATGAAATCCATGTCTAATATTGAAATTTAGAAAAATTTAATTATTTTAAGGGCTGTATTAAGGGGTTAAATTTTTTATTTTGTCAAAAAACAAACTTAAGTTTACATAATAATGCCACAATGCCTGTATTAGCAAATACACTATATTGTCGGCAGGGTTTTGGCACTGCGACCCGAGTTTTTTAATTATTGTTATTAAATATTTATCAAACTGGGAAGTTCGTCGTGTGGACCTCAAGGGTCGCACTTTAGTCCTAATAAACAACCCACCTCACGGCTTGTTTTATCATGACTTTGTATTCCAGGTGTATTTGCCTGAGATTCGATCATAGATCAAAATTAAGAGAGATCTATTCAACAACCGTACCATTAAAAAAGTTTGTTCAATTTATCTTCCGTAAAAATTAAACACCTGCAGGGGACATTGAAAAAAACCCTTGATTTTTAATGCATGGGGGAGGCCTCATACAAGTTTTGTCACATCTGTTTGACCAACACCACCTAGGCGGTGTTGGTTTGACTCAGCATGAAACATTCTACCAAAAATGTAATAAACATAATATTGATTTATTTAAAATTTTATTGCTCACAAAAAGATTTGTCAAAATATTTTTTCGTACATCTGTAAAAATTTCTTAGTATCTATAGTAAAGAAATGTTTGCTATAGTGCATCGGAAAGGCTATATAGGTATATCAGTTTTACCACATCTGTTAGCCATAAGTTCTGCTAAAAAAAATAAAAACTTATATTGATCTTTATAATTTTAACAGAGACAAATCGCACATCCATGGAAAAGTGTCATAACTCATAACAATTTCATTATAACGGAATAGCTATAGCAGAGTAAATATTATTTACTCCATAATTCCGTTACACATATAATCCTTAAAACGAAATTGTGTTGAGTTATGAGACTTTTCTATGGGATGTACGAAACGTCTGGAACCTGGATAGTAATTCAGGAGTTTTTTTCTACTATACATTATACAAAAACGATCTATTCCAGGAAGCAGAAACCATTAAATATATAATTAAAGTATATAACTGGAATTTGGATGAAAAATGTTGTTTAAAAAAAAAACGGCTGAACCGATTTTTATAAAATTTATGTCGGATCAAAATGACGTTAACACGCCTCGATTGACACCCTTACGAAGTCGATATATTTTTTAGTCGCGAGATGTTGTGTAAAATCTACTTTTTTGGAATACAGTTAATAGGTAATATTTAGTTGTTCTTCTAAAACGCATTAGCCTTGGTATTAGACATGAAGTCCTGCAAACTTAGAACTTAGCTCCTTTGGATACAAAATCGATATCAGCAATCTAATTGCGTTATGACTTATGTGTTATACCGACGACGAGGAATCGGGGAGCAATGAGGTGCGACCGGATACTCATCGACTGCTACTGTCATTAGCACAGACGTCGTCGTCGAATCGTGAGAAACGGCAATCCCCTTTAAGGTGAGAATAAAGACAAGAAACGAGATTAGGTTCTTTTCCTTCACTAAATACACTACGTAGAATAAAGGAGGTAAACACTCGAACTTTTTTTACAGAGTATATAGGCCAGGGAAAGTCTTGTTATCGTGCAGATCTGTGGTCACGCCTATAACCTAAACCACTAGATCGATTTTGCGCAAATTTTGCATGCGTATTCGGGAGTCACACCTCGAGACAAAATCGCAAAATCAGTCCTATGTCCAATGTGAAGAAGTGGCATAAAATAGGTTTTTTTTTTATTATAATTTTTTTGGCCTTTACACTTTTGTGTATTTAGCCACAATCTAAAAACCATAATATAATTCTAACGATGAGGGATTTTACATACACACATAAAACGAGGACACTGCAAGAAGTATGGACCATCAGGATATAAGGGTCAGGACAACGGATGTACTTCGGACCCAACTCGGCAGGCAAAACTAACAAACTAACAAATAAACGACTGAAACTATGTGTTTTAATTCAATTTTACACATGAAAATTCTTTTAGTGGCAGTATAAGATGGCATAACTAGTTCCGCCTAGAAAATGTCGCGATGGAGGTTGTGCAGAGTGTGACAATATATTAGGTTCTCCTATATTATGAGAAAGTTAGTCAGAGTGTCGGGCCGTTTATTTATCATTTTTATACGATTAACAAAATTTATATAAAGCTTTTCATTACGATTCATATTCGCAACCTAGTTCCATTTTGTTTTTGCTATTTTTAGGGTTCCGTTTCTCAATAAGAAAAAACGGAACCATTATAGGATCACTCGTTTGTCCGGCTGGTTGGCTGGGTGTCCGTCAGTCAAGACCCATTTTCTCAGGAACGGATAGAGATATCAAGTTGAAATTTATACGAAATACTAAGGTCTACGGTCCCTTAAAGGTGTAAAGAATTTAAGCTTCTAGGTTAACGCAATCAAAAGATACGGCCATTTGGTCATCTCATCAAAAACCTGTAGGGTACTTCCCGTTGACCTAGAATCATGAAATTTAGCAAAAAGCAAGGTTTCGCAGCACAAGTAAAGGGAAAAATCCGAAAATCACAAAAAATAAAAATTAAAGGGGGTCCTATACCTATTTTGATATTCGAAAAACCACTCATCAAAAACCTATAGGGTACTTCCAGTTGACCTAGAATCATGAAATTTGGCAAAAAGCAAGGTCTCGCAGCACAAGTAAAGGAAAAAATCCGAAAATCACAAAAAGTAAAAATTAAAGGGGGACCCCCAAAAAACAGAAAAATCTTTATAGGATGTATCTTTGTAACCGTAACATGTAGTCGGTTGAAAATTTCACAGAATATGTCTACCGAATTTAATTGCTGTAACGGTACGGAACCCTCGTAGCGCGAGTTCCACACGCACTTGACTGTATCATAAGTCAAATGAGTTAAAAGTAAAATTCTAATAACCAGTGGGTTCAAGAGTTCCTACCTTCCTATTAGGGGCTTTTGAATTGTAAATTATAGACGCTCGACATCTGAGGTCATTAGCGTCTGCCTTAGGGAGTTTTAAGCCTCAGTCTTTTTGCGCCAAGTAAGAAGGTACGAACCTTTGAACCCACTGCTAGATTATTTTTAGTGTTCCGTATCCAAATCTGCAAAACGGAACACATGGATATTGCTTTTAACAGACAATTATCGTTTTTTTTTAGTTGGAGTGTGCGCTATTAAAATACACTTTTGCGCCCCAATACATACGCCGCTGAGTACAATTTCCATTCTAATAGTTCGAGTTAAAGAGGAGCCGAATTGTACAGAGCTAACTATATATTAGAACATATTTTTTGCTCTACCAACCTAAGTCTAACGAGATACGTGATCATCAGCTTCATACATCAGCTATTGCTTCTAGAAGCAATAAGCGAGGGTGGCTGTACAGTTTACTCTACTTACGTCTCTTCCACCCCCGTATACATCGTCACCAGCTACCCCCGATGCATATCGACGACAAAATACACTAACAAGAACACAACCGCCCTTATACGAATTAAGGGTGTAAATATTTAAGTGAAGAAGAGCAACTTCATGAGACTTTGTAAATATCCCGTATCGCATTACGTCCTCTCAATACACCTAACACTGTAACAAAGGATGGCAAACGATGCTATGCTGTTTTGTTTACGAAAACAAAACAACGTGTATTGTTTGGAGACAAAATAACGTTTTTAAAATTTTGTTTCTTTGACTTCCAACTGTTGAAGGAATATTTATACCGTGTGTGGCTTAGAAAAGACAACATATTATAGAGAAAATAACATTGAGAACATTTACAATTTTGTAGTAGACTATGGGCCATAAGACCTAATGTAAATATGTAGATCGTTGCTATGAAAAATTTTTACTGAAAGGTTGTCATTTTGTTTGCTTTTTATTACTTCTATTGTATAAAATCAAATATTTGAATTTTTATTGTGACTTTTGAAATGTATATCTCAACGATTTCCTAAACTAGGTTCATATAGCATTCTCGGATTCTGCCTAAAATTCCCTGTACTATTTTTCCTATGTTACCTTTTCTAAGTCACACCCGGTATATTAGGTTTCTGTCATAACTTTCAACGATAAAAATACTTTTTTGCCATACCCACTACAAAACAGCTACTTTCGATGTATGTATATCGGCCATTAATGACCCATTTAACAGGCAGGTGTGCGGAAATGGTTTATTTTCTACACTAGCGCAAAAAATAACGGTTGCCATAGCAACTTCTATTTATTCGCTCTATATGTCTGCGTACGCCTGTCATTACTTACTTGCACGAACTTCGCGGCACACTGGAAGGAAAGATGGCGACGCAAATGATCTGTCAGAATTTTTTGAAAATGACTTGAAAAGTAGGTATTTTGTATATACATATATGTCTCGTACATAATGGTATTACCGCAAAAGTTTGATTTTACGGATTAAATCCCTATGTGCAGCAGTTACGTTCACCACCCTGTATATGACGGTTTAGAAAGTCAAGAGTCCCGGTTTATTTAATATCATAATATTCAATAATAACAGTTCGGTCTTTCCATTGAAGCTTAAACATCGTCAAGTTGGGTGAAAAAAATCGTTGTATTTCATTGCGTCTTATAATTCGGCTTCCTCGGAAATTTCGAAATTTTCACGCCGTGATTTACAATCACAAGACCGCAAGATTCCATTTGTGATGCTGCGCTGTTTTGTTTACAAAAACAAAACAACAACGCGATCGTTTAGAAACAAAATAACGCTTTTAAAATTGTTTCTTTAACTTTTGAACTCTAAAATGAATACTTACTTAATCTGTTTGAAGCTTAAGAAAATATTTTCTTATGCTGATATTTTTGTAATATTTACTGTCAGTTAATTTTATTTTACAAACGAAAAAGCCTATAGTCGTAAACTTATCAATGTAACTAAACGTACAAATTTTCGGTGACAGTATATGGTACTTAGGTACCTACCTGCTGATAGTGCTATATTATCTCGAATTTTTTCAAATTTTTGAAAAGCATTGTTGAAAAATTAGGGGGACCCGTGGGACACATTGCAAACGATTTTAAAGGCTCATATATCTGGCAAATGGTGCCATTAAATAAAAAAATATTATATAGCATGTTGATTCATTTTTAAACGGTTTTATTTAGGTTGACTCCCGTATATTTGTTTAATTGTTTGTTGTTACTATCTTTATTTCAAATCTTGCGACAGGTTTTTCAACTACTTCTTATACTTAACCGATTCTTATGAAACTTTGCATACACATTGAGTTCCCGTGACAATACAATATTATGATAATTTCGACTTGGTAACGAGGTCTGATGATGGAATCAGGAGGTGGACAGTTGAAAGGATGAGGAGTTTGCATAATGATACGGGCCAGAAATCAAACTAAAAACTAGACAATAAAAATAGGTAAAAACACTTTTATTTTAAATCATCAGCTGTATACCAAAAACTAGAAAATAATTAGGACACAAACCAAGGGGCACTTTGTGTCGCTGCGTCAGCGGAATAAGTAATAAAACCGTGGGGCGCATAAAAATCTGTATAACGACTGTATAATTATTAAATAAGAACGACTTGTCTAGAAAAATGTGTTTCCAAGCCCACCAACAGAAATATTTCAAATGGGCTCTACGTTTTTATTACTTATTCCGCTGACGCAGCGACACAAAGTGCCCTTTGGTTTGTGTCCTAATTATTTTCTAGTTTTTGGTACAGCTGATGATTTAAAATAAAACCGTTTAACTTAAAAGTTTTTTATCTATTTTTTAAAGATATTAATTCAATGCTACCCCACTCGATGGGGTACGAAAAAAATAACTGTCATCCCAAATTTCCATGTCGATATTCGCATTCAACATTTGTTACATCACTATAATACATTATCTGTCAAAAGCGGTATGGTTTATATAACACAAAAAAATTTAATTGGAAAAAATAATTATGACCTCGGTAATGGTTAAGTAAATAGGGTGGTGTTAGTTTTTCAAGCCCTAAAATAGACATCGACGCGTCGAACAAGGGTTTGGGAGAAGAAGAGAGGAGAGAGAAAGCAAAGAGAAAGGAGTGAGTGAAACAGTTAAGCGACAAGAGGGTGTTTAAATTGAATCGTTAACTAAGACGTGTCGCTACTCCTGAATATTTCTCTCCCGACTTCATACACAGTTGGAATACCGGTGACTGGTACTTCTTCTACTTCAATATTCCTACTAAACTGACTGACTAATGTGAGGGACTTCCCCGCTTGACACAGTCCCATACATATTTGTCCAATAGTTTTATCTTGCCAAACACTCACTATTAGTTCAAGAGCTCGTGGTCAAAAATTGCAGGGCTTGAGAATAGCCGAGAGTGTAGCAATGCTGCTGTTTACATGGCGTTGCTATCATGGTTCCTCTATAGTGTTGCCAGGTGTCCCGATTTGCGCGGGACGTCCCGATTTTCAGGGGTATGTGGACACGTCCCGATTAACCCTTGATCGGGACGCTGATTGTCCCGATTTAGGGTCAATCGGTAATTATAAAAGGTTCAAACTTCACACATATTGTTTTGTGACTGCGAATTGCGCGATAGACGTATCGCGCTCTCCCGTCCTTTTCTGCCGCCGCGTACGATCCAAAGATTATGATGACATTATTTTGATGATATAAAGACATTATTTTCACCACTTAATAACAAAAATTAACGTTGATTTATGAACACCTTGTTTTTTTAGTTGTCCCGATTTCAGAACCAAAATCCCGATTTTTTTAGCCTTCTGACCCGAAATTTGGCAAATTGGACCTGGCAACACTATTCCTCTATTACAAGTTCCTGCAGTTCTCGGGTTCTAACCCGAGAGCTGGTAAAAGTATCAACTGGATTTTCAATTTATTATTAAAAAAAAAAATAATGAATTGAAAATATGAATTGGTGCTAGGTCCAAATAACCTTAGCTGTTGATGGTCTTTAAAAAAACTCGGGTCGCAGTGCCAAAACCCTGCCGACAATATAGTGTATTTGCTAATACAGGCCTTGTGGTTTTATTATGTGAACTTAAGTTTGTTTTTGGACAAAATGAAAAATTTAACCCCTTAATACATCCCTTAAAATAATATTTTTTTCCCTTTTCAATATTATTATCAATGCAACCTCTGTACCAAATTAAATACACCCGTCAGCAAATAAATCACTATCCGTAAACTCACTTTTTCATAAAATTTGTAAGTCCGGTCCTGTCGTACCGATTTTGTTAAAATTTTAGCAACATATTTTAATCTCTACTAAAGGGTTAAATTCCAATTTTGAAACAATTCTGAGATTTTTTTCGGTATTTTTGGGCCCAAAAACTTTTTTCAACCCCTAAAAACTACCCTTAAAATGGTCCGATTGGGCCCATTTTAAATAGGTTCCGTGCGGTGATGGATGCAAACGTGTCTACCAAATTTCGTTCAAATCAATTAAGTCTTTCGAGAGTTATGCCGCGAACACATATATATATATATATAAATATATATATATACATATATATATAAACATTTCCAAAAATGGTGCCAAAGTGTTCAGGAGGCTATGAAACGTCGAGAAATTTTGGTCCGACCCCTAGGTCCCGCCATCCGACCGACGCCAATAGTGTATGTGCCATATGGCAAATACACTAAAAACACACACACATTAAAAAATTGAAAGAATATTGGAAATGCTGATATTTTGAGATTATATTTAGATATTACAAAGGTAATATTACTTTGCAATAATAGAAAAATTCATTTTTATAAACCTATGTCACTGACCACTGTGGAGACTCAAACTCGAATCTTCTACTATGGATGATTATCCGCCGCGATAGTGGAAGATTCGGGTTTGAGTCCCGACAGTGACATAGGTTGATAAAAATGAAATTTTTCTAGTAGGTATATTGCAAAGTAATATTAAGAATGTAATTGGCTGCATTTCCAATAAATCTAATCATTGTATAAATTTCAGTCATATAAACTCATACACACGCATTTTTTTAATATTGTTACAAAACTGTTTTCTGAGTTGGCGGAACAAATATTTATTTACAATAATTAAAAACACAATAATAAACAATAACTAAACAGTAATTACAAAGCAAAACAAACAACTATATACAATAACTCGTAACAATTAACAATATACCAGGACTATTTATTTCTAGTTATTAGTGTATTTGCCATATGGCACATACACTATTGGCGTCGGTCGGATGGCGGGACCTAGGGGTCGGACCAAAATTTCTCGACGTTTCATAGCCTCCTGAACACTTTGGCACCATTTTTGAAAATGTTTATATATATATATGTATGTATATATATATATATTTATATATATATATATGTGTGCGGGCTATAACTTTCGAAAGAGTTAATTGATTTTAACGAAATTTGGTAGGCACGTTGGAATCCATCACCGCACGAAGCCTATTTAAAATGGGCCCGATCGGACCATTTTCAGGGTTGTATTTAGGGGTTCCAAAAAGTTTTTGGGCCCAAAAATACCGAAAAATTTGTCAGAATCGTTTCAAAATTGAAATTTAACTATTTAGTAAAGATTAAAATGTGCTGCTAAAATATTAATAAAATCGGCCCGACAGGACCGGACTTTCAAATTTTATGAAAACACTAGTTTGTTGATACGGATTTACTTATGGAAGGGTGTATTTAATTGGGTGTACTAATAAAATCCATGTCTAATATTGAAATTTAGAAAAATTTAATTATTTTAAGGGACGCATTAAGGGGTTAAATTTTTTATTTTGTCAAAAAACAAATTTAAGTTTACATAATAATGCCCACAATGCCTGTATTAGCAAATACACTATATTGTCGGCAGGGTTTGGCACTGCGACCCGAGTTTTTTATGTTTCAAATACATATTTATATTCACTGTATTTATATCAGACGCACTATTTGTCGCTCAGTATTCTCCATTGACTTGAAAGCGTGACTAATCCCTCACTCACTCGTTCTTCTGTTTATATAGGCTGCGTAGCATAAGCCTAGTGTGTTCTCGCTTTCTCTAGAACTTTTGTGCAGGTACCAGTAGTTACAATAAGCGGACCCCCGTTTCTCAGAACCCTAATTGCCTGCCGGTTATATACAGGGTGATCCGTAACAATCTTTAATATTGTAGCAATTGCATAATATATAAACATACTACACTGAGAAAAAAATTTGGTCCTAACAACTAAATGAATTTAGTTGAAATGAAATTTAGTTGCGACAATTAAATATTCTTATGATAAAAAAATCTTTGTCGGGACAACAAAAATGATTTCATAACCACAACTAAATGAATTGGATGAAAAGTTTTAGTTGTGAAAACTAAATTGTTTTTAGGACAATTAAGTTTCATTGATTAGTAGTACCAAGTATTTATTAAAGAGAAAAAACTGATGAAATTAATGAAACCATTCCCCAAAAATTGTCAAAAATTCAGACATTCCAATGTCTGAAATTTTGACTTTTAAATATTTCATATTTTAAGTAATGATTTTGATCTGAAGATGTAACCTAGAGTTACGAAAGCTGCTTATCATCTAAATAAATGATTTTATGATTACAATTTTTGGGAATGGTTTCATTAATTTCATCAGTTTTTTCACTATGAAGATCCTAAATACCTCGGCGGATGTGTTCAATATTTATTAGAGACAATAATATCATATTTTATAGGTGGTGTTAATATGTTCAATTTTTAAATTGTTTATACACTGCAGACACTGTCATTGTATGGTTAAATAACAATTGTTTTTGACAGGTGTGTAGATACCGATTATTACAAGTTTTCTATAAACAAAAATTCACGATAGAAATTGCAATATTATTAGGTGTTCATATTTTGATGCCTAGTGTGAAAGATTAATAAATAAAAATACTTATGTTTAGTTTCACGCTGAACAACGATTTTATAAGAATTTTTACGACATCTGTAAGCATTTATGACATCATCAATCATTTAGGGCATGGCTATGAATACAAAATGCCGTATCGGTTTTTAAAACATATGACACACAGCATAAATACACCGAATTTTGTGTATCTCGGGTGATATTATTCAAAATACCCAAATGTATAATTAAAGAGTCGGTATATACACTACAGATATATACTCCGGTTTCCATATATACCGCTCTCTATCGATACAGAGCAGGATTAACAATATTAGATGCCCCAGGCTAAAGCGTTGATTACTGATAAATTATATAAATGCACTATATCGAGTATTTATTTTTGAACTAGCTTCGGGCTTTGATTCTTAGAGGCGCTGAATTAGCACAAGGCACAGATGCAAATCAAACAAAGAAAGGGAATGTTAATTATTATGTAACAAGGATAAGTTATAGTAACATAACAAGACAAGGAAAATATGATTAATTATTGCATAAACTTTTTAAAAGGGTTTCATTAATAAGGAAAAAAGATGAAATTTCTTTACAAGAAGTAACTTACAGGAAAACCTCCCTTGAGACCTGGGTGCTATGAATTTATGATTTATTAATACATTACTCACTCACTTCGCTCATTCGCTCCCGGTGCTATAAAATTATGATTTATTAATACAATACTCACTCGCTTCGCTCCACATTATAGCCTATTACGACCCTTTGTCCCAATAAAAAATATTGGGGGTCACTTATCGGGATAAAAACTGTCCTATGTCTCAAGTTGGAGCAAATAATACAAATTTACAAAATTTCTTTAAAATCGGATGAGCGGTTTCGGAGATTAGCGTGAACGAACATCGTGACACGGGATTTTTATATATTAAGATTTAAATGAAGCAATAATACATTATTATAAAACAAAGATCCGCGCCGCGTTTGTCTGTCTGTGCCCGATTTTCTCCGTAACTACTGGAACGGATTTTGTTCCAGTTTTCACTATTAGATAGACTGACTCACGAAGGTTTAGATGTATAATTGAAACTGGCCGGCCCGGCTTCGTCCCGATGAAAATCAGGGATAATCTCAGAAGATCGATTTCAAAAAAATATTCTTTGTCCGATACGTCATATCACTCGGGCGATCCGGACCAGGCCAATAGTTTATACTTTATATCTAAGGTCGTTGTACTCGGGTTCTAGTTCTAGTTAATCTTATGGTTAATTCGGCCCTGCATGGATATGATATAAAACCGTACATATCCATGCAGTTGGCATTTTATATTCAAAACATCTGACGGTGTACCCAACAATTGAATAGCGATTAGGCCCACCACGTACGTGACTGGTACAGTGAGATCTCGAATAGTGTTATACCTCGCATGTAATCGTTACAACGAACCTCCAGTTTGAGCGTACAGGAAATAAGTTCGCACAGCGTTTCGTTAGCATATTCATAACATTAATGTCTATAATCTATATATGCGTATTTGAAATTAGTGGCGTTGCTGAGTGCTTGCAAAACACTGTTCAAATATGTGGCATCGTAGTTCCAGAATGGATGAAACGATTCAATGTGATTTTTTTTGTTTGAAAGCTGATATTTGCAAAATGGTTCTTAGCCATGTTTGACTGAAATCGGTTCAGCCGTTTTCAAGATCTTCAGCTCTCATCACAACTCACAGTTTAGATATGTAGAAATCTTGGCCACTATAGATAATACAGCTAAAAACATCGTGTTTGAGCTCAATTATTCAGTTTTTGATTAGTTAGTTTAAAAAGTGTGAAATAAAAATTAAATTGAAAATTAAAAAATTAGATTAAAAAATTAAAATATATTTTATGTTATAGGTTGTGTGCACGAAGCCTACTAGCGCCGCTAGCGGGCAATAGTATACGATTGAACTATTTTTTATTGTTGTCTTATATCGGGAAATTTTTTAATAAACGATTACCATTTTATCTAGCTGTGTGTAAATAGTATAAATAGCATAGCATAAAAGGGTACGTAAAAATTATTGATTTTAAGTTTTTTTCTTCTTCAATTTTGACGTATAATAAAAAATAACTGATTAATTAATATCAGACATGGAGGTGTGCCTACACCTATGTCTATGGTTTATATTGACAGATGGAAATATAACCTAAAACCATGGCGCATGTAATCTTGCGGACCGAGTTTAAAAGTGTAAAATTTATCAGATTTATAGTAATAATTTCCAAATAAGTTAGAAGTAAAATCATGGTTTTACTTACTTGACTTTTTGAACAATAATGCTCACTGACAGTTACGGAAAATTGCAGTTCAGAGTTTACAGCGGATGTCACAACAAGTGCTCGCGTCGATATTATTATAACTCCGCCCCCCTGCACACAGTCTATACGACAGATTAGCTATCTGTAAAATATAGGCTGTGATGTCAGCGTACAACAATACAATATAGGAATATAGTTGCTATGGTAACGAAGTAAATAAATATTGGATTAAAGCCAATATTTTTATCTGTCAATGAGATTTCGGTGTTTGAAATTAATTCAATAAAGCTCTTAAGTTGAAAATGTACATTTCATAGGTATGTGTTATAGCAAACTCGTTTGTTATAATAACGTTATTATTTTATTAAAGTAAGAACATAAATTTGTTCTTACAATTGGTGACCCCGACGTGATAATTGTAAGAACAAATTTATGTTCTTACTTTAATAAAATAATAAAACACAATAAATTCAGTTGAACAAAATATCAATGAAATAAGTGTTCTCAATATTAAATGTTGATTAATTCTGAATCAATTTTTTTGTTGTTATCCAAAACAAACTTCAATTTTATAGCGTAACTAAGAAAATATAATTTTGACAAATTCATATCGAGAACGCGTGTTATTATAACAAACGAGTTTGCTATAATAGCACCCCCCCTACGCGTGGAAAAAAAATTGAAATGGAAGATTCGAACTTCCAAACCAACTGCAAAACACCACGCGCAGGAAAAAAAATGAGCTATCAGATAATATATTAAATATAAACAAAATAATGTACAAATCATTAAATAATATACACTAAAAAAAATCAATTTTCAATGTTTGCAGTTTTTAAACGATCACAAGAAACACTATCTTGACGACCATTAATGTCTAAAATAAAGTATTTATCACTTTTTGAAATTAATTTTAAAAGTTCTTGATTGATATTTTGTTCAACTGAATTTATTGTGTTTTATTATTTTATTAAAGTAAGAACATAAATTTGTTCTTACAATTATCACGTCGGGGTCACCAATTGTAAGAACAAATTTATGTTCTTACTTTAATAAAATAATAAAACACAATAAATTCAGTTGAACAAAATATCAATGAAATAAGTGTTCTCAATATTAAATGTTGATTAATTCTGAATCAATTTTTTTGTTGTTATCCAAAACAAACTTCAATTTTATAGCGTAACTAAGAAAATATAATTTTGACAAATTCATATCGAGAACGCGTGTTATTATAACAAACGAGTTTGCTATAGTGTTATAAAAAATAGTATATACAACTCGTAAAATTAAATATAAGACGCGAGGGGTGAAGTTGGTACTCCTCGCGTCTTATACTTAATTATATTAGTTGCATAAACTACTATAATTTTCATGTTATAAATACTAGTACCTATTAAAATTGTAAGCTAGTACGATGAAGTGACAAATCGTCAAATTTTGCGACAATTCGTAGGTCACTTATTTTGTTCTTTTGGTGTTCATTAGCATATTTACTCGCATAAGGTGTAAAATATACATAGCTCAAGATTGGTTTTATATAATTTTGGGCTTGAGAATAGCCGAGAGTGTAGCGGCGCTGTTGTTTACATGGCGTTGCTATGGTTCCTCTATTACAAGTCCCCAGTTCCCGGGTTCTAGCCCGAGAGCTGGTAAATAATAATAATAATAATAATAAACCGTCTTTATTTCATGGTGACACAGAAAGGTGTATGAAACAAGTCAAAGGTACAGAAAAATTACAATATTACAATACATTTAAAAGAGCAATGAAAACTAAAAATTTTTAATAAAATCATTAATTCTATACAGAGCTTTGTCTATAAGAATTTTCTTTAGTTCTTTTTTGAATTTTGGTGTAGGTAGTTCTCTTATATTTTTTGGTATATTGTTGTTACCATGCTATATACACTTTTCTTTATAAAAGTTTTTTTTGAAAATGGTTGATGAGTATCTCGATACTGTCTTGTATTATGGCTGTGGGTATTTTCAATAAAAGTGAACAATTCTGGATGGGCCTTAACTAGTAAGGCAGATTCAAGTATATAGATAGAGGATATCGTTAAGATACCATGGCTTCTAAAGTATTCTACACAAGAGTCTCTTCTTTTCAAATTGAAGATTGCTCTTATACACGATAAAAGTGTCATTTGGATTTTCAATTTATTATTAAAAAAAATAATAATGAATCGAAAATATGAATTGGTGCTAGGCCCAAATAACCTTAGCTGTTGGTGGTCTTTAAAACACAATTTAATTTAATTTATAATTTTGAAGCAGTTATAAATTGTTTCGATTTAGCGTGAGCGTTAAACTAGATTCAACTGTACCCCTAAAGCTATAACAATCTCGTGCCGGCGCGTTGTGAAACCTCCAATTGAAACTCAATTACTACTTCGTCCTACGTGCTCCACAAAAAGCCTTTTGTACAAATATTTCAAACCTATTCGATATTAAAAAATTATATTACAAAAATGAACGCCAATCCAGTCTCTCATCGTTGAAAAAAAAACACGAACGCGAATTCCTTCCCTTGCCCCTTGCTATAACGTTTGGGTCACAAATTCCCGTAGGCCTGCTCCGCATTATAATTACATAGTCTCTTGTTTAAATCCATTAACTGCGATTACGAATTTAAGGGGAACAAACATGGAGATATTCAATCAATTCTTTATACAGTCAAATTGTTTAAAATCACAAATTAAAAATCAGTCAAGAATAGCTCCGTTTGTCCACAGAGGCTGCCGAGTATCTTAAGACCGGGTCACACGGCGCGTGATAACTCGTCGAGCCATTACACGAGCCACCACGAGCTCGCGTCGTGCGCCATGGGTCGCTCGCGGTGGCACGTGGCTCGACGTAACTCGATGGATCCCCTCGAAGGCGGTAAATGAACACGAGTCAAAGGTTTTATGATAGCGCATAATATTATAAAAATACTAGCGGCCCGTCCAGGCAACGCCCGGGTGGTATGAAATTATGATTAAATGTACGACAACAGTTTTTTTTGACAAAACACCGTCATAGTTCAGCCATTTTGTACAAAATATTTACAAATTATATACACAAACCTTCCTCGTTTATCGTTCTTTCTATATTAGTGAAAACCGTTTCAAAATTCGTTGCGTGGTTTAGAAGAAGTAAGCGGAGAAACAGCTAGCGACTTTGTTTTATACTATTTAGAGATAGAGAAGAGATGATAATATTACAATATTGACTCTATCTCCACGAGCCACATAGAACCACGAGCCGCGCCAAGACGAGCCACGGACCATCACAAGCCACGCGTCGTGTGACCCGGCCTTTATATGAATAATATTATAATATCATAATATTGACCCCACCTCCACGAGCCGTCTAGATCTATAACAGTGTCCAAATCTGACCGAGGGACATACTATTGTAATAAAATTGGTCAATTTGCGGGACCCCACGACATTTTGAAAATGATGAAAAGCCGGCTTCTTCTCGAAAATTATCTATGCATTCTTCAAAATTATCAAATTTTGATGCGTGGGCCGACCCTATTAGATTTTTAATTTATTAGTAAAACAATAAAATTAATTGTACTGTCAGTCTTAATTTTAAAATTTTAGTTAATTTGTTGGTACAAGCGGACCAGTGGCGTTGATAAGTTTTTGCTCTGGAGGGGGGAGAGTCCGACCATCTTTTAAATCAGTCTATTGTTGACAAAAATATATTATTTATCAACAATAGATAATAATAATAATAATAATGAATAAATTTATTTCAGTAACAATTCAGGTACAATAAGCAGGTAGAATAAATTTTTTAGAAATATTTTTCTCCTCACTAGGGCCAAGACCCTGTACCGAGGATACTCATTTAGTTTGTCTTCCTTGTTGCACTCATTAATTTCCTGTATAATATGTTACAGAGACGTACCAATATTATAATCACAAAAAAATGGTAAATGTATTTTGAATGTTTTATCTTTAATACAATTTTTTTTAAATCGAACTAAATTATATTGTTCTGGAGGGTCTAGACCCCTTGAATCACCCCCGAAATCTACGCCACTGAAGTGGACATACAACAATTTTCTGTAAACTTAAAACTCTAACAGGAAGACGCACGCCTACACTGTGTTTACTTCGTCAGTCGAGGTTGAGAACACGTCTTGATGGGTTTGTTCTCTGTAGCAATACTCGTGTTCTGCTTGACTTGAGCCATCGCTATCCAAATCGTGGGAAAACAGCAATATGCTTTAATGGCCGCGGCTATAATAATTCGACACGTACGTACACAATATAATATCTATGTTTTTTTTGTCTAATGGCCATAAATGCTTGACCATGGACCGGTGCCACGGACACCGCGCATCAATTTCGTTTTTACTTCGAAGAGTTCGGAACCAATTAGACATACACCAATCTTTATCAATATACAAACGCAGGGATGAACTGAGGCCTCAAAGGCCTATCGGAATTGTAAAAGGACCCCAATTTTTTACGTAAAAAGTTATTTTAAACGGTGTCACGCTTGTAAGAAACTTTTTATGCCCGGCACATTTAACTGTTAAACTGCAGTGCGCGGTATTTTATGCGTAGCATTTAGGTATAATTGAAAATAGAGAATCATAGCTTTTTTGTCTCTAATTTGTATAAAATTAAATCGATTTCCATGGTTAATGGTTAATTGTTTTAAAAAGATATCTTTTGGAAAAGTGTTCATACAATGTTTAATTAATTTTATGACTTGTCCATATCTTGTATGTACTATTGGATCAATAAAATTATGATTATATTCTTAGGAAGAAACACCAATAGACAAAAGGGGGATGAGCAGTGAACGAAAATAGCGACTTACACCTGGGGCAGATAGTTATATAATAGTATGGCAACCTGGAAAATATTGTGAAATATCGAAATCTTAATATATAAAAATCCCGTGTCACGATGTTCGTTCACGCTAATCTCAGAAACCGCTCATCCGATTTTAATGAAATTTTGTAAATGTGTATTGTTTACTCCAACTTGAGAGATATATAGTGCAGTTTTTATCCCGATAAGTGACCTTCAATATTTTTTATTGCGAATTTAAGGATATTTTATATAGTACAAATAATATACCTATAAAAATTAATGGTTCTTTGTTTGTCCCGTATGCGTTCCTATACCATCCATAAAAAAATATTCATTTGCAAAATCATACGATAATCCGCTCTTTACTGCAGTTATGGTGATTGGATATGGCAAGCAAATAGTTCTGCAACGGCTATAGTTTAAGTAGAGCAATATTCCCGATAGCGATAATCCGTTTTGCCCCAACGAACGCCGGGTCCCCCAAACCGCAACACTAATAATCAAACGGCCTCACCCTTTGCAATGGCGTCGGCAGTTTAGGTGTGTTGGTATAACGTAACCACTATATACGTACTATATATAGGAGTAGTACGGTGGACGAAACAGTCTATCATGTTAAATGGGATTTCCGATGCATGTTATATAACCGATATCGTAATGTGTTCTCTGTTTGATTAGTTTCACTGCAAAGTCCGATCGAAAACTAACCTCACTGTAGTTCATACATTTAGAGAAAACTTAACCGCCTCATGTGCAGAAACCAGATTTGGTTCGGACTGGTCTATTCTATTTGTGAAGGGCCTCATGTGCAGAAACCAGATTTGGTTCGGACTGGTCTATTCTATTTGTGAAGGGCCTCATGTGCAGAAACCAGATTTGGTTCGGACTGGTCTATTCTATTTGTTAAGGGCCTCATGTGCAGAAACCAAATTTGGTTCGGACTGGTCTATTCTATTTGTGAAGGGGTGCGCCAGTTTATGTGTACATGTCAGTGCAATATTTACTTGTCATTCAGTGTTCACTGTTTAGGTTATAATATTACCTGCATGCTGTTAAAAATAGAGTTTTTAATTGTGTTTGAAGTGCATTATCAGTGATGCATGTTTGAATGATTCGAAAAGATTTTATTAATTCCATTTATTAAATTAAAGAAAAAATCGGATTTTATTAAGCCCACAGCACCTACGTGTGCGCGTCAGAATCTGTTTTGTGTACACCACTGACTACTTCAGTTTTTGTGCGCTGGTTTCCGTTAGGATTCGGTTTTCTCTAAATGTAAAAACTCTAACAACCGCATATTCTGCAATAATTTGAAATTTGAAAAAACCACCATTTTATCAACCATGTCACAGTCTGGGTTTGAATTCCGACTGTGACATGGTCAACCAGTTTCGACTATTTCCGTTTCATCTAATATTTCTAAAATGCCACCTCAGTATTCACGTTAAAAAGTTGGTTTACATTATTTATGTATGAGGAATCATATTATGCGCTGTTCAAAATTATCAAATTTTAATACGTGGGACGATCCTATTACTCGAAAAATTCATTTTCGGTATTTGTATAAACGTTGAATTTCAAACTAGAAACCCGTTAGAACTTTGAACAGAGTTTCAATCAATATGAAGGATAGAATAAAAACACTTTTTTCCAGCAATATCTTTTTGTGCAAAAATAAATTCTGAATTGAACATAAAACATTTCGTATAACATAAGTGCCCCAAACAGAAAAGGAAAATACAGTTTACTTATAAATTGTTATTTTTATCTTTGTAAGGGCGCGATCAATGTTGCTTTTATAGATATAATAGAAAGTACATGACAGACTATATTCACGCACTTAAAAAGCATTCAGACCTTTTTTATACAGGGCCGGTTCGAAACACCCCATCGTTAGACTGGGACTTATTTGTACACAGGTTAATTAGTTTCTATAGATATTCATTATGGTCGAGGGATTAATTTTCCCAAAAAAGTCTATATAAAAATTCCGACTTCCTGAATGAGGCTGTAAAAAAATAAAAAAATAATTGAAGGAAAAATAATTTATACAGTTTTCATATCACGTAGATATATTTCAAATAGGGGTAGGAACAAAAAACACGAAAAATTCCTAACTGGTCGGTGTCCGCAACTACCCTTTTTTTGCCAAAAAACCACCCCCATTCTGCATTTTTGCAAATATCTCGAAAAGTATAATTATGCTATAAAAAATATTTCAAACAAAAAATGTTTGTCGCAAAATTGTCCACATTTTTTGTCTCAAACATTGTATGATAAAACTTACCGTTAAGCCAGGAATTAAATTTCTTACTGTTGAAAATATCCGTTGTCAAAATTACGTAGCACTTTTTGTAATTTTGGATATGAACGCGAAGTACTCTAGTAAGGAGAGTATTCAAGAGATAATTTCCAATATGAGAGTTATAGACCGATCCATGGGCTATCTAACTGTGTCGAGAAATTTGAAAATCCTTCTACAGTTGTAGAGTGGTCCCTTGAAGATATGTACTAGTTGATCTCGTAAGGCCAGAATGATATAGATAATGTATCAAATATATGGATTGCAGTTAGTAGGCCGTGAAGTTTTGCGCCAATGACGTCACCTCATGAAAGAAAAGCCGTTTTAAGAGCTGAACAAAAAAAATCAGACGGCGCTCAATGATTTAATAAAAAAATCATTTATAATCTCATCTTGTAGAATTTCCGGGACTTGCGAAGAATTCTCAAGGCTTCCAAAGAATTCTCGGGACGTCTAAAAATTCCAAAGAATTCCGGAAAAATTTCCAACAAAAATGTACACAAAATTCCCGGGGATATTATCCTCTCTATTATGACGTAGTAAATCATCTCAGATAAGTATAATTAAATATGTACAAATAAATACAGAAAAGTATTTACTGTTATTGTAGATTTTTGCGTCAATATTAATATTCCAAATTGTCGTCACACCATAATTTTGTTTTGGTTTGGAAGGACAATGCTTTGGAAATAACCAAATTTAATTTAATTACAAATCTCGTTGTGATCAGACGTTTTCTTTTAGTTTAAATCACGGTTTATTGTATATTTTTTATTTTATTTTTATAAAAAGATAGTTAATAATATTTGTTATCTCACTATTTCAAATATTTATATATTGTGTAGGTACGTGGTTACAAGGCGAAGTGACTTCTGTAGACTTTTTTATGTGTTTTATATACAGCGTGATGTCCACGAAAGTTCTTTACAAATGGAATTTTTTTTATTAATTATTGGAGCAAAAATTTTTTTCTGTGGAAAAGTTCTGCTTCATCCAAAACCTCTAAAACACCAAAGAAAATTTTTTTCGGCCTAAAGTTATACTGTTCTTTGTATGGAGAGAGATGGAGGATATGTTGAATTGTGATTTATAATTCTGAATAAATAATTACCTACTTAGAAGTTAGTTATGTTATAATTTTGAATTAAATTTGATTATGTAACTAATTTAGCGAAAATCTTGAATATCACAGATAATTTTTATTTTTAGTAAAATAAAACTTTTTGATTTCCCTCGTATAACTTTAGGCCGAAGAAAATTTTCTTTGGTGTTTTAGAGGTTTTGGACGAAGCAGAACTTTTCCACAGAAAAAAATTTTTGCTCCAATAATTAATAAAAAAAAATCCATTTGTAAAGAACTTTCGTGGACACGCTGTATATTCACATACAAAAATTGTTAACTCTACTTTGTGAAAAAATAATTTTTCTCTATAAACAATTTGTAAATTGTATTTCAAAACAGACAGATATCATTTTATTAATTAACAAAATTACAATTTTATCTATGTGTAAACTTGAATCAAAATCGTTGGTCGTTTTCAAAAAAACATTATTTTTCACGTTTTTACCGGTTTTAAGGGGCTACTTCTCCCACATTTGAACTAGCACACATTTTGCGATTTCGTTTCGAGATGTAGCTGTTTTGAATACGAATGCAAAATTCGAGCAAAGTTGATACAGTGGTTTAGGTTAAAGGTGCAACCACAGACAGACAGACGAGAGACAAGCATTTTTTTTAAAACCGAACAGGCAGGGGATTTAAAACTGTCTAAATTTGCCAAAAACTTAAAATCAAATTTTTACACGATTGCAAGATTTATTCCTATAATATCCTTCGTATATGGGAAAGTAACAAACAACAAAGGCATTTCAAAATATTTTATTAACCCTCTAGTAGACGCCTGAATTAATAATTAGTATAAACGCTGAAATGAAAACAGACAACAAAGCCGATCGTATTCTTTGAAGAACGCTCCTGCAGTAGAATTAAAATTGAAAAATGTTCGGACGTAGCTTCATTTACACAAAGAAGTAGAGGGCTTGTAATTGTGAACCCGGCGTTAAGGAGTTTTCAAATGATACTCGTCCGTATTACTATAAATAGAATTGGATTTATAATAGATTGTATATCTAGTGGCGTAATGAAGTATATTACTGACGAGTAGTGACAGTATGTTAAAACGAGCGATAGTCACACGAGTCATAATATATGGTATTTTTTGCCATACTCACTATAAAATAACTGCTTTTCACTTAATTTTCAGTATTTTCAAAAATTTTGCTGAATAAAGAACTTGAGTAAATAATTTCGAGTTAAATAAATGTTGATCAAAATAATTTTTAAATACAAAAAATATAAGGTTTAGAACTTCTTTCAACAAAAAATGAATTTCTTTTTCATTTTTGCACTCTATTTGTAAAGACGATCCTGCACCAATATCGCACCATTAGTGCGACAAAGACACGTGAATAGATAGAGAGAGACAAATGTACCAAAATGTCATTTTTTTATTCGTTCAACAGCAAAGAGAAGATTGTGTTATATAAGAGGTTTTAAACGGAAAAAGCACACTTAAAAAATACGTTTACATCATTTACTTCGCATTATTCACGTTCCATGGAATTCACTTCCATCCCCATTATTATCAAAATAACAACCAATTTATGGTTCTTATTTTTTCTCATTTTCTTCTTCTGTTTTTAAAATGGGGTCGATTTATTTTCATTTTTAAATTTCGAATAAATATTTTGAAAATCAGTTATTGTCCCAGCTCTCACCGTACAAAAGTTTACTGGAAGACTACTAAAATTTTATTGTTACAAAACTGTTTTCTGAGTTGGCGGAATAAATATTTATTTACAATAATTAACAATTCAATAACAATAAAAAAACTTCAACGGTAATTACTGAACTAAACGAGCCACTTAAATAACACTTAACTATATATATCTACAATTGACTACACTAATATTTATTTTATCAGGTGAATTTATATCACGGTATTTATATCAGATTTTTTTCGCTGTTCAACACTGTCACAGTACAATCTACACTGACTGATTACCGTCGACTGATCTCTGGTGACTGATCAATATTTATTTCACTGTACTGACTATTGGCACGGCTCACCATTCACTGACCCATTCAACACGACACACTCCTGTTTATATACCTGCGTGCGGTGTCCGCTCAGTGCGTCTAGTACGTTCTCGTATCTTCGATACCATTCCACGCTTTACTACTGTGACCTTTCTTTCTCGTCGTTTCTATTGGAGGCAGTGGCGTAACATCTTGGGGTTTGCTACATTATTAACGGATAAATGTTATGATGCAACACATCATATAGGTGGGAGACTAATTCAGTTTTTTTTTGAAATAATTTTTTGTTGTCAGTATTTCGAATACTGATGAATACTTAATGAAAATACAGATTATAGAGCAGTATCCAATTATTTACAATTATCATCGTCTGCCTTGCAAATTTTTTTTTCATACCTAACAGACTTCATATTGAACATTTATCCATTTAGAGATACGTTTGCCGCGGGTATTCAAAAAAATATGCAAGCTAGACGATGGATAATTGTAATTAAATTATGCTTCTCTAATATCTGTATAAATTTCATCAAGTAGTGTTGAGCCGTATTTGAAATACTAAAATGAAAAATCCGGTCAAGTGCGAGTCGGACTCGCGTGGAGAGGGTTCCGTACTATTCCGTTTCTCCTGGGAATTTAAAGACTTAGAATTTTCGTTTAGGTTTTCCTGTAAATTATGAATGAGGCCCTATATTCCCTATTTTTTTTTTCAAAATTTTAGGCTCACTTGTTTCAGAAATAAGGGGGGAATGCTCGATTTTCGAATATTTTCTTTAATATCTTTTAAACTATGCATTTTAAATCATAAAAAAAATATGTTTATATTTCTCATGAGTCCTTTCATTTGATACGTCACATGATGCACTTGAAAAACATTTTTTTTTCATAATTTTCTAATTTGCCCCCAAAAATTAACCTCCAAATCAGAATTCGTTTATTTACGCTATACGTCCGTAATAGGGTCACCTAACTCTATATATGTATACCAAATTTAACTTTTTTTGTCCAATCTACTTATCCCTTATATTCAATTATAAAATTTTAGTAATTTGGTCCAGTAGACTTTTGTACGGTCAGAGCTTGGATTAATTATTATTAATTGAGGTACCAAATTTTTTTTAGATGAAACAAAAGATTTATGGTATTGGGGCAACTGTTTCAGCGCCTATTTTTATAAAGTAAATCTCATTTGAATTTGAATTATCGTTTTATAATTTTATTAGCGGCCCGGTCGCTATGAATTTATAATTTATTAATAAATTACTTACTCGCTACGCTGGTTCGCTCGAATTTATAATTATTTAAAACATTACTCACTCGCTTCGCTCGTTCGCTCGAATTTATAATTAATTAAAACATTTCTCACTCGCTTCGCTCGTTCGCTCGAATTTATAATTAATCAATGTTTTCGCAGCGCACGCCAAATAATGACTATTATAGGCAAATTTTTGATACCTTGGGTTACATTATTGTAATTTTCGTAGGGATCTCTAATTTTTTTGAAAATAAAATACAGCTCATGTTACTCGCTGATAATGTAGCTTTCTATAGGTGAAAGAATTTTTAAAATCAGTTAAGTAGTTTTTGAGTTTATCCATTACAAACAAACATACAAATAGTTTCCAACAAAATCAACGTATTATAGGTATAAAAACTAAAATAGAATTTCAATTAAAAAATTACATTTTTCAAATAAACAAAAGAATAAAAAACAATTTAGAAAAAGATACTTTTTACTTCTCGGTTAGAGCACGTTTGTTTGGAAATATATTGAAACAAAATCATAAACACGTTAATTCAGAGTTGAATGTGTATACAGCTATTGTTTTATTAATTAAACATTTGATTTTCATCGCAGTGAATATATTTATTTTCAAAACGACCTTTTATGCAATTCGCTAAAATTTAATTAAAATGTCACATATACTATATAGGTAAATGCAGATTCATGCAATGGACTATATAAGTATTATTATCCGAGTATGTACTCAACGTCCGCTCATATAACAACTCTGTATTGACATTGGCGCCTAGTGCAGTCAGCGGATAAATGGTTAAATACTATAGAAGTGCACTGTGTAAACTTAAAGGTAAACGTATCTGCTCACATGTTCAACAGATAGTTCGACCGACGGCCAGTTTTTGACCCCAAACCGAAGCCAAAAATTTTGTTGAAGCTATGCTTCTATAGGCGCGTTAGACGATTTCTAGGAGGGGAAAAACTTATGGTTTCGCGTCACGTAAAAAGTATATCTACTGTCCGATCCTTTTGAAAATTAATATCTGAGAGTTTTATAGGACACAAATAAAATGGCGTCAGATTTCAAAATGGCGGCCATATGTACTTTTGTAAAAATTATCCAATCTTTTTTAAAATTGATATTTAAGAGTTTTATAGGACACAAAAAAATAAAATTGCATCAGATTTCAAAATGGCGATCAAATAATAACTTTTCAATTGTATTGTCTATAGCTTTAATAAATTCGGTTTTATATACAACTAGCGGTACCCTTCCGGCTTCGCCTGGGTGCTAAGAAATGTAAGGTAAGGATAGATAGATATTTTCAATTTTTACTAGCAAAGTGGAAGCACTACTTATACATATTTTTAAATACCTAGCACAATATTTTACTGAAACAATAGTTTTCCATTTTAAATAATCAATCAGCACAACGCAGTATAGCGCATTGTATTGAAGCTATATTAGTTAGAGTCTATAGAGAGAAGACGGCGACAATGAATGGCTCAACTTCGCGTGACAGGAATAAAGTGTTCCTACATGGAGCTCGAGCCCACTACCAAATCGTCTTGTGGAGTAGCGCTCTGCAGTGGTCGGCGGAGGCTCTACAGGGACGTCGGATTTTCTCGATCATTTTTTCAAAAGTACAACACTAGTTGGCTGAAAATGATTTTATCATATCCGGATGACCTTCCAAGAACCGACAACCCATTTTCTGCCAGGTCCAACGGTCCAGTAACCTTTAAGAAATTTTTGAAAAAAATCTGAAAATTAAGAAAACAAACAAAATGTTTGATATATGAAGATTTGAAACAAAATGTTGATATAGCAAGTTGAAACTTGTAAGAATAGAATGACAAATTCCTGGAGATTATCGGAAAAACACTATAGAGTGTAGCACTGCTTTCTACACTGACCAGTCGAACACGGTTCTTGATTAATTTATTTAATTTATTGTAAATTATAGACATGTCGACAACTTAGGTCATTAGCGTCTTGATTACATTAAATAATTCCTTTAAACTAAATGACATCACAAAGCATTCATGAGCGAAGGCGGAATTCGAACCGACGACAATCTTATCCAGAGGCCGCGACGCTAACCACTGGACCACACTGCCCTCGGTTCTTGATGGCAGTAGCCTAGTGTAACCAGCTGAAAACGCTGTAAGAATGGCTGGGTTATTTCAGAAACGTACATTTTGATTCAGCAGGACGTACGCATTGTTGCTCAGAACAATGAAGTAAGTCACCACAGTAATCAATAAAGGGGTGATCTAATTAATGTCAAAATTTCGTTGAACGGGGAGCGATCAATGATCTACAAAATGTAACGGAAGAAATAATCCAAAACAAATCGTTATTACGTTAATAACATAGAGTATACGTTATGTACGGTCTTTGTGTTTCCCAATATGATATAAATTTTCCAGATTAAAAACACCGAAACAGTTAAAAACAAGCATCATAAATTTATGTAAAACGTAGCTACTAGACTACAGTGGTCCCAAAACTTCATCACTCCTCAAACATAATAATAATCAAATCTCGTTAATGCATTTCTCATGTCACAATTTGATAATAGGAAAATTGTTTTATGTTATACTAATAGAGCAGTAAATTCTGAACAAAATGACATCTAAATCACTTCATGATGATTTCAAGACAAGCTCAAAAATATTTTTTGAAATAGTATTTAAAAAGCTTTTGCTCGTATCAAGTCGTTATATCATAATTTTATGAACGTGCGTTTAAATTAATTATCTACTAATCCTAGGCCAAGAAACAGACTGTTGAAAAATAATCTTTTGTACCTATGTAAACAATCTAAGCTATGTTTCTATGGCAACGGACAGTCAAGTTAAACTTCGACGTCACTCACTGTTTTTGATTTTTTGATTTCTTTTGAAATTTATTCATATTTCAATAAATTATTGCGTTTTAACGTTTCTCAGATTTTAGAGTTGTGTTAAAATTGATATATATTTTCGACAAACAAATTCATGCAATATATTATCATGAATAGAGCACAAAATATTGTTAATCTGTTCAGTTGGACCGATTTTTATAAAACTTGGCATATTGTCAATTAGTAAACTTAAAGTACCTATAGTGTACTTTTCACCCGGTTACGCTCGAGTTAATATAAGTTACTGTCAAAAACGAAATGTATGCGAAAGACGCTAATGACCTAAGTTGTCGACGCGTCTATAATTTACAATAAATAAATAAGAAATGTATATATGCGAGAAAATCTGCTAATAAAAATTATAATTTAAAAAAACTAAAAAACACGCTTTAATGAACTAAAAAGTAAAAAATAATTAATTTTATTGTAAAAAAGCGTGGGGTGCTTTGTATCATATTTTCATACTACCCCACGCTTTTTTACAATAAAATTAATTATTTTTTACTTTTTAGTTCATTAAAGCGTGTTTTTTAGTTTTTTTAAATTATAATTTATTTTTGCTTTTTAGTCCTGGAGATCCTGGTCAGGATAATGGGACAAACTTATGGAATTATTGTATTGTCATCGGTCCTTGAAAAGTGTGCAAAGTTTCAGTTCAATATGAAGTTTTTTGCTTTTTTTTTTAGTCCTGGAGATCCTGGTCAGGATAATGGGACAAACTTATTGAATTATTGTATTGTCATCGGTCCTTGATAAGTGTGCAAAGTTTCAGTTCAATCTGAAGTTTTTTGCTTTTTTTTAGTCCTGGAGATCCTGGTCAGGATAATGGGACAAACTTATGGAATTATTGTATTGTCATCGGTCCTTGATAAGTGTGCAAAGTTTCAGTTCAATCTGAAGTTTTTTGCTTTTTTTTTTTTTAGTCCTGGAGATCCTGGTCAGGATAATGGGACAAACTTAGTGAATTATTATATTGTCGTCGGTCCTTGATAAGTCGACAACGTTTAAACTAAATCTGACCGTTCAAAGTTGGTCAAAATCAAGTTCAAAGAAGTCGGTTACAAACTGACAAACAAGCAAGCAAGCATGCAAGCAAGCAAGCAAACTAACATACAGGTGAAGCTAATATAAGCGTGTTAAAAATGTATTTCAAACGGCTGAGTTTAGCCGCCATATGATGACGTCAAAGTCAGAGCAATGAAGCCAGATATACGACTACGCATAGATAAAGAGAGGCATGTCTATGAAAAGAGAGGAATACTAAATCTTTAATGTAGTTGGACCCGGAAAAATTATTTTAAAAACTCTACCGAAATGTTTTCGTAATTTACCTGCCACATAGTTTTAAGCACCTCCAGAGATTTATTAACCCCTGTTTGGGAACCGCTGTATTAAAACATACGTGAAATGTGGGTGGTACCTCTAGTTCATATTACATTTTATATATATTTTGTTTGTCCGCGCACAGCTTTAGTTTAAAACCCATTTCACGTCATCCAATTATAAAAGTGTGTGTAGGGTAGGTGTTGTTGTTGTTATTACATGCACAACCGTCCCCCCTCGATCCCCTTAACCCTCCATAACACTGTCCCGAGATGAAGAGACACCATCTGGACACAACTGACAAATTAAAAACTCATACGCATCCGTCCATCATAAATAATTCTTTCATCCTTTCGCTACATGTAAATACCATACGTTCAAAAAGTTTTGGAAATGATGCCCGCCGTCTAAAAGGATACGTATACGTAACCTCGTGACGGTATCGGTGCTGGTACCATAGTTACCATTCATAAAATTATATGACAGCACCACTAATTAAATAATTAAAATTGAAAGAAAAAAATTATATTTTTTTTCTTTCAATTTTAACAGGGAAACAAAAAATATTCTATCTTCTATATAAGGCATATCTTTTTAATTATTCAATTTGCGACAAAAAGTATATCTCTAGTAAAGTAATTGTAGAGAATAAGTAAAGTAATTGTAGAGAATAAGTAAAGTAATTGTAGAGAATTAGTAAAGTAGTTGTAGAGAATTCGATTCTAAACAAAAAATCTCTCTACAAATTTTCTGTAAGATGTACCGTTACGGACATACAGTGCAAAACCTGTTACTACCGCTTTTTCAACATGGCGGCTAAATGGGGTGGCCGCCGACCCCGAAAACTCAATTTTAAACCCTCACCGGCCTCCCCTACGCAACGATAAAAAAATCTTGTCCTACTCAAAATGCAAACGTAATGAGTAACATTTCAATGGACTATAAACTTTTTTTTTCCTTAGCGACGCGAGAAAATTGAAAACATCTGAAAGAAAATAATCTGCTGATTGCAATATACCTAATATTGTTTCTATAGTATTTGACAATATGTCAACACTTGTTAGCACCCCAACCCGTGCGTGGCGCTAGTGTTACTTATTGCCAATTTTAGGCTAGCGTTCCACATATTTAAAATTCTATATATAGGTCGAATATAGGTACTATTTGATACGTTACTAGACTAGAATATTGCAACTTACTACTTGTAACTCCCAAAACAGCGTTTTCAGCTTTTCACGCTTACCTGAAACAAAGGAAAATAAAAATTAGAATAACATATTAAACCCTGCCGACACTACCAGTGTATTTGCTCATAGATGCGTTGTGATTTTATTCTGTAAACTTAAGTTTATTTTTGGACAAAATAACAAATCATCTCTTAAAATAATTATATTTTTCTTAAGAGCAGTCGATAGCGAAAGTTACCCCATGCATCCTTCATGCCAAATCCTTTCCCCTCGCCTATAAAACGCTTCCCGTTCGAAAAAAAGTTTTAGATACGTGTGAAAGATTACGTAATTTTTTAAAAAGTTGTAAGTTTTTTCAGGAAATTTTTTTCATTTTTTCGCCTGTAGGATCTGTAGTGTGATTCCTGGTCCTTCATTTGGCGTTTACCCGAACCCTTTAGCTTTAAAAATTGCGTCGGGAGAGCAAGAGAGTTTTATAGGCGAGAGGAAAGGATTTGAGATGAAGAGTGCAAGGGGTAACTTTCGCTATCGAATGCTCTTAATTTCAGTATTCGAAATGGATTTTTTCAAGACAACATCTAGGTACACCAAATTCTATACACCCTCCAGTAAGTTATTCACTATCTGCAGACTAGTGTTTTCAAAACATTTTAAGTCCGGTCCTGTTGTGTCGATTTTTTAAAAATTGTATGTGAACTTTCTAGTTCCTACTAGGGTTAAATTTCAATTTTGAAACAATTCCAATAATTTTTTCGACGATTTTGAGGCCAAAATTTGTATTCAATTTCTATAAAAACAACCCTTAATATGGTTCGATAGGGATTACTTATATTAAATATCTTATTTTACAACAAATTCGACATAAGCCTAATTGTCTTTAGCTCAAAGACATACTTCTTCCAGTGCAATCAGAAAGCAGATGTTACTTTTAGTAAATTCTGTATTTTTGTAGTAACTTCTCTTTTCACGGTTGGTGTACAGCAAAAATAACAATAAATACAAATTATTTATACACTAAAACATTTTACATTCTCATGATTAAGTGGAGTGTTCACGCCACTTTCGTTTTTTGCTTGACAGCGTGTAAACAACAATTTTATAAGCAGAATTCTTACTTAATCATCTTTACTATCTGCTGTAGTTCCCATAATAAAACACTGAATGGCTACAGTAGAACCACCTAACAACGAATGCAACATACGTTCTAGACATGTAGATAATGAATATTATGAGTTTTTCTCTCATTTGGCCGAATGCCGAATAGATAGATAGATTTCTATTCTGTAATACTGAAACAGAGTAGAACGCGTCAATACAATACAAATAGTACATAAAAAAATACTGTGTAGTACCTACTGTTATATTATCTATATTGTTACGGATCACCCTGTATATAAACGGCAAACAAAGAGTTCCGAGAAACGGGGTCTGCATACTGAACAACAAGTACCTGCCGGAATGTTCTAGAGAACGCGAGAAGCACTGGGCTCCAGTCCACGCAGCCTATAAAAATCAGTGAACAGTGAGTCGCGGAATCAGTTCGCGAGAATCAGTCAGTGTAGATTATACTGTGACAGTGTTGAACAGCGAAATAAATACAGTGATATAAATCACGCAGAAATATAAATAGTTCCGTGAAATAAATTGATAAAATAAATAACTAGAAATAAATAGTCCTGGTATATAGCCAGTTGTATATAGTTAATTGTATATAGTTAAGTGTTAATTACTGTTTAATTATTGTTTACTTGTGTTGATTGTTAGAACTGACTTTTCGTAATTGCATTTATCGTTATTGTGTTTTTAAATATTGTAAATAAATATTTATTCCGCCAACTCAGAAAACAGTTTTGTAACAATATTATAATAATTATCCGAACGTCTTAAGCCAAACCACAAACGGTCCATTTTTTACAAAAAATACTCAAAATAATGTAGGTAATAGAGTAGAATTTCTGTATAATGAAATTTAAAATCCAAACAGAAAAATTCGTTAAATGTAAATTTCGCAAAAAAAAATAACAGTGTCATTTGTCAACAGTGTCAAAATTCAGCTAAAAAATTGGGAAGTGCCGCAAAATACAAGTTCGTTGAGTTATATGAGTAAAAGGTCCACTAAGCTGTACTAAATGAAATCAAAAATATCACATTATGTAAGGACATGTTTAAAATAAAATTATGTAAATATTTGTTAAAAATAGTATATTACATTACAAGGTAAGAAATTTGGCGTTTGCAACCAGTGTGAAGTTTGCTGTCCGAGGTACGAGGGCATGCGATCACACGTGTTGCAAACACCAAGTTTCATACCGAGTAATTGCATATTATTTTTCACAACAACTCTATTGGCAATTCGATTTGAGGTACCTACAATTTGGGCGTGCAAGAAAGTCACAAAAATATTAGATCTGTCAGATTTATGTGGGGTTATGTCTGTCATTTTGACGTTTATGAATATTAATATCTGGATGATCGAGCATTGCTCGGATGAGTTAAAAAAAAATAGTACCTACTTACTGTGAGATATTGATTTTGTATTATTTTCTCAGAATATTATTCCGAAACGATTCACTGTCAGAGTATTTTGACATAAATAATGAAAGTAGTTTGTTTTTTCGAAAGCCTACTCACCATTCGACACTGTTTTATAACGTTAAAAAAACTGTTTTTTAAAATGATAAAATCGATAAGAAAACGAATTTTTCCAGGGATGAGACCTAGCTAGATCGATTTTTTGCCCCCCGAAACCCCTTTTCGGTAAATTTGATCAAAATCGTTAGAGCCGTTTTCGAGAAAATATTTATATAGGTACATATATACAAGATTTGCTCGTTTAATAATATAGGGGAATTTGCTCGTTTAATAATATAGGGATATGCGGATTCAATATCGGTATATCTCCTTCTTAATTTGACGTTTTCGAAAATTATATGCGGATCCAATCGCTCTGTCTCCCTCGTAACAACGTTAAAAAAAGAGAGAACCGACCTGAAAATTTTCATCCCTAGGGATGAAAACGCTCAGTTTCAACTCGCTAAACAGGTACCTATCGAAAATCGAATTTTCAATAGCGGCGTTGTGAAAATGTATTTTACAAAACTAATGAATTAACATAGAATTACTCTTGACGCTATTATGTACAAACTGTATACGAAGTATAAATAAAGATATTTGTTGTTATTATTATTGTTATTATATATTATATATCTATAATTTAATTTTGATGAGCTCTTTCTTGCCAAATTCAAAGTGCGGCAATTAAGTCACTGAGCCTAAATCCGCCTCTGTTTGATATTCTACTGTAAAATAAATTGAAAAAGAAAACGTATTATTTAAAGAATGAAATTGAAGAAGCATAAAACTAGATATTATACGCCTCAACAGAATAGTAAAAATAATACATACATACGACTGAAATCGTTGCAGTGGAATTGGAAAAAAATAAATGGTTTCGCTCAAAAAGTGTTCAGCGGAGTCAAGTTGGTACTAAAAACTGAATTGCGGGTCGACAAAAAATTGAATCGCATTTACACAAAAACATCCAGTTTGCTGTGGACTATACAAAGACGGGAGACGGGAGATCTAGCTCTGTTTATTCCTGTACATTTTATCGTTCCAGACATTTCCTATATCTATAAGTGGGTACGTACGATTCAGTTCTTATACTCGCAGATGATAAACCAGATATACACGGAATAGGTTGAAAAAAGAGCCCATCTATTTGGGAAGCTTTAAAAATATACGTGCTTCAGGTTCGGACTAGCATGCAAAGGTGAGCAACAAAAAACCGCAATTGATAAATAAAGGTTACGTATTTATATATTTCGAGTAACATTTAAATGATATATATACAGGGTGAGTTCGACCACCCGTATCAGACGTTTTTTTCGAAAACGGTTAGTCGTAGAAAGTTGTGTCAAAAATTTGTATTATAAAAGCCCTAATAAAGAATCGAATGGTGATAATTTTTTTTCCGGGAAGGTTGGCTTCCATATTAGTTTGCTCCAGAATGTCCAGAACTCCGGAATTATAAATGTAACGATCGGTCGAAAGTGATATTGTTGAAAAGATCTTTAAAAAATTAGCAAGATTTGTACGGATTTTTTTTTTATTACTGCCACCCCTGTTAAGTAATATTTGTTTGAAATTACTAAATTAAAATGTCATAATAACGAACTTTTTAAAAGTCCGCATTTAAAATCTAGTTACCTATCTATCGATCATTAAACACTGAAGAAGTACACTCACAGTATAACCAGAAGAGCTCAGTGATATGTATTAAAGAGTAAATGGAAGACAGTTGCTAGATTTTTAATGCCGACTTCGATCGTTATTATGAAATTTTGATTTAATAATTTCAAACGATTGTTACTTAACAGGGATGGCAGTAATTAAATAATTTTTCCTACAAAACTTGCCTATTTTTTAAAGAGCTTTTCAACAGCACCACTTTCAACCTATCGTGTTTTCTAAAATTCCGGAGTTTTGAACATATAATAATTTATATTTATACTTATAGAAATTTACAGGGGTGGCAGTAATAAAAAAAATTTTCCTACAAAACTTGCTTATTTTTTAAAGACATTTTCAACAATACCACTTTCGACCTATCGTTACATTTATAATTCCGGAGTTCTGGACATTCTGGAGCAAACTAATAGGGAAGCCGACCTTCCCGGAAAAAAAAAATTATCACCATTCGATTCTTTATTAGGGCTTTTATTATACAAATTTTTGACACAACTCTCTACGACTAACCGTTTTGGAAAAAAACGACTGATACGGGTGGTCGAACTCACCCTGTATATGTACAACTTAAATAAGAAAATTTATCATTTCTGACTTTTTGTTCGGCGATCCTTACATCCTCCTGCAACCAGTGGCGTATTTAAGTTCAGTGCCGCCCCGGGGCAACTCGAAATTGCCCGTCCACCACCGCCAGCATCATGATTCAAACGAACAAAATGTTCTCGTATGACGCGTGTAATTTTTCCGCTGCTTATTTATTTATTATTTTTTTCTATCAATGGCGATAGTGCTTGAATGTTGTCGCCCCCACAATTCTGCAGCCCTGGGCTACAGCCTAGTCAACCCATACGTAAATTTACACGTCTGCCTGCAATGGCATTCATGTCAAGAATAATAATAACATTTTTGTTCATCCAAAGACAAATACAGTTCCTACCTAAATATAAGAAAAACTCGGGTCGCAGTGCCAAACCCTGCCGACAATATAGTGTATTTGCTAATACAGGCCTTGTGGCTTTTATACGTGAACTTAAGTTTGTTTTTGGACAAAATAAAAAATTTAACCCCTTAATACATCCCTTAAAATAATATTTTTTTCTTAATTTCAATATTATTATCAATGCAACCTCTGTACCACATTAAATACACCCTTCCATAAGTAAATCCGTATCAACAAACTAGTGTTTTCATAAAATTTGAAAGTCCGGTCCTGTCGGGCCGATTTTATTAAAATTTTAGCAGCACGTTTTAATCTTTACTAAAGAGTTAAATTTCAATTTTGAAACGATTCTGACAAATTTTTCGGTATTTTTGGGCCCAAAAACTTTTTGGAACCCCTAAATACAACCCTGAAAATGGTCCGATCGGGCCCATTTTAAATAGGCTTCTTGCGGTGATGGGTTCCAATGTGTGTACCAAATTTCGTTTCAATCGATTAAGTCTGTCGAGAGTTATCGTGTACACACATATATATATATAAATATATATATAAATATATATATATATATATAAATATATACATACATATATATAAACATTTCTAAAAATGGTGCCAAATTGTTCAGGAGGCTATGAAACGTCGAGAAATTTTGGTCCGACCCCTAGGTCCCGCCATCCGACCGACGCCAATAGTGTATGTGCCATATTATGGCAAATACACTAATAAGTCAATTATCAAGTTAAAATTTAATCATTAAAATAATTATCTATGTTACAATATTGTTTTTTTTTTAATTGATGCTATTAATAAGGGATGACAATCACCATAGACAGGGAACCATTCCTTACATTAAGAAAAAGAATATGTATAAAAAACCAAAATATTTGCAAGAGCTTAACTAAACACCAAGAAGTTGAAAAGAACGCAAAAGTCAATTGAAAAAAAATATCGGAAAATTAGTTTTCTTAATTACCTATTAACTTCCAATTGGAAGTTATTGTAATGGGTCCGAAAATCAAAATCAAAATGTATAACAAATTTTTATGTTTCAAGGTCACTACACTATTTTTACACCATTTTTAGAAAGATGTCTCTCTCTCTCTCTCTCTCTCTCTCTCTCTCTGTGTGTGTGTGTGCACGTATGTACGTACGTACGTATATGTGTCCATTTCTTTCTAAGACGAAATCTCGAGAATGAAAAATGATATCGACTACGTTAGGGTGCCAATCGACGCGTATTAACGTAAATATGATCTGAAAGAATTTTTTTCAAAATCGGTTCAGCCGTTCTTTTTTCTTAACCAAATAGACTCCAAAAAAGTAGATTTTACACAATATCTCGCGAATAAAAAATTATATCGACTTCGTAAGGGTGTCAATCAAGGCGTGTTAACGTCATTTTGATCAGAAAAACATTTTATAAAAATCGGTTCAGCCGTTTTTTTTTTTTTTAAATTAACTGGGAAGTTCGTCGTATGGACCTCAAGGGTCGCACTTTAGTCCTAATAAACGACCCACCTCACGGCTTGTTTTATTTTTATTCAACTACGTTTGGTTTACGACAGTTTCTGTCAAAAATCAACATTAAGGCAGTTGAAGTGTCGGGGAGAGGTTGCTAAATAAATAAAAATAAAATTTTAAAACAAACGGATAACATTAAAAACGTTGAATTACAAATGTTATGAATATGAGTAAAATAAAAAGCTCCGTTATAGTACATAGGTACATGAATTACAGCAAAAGTTATCGTTATTTGTGGATGGTACAGAATCATTATAAATGCGTCAGTTACAATGTTACAATAAAAACTTCAGACACTAAAGACCTCTGTTGTCAAGCGTCTATAATTCACAATTCATTCATTACAATAAAAACTTTGCGAAAAGAAACATTGTATAAGTACGCAGGCGTTTTATATTAATGTTTGCAATCAACTAGTTTAGCCCTACTTTAACAACTAGCTTGTGAAAAACAAGTTGTGCAATGTATCAAAAATAAAATGTTAAGATGCCATTCTTGAAACTAGATATATTACAAAAATAAGTCGTACACTTTGTCATGTGTTTGCGTGTAGAGAATACAGCCAAACAGGGGATTTTTGTAACAAGATCTGTTAAAGACCCTTTAATAAAAGACTATGTACGCCATTATTCTTAAAATACCAAAAGAGACCTTTCTATCTCTAGTTTTGATACAGAGCGAACCAGTCATTGATCGGTATGATATCTCTATCTATCCAGTTCAATCATTGAAGATTAATGGCGGGCTAATTACAGGTTGCTATCTTTAAGATTGGCTGACTATTTATATGTGGTTATAGCTTGAATATTAATAGTGAATCAATATAAAGTTGATATCTTGAAGATTAATGGCGGACCAATCAAATTAAGTTGATATCATAAAGATTTTTGAAAGATCACTTACAGACTCTTATCTTGAAGATGAATGGCGGAAAATTACATAAGTTGCTACCAAACAAAGGTTGCTATCTTGAATATTAATGGCTAATCACAGCTTGCTATATCTTAGATTTAGGCTGTTATTTCGAAGACTAATGACGGGCAAATTATAAGCTGTTATCTTGAAGTTTACTGGCGGACTAAACAAAGGTTGCTATCTTGACTAGTGTTGTCCTCTTGTCTTGAAATATCAAGACTTCACTAAGTCTAAGTCTAGATTAACAAACTCTTGTCTTGTCTAATGTCAGGACTCTAGATTATTTTCAAGAGTCTAGATTAGTAGTAGTAGGTAAAGTAAACCTTTACATACCACTACTTAGTTTATCTAGACTCTTAAAAATTGTCTAGAGTGTTGGTAAGAGTCTTGATCTAGATAAAGCAAGTCTTGTCTTGTCTTGAAAATCTAGACAAGACAAGACAAGAGTCTAGAAAGTATAGATTTAGACGGCAACACTAATCTTGACGATTAGTGACGGACTAATTACAGGTTTCCAGCTAGAATATTAATGTCGGAACATAAGATTTTTAAATTGAGGATTAATAGCGGACCAATCCACAGGATTTCAGACTCTGAGTCTCTGCTGTTGTATTGAACGAAGGCACTGTCACGGAAAACTTTGAAAGTTAAAACAGGAAATTCATTGATAAAGTTTAGACCGACTGTGTTTTTTTATTAAAACATCTGCTCGACAGCTAGTGAGATTGTCACAGCACTCTAGCGTCTCTCTACTCTGTAGACAATTGTTGTTGTGTTGTTACTTACGCTGCCTTTCTCTCTGTACCTTCATCAAGGCATTTTATTGTCCGCTAACTTTATTACACGTCATATAATCTACTTTTTCGTTAGATATAAATGTTTTGTATCTGCGAAACAACAAATGTTTTATTATTTTCAGTGCCCATTTGGAGTTTGGACTTAAAAGCCACACTTTTGATGTCCTCCATACAAAGGCTATAACTATTCTATATAAATAAAACTGTACTTCTTTCTGTCCGTTTCTTTGCGACCAATTACCACCAAGATGATGATGATGATGTAGGGGTGGGAAAAGTTTCCGTCCGCTTCCATTGTCACGCTAGAGCATATCCTCAACTCGGTCAAAGAGTGGCTATCTACCACATTATCACATATGAATTGGAAGTGAGAATTTTGGTAAATTTTTTTTTTGTTTTTAAACAAATTTCAGCTCATTTTGCAGATGAATAAATTGAATTAACAATTTTTTTAAATCAAAAAAAAAAAACGAAATAATAAATACTAGTCCAGCAGTATCAGGTACTTTTTACCTGGAAAGTATTCCGAAGTTAATGATATTTTGATATGTTGTTTGTGGGTACTCTGTGGAGTAGAATCTGAGTTTTCGACCTCGAGGACCCTGTGCTAACGTGGGGGGAGCCGAAAAACCACGAAATTTTACCACCTTTTTTGATTTTTTCGAAATCTCTCAGAAACGGTCGACTTAAGCAATTCTTTCATTATGTAATGTTTTAAAGAGGATTACATTTCCTACAATTTTCATTCCCACAACTTTTCTGTGGTACTAATGGTAAGCGCGCTGCAGCTTCTTGATTTCTGTGGTACTAATGGTAAGCGCGCTGCAGCTTCTTGAAAATCACCCGCTCCGCTTTTTGTAACCTTGGTAACCAATGGTTAAAATGTAATGTTCTTTTCAATGCGGAGCGGGTGATTTTCAAGAAGCTGCAGTGCGCTTACCATTAGTACCACAGAAAAGTTGTGGGAATGAAAATTGTAGGAATTGTAATCCTCTAAAACATTACATAATGAAAGAATTGTTTAAGTCGACCGTTTCTGAGAGATTTCGAAAAAAACAAAAAAGGTGGTAAAATTTCGTGATTTTTCGGCTCCCCCCACGTTAGCACAGGGTCCTCGAGGTCGAAAACTCAGATTCTACTCCACAGAGTACCCGCAAACAACACACCAAAATATCATTAACTTCGGAATACTTTCCAGGTAATCCCCTTCATTTATTACCTGCCGCTTGGACTATACTTTTAAATTAAAATGTTTTTTTTTATAAGTGAAAATATAAAAATAAAACATAAAAAATCGTTTAGAGAGACCGAACCAAGGTGTGTAACGATACCATCAATGCTTATGTGGTTTTTGGATAGCTATAAGAAGCCGCCGATTCCCAGGTTATAGTAGGATAGGATAGAATAGAATAGAATAGAATAGAATAGAATAGAATAGAATAGAATAGAATAGAATAGAATAGAATAGAATAGAATAGAATAGAACAAAATAGAATAGAACTGAGAACTGGTAAAATTGTATCATCCACTATATGAATTGGTACTAGGACCCAATAACTCTGAATTTTGGGCCAATTTATAATGGATTTTTCAATCGTCTCTTTGCTTAAATTTTAAGAACAACAATTAAAACTACCTTCAGTAAATATTTACATAGTTATCCAGAAAAAAATTCGACTGATGACCAGTCCTATACTTCCCACCTAGTAAATATTTGCAAAAAATAAACACTCTTTTTTTTATTCTTTGACTAGGCCCAAATAACCTTAGCTGTTGGTGGTCTTTAAAACACAATTTAATTTTTATTCTTTGAAAAAAGCATGGCCCTCTTTTTTGTTTGGTGATCTATTGATGGCTAGCTTAATATAGCAAAAATCATGGTTACCTTGATTTACGTACAATTTTTATTTTTTTTAGTAAAATATTTTTTTTCTCGAAAACTATACATTTTAGAGAAAAAAAATATTTACATTTTTTTCATATTATAACATCTAGAATTCATTTATATTTTTTTTTACCTATGTTAATACGTGACATTGAGGACGTTTTTTTGAATATCTCAGGATCCACTGAACCGATTTGACTCAAAATCTAATCAGATCTAAGTTAAAGGCTGATAAACACAATAGAACAATCGGCATGCCCGTATGTTGTTCCGTTCTTAAGATATCGAAGGCGAAAAATTGACCACATACACACACACACACATACACACATACACACACACATACAGACATCAGTCAGAAAATGATCTTAAACGATTGCTAGGGTCTCAAAACGTGAAAATCTGTTAAAATCTCGAAATATTGTTTTCGGACTGAATCCATTACTTCCCTACCATAGTAGAGGTGGGAAGTAAAAAAGAACAGACATGCTTTCCGTGAGACAAAGGATGTTGAATAACATCCAGGTGAAGGACGTGGCAAAGATCAAGAAACAGAGGACAATGACTGCAGCAGCAGCTGTTTTCATGATATTAACCATGGAGTGCGAGTAAGAGCGAGAACACGATACAAACACGGGAGGGAAAGAGAAAAGCAACTCGTAAACAGGAAGCGCGCACCGCCGACTGCAATCTGTCACCAGCAGACCGATAATGACGTCACACTGCACCGGTACTTAAAGTGACAACAATTTTCAACATACAGTTCGTATTAGACGTGGGTCGTTACGTTATTTTCAAGAAACGTAACGAAACCAGTGACTTGGTCGGCGTCACCTGTTTCAAAACTAGTGATTTTTGTAACTAGTTATTTTTATTCAGCTACTGTGATTGCTTGCATAAATACCTCCACCAGTTACCAACTATACAGTTACACACGAAACGAGACGAAACTAAAATACATTAAATCACTATCTAAGTGTTTGTAGCTATACACTGTGCGTGTTCGGGTTACTTCGGATTTATTCGTGTCACTGTCACCCGCTCTCGCTTAGTAACGCATTTGCAAAAATCACTACTTGTAATGTAACTCGAAACTAGTGATTCGGTTACATACCGCGTAGCTAGTTATTGTAACTAGTGACGTGAAATAACGACCACGTCTAGTTCGTATTTTAACCCATTTTGCCCGAGTTAGTTTTTTCGCAATGATCATTATTTTTATTTTTTCAAAGAACCAAACATTTTTGCTCAAATTACACTTTACTGAAAAACAACCGTTTCATTTTTGGTGTGTTAAAACTGAACGGTTCTAAATTTGTTTTCCTTGCGCAATTTAGACCAAATTTGTGGAAAATTGAGCAAAATTAACTTTTTCAGTAAAAAGTTTTGTATATAGTAATTAGTACATAACCCCATCATCAGGACATAAGAACGTTGACGTTTACTGAAAAGTTATTCTTATTAATACTCACTGATGTCCCCTCTATTTCATCTTAATTACAAACTGAACTAGTAATCCTTGTGTAAATTTTGTGAAAAATTATACTCAAACGCCAGTGTATTTTGTTATGAATTAAGAGAATTTCTCAGATCTTTTTCAAATTAGACATGTTGATAAAAAATTATATCACTGAACTCCAAGCGCGGATCCACCGTTGTGGGCACGGTGGGCATGCCCACAACCCTAATTGATGGCTGATGTTATATCCAATACCTTAATAAAATTTAAAAAAAACGAAGTAAGCACATAAATAAAATTATTCAGTGTAAAATGTATACTTTTAATTAAATCTAAAATCTGATATGATTTCAAGCTGTAAAAGTTTCATCAAAATCGGTTCAGTAGTTTAGAGTCTAGATATGATATTGTAACAAACACATATTTACTTTTGTAATTTTCGTGAGCAAACAGACTAACATTTTACAGGTTTATTAATTTACTAGTGTTCGCCCCGTGGCTTTGCCCGCGTGGACCTATACACTGTACAAGGCCTTGGCCGGGGCGTCATACATTTTGTAAACGTCTCCTTTGTAGGAATGCAATATCGATCGTGAGCGAGTCCGTAGTCCGACTCGCTTTTGGCCGATTTTCGGGTGGCCGTGACTACAACCTTTTTTGAAGGTTGGATCCGCGCCTGCTGAACTCGGCAAATACAAACACATTTCTGTATCTTTTTCGGGTTTTCGAGTGCACGTAGTGCGTTTATCGAATACAGCGTGCTGTTTTTTATCTCAAAAAATTTAAAAAAGATGTGAGGGCTTTTCGAATTTTTTGAAAAATGTTTTATCGTCGCTTAAATCTAAATCTATAAGTACAAATATTATGTCCGTGCACATTTTATTTTGGTCTTCTGCCCTAGCACTGGTTTCCCAAGTTGGACGGGAAATCCTTTATTATATTGTACCTACATTGAGGAATAAAAAAAAATGACAAATGGCACAGTAATTACGGTTGCAGTACCGCAATCGAAGACGTGTACTACTTCTATATAGTTTTATAATAACGTTACATCTGTCAAAAATATTAACATCACATAAGTATACATGACACAAAACACAAACAAACTATGGCGTAACTATGGTAATTCGCGTCACACATTTTTTGTCACACATTTTTGTACTATATACCGTCAGGATTACGTAGTTCTACGTCAAAAAATAATTTAAATCATTTCAATATTGGAACACCGGCTAAAAACAGGTTAATGTGCCAAAAGTCAAAACTATAAAGTGTGAAATTTACAACCATTCTGATTTTGTTTAAACTGTTTTCAGTAGTATTTTATGTCGAAGTTTAATTGGCGCACGACTATATAAAGGGAAATGAAAGCTGCATTAAAAAACAAAAATGAAAGAAATAAAAACCGTTATTTTATGGTTATCAAAGTCGATATAAAGATGGGTCGAAAACGAGCTGTTGGAAACGATAAAACAGTTGTATATAACGAGCAAGCGACTTTACCTCATTGACCGATTCAATTGTTCAAATATCCGTAAACATTGAATCAAATCCATTTTCATAGTCTATATAGAATATAGATAGCAATTGTATATCTAGATATGTAATGGGGTATATTACTGACGAGTGATGACAGTATGTAAAAACAATCGATAGCGAGTTTTTAGTCACACGAGCCATAATACCATTACGCACGAGCCATAATACCATACCCACTACAAAATACCTACTTTTCACTTCATTTTCAAAAAATTTTGACAGTTCATTTGTGCCGCCATATTTATATTCACTGTAGGCGAGTATGTAATACATTGTAATAGCAGGTGGGTAGAGCGAATAAACAGAAGTTGATATGGCAACCGTTTACTTAACGCACTAGTGCGATAAGTAATCATAGAGAATATCTAATAAGTAATTATCATAACTAAAATGATGACTTTCCTTACCTACATAATATAAAAACAAAAAAATGAAACAATTAGAAAGACCATGTACGCACCAAATTATTATGGTATAATGTTCTTTAATAAATTGCTAAATTTGTACAATGAAATAAAAAAAGTAAAAAAAATTTTGATTGAAAAATGTTTCTATAGTGTGCAAGAGTTCCTTGACTGTATATAATGTATACGAATGACAATAAACTTATTACCTATATTATGCCTACTAATCCAGCAGTCAGGTACTTTTTACCTGGAAAGTATTCCGAAGTTAAAGACATTTTGGTATGTTGTTTGTGGGTGCTCTGTGGAGTAGAATCTGAGTTTTCGACCTCGAGGACCCTATGCTAACGTAGGGGGAGCCGAAAAATCACGAAATTTTACCACCTTTTTTGCTTTTTTCGAGATCTCTCAGAAACGGTCGACTTAAGCAATTCTTCCACTATGTAATGTTTTAAAGAGGATTACATTTCCTACAATTTTCATTCCCACAACTTTTCTGTGGTACTAATGGTAAGCGCGCTGCAGCTTCTTGAAAATCACCCGCTCCGCTTTTTGTAACCTTGGTAACCAATGGTTAAAATGTAATGTTCTTTTCAATAGTTTTATTTATTTTGTTCTTCATTGAACTTTGAATTGAAAAAATACACATGTTACACATTGGTTACCAAGGTTACAAAGAGCGAAGCGGGTGATTTTCAAGAAGCTGCAGCGCGCTTACCATTAGTACCACAGAAAAGTTGTGGGAATGAAAATTGTAGGAAATGTAATCCTCTTTAAAGCATTACATAATGAAAGAATTGCTTAAATTGACCGTTTCTGAGAGATTTCGAAAAAAGCAAAAAAGGTGGTAAAATTTCGTGGTTTTTCGGCTCCCCACACGTTAGCACAGGGTCCTCGAGGTCGAAAACTCAGATTCTACTCCACAGAGTACCCGCAAACAATACACCAAAATATCATTAACTTCGGAATACTTTCCAGGTAACTCCCTTCATTTATTACCTGCCGCTTGGACTATACAGTCCACCAAACTTTTTTGTGTAGATAAATAAAAAAAATTAATTAAAATTTGTTTTTTTCCCAAAGCATAATTTTTTTTTGTTTTCACGCAACAGGTAATTAGAAACGCTGCATAAAAATATGGTTTATTTTATACACAAGAATATGTCAATAATTTTTATCTTATTCATTCTTTCCTAATACGACATGCTCTGTCGTCAGGGGTCGACTGGCGTATCGGGCGATCGGACGCAGTCCGATCGGCCGGTTGGCTGATGATCGACTTTTTTCCTCTTACTCATTTTATTTGTATTTCTATTTTCTCTTTACCTACCTACTGAAAAGTAAAACTTTTTAATTATGTAAATACTGTAAATGTTCTGTTATATTTTTTTTGTTTGCCAGACTTGTAAAAAGGTTAAAAATAATAAACAGACAGAAAGACAGAGAAACAGACAAAATGATAAAAATGACTAATTCGGTTGTGGCATCTCATATACTGTCAATTTTAATCAAAATGTTGTTAAAACTTACAATATTACAAAATATATTACTTATGTATAGGTAATCTTGAGACTGGAAAATAAGCCACCGGCCGCTGGCCGCCTTTAGCCCGGGCCGAAATTGAGTTCCAGTCCGCCCCTGTCTGTCGTTACAATTTTAAGAAGAGGTTTCTTCATTTGCTTTTTATTAGTCCTTCGGCAAAGCTTTACAAATCACTTAAAACTGTAATCAGTTTAATTCAATTCGTCACTGACTTAATCTAATTAAAACAAGCTTTTTCGCCAAAAATTTCTTCTTAAAGCTGTGACAGATTGTATAGACTATAGAGAAACCTTTTATCCCAATCTGTTACATGTTTGTTATGTGTTGGGTGTATAGCAGTGGAGCCAATTCCTAGAGAGTCACGACGACGGTGTTCTGTGACCCACTAACACAGTTGGATCTCGCGATTCATCCACCGACCTCTCTTGACTCAGAACAACATACTGCAATATTATATTGTATGTGACTTTAACAACAAAATAACAAGCGTACTTTAACTCTATTTATTAGTGTATTTGCCATATGGCACATACACTATTGGCGTCGGTCGGATGGCGGGACCTAGGGGTCGGACCAAAATTTCTCGACGTTTCATAGCCTCCTGAACACTTTGGCACCATTTTTGGAAATGTTAATATATATATATATATAATCGGACTATTTTAAGGGTAGTTTTTAGGGGTTGAAAAAAGTTTTTGGGCCCAAAAATACCGAAAAAAATCTCAGAATTGTTTCAAAATTGGGATTTAACCCTTTAGTAGAGATTAAAATGTGTTGCTAAAATTTTAATAAAATCGGCATGACAGGACCGGACTTACAAATTTTATGAAAACACTAGTTTACGGATTGTGATTTATTTGCTGACGGATGTATTTAATTTGGTACAGAGGTTGCATTGATAATAATATTGAAATTAGGAAAAAAAATATTATTTTAAGGGATGTATTAAGGGGCTAAATTTTTCATTGTGTCCAAAAACAAACTTACGTTCACATAATAAAGCCACAAGACCTGTATTAGCAAATACACTATATTGTCGGCAGGGTTTTGGCACTGCGACCCGAGTTTTTATTTTATTTATTGTAGATTATAGATGCGTCGACATCTAAGGTCATTAGCGTCTTTCAACTACACTAAATAACAACTAACTTAAAACTAAACAACATCACGAAACATCCATGAGCGCTGGTGGGATTCGAACCCACGGCAGTCCAGTCTAGAGGTTGCGACACCAAGCATCCTAACCACTAGGCTATACTGCCCCTGTACTTTAACTCTAATGTAGAAGTCAAGTTGGATAGGAAAATATCTTTTTGCAATACCCACTATAAAATAACTGCTTTACATGCATGTAAAGTGACTTTTGACAGGTCGGTGTGCGGGAACGTATATATCTTTCCCACACGTGTGGGAAAGTAAACCATTTCCGTAGTGATTTATGTTTATTCGTCCTGATCCGTCCACTATTACCTACTGACAACTACTCTCCCCTACTATAGAAGTGAAGTTGGCGACACAAAATGAACTGTCAAAAATTTTTGAAAATACAAAAAATTAAATGAAAAGCAGCTATTTTATAGTGGGTATGGCAAAAATACCATATATTATATCTTGTGTGTAATTATATTATGACTCGTGTGACTGTTAAAACTCGCTACCGCTCGTTTCATACTGTCACTATTTGTCAGTAATATACCTCATTGCGCCACTAGATATACAATCTACTATTAGTTGTAATATTTTAAAGCGAACGCAAAATTAAAAGAAAATTTATTTTATTTATTATAGATTATAGATGCATCGACATAACTTACGTCATTAGCGTCTTAAATTACATTAAAATAACAACTAACTTAAAACTAAATAACATCACAAAACATCCATGAGCGCAGGTGGGATTCGAACCCACGACATTCTAGTCTAGAGGCTGGTACCAAGTACGCTATCCACTAGGCGTCACTGCCCTCAATTAAAAGAAAAATAGTATTACACAATGACATATACTTACACAAAACTTTGGAAACTTTGTTTTATTATAATTCACAAACTCACAAATGTTGCATAGTTTTATCAAAAGTGCTTCAGGGACACGATGTCCTGGAAAACGGTTAGCATAACGTCTGCGTGCTTCTGCAAATTATCCGCCCGCTTCATCGTATAATAAAAATATCATGTCTGTTTTTTCAATAATCGTAAAATGTATACTGTTTTATGAATATCACGCAGAGCAATGGTAGGTAACTGATAATAAAATTATGCATTTTATCCAAATTTTACAGCAGTTACATAATCAGTGAGAAAGGTTTGTTTTTAGTTAGTCTGTAACGAGTGCATACTATGAAATTTAATTCGCCAGTGGCGGGTACAATTTTTGTAATAAAACTTTTTCATTTTTTTTCTCGAAAATGAACCTGCCGATTTCTTTCATATTTTAGGACAGTAGTTTGTGGATTTTTTTCCACCTCTATGTAAGTAGTTAAGTTGATAATTTATTCAAAATGTTTCTACGTAATATCACAAAAATAACATGAAAAATATTCATTTTAAGATATAGAAAAATAAAACAAAAATTCTACATTTGCGATTTTTCTTTTTGGTTCAAATCGACTATACAAAAAACCGAAGGAGTCCCAGGATAATTACAACATTTACGTTTTGTGTAGGTACTTATATGGACAAGTTATTGCAAGTTGCAAAAATGCAAAATCCCAACTTAGATCATTAATACTAGACGTTATAATGATCGTCTGGCGCTTGTCCCCCCCCCCCCCCAAATCTGTATCTGCCCTTGGATAATGGTAAATGCATTTTCGGGTGTGTGCTTCCATTCATGTCACACATCTGAACCTGTACGGCTTTCGGTCGTGTAGCTTTGTATTGATTCTGATGATATTCATGGTTCCTTCAATAATATAGAATAAATTACCGATTCGTTTGTTCGATTTATGATCAAAGGACGTGTAATCGGTTCTGTCCTAAATGCATTGGAATTGTCAAAGAGACGCTTATTCTATTCTGTGCGTGCGTCGACCTTGGCAGTTCCAAACACGGAATTGAACACATCAATACACAATCCACGCACATAGTTGGCTGTGAACACATGTGTCTATTACATCATTTAATATTGTTTTGATAGAATATAACACATATGTGTACCTATGTCTTATACCCTATCTTACAACTGAATGACTGCCTCACTCATCAACTTTCGGAAAATATAAAGTAGGTACCTAGTTTAGAAATATTGTATTTTGGCCATACTACATAACGACCCGACAGCAGTAGCGGCTTCTCCTATGAGGCAGTGCCTCACCAATATTTTTGCAAATTAAATAAATTACAATTTATATTATTTTACTATTTGCATAAATATATCCAATAGAATTAATATTTGGCTTCATAGAAATCAGTAAAATATGGGCCTGCCATCAAACTTAACGCGCTTCGCTAGAAATATCATCCATCCCATTTCTGCATGCGGTCGTATATGGTAGAGGCCGGCCTCGCGCTTCCTTGTCTTTCATTGGCGGTTGCCTGGTTTTGTTCTTATATCATCCATCTCATTTCTGCATGCGGTCGTGTATGGTTAGAGGCCCGCCTCGCGCTTCCTTGTCTAGCGTATTAGTAATGTGAGTAATGTGGTGTTTATGATACCGTAATAGTCCAGTCGAAACTAGCTTTAAGTAGCGCATAAAAACATTCTTTTGAGGCAAGCCTCTACGTAAATTTAATGCGACATTTAATGTGTATTATTATAGTTTTCGGTAAATACTTTTGTGGTTTTTTGTACTGATTTTTGTTTCGCTTTTTTTTCCAACAGTGGGCAGTGATTTTTCTAAAATCTAACCTTAATACTAGAAAAAAATTTTTTCAACTGTGCCTCACCACTTTCAAATACCACGAGCCGCCACTGCCCCACAGTATTTTTGGTCAGTAATCATGTTGTCGGTTGCTATATTCGTAGCAAATCATTATTTCACGATTCCGTACGTTACAAGCAATTTCGATTCATAACTTTTCTTTGATGTCCCTATTAGAATATTATTTGAGTTTCAAATTCCATAGTTGTTGCCTGGATTGAATTTCGTTAATGAATTATTCTGCAGTATCAAACATTTTCACTTCACCTTACTTGTGTCTGTTCCAGGCAGCAGAGCTCACCTGTTACGACCTGAACGCTAATATTGTCACCTACATAAGAAACAATGGGAAGTGTTTCTGTCGCGGCGTGACGAAAACGTAGCTATAAGATGGTTTTCAAAATCAGTAGGTAGCCACTAGTGTCCGACCAAAAGTCAGTTTTTGGCCGAAGACGATTGTTCGGCTTTTGCCATAACTTTCGGCTAAAGCCGAAGGTGTTGTATAATGCTGAAATTGCGAGTGAAAATACTTATATCTTATAGATGCCGGATGCTTAATGGGATATATTACTGACGAGTGGTGACAGTACGTAAAAACGATCGATAGCGAGTTTTAACAGTCACACGAGTCATAATACCATGACGCACGAGATATATATGGTATTTTTTGCCATACCAACTGCAAAATAGCTACTTTTCACTTCCTTTTCAAAAAATTTTGACAATTCATTTGCGTCGCCATCTTTACATTCACAGTAGGCTGTGAGCAGCTGTGAGTATGTAATAGCAGGCGGATAGAGCGAATAAACAAAACTTGCTATGGCAACCGTTTACTTACCGCACTAGTGTTAAATGACCCATTACATGCCAGTATATACATGCATCGGAAGTACCTATTTTGTAGTAGTTACTATGGTATTTTTCATTTCTGTTTTTAGTGTATTTGCCATATGGCACATACACTATTGGCGTCGGTCGGATGGCGGGACCTAGGGGTCGGACCAAAATTTCTCGACGTTTCATAGCCTCCTGAACACTTTGGCACCATTTTTGGAAATATATATATATGTGTGTGTGAGGGCAATAATTTTCGAAAGAGTTAATTGATTTTGACGAAATTTGGTAGGCACGTTGGAATCCATCACCGCACGAAGCCTATTTAAAATGGGCCCGATCGACCATTTTAAGGGTTGTATTTAGGGGTTCCAAAAAGTTTTTGGGCCCAAAAATACCGAAAAAATTGTCAGAATTGTTTCAAAATTGAAATTTAACCCTTTAATAACGATTAAAATGTGCTGCTAAAATTTTAATAAAATCGGCCCGACAGGACCGGACTTTCAAATTTTATGAAAACACTAGTTGTTGATACGGATTTACTTATGGAAGGGTGTATTTAATTGGGTGTACTAATAAAATCCATGTCTAATATTGAAATTTAGAAAAATTTAATTATTTTAAGGGATGTATTAAGGGGTTAAATTTTTCATTTTGTCCAAAAACAAACATAAGTTCACATAATAAAGCCACAAGGCCTGTATTAGCAAATACACTATATTGTCGGCAGGGTTTTGGCACTGCGACCCGAGTTTTTTTTAATTATTCTTTGCAGAGTGTGTGTGATTTAAATAAAATATTACTCACTTGATTAGTACGTAAATTCAACATTCGACTTCGGCAAAGCCTTCGGCCTGATTTTAGCCGAAGCCGAATGCATAGCCGAAGGTCAAATTTTTGGCCGAATGTGACCGAAGCCGAAACTTTAGTCGGACTCTAATGGCCACTTACATAAGAATCAATATAAAACATCACTGCAACCTGAACGCGGCGACCAGGTCGCAAGCATGGTTCTAATCTTAAACGTCAGTTACCTACTGTGCTCTAGTAAAACAAATGTTTGCAATAAGTAAGCTTAACATACTAACCAGATACTATAGTACCTAACTAGCAAGTACTACATACATATCAAGTTCATAACGTTCTCGTATCGTGTTATTTCTACGTAATGCAATGTAGTATCATGTATGTGTCTTGTCAGCGTTAACTAGTTTCTGTGGCATACCGTGTTTATCATAACAATAATACAAGTTAACTACTTAACCTGCTGACTCTGTTACAAGTTAATAGTACATATATACCCATTAGTAATAATATTACTACGTGTATGACTTATAATGTCATTTGCAATGCTTAATTAATATTGCATTTATGTATTGAAATTTGAAACACAGCCAATGTTGTACTGTAGTCAGTGGCGGCTCGTGCCTGTTTAGACAGGTGGTGCCAAAACGAAAGAGATTTTTAAAAAATTCACTTTGTTTGTGGTCATAGCGGCGAATAGTTATCAATAATCATATAATGTTCAATAGATATACAAAACAAACTAAGGAAATTAAGAGTTAAGACGATACTGTCAGTAGTCACACAAATCACACACTACAAAGCTACACAAAAAAAAATGTTGACAAAGCAAACCGTCAAATAATAAAACAAAATTGTTATCAACAATAACATTTAACCGAAACAACAATGCGTAATCAGATCTGTTGCAATTATTTATGAACTAATGATTAAGGTAGTTGTCGTGCTATGGGCATAGTGTCAGAAAATTCTAAATTTTCGTATACTCATTAAGGATACTATAATACAAATACCATTAAAATTTGAAATTGATTGACCATCTCTAACTCGAGATAAACTTAATTAAAGTTCGGATAATTAACACGGCGACCATAGGAAAAGTTGTTTTTGACAAGTTTTTTAATTAAAAAAAAAAAAAAGTAACAGTAAATTTTCAAAAAACTAACTGTTCATTGATGTTTTTGTTCTGAGTTTAAAAAAGAAAATCCAAAAATTATTGACCTTTTTATTGTTGAGGTATAATAACGCAAAGTTCAACAATTTTAACGAAAAGATTGATATTTTTATATAATCCAAGCGAACAAACTATAGAGAAATATGCGTAACTATGTAAACAACAGTTTAGGTACAATCTTTAACAAATTTTGTTTACATTTAACACTATACTTATTTATTGTTTTACAGCGTATTATGAACGAAACTTTTGGATGTTATTGTAACACGACAACTACCTTAAACAGTGTTGTAAATTTCAACAATGACCAAACAGAATATCGCCAATGATGTGCCTGGCGCAAATTTCATTTATAGCATTACAGCATAGGGAAATCATGAGTCATAGTTCTATCTCTCTTGCTCACATATAAGGACCGTAAGGTATACTTTGTTTACACTGTGCCTATTTTTAATGGCACAGACGTGTTACTGGTCGCGTGGTGAAAATGTTTTAGGAAATTTGTGCGATTTAGGCTGAACTCTGCTGTCCGAACGATCGATAATTTTATAAATTGATTAAAAAAATATATTAATAAAAATATTAACAAAAAATATTTTTAGAGAAAATTGAAAAAAAATTAGGGGTAGTGCCATGGCACTGTGGCACTACCCCACGAGCCGCCACTGAGTCTGTAGTACATGTGCAAACTGTTGAGTAACTATAGGATAATAGAGGGCAGTATAGCCTAGTGGTTAGCATGCTTGGTGCCGCAACCTCTAGACTGGACTGCCGTGGGTTCGAATCCCACCTGCGCTCATGGATGTTTTGTGATGTTGTTTGGTTTTAGGTTAGTTGTTATTTAGTGTAGTTGAAAGACGCTAATGACCTTAGATGTCGACGCGTCTATAATCTACAATAAATAAAATATAGGACAATAGAGGGCAGTATAGCCTAGTGGTTAGCATGCTTGGTGCCGCAACCTCTAGACTGGACTGCCGTGGGTTCGAATCCCACCTGCGGTCATGGATGTTTTGTGATGTTGTTTGGTTTTAGGTTAGTTGTTATTTAGTGTAGTTGAAAGACGCTAATGACCTTAGATGTCGACGCGTCTATAATCTACAATAAATAAAATAAATAGAGGACAGTGTGGTGTAACGGTTAGCGTAGCCGACCTTTGGATCACACTGTCGTGGGTTCGAATCCTGCCTCCGCTCATGGATGTTTTGTGATGTCATTTAGTTTTAAGGAAGTTGTTATTTAATGTAATTAAGACGCTGATGACCTAAGTTGTCGACGCGTCTATAATCTACAATAAATAAAATAAATGTTGAGCAACTAAGCCTATAAAAGGCATGCGAGACGCGAGTGGTAAAATTATACGTACTGGTGACTTTTTCAAAAATAATAAAATATTTTCAAATTATAAAACTTTCAAACAAATTCGGATGATTTATTCCATTGACCTGTACAACGAAAATTATCAAAATTTATTTTTTTAAACGTTTTTGATGTGTAGACATCTTAGCTCTTGTTCCATGGTACACTAAATGGGATTTCGATCGTCAGACGTAATCAGCCCTTATAGTTATGGAAAATATAAAAAATTATTAATAATAATAAATTATTACTAAAATTACAATTTCGGTTAAAAGGGAAAAATCGCGTCTTTTTACGCTGGTTACGAAACTGTAAAACAATTTAATTTCGCATTTCCTAAATAACAATATAAAGTTAATTTCAAACGGAATATCCTTGATAATTTAAAATGCCTGTTAAGTTTTCAATTGTTGCTTTCCACTAAAAAATTAATACGTTCCATTTGAAAAAAAAAGAGAGTAGTTGTATCTAACCCAGTCAAATGGTACTTTTAAATTGCGTTAATTAGAAGTTTGATGAAATTTTAATGGTAGATAGGGGGTGCAACTAGAACACTCCAGCCAAGTTTCCCCCTCGCCATCTTGAATTTAAGGGATGAAATCATATATCTTGGTAAATACTGCCTGTACGTGAAAATTACTATTACAAAAATTATTAAGGAGGATGTATCCAACAACTTTTGTTTGGAAAATTTTTTGAAATTTCTTATTATTCAAAAGTTATAAATTCTCAAAAATGACACTGTTGGAGGTGGATACGGTTTTTTCGATTTTACAACAAAACAGTCAATCGGGGGCGAAAAATGGTTATGACAAAAGTTGTAGCTTTTGAGTTTCTCTACAATATACATGTGTTCAATATTTTTTTTGTTTGCTTGGTAAGAATATAGAGGGCGCCAAAAGTCGACCGGCATCAATATTTCTGAAAATGTTTGAATTTTACACATAACAAATTAATTCAAGTCATCGCATTTTTGAGAATTTATAGCTTTTGAATAATAAGAAATTTCAAAAAATTTTCCAAACAAAAGTTGTTGGATAGATCCTCCTTAATAATTTTTGTAATAGTAATTTTTCACGTACAAGCAGTATTTACCAAGATATATGATTTCATATCTTAAATTCAAGATGGCGGCCACCCCTTGCGGAATCCGATGGGGAGAACTTGGCTGGAGTGTTCTAGTGACACCCCTTATCTACCATTAAAATTTCATAAAACTTCTAATTAACGCAATTTCAGACCAATTTTTTCGACTATTTGATTGGACTAATCGATATCTCAGTAAAAGAGGTGGTAGTATTTACGTAATTTAATTCATCTTGATAGAAGGCATGTAATATCTGAACTCTGAAGAGTCTGTACTCAAGACAATACATTGCATACATCATATGAAATTTAATACTTTTACGAAACTTAAAATACAAAAAATAGTTATTAAGTACTATATAATTTTCCCCCTTTTGAAGCATCAAATTTCCTACACTTTTAAATAAATCGATATTTTTATTTAATGCACGTTTTCTAAATTAAAAAGACTAAATTATACATTCTTTTGTGAATTGAGGCATTTGTAAAGTTCTTTTGGTTGTCAAGGGACAACAGATGCAGGTAAAAAAACAACCCACTTCAGTCTCAGAGACAGTCCAAATCAATGAATAGAAAAATACAGCACAGAAGACCTAGAAACGGTCAGATTATTTTAAATTCTGTTGTCGTAGAGTAAAATGGTTTATGTCAGGTTTTTGATAAATAAGATTAATGGTGATTTAATTGTCAAGTTCTTTTTTTGAGCCAGATGTCCATTTTTCACTGCAATCAAACGAGACATCATTGTTGATCATAATATTCTTCTATAGACATTTTCTTACCAATATAATAAAATTAAATTAAACATTTAAAAAATCCCCGACGCAAAAAAGAAAACCTTTTAAAAAGTAAGAAATAATTAATTTCTACTATATCTGGCCCGACTAGCGTTGGGCGAATACGAGATGTTTTTACAATCGAAACAATCGCAATCGTTCATAATAACAATCGAGTCCACAATCGACTCGGAGTTTAATTTTACAATCGAAATGTTCGATTGCTCAAGTCGATTATTTGCCAGCGAATGAGAATACATATAATCGCGATTCAAGGTTATATGCTGGTCGAATGAAGTCTGACGTTTACGCTACTCGTTCATCGTTGATTCACTGTTCACACTGTTCAGTCGGTCTCAGAGCATTCGACCATCCATCGACTCGACCACAGACTGTTGTTGAGTGATGAACGATTATATATTATGTGGCTCTCGACAGTGTACGTCGTCTGTACGATTCAGTACTATGCAACTTGGTCTCGGTGAAATATGAAACAACAACAATCGAGTCCAAGTGAAAATCATCGAGAGTCATCAAGATGTTTGAACAATCGAGACAATCGACTAAAATATCTCGTAATCGCCCATCACTAGGCCCGACGCACCGACTGTTTCTTCGTTTCGTTTGGATGAAATATTTAATTCATAAATGCGTCGGGGACCGCTGAGACATTGGTATTTTTGTCATTTTACAAAGAAACAGGCGGTGTGTCGGGCCAGATATTAACTATTTCTTACTTTTTAAAAGTTTGCTTTTCTTGAGTTGGGTTTTTTAAATTTTTAATTAAATTTTTATTTCATACTCAGAATCATACTTAGAACCGGCTTAACTGATTTTCATTAAACATGGCTATATGAACCATTTCGCAATTAATGCCAGCTTTCAAACAAAAGAAACCGCATTGAAATTGGTTCATCCGTTTTGGAGCTAAGATGCCACCAGGGCCGTAGCTAGGGGGGGGGGCATTAAGGGGCAATGCCCTACCTTAAAACATCCAGTGCCCTACTTTAAGGAATTATAAACAAGCCGCAAAGACTGTCACGACAGAATGACAGACTTGATCTATCTGGCATTTGGAAAAACAAGATTAAATTCGTTGGACTAAATGAAGTGCTTCGAAAATTTGATAACATGGAAATTGTAGTCTTTTGCTTCAGCCCTACTTTAAACTTTCAGTGCCCTATCTTGAATTCAGTTCTAGCTACGGCCCTGGATGCCACAGACAGACAAACCAGATAGACAGACAGACTTACAACATCCCTCTTTTTGCATCAGGGGTCAAAAAAGTATCGCGAATGAAGTCAAATAAAATTCATTCACCATCTACATACTGCTACTATAATATCTACTTAATGCTACTAGCCAAAATTTTTTTGACCAATCAAATGAATCAATCAAACTGATATTATTGAAACATATGTAAGTAGGAAGACAATATGAAAATGATCAATGAAATTTCATTTGAGTTTCTATTTACACATTTCAATAACCCTTCAATTTGATTGATCAATAAAACTGATCTCTCAACTAAGCTTGCCTTGAGCAATTTTGTCTTGTGTGACAGCAATTGTCAGACATAATCGTAAACAACAGACTACTATCCCTGAATCCATCCCTGAATTACGTATATAGGTACTGGAGTTAGACAGTTGTTATAGTTTAATGGAATAAGTCTAAAACATCTCCAAAAGCTCGTGTAGCACCAGCGGCAGTGTTGTGCGATAGTTGTACGGACAATAAGGGTTTGTTGCCGCTAGGATCGACCTCTTGCAAACAATTATATCGAACATTTTGTATTCAAAAGTTGAATTATACCAACGCTCAGCAGATTGCAAGCTTCGGTAAAAATGCCAGCCTGAACAATAAATTTTTATCCATTAACGTTTTTAACGTTTGCTTTGCTTTTTTTACTTTGTGTTTTAAAGACCACCAACAGCTAAGGTTATTTGGGCCTAGCACCAATTCATATTTTCAATTCATTATTTTTTTTAAATAATAAAATGAAAATCCAATTGAGCTCTCGGGCTAGAACCCGGGAACTGGGGACTTGTAATAGAGGAACCATAGCAACGCCATGTAAACAACAGCATTGCTACACGCTCGGCTATTCTCAAGCCCAACGTTTTTAACAAAATATAATTTTGTGTTATATGAATTTTAATTATATTTGCAAATTGCAATCCTTCCAGAGCTCAAGTGTAAAGCTAACTGACAATTTTTTTCAAAATCATCTTTAATAAAGAACCGGGATACCTATAAAATTTCATTTTAAATTAAATTAAACCGCTTGGAGATGTATTTATCACGAGAAATTTCGAGTCACTGAGTAATCGTCAAATCGCGATATAGCGACTAAACCCTGCAGTCAGGGTCCATTCTGATTGGTCGAATATCCCATCTTGATGTCGTTTGACAAACACACCTAAACGAACGTAACAACTAACTAGTGAACTCTGTATACTAATATGGATAGTTGATAGCGATTAAAAATGGGTTTTGAATGTGGAGAATGTTCAAATACATTTTCTTCAAGACAGCTGCATTAATGTTCACAAAATTAGAATGAAAACTTCAGATAGGGCTTGTTATCTAATTCTTTCAATAAAGTCGATCAATTTTTTAACATTTCAAAATAAAACCTAATTTAATATTATTATTTGAGATTTTAGGATGTCCAAAATTTATACAGTAACAGTGTTCTTGAGAAATTGGAATGGAAAAATAAATTTGTAATTAAGTTTTATTTGAAATCTCAGAAAATCGATCGACTTTTATAGAAAGAATTAGATTACAAGCGTTATCTGAAGTTTTCATTCTAATTTTGTGAACATTAATGCAGCTGTCTTGAAGAATATGTGTTTGAACATTCTCCACATACAAAATCCATTTTTTTATCGCTATCAACTATCAATATTAGTACAGAGTTCACTAGTTAGTTGTTACGTTCGTTTAGGTGTGTGTGTGTCAAACGACATCAAGATGGGGTATTCGACCAATCAGAATTGACCCTGACTGCAGGGTCTAGTCGCTTGTCAGTGTGCGCTGGCCCTAAATAAATAAAACTGACGGTACATTTTACAATATGGTAAATTGCGGGTCATTAAAAAACTAAAATTAAAAAATACTATCAAAATTTTAACATCTACATCATTTCAGTAAGTGCTTAAAAGATTAGTAAGTTGGTATCGCAGTTTGTGCAAGCCTGTACAGATGTATACAGTGGAACACTGCGTCACCCCGAACAGCGGTCGGAGCACTGATCTCTATACTAACTGGATAGCTGACCCTGTAACATTGAGTATAGAGGGTATTATAGAGACGCTGTACGCATATACCTGCTTATACAAACGTGAAGTCAAGTCAGACGTCACAGGTCATAATAAACATGGCGGCGAAACTAATAATACTTATCTGTGATATTGTAACAAAACTATTTGGTAACTTTGGTAAATATTTTATTTATTTATTCTTTCACAACTATGACAACAGTTTACATTCTCTGGACAATATATTGTTCCTCACTTTATTCACTGTGAGTTGTACCTCGCTATGTTATCAGCGTTCTTTTTGTCTATTTTCCTTTGGTCAGTTTTGCTTGACCGTTGGTCAGTTTTTGTTGACCAACACTTTGTCACTACTTGACCACTATGTGTCCACTATATGTCTGTGGTACGTATATTGTTCACTGGGTTCACTATATGTCTGTGGTGGTATTTATTTGCCACCTGCAGATATCTTCCACACTGTTTGTCACTTTGTACTGGAAGATTATTTGCACTAGGTCACTCGAAGAACTTTTAACTCGCTGGTGGTATATTTATTTCTTGTTGCACTTTTCACGTCTGCTCTCGTTGAGTATTTATACTTCACTCCTGTTTCATTCTTGCTCTCGCTTATATAAACTTCCCTGGTCATTTTACATCCATGGTGGCAGTTTTTCTATTGTTGCCACCCAAAATATTTCTTCGCGCTCAAGGCTGCGTGATCCATTTTAAGCCAACGAATCAAGGCTGCAGTCAGCCTGCCTAGATTCGTTACAATATGATGTATATTTACTGTACCTATTTCACATCTGACAGGTATAAAAAGAAAGGACTGACTAAACATGGCGACTGACTTCACTTTTCAATGCTTATAGCGTCGGTCACTGTCTGAAGTTGAAAGGTTATCAGCGCCACACAATGTTGGCCCGGGAACTAAAATATACCTAATTGCGCTTGCGAGACCATTTTTCGATTTATCGTATATTTTAATCGCGATGTTATTTTAATCACGCTGTTAAATTTTGACAGCTACGTGTTCATTGGTTGCTGCGTTTCGTTACCATAGCAACCCATCACTTAATCGTGTGATTAAAATAACATCGTGATTAAAATGTACGATAAACTGGCCATATATATTTTCCAAAATGTTGGATCAAAGTTAAATTATCAGTATGTATGTCTCTTTCACTTGACGCACTCGCAAGTATATTTTAGTTCTCAGACCAACACTGTGTGGCGTTGGCTAGACCTCGCGCAGCGAAAGATGAAGCCACCGCGTCATAGTAACGTGAATGCATTACGCCCGCCTTCTAGCTTGCTATTGGCTGTTTATTGTCATGAATAGCAGTTTGCCAAAATTGTACCTAACGTCATAAAACTCAATGTGCAGTTTTGTGTACACGGCACTGTCTGCGGGCAAGCTTGCGTTCACTAGCATATTATTGATGACGTGCCTGGCTTCATCTCTCACCGCGGGGACTACCACATCAGTTCGTTCTATGTTTCTGAATGTTTTCCGTATCAGCTATCCAGTTAGTATAGAGATCGGTGGGTCGGAGTGTCTGGTGTAAGGCGGGTTGCGGTTACAACTGCGATGGGTTCAAAGGTGAGAAACGGAGGTTGTTAGGTATGTAGGTATATGTGTAGTCTAGTATACCATACTACATCTAGACAGCAAGAGCAGCTGTGTACAACACCGTTGAGGGTGGACAAGGAGGGTGGTTTAGTTGATGGGAACCGATCCCATGTCAGACCGCGGGCTCTGGTCAGGGATATATCAAAAGTCACAGCCCTGATCAGTGGCGGCCGGAAAATAAATAGCACACTATTGGGATCTGACATATGGGAGGAGTTTACTTATGACGTAATCAATATGGTGAAACAAAAGGGGTAATTTAAAAATCAGTGTAGAAGATATTATAGCTTTTTCCTTTTTATGCTGTTAATTTAATATAGAAGATGTCTAGCAGTGAGCAAATGCAACCTTTTGTCCATTTCACAGAAATTAAATAAAAGGAACAAGAATTGTGACCGCGAAGCAGAGACCGGCAAAGTATCGAACTTAAGTGCTTGAAGCACCGTGCATTAAGCACTTTTATAAATGCTCGATTTATTCAAGTGACAAGCACTTTCGTTTCTCAAAAATGTTTAAAAGCATCAAGCACTCACTAAAGTGCTTGAAAAAATTAAGCATCAACATTTTAAATTTTAAAGTAAAAAAGATTAAAAGATTAAAAACAATTAGGGGTGGTCCTAGAATGGCCCATAAACTGCACCACATCCTAGAAGGATTTTTGTGCTTCCCCATTAGCTAGATCTAGTCCTCAAATAGCCTGGATCTTCTTATGAGCTCCAGAAGTTTTGGGACTAATTTTAAAGTAACTTCTAAACTTCCAACATTACCTATAAGTTTTAATTTTGGAAAAGATTCAGTCAAATATTGTAGCCATTAACAAAAATAAAATTTTTGCAAAATTAGTCAAAAAATGTTATTATTATAGAAATAGATGTAAAATATTAGACGTTTCGCCATTAAGGCATCATCAGTAATAGTAATCTTTACAAGTTTGTTGTTTAAGTTATTAAGTTTTCTTAGATTCAATATGGTGTTTTGATCATAGTAATGGTTGAGATGTTTTAGTAAATCTTGAATATTCATTTTATTAATTGTAGATAGTTATTGTTTGTAGCATTTGTTAGTTAAATGGATAATTTTTATCTTCAGTTGAAGTCTTGGAAATAATTTTCTTGATGTAAAATGTGAAGTAGAAAATATTTATCTTGAGGTTAAAATTTTTGTAGTATGTCAGTGATTATATCAATTTCCAATTTGATATTGTTGTATTGTATGTAGATTTTAAATACGACTGTATTAAAAATTTTAATTTTGGAAAAGATTCAGTCAAATATTGTAGCCATTAACAAAAATAAAATTTTTGCAAAATTAGTCAAAAAATGTTATTATTATAGAAATAGATGTAAAATATTAGACGTTTCGCCATTAAGGCATCATCAGTAATAGTAATCTTTACAAGTTTGTTGTTTAAGTTATTAAGTTTTCTTAGATTCAATATGGTGTTTTGATCATAGTAATGGTTGAGATGTTTTAGTAAATCTTGAATATTCATTTTATTAATTGTAGATAGTTATTGTTTGTAGCATTTGTTAGTTAAATGGATAATTTTTATCTTCAGTTGAAGTCTTGGAAATAATTTTCTTGATGTAAAATGTGAAGTAGAAAATATTTATCTTGAGGTTAAAATTTTTGTAGTATGTCAGTGATTATATCAATTTCCAATTTGATATTGTTGTATTGTATGTAGATTTTAAATACGACTGTATTAAAAATTTTAATTTTGGAAAAGATTCAGTCAAATATTGTAGCCATTAACAAAAATAAAATTTTTGCAAAATTAGTCAAAAAATGTTATTATTATAGAAATAGATGTAAAATATTAGACGTTTCGCCATTAAGGCATCATCAGTAATAGTAATCTTTACAAGTTTGTTGTTTAAGTTATTAAGTTTTCTTAGATTCAATATGGTGTTTTGATCATAGTAATGGTTGAGATGTTTTAGTAAATCTTGAATATTCATTTTATTAATTGTAGATAGTTATTGTTTGTAGCATTTGTTAGTTAAATGGATAATTTTTATCTTCAGTTGAAGTCTTGGAAATAATTTTCTTGATGTAAAATTATTTCCAAGACTTCAACTGAAGATAAAAATTATCCATTTAACTAACAAATGCTACAAACAATAACTATCTACAATTAATAAAATGAATATTCAAGATTTACTAAAACATCTCAACCATTACTATGATCAAAACACCATATTGAATCTAAGAAAACTTAATAACTTAAACAACAAACTTGTAAAGATTACTATTACTGATGATGCCTTAATGGCGAAACGTCTAATATTTTACATCTATTTCTATAATAATAACATTTTTTGACTAATTTTGCAAAAATTTTATTTTTGTTAATGGCTACAATATTTGACTGAATCTTTTCCAAAATTAAAATTTTTAATACAGTCGTATTTAAAATCTACATACAATACAACAATATCAAATTGGAAATTGATATAATCACTGACATACTACAAAAATTTTAACCTCAAGATAAATATTTTCTACTTCACATTTTACATCAAGAAAATTATTTCCAAGACTTCAACTGAAGATAAAAATTATCCATTTAACTAACAAATGCTACAAACAATAACTATCTACAATTAATAAAATGAATATTCAAGATTTACTAAAACATCTCAACCATTACTATGATCAAAACACCATATTGAATCTAAGAAAACTTAATAACTTAAACAACAAACTTGTAAAGATTACTATTACTGATGATGCCTTAATGGCGAAACGTCTAATATTTTACATCTATTTCTATAATAATAACATTTTTTGACTAATTTTGCAAAAATTTTATTTTTGTTAATGGCTACAATATTTGACTGAATCTTTTCCAAAATTAAAATTTTTAATACAGTCGTATTTAAAATCTACATACATTACCTATAAGTACAGCATAAAAGTTCAAAATTCAAAAACATACCTATACATTTTGTTTATCAAAATAAGATAAGGACAAACTAAATACTTATGTTTTGTTAATTAATGCTCTAATAAAAATGCTTTCTAAGCATTAAAAATGCTTATTACCCATTTAAAACGCTCGTTAAGCATTTCTAATGCTTAACAAGCTTGTTGAATACTTATTAAGCAATTTATAAAGCTTATATGTGCTTAATAAGTAGCAAGTTTTTATACATGTGCTCTAAGCATCGAGCGTCGAACATGATCTGTTTTACAAAGTGCTTTAAAACAATAGAATAAAAAAGTTCTGGGTAAAGTAGGTACCTGCTACTTATATAATATAGATTATAGGTACATAAGATGTTAATTGATTTATTTTTTAAGGCCACCAACAGCGTTTTGCCACCCCCCCACACTTCCATGAGAGATAGACGCGGGGTACGAGGAGTTCCGTCCGCCGTACTAGTATCAAGTAGTGCAACGCAAGACCTCGCAAGATCAACAGTTTTTTTAATAATAAATTGAAAATCCTAATTGATACTTTTAAACCACAGATGTTACGCGGATGTATACCGGAATCGGAGTTTTTTATGGATTATACCGGAATGGGATTTAAAATTTTGGTTTAATTTTGATATAATAATTAATTGAATTATCACTGCCCGACTGATTAAAAAAACACGGTTACACGGTGCGTGCAGAGTGCAGTACAGAAAAACAAAAGTTATACGCGGGAGAGAAAGTAGGTACGCGCAGAGAGCGGGATTCACTACACGCAACGAACGACGGCTTTGACGTTTAACATCCGTTATAATTATTTCGGATACGGATTCGGATGTAAAAAAGTATTGAATCGAAATCGGAGCTCCGTATCATCTGTGATGTATAAACAACGGCATTGTTAATTTGTTACATGCTTACCTATTCTCAAGCGTAGGTGGAAGGAACTATTCATTAAAAAAAAAGGAAATGCACCCTTTATGACCAATTTTTCGCTACGTCCCTGTTAGAGTGCTAGGAGCAATTTTATACAACAAATAAATATCTATAAATATTTAGTAACGAAAGTTGAAATTCCGTGTTATTATTTGAAAGTTAAAATTTTTAGCCTTCAGAACGGGAAAAAAAATAAAATTTAGGTATATTTCCAAGTAATGGATACACAATAACATTATTTTTCCTCTAAACAGTTGGTCAACTAATTAAACTTTTTTTTGTGAAGGATGATGACAAATCAACAATGCACGGAATAAAAGATCAAGGTCATATCACTGAAATTTTGAAATAGTTATAATTTTTGCACATTGAAAGTTATGTGTAAAAAACCATTTCTCATTTCCGTTTTTCTATAGAGAAATAACATTTTTTAGCTAATCAAATGAAATAAAAGTTAAAAATATATAATAAGTATAGGTAATAATAATTTGTAATTAGGTAGATAATAATTAAGGTAACATTTTTAAATGTTATAAAAATTGCCATTTTGCTGCTTTAACACCTACTAACAATTCTTATTAAAAAAAAAAAATCGTAGAGGGCAATATAGCCTAGTGGTTAGCGTGCTTAGTGCCACAACCTCTGGACTGAACTGCCGTGGGTTCGAATTCCACCTGCGCTCATGGATGTTTTGTGATGTTATTTAGTTTTAAGATAGTTGTTATTTAGTGTAGTTGAAAGACGCTAATGACCTGAGATGTCGACGCGTCTATAATCTACAATAAATAAATTAAAAAAATCGTAAGAGATAATACGTCGTACATCCGCTATTTCATTTTTTTTCAAAATTTTCATACCCGTGTTAATCACGCGACAAAGACAAGCCTTTTAATACCAAATTTATTGAAATCGGTCCAACCGTTTAGAGTATAAAAGGTACATACAGACACGTGAAACAACCCTCTTTTTGGCTTCGCCGTAGTCGGGTGAAAGGCGTTATTATATTATGCAACAAAATCAATTTTGAAAAGTGTGGGCCTTATCTTTCATCCCCCTACAGTTTACCAATCATAAATTCTGCATTAATTTGGTGAGTGGCTATTTTTGTTATATGAATACCTTTATTACAATTAAAAGGATGACATATCACCCCTCAAGACTGTTCTGCACCTGGCTGGGTGACGAATGATAAAAATGTAATACCGACATCTAACGATCCATCCCTAGTGTGAAACATTTCACTGTCAGGTATGTTAAAGATGTGGCCAGCCTGCGGCCTCTCAGCTGTCAGCCCCACAGTCTATACGTATATATCTACACCTACAAGGCGAAGTGGGATATGCCGATTTTTTGATATTTTTTCACACCTTCCCGTGGTGTGAGTATAGCATAGTGTGCTCTTGCGCAGCGAGTAAGTGAGATACGTTCGTCTCGCTCTTGCCGTGTGACGTCCCGTAGGGAACAGTACCTGGTGATTAGTTATTATTTTTGGCGTTTTTTGTGAAAAAATAATGGGAATTTCGACAAAATTTGTTTACTAATTGCTTTTTAAGGCTTATGAGAAGTTGGTATAGAAGTATTGTATATCCATTTTCAATACTCATGTTTTCTAATAGGCCTGCAACTTACCCCTTAAAAGTTTTCTAGAAATCGAGTAACTGGTAACTTTCGAGATCTCGTTCTTTCGCAAAATTATCGAAAGTGTATTAGGTCGGAATACTCTGGACCAAAATTATTCAAAATTACTGCAGTGGAACCTCCCCAAATAGCGTTCTCAAGTTCAAATCTGCTCCCTACATGACGTCACTGCGCAAAGCGGTCGAAAACTGGTACCCTAGGTAGCACACCATGTTATATTCACACCACGCACCTTCCTATAAAAAAAAACATGACATACATGATACAAAACATAAACAAACTGTGACCGTAACTATGGTAATTCGCGTCACATATTTTTTGTCACTCATTTTTTGTAACGCATCATTTTACCTCCCATATACCGCCCGTAAAGACGTAGTTATACGTCAAAATCTAAACTTAATGCCGGGTTTATCGTACATTATTTAACAGGTTGTTTTGTTATTCGCTGTGATTTCTATGGTTACTTCGTATGTTTTATGTGTTATTCGGTGCAATTAACAAAACAGCGTATTAAGATGTATGATAAACCCGGCATTAGTATTAAAAAAGTTATACCACTACTGCAGCAGAGTTGGTCAGACGATTATCAAATATAGGTACAGTTGCAGTGATCCAGTGATTTGACCGTGGTTTTATTTCTTATTATAGAGTGGTAATAGCCAAGTTGGGTTGTAAATTTCCAGTAGTACCTATACAGGGTGTCCCAAAATAAATCGCCATGATAAATAAACTATAGATAGAAAATTCAAAGCTGAGTAAAAAAAAATGAGCAAGTTTTATAGTAGTCGTCAATGATGTGTAACATCTATAATAACCTCGTATTTTAATAATAGAACGAACGGTTCACAGCTTCTTTCTCCTTCTCTCTCCCTCTCTTTTCAAACGCTATGAAAATGTGTGCGCTCGCCGACAAGCTGCAGCACAAGCGCCAACTGTAGGCCACACCGCAGAATTATATTAAATTGAATGCGCGCGCTTCTCCTTTCTTCCCACACATTTTCGTCATATTCACGAAATTTTCCCACTAAATGCCGCATACCGAGAGCTAAGATGTTACACATCAAAAATGTTTATTGTTTAATAAACTAGTGTCGTACTTGCTGTGGTTTGGAAGATATTTCAACAAAGTATGCCAATTACTAATATTCTATTTGCTGTTGTTTAAAAAATATGTCAGAAAAGGATGCCACGGATTCAACTCTTTGGAAAAAAAATGAATTAGTACAGACCTAATATAAAACACAATCTACGAAGATTTTCTCTGGTGGTAATTATTGTTGTATTAATTAATCCGTTCTACCAATTCATCTTAAATTCGAGGCATACTTTGCTGACGCACGTCTTCCAAGCCATATAGCAAATAGGACACTGGCATATATTTTGCTAACCCATATCTTATAAACCATGACAAATAGGAGAGTAGTCCATAAAACCATGAACAGTGCAGATGGAACCTGTGGTGTGAAGACACAAAATGTTAAAAATAACCACAAAACACCAAACCATTTAAAAATTAGGGGATGATTAAATCATCTCCTTGATGATGCCAACTTGGTTGGCGAAACGTATGTCGAGAATTTTTAAATGGTTTGGTGCTTTGTGGTTATTTTTAACATTTTGTAGTTCATAAAACATTTTTTACTCAGCACTGAATTTTCTATACATGGTTGAAGGATGGCGGTTTACTTTTGGAAACCCTGTATTATTTTCCAAACTTTGTATATTTTGTATTTTTTGAAAAAATCACATCGTATCGTATCGTAAAAATTCATGTCAAATTAAATTTTGTTTTTAATTATACCGTATGTGGCTTAGAAAAGGTAACATAGGGAAAATAACATTGAGAACATTTACAATTTTGTAGTAGGCTATGGACTATTTTATAGCAGTAGCAGTAGTCAATCGTTGCTATGGAAAATTGTTTAAAAAATTCACTGTACTATTTTTTCCACGTAATCCACTACACATTTACATTAGATCTTATGGTCCATAGCCTACTGCAAAATTGTAAATGTTCTCAATGTTATTTTCCCTATGTTACCTTTTCTAAGCCACACACGGTATGCAACTTTTTGAGCAATTATTTGGCAGAATAAAAAATTCACAGATTTCGCAATCCTTGCAACCATCGAGGACATTGGAAATGATAACAGCATATATGAAACATAATTAACTGTTTATTATACCCACAATATTTATCAATGCACTGTTTAGTTTTGTCAGGAATAACCCTATTATTCTTCTGTTATATACGCGTTCACTTTTGCTTGATTACTTAACTTTTAAATGGATTTTTCTACAGTATTTATTAACATTTGCTCAAAAATAACACCGCAGATCGTCGCAAATACCTCTCAATTAACTAGACATGATATAAAACACATTTCGAAAAAATTGCACTTGTTCAATTTTGCATGATTGCTCCTCACTTGATCGCGACACCGTTGTCTTTTGGCCTTGAACTAAAACTCGTAACTCTGCCCCCATATACGAACATAAACATTTCCAATGTTAAAATCTGACGTGAACCACTTTTATTTGTAACCACGGATGTACACGTAGTATTGTATAGCTCATGAGCTATGTAATACATGCAGCACAAGGGTTATTGTTTGCGTCACTTTGCATAATAATAGGGTAGGTCCTATCCAAAGGATCTGTACTACGATGTGGTGTCTCTATATGTCCCAACACGCCTACATTGAATTGTTAATCTAGTCTTACAAAAAAGAGGTGGTATAGAAAAATAATAATCAGTGGACAAGTTAGAGAAAGAAGCCGATAATCACTGACCACTATTTGAGGAGAAATTTTAAAGCAGTTGGTCTCGGCGTTTGTCATTTCGGCCGGCGGTCAGGGTAATAAAAAAGGAAATGGCAAATTTGGCCGGATGGCCAGTTGGGTATGTTATAGTCTCGGTAAGTTCGGCTGTCTGGTCAGTTAATAAACTAAAAATATATGGACTCAAGAAATCAAAAAATCATAGTCCACACTTTTCGTATATTCCTACGGACATTGTATAGTTGTTTCTTTTAATACAGTTCATATCCTTTGTTGTTAGAGCATTATATGAAGATATTCATTTAACACTTTTACAACTTTTACAGCTTTTCTCTTGTACACGTTGACCACCATGATCTCCTCTGTCTTCATGGCAACGGCTTGTATTTTCTTCCGTGTTAAAATCCAATTTTCGCTAAAATATTTAATATATGCTACCCAATTTTTTTTTAATAATTTAACCGCCGGCCGAACATGTATATGCCCAATATTATGACCTCGAGATTTTCGGCCGAACTTACATAGTTAATAAACCAACCAGAAAGATTTTATTAACCGCCGGCCGAATATTTATATGTCCGATGCTCTTTTAGGTTCTTCCAGCTGATAGAAGAAAATAATTACCAGCCAAGTTATAGAAAGAAGCTGGAAATACTTGATTTAATGATTACTGTTTGAGAAGTAATCGTTAAGAAATTTTAAAACAATATGCTCTTTTGGGATCCTCCATGAGCTAATACTAATCAGCAATAAAGTTAGAAAAAGAAGTTGGGAATGATTGACCACTATATTTGAGGAGAAATAGTCAAGGAATTTTAAAGCAGATGCTTTTTTAGGATCCTCCAGCTGATAGAAGAAAATAAGCAGCAGTCGAGTTAGAGAAAGAAGCTGGGAATAGTTTATCACTATATTTGAGGCGAAATATAATCAAGAATTTTTAAATCAGATGCTTTTGGAATTCTCTAGACGGTAAAAGAAGACTAGAAGAGGCATAGGTCATAGATGCAATGACAAGAGTTGTCGAGCATCTTTAATCTATAATCATGATCAAGAGAGACGTAGTTTACCTCAATCTAATAAAATTTTTGTTGTTTTATATTATAGTTAGTAAAAATATTACATTAACATCTTTCTGATCTTTATATTGACTATTCAAATATGGTAGGTACCAGTTCAGTACCTGAATTCTATTTGGAACAAATTTCTGTTTCTTGCAACTGCAAGTGTACTGACGGACTTGCAAGAAACAGAAGACAGTGAAAGAAATTTGTTCCAAAATGGAATCAAATAAAAAATAATTGCGATAACACTTACAAATATTAATACATGTTATGCAAAAGAACAGCATAGGTACCATTTTTGTTATGTGAACTTATAAAATTCACTGAATTTGTTTAGGATAGACATTAGACATAAATAACAAACAAAAAAAAGACACTTTGAAATCGAGTACTTTTCAAGGAAAACCTATATCAACAATATAAAATGCCCTGCGGTTAAAAATCAATTCTGCAGGGAACGTCTGTCAACCGTAACCTTTTGTCTTACACTGTGACATTTTCAAGATGTTTCTGCAATATTAAGACGTAATGGACGTACAGGTAGAAGAAGCAAGCGACCTATCTACGTACTTTTTCCTCGAGCAAAGCACGTCTTGTGCCGTAACCGTTAACGGGCTGACATTTCATTACCGTCGGCCCGGGGCGCATACATGCAAAAGGGCGCAGCATACAACCACCCCCTCGCTAATATATATTTAGCAATTAGTTATTTAATTAAAGCAGGTATATAACAAGGGATGCTTCTATTACCGGCATACGTCTTGTAGGATTTAACCTCTGACATAGCAGGCGTGTTCAACTTATTGGTTTATTATACAGAGCATCGATAATGGCGCCACGCCGGTATATACTCTGGAGTGAGCGCGATTAATTAACAGCCGACGCAAAACGGGGTGTTATGCGTTTGACGCGGTGGTTGTTGTGGCATTGTAGCTTATTAATAGGGTGGTCTGATTTTGATGCGGTTTGTTTTGTTTGAAAGAATATGATTGCTAGAAGTTTCTTAGCTATAAAGTTCAGTTCAAAAGTGCAAAATAAATAAAAATTGACAATAGGCAATTGTTTGCTTGCTTGTTAGTATTTTTACAAGCTTTTATTTAACTTGCAATGTATGTTAGTTTGTGTGTTTGTTTGTTTAGGTCAAATCTTTCAAGTGAATTTTGAACGACTTCCACGTATCCGATCGATTTGAAATTTTGTACACATATGTATTCCCAATGACAATACATGAATAAATCGTTTTTAGAAATAAATTCAACCCCTAAGCGGTCAAACGGGGATGTAGGGTTTTTTTGACTAATCAACGTCCAGGCCAAATCGTTGAAGCTAGAAACTTGAAATGTGGACAGTTGGTTCCTTTTCTGACGTAAGCATCCACTAAGAAAGGATTTTTCGAAATTCAACCGCCACGAGTGTCAAAGGGGGGGCGGGGGATGGGGTGAAATTTTGAAAAACTAAAATGAACAAAATAAAATATCTACTTACATATTAGTAAAAAAAAAACTTTTTAGAGACAAGATTTTATTGAAATGTACTAAAAAGGAAAAAATAATATTTAAAAATTTTGGTTCATAATTATTATAAAAACGGGGGTTGCGACTAATAAACTATCATAGAGATTACAACCTCCGCTTTTATAATAATTATAAACCAAAATTATTAAATATTATTTTTTCCTTTTTAGTACATTTCAATAAAAGCTTGTCTCTAAAAAGTTTTTTTTTACTAATATTTTTTTTTTATTTACACTTACGGTAGGTTGCCTGCCTCATATAGACAATTCAATTAAGTATAGAGTTTATAGTTATAAAAGGAAAAAATAAATTGATTTAAAAATTTTAAAAATTTCCAACCTGAAACGACTAGGTTGTTTAAAAAGTATGAAATAATTTTAAAACAATGTCTTCGTATAAAAGTAGCTGATATTTATGAACGCGTTTACAACTATTTTACAGCAGTCCTTAACGCATTCATGAATGTCAGCTACTTTATTATATGAGGAATCAAAAATAGAATCAAAAATATTAAATTATTTCATACATTGACCAATTAGGTGTGTAAATCTTTTATAAAAGATCTCTGATAAAATAGATATGACGTTGTTTTATGAATTGTAATCTTTTATTCAAGAAATATTATTCAAATATCTTTTATAAATTTTTTATAACTAAATATAGGTAGACAGAGACAGAGGACCATTTCTAATCACTTTAAACCGACTGAGAGGAACACGACTCTCTTCTTTGACCCTGGTGTAGTTACGAAATTTTTATTTAACACTGCATTTTCTTCTATGCATTCACGAGTCTATTTTAACTAAGTATATCAATTTAGTTTGCCAGTTTTTACTGCACACCTTATATAGAGATACAGAACGCGCAAAATGAGACGAGAGAGGTTATATTATGAAAAGACCGGCTCCGGCATAAATCATGTGACGTGAGAGAATGCGTCTTCCATAATATATATCGTTGTACAGAATCACCGCCAGTCACTGGGTTAACTGCCGTGGAACCTGCTCCCCGCCTTCCCCCCCGCCCACCTTTCGACTCGGCGCTCCATTCAGGTGTGCACGGCCGCTCCAACTGCCACCTGGAGGTAATGCACGAAACAACACCATTTTGCAACACATTAATAACAATATTGTCTTTCATATTACATAATTATTATGTGGAACGCGTTTATGCAATATGTTGAAACTAAAAAGGCGCCCTCGAATAGATAATTTATATTATATATCACTTAAGTCTTAAGGGATTTTAATCAATAAAATTATGACTTAAGATATTATATTTGTTCTTAAATAGATTCATAATTAAATCTCTCCGTCTAACTGTCCACATCAGGATCGACAGGAACTATTTTCTCAAACAACCCGTTTGGCCAGTAAGTGAAAATGGGCATATTTGACGCCAATCTAAGGGTTAGCAATATGCATTCCTCATGAAATATAAATATTTATCTGTTCGTTCATACTTGATTACTCTACTACCTACTTTCGGATTTTTTTTTGTGAATAATCTCGGATTTATTAATTTTTATTTTTATATAGCAAAAAGGTAATTATTCATTTTTAATCGTTTTATTAGCGATTAGTTTTACCACATCGCGTATCAAAATTAAACATTCCACCATACAAAAAAAATGTTTGGACAAAATAACAAATCGGTTAGTTTTCAAGTTATTGTAAGAATAAATACCAATGGAAGAGAATAATAATTCTCCTTTAAAAGGTTGACCAATCTATTATCTATATACAGTGAAAATAATTGAAAAATAAACTTTTTATTTATTATATAGCTTTAGCTCATAGCTTCGCTCGCATGAACCCCAATTTTTTCCGCAATATCGATCGCGTTAATGTTGATTTTGACAGGAACCACGTTTTAACCCGAGCATATCCTCATCATTAAATTTGAGTATCAGTTGACAATATACTAAATGTCATCAAAATCGGTACACATAGGCAGTAATGCTGGCTTTCTGATACGATTCTCAGCTCTAAATTTAGCTTTAAGAATGCCATTTGTTTTTAACTAAATGGTGATCAAAACAAATGACATTCGTATCAGGACTCCAGCGTTTAGTCTATCTATCTATACCATAGACATGGAGGATGGACAGAGCGTTCCCTATCCTACTGTTGTGTCATTTTGAGTCAACATAATACCCCACATTGTCGACACAACATTGTTTTGTTTTGGCAGTTTCTATTAGCTACGCTTTTGAAACAAACAAGTAATTCAAAATTGTAATCTCGTTGTGAGCAGACATATTTTAGACTCGTCTTGATTAAATCAAATTTTATTGTGTTTTATTTATTTATTATTAATTTTATATGAAGATCTACGATATTATTAAATCAAGTCAAAAAGATCTTTATAATTTGTGATAAGACGTAAATTTAGACTCGTCTTGATTAAATCAAATTTTATTGTGTTTTATTTATTTATTATTAATTTTATATGAAGATCTACGATATTATTAAATCAAGTCAAAAAGATCTTTATAATTGGTGACCCCTGACAAGTGAGCACTACTTATACAATTTTTTTTCAAAATATTGTATCATGGACAAAGCTTTAGAAGAAACATAAATAACATTCAAATGGAGAATTTTATTGGAAAAACGGATAAAAAGTGACATTTTTTAATTATTTTTTCGCAAACGCTTCATTTATTTTTAAGTACAATAAATTTATTTACTTATTTTCCTAAGTCACTTTTTCAGATTATCATCCATGGTAACTCTTTATTGATAATTTTTTCATTTTGACATTTATATTTTTTAATAATTTTATGCTTTTTATGCTCTTTTAACATATATTTATAATCATTCACATTACATTTCACAACATTATATCAAACAACTCAAATCTATATTTGCACTAATTGCACTAACACTACGAATTTTGATATTTGGTATTTATAATTATTCAGTATTTAACATTTTTTATTTTGTCTATCAAATATTTACTTTTTTGATTCAGACATGGGTTTGCTGCCTTATTTTCCTCCGTGCAACGGATTAGCGACATGCTACCGTCATTTTTTACGAAGTGAACAACTAGTTCTTATTCGTTATATTCTTTCAGGGTACTCCTGCTGAGGTCGATACACTCCTATATATGTTTGTACACTTCCAGGATATTACCTGTTCTCCCTGTGTTTGATCATCTGCATCGAATTGATACTTTTTGTCTTTTCAGCAGAATTATGTTCAACAATTTTTTTTTTACGCAAGCTCAAAGCAGAATGATGTTCAGCTGATTTAATTATTATTTACCATTATTTTTCATCAATTCGTAGACTTATTTTACCTCATTGATATTACGTCTTCACGAACTTCATTAGTGGACTCCTGCTTTTGTCACGCCTTCTACAACGTGCCTAGCTGTCCATCTATGGTTCTCAGACAAAGATCACCATGATATATTAATTTTTTTTATCATAACAAACACTAGTATGTATTTACTAATGCGTAATAAACTATACATCTACTCTTTGGTTCCTTCCTGTGGGTTTTGCAGTTAGTTTTGAAAACTGGCCACTTTCATTTGTAATTTTCCCATGCGAAGGGGGGTGTTATGTTGTGTCATTTTGAGTCAACATAATACCCCACATTGTCGACACAACATTGTTTTGTTTTGGCAGTTTCTATTAGCTACGCTTTTGAAACAAACAAGTAATTCAAAATTGTAATCTCGTTGTGAGCAGACATATTTTAGACTCGTCTTGATTAAATCAAATTTTATTGTGTTTTATTTATTTATTATTAATTTTATATGAAGATCTACGATATTATTAAATCAAGTCAAAAAGATCTTTATACTACTAATGCTTAATGGTTCTTTGTCTCCATGTTTATATTCTATACTTTTTATGTTGTCACTTTTTTTGAAAATTGAATTTTCATATTCATAGCAACAATACAGTTAGGACGAAAGAGCAATCACAAATCTAGAAAGAGAGAATGATAGTCGTCTACAATAGCTATTTCTTTCTCTCATTTCTGTGCCAAAATTACAGGGGAATGCTCTGTCCACCCTCCATGTCTATGATCTATACCTACAATTCGCTTAATTGTTTCCATAGCCAAACTTTCTTTATTTATCAACGCAAACACGTTGATATGGAAACATGGCTTATACTAATTTCACTTAAGACGCAACATGGGCGGATTTTGTTTACCTGGTAGCTATGGACAACATTAATGCATTATAGAAAAGCGTTTCACTTAAAATGCAACATCCACTGAACAAAATTTTAATACAAAAAAAAAAAATGTTGTAAATCATTTTTTTTAAATGTTTTTAATGAGTGGATGTTCCATTTTAAGCGAAACGATTTTCTCTAATGCATTAATGTTTTCCATATAGCTACCACCAGGTAAACTACGTTGCGACTTAAGTGAAATTCACTCTATATAGGTATGTTTTTGCCATACCCATTACAAAATAGCTACTTTCGATGTGTGTATAGCGACCTTTAATGAGTCATTTAACAGGCAAGTGTTCGGAAAGTGTTTTACTTTCCGCACTAGTGCGGAAAGTGACGGTTGCCATAGCAACTTCTGTTTATTCGCTCTATACGCCTGCGTGCGCCTGTCATTACTTATTTGCACGAACGTCACGGCACACTGTGAAATGAAAGATGGCTACGAAAATGAACCGTCAGAATGTTTTGAAAATGAAGTAAAATGCAGATATTTTGTAGTGTGTAAGGCAAAAAATACCATATATATGTCTCGTACGTAATGGTATTACGGCTCGTGTGACTGTAAAAACTCGCTATTGCTCGTTTTTACATACTGTCATCACTCGCCGTAAAATTGTCCATTACGTATCTAGATATACAATCTTATGTTGCCGTTTGGCCTGCTCTTTCTTTGAGACGTTGGCTACAAATATAAAAACTCGGGTCGCAGTGCCAAACCCTGCCGACAATATAGTGTATTTGCTAATACAGGCATTGTGGCATTATTATGTGAACTTAAGTTTGTTTTTTGACAAAATAAAGAATTTAACCCCTTAATACATCCCTTAAAATAATTAAATTTTTCTAAATTTCAATATTAGAGCATGGATTTTATCAGTACACCCAATTAAATACACCCTTCCATAAGTAAATCCGTATCAACAAACTAGTGTGTTCATAAAATTTGAAAGTCCGGTCCTGTCGGGCCGATTTTATTAAAATTTTAGCAGCACATTTTAATCTTTACTAAAGAGTTAAATTTCAATTTTGAAACGATTCTGACAAATTTTTCGGTATTTTTGGGCCCAAAAACTTTTTGGAATCCCTAAATACAACCCTGAAAATGGTCCGATCGGGCCCATTTTAAATAGGCTTCGTGCGGTAATGGGTTCCAATGTGTGTACCAAATTTTGTTTAAATCGATTAAGTCTGTCGAGAGTTATCGTGTACACACATAAATATATAAATATATATATATATATATACATATATACATAAACATTTTCAAAAATGGTGGCAAACTGTTCAGGAGGCTATGAAACGTCGAGAAATTTTAGTCCGACCCCTAGGTCCCGCCATCCGACCGACGCCAATAGTGTATGTGCCATATGGCAAATACACTAATAAATTGTATAAAGTTTTATCTATCTTTTAAGATATCTATGGTAATAACAACATAAAACGTCTGTGACAATTCTTAAAACGCGCCGCATTTCTCGTTCAACATTTATCTCTTTAAAAAACGACTATAAGGAAGTTTTTTGTGGGAAAGAAAAAAGACGCTTCTTAATTGATGGGTCTTGGAGCTTCGCTGTTGTGATCGTCGTTTTATGTTTCATATTGTTGTACTATTATTATAAACAATATGTAAAGTAATTGTGTCTTTATTGTTATTTAATTCTGTCTCACGCTTTTATTGTCTTCGCAATTATTATAAGTATTCATGCTTTTGCGTAATGGAGACACATTCACAAAATACACAATATATCAAACATTACTGTTTATTTAACTATTATACAAGAATAATTATTATAAAACACAACGGGTTAGTACCAACGCTTATAATTCGCACTGATTCGATTTTCATGCATTTTTTATTTATTAACTTCCCATTGGAAGTTATTGTAATGGGTCCGAAAATCGAAATCAAAATGTATAAGAAATTTTTATGTTTCAAGGTCACTACGCTATTTTTAGAAAGATGTCTGTGTGTGTAAGTGTGTGTGTGTGTGTACGTATGTACGTACGTATATGTGTTCATTTCTTTCTAAGACGAAATCTCGAGAATGAAAAATGATATCGACTACGTTAGGGTGCAAATCGACGCGTATTGACGTAAATATGATCTGAAAGAAATGTTTTCAAAATCGGTTCAGCCGTTCTTTTTTCTTAACCAAATAGACTCCAAAAAAGTAGATTTTACACAATATCTCGCGAATAAAAAATTATATCGACTTCCTAAGAGTGTCGATCGAGGCGTGTTAACGTCATTTTGATTTGACATAAATTTTATAAAAATCGGTTCAGCCGTTTTTTTTTTTTAATTATTGTTAAAAATAAATAATAATTATGTTTTAATGATTAAAATGATTACTTTTCTGTGTAATATCTAATTTAATTATTATTATTAAATATTTATCAAACTCAAGGGTCACACTTTAGTCCTAATAAACGACCCACCTCACGGCTTGTTATTTATTTATAGCTGTATTTAAGTTATATGAGCCAAGTAAAATAAGACCATAAAAGGAAAAATTATAGAAAAAAAAATTAACACGCTGGATTTTTGTGTAGACTTTTAATTTAATACGAATTATTGGTCCTCACTGTTAAGAACACCATCGAATGACGTAACGTTACAATACAATACTAGAAAAATTTATTTCAAACCTATAATGTCACCATCAGGACTCGAACCCGAAACTTCCATTATCGCGGTGGTTGAGTAATTTACTCTATGGCGACACTATCAATTGTTTAATTTAATGTATTAAACAAAATCTCAAAAGTCCCATCGATAGTACCCCCGCAAACATTTTTATAGGGGTTGAAAAGGGGTCAAATTCAGTTTTTCGCAATTATCTTGAGAACTATCAATTTTTCGAAAAAAAAGGCAATTATCAAAATTGTAGCTCGTAAAATTCAAATTTTAATTTAAAATAAAAATCCAGTTTGTTAATTTTTTTATATACTTAGTCAAAATCTAATTTTACTGGCCTTATGTCTGGCCAAATAGACTAGTGTGCGCCAAGATGCCCTCATTCCTCAGACAGAAGATTAGGGACATCTGGTTAGGTACAGTACATGTTACTTACTCAATTTTGAAGAATGTGGTATACATACCTGCAACAAAAACAAAAAATATTAGTTATTATTATTAGTTAACAGCAAAAATGCAAAATGTTATGAAATTTATTAACATCTTTTGAGATCTGGTATCCTTTTGATGATGTTCTGCTAAATATTTTATTCTGCATCTTAGATAATCTGGCTGACCTATTGTGATTAAATTGTGTACAAAGCATGCGATATGTAAGTTCCTTCTTAGTGACATATTTAATATATTTTGAAGTTTACGGTAAGGTGAAATATGCTCTCGTCTATTTATATTGTATACATATCTGAGGCATGTATTTTGAAATTTCTGGATTAATTGAGAAGTTGCCTGATTTATACATGACCCGTACACAACATCGCAATAATTAAAAGCCGATAGTATGAGCGATTCCACTAGGCGCAATTTAATTTCCGGTGACAAAATATACTTGAATCGGTAGAGGGATCTCAGTTTACCAAAAGAAATTTTTAATAAGTTATTTACGTGTTCATAAAAGGTTAGGTTTCTGTCTATATAATATAATCCTAGATTCTTACAAAAATCAACAGAATCAATTTGATGACCAGATAGCGTTACAGTTAAGGGGGTCACTTTAGCTAACTGATTTCGGCTTCCAACATTTGATTTTATAAGGTAAATTATTAATAAAAGTGGATGTATTTCTTTCCATGACAACGAATACAAATTATTTGTGTTTAACGGTATTCACGTCATATTCTGTTTGTACCCGCGATACAAACATTTTTCTTAATATGTTTTAAGGAATTACATGCCAAAGCTTTATTAAATTTTATAACACTCTGTATAAAATATATGGCAATCATATCACACTTTTCTCATGCTATTTTCAAGCAGAATACTTGTTTTTCTTTCTCATTCAATTTATAAGCTTCTGTGTCCAGACTCCAGAGGGTTTTAATTCAGGAAACCGACAGTAATTCAGTTTTACGAAGGAACTCGATTCTTTGCAAAGAATAAGAATAAGAAAATTAAGAGGCGACATTCCTTCGATACTTAACAAAGTTCGGTAGCCTTGAAAGTGAAACATTCCTCTTTAAAGGTGCCTGTGTGCAGCGTTGCCAACTTAGTGGGATTCCCACTAGATCTGGTGGAATCAGCTACCTACTTAGTGACTAAAATTTGTCATCTAGTGGCAGTGGGATTTCTGATGGTATGATGAAATTTTCTGATGAGATCTGGTGATATTGGAGTATTTTCAATTATTCGTAAATAAAATTGATGTTAAAATTTTTTGGAATATTTGAATTTTTTTATGTTAGTTTGGTAACACTGCCTGTGTGATGCTCGCGAATTTTAAATGCCATAGGTACTGAGTGAAAATCAGGTCAGGACGCATCTGAGTAATAATAATTTTATAGTTTGGAAATTGTATATTTAAATCTTTTAGGTCGCGGTGACTTCCTTCGGGCCCCTAACACTTAAATCTTAAATTTATTTGCTCATTTTAGCATCTACCCTCTATTAAAAATACACGATATTTTAATTTTAACCGACAAATGCCAGGTTTATCGTACATTCAACACGCTGTTTTATTATTCGCTGTTAATTTTTTACATCGAATAATACATAAAACATACGAAGCAACTATAGAAATAACAGCGAATTAACAAAACAGCGTTTTAAATAATGTACGATAACTCCGGAAAAAATGTTACAGTTATTAGTGACTTATATATGATGCTATATGCTATATATGAACAATACTAGAATTTACAGTGCTGTTAAATTTTTGTTTCACTTTAACTTATATTGTAATCTCTGAGGTCATTTATAATATCCTCCACTGACCTTTATCTACATAATTTACAACACAAGAAATTATGTTGTCCTACATTTTGTATTTTTATTAATATTAAAAAAAAAAATTTTTTTTTATCTATTTTTATTTTTTTCCCTCTTTTTACTCTCTCGCACACGGCCAGTAAATAATTATCCAACCCTGGAACTGGCAATAGCCAAGTTGGGTTGGAAAATTCCGAAACTTTCAAATTTCTCTTTTTTGTTGTAATGTAATTTAACTTGTTATTTACTTATTTTTATGTCTGTATTTTTTATCATGGAATAAGTCATATTTATTATTATTATTATTTATTAATGTTAAATTTGTTAAAAGTGACAAAAATTTAACAGCACTGTAAATTCTAAAATTGACCATAGCACCGGGGTAGTCTTTAAATAACAGTAGAGGCTCTGAGTACATTAGCGCGGTGGCGTTTTTTGAACTGTTGCGGTGGTGTTTGCTGTGACTTTCAATTAGTTTTTCAGTAAAATTGTCTTCGTCATTCTCCATCTCAACAATACAAAAAACTCGGGTCGCAGTGCCAAAACCCTGCCGACAATATATAGTGTATTTGCTAATACTGGCATTGTGGCTTTATTATGTGAACTTAAGTTTGTTTTTGGACAAAATAAAAAATTTAACCCCTTAATACATCCCTTAAAATAATATTTTTTTTCTTAATTTCAATATTTTTATCAATGCAACCTCGGTACCAAATTAAATACACCCTTCAGTAAGTAAAGCACTATCCGCAAACTAGTGTTTTCATAAAATTTGTAAATCCGGTCCTGTCGGGCCGATTTTATTAAAATTTTAATCGTTACTAAAGGGTTAAATTTCAATTTTGAAACGATTCTGACAATTTTTTCGGTATTTTTGGGCCCAAAAACTTTTTGGAACCCTTAAATACAACCCTGAAAATGGTCCGATCGGGCCCATTTTAAATAGGCTTCGTGCGGTGATGGGTTCCAATGTGTGTACCAAATTTCGTTTAAATCGATTAAGTCTGTCGAGAGTTATCGTGTACACACATATATATATAAATATATATATATATATATAAATATATATATACATACATATATATATAAACATTTTTAAAAATGGCGGCAAACTGTTCAGGGGGGTATGAAACGTCGAGAAATTTTGGTCCGACCCCTAGGTCCCGCCATCCGACCGACGCCAATAGTGTATGTGCCATATTCTATGGCAAATACACTAATAACATTTACTATAAGTCGGTACACGCGGTCAAACTCAACAAGTTGTGTCTGACCGCCACCGCGCTATAGAACGCTGCACCAGAACGCTTTAACGCTGACAAGCAGCGATATATATGCACGTGTCAATTTGTTTATTAGGGTTGCGTTCAAACGCTAATGTGCTCAGGCTAAAACGCAGAGTATGAACATTGTATCCGATATATTTTCGGGAGCGAACGAATACTATGACCGTCGTGTTGTTACCCGTCTCATGATGAAATAGGACTTCCGAGAGAGGACATAGTTTTAGAAAATATACATGTCCGGGACTACCCGAGTCTAGTCCGAACCCCCTGGACCCTCCCCCTATAGGTACGTGCCTGAACCATCCTCAGTTTGTTCGAGTATCGCCTCTTGTAGAATTCATCGAGCAATGCCGCACAGCTACGCGTTATGTAAACTATTTAATCGGCCGGGACTCGCTCCGTTCGACTTGAACTTTCAGTGCAAATATTCAGGCGATAGATTAATATGTAAATGAGAAAGCAGACAGGTATAACACCGGATTTAAACACAAAGAATGGCACAATTAAGTTCCCCCAGTGCAGTGCGTGAAATTTATATCTTAAGATAAACGCAAACAATGAACTGACGCTTCGCTGCCCTTATTGGGTTTTCATTTACTGTCCCTTCTTCCTCCTTCCTCTTTCAGCATCAACGGTTATAATATTTTCTTTCTTTCGTTTTAATTTTATCTCTAAGTACTAAGTAGCATAATTTGAAAAAATGTTAGAGGTTTAACATTTTTTGCAGTGAAAACTTCCTTAGGCGCGTTAGGCACTCTTTGCCTGGGTAGTGAAATAAAGTGAACCGTTCGCATTCACATGTTCGCGTTCGCAATCCGAATGTGACGCGGCTGACATACTTATATCATAAAAACGGTACGCAGTATAGTTGCACCGATAGCTTAGTTAGCAACGTCTTTACGTTGTATGCATAGGAACCTCGGTTCGAAACCTGATGGCACGTAGAATTTTTGGCGTTTTTTTTTCTAATTTTGTTTTTGTTATATTCTTTCTTTGACAATAATTATAATTTTTTTGAAACCAAGGTGGAATAAAGTGAAAATATAATTTTTAATATGACATTTTTTTAAGTATATATTTTTTTATTCATTAAATTTAATTGTAGGTATAGGCCGATTTTAATATATTTATTATTAAACTGTATGATTAAAAATTATATACTATACCTATATATTTTAAAATCAGAAAATCTGAAGTTTTCACTTCTGTCGTGTGGTTATAAGTTTACACCCATTTTTTTTGCCATACCCACTATAAAATAGCTGATTTATATGTATGTATGTATGCATGTAACGTAACTTTTGACAGGCCGGTGTGCAGGAACGTATCTTTCCCACACTAGTGTGGGAAAGCAAGCCATTATCATAGTGATTTATGTTTATTCGCCTGATCCGCCCACTATTACATATACCTACTGCTGTGCTTGCCTCGGCCCCTTATATAGAAGTAAAGTTGGCGACATAAATGAACTGTCAAAATTTTTTGAAAATGCTAAAAATAAAGTGACAGCTATTTTATAGTGGGTATATGGCAAAAAATTCCACGGATATGTGTGTAATGATATTATGACTCGTGTGAGTGTTAAAACTCGTTAACCACTCGCTTTACCATACTGTCACTAGTCGTCAGTAATATGTCTCATTACTCAACTAGATATACAACCTACTATTACCCGACTACGAAAAAAGAAAAGTTACGATTTTCCCAAACATTTCAGATAAAAAGCGAGGGTTATCTGGGCCAATTCTAGCACTAATTCACACTTTTTTATTTTTGGAGTTTACTCGTTAAGAATCGATTTTCATATATAAGGCCCCCGCGGTATGGAAATTTTATGAGAAGTAATTAACTAAAAAGCGTTACGTTTTTCTGCGCAACGTACCTTGCGCACCTTTCAAAATTCAATGTATGTGTATACTTGTATACAGCCGACGTGTACAGGGTATGCTGCGCGACAGCTGACGCATGTAAGTATGTACCTATGTTTGCCTACTGCATAGTCAAAGACAATCGTACTTAAGAGTAAACTCCAGTCGTGCGTCGGAGCTGACACACACACTTTTTTTACAGTAAATTAAAACTCTATAATTGATACTTTCACCAGTTCTCGTAATCTGAAAACAGATGATTTCTTTAGACGAGCCATAAAACGCCATATCTATATTTTAATACTATAAAGAGGACAAATGTGTGTTTGTTTGTTTGTCTTGGGTAATCTCAGAAACTACCGAACCGAATTGAGAATTTTTATTTATTGTACATTATAGACGCGTCGACAACTTAGGTCATTAGCGTCTTAATTACATTAAATAACAAATTTAAATCTAAATAACATCACAAAATATCCATGAGCGCAGGTGGGATTCGAACCCACGACAGTCTAGTCTATAGGCTGGTACCAAGTATGCTATCTACTAGGCTACACTGTCCTCCCGAATTGAGAAATTCTTTCACTGTTTAAAAAGCCTACTTTTTTCCGAGTAGCGTTAAAATATATATTATAACGGTAAGACAAAAGGGGGATGAACAGTGAGCAAAAATGTAATGCAAACGCGATTTCTGGGCTAAATTGGTGCACGCTGGTTAAACTATAAGAGATACACCGTAAAGTGATTATTTATACCTATGAGAAATTTGTATCTCTTGATTATTTGCTACCAACACAAAATTTACTCGGGCGAAGTCGGGCCAGAAAGCTAGTAGATATCTAATACTTTTATATTTTATTTTATGCGGTAATAAATAAATTGTGGAATCTTTTAGGTGTCGAATTTAAATAAAAATCCATTTAGCAGAAGTGTAAATTATATAATTACTGTACAAAATAATAGAAAGCTTCTTTATTGTGTACCGAAAATTCCCATAATTAGATTGTTAAAATTCCAAGGATGCCTGCTGTTTATATAATAAAAAGTTTTTTCTCAAGATTTATATCAAATTTCTCAGCTATTACTTTAAATATGTGCATAGGTATTATTTTTTTCACAAATAATTTATTCGTTATCTAAACCTGACACTTCCTGTCGTTCAGAAGGCGGCCTTGCGTATATGAACCAATGCAGCGCTGAGTCTGGTTTGGTTCAGAATCCCATTTATTGGCTCTTATCTAAAGTATGGCGCACACGATGCAAGTTTTCGTGCTAGTTTGCTTGCTGGATTTTTCTGCAGGCTAATGTGCATGGTATTGTTGCTTGCAGGTTAGCTGGGAGCGCTGCTAGTTTGCCTTCATACGAAGCTCGTGAATGAATGAATTGTGAATTATAGACGCTCGACAACAAAGGTCATTAGCGTCTGGAAACGACGAAGCTCGTCATTGAACATGGAGGCTATACTGCAGGAAGTTATTCTTCGTAGACGAATTACTGTTGTTAAATATTTTGAGAAATAAAAGGAAAAAAATCGGTAAAAAAACTTCTAAGTTAAACGGTTTTATTTTAAATCATGAGCTGTACCAAAAACTTGAAAATAATTAGGACACACACCAAGGGCAACTTTGTGTCGCTGCGTCAGCGGAATAATCTGGGACTTTTAACAGACTAAAATAAAAACGTGGGGCGCATTTGAAATATTTCTGTTGGTGGGCTTGGAAACACATTTTTCTAGACAAGCCGTTCTTATTTAATAATTATACAGTCGTTATACAGATTTTTATGCGCCCCACGTTTTTATTTTAGTCTGTTAAAAGTCCCAGATTATTACTTACTCCGCTGACGCAGCGACACAAAGTGCCCCTTGGTTTGTATCTTAATTATTTTCTAGTTTTTGGTATAGCTGTTGATTTAAAATAAAACCGTTTAACTTAAAAGTTTTTTTACCTATTTTTATTTTCTAGTTTTTAAGAGTTCCACTGTCCACCTCCTGATTCTATCATCAGACCCTCGTTACCAAGTTGAAATTATCATAATCTCGACACATAATCTCGACACAGAGCTTGCTCTAGTGAGAGGAAGTATCCTTTTTATATATATTTTGTAAATAAATAAGTTGTGCAATATTTGGAAAATAAATAAATAAATAAATAAATAAATAAAAAATTGTATTGTCACGGGAACTCAATGTGCGTGCAAAATTTCATAAGAATAGGTTAAGTAGAAGTAGTTAAAAAAGCGGTCGCAAGATTTGAAACAAAGATATAGTAACAAACAAACAAATATACGGGGTCAAGCTAAATAAAACCGTTTAAAAAGGCAAAACGTAAATTGTGGAGTCGGGATTGGTTAAATTGCGAAGGAACAGAAGTGACAATGCTCTAATCTTGCTGTTTATTGAACTACAGGGCAAATTGTGATAAAACAAAATAATCGATAGCATATAAACTCGGTTCATTCAATTGTATGCATCACTTAAAGTTGTTATTTCATCTCCAGTCCATTTGATGACTTTAATATTTATAGGCCCCATTACTTTTGATATTTAATTTTAACATTGGAAATGTTTATGTTCGTATATGGGGGCAGAGTTACGAGTTTTCGTTCAAGGCCAAAAGACAACGGTGTCGCGATCAAGTGAGGAGCAATCATGCAAAATTGAACAAGTGCAATTTTTTCGAAATGTGTTTTATATCATGTCTAGTTAATTGAGAGGTATTTGCGACGATCTGCGGTGTTATTTTTGAGCAAATGTTAATAAATACTGTAGAAAAATCCATTTAAAAGTTAAGTAATCAAGCAAAAGTGAACGCGTATATAACAGAAGAATAATAGGGTTATTCCTGACAAAACTGAACAGTGCATTGATAATTAATATTGTGTGTATAATAAACAGTTAATTGTTTCATATATGCTGTTATCATTTCCAATGTCCTCGATGATTGCAAGGATTGCGAAATCTGTGAATTTTTTATGTATATTACAAACTTTTGTTTATTATGGCCAGATAACAGAATATGACTACTTAAATCACGTGAAAAATCCTGCTCCGCGACTGGATCAACGCTTGAACAAGCAGGCTATGCATGAAAAATAGCACCGGACCTATCATCAAAATATAGCGAGCTGCAAGTTAGCAAGCAGCGGAGTCATCAGTGACGTCACGATCTAGCAGTGTAGTAGCATGCAAAGCTGCCATCAAGACTCTGAGCAAGCGAGCTAGCTCGAAATTTAGCAACGTGTGCGGGTCGCTTTAACATAATATGCCTAACAATTAACATACGGCTACGGAACGGTATTCTGAACAGACACTATAACGGTATTCATGTAAGCGGCAGAAAAATTACTGATGTGCATACAACTTCTTTTGTTTTGTTGACTGCTTAAATCACGTCCTATTATCTTTTTATTTTAACACAGAAAATAAGCGATAGGTAATAGCAGTGAAAAAAAAACTACAATTCGAATCTTCAGTTCAAATAAAACTCGGTGCAATTGGATAAAACTATATAAGGGAAAAATTATTAACTTCCCATTGGAAGTTATTGTAATGGGTCCGAAAATCGAAATCAAAAAGGAAAAAAATTTTTTATGTTTCAAGGTCACTACACTATTTTTACACTACTTTTAGAAAGATGTCTGTGTGTGTGTGTGTGTGTGTGGTGTGTACGTATGTACGTATGTACGTACGTACGTACGTACGTACGTATGTATGTGTCAATTTCTTTCTAAGACGAAATCTCGAGAACGAAAAATGATATCGACTACGTTGGGGTGCCAATCGACGCGTATTAACGTAAATATGATCTGAAAGGAATTTTTTTAAAATCGGTTCAGCCGTTCTTTTTTCTTAACCAAATAACCTCCAAAAAAGTAGATTTTACACAATATCTCGCGAATAAAAAATTATATCGACTTCGTAAGGGTGTCAATCGAGGCGTGTTAACGTCATTTTGATCCGACATAAATTTTATAAAAATCGGTTCAGCCGTTTTTTTTTTTTTTTAATTATTGATGTTTTAATGATTAAAATGATTACTTTTCTGTGTAATATCTAATTTAATTATTATTATTAAATATTTATCAAACTGGGAAGTTCGTCGTGTGGACCTCAAGGGTCGCACTTTAGTCCTAATAAACGACCCACCTCACGGCTTGTTTTCTCCTTTTTTTGTCATCATCATCATAATCATCATAAAGTTCCGTATCCTTTACAGAATGTTGGAGATCACTTGTTTCCACCGCACTTTGTCTACGGATGTAGATTTTAGAGCCAAAAAGAGTTTAGATATGACCGCTTTTTTAAGTTCGCTTATCCATATTGTGATTCTCTTTTTTCCTTAAATTTGTAATCATACTGATTCCTTTTTTAATGGGTACTTGATGTTATTCGTACAATATTAGTCATGTAGACGTACAATATAAATAAATAGATAGATATATATTTACAACATTTGCAAGTTAATAGTTATGAACATAACGTCGCTGCTTTTCGATGAGTACTGGTCTGGTCAATTGCTTCGATTGAACGTGACATGACGCTCGACATACGTATAATCGAACGAAAAATTTTTTATTCGGGAGATATTGTGTAAAATCTACTTTTTTGGAGTCTATTTGGTTAAGAAAAAAGAACGGCTGAACCGATTTTGAAAAAATTTCTTTCAGATCATAGTTACGTTAATACGCGTCGATTGGCACCCTAACGTAGTCGATATCATTTTTCATTCTCGAGATTTCGTCTTAGAAATAAATGACCATATACGTACGTACGTACGTACACACACAACATACACAGACATCTTTCCAAAAATAGTGTAGTGACCTTGAAACATAAAAATTTGTTATACATTTTGATTTCGATTTTCGGACCCATTACAATAACTTTCAATGGGAATTAGTTAAAAATAAACGAAAATGGAACATCTTGTAAACATATATATATATATTATGTACAAAAGAAAAATAATATTTCAAAAATTATTCCCAAAATTCGAACAGAAAAATTATGCATACATTTTACATTAATTTACAAATTAATCCGCTGATTAGTTATACGCTTCCAGTTAAGTGAATTCATTAACTATACTGATCTGGTGATGTCAGTTGACAAACGGTCAGCATTTACCTACGTAAATAAGAAAGCCCGAAGTGTAAAGTTGGGAGAATGTTCAATAATAATATATTGAGTGGTATCAATCATATTTATTGAAAAACCATTATCCTGACTGCTGCGGTAGGCTCTGAACAGACAGGCACTTGTATATAATTTACAGCCTCGGGGACACGACTCACTGATTCATCTAGCAGAGTCCAGTTCTAAAGTCCAGACATGCATTAATAATTTATAGACGCAAAATTTATGACGCACTTAGTTGATATTTAGTTGGAAATAAATATTAGTAAATAAAACTTTTAGATACAAGTTTTTATTTAAATGCACTAAAAAGGGAAAAATAATTTGTAATAATTTAGGTTCATAATTATAAAATCGTGGGTTGTGAACTCTATGATAGTTTATTAGTCACGACCCACGCTTTTATAATTATGAACCTAAATTATTAAAAATTATTTTTTCCTTTTTAGTGCATTTAAATAAAAGCTTGTCTCTAAAAAGTTTTTTTTACTATTTATTTTGTTCATATTAGTCTTCCAAAATTTTACCTCCCTTTGACACCCGTAGAGGTTTAATTTCGAAAAATCCTTTCTTAGTGGATGCTTACGTCAGAAAGGGAACTAACTGTTCAAATTTCAAGTTTCTAGCTTCAGCGATTTGAACTGGGCGTTGATTAGTCAAAAAAAAACCCTACATCCCCGTTTGAACCCCTTAGGGGTTGAATTTATTTCTAAAAACGATTTATTCATGTATTGTCATCGGGAATACATATGTGTACAAAATTTCAAATCGATCGGATACGTGGAAGTCGTTCAAAATTGACTTGCAAGATTTGACCTAAACAAACACACAAACAAACTAAGATACTTTGGAAGTTAAATAAAAACTTGAAAAAAATGGTAGATTGTGTGTCAGGGCGTAATGACGGCGATTTTGACCAGTGTGACGTTTGTGTCAAAATTACATTGCGATCTAGATACACTGTATTTTTTGTTCTACACCCTATAAAGAAGCGACTTTTATCTAATTTTTCACTGACATTTTACTTGTGTAGCAAACTTTTCTTCAATGAACGTAGGCTACTGTTAACATAAGTATATCCTTTAAGGCTTAAGCCATCATAGGAAACTGTACGCGTTGATCAGTTGGTAGCGGTGTCGTCCCATCTGTATTGTGTACTGTACCCGTAGACGCTGATGACCTCTGCTGTTGAGCGTCTATAATCTACCAGGTCAGTTATCGAGCTATTTAATTCAGAACTATGTTTATGGTACCTATACTATGTAGTACATATTCACATTAACAAGAACGTCTGTTTTATTGCGCATGTCATAAGTATGCCGGGATCGTTAGTTATGTACCGGGGGCTAGACACTGATTGATTTTATGCGAGTCTACAGTTCGCGATCTTTCACGATCTTTCATGACTTTCTGACACCAAAGTCCCTTTTATATTAGCGTCCAAATTTATTTAGATACATAAATATTTTCGATATTTTGATCCTAGATACTTTAAAAAATACTCGTAAAGCCATACCTGCAGACTGTAATTTATCCATAATTAGGTAAGCTAAGCCGTGCCTCCATAACTTGGTGTGATTCCCATTTTAAAATGACCAAATAATATGTCGAAACAAAGTGACATCAGTTGAATGCTAAGCTACAGAGCTTATAATTAATTCTGTTCGATGTCGCTAGTTTTCAGTTAACACTAACTAGTAACTGGTAAGTCGACGTTGCCCGTGTTCCATATAACTTAATTGATGCTATATAATTTAGCGTAAAGCGTTCCCACGATAATGTCTTAACACTGAAAAAAAAAATGAAATCGATTCAGCGGTTTTCAAGTTAATCAATACAGACCAACAGACAGAAAAATGAACTTTATACTATAAGAGATCAAGAGACGTGAACAGTTGATTGCAGAGAGCAAGCAGAACAGTCGAGAGTCATTGGAGAGTTGGGATGTGTCCCTTGTTCGTACAATCAATCAATATCGAGGCTATAATAAATCGCATAGATTATCATGTCTACCTACTTCACCAAGTTCATCCGATCTACGCTCGGTAGACTGGAGTACAGTAGAACTTGCTCGGTAGAGCCTGCAGTACTCTTCATACCCACACTTCACACAACCATGAACGACAAATGGAGATTTTGAGATGATGCATCAAAAATAATTAATTATTGGTACAGCACTATACTCGCATTGGGAAGGTACTGGGTTCGAATACCGGCGGGAGCAGATGTGGCTACGACTTTTTCCTACTGCCTCACGCCGAGAAACGGTAATTCCTGTACCGGCCATCTTGTTTAAGGTTTTCCATGGTTTCCCTCAATAATTCCAGATGAATATCGAGATGGTTCCTTATTCAAGGCCATGGCCAGATTACCTATCAAACTCCTATGCTCCCAAAGTTGCCTACCTTATCCTAATGTTCTATAATTCCTCCATTCGCCCATTGCTATTAATTAAGTTGAAGTATAAAAATGTATAAAACGCGAAGTGGTAAAAATGGAAAATAGTAATGGTGCGAATGGCGTCAGTTATGACATAATGTCGAGAAACGGACGTTAAACGCATTATTATTATTATTATTAATTTAGAAAGACTAGGTACATTTGGTAAAATTTTATGAACTCAGCTAAAGATAATTTCAAATTTGAATAATATACATCCGATGAAAAAATCATTCAAATTTTTAACAGACTTAAAAAAGGAGGTTATCAATATTCGATGCGTAGGTACCTATATAATTTTATATTATTGTTCAGCCTTAAAACTTCTCGAGCGGTTAACAGATTTGAATAATTTTGACTCCGTTGTGTTTGCTAGAAATGACGCTCTTCCTTCTTGGAGCGACGTCTCATCATTGAGAACGGGAAGGACATTAGTTGCAGGGATCCGGCAGCAACCGTAGTCGTCGTCAATCTGACCGCATCGATAAACGATCTGCGATGGCCATCGTCGTTTCAAATGACTGCGGGAAAGAAACGTCAACACGTGCGTGTTCCAATTACACATAAGTTCAGGGAATCCAACTCTATCAGTTATTGACTAATCGCGGCCAAGCCTGTTTACACTTAGATATTACTTCAGAGATAACATTTACGGAAATAAGGTCGATTTATATTATCCGGTCAGACACGGCGCGGGAACGTCGGCAAGACAAACATTTTCACATGCATTTCAAATACGAATATTTATACTTAGCGGATCCCGACCGTTCAGACACGTATATGAATACTCGTATTTGAAATGCATGTAAAAATATTTGTTTTGCCAAAAACGCTACGTTCCCGCACCGTGTCTGACCGGATAATATAAATCAAGCTTTAAGGTCGATTCGCATTGTACCTAACGTCCACGTCACGGTATGTCAACGTTATTAGAGGCAGACGCTGCCAGACGGCTTGATTTTTTAGCTAAAATTGAATGTCCCTCTATTATGTAACGTGAACAATCTATATATTTAAAACACAAGCCCTATTTCTCTAGACAATCCGCCAGCAACCGCTGCTCAACCGATTGACATAATTTTTTTTTAAACTGAGGCCTTTAGTCCACAGATATGTTATCGCTATTTTTTTTTTTGGTGAAATTTCCTTAAAAGGGGTGATTTCAAGCGATAATAGTAAAAATGACGAGGGGGGCAGTGGGGTGAAGAGAAACGTAAACAGAGAAAATCCATCGGCGTTCACGATACATGAGTGTGAGAGAAATGCAAATATGTACGCATGTCGTGGATAGGCTATGCAAACAACAAACAATGAAACAACTTGACAGTTGTACATTTTAATTTTTAGAGCCCAGATTTTAATAGGGTTATATTGACAAAATTTCCAAAAGTATTTAAAATTAAACAATAAAGATGTATATGTACGTGCAAATTTTTTTTCTCTTTTAAATATACTACTTAGTTTAGACACATTATATTAATAGTTTTTTATATTGACAAAACGTACATTGACAATGACATTATAATGAAGGGAGGTTACCTCAGTGTTGCAATACTTCTATAACTACACCTGACAAAAGGTATTCATATTCGTGCCTTATAATATAAGCTGAAATACGAAGAAAGTGATTGGCAACTTCGAAGAAAAACCAATGTTTCTCAAATACCGACAAACTCATCGATTTTTTTCTGAAGATCATTCGTACGTAAGTATTACACTGATAGATACGTTCTATAGCTTCTAAAAAACTACTATTTTACGTACACTTTAAAGTTATGTTTGAATCAAAAATATTTATCAAAAATTATATTAAAAACATATCGTTAAAAGCTAGGTTATGTGTTTTACTCACGCGTTCGTATACACAATGATATTGAGAAAGCTTGAAATATATATTTCTTATTTTTTTCTTAATAAAGTGATTCATATTACATATAAAAAAGGTTTGTGTTGGCAAACATTTTTTTTTTTTGGCGATAGCCTTTACTAAACCATTGTTCTTTGAAGACAGTGTTAAGTCGTCGCACGTGCAACGTGCACGGGTACATACTTCCCGAGTTCTAGCCCGAGAACTGGTAAAAGTGTCAATTGGATTTTCAATTTATTATTTAAAAAAAAAAAAAAAAAAAATGAATTGAAAATATGAATTGGTGCTAGGCCCAAATAACCTTAGCTGTTGGTGGTCTTTAAAATACAATTTGCACGGGTACACTAGTAATTAATTTAAAAAAAGCGCATTTCGTTTTTATCGAGTAGGTATTGAATCTCACTAGGTATCATAAAAAAATGGGAACCGCGGTTTAAATAGCAAGGAAATCAAATTTACCGGATTTGAATAATCACTGCACGAAATGATTAATTATCAATTCAAAGTTTTTTTTGTTAATTTGAAGGGAGCGGTTGTATGGATTGCATAATCAAGACAATATAAGTAATAAACAAGTGACGTGCCGGAATCAGAGTGATCTTGACATTTTAAACACATAGGTATATATATATACATAATTATTCGCATGCCATCTGTAATACGACAAAATTTATGTAATTATAGCTTACTATACAAATTATCATCGAAGTTCATTTTGAAAGAAAAAGATGTAGATAATTACTAATTAAGCAATTTTCCTCCAAAACACAAAAATTATAACGTGACGTTCATTTCGGTAAAAGAAAATGTCAATAATAACAATTGTTACTTCTGCAATCACCTGAGAAAAAAAGTCGAATTACGCACAAAATCCAAAAAGCTGTATTTTTACAAGCTTTTATTTAACTTGCAATATATGTTAGTTTGTTTGTGTGTTTGTTTGTTAGGTCAAATCTTGCAAGTCAATTTTGAACGACTTCCACGTATCCGATCGATTTGAAATTTTGTACACATATGTATTCCAGATGACAATATATGCTTTCACGGCCGGCATTGTTTTAAGTCTTGGAATATATGAATAAATCGTTTTTAGAAATAAATTCAACCCCTGAGGGGTTCAAACAGGGATGTAGGGTTTTTTTGACTAATCAACGCCCAGGCCAAATCGCTGAAGCTAGAAACTTGAACTTTGGACAGTTGTTTCCTTTTCTGACGTAAGTATCCACTAGGAAAGAATTTTTCGAAATTCAACCCCTACGGGTGTCAAAGGGGGTAAAATTTTGAACGACTAAAATGAACAAAATAAATATTAATAAAAAGGAAAAAGTAATTTTTAATAATTTAGCTTCATAATTATAAAAGCGTGGGTCGTGAACTCTATGATAGTTTATTAGTCACGACCAACGCTTTTATAATTATGAACCTAAATTATTAAAAATTATTTTTTCCATTTTAGTGCATTTAAATAAAAGCTTGTCTCTAAAAAGTTTTTTTTACTAATATTTTTGTAGTCTCAATTTAGTGTTACCAATAACACTATTATACTAGGTTGCAGAAAGCATTGTCAGAAAATCTGTTTTGACAATGACCTTAAATTGTGACCACACATATTTCTCCATAAGAAAAGTATTGCTAGTTGAAGATTTTTTTAAACCGAAAAACATCAAAATAATTCGCTGAATTATTTCAAAATCGAAACTAAATATTTAGAACGAATTAAAAGGTATAGTTCTAGAAACTTAAACAAAATCAGTCAGGGAAGATAGGACATTAATAATTTATGAAAACATTAGATTAAGACAGTGAATCATTTACTGCTTGTGTGTACTAGCAGCCCGGTCCAGTTTCGCTTATTGATCATCCCTTTATGTCGTAGCGTAATAATATATAGCGGCATAGCCTATAATATGTTATTCGTCAGGAAGTAGACTTAACAGCGAAAGAATTTTTCAAATCAGTTGAGTAGTTCTCAAGTTTAGAGGCAACATAGACACAAACTTCTTCTTTTATACAGGGTGGTGAATTGCTTCGCGGGTAATAGAGACTTAACCCGTAAAATCAAACTTTTGCGATTTCCTGCTTCCCTAATTATTTTAGGAAAAATATCTTCGAATTAAAGTTTTAGAACATAAATTCTGCATCTAAATCATTAAACAAAATTAATTTTGCATGCTTTGTAACGGCAGAAATTTGATATGAAAATGTCAAAGTTAGCTCAAAAACAGATAGCGATAGCCATGGAACTTGAACAAAATGATTAGAAATTATTCTGACAGCTAAAACGTCATCATTTTGTTCAAGTTCCATGGCTATTCGCTATCTGTTTTTGAGGTAATTTTGACATTTTCATATCAAATTTCTGCCGTTACAAAGCATGCAAAATTAATTTTGTTTAATGATTTAGATGCAGAATTTTATGTTCTAAAACTTTTATTCGAAGATATTTTTCCTAAAATAATTAGGGAAGCAGGAAAAGTTTGATTTTAAGGGTTAAATCCCTATTACCCGCAAGGCAATTCAGCACCCTGTATATTAGTATAAACTGGATGGACAATATATTATTGCAACACATTAATTGTTCAATTCTGTTTTTTGCATTAGGTACTTAAAGTATTAAATTCTTTTTTCTCTTATCAGTTCTTAATTAATTATGAAGTAACATAAAACAAACTTAACTTACGGACAATATGATACACAATTCTACGAAATCCGAAACATTATCTATTTATTTCTACACATTATATACAATAATGTTGAATAACATGATACAAATACATATTTAAATACGTACAGAACGTATTTGCCGCATACTTGTTATACATAGTCGGTTACATACATACACAACAAATCTCTCTCAGGGTACACAAAACTACGAACCATTAAAAGATAGACAAAAATGAGGAAGTAGGCCCCTTGAAACAAAAGAAGAAAGTTTGTTATTACGGTAAGAAATGTGAATGTCGATCTCGAACCCAATAAATTAGAATGTCTTCTTTGGTGCAATCCCATGCGAAAAATGAGCATTTTGGCTAGGGTCGATTTTAATCATCTCGCATTTGACGCACTTTACTAGACTTTTCGTCAACAAACCAATGAATTGGAAAGGTACTAAAACACATTTCGGGGATCCGCTGCGACTATAAGGCTTACCAACCGTAAAAAATGATTTTCCGGGATTTGTTGGATGTAGAAGTGGGACTTTAAGTTTTTTCGCGGGACGTATATAAAAATATTTAAACATATTATATATATATTGTTACGGATCACCCCTGTATATAAACGTCAGGCAGGAAGCGGTGTCTGCTTGCTGAACAACGAGTAACTGCACGAACATTCTAGAGAACGCTAGAACGCGCTGTGCCTAGCCAAGCGGCCTATATAAGCAAGCGAGTGCAACGGAGATCAGTCAGTCAGTGCAGTAGTGTCAAATACGCAGGCAATAGTAAGTCGTGCAACCAAGCGGATCAGTGATATAAATATTAGTCAATCAACGGCCGAGTCAAGTCAGTGTAGTGTCGAATACGCAGTCAATGGTGAGTCGTGCAACCAAGCGGATCAGTGAATATAAATAAATAGTAGTGAAGTAACTGAGTAAATGACCGACATAAATAAACGTTAGAAATAAATCTGATATAAATATTAGTCAATCAACGGTCGAATCAGTCAGTACAGTGATATAAATATTAGTGTAGTCAATTGTATATAGTTGTGTTAATTACTTGTGTTGATTGTTAGAACTGACTTTTCGTTGTTGCATTTATTATTGTTGTGTTTTTAATTATTGTAAACAAATATTGTAAATAAATATTTATTCCGGTAACTCAGAAAACCGTTTTGTAACAATATTTTAATACACATCTAGGTATACAAAAATGTTACTAACGATGTCGGCAAGTGTAGATTCCTTACATGGTTTCATGTTCCATATACACAAGCAATGAATTTCTCACTCGATCCCTAACAGCGGAAATATTTTAAGGAATATGTCTATTTATTTATTCCTCAAGAGTGATACATCTTTATCAAAAACAAAATAAAATGTATGAAGCACTATGATATTATTGAGTGTAAAAATGAAACCAACTGTCCGTTAATAAGGAATATTTCAATTAGTTGAAATGCAGTAGAAAGTGGAAATATCTATTTTTTTTTTCTTTAACACAAACCAGTGAAGAAGCTGGGTTAGAGCAAATTTTCTTGGAAAAATATATTTATTGAATAACTTTTTTTGAACTGGGTACAAATGAAATTTATTATGGGGCAAATATGCACTAACTAAGGATTTCGATTGCGACGTTTTACCCACTAGCCTGGCAAATTTTTCAGGCTAATGAAGTCGGCCCGAAAAAAAGTTTGTTTAAATAAAAAAAAATGAGAGGGGATAAAACAAAATTATTTGGGGACAAATGTGGTCTAACGATGGACAATCGATAGAGCCGTTTGCCCCCCCAATCCGGTTTTTTTTAGTCTTATTACAGCGATATTATGAAAATTTTGGAAAAAAATATTTATAGAATAACTTTTGTTTAGTTGGGGGACAAATTAAATTATTTGTGGGGCAAACAGGGACTAACGATGGCCTTTCGAATGCGACGTTTGCCCCCCTAGCCCGGCAAATTTTCCGGGCTTCTGAAGTTGGCCGGGAAAGAAATTTATTTGAAAAAGAAATGAGAGGGGGGAAAAAAATTTGGGGGCAAATGTGGTCTAACTATGGACAATCGATAGAGCCGTTTGCCGCCCCAGCCCGGATCTTTTCTGTCTTATTACAGCGATATATGGTATTTTTGGAAAAAAATAAATTTTGTGAATAACTGTTTTATGGTTGGGGGACAAATGAAATTAATTGTGGGGCAAACATGGACTAACGAATACCTTTCGAATGCGACGTTTGCCCCCCTAGCCCGGCAAATTTTCCGGGAGTGTGAAGTTGGCCCGGAAAAAAATATGTTTGAATAAAAAAAAAATTAGAGGGGGGCAAACGAAAAAAAATGGGGGGCAAATGTGGTCTAACGATAGACAATTGATTGAGCTGTTTGCCCCCCCAGCCCGGTTTTTTTCCGGGCTAACTTCACGCACCTCTACTCTTTGGTTAGTTTGACTATACTTGCATAACGCTACTAACGCATAATTTTTTGCAATGAAAAACTGTTAATCCTATGAAAATGTTAAAACAGAAACCATATCGATCAAAATAAAGAATGGAGAAAACATTGGTTACCGCAAAGATATAAAAGCAAAAGCTAAATTAAGATTATCATTTGGCGTCGTTTATAATTCCGTATGTTTTATCTGAGCTCTTCTAGATTGTATGGCATTCTTTCATTTACTCCACTCCTCAAAACGATTTAAAAAATTCGACTGATGACCAGTCCTATACTTCCCACCTAGTAAATATTTGCAAAAAATAAACACTTTTTTTTTTTATTCTTTGATTAGGCCCAAATAACCTTAGCTGTTGGTGGTCTTTAAAACACAATTTAATTTTTATTCTTTGAAAAAAGCATGGCCCTCTTTTTACTTCCCACCTCTACTATGGTAGGGAAGTAATGGATTCAGTCCGAAAACAATATTTCGAGATTTTAACAGATTTTCACGTTTTGAGACCCTAGCAATCGTTTAAGATCATTTTCTGACTGATGTCTGTATGTGTGTGTGTGTGTATGTGTGTATGTGTGTGTGTGTGTATGTGGTCAATTTTTCGCCTTCGATATCTTAAGAACGGAACAACATACGGGCATGCCGATTGTTCTATTGTGTTTATCAGCCTTTAACTTAGATCTGATTAGATTTTGAGTCAAATCGGTTCAGTGGATCCTGAGATATTCAAAAAAACGTCCTCAATGTCACGTATTAACATAGGTAAAAAAAAATATAAATGAATTCTAGATGTTATAATATGAAAAAAATGTAAATATTTTTTTTCTCTAAAATGTATAGTTTTCGAGAAAAAAAATATTTTACTAAAAAAAATAAAAATTGTACGTAAATCAAGGTAACCATGATTTTTGCTATATTAAGCTAGCCATCAATAGATCACCAAACAAAAAAGAGGGCCATGCTTTTTTCAAAGAATAAAAATTAAATTGTGTTTTAAAGACCACCAACAGCTAAGGTTATTTGGGCCTAGTCAAAGAATAAAAAAAAGAGTGTTTATTTTTTGCAAATATTTACTAGGTGGGAAGTATAGGACTGGTCATCAGTCGAATTTTTTGTTTGGTGATCTACTGATGGCTAACATAATATAGCAAAAATCATGGTTACCTTGATTTACGTACAATTTTTATTTTTTTTAGTAAAATATTTTTTTTCTCGAAAGCTATACATTTTAGAGAAAAAAAATATTTACATTTTGACATTGAGGACGTTTTTTTTGAATATCTCAGGATCCACTGAACCGATTTGACTCAAAATCTAATCAGATCTAAGTTAAAGGCTGATAAACACAATAGAACAATCGGCATGCCCGTATGTTGTTCCGTTCTTAAGATATCGAAGGCGAAAAATTGACCACATACACACACACACATATACACACACACACACACACACATACAGACATCAGTCAGAAAATGATCTTAAACGATTGCTAGGGTCTCAAAACGTGAAAATCTGTTAAAATCTCGAATTATTTTTTTCGGACTAAATCCATTACTTCCCTACCATAGTAGAGGTGGGAAGTAAAAATCATTAGTTAGGAGGTCCAAAGATCTTGCAGTCTAACAAAAGTTGCCTTTATGGACCAGTACTCGATTTTTGTAAGACGTAGTTTCTGCAACATTTGTCTAGAAGAACTTCTATAGACTTGAACAACCAGCGCTGGATTTACACTAGGGGAACTAGGGGCTAGTGCTTAAGGCGGCAAATTTTCTTAGTAAAGATAATAAGTATCTTGTTATTCACAATTTTTGAAAGTTTTTGTTTCGATCACAACTTGTTTGACGTGATCATTATTTTAGTTCAAATTGCGCGCTGCAAAATGCACAGATCACTGTTTCCGATGAATCATTTTATTTATTTGAAAATTGTATGCCGAACCTTTACTCACTTTATGTAGGCTTTAGGTAATGGGGCGGCATTTTTCACGGTGTCCCAGGCCGGCACTTAGGGTAAATCCGACCCTGTAAATAACTTTTATTAATTTTTTGAAATCCAACTCCTATTAAAGTTTGCCTTCATAGAACCTGTAAGGAGCCGTTGTGGATGCAACTTTATAGAAGAACTACAGTATTATGAGTGAGTGAATATACGCTATGACTGAAACCACAGACGGAAAAAAAAGAATGCAATGAAAAAACCGACAAATTCCTTTCACACACGTATGTGTAGCTATATGTAGCTTGTATTATGTTGGTTTGGTTGGGTGTTTGGCCCTCGTCGGTATCTTCACGTCAGGAGGTAGATGGATAGCTCGCATCGCGTATACCTGTGTCAGTGGCGGACAGTCACAACGTGATACTCAGCCTTGTTCAATCGTAGCATGTTTAAAAATAATGCTGCACTTTGGCGGTCTCCAAATGCTTGATCCGACATTGAATGGATAGATATAGTAGATTATAGACGCTCGACAACAGAGGTCATAAGCGTCGATCCGCCATTGGATATAACGTTGAGTGTTATACCGTTACGATTTTAAATACTGAAGAAAATATCAGATTCATTTTAATACTGCAGCCCTGCAAAGTGTTCAGGCTAAAACCGGCTCCAGACATCATGGCCAACGTATGCCAACGTTGACGAATGTATTGGCGACCAATGTTGAATATGGTTGGGCATGTGTAATCATTTGAATTAATATATATGTCCAGTATCCACGGTACGACAGGATTCTGTTCGGTCTGCGTTGACTAAGCTTATGTACACCCAATGTTTAGCGAATATACACTAACATTAAACAGAATGGATAGCGAAGATGACGCAAATATTACAAGTGCTTCAGCGGTAATAATTTCTTGTGCCCAGCTCTTAATACATGCTTCATGCAACTCATAAATCACAATAATATACAGTGAAATACAAACACCACGTAGTGAAAACTGTCTACTCGTCTGTGTGAAAACAAAGTCATATTTGCCATTCCCTTTGACGTGTGTTAAAAAAAGTGCCCTCAAAGAGAATGTCTTTCAATACCAACGGTGGTGACTGTTAAACATTGGCCATATGAAAATCACTTACACGACATGGCAATTGCCCGAATATTAAAATCTGGTGTGTGGTTACACTAGATGCCGATACGTGCGATTTTTTGCGACTGATAGTCGTACGAGAGTTTTTATTTATTGTAGATTATACACGCGTCGACAACTTAGGTCATTAGCGTCTTAAATTTATTACATTAAATAACAACTAACTTAAAACTAAATAACATCACAAAACATCCATGAGCGCAGATGGGATTCGAACCCATGACAGTCTAGTCTAGAGGCTGGTACCAACTAGGCTACACTGCCCTCAGTCGTACGAGAAAGTGGTTATACTATTTGCGATTTGTTTACTAAAAATGCACTGTAAAAAATGGATGTAAAAATACTTTGAAAGCTAAGGATAGAATTCGCTCGATTTTCTAAGTGATTTTACATTATTATTTATTTTTACACCGAGAAAACTTCATAAAAACTTGGACTTTTACTCTAAAATTAGTGATTTTTACACAAAGTAAATTAAAATTACATAATTTGTGTAATATTGCAATAAAGTGTGTAAAAATTACAAAATAAAATGTATAGTTTCATATATAAAATGGATGAATACAAAACAAATTAATGTAAAATTAGTAACCACGCATGCGCAGGCAATACCTGTTTGCGATGCTATTGTCTCTTTGTGTGCCTATTACTAGATTAATCGCTGGCTACAAATGGACCATCGATAATCTATGTAATCGGCCTTCTCATTTCTTACATTGTGGATGACGAAGACGATTTGTATTTTCTTGAAAATTCGATTTTTAAATACGGAATACTTACTAAAACGAAAAAGTATTGGGTTAACATTTATTTATAAAGGGATAAGAAAGGAGAATATGTAAGCCTCTTTAATGAATTAATGGTAGATAATGGTAGACTTTACATTTCTGATCCCATAATAGAGATCTTGATTACACACACACATAATCAGTCTTTCTAAATTCATTTAAAAAAAATATTGAAGGAAATCGCTTTTTAAAGACACCATTCGCTCACTTAACTACTGGCCTTGAACTAAAAATCGTACGAAGTCGCAATGAAAAACAAAAAGTTTGTTTCTCTGCGATGGTCGGACGCGGGACGACATCGCACGACGACGTCCGACGATAACGCACGCACTATTAACCACTCAATTAACATAAATGAGTCAGTTTGTTTCCAAATGCGATGTCGTACCACTAAAAAATCGCACGTATCCGCATGTAGTGTGAACACACACGGTCGACATTTGCCATGCCGTCTGGAACTCGCTTTAGGTACGTTATTTAAGAAATTTAGCTAACTATTTTTTAGTACTTATAATAAAACATTCCATTTAAATGTTAGAGCGCTACTGACAGACAATTGTAGAAAGGATTTCGTTAACAAATCCACGTGAAGACAATACCAAGGTCAGGTCGGTTTATTTATGTGCACAACCCCATTTTATTTTGTTTACATATACGCTGCTGATTTCAACATCTCTGCGAATTCAAAAACGCAGTGCCCAACTCGCGGTACATGTACCAAATTTGGCACATTGTAGTCCAAGAAATGGCACATTATTATTTTCAAATAAAACATCTCTACATAGTATAAAATGAAGTCGCTTTCCGCGTCTGTCTGTCTGTATAACCGCTAACTCCTCCTAAATCACGCAACGGATCTTGATGCGGTTTTCACCATCAGTTAGATAATTTTTCACGGAAGGTTTATATATATAGCAAACGAGCGTAGCGAGTGAGAAAGCGAACGAGCGAAGCAAGTGAGTAATGTAATTATAATATTCAAGCGAACGAGCGAAGCGAGTGAGTAGTGTATTGCACCCGGGCTTTCTTAGCACCCGGGCGAAGCCGGACAGGGCCGCTAGTAGATTATATTTTTAAAAATATAACTTGTGAAGTTGTTAAAATTTCCGCCAATATTAATCAATCGCACAAAATGGAAAAAACGGGACCCATTATGATGAGACTCCCTTGTCCGGAACAGACAGACAGACAGACACCAGAAATTTATATATATATATAGAATAGATATATATATATATATACATTTCTGGTGTCTGTCTGTCTGTCTGTTCCGGCTAATCTCCGAAACGGCTTAACCGATTGCATTGAAATTTTGCATACACATGGAGGGCATTGTCCGTAAGGACATAGGCTACTTTTTTTCAAGTTAATTGTTTATAACATTTGAATTTGTTATAAACAATTAAAAACAGAATCTATAATGTAATGAATTCTAGTTTTTCCGACGGGAAATTTTTTCTTTGACTAAACTGACGTTACCAACGATATAACATGAACTTAAACAAATCCCATTTGTTTATAACAATTAAATTTGTTATAAACAATCGAAAACGGGATCGATGCAATGAATTCGAGTTTGTTAACGGATAATTGTTTCTTCGACTGAAAGAACGTTACTAACACTAAGACATGGTCTAAAATGAACAACTATTGATTATAACAATTGAATTTGTTATAAATAATTAAAAATAGAATCTATGCAAAAAATCCAAGCGAACGAGCGTATTCAAAATATTCGAGCGAATAAACACCACCAGCCCGGTTTCGCTTCGCAGGAGGAGAATTTCTCACGGGGGGATTAAATCGAAATATACGTGGGCGAAGCCACGGGTAACTGCTAGTTATATATAAGTATATAGGCGCTAAAATTTGGGGACGACATGGCGAGGGCACGGGCGAACGAGCATATCGGCGACGCGGAACGACCAGCCCATAATATGGTCTACTGTGGGGCCGCAGCACAACAAGTGTGGTGCGACCGAAAAACAAGCCGGTCCAAGTATGGTGAATACATGCCAATTTCTGTCGAACCGTGCCGGCCCGAATATGTGTATCTACTTCATTAGCAAGTATCCCTTAGCGGGCTTAGGTATACGTGACGCGGCTCGTTCTGTCTATGATCTACGGCGCTGCACGCAGTAATGTTTTATTTTGTTGCGAAAATGTTGTTTTAAAGGGGCGCCATTAAAATCAATCGCCTAGGTCCTATGGCGCCACGTTTGCTCGAACCGACGCTGTAATAAATGTTACAAACTGTTGCTGAGGAAGTTACAATCAAGCAATGAAACGTTCAATAGGTACAATAAAATAATTTCATTTTCTAATTATTTTTGTTGTCCAATATATTAGGAAAGGAAGGCGTGGCGGAGTCGCAACTGTCTCCTTCTAACTAGAATCTGCGTTAAACGTACGTTCACCCATTGACACAACTGTCAAATTTCATTCATTCTACTGACATAACCTTGTTTTTTTAAACACGTTGTCGTTAATAATTAAACCAATTTGTTATGGAATGGTGTCTTGTATTTGACTGCAGTTATAGTGAAAATTATGACTGCAAAAAGTTTAAATTTCCGACTGAGGAAAAAACTAAAATAATACCTATCTAGATATCCAATACCTAATTCATACCTAATTGATGAAAACATTTTTTTATCCTTTTATCTTGCCCTCCCTTGATCTAACGTAGCTCAGACGACTTCAGAACACTTTTTCAACTCCAAATGGAAAGAACAAACTCAATTTCTAATTATAATTGCTTAAATTATACCTCGACAAACGTCAACAAGGTTACGTTAGGTTAGAATAAACGTCACTGGCTAAATCAAGTTAGGATATTCATGTTTCACACATTTTTAATCTCAAATAAAAAATTATTTCACACGAAATAATAAAGTTTTGTAGCCAATAATGACGGGATTTATTAATTATTTTTATGAAATAACTATGTTTTTGGTAAGAAATGTGTTTTAAGAGAATAGTAATGAATATTCCGTTAAACCCCATACATTTTTGAATGCCAATCGACTCCACTTTAAATTTCGCGCTCAAATTAGGACCGCCTACCTGTGACGTCTCAGATTGAATGAAATGTTTAAAATTTTGACTGATTTTTTCAAAACGCGGAAATTATTTTCGTTACTACGTAAATAAGAGGTTTACCTCAAATCTTATACTTAGTTCTCAGCTCTCTGAACGTGTTTTATACACTGAATAGGTATCAAACCTATTATTACTGTGTATATAGGTACATATAGATCGTATTCAGATGCGTGGTGCCGTGTCTAAAGGTTACACAGAAAATAACTACAAAAGAATAAAGATCGGAACAATTTCATTTTAAAACGGGCTTAAAAATACCGGATGCCTCGAATAAGTTCGTCGCAGGTCAAGGAGATATTTCAATTAAAACTATTATTAAAATTTCATTAATTTTTATGTTGTATATATTTATTTTTTTAATAATATAATTTACTTTGAGATAATTATTATTTGTTTTTGCTTTAGTTTTTAAAAAAACAGAACAATAACAATTTTTTGAACAATAAAAATGTAATTTGCTACGTACTCTTCGGTGAAAAGAGCAGAATAATTATAAAAGTAATAGTTGTTGCTGAAAGTCAATATAATATACTGTTAATAATCTTAAAATCCAAAATCAATGAATTTTTTAATCGTTAGTACCAAACCATTCTGACTATGTACCTACATACAATTTTGTTTTTAAGTACAATAAAATTTATTCTATTCTATTCATATAGAAATAGAACTAACAACGAATATCTTGAAAAGAGAACTGTTGGTGTGAATTAGTGAAGACATTGGATATTGATAGCTTTTTTAGCTGGTTACACTTTAATACACTAAGCCGCACTAGTGTAAGCTTTTATCAAGAACTGTGTTCGACTGGTCAGTGTAGAGAGCAGTGCTACAGTGTATCGTGTTCGGCTGGGTGTCGGTGGGATGCTAGTGTGACCTTCAGTGTTACACTTTTACCACCGTCGCAGGAAGGTCATGTATAAAGAAAGTGCTTTCAAAGTCTTGTCTTATCTTGAAATATCAAGACAAGACTTCACTTAAGTCTTGTCTTGAAATATCAAGACTTCACTAAGTCTAAGTCTAGATTAAAAAACTCTTGTCTTGTCTAATATCAAGATTCTAGATTATTTTTAAGAGTCTAGATTAACCGAGTGGTTTACTTTACCTACTACTACTTAGTTTATCTAGATTCTTGAAAATTGTCTAGAGTTTTGGCAAGAGTCTTGATCTTGATGAAGCAAGTCTTGTCTTGAAAATCTAGACAAGACAAGACAAGAGTCTAGAAAGTCTAGATCTAGACGGCAACACTAATTTCGATATCTATATATGATAACACAACACAACTTCGCTCATAGTGGACGGCAGACTTTAGGGAGTTGTTTAGTCGTTCGTTTCGCAGAACAGGCGGTATATAGTGATGTTGCTTCGGTCTTTTCTAAATCCCACATCATCCATCGGCGGCATGGTCACGTGGTATACGCAGATATGAATCTAAACATGCGGTACGTATGGAGTCGGAGAAGGCAGAGCTGAGAAGAGAAGAAGGGTCTCTTCTTGTTCCACACTGTTAATATACCTAACATGTATTGTACAAGAAATATCTCCATGGCCGCACTGATCACGACCCGCTGTGCTATGTTGTTAACCGTAGAGTATAGACATAGTTATACTAAGATATTATAGACATACTGAAGATAGACGGAACGTGCAACAATAGAACAGTTTCACAGATCTGTACGACCTGGCCGCGCCAAATTGAAAGCGTAAAAATGATATAGGGTACGGTTTTATGAAACCACGGTGCAAATGAAACTTTATTTATATAATAAACTAGCGGTCCCGTCCGGCTTCGCGCAGACTGCAACACGCTACTCACTCGCTTCGCTCGTTCGATTCCGGGTGGTACATTACTCACTCGCTTCGCTCGTTCGCTTGAATAATATAATTACATTACTCAGTCGCTTCGCTCGTTCGCTCCCTGGTGAATTTTTCCGATGTTTCAATAGTTATTCTGTTGACCAGTGCCGAGAGAAATCCAAAAAATCAAAGATCATGAAAACCGGTCCAGCCGTTCTCGAGTTATAAATGGTGTAACTAACTAACACGACTTTCTTTTATATATATAGATAGATGAGTAATAAAAATCGGCGAAAGTAAACAATTTTGTCTACGTGGTTTTGGTAATGTAATTTGAATTTTGATCTGTAGTATGGAGACGAAAGTAAGAATCCGATTCTATCGTTGGTGGTCAATGGGTATTTGATGCGCTGTTTGATTGAGTATTCGTACGATATTATATAGTTATGTTATATGTATAGACATACAATATAATTGCGAACATAAACGTCGATGCTTTTCGATGAGTACTGGTCCTGCCGATCGCTTCGATTGAACCCGACGTGACCTCGGTATGCGTAACCGAACGAGACTAAAAAGTTTCACTTAATAGTACATTGTGCCACAAGGGAGGAAAGTGCTACATTTCCTCCCGCGTATAAAATTTTATACGCGGGAGGAGATGTAGTAATTTCCTCCCGTGTTGCGCATACTATTTTTTCTCCTGCCAGGCCGAAAGTTCGCAAAATTGAAAAAAAAATTATTAAAATTATTATTTTTATTTTATTTTATTATTAAAATTATTAAAAAATAATTAAAATTATTATAAAATAATTTTAATTATTAAAATTATTGAAAAATAATTTTAAAGGAAATAATTTTAATGTGTAGGAGACAGTAGTAGGTGCGTGAGAGCCGGCATAAGTACTATTGCGCACGCGCACTTGTCCGTACCACGGGAATAAAGAGCGACTTTGTTCCCGCTTGGCAGGGACGAAAGTACGAACTTTCGGCCTAGGTAGGAGAAAAAAATATTATAGCACCAGTCCCGCATATACATAGACATAGAAATCTAGGGACTATTACAAGCGAGTGGGAGGGGGGGCGGAGAGAAAGCACGTGTGCCCACATATTATTGGTCGCTTCAGTTGCGCAAGCGCTGTACGATCATTTGAGCATGCGCAAAGACGCGGACGACTGCATCTGACGCGATTGAGCATGCGTAAAGACGCGGCCAATAGAACGTGGGCACATGCATAACATGGACATGTCCATAAGACAAGCATACACTCTTCCCTGAATGGCTTCTCCCCTCGTCTAAAGTGACAATTTATAGTTTATACTACATCCCAAGAATTCGATATTCCAATTTTGTGAAACAACAGCCGATTTTCAAAATAAAGCGACGTTGTTCTGCAGGCCGCGTCAAATTAAAAACGATCTCATTTCCGAACGGAGAGTATCTATAATAGCAGAGCATAAAATAACATATAAAGTCTAGTGCCGCCTAGTGCGAGTTGGTGTCGCCTAGTGACAGTCGGTTGTGCCGGCGGCACAAGAGTTATAATTTTAATTTTTCGTCATAATATATTGTATCTGCAGTCTGCACACTACAGTATGAGGGGTAGGCACTGTAGGCAGGTTAAGATGCAAAACACATCACGCTATAATTTTTAGTTTTTTATTCATTAAATAGCTATAATAAAATGTCTAATGCTTTTAAAATTGTATATTTTTTATTTATCCTTGACGATTTGCAACATTTTTTTAAGTGGACCTAACTCTCGAACTCTAGTGCCGCCCAGTGAAAATTGTTTAAAATATGCTCTGACCTATAGACAAGGTCACAAGTTTAAACTTTAAATTCGATGTAGGCACCGGTAAATTACAAAAATATGGACACCCTGTGTGTGCTGTGCTTCGATATTAGGGAAACGTACAATGAAGTTCGTAAATAACATACCTTTTGCACGCTATCTTCAAATTTACCTCCAGCTAATATAATACTGCGGATTATTGGAAATATTTATTAATGTACAGAAAAACAAAATTTATGCATCAAATCATAAATTTTAAAATGTTTCTCTAATAGCACGTAACATTATAAAAAATACCGATTATTTATTCATGATATTTATTTATGGATTACAAAAAATTAAATTTTAATTTCGAACATTCCATACTATACCTACATCCTACATAATATAGTTCTCAATAGTAGACCTTAAGTATAACTATGTACTCCCTTCATGTTTTAAATGATGAAATTTTTATGTAATGGAATTTCACAGATCTACTCAATAACATGTTACACAAACTGGAATCTCATTTTAACCAGATCAATATAAGTATAAATATCAACCAAAGAGTAGGGGGTGGTTACTAGAGTTTGTGAGTCTTGCTTTGACGTTTTTTTGAACTTATTGTTTCCACTATTGGCCCACAATTTGATAAAAAAATGTTTTGTTTATTTTCTCATCATTGTACTTTTGAACCGTCCTTACACACAGAAGAAGTTTCAATTCGCAAAATCATTACCCCTGCCAAATTTTGTTAAAATTAGTCTATGCATTTGGCCTTATTTGCGAAACAACCAACCAGGCAAATAAAATAAGCAAGATGACTAAATGCCAAACGGTCGAGTCAAAACGGAGCTTCACTCACTTCGATCGTTCAACTAACCCTTGCATCAGATCCGACAGACGAAATTTTTATCAAATTAATTTCTTGCCATCTTCCTAGAACGAGATCATCTCCAGTTTATAAATTTACAGTTAATAAAATATAACGTTCAGCTCTTCCATAGATACCATTAAGCGGTTGAACCATTATTGAGTTCGGTTCAGTTAGTTATTCAGTATTTATCTCGTTGGCATTCCTTCCATTCGAGCCACCGACCGCCCGCCATCGGCAAGACGAATAGTGCGCGGTCTACACTGACAGCCATAGCCTTCTGCGTTAGCTCTACGTGACGGTTCGTAGGTGGCTTGTAATGGCTTTCGGTCGTAATGCGTGTAGAATCTATATTAGGACTTATCAAGGACGTATCATGTTCTTCTATCGCTCTCATTCAAACTAACCGCTGATTGGTTACATCACGGCAACGTAATTCACATCCATAAATAACAGTTAATTACATATCGCGATAAGTACAATATGTAAGGTGCCCAGCGTTATGTTCTTACCGATGTTGCCAAGTTTAGAATTTCTGATAAAAGATCAAATTTAGTATAATGTTCCTGATTTCTTTAAATTATCAAACAGAAAAAATTAACACGTCGACTTATTAATTAGAATTAAAATGTATAAAATGTGGAGGAATAGTTTTCTATACACCAACACATGAATATATTTTTAAAATCAGCTGTTTCCTTTTTGGGAAATCTATAAAGATACAACAAATTTTGAGGTAATTGGATCAGATTTAACCCTATAGGAATAGTCTTCCGTCTGTCCTTGATACAAATAGGTACATAGTATATACATATACACAAATAACAAATAAATATAACAAAAAAGAAAGGGTCAACAGAAAAACAACTGGCAACCAGACCCTAATCGAAGTTTATTATAATTCAGGTTTTGCTTTCAAAATCAAATTAATAAATACAGTATTTTGCTAAAAATAATTGATTGAATTTAGTAACTTAGCTTTTTAAATTCAATTAATAAATGAGATGAATTAATGAGGTCAAAAGAATTAAAAGAGAATTTTTTTACTAAAACGAAATTTAGCATTACTGAAATAACACAGTATGCAGATATCTGGTATATGGTCTCTAATAAATACTTTAATACCTACTATAACGAAATACAGTCATCTCTCTCTGGCCTCCCCTTTAATTGCTCTCTGAGCGTTCTACCAAAAGCCAAGAAGGAAATTGATTCAGAGTATCTCCATGTAACCACAACCATAAACATTGTGTCTACCTCACCTAGTGATTCATTCACACATCCCAAAGTTTACGGATTGGCACATAGTTTTTGGGATTCTATTCTTGTAAACTTCCATGATTCGTAATAGATTGTAGGTAATAAAAAACGCTAATTTAATTGCTAAAACTTTTTATAGATCTACTTACTTTCATTTTATTAAATTGGCGCCGACCTCAAAATTTTCTTATTTTTCTCTTTTTTTAGTGGATTTTTTTAAGGAGGTTCTATTTTTTTTAAGTTTTTTAATTTTCACTTTTTAATGGCTTTACAATACGTAGTTTGCACGTTATTAACCGACTTCTGTCTTGACATTTGACATTTACTTTAACGGTGTTACAGTCCGTTACTCACTTTTTATTAAAATCAGTCGAACTTCTGAATCGATTTAAGCAAAATTTATATAAAAACCATCACCAAGGTATGCCCTATTAAATAAAAAAGAATCATAAAAATCAGCCGTGTACTTTCTGAAAAATCGCTCACATACAAACATATAAGGGAAACACAGAACCTCCTTTTTTTGAAGTCCGTTAAAAATAAATTTAGATTTTAAAAAGTAAGAACATAAACGAGTTTAATATCCATTAAATTTCAACCGTAAAATCCTCCAGTTCTTCAGAAAATCTTGACTAAATATAAAATTTCTTTTAGATCTGGGTTAATTCCTTCTAAACTGGCAACACTGGTCGTTCAATGGGCTAAGGAACGCAGGTTACAGAACGAGGAGGCGATATAGCGAGTATACAATCAGGTGGACTGTATTCAAATCAACAATAGAACGAACAGTGACCGGTTTTTATCAATAATAAATAGAGGTCGTTTCACTCAAAGTTATTATAATCAACTTTTTCAAAGTCGGCACCTCTCTAACTTGAAAGATACGCTTTTCGTAAATATTTACAGAAAATAATCCTGCATGTGTGTAATCAAATGAAATATTTACAATTATTACACTGGACAAGGTTCAGGTCCTGTTAATACTGGCGGACAATTGGACAAATGCCCGACGTCGCTACGACGTTTCGAAGTCTCAACGCATTGTTACAAACATTTCTCCCATAAGAGATACGCGAAACTTGTAATCATCTTATTACTAGCTAGTTGCTCTCATTTAGATATTGTCGCAGTAGCGTCGCAGTTGCGGTGGGAAAGTAGTCGAAAGGCTTCCACAGACTAACGCGGGAGGGCGAGAACGAGAGCGAACGCGTAGCGGAATCATATTATGTAGGCATTTTCCCCCATATATAATTTAATTCCACGCCGCGTTCGCATTGGACTGTGGAAGCCTTATGCTCGATTTCTGGTACTATGTACTTCAACGCTAAATCTACTTTCGAAGTAGATTTAACGTACCAGAAACCGACCATAAAAACTACTTCAACACCATTTAGGTCCCATAAGACATAGGTGATATTAATGTAAAAGATTTCTTAAAGCGCGCCACTGATGTAAGTTAGTTGCCAGTTTAGTTTTTGCTGTTGGTTTGTTGTATACTATATTCACATACGTGTACAGTATACAGGGTGTCAAAAAAAGGGATATTTCTGTATCGCGAGTGGAGACAGATGCGTGAATATACAGCTAAACAGATATAATATTGTTACAAAACTGTTTTCTGAGTTGGCGGAATAAACATTTATTTACAATAATTAAAAATACAATAACAATAAATGCAACAACGAAAAGGCAATTCTAACAATAAAAAAAACTTAAACGGTAATTATTGAACTAAACGAGCCACTTAAATAACACTTAACAAATAACTATCACAGTATAACAATCTACACTGACTGATTCCCGTTGACTGATCAATATTTATATCACTGATCCGCTTGATGGCACGACTCACCATTCACTCATTGATTCAACCGTTGACTGACTCCGATTCACTCGTACCGGCTTGTTTATATACCCTGCGCGGCCCAGCCTAGTACGTTCTCGCGTTCTCTAGAACATTCCGGCAGGTACTCGTTGTTCAGTATCTTCGATACCATTCCACGCTCTACTACTGTGACCTTTCTTTCTCGTGGTTTCGATTGGAGGCAGTGGCGTAACATCTTGGGGTTTGCTACAATATTGTATTCGTTGTCATCGAAAGAAATACAACTTTATTTATCTTATAAAATATCCAATAGAGGTCTATGTTATATTTTCATTATTACAAAATTAAAAATAAAGTATTAAAAGCCTTCGGGATTCGAACCTGGGTTTGGCATTGTTCATTGTGTTTTAAAGACCACCAACAGCTAAGGTTATTTGGGCTTAGCACCAATTTATATTTTCAATTCATTACTTTTTTTTAATAATAAATTGAAAATCCAATTGACACTTTCACCAGCTATCGGGCTAGAACTCGGGAACTGGGGACTTGTAATAGAGGAACCATAGCAACGCCATGTAAACAACAGAATTGCTACACGCTCGGCCTTTCTCAAGCCCACCTGGGTTTGGCGTTTGTACCTGTCGGTGTTTTTACACACGGCCACCTGGCTTACATGTGTTTAAGACCTTAACACAGATATAGATTATACATGCTGTGTTTTGTTTCACATGTCAACCACTTCCGACTATTTCCGTTACATCTAATATTTCTAAAATGCTACCCCATTATTCATTATTCACGTCAAAAATAAGAGATTATAACAATCTCCACATGCTAGTTGCATATTCTATGGTCTTGCAGGTTGATAGATATTGTAAATTATAGACGCTCGACAACAGACGTCATATGAGACTATAGAGACTATAAAAGTTCATGCACCACATAAAAAATAGTAAAATAAATATTTATTATTCAACATAAAAATAAAATATATACACTTTACTGCGTCACTATACAGTGTGTCCACAGACTCATCCTCAACATGGGGATCTCCGTTGTTATGGGAGATAGAGGTTTGGTTAAATGAGACAAAATGTGCAGAATCTCCAGTACTACTACCCTGCGTAGTCAAACTATCCATATTTTGCTTGGTTCGCGACCGACAGTTGAAAAACGAGATTTACCCATTTTCGTTTTTTGTTTATAACTCGCTTATTAAGTAAGTTAGAAAAAAAATATTTTCACTTTCTTAAGGCTCTTTTTTATGAAGATTTCAAATCTCTTTTCATATTTTTATTTACTTTTATAGTTTTAGAGATACTTGTATTAACTTTGTTTTTTTAAATACACGTCAAAGATGGCCATGACACCATTCGAAAGAGATTTTTTTTCTCTTTAATTTGATGTAAGAGTTGATGGATTTATTTTCAAAAATAACATAGTTATACGTAAAACACTGATTTTTAATAGTAGGCTATGCTAAATTAATTGATAAAACAACAGAAGGCTTAGCAAACAGTTGAAATTCGCGTTGGCTTAGTAAACGGCTGTTTTATTTTGGCTGTCAAAGTGTAGTTTGTTGCTAATTTGTCAGTTTACTAAGTGATTTATTAAATTTACTTTTGTTGTCATGGAACCATTTTGTAAGAATGAAAAATTTAATATGTTATCTTGTTACATTGTCACAAAAATTCGACCAGAGCTGCAGAAATGTACTTTGATCAGTATCCAGAACGAAGACAACCTCATTCGTCTATTTACAGAAACTTACGAGTAAATTTAATAAACTATGGATCATTTAAAAAGCCGTTTACTAAGTCAACGCGAATAAGTGAAGAAGACAAAACTATTGCTTTACGATCAATTGTTGAAAATCGCTTATTTTTCATTGTTACAAAATGGTTCCATGATAACAAAAGTAAATTTAATAAATCACTTAGTAAACTGACAAATTAGTAACAAACTATACTTTGACAGCTAAAACAAAACAGCCGTTTACTAAGCCAACGCGAATTTCAACTGTTTGCTAAGCCTTCTGTTGTTTTATCAATTAATTTAGCATAGCCTACTATTAAAAATCAGTGTTTTACGTATAACTCTGTTATTTTTGAAAATAAATCCATCAACCCTCATATCAAATTAAAGAGGAAAAAAATCTCTTTCGAATGGTGTCATGGCCATCTTTGACGTGTATTTAAAAAAACAAAGTTAATACAAGTATCTCTAAAACTATAAAAGTAAATAAAAATATGAAAAGAGATTTGAAATCTTCATAAAAAAGGGCCTTAAGAAAGTGAAAATATTTTTCTTCTAACTTACTTAATAAGCGAGTTATAAACAAAAAACGAAAATGGGTAAATCTCGTTTTTCAACTGTCGGTCGCGAACCAAGCAAAATATGGAAAGTTTGACTACGCAGGGTAGTAGTACTGGAGATTCTGCATATTTTGTCTCATTTAACCAAATCTCTATCTCCCATAACAACGGAGATCCCCATGTTGAGGATGAGTCTGTGGACACACTGTATACTCACTAGTCAGTACAAGAGAATTGAAATGCCAAACTTGAAGATAAAATATATAAATTGAAAATTTTGTTGAATAGCAGCCAATTATATAATTGATTCCAAACATATCGGAAAAAATCATTTTACCATAGTCACAGTCAGGATTCTAACCTGAACCTTTCCACTTTCGCGGCGGAATGAGCTTACAATTACTCAACCGTGACATAATTACTAATCTAACATTCTCCTTATATGCTTCGGAATCAATAGATTTTCACCACACGCGAGAATTAATTCAATATAGCTAGATTGTAGATGTGAATCTTCGTACTAGCGAGAGCTCATCATGAAAGTGAAAATCTATTAATTTATAAAATATACCTATAAACACACACTTTTCCACAAACGATGTAACTTTGATTTTAGGGATATCAATATTATAGTTTCAGAAAAAAGCTCGGAAAAAAGTATCGGTGGCAAGTGTGCCACTGTTGGCAAAACTACTTCCTTTAATAATTATTGTGCTTTAACTCCCCTAGTGTTTGACATCCTGTATAGGTGAGATAGTACAATGTATGGGGCGGTATGATCCTAGCTATCTTGTACGTGACGACCCTCTTCAATCCGCGCTTAAACCACGATTTAACTGTAACACGCGAACAGATTTAATAGAAAACAAATCGCCTGTTTTTATGTACTTCCTCAAATCAAAATGTACTCATCTGTACCCATAGTCTACTAGGGAGTAAAGATTTATTCTCGAAACCAATGCTCTTGCAGTTTCTCCCGAGACACCCATAAATATTTAGAATGCACATTTTGTCTATTTGTCCGCGCCAAAGTCAGACAGGTGTAAAATTTGGCATCGACGATCATCGACAAAAATATCTCGCGTTTCAAAATTTTAAAAAATGTGGCAGCGGTGAAATATTGAGAATCTAAATTTTCCCGTAAGATACTGTTCTGAATTTTTGATTTTCCAACTACAGTTTATTTATTTATTGTAGATTATAGACGCGTCGACAACTTAGGTCATTAGCGTCTTAAATACATTAAATAACAATTCTCCCAAAACCAAATTACATCACAAAACATTCATGAGCGGAGGTGGGATTCGAACTCACGACAGTGTGATACAAAAGCCGCTACGCTAACCGTTACACCACACTGTCCTCAAAAAGAATGAGTTTGACTTTTGCTTTAATTCATAATTTAATCTTTCGGCAATCGGCATCTGTCGACCTTCGTACATATTTGTAGATTTGAGTTATTGTTTAAAAATAAGTAGACTTTAATCATAATGATTTGTGATGTTTCAAGACGCTGATGGCCTCAGATGTCGACCGTCTACAATAATCTATCTATCTTCAGGAAATATATACTTATTATTTTTATCTCTAAAGCTCATTATTGTCTAATCTTCAATCTTCATACTATAATTAGTATTAGTCGATCTATTATTATCTTTTAATCTAGAACTGATCGTGTCCTGTCGATAAAAAAAACCGCAATTTGAAATTTTTCAAGATCCCCACATTATACAGATCTATGGGTCCTAGTTATAATAGTCCAGTCATTATAAACATCGACCAAGAAGGTAATTCGGAGTCCGATGAAATGTTGATGGTATGTACGGGGGTGCTCCCGAAACACTCTGCCGTTGCGTCCCCCCTCGGATTCCTCAAAGCGTGTCCGCTATCTTGAATTCAAGGGTTGTTGGTGGTTATCTCCGTAAATATATTATGTTCTACGTCAAAAGCGGTTATTACAAAAGTTGTTAAAACTTAAGGACAATATTTCCAACAACTTTTGGTAAAAGCTTTTTTCAAATTTAGAATATTTGAAAGTTATTAATTTTCAAAAATGGCCGTGTAGGGGATGAAAACAGTTTTTTTCAATTTTACAACGAAACTATACTATTTTTATAAAATAGAAATAAACCATGATCGTCATTCCGTGACGAAAACAATTTCTTTGTTATGTCCAGTTCTTTTTTGATAATGTGAAGAATTTAAAAAATCCGGCATTTTTCATATAACAAAAGAATATTAATTTGATAATCAACACGTGAAGAGATAATCATCTGTTAGAGTTTATCTTAACGATTATCTGCCAGTGTGTATATCCCGTTTTATATTACATAAGCATAATATAATGTTGGCAGAACTGCGAACAGCTACACAAAATAGAAATCGAAGACGTTAAGGGGATGAGATTTAGACTTTAAAAAAGTTTTCGCCTGCGTGGATTAATTTAAAGTTTGCGTGTCGTTCTGTGTGGTTTACACGGATTGAGTTCGGTCGTCGTGTTGGGGTAGCGGAGGCAGCGGTGGGCGAAGCGTTGCGACGCACGAAAGGCTGATGCAGCGGTGTTGCCTTTCACACAACCACCGAACTATGTTGTAGCGGTGTATGCAACCGAACGATTGCCATTAACTCTTTGGATACCGACGTCAAGTTAACTAGACATACATAATTATTGATTAATATTTACTGTCCAGATTCCAGAAACTTGCCTTAAGTACTTATACAAAGTAAAAAAAAAACAACAGTGTATCATTATCACAAATTGCCACCATTCACAAAAAAATGTTTATTTCGTTTTTTTGCACATGTAGTTAACACAAGTTAAAATACAACATCTTGTTAACTATTCAACGTATTTTTGGTTCATTCATTTCTTCAACAGATGTCACTAAAATACTGTAAAAATCAATGTTTGGTTTGAATACAGAGACTAGTTAACTAGACGTCGGTATATTAACTGTAATTTTGTTGCGTCTAGTTTACAAGTAAGATGTAATAAGAAAAACGTATTTAAGCACAAACTCGGATTAGGAAGAAATTATGTTTTATTGTTACGGTACGTAAAGTGTTAACAGATAATAAGGACTTAATACGGGCTACAACCTAAGGCCCTACATTTCTAAGGGCCACTTAAGCATATTTTACAAATAGCTGAAAAAATCTAATCTACGAATGCTATGACTGGTGTACTTGACAAATATTTATCACCTCGTGGGAGTAGGTGTACTTCTACAAAAATGCTTGCCAGTAGTTCTTTTCCGTAAATAATTGTCAGAACGGCAAATAATTGTGTACTTATCAAGTATAGACAACCTTTCTCTTCTTATTTATTTATTGTAGATTATAGACGCGTCGACATCTAAGGTCATTGGCGTCTTTCAACTACACTAAATAACAACTAACTTAAAACTAAATAACATCACAAAACATCCATGAGCGCAGGTGGGATTCGAACCCACGGTAGTCCAGTCTAGAGGTTGCGGCGCCAAGCATGCTAACCACTAGGCTATACTGCCTCCACCTTTCTTTTCTGCTCACTATTTATTTTCTTATGACAGTACTGATTAGGTCTTCTCATAAGTATCAAATGACTCACCGCCACGACAATGACCAAAACAAACATTTGACAAATATATCCAGGCACAAATATTTGCCAAATGTACCAGCCGTGCAATTTTCATAAGTATTTACTTGTCTGCATAATTGTTTGTGCATTTGTCAAGTACACCACCCGTGGGATTCAAGCTTTGTATGCACAGAAAACTTTCTTCAGTTACTTATTAAATAGACTGTAACCAATCCACAAGCATATAGTTTTCTTAACGTAATCAATCGACAACCTGCCATCATGATGTTAAACGTCAAACAATTGTTAGGATATACAAGGCAAAAATCAGAAGCCACTGTCCTGACAGTGGCTTCTGATTGATTAGGTTAAGAAAACTATATGCTTGTGGATTGGTTACAGTCTATTTAATAATTATTGTATTATGTCCACAAATTAACTCATTGTTGTATTTATTTTTTTCAGTTAATCAACAATGCAACTCTAATAAACCTTAGAATCAGTTCTGCCAACTTCCAAAACGCAAATTAGTACAGGACGATCTTTAAAACATGTAATAAAATGAAACAAAAAACAAAATCCTTTATTTCTAATAAACAATTTGAAATTTAACAAAGAATAAAACCACTATTCTGTACATTATTGTTAGAGATTCTCATACTCAGTGCGTCATAAACCCATTTGAAGCACTTTTAAGAAAAATCTTCACAAGAGTTAATTCTTCTTCAATTCTTCAATAACAATTTTTACCCTTGAAAAATCTTCACTTTGAAGAAAAATCTTCACAGCTGGCAACACTGCCTAGAATGATACTTTCTAAGAAGGTACCAGACTATTTAGTCCAGTAATTTTAGATTTCCACTGCAGAAAAATTCCCAGTTAGCTAATTTTTTTTTATTTACCTTCGTTATGGTGTTTTAAAAAACGTGTAAAAAGTCCCCATCGATATCGTGCCGGCGTTGCCAGATATTCGAGGTTCAAGTTCACGATAGACGCTTTTTAGCGAATTTCTCGGTTCCGTTCCATTTTTTGTAAAAAATGGTTATTATCAATCTTGTAGAAGACGAAATTATCTACAACTTTTGTATAAACATTTTTTGTCTACGATTTATCGTTTTTCTTATTAAAGTACCCGCGGCTTCCTCCCCCTCGATTTTACATAACGGGATTATGCTGCTTCCCGAGGGCCTAACATAATGATTTGTACCATTATTTTAAGTTGAACTTAAAGCTAACGATTAATTATAATTTTATCGAAATTAATGCAGTAGTTCTTTACTTATAAGCAACCAAACATACAAATCGACAGCGCTCAAACAGACAGACAATTTTTTTTCGAAAATACGATATTTATACTTGACATCAATTATAAAGACCATTCGTAAAGTAATTTTGTAAAAAAAATTTACAAGGGTTGAGAGAGTGCGGATTATGTACGAGTATGCATTTGCATACCGTATAACGCACTCTACTAAGAATAGCTCGGAGTAGCCATACTTTTAATTATTTTTTCGAAATTCCTTTACGAATACTCATTATAATTGTTATAAAGACTATTCGTAAAGGAATGTTGTAAAAAAAATTAAAAATGTGGCTATTATTACTAGAGTGCGTTATACGGTATGCAAATGCATACTCGTACTTAATCCGCACTCTCTCAACCCTTGTAAATTTTTTTTACAAAATTACTTTACGAATGGTCTTTATAATTGATGTCAAGTATAAATATCGTATTTTCGAAAAAAATTGTCTGTCTGTCTGTCTGTTTTAGCGCTGTCGATTTGTATGTTTGGTTGCTTATAAGTAAAGAACTACTGCATTAATTTCGATAAAATTATAATTAATCGTTAGCTTTAAGTTCAACTTAAAATAATGGTACAAATCATTATGTTAGGCCCTCGGGAAGCAGCATAATCCCGTTATGTAAAATCGAGGGGGAGGAAGCCGCGGGTACTTTAATAAGAAAAACTATAAATCGTAGACAAAAAATGTTTATACAAAAATTGTAGATAATTTCGTCCTCTACAAGATTGATATTAATCATTTTTTACAAAAAATGGAACGGAACCGAGAAATTCGCAAAAAACCGTCTATCGTGAACTTGAACCTCGAATATCTGGCAACGCCGGCACGATATCGATGGGGACTTTTTACACGTTTTTTAAAACACCATAACGAAGGTAAATAAAAAAAAATCAGCTAACTGGGAATTTTTCTGCAGGTAGGTGATTTTAATATCTAAAATTACTGGAGTAATTTAGGGATCTGAAGCATAATGAACCCTTCATAAGTGTATCGAAAATTTCCTGTCATCATTGTTGGTAAATTTAATGCCATTTAACATTTGGTGAATTAGGTACCTACCTATTTAAATTAAAAAAAATATTATTAATTTTTTCTAATAATTTAACATAAATAATATTGAAAAACGAAAAGAATTTTTTTTTAAAGCCATAGATAAATTACTAGAAATTAATTAAAATGTATAAAAATTTAAAAAATATCACGTGACTTCAAAACGCGCCAGGAATGTTTGTGACGTTATGTTAAAATTTGTGTGCATTTGTTGGTATTTGTGTATATGTATTACACATACTATCAAAAAAAAAAATTTTAACTTGGTAACCATGGATACAAAGACCATAGATAACATAATGACGTCACACGCGTTCAGATTCTTTCGCCGCGTCATCGGAACTGAGTTTAAAAATTAATTTTTATTTAAATATAACTTTTTAATTAGTAAGCAAAAAAATTAAATAAAAACAGTTTTGCTATAAAACTTGTATGTGGTCTTTCCATGTAAGTAAAAAAAAATTCATTCAAAACCCCAATTCTACGAAAAAAACGACCCTGAAAGACTAGATTATTTGATTCATCTGAACATGAAGTTTTATTAAAAAATTTAATTATAGGTAATTAAAACTTTTTAATTTCTGTGACAGTTCCACATAATTATGTGGATGAAAAATGAGAAAAAACTAAATTTTGTTAAATTAAGGAATTAAGGGTTTTTTAAAGTCGAACCTGCATTTCAAATTATTGTTACCAATATTCGACAGTCTAGTGATGACAGTGACTGTACACAAGTACTCGATGTACGAGTATAATGAATGTACAGTCCAATCAATTGATTTTATTTACTCTAACCATTTCATTAACAGCTGACAGAGTGATTTGAAAACGCAGCTATAGTATGCACAAACAGACATTATATTATACAGTGTGTTCATTTAATAAGGGACTGATACAAACTAAATGGTTAAGTATTATTTTTTAAAACCACAACAACCAGGGTTATTTGGGCGTGGTACCAAGTCATATTTTCAATTGATTATTATTTTTAATCACTGAGAATCCAGTTGATACTTTACCGTATAACAACCTGAGAAGTGGAAGCTTGTAACTAAATATTTAGTTTTAAGTGAGTTATATGATTTAATGTAATCAAGACGCTAATGACCTAAGTTGTCGACGCGTCTATAATTTACAATAAATAAATGAAAATGTATAAATTGTAAAGTCAATATGTAGTTTTTATATTTTTTGGTGGTCTCTTAGTTATAGACATATCTGTTTAAATACTATACAGAACAGTAATAAATGTTTGCTCAATTTTAATTAAGATTTATTTAAATGATCTTAACTAAAGATATTTATTTTATTGTTAAGAAACACCAAAAGTGGACGTGATGTTACAATGTAATATCAGAAAATTTTATTTATTTACACCAGTCACCGTCGGGAATCAAACCTGACGGTAGCTGGGCGTAAATACATAAATTTCTTTTATATAGGTATTGGCACTGCATTATAACGTGAAGTCAATTTTGGGTGTTAAAGTTACGAGCTCTCTCCTAAGTGATTTAAAATAGCGTGCTATTATGATATATTTATTTTAACCATTCTCGCAAATTTTAATGTTTTTGTTTTATAGCTAATAAGTATTTATTTTGCCACATTTAAATATATTTTTTGTTCACTCTGTATTTAGTAATGTTTTAGCATATCCGCATTCATAACAACATTGTGTCATCCTGGGAATATTGTTGTTGTTAAAAAACTCAATAATGTCACTCACGAACAATGACATGAGGAATGTAATTACTAGAGCTGGGATGGAACACGTGTTATGAAAAAGGCAATAGGGATTTGTCTATAAAATTGTTAAAAAAGTTTACTTTAAAACAGGGCCGCCCATAGGGGGAATCATTTTTTCTGTTTTACGCCATTTTTATTCCCTAGGACCCCAAAATTTAAATTGTCCCAGGTCTCAGAATCCTCTGGGTATCCTGCTTGAAAATCAAAATAAAGAAAAGGTATTATAATCGTATCTGAAGTGTATAATACAGTGTTTAAATCTGTGGCAAAAAAGCATCTATCAAGGGTTTCTTTTGAACTTTTGGTTGACCGAAAATGACTCTTTTTCAGATTGTTTTTGGTTGTCAATGACGACGTACAACAAAGTATTTTGTTCTACTTTGTCAACGACGACAGTAAAATTTGAACATTGACATACAGATAATATTATAATATGCCCATGAATTTAAAGTTAAAGTTTAAAGTTTAATTTCAGTGTAGAGAGATCATAATGGGAGATCTTGTTTAGTAGCTCAGTATCCATGATGATCATGATCCTACTTACCTAATTATTGATTATTAAATATTGCCTTTTTTAATGTCAATGAGAATAGATTAGGAAAGGAAGGAGTGGCGGAGCCGCAACTGTCTCCTTCTAACTAGAATCTGCGTTAAACGTACGTTGTGAATTGAATCAGTCTTTTCCTTCCCCTTCACCCATTGATACGACACAATTACTGTCAAATTTCATTCATTCTACAGACATAACCTCGTTTTTTCAAACGCGTCGTCGTTAATAATTAAAGCAATTTGTTATGGGATGGTGTCTTGAACCTGGACGCAGTTATAATGAAAATTATGACTGCAAAAAGTTTAAATTTCCGACTGAGGAAAAAGTTAAAATAATACCTAGATATCCATTACCTAATTGATGAAAACATTTTTTTTATCCTTTTAGCTTACCCTCCCTTGATCTAGCGTAGACGACTTTAGAACAGTTTTTCAACTCCAAATGGAAAGAACAAACTCAATTTCTAATTATAATTGCTTAAAATATACCCTGACAAACGTCAACGAGGTTAAGTTAGGTTAGAATAAACGTCACTGACTGAATTAAGTTAGGACATTCATTTTTCATAAATTTTTAATTTCAAATAAAAAATTATTTCACACGAAATAATAAAGTTTTGCAGCCTATAATGACGGATTTATTAATTATTTTTATGAAACAGCCATTGTTTTGGTAAGAAATGTGTTTTAAGAGAATAGTAACGAATATTCCGTTAAACCCCATACATTTTTGAACGCCAATCGACTCCACTTTAAATTTCGTGTTCAAATTAGGACCGCCTACTTCTGTAGTCTATTAAAAAATCATACTTTCTTATTAGATCGAACAAAAAATAATGTGTGTATCTCGACCGAAAAGTGATTTTTGCTTTCTGGCCTCAGATGCCGCTTCGGCCAGAAATATGCACATCTTGTACAGGAAAGTATCATTTTCCAATCTAGATGCATAAATAACTATTTCTGGTAGAATTACTTTGACACATAAACGCTATACAGGATGCAGTTCGAAGTGCTTTATCCGAAAATAAAAAGATTACTTATGTTTAATATGACAATTATGTAAACTAGGAGCTTGAACTGTATCGAGTTACAAAACGTAATTCTTCTAAACACTTTAATTACACCGGTTCTACGCAATATAAATGATTCAATAATGTTCAGTGTGGCATTGTTTGTTTGCGGTGTAATTACGAAGTGCAGGACAGGACGTGACGTCACGTTTGACCAACCAACCGACCACCAGCTGCACCCCGAGGACTGCACAAGCCTTTTAACCCCCGTTTGATTCAACGTCATGCTTGACGCACACTTTGACTATCGCAATTTCATAACGCAATGTCCATAAAATCGCTTGGGATTTTTGGACAAGTCTTTTTGAAAAATACTATCTCTAAAATTCAAACATACTGCAGTCATCTGTAAGTACCCTTATTCTATTATGTAATCAGGCAGGTAGATTATATAATAATAGAATTAGAAGTAAGTACTTGCATGGATTTTTTATCGCATTGCGGAATTTTATAGGTACTTCTAAAATCTAAGAAACGTGAAGCGCAATAATTTAATATTAATTGATGTGTAGTAGCCAGATTGGAAAATCCGTTGTTTTATAAAAAGCCTAGACGTTTTATAAAAGGCGACCAGATGGTCAAATCTTCGTTGAATTTATACATTATTTTACAATTTGGCTAATCATTTTATAAAACGGCTGGGCGTTTTATAAAATGAATGGATCAGAATAAGCCATGACTATATAAATTATTGAGTTATTTAGGGTTGTTATGGTAATTCGCGTCACACCATTTTCGTTACATCGAGCCCGCATTTTACCCTTCAAATCGCCGAGGAAATGCCGCTTGAGAAGTTTTACTTCAAAAATATTACTATCGGTTTTACAACGAAAAATTTAAACAGATATTTGTATTTTATAGAAAAAGAGACTGCTCTTTAGGGACACCTATAATAGGGTTTGAGAATAGCCGAGAGTGTAGCAATGCTGTTGTTTACATGGCGTTATTATAGTTCCTCTATTGCAAGTCCCCAGTTCCCGGCTTCTAGCCCGAGAGCTGGTAAAAGTGTCAATTGGATTTTCAATTTATAATTAAAAAAAAATAATGATTTGAAAATATGAATTGGTGCTGGGCCCAAATAACCTTAGCTGTTGGTGGTCTTTAAAACACAATTTAACAATTTTTAGGGACACCTATAGTACACTGCAAACAAACCCGGTGACGAAATTCAAATCAGATAATCAAAATGAACGCACCGTTATATATACTAGCATAAATAGTGATATAACAAACGGGCGTGTGGAAGAGAAGCTGAACAACGGACTGAATATTCAAATGGCGTAGTCGCCGGTCACCGGTGGCCCACTAATGTGAAATAATGTCGTACCTGGCCCTGTGTGTGTCTCCGAGAGCACGTATACATATACAGGGTACCTACGTGCTCCGTGTTGTGTCTATATACAGAGTGGTACAAAAACCAAACATTGCATTTTTGTAGGTCCTAATGTATAAGTATTGAGGAAAATTGAGCGGATAATGTAGGGGTGAAGACGAAGTGTAGTTTTTGTAAAAACATTTTATAAGGGTTATTAACTTCCCATTGGAAGTTATTGTAATGGGTCCGAAAATCGAAATCAAAAAGGAAAAAAAATCTTTATGTTTCAAGGTCACTACACTATTTTTACACTACTTTTAGAAAGATGTCTGTGTGTGTGTACGTACGTACGTACGTATGTATGTGTCCATTTTTTTCTAAGACGAAATCTCGAGAATGAAAAATGATATCGACTACGTTGGGGTGCCAATCGACGCGTATTAACGTAAATATGATCTGAAAGAAATTTTTTCAAAATCGGTTCAGCCGTTCTTTTTTCTTAATTAAATAACCTCCAAAAAAGTAGATTTTATACAATATCTCGCGAATAAAAAATTATATCGACTTCGTAAGGGTGTCAATCGAGGCGTGTTAACGTCATTTTGATCCGACATAAATTTTATAAAAATCGGTTCAGCCGTTTTTTTTTTTTTTTTTTTTAATTATTGTTAAAAATAAATAATAATTATGTTTTAATGATTACTTTTCTGTGTAATATCTAATTTAATTGTTATTAAATATTTATCAAACTGGGAAGTTCGTCGTGTGGACCTCAAGGGTCGCACTTTAGTCCTAATAAACGACCCACCTCACGGCTTGTTTTTTTTTAGTTTTTAAGAAGACGCGCAGCTACTAGGCTATTATTTATTGGATTTTTGGTACGATTTAAGATAAAAGTACTGCATGGTAATTCAGTGCTAAAATTATCTCTATTTAGCGTTGAAAGTCGTGCCAGAAACCGAGCATAAATACTACAAGGGTTTTTATTCATAAGAAAAAATGATAAGTTACCTATAATTGGGATACGAATCCAAATTCTCTAGTTGGGCGCTAGGTGTATGTGAAGTTATGACATTCAATGTTTTCTTGTATTTACTCTTGCAAGACAAATTTCTATAGTTGGGCATAATAAAGCAAATAATATACATCATTCCAAAAAAGTGTTAGAGTGCCCGCGGTGAGAGATGAAGCCAGGCACGTTATCAATAATATGCTAGTGAACGCCTGCTTGCCCGCAGACAGTGCCGTGTACACAAAACTGCACATTGGGTTTTATGACGTTATAGGTACAATTTTGGCAAACTGCTATTCATGACAATAAACAGCCAATAGCAAGCTAGAAGGCGGGCGCAATGCATTCACGTTACTATGACGCGGTGGCTTCATCTTTCGCCGCGCGAGGTCTACACATGGAAAGAACCCCAGCTTAATATGCCTACCAATTTAAGCTCGAGTCTATAATAGCATCATCAGTTCTCTGAAGTTACGACTCAAATAGTCAAATGACACTAAAAATAGACTGGCACGCCATTTCATTAAAAAATGTTTCGCAAAAATTCAAAAAATTCTAACCAAATCGTAATACCTACCTAAATACGCCGGTGGGTGCTAGGGTGCCAACGAACAGAGAGTTGGAGACATTTGGTATAACACGTTACTTACTCAATTGTGATTTTGAAGAATGTGGCACATACCTGCAACAAAAATAAAAAATTATTAGTTAATATTCTTATCAGCAATATTTAAAAAGGTTTATTTAAATAAAATTAAGAAAAATCGCAGGATAGTGGACAAAATATTTGATTTATTTAATTAAATATACGACGTTTCGTCTAAATATATAGACGAAACGTCGTACATTTAATTAAATAAATCAAATATTTTGTCCACTATCCTGCGATTTTTCTTAATTTTATTATAATCACGATGGACACGATTTCTAATATAAAGTTTATTTAAATTTACATATTCCATACATTAAAAATTATTTGTGCATTTTTACAAATATTACTTCAATTGCAGTTTTCTCGGAGTAAGTATTGTGCAGATCGCAACTTTTATAAAACCGTTTTTCTCCACACTAGCCGATACCCTTTACAACTCCTGAGCTCATAGCTTGGGAAAGTGACCCTGAAAGGACCGATTGCTTTCTACGACGGGTCAGGACTTTTCTGAGATATTCCCTTGCAATAACAAACAACGAGGTGCTGCGCAAGCGCCTCAGAATCTTAATCCTTGGGATTTGGGTACCATAAATATTCAATCCGATCCATCACGAATGGACTGAGTGCCTTTTCACGAGGACCTAGGACTATCCGGGACCTGTAGTCAAATTCCAAAATTTAAGATGGTGTGTCATGCACTTATACTTCACTATTTATATAAGCGGCACAGTTTTTATGCATGGAACGCGTATGATTACATTGTTTAATTGCAGCTTTTCCGATTCATACCTTGGTATGAACTATAACTTAAATTTTGGAACTTGATTATAGCTGTTTGTTTCCGGGCAGACCCAATGAGCCATTGTAGTTCTGAGTGCAACCGCTAATTTTTCTTTTCCCCCAAATCATCTATCTATACTCGTTCCCACCAACAGATATAGTAATCGCTATATTCTTGGACATGAAAAGAGGAAATGATATGTAAATAGATCATATTAAAATTGGTTGAGGCTTTCGCGGCCAGTTGATGAGCTGGTGTTGTCCTGATTCGGGTCGGATCTATAGGCCGTCGTTGGTTGGAGTTGCTTCCTAACGTTTCGGTAGCACGAGTGGCGAGCTTCTTCAGAGGTCCTTCCATCTCCGATGCTGGATGTAGAATTCTACATCCAGCATCGGAGATGGAAGGACCGCTGAAGAAGCTCGCCACTCGTGCTATAGCGAAACGTTAGAAAGCAATTCCAACCAACGACGGCCTATAGACCCGAATCAGGACAACAGCAGCTCATAGATCCTATTATCGTATATCTGTTGGTGGGAAAGAGTATAGCCTATCCTACTTTTTCTACAGACGCTAACAACCTCAGTTGTCGAGCGTCTATAGTTCTATAGTCTATAGCCAAAGTTCAAAAATACAAAATTCCAAAAACTGTCTGTTTGGACACAATCTGTGACTTTAAAAACATCCAGCTGATTGACTGTTTACCAATTGTGCAGTTGTTGTAAATATGCAGGTTTAATTAATTATTGAACTGCTTTTATACAAACGGAGACTTGTACGTGGTGAACGGTTAACAACCAGACAGAGGTCTAGTCGGAGAGTCGAGCGTTTATATGTATGTTTTATTCGTATTATGCACAGTCCAGGTCACCACACGGCGGTACCGATGCAATTGTAGAGACTAGAGAGTAGATATATTGCAGCAGTACTTCACTGTCACGTGACGCCTCGTATTATAACTATGTAGATCTTTCTCTATATGTACGGTATTACAGTTCTTGTCTGTAACCATACGCGCCAATTTTTGAAATACGTCTGACGAATAACTAATGACTTTTTTGCAAGCAATTTATGAATGTTCATAAAAACTACTGTCATTTTTTGTAAGCAATTTGTACACGAAATGTTGAATTAATTATTTTCCTCACTTTTTAGACAGTGCAGGCGAATGCATGGAGAGTCTCCTTTCTGTCTATCCTCCAGGCTACGACTATTCACAGCTGAGTTCAGAAATAATCAATACTGACAAATTGGTTGAGGCTTTCACGGCCAGTTGATGAGCTGGTGTTGTCCTGATTCGGGTCTATAGGCCGTCGTTGGTTGGAATTGCTTCCTAACGTTTCGCTAACACGAGTGGCGAGCTTCTTCAGAGGTCCTTCCATCTCGGATGCTACATCCAGCATCGGAGATGGAAGGACCTCTGAAGAAGCTCGCCACTCGTGCTAGCGAAACGTTAGGGAGCAATTCCAACCAACGACGGCCTATAGACCCGAATCAGGACAACACCAGCTCATAATCATAATTAATATTTGTGAACGTATATTTTGAAATCATAGAAAATTTAAGGGTTCTCACTGCTTAATATTTGGCCGAATGTGACCGATCGAACTCTACTGAGAATACTTTGTATGTTTGTCATTAAAATCAGAGAGGTGTAATTAAAAATATTTGTAGAATTACGCCACCTACGTTATAATTAAAAAACTGTAAACAAACACTCTCCTGTAAAATTGTTAAAACTGAGATACGTTACTTCGCGATGTTGTCGAAGATGTAATTTCAGTAACAAAAAACTTTCCCTAAGGTGTTATTCTGTACCATAAATGTAAAATTTAACAGCACTGTTAAATTTTTGTCTCACTTCAGCACATGCAATGTTCAGTTAGAAACTAGAAAGTAAAGAAAATTTAATAGCATTGTTAATTTTAATATTTATGCTATAAAATAGGTAGTATTATAAGTATCTTTCTCAAGATTTTTATTATTAATGTGTTAAGGCCCGTATGTAGGTACTCTATTATTCTATGTTTATGCTATATTTTTAAGACAACTAAAAGCCATGGGGTTATTTGAGCTTAGTACATTAGTTCATTGAAATGTTACTGTATTAGGTTTGGATTTTGGGTAGGACAAGGTTATTTTTTCGTTGCGGGGGGGGGGGCGGTGTAAGTTTAAAATTAAGTTTTCGGGGTCAGCGGCCATCTTGAAAAAGGGATGCTAAGAGGTTTTGCACTATATCTCCGTAACGGTACATCTTATAGAAAATTTTTAGTGAGATTTTCTGTTTAGAATCGAATTCTCTACAACTTTACTAGAGATATTTTTTGTCGTAAATTGAATAATTAAAAACATAAGTCTTTAGAAGATAGTTTGTCACAAAATTTTCTTTTAAGCACTATAATTTTTTTTTCTTTCAATATAAACAGAAAAACAAAAAAATCTATCTTTTATAAGGCTTATCTTTTTAATTATTTTAAACTTACACCGCCCCCCCTTAACAACGAAAAAAAAAACCTTTTCCTACCCAAAATGCAAAGTTAGTCTGAAAAAATGTAACATTTCAATGGACTACATTTCCTTGTCAACTTTTTATTACTTTGAAAGTTTGAATCCACTTGATGTACTTTTACCATTTCACGGATTAGAACATGTGAACTGGGGGCTTGTATTAGAGGAGCCATAGAAACGCCAAATAAACAACAGAATTGCTCGGCTATTCTTAGGAAAAATTTCATTGTTAATATTAATATGGCGAGTTAAGTCAATTTTGATTTTTCATTTCGGAAAATCAAAATATTTATCTATAGTATCCATTTTTATGGTTTTTAGCATATATAGTTTTTACACACTTCGAAACGAAATTAAATAATTCGTGTCGTTTAGAAAACTTGGAGTTTTCACAAAAAACAAATATTGATATTTTCGATTAATTATGAAAGTTAAAATGCAAAATTTACACATTCGTAAAAGACATTTTTAGCAAAGCGAACGAGAACAACTTAGAGATACTCGAGGCAGGTACCGTAGCCAACTAACAAGCAAACATGGAAATGTTGTAATTCTGATTTATCTATCTTTTTTATGAAGAAACAAAACCATTAAAACAAAATCATTTTACATGCAGCACGACCATGTTGTATAATAACAGAGAAGAGTATAAAATCCAGACAGGTACAAATTGGATCAAAATGTGTAACTGGAAATTGATTAACTATAAACTAGTGATACTGATATTATAAATTCAATGGGTAATAATGATGATCTAATGGTTATAAACACAAGCGTAGTAATATTACTATTTCTTGTTTTTTTTTTTAACTATTTTTTTGTTGTGATGATAATTTTGGATTAATAGTTAATAATATAAAGAAGAAAATATAATTTAAAAAATTAAAATTGTTTTATTTTCCGAAAGCGCCCATAAATAAAACAATTTTAATTTTTGGAATTGTATTATTTTCTCAATTATTATTATATACAGGGTGAGTTCGACCACCCGTATCAGTCGTTTTTTTCGAAAACGGTTAGTCGTAGAGAGTTGTGTCAAAAATTTGTATTATAAAAGCCCTAATAAAGAATCGAATGGTGATAATTTTTTTTTCCGGGAAGGTCGGCTTCCCTATAAGTTTGCTCCAGAATGTCCAGAACTCCGGAATTATAAATGTAACGATAGGTCGAAAGTGGTATTGTTGAAAAGATCTTTAAAAAATAAGTAAGTTTTGTAGGAAAATTTTTTTTATTATTGCCACCCCTGTAAATTTCTATAAGTATAAATATAAATTATTATATGTTCAAAACTCCGGAATTTTAGAAAGCACGATAGGTTGAAAGTGGTGCTGTTGAAAAGCTCGTTAAAAAATGAGCAAGTTTTGTAGGAAAAATTATTTAATTACTGCCACCCCTGTTAAGTAACAATCGTTTGAAATTATTAAATCAAAATTTCATAATAACGATCGAAGTCGGCATTAAAAATCTAGCAACCTTAGACATTGTCACAAGTGTTCAAACTGTCTTCCATTTACTCTTTAATACATACTACTGAGCTCTTCTGGTTATACTGTGAGTGTACTTCTTCAGTATTTAATGATCGATAGATAGGTAACTAGATTTTAAATGCGGACTTTTAAAAAGTTCGTTATTATGACATTTTAATTTAGTAATTTCAAACAAATATTACTTAACAGGGGTGGCAGTAATAAAAAAAAATTTCCTACAAAACTTGCTTATTTTTTAAAGATCTTTTCAACAATACCACTTTCGACCTATCGTTACATTTATAATTCCGGAGTTCTGGACATTCTGGAGCAAACTAATAGGGAAGCCGACCTTCCCGGAAAAAAAAATTATCACCATTCGATTCTTTATTAGGGCTTTTATAATACAAATTTTTGACACAACTCTCTACGACTAACCGTTTTCGAAAAAAACGACTGATACGGGTGGTCGAACTCACCCTGTATATTACTTTGCCCGAGTAAATCCGAAAGGGAACGACGTAGCAAGTTGAAAATATAGTCACATTCATCCGGATTTACCAAGCACAACAAACTGTGTATACACCGTTCTGGGTTTTTTAAGAACTTTTCCCAGAAAATAAGTCAAATTAACATAAAGATAAAGACTGTGTATTGAAATACAAAAAAATTTATTGTGGTAGGTTATAGGAACGCCATATTAAAAATCTGTAACAAGATGTACATTTATTTTATACCTTATGACAAAAAAATCATATCTTATCAAACTGTGTAAATTTCATGACGCCAGGGCTCACCCATCACCGTTAGAGAGTTTTGCTTTAACGCCGGTTTTGACAAGGATCTTATTACACCGTTAAAGACTAAAGTATACCCACTTAAGATAGACCTATAACATGCAGTGTCAAGATAAGTAGTAAAAAAATAATTAAGTAATCATTATGATTTATCAGTGAAGTAGAGAACTTGACTTATTATTTATCATAGACATTTTTAGGGTTCCGTACATCCAATAAAAAAACGGAATCCTTATAGGATAATACTGTCTGTCTGTCACAGCTTATTTTCTCTGAATCTACTGGACGAAAAAAAGTTGAAATTTGGTAGATATATAGTTAGGTGACCCAATCACGGACGTATAGCGTAAAATATAAAAGAATTCTTATTTTGGGGGGCAAATCAAAAAATTGCATCATGTGACATATGAAATGAAAGGGCTCGTTGTGAGAAATAATACATATATTTTTTTTATAATTTTAAAATGAATACTTTTTAAAAGATATTAAAGAATATGTATGAAAGTCGAGCATCCCCCCCCCCTTGTCGCCGAAACTACTGAGCCAAAAATTTTGAAAGCCTCACCCACAGTTCACGGGAAAATCTAAACGAAAATCTAAACTAAATTCCCACGGGAAACGGAATAGTACGGAACCCTCACCACGCGAGTCCGACTCGCACTTGACCGTTTTTTTTTAAATTGTCTATTTAATTATTTTTTTATCATACAATCACACTTAGCGGGGTGTGCACTTTTGGCTTTGCCAACGATTGCAGGGGGAGATTTCCTCACGGGGGGTTCATCGGCGTTTCTATGTGAAGTGAAAGAATGGGGGCGTAGGGAGAGTTCCTCAAAAAACGTACGCGGGAGGGATGTTTGTGCGATGGCGTTTTTCGCAGGGTGAAGATTCAGTATTCCAAGACAAATCACGTGTTCTTCATGGTCTGACTGCTAGACTCTTATGTTGTCACTGTATGTTCTCCGCTTTTACCACGTTTTTATTTCGTTTTGTTGTCTGTCTGTCTGTTCGGTACAAATTTTGCAATCGATTTTAAACTAACTTTCCCAGGGACGGATCCACATAGGTACGAATAGGGCTTAAGCCCTGGGCCCACAATTAGTGTCAAGGGCCCACAAGTATTAAGGGCCCACAATTATTGTCAAGGGCCCAAAAGTGTTAAGGGCCTGCAATTAGTGTTAAGGGCCCACAATTAGTGTCAAGGGCCCAAAATTAGTGTCGAGGGCCCACAAGTGTCAAGGTCCCACAAGTGTCAAGGGCCCACAAGCATTGAATAATCATCATAAATTTTTATTACTTTTTCATTAACAATGAGCACTTATCGTGTAGTAAAAAACGGGTCCCCATTGGACTTAAATAAGCCCTAGGCCCCGAAAAATTTAGATCCGGCCCTGAACTTCCCGATGAGCTAGAGACTTGAAACTTTAAACATAGTTCAGAACTGGATGACAATGCAATTAAAATTGATTGCAAAATTTCACACACACAAGTGATTGCAAAATTTCACACACACAAGACTAAAACGCAGAAAATAATTATTTAAATAAAAGAAAATTAATATCTACACTACGTTTTTAAAACGGACTAAAAAGTATAAAATAATTTCTCCTAGTCCCATTTACGTATTTTTAACCCCATACAGATTCCTAACCCCATGCAGATTGTCCTGAAAATTTGTGATTGTGAAATTTTAATATTTGTAAGATTTAAAACGAAAAACGTGGGGTGCATGCAAATGATATGAACTGTTGTATGAGTTTTCTCAACGACAGCTACTCTCTACACTCCTTAGTCCTTACTATTATCTATTGCATGCGCCCCATGTTTTTCGTTTTAAATCTTACAAATATTTTCATAGCTATTAAAAATTCACAAATCACAATCACAAATTTTCAGGTCAATCTGTATGGGGTTATAAATACGTATGGGGCTAGGAGAAATTATTTTATACTTTTTAGTCAATTTTAAAAAAGTGGTATAATAATTTTTTTTTACTTCCCACCTCTACTATGGTAGGAAAGTAATGGATTTAGTCCGAAAAAAATATTTCGAGATTTTAACAGATCTTCACGTTTTGAGACCCTAGCAATCGTTTAAGATCATTTTCTGACTGATATCTGTATGTGTGTGTGTGTGTGTTTTGTGTGTGTATGTGGTCAATTTTTCGCCTTCGATATCGTAAAAACGGAACAACATACGGCCATGCCGATTGTTCTATTGTGTTTATCAGCCTTTAACTTAGATCTGATTAGATTTTGAGTCAAATCGGTTCAGTGGATCCTGAGATATTAAAAAAAAACGTTCTTAATGTCACGTATTAACATAGGTAAAAAAAAATATAAATGAATTCTAGATGTTATAATATGAATAAAATTACAAATTTTTTTTCTCTAAAATGTATAGTTTTCGAGAAAAAAAAATATTTTACTAAAAAAAGAAAATTGTACGTAAATCAAGGTAACCATGATTTTTGCTATATTACTAGCCATCAGTAGATCACCAAACAAAAAAGAGAGGGCCATGCTTTTTTTCAAAGAATAAAAAAAGAGTGTTTATTTTTTGCAAATATTTACTAGGTGGGAAGTATAGGACTGTTCCAAGTGTCCCTCCTTGGCGGCTCACAGGTCAGTGTGAGCCGCCAAGGAGGATACTTCGACCGCTGCCACATCGCCTTTGAGAATGTCTACCGCAGTTGTAGACAAAACGTCAGGTAGAAATACCACCGGACCACGGCCTACAAGCCCGGAAACCATGAAGACTTGGAACAATGCCGGCCGTGAAAGCTTGCACACTTAGTATAGGACTGGTCATCAGTCGAATTTTTATTTAAATAATTATTGTTATCAAGTTTAGTGGCGTAAGATCCACTGTAATTGTATCTATTCAGTTCACGAGATGACCGTAGGTACTTTACATGAAGACGTACGGTACAATACACGACTTGTGCGCTGCACTCGTGTACTGACACGACTGTATAGTCAGGCCTACCTACCTAGTTTTATGTGTATCACGGATACCTTACAAGTCCACATAACGGTGAGATCTGCCCCAGCCGAAGCCCACCTGCTTCTCATTCTTTATTCTTTGTTCTACTGTCTATGTATATCATGTATGTACATTGTACATGCGCTGTACTATAAATAATAATATAACTAAAGCCCATTTTAGACGGAAACTATATTTTCGACATGAAATTTGTTAACAAAATATTATGGCATCGAAATATATCATTATTAAGGCGGGGTTATTGTCAAATTTGCCAACAAATTCTGCCGTATTTTCGTATTTGTATTTTCATATTTAAAAAATTGATACATATACACCATACAGGTTGTGTTTATTAACCATAGGGCAAAAATTCAAGGGATGATTCCCTGAACTATTCTAAGAATATTTAGTCCTTTGATGATTTTTGAAAAGTCTCTTTGTTTCGAATATACAGGGCGTTAAAAGTTTTTCTACAAAAACAATGTTTTATTACATAAATACAGTACAGCTTCTTAATCTACAAGAACTACTGAAAATTCGACTACCACCAGGTCTGCTAGGCCGCATAAATTCTATCTTCTCCTCATTGGTTGTCGAACACCAAAAACAAGTCACGATCGAAACGTAATTAGCAAAACAAAACAAAGCGGCTTTTCGAAAATCATGAAATGACAAAATATTCTTAAAATTACCCAAGGAATCATCCCTTAAATTTTTACCGTATATTTAATAAACAGCCTGTATATACAGGGTGTACCACAGAAAACCGAACATAGGGAAAACTTCATTGTGCAAATTAGTTAGGATCAGTGATTGTTGTGCCCTTTTTCATGCTTAAAACCATGATAATTAATTTAGTTGAGTTAGCCATGTGTATTCTATCTTTGTCACGCTACCCATTTTGTTTATGTCTTCCCTGTTGCACTCATTTTTTTTCTATGTTCTCAATCCTGTGATACACCTTGTAGAAGCTAACACAATACAAAGAATATACAGAGCGTTTCACGAAGAAAAGAATAGTCTTTAAAATCGTACCAACATTGAAAAGAATTAATTGCAAAATATTTTTTGTGGTCGCCACTCGGAACTTTTCTAAATGATATATAAATACCATGTGACATGCGTAAAACAACAACAATAAGCGAACAAGAGACTGATTGTCATCAATTCTCTCACAATACTGGCCTTAATTACAGTATAATGTTACTGTACGCTAAATTAACGTTTTGACATCAATACTGCGTTGTCTTAAATTTTCTTCAAGACAATAAATTGTCGCTATATTTCCAGTTGACTTTAATGGCATTCTCCAACCCAAATTTTGTATTTTAATTGTCATTGTCATATTTTGCCATCCATGATTGGGACATTCAGTAACTCGAATTCTTTTATAAATAAGTAAAGATTATTATAAGTAAAGATGTTCTTTATTATGTAATGAATTATTTCAAGACTATACTTATAATAATTTACTGTAAAAATGAATCAATTGTAACTTTGCTGCCATTGAATAATAGTAGTTTATGCAACAAGTATCTAAAGTGACGTATTAAATGACAGTCGCGAATGTTGCAATGCGAGCCTAAAGTTATTTCTAATAGAATGAGCGCGAGCCGAAGGCGAGCGCGGTAATCACACAAGTTCTGGTATCAATGCAACATAACCTCAGGAGAGTATTGTAAAATCTCGGCTATCAGATTCGTCACTTTAGCCACGCGTTACATACACATTTTTTTGGAACAACTGCTTCAAAAGTTCAATTATAAGCAAATAATTAAAACACAATTTAGATCAATGTTTTATTAGTGACATTATAGCATAGTAATCTATTAATAAAGTACTATTTAACACACGCGTGTTTTAATATAAAACAAAACAATATTACTTTATAGCACGGAGTGTGTTATAACTTACTTTACGCTGTTATACGCACTACTGTTGACTACAGCAGAAGCATCACTTAAAAAAACTGAACTTTTGATGCAAGTGTTGCAAAAAGAATAATATTTAAGTTTAAAATGTGTTCTTTTTATAAGAATACCACACATTTTTTTAAACGGACTATTATTAATGCTTTAATACTTAATCCAGATTATTACGATTTAAAATATATCTTACTAGCGGCCCTGTCCGGTTTCGCCCGGGTGCTAAGAAAACCCGAGTGCAATACACTACTCACTCGCTTCGCTCGTTCGCTTGAATATTATAATTACATTACTCACTTGCTTCGCTCGTTCGCTTTAAGTATATATAAACCTTCCGTGAAAAATTATCTAACTGATTGTGAAAACCGCATCAAAATCCGTTGCGTTGTTTAGGAGGAGTTAGCGGTTATACAGACAGACAGACAGACGCGAAAAGCGACTTCATTTTATACTATGTAGAGATAATTCAGACTCGTCCTTTCAGTAGGTAATACGAATCTTTATAATTCATGCATATGTAAACTCCTTCGCCTGTCATTTTTAAGGATTCAGCAAACAAAAATAACGATCATTTTTATCTCCATGTTCCGTAAGAAAATGAAAGTATGGCTGATTAAGTCGGAAAATTGTATCGCAAGATAAGGTCAGATTCTGATTATACATCCCTCAAATCATAAAGAAAAGTGATTTTCCGCATGGCGGCTGTGCGTGTCTGTCTGTGGAATTTCATTCGTTCACAAAAATGCACCAATTTTAATTATTTTTTTAATGCCTCAGTAAAGAGTAAGGACCCAGGACTATTGATTTTTTCTCAAATGGAAATATAGGTACCCATTTTGTACCTATCATAATAACGTCTAAACATCGCATAAGGGCAAATTTCACTGAAGTTTTTCATATAAGACGGCGGAATCAATTAGGAATCAAAATCATATTCGGTTGTCAAAACAACCCACAATCTGTGAACATTTCAACTATTACCGCTTACCGTTTGTGAGATAGAGCCTTGTGGTAGACGGATGAACGGACATCATAGGCTCAGTAATATGATAATATTATTAAATAGACAGTAGCCATTTCACAGGCAAATACTTTTTTTAACGTAATCAGTCGGCAACCTGCCATCGTGAAGTTAAACGTCAAACAATTAAGATATACAAGGAAAAAATCAGAAGCCACTGTCAGGACTTGAACCCGAAATTCCCAGTTTCCAGCTGGTTGAGTTACCTCTTACTCACACAGTGCCCCGAGACTTTTTCCTTGTATATCTTAATTGTTTGACGTTTAACATCACGATGGCAGGTTGCCGACTGATTACGTTAAGAAAAGTATTTGCTTGGGGAATAGCTACTATCTATTTAATAATTATTATATTATAACCACAAAAAACTTAACTCATTGTTGTATTTACTCAGTAATATGGTTTCGTTCGAAGATACGGTACCCTAAAAGATTCTTTAACATGAAAATCATGGTTCTCCATATACAAATGTTTAACGTTTTAATTTGTTTTCAGAATAAAAAGAACTGGATGACTGTGTCGATGTCACCACTCGCCATCAACCATCAGGTGCTCTTTGAGTAGCGCGTCAGCGATTCGTTACATAGTCACTTGATTTGCATACGATGTCTTATTGCAGTGCTGTTCTTATTGCGTAATCCAGCACTGCGCCGTTGTTTGAATACAACATATCCATACATATTATGTACATTGTTATTCGTGTTTCGGTGTCAGGCTTTTGCATAACTCGGGTTCACTCGACCGAGGATTGCCAACGTAACGTGCGATCTTCTTTGTCATTTTTTTTATAGATAAAAAAAGAAAAAAATAAGTTTCGGTCCGATTTCCAAGTAATTGTGGGAATGAAAAATACAACTTTTACAAAATAATATTGTATAGTAGCCATTACCCGCGATATTGCTCCCATTAGTGTCGGTTTCTTGGTTATCGCTTAGCCAGGATTTTCACGTGTCTAGTTTTCACCCAGACACTTCGATATTTCAATGTCTTGTCCGAGTAAAAAATTAAAAGAAAACCAGGCTATGAAGTGTCCAGTTTTTTGAAAATTAACGAAAGTATACTCCAATTTTTCTTTAATCTTTTCAATTATATGCTAAGGATTTATGGATGAAAGAAGATGTTTTATAGCCAAAGAGGGCAAGTAATTAAAGAGACTGTTTTTAAGTAATAAAGCGATAAATACCAAGTTTTTATTTGCACGCACTATAGAGTCAAGTATTAGTTTCGAGCGTACATAATCTAAATATCTATCTAACAAGGGATTATATTTTTTTTATATTATGGTTTGCCTCTATTGGAGTTATTATTTTTAATAGGTAAGTGGTTAATAGTTAAGTGGTCCCATTATAAAAAATAATAATGATATATAGTCTTAAAAGTTGGCAGTTTTACATAAATAAGCAAATAATATTTGTGGAACAAACTGATATTAATTGTTTATTTACTAGTTTTTGTCCGCAGATCCGCCCGGATGAAGAATATGAATTTCATATTAACTATTAACCGAAAGCAAAAAACAGTTATAACAGTGGAACTATATAACTGCAACGATTTCAAAAAAGTTTTCAGTTCCTATTACAGTTTAAATCATGCATAAAGTTTATTAGGTACGGAAAATTTTTAAATATTTCGAAAATTCTGATTTTCGTATTATGAGTTTAGACAAAATATTACTATAACTTGAGAGCTCCTGAACCAATTTTAAACCTGACCAGACAATGTAGGTATATACTAACACAGAGGTTCTCTAACTGTGCGTCGTGACGCCCTGGGGCATCGCGGCGCTATCCAAGGGAGTCGCAATGTCAGAACTTCAGTCCCGATTTGAGAAGTTATGCTCAGAAAAGCAAGGTCATCCTGCTCATTAATTGTATTGTTTGTGGTTTTTTATATTTTTTAATAATTAGAATTAGAATCTAATAAATAATAATTAAGATTCTATATTCTTTGGAGTTTTCTTTGAATAATAAAGTATCTTCTTTTAGAAGAGCGTCGCAAAAAATTGCAACTTGTAAAGAGAATCGCAGTAAAGGAAAGATTGGGAACCCCTGTACTAACAAATAAAGTAAGAAACTACAATATTTTTCTTCTAAAACTAGATAAAAATGAATATTCAGTTTATATTATTTTACATTTTATATATACTTAGATATTTTACTTTCATACAAACTTTTATTTATGAGAATAAAAAAACCACAAGTTTCAATGGAATCGTTGAAATATAAGTGAAATTTTATTCTGCTAAAAGCATTGCTGCTAGACGACATATTTTCCAAAAAGTTTTACCCTACCATAACAATAATTGTAAGTCAATTTAACAAATCCATTGTCTTTCCCACTTCCAGTCAAATTGAGAAAACAACATAAGGTTGACATTAGAAAACTTCATCGTCCCTTGTACCAAATAGTTTACCATATTTATTCATATATGGGGTGTCCTAAAACATAACTAAACGTGAAATAAATAAATGAACTGTTAATAATAGCACACAGGTTGTTTGCCATTGTAATTAATTCTGTCAAGGATTCATATTTCGTGTTATTATTGCGAAATGCTTTTGTCTCACTTTTCAAATATGCAAGCACTTCTACTTTTGGTCACATTTCTTAATTGTTATCCATTTCGAATTAATATGTTGTACACTTTGACTAAGGCCATCTATATTTTCAAAATACACGTAAATAATATAGGGTAAATGCGGGAGAGATGCCGCGGTAGGAGAGACGCCGCATGGCTATTAACTTACGTATTTACCATTAATGGATGGTGCTATAAGTACGTATGTTCGTTCATCTTATCTTGTCAAGATAAGATGAACGAACATACGTACTTGTAGCACCATCCAATAATGGAAATACGTAAGTTAATAGCCATGCGGCGTCTCTCCTACCGCGGCATCTCTCCCGCATTTACCCTATGACTAACTGCTGTTTTAAGTTGCATTCTTGCAACAGTCATTCTATAATTACATCTCTAATATTATGTAAGATTCTAAAGTATTATAATTTTGTAAAATTTGCTTTGACTTACAATTTTCATATGTGGCAAAATTTAATAAAATATAAGTTATTTTAAGAGATTCGGAGATGACTGATTTGTAGGATATTTTTTACACACGAAAAATATGTGATTTTAAGATCGCAACAGAGGTGTCATCACAACTGGAATATGTACAGATTTTTATTAAATACACCGATTTTTACAAGCTTTTATTTAACTTCACCTGTTAGTTTGTTTGTTAGTATAATTTGGGTCAAATCTTCCAAGTCATTTTTGAACGACTTCAACGTATCCGATCGATTTGAAATTTTGTACACATATGTGATACTGAAATATGCAGGGTGTCCAAATTTCAAGTGTACATAGGACATTTACATGGGAAAATGGTTTTTCTCAATTCCCCATGCCTTCCTATACATTTTACAGAAAAAATATATCATACTTGGCAAAAATGAAAGGAATTCATGTGTAGAATAAGATAGTAGGTATTTTTTTAAGATTTTTCTATTATTTTTTTTTTTGAAAATTTGTATTTTTACTCTACCATCGTAATTAATATCTTAAATATCCTGACTAATACTCATAATAACTTTCTTGTCAATTTCATCCATAGATTGCGTTGGTAAAATCAGAAAACAAAATTTTAAAAAAACTATTTTTTTTTCAAATTAATAGGGTTCCATTCGGAGGTAAGGAAACCCTAAAAACTAAATAAAAATTTAGTTGATACTTTCACGAGTTCTCAGTAGAATCTAATATGAACGACCTGTATAAGCTGTGAGTTAAAATAAAAGACTAAGCTAGTGTTCCCATGGCGGCATTAGACGATCTGTGACTCGCGTGTTAGATTACGTTGACAGATGAGCGGACACTGGAGTCCGTTGAACAGACAGTTCGGACAGAACGGGAGAGTTCAGGACATGACTGTAAAGTGCCAGGCAATAACGTGACAAAGCCTTTTCTCCCTGGAGTATTAACTATACCATATACATCGGTACCCAAAAACAGTCCTTCTCTAGCGCGTTACAATAAATCCGTTACAATAAAATTATACAACTTCTTTTAATTAATAAAATTATATTCTTGCTGTATTTATTTAATTTATTGTAAATTATAGACGCGTCGACAGCTTAGGTCATTAGCGTCTTGATTACATTAATTAATAACATAACTCACTTAAAACTAAATGACATCACAAAACATCCATGAGCGGAGGCGGGATTCGAACCCACGACAGTCTGATCCAGAGGCCGCGACGCTAACCACTGGACCACACTGTCCTCTATTCTTGCTGTAAGTACCCACTATAAAACAGCTATTTCACATGCGTAGAGACACGGTATCGAATGAAAAGTATCGATACTTTACTCATGAGTAGTATCGGTAGAAAAGTATCGTATTCATTAAAGTATCAATTGAAAAGTGTCGAGTACAAAAGTATCGGTATCGATAAAAATGTACTAGATACCTAAAAGTATCGATACTTTTTCCGTGTCCCTACACATGCGTTTATGTATGCATGGAATGGGTCAGTTGACAGGCAGGTGTGCTGAAAGTGTCTTCAAATCACACTATAGTATGGAAAATAAACAGTTTCCATAGTGATTTATATTTATTCGCTCTGATCCGCCCGGCGCCCGCTATTACCTACTCACAGTCTGCTATAAATGCGAAGTTGGCGACGCAAATGAACTGCCATATTTTTTTGAAAATACTGAAAGTGAAGTGAAAAGTAGCTATTTTATAGTGGGTATGGCAAAAAATACCATATATTTCTCGTGCGTAATGATATTATAACTCGTGTGAGTGTTAAAACTCGCTACATCGCTCGTTTTAACATATTGTCACTACTCGTCAGTAATATACCTCATTACGACACTAGAAATACAATTTACTATTTTAAATCAGTTCGGCCGTTTTGGTTGATATGCATGATATACAAAATAATGGGAGGCAGTGTAGCCTAGTGGATAGCGTACTTGGTACCAGCCTCTATAGACTAGACTGTCGTGGGTTCGAATCCCACCTGCGCTCATGGATGTTTTGTGATGTTATTTAATTTTAAGTTAGTTGTTATTTAATGTAATTGAAGACGCTTATGACCTAAGTTGTCGACGCGTCTATAATCTATATATATAAATTTCTGGTGTCTGTCTGTTCCGGCTAATCTCCGAAACGGCTTAACCGATTGCAATGAAATTTTGCATACACATAGAGGGCATTGTCCGTAAGGACATAGGCTACTTTTTTTCATTGAAAATAGAATCTATGCAATGAATTCGAGTTCATTGTTTATAACAATTGAATTCTACAATAAAATACAAAATAACGAGACACAAGAATAAAAAAAAACGTTTTATCTATAATTAATGAGAGTTCCACAATTTATTCCATCAATCTATGCTATGGTCGCGCCCAAAAAACTTACCTTGAAAAAATGTTTTACGCTTTCATAAATGGACTTCTCCGTTTTGACTGCACAATTTATTTCTTTTTGATTAGTAATGTCCCGATTCTCACTCAGTATCGTTATCAAACCAATCTGCAGTTCGAAATTGAAATAGTTCACCCTTATACTTACACACACAAATCACTAATTATAACCAGCGGGCGCAACGATAGCACAAAAACTGATAAAATATTGTAAAAGTATTTGAATGTCAATTATTCAACTACATTACATAATCGTAAAATTTTAAATAAAAGTTATTCAATGAACTATTTTAATATTGTAGATAACAGCGGTGCTCAACTTGTTTTTCAATGGCGAAACTAGACTAGACATTATTAAACAATTATTAGGTATAAGTTTTTCAATTGTATATGTTCGCGTAAACATTATATACAGCATATACAGGCTGTTAATTAAGTATGTGCACAAACTTTAATGAATTTAATCTATGATTGATTTTAAGACAAAACCTTCATATAAGTATGGATACGCAACGGCTCTGTTTCCCAGGAACTGGGTTTTAAAATTTGAAAAAAAATGAGATTTTTTTATTTATTTTTTGAATAGTGCCAGCTGTTTAATTAAAACTTTACACACACTAATAGATAGTCAGAGAGTACATTTTGCAATTATTAAATTATTTTTAATTCAACCATGGACGTAGATGTGGGTAGTCTTCTTAGGAATTTCAAGAAAAAATTTGAAAGCTGTGTCGGTTGAGGTAGGTAAAAATACACAAAAAGTGTCTCTTGGTAATATTTGATAGGACGAACCGTTTTCGAGAAAATTTCCTAATTCCACTTTCATGCACGTCTCTGGACAAATGTAAGTGGGAGTTAAAATTGCTCAGAACTTAAAAAAAAAAGAATATTACGAGATAGATCTTATGAAAATAAATTAATACTTGCAAAATGTAGGTACCTACTCTCTGACTGCTTGTTAGTGTGTGCAAAGTTTTATTTAAGTAGCCTGGCACTATTCAAAAAATAAATGATAAAATCTTAAATTTTTTTCAAATTTTAACACCCTGTATCTGGATCCATACTTATATGAAGGTTTTGTCTTAAAATCAATCATAGAATAATTCCTTAAAGTTTGTGCACATACTTAATTAACACCCTGTATATATGCATATAATATATACAAGAGAATATCACTTGGAGGTGACTTCATCACATAAATAAGGTATCTGGCCAGTATCATCAAATATTGAGGACAGTGTAGTCCAGTGATAGCGTCGCAACCTCTGGATGCGACTGTCGTGGGTTCGAATCCCGCCTCCGTTCATGGATGTTTTGTAATGTCATTTAGTTTTAAGTGAGTTGCTATTTAATGTAATCAAGACGCTAATGACCTAAGTTGTCGACGCGTCTATAATTTACAATAAATAAATAAAATCATCAAATATTAAAGCGGTGTCTAAACGACATCACAAAATACTCATGAGCAGAGGTGAGATTCGAACCAACGACAGGCTAATCCAAAGGCCAGCACGCTGACTATTACACCACACTGTCCTCTAGGAATAAGTTTGTATCCTCTATTTTCAGATCGAAAACTAAGGTGGACATTAATTTTAAAGCCAACCCGTATATATCTACCCGCAACGTTTATGGCTAGTAAAGTTTATAATTAGTAATTAATTATAAAGAGAAATTCTCAAAGCATCGAAAGTTCGCCATGTTTAAATGAAATATTTAGCAAACGGTGTGTGCTCCTGATAACGCAAGAGAAGTTCCAGAACATTAATTTTACAAAATCACATCATGCGAACCACCGCTTGGAATATTCTGTTTTAAAATATTGTCATGGCAAATTCTTCGCGTAAGCACAGCATAACGCTTTTATGAAATATTTCACAACGCCGCTATTGAAAATTCGATTTTCAGTAGGTACCTGTTTATAGGGTTGAAACTGAGCGTTTTCATCCCTAGGGATGAAAATTTTTAGGTCGGTTCTCTGTGTTTTTAACGTTGTTAAGACGGAGACAGAGCGATTGGATCCGCATATAATTTTCGAAAACGTCAAATTAAGAAAGAGATAGAGCGATATTGAATCCGCATATACTTAATAAGTATTCATAAACGTCAAAATGACAGACATTACATAAATCTGACAGATCTAATATTTTTGCGACTTTTTTCCACGCCCAAATTTAGATACTTACCTCAAATCGAATTGTCAATTATAGAGTTGTTGTGAATAAAATATTAGTAAAAAGAACTTTTTAAAAACACGCTTTTATTTAAATGTACTAAAAAGGAAAAAAATAAGTTTTTATAATTTAGATTCATAATTATAAAAGCGTGGGGTGTAAACTCTACGATATTTTAATATTCACGACCCACGCTTTTATAATTATGAAACTAAATTATTAAAACCTATTTTTTTCCTTTTCAACACATTTAAATAAAAGTGTATCTTTAAAAAGTTTTTTTTACTAATATTTTATTTTGTTCCTTTTAGTCGTTCAAAAGTTTTTCCCCTTTTGACTCCCTTAGGGATTGAATTTCAAAAAATCCCTTCATATAGTGGATGCTTACGTCACAAAAGAAACCTACTGTCCAAATTCCATGTTTCTAGCTTTAGCGATTTGGCCTAGGCGTTGAAATGTCAAAAAAACCCACTCCCTCGTTTGACCCCCTTAGGGATTGAATTTAATTCTAAAAACGATTGCTTCATGTATTGTCATCGGGAATGCATATGTGTACCAAATTTTAAATCGATCGGGTACGTGGAAGTCGTTCAAAATTGACTTGCAAATTTTGACCTAAACAAACAAACTAACATTACAAGCATTGCAAGTTAAATAATAATAATAATAATTAGTGATGTGCCGGATATCCGTATCCGATCCGTATCCGCGGATATCCGAGGGAAAAGAAAGGTCCGTATCCGTATCCGTTAGTTTTTTGGCGGATCTTTTACCTTATCAATTTTCAATTCATAGACAAAATTTTATATATATAGGTAATTAGGTAATAATGAAAAACAGTTAAATTCCATTCAGATTATTTTTTATTTTTTAATATCGTGGTCAATAACTTTTTCCCATAACAGATAGTCTCTTTCCAAAGGTCGATGTGCAATATTTAGTATTTACCGCCGCGTACTCTAAGAAAGTTAAGGTCCGTATCCGTATCCGCGGATCTTGAGACCAAATATCCGTATTCAGATCCGTATCCGCGGATATACATTTTTAACGATCCGGCACATCACTAATAATAATGCGTTTAACGTCCGTTTCTCGACATTATGTCATAACAGACACCATTCGCACCATTACTATTTTCCATTTCATTGCAAGTTAAATAAAAGCTTGTAAAAATAATTTACAATTACTCGGTATGAAACTTGGCGTTTGCAACACGTGTGGTTGCATGCCCTCGTATCTCGGGCAGTAAACTTCACACTGGTTGCAATACTATTACACACAATACAACGAAAAATGTTTCAAGATACTTATAAAAAAAAACTGTTTTTTTATTGTCACAGACGTAATTTGTGATTCGGGTTGCGTATTTCACAAGGTTAGTACGTATTTCATAGCTTCATACAATTTAAAGCACTCCGCAAGAAAAGATACATTGTTAAAGATAAGATAATAAAATATGAAGTTAGCTAGAAGAAAGCATAAACAGTTGCCATATCATGCGTCAACAAATATACGTAAAACAAAAAGTACATAAAACAAAAAAACTACTTCTGATTCAAAACGCTTCTGTGACAAAAGCACTGCGCGGCCGAATAAAGCCACCCCATTCCCCGTTCTCCTGTCTTTATGTGCGACTTGGTCTGCATGCAGTGATAAAAACGGACATGTCTCGGGGGCGAAACACCATGCAAAGACATTCGCATGTTCAAAACGTTTTAAGCGTACACACTGCAGATATCGCTCTGACTTTATGAAGCTAGATCTATCAAGGTGTTTGTGATAATTGACTGCAGGCGTGTATTTACGTATGGGCTGACTGGGCTGCAGCCCAGGGCGTCAGCATTATAGGTAATGTTCCCTCTAAAACTGCGCGGATGCGCGGCTGCGCACTAATTTTTCAAAAGTTGCGCAGCCGTTTTTGTATTCTGCGCACAATGGGCTTGTTCACCATTTTTTTTTCATTTTATAGAAGAATTGCATCTAAAAATGGCCAAAAACCCAATTTCACAAAAAAAAAGTAAAATTTAGAGGGTCAAATTTTTTTTGAAACGGCTTTGACATTTAAACGTCAAATAAAATGTCTTTGTTGTGTGAGTTTTGCATACAGTACAGCGTGCGTGGTTGCTGTATTTATTAAAAGAAAATTTTATACTTCAAACACAGGCACAGGACCCCCACACTTTTACATGCGGTTTGAACATTTTTGCTCCCATATACTTTTATACCGCGCAGTCAGCGAAAAAATTAGAGGGAACATTGATTATAGGGGCAGCAAAATTCACGCAAGATTTTCATCAATCCGATTTTGACACACACTATTTCCATGACAGAAAATAATAAATATGCAGCGCAAAATGCCACGCGTAATATCAGAACATTGTGTTCGTTGGAATCATGATTAAATGATCGGCGGTGGGGGGCAAGTAATTTCGAGTTTATTTGTATATTTTATTATTATTAGGATATGAAAAGATGCCACTACTACTAGTACCTATAAGTCATAGTAAAATTTTAATTAGATATTAGACATTGTGAGGGAGAGTTGAAAAACAGCATTTTTGCTGAACTCGGCTACCCGATTGATTTTGTTGATCAAAAAATTATTAGTAGTAGTAGTAGTAGTAGTAGCCCGGGACAGCACTATAAACTCAAATACGCCACTGGTTGACTGAGTCTTAAATATTATGTAGTTATTAACTGAAAAAAATAGCTAACGACCTTTGATCGAAAAGTCCAGGGCTTGAGAATAGCCGAGAGTGTAGCGACGCTGTTGTTTACATGGCGTTGCTATGGTTCCTCTATTACAAGTCCCCAGTTCCCGGGTTCTAGCCCGAGAGCTGGTAAAAGTGTCAATTGGATTTTCAATTTATTATTAAAAAAAAAATAATGAATTGAAAATATGAATTGGTGCTAGGTCCAAATAACCTTAGCTGTTGGTGGTCTTTAAAACACAATTACAATTTCGAAAAGTCCGTTGAAAAAATACATTGCGTTTATCAAAAATTCATTGATAAGAAAAACTAATTCTCCAATACTCTCAACAGACGTGTAAACATTCATATTCGAATTGGCATGAATTGTTCTTCATAATTAGTCTAATTATGAATCAATAAAGTGTGCCTAAAGAGGCTGAATAAGTTAAGATAAGAATATATAAGTTGACGCAATAGAGTAAGGCGTCCTAATGCTTGCCATGTCAATGTGGCGACGCTTTCAGACGTCTATAAAAGTGACGACGTCGCAACCAATAACATACGTATGAGCGACCTTTACAAGACACCATTTTGTTTTTGTGTACAAGAAAGCCACATAAGAACTACGAAGTGACACTGAACTTACTAGGGGTGTGCCTGTTCACCATTTTGAAATACATTTCACAGTATAGTCATATTTTCTGACGTTTTGAAAAAACAAAAACAAATTGCCACTCAAGGGTCTCATGTCAGAAGGGCGTATCCATATCAACAAAAACTTTACAGGAAACGGAAAAAATTCAATTTTTTGTGTCACTAAATAAATTTGGCTGACATACGCCCCTATGTCATGTCAAAGGTCTCTTGTTAGAAGGGCGTATCAGTATGAACCATCAACAAAATTTTACAGCAAACTTAAAAAATTACTTTGTTTTATTTTACTAATCAATTTTGCTGATAGTTCATATACGTCCCTCTTGACATGTATATTGAAGGTATCTTGTTAGAAGAACGTATGAACTATCAACAAAATTTTACAGGAAACTGGAAAAAAATCATTTTTTGTTTCACCAAATAAATGCTGATAGTTCATTACGCCTTTCTGACATTGAAGGTATTATGGTGGAAGAGCATATGAACTATCAACAAAACTTTATAAGAAACGAAAAAATTTTCATTTTTTGTTTCACTAAATAAATTTTGCTAATAGTTCATACGCCCCTCTGATATATCAAAGATCTCTTTTTAGAAGGACGTATGAACTATCAACAAAATTTTACAGGAAATGGGAAAAAAATGCATGTTTCGTTTTACTAAATAAATGCTGATAGTTCATGTACGTCTTTCTGACACTGAAGGTATCTTGGTGGAAGGGCGTATGAACCATCAACAAAACTTTATAAGAAACGGAAAAAATTGCATTTTTTCTAAATAAATTTTGCTAATATGTAGTTCATACGCCCTTCTGATATATCAAAGATCTCTTTTTAGAACGGCGCATGAACCATCATCAAAATGTATTTAGTACAAAAAAAATCTCTTTGTTGATGGTTCATACACCCCTCAGTAAACCCTTGAAATATCATGTTTAGTGGCAGCCTATATATGTAAAACAACAATATAGTGTTTCAAATAAAATGTACTCAAAATGGATTTTTCTATATTTTCGTCTTGTCGATATTGACTTCGCATCCGTATTCCGTCTGTCTGTCTTGACTCATCAAACAGCAGGACTACTTCGCATTGTACACTAGTAAGGCTGCATAGCGTATGAGCAATCTCATTTGTCGACGCGACATCTTTTTATATAATATATTGTGTGCAAGTTGATATTTGACATATTGTATTCCTTCTAGATTGACAGTTACGTTCGTTATCTTTTTTTATTGGCAGTCACTCGACAAAAATGTTTCGTTTTTTTTTATTAAAAAAAAAAAGAATTACAAAATAACAATTTCTAGCGGACGATATTAAATAGTCAGGAATTTATAGACCGCAAAAAATGTTAAAATTAATTTCCGAGTTAGAGAGAAAAATATTTATGGGCCTGAAGGCTGAAGCAAAAAAACTTTAACAGTACATTCGAAAATTGTTTTTTTTTTTTATTAAAGAAAAAGAAGTAGGACCATAACAGCAATACCCAACGGACAGTATTGAAATAAATATTCAATTGAAAATGAAACAACAGCCTGCAAAAATGCTCCTTAAATAAAAAATAATTTCCGCATTTGCAGGAAAAATATTATATTTGTGATCCTACAGCAAATTTATTGATTTCTTGGTTCCGAATTTATTTATTGTTTTATATATCCTTTAATAATAATTAATTGTTCTCTTATCAGATCCACATTTGGTTTGAATCCCGGCCTTGCCAGATTTGGCAAAACACTTTTTTTAATGCAAAAGAAACGGTAATTTCTGTACCGGTGCAGCGCGACGATTTTGTTGAGTAATAGTTTCATTTCTGACCAGTCGATGTCCGAAGTGAATTTCCTAGTTTCTAACTCTGACCGGTCGTGTTAGTCACTCCTATAATTGCTTAAAAACACTAAATTATTTTGCCTTTGGGCTTTGACCAAAACACGTGATTGTTTCTCACCTTACCGTCAATCCCAGGTGCGCTCGCACTCTGGGCTTTAACTAACTATTGTAGAACATAGGTAATAATATACTTTCAAGTGACTATTTCTCATTAAAAAATCCTTTGCATTTTTTGTCACACCAACCGTGGACTTATTAGTCGTGGCGTTTTTACCCAATTGCCGAAGAAGGATAATGTTTTTCGGGTGTATGTATATGTATGTATTTATGTATCTTTGCATTTCCGTCAGCGCCTTCTGTAGCCTAAACGGCTTGACGAATTTTGAAAAATGAGATGTCTTTAACTCACGAGAGCTACTGGGTATATGACATCATGGAAAATTTAATATGGCGAACGCTAGATGCCATTTTCTCAATACGCAAAAAATCGGTAAAACCTTGTGTGGGGTATCAAATGAAAAGGCTTGATGGGTAAATTCAACTAAAAGGAAAAAATAATAAATTATTAAAAAGCAAAAAACCCAACTGCGTAAAAAAGAGAACTTTAAAGATGAAATGATAACATGCAGTCGAAGGCATTAATAAGTTGAACAGAAATATTTGATGCTTCCGACTGCATGTTTTAATTTTGATCTTGTTTCCATCTTTTAAGTTCGCTTTTTACGCAGTCGGGTTTTTTGTTTTTTTTAATAATTTATTTTTTTCAGCAGTGTCTTCCTAACAGAAGATTACTGTGCTTTTTTTAATAAAAAATATGCGAAAATTTCTGTGTGGATTTATTTTTTGAAAATTAAATATTTTATGAAAAGACCGTTATGCAAAGGGAACATAAAGACAGCAAATGTGAGTTAACACTCAGTTCGGGTGAAAGGAGAAAAGGACTTAATCCTGTAGAAGGCATGTGTGTGATGTTAGGTTGGGGTGTAAAAGCAGACATATTATAGTGTATGAGGGAGATCACCATTCATAAATCATACTCAGTAGTGCGGTCATCGATGCCAACAGCAGATGTTGAGCTTAACTACATAATACCAACCTACACCGTACCGCACTAGGTGCACTACACTATGTACATTGTACACTATACTAGGACACACTATTGGACAGTGTTGTCAATTGTACACGATAATTGTCGCAAAAATTATGCAACAATATCTATGGCCTGCAAACGTCATGGACGTCGACTGGAATGGAATTAATTTCTCAATGTAAATAAATTTAAAGAGATTCGCAATTCGATTTAGATTTAAAATGTATTCGTTGATGAATTGTATTTCGTATTTGGCATTAGCGATGTCATTTGGTACGAAGGCAGCATTGTCTCTTTTCATTACAGCGAAAAATGATGAACTGAATCATTAAATGAACTGGATGATTCAATCGTCATTGATCTTATTCTTACCATAAAGTCGGTGTTCTTTAGCTGCAGGTATATATATTTTTTTACTGCGCACATCAATTTTCAACCGACTAGTCAAGAAAAACAGAGGTTATCAATTCGACATGCGTATATATTTTTTTATTTATTCAGCCATAACTTCTCAAGAAGTTGACCGATTTGAATAATTTCGATACCGTTGGGTTCAGAATAGTGATGGGAGTATTCGAATGCTAGAATCGAGAAGTATCCGATTCTCATAAGTTCTCGGTGTTCTCGAATACTTTTTTGAAAGTATTCGAATACCGAGTTCTCGTAAGAAGAATTGCAAATAAACTGCAATCGAAGATTCGGCGTTCTCGGTTCTCGATTCCGGTACTCATCCAGTCAAAGTCAAACTATTTCCCACACATAGTGTAGCACAACTCACTCTGAATCGAGTGCAATCGGTACTAATCGGTAGAGTCCGTACAGACTATGGTATTATGACATTGTCGCGGTGCAAAGAAATAAGAATATCACAATATGAGAAGCGAGAACCGAGAATATTATGGAATAATATAGGTATTATATTATTCATAATATTCTCAGTTCTCGGTTCTCGAATACTCATTCGATTCTTAAAAGTATTCGAATACCGGGTTTTCGATTCTTAAAAGAATTCGATTCTGCCCATCACTAGTTCAGAATGTTAACGGATGGTCCCATATAATTTTTATTTAAATCTGTGCAGTAGTTTCTTTTTTTATAGTATTCAAATTAATTTTTTAATTGTATTACCTCATATCTTCTGCATTTGCGAACCGATTTTGATGATTCTTTTTCTCATCAATAGGGCTTATCTTAAGGGTGCTCACATAAATTTTCTTTAAATCGGTTCAGTTTAGTTTAGTAATCAAATATCAAGAAAGAAGTCGGTTACTTAATAGCGTAAAAACTACGTATTGCAAGTCACTAAAAAGTAAAAAATAAAAGAAATTATAAAAAAAATAGAATCTCCTTCAAAAAAAAGCCACTAAAAATAGGAAAATAATAAAATTTTGAGGTTGGCGGCAATTTAATAAAATAAAAGTATAGATACGTATATAAAAAGTTTTAATAATTAAATCGGCGCACCTCAAAATTTTATTTTTTCCTTCTTTTTGTTTTTTTTATTCTATATATTGCTGGAGTTTATTCGATCACACGTAATTCTGAAGAAAGATTATTAAAAACTTGCTTCACTATAACTTCGAAATGAGGTTACTTAACCACACTGGTAAACACTCACAGAAGGGAGAATTCGTTTTAATCTTCTCTCGCCGATATAATGGTTTAAAGTTTAAACTGAACCGCACTGGCTATGTTTGGCATCACTGTTACTGGACCTGATAGCTACAGTGCCGGTTTCGGCACCAAATGTGGTCACACTGTTACATCCACGTGAATGAATTATGTTGACTGACAAATACAGGCCGATTTGAAGCAGATATTGATGAATTACGTGGAATTTAGAAGAAAAATTATGTATTTTGTTCAAACAAATGTTTCTTTACCAAACTGAAATGTCAAAGTTGGAAATACAACAAAATGCATTTATTTAAGAGTGCTTGGGTACAAGTACACCCTGCACTTATCTCAAATTCTTTCCCGTCGCCTAAAAACGGTTGCGGCCCTCTCGACGCTATTTTTAAAGCTATAAAGGATTCGGAATCGGATAAACGTCAAATTAAAAACCAAGAACACCACAGATTCTAAAGGCGACATACTGAAAACTTTTTCTGGAAAAGCAACGTTTTACGAGGAAAAAAAAGTGAATGAGAAAAAACTAGAAAATTATTTTATTTATTAATAATAATAAATATTGTATTATTTTATATAGGTAAAACCCAAATAACCCTGACATTTAATAGTTTAAGAGAAATAATTAAAAAAATTGTCTAAATCACAAACGAATAAAAATAAATTATTTAAAAAAACAAAAAACCCGACAGCGTAAAAATCGAACTTATAAAAGATGGAAACAAGATCAAATAATAGCATGCAGTCGGAGGCATCAAATTTCTGTTCAACTTGTTACATGTATGCCTTCGACTGCATGATATCTTTTGATCTTGTTTCCATCTTTTAAGTTCGATTTTTACCCAGTCGGGCTTTTTATTATTTTTTTATAGCTTATTTTTATTTCTTTCCTTTTAGTTGAATCTACTATCATCAAGCCTTTCATTTGATACCCCACATAAAAGGTTTTACCGATTTTTCACGTATTAACAAAATGGCGTCTACCGTCCGCCATATTGAATTTTCAGTGACGTTATGTACCCTATTTCTCAACGAAACCTTTCTTTTGATACCCATATCGATGTATTTAGAAGGAAAATTACTTTTTCATTCTGACAAAATGACGTCTAGAGTTCGCCGTATTGAATTTTCCGTGACGTCATATACCCATAGCACTCGTGAGACTATGTCGAATCTATAGACACCTCATTTTTCAAAATCCGTCAAGCCGCGTCGGGTAATAATATAAATACTTATATAATATATATAATAGAAAATTATGTTTCAAAAACCGTTTAAGGATGCTTAAAACTTACGTGTGGTCCACGCTACCCTATTCATGCGAAACCTGGGTGATCAAAAATACTAGTGTAGTCAAACTGCATGCCTTTGAAACTTGGTGCATCAGACAAATTAACAAATGAAGAGGTATTTCGCAGAGTTGGCTACAAAAGATGTTTGGTTACCACAATACAACGAAGAATATTACAGTACGTCGGGCATATTTGTAGAGGAAAGGAATACGAACTACAAAGACTAATTATGTGTGGCAAACTGGAGGGGCATGTATCGAGAGGAAGAAAGAGGATCACGTGGATAGCGAACCTGAAATTATGGTCAATTATAAATTCTTTTAGTGCTTTAAAATCTACAGCTAATGACAAAGTGCGGTGAAAAAAGTGGTCTCCAACATCCTGTAAAGGATAGGGAATATTATGATGATGATAATATACATACTTATAGGTGCATATAGCATGGATGCTAAAGTCAATAATTAAATTTTTGTCACTTTCTAATAAGTTGAAATGTTGAACACTCCTACTGTAAAAATTGAAAAGATACTAAAACCACACTTAATTTTTACAATTTGAGTACAAAATAACACCGTAAAAGTCATTTTAGATGTATTTAAAGCCATCTGTTTCGAATAAATAAGAATTTCCAATTAATTATAATAAATAAGGAAGTCGCTAATCATAATAAATAAATCTATAATAAATAGAATAACCACATCACATTATGTCAGTGGTTTCCAAACCGTATCTTGGGGCGCAGCTAAGTTTTAGAGCGTCGTGTCCCGACTCCTGAGTGAATATAACGAAGGCAAAATTAGATTTTTGTTTCCAACTTTAACATTTCACGACAAGCCAATGTCATAAAAAAGGAATGTGCGTGATTGTAATAAGTAATGCATAATTCTGCACTTAGAACGAAAGTTTTTAGTGGGTTAAGTTTTGGCGACAGTCGAACTATATATAAACGTCGCCCGGCAAACTATGATTTTAGGCACATACTTTTGCATCAGTTGGAACACATGTTTGTGAGTAGATTAAGTTATTCAGCCGGCAACACACTAAATAATAAGTTTATTAATTATTATCTTACTACGAAATTACGCGGCACATTTCCTACTGATGGCGGCACACCATTTGAGAATCTCTACTGGGAAGTTTTTCGTAGGGGAGTACAATAACAATCTGGCATGGCTATAGGGAAGCGTATAGCAAAGAATAGTTTGGGAACCACTGTATTAAACTGAAACGGTCGTCTCAAATTCAATATTTGGACGGACAAAAGCCGTGCCTTAGGCTATTCTTCCATAATTTTATTGTTAAAATGTTTTGAATAAATCTGTTGTCATGAAATAAAATGGCTTAGGTCAAATTTTTAAAATATAAAAATGGTGGTACGTTAATTATCTATACAGTTCCATTAATACTCTGTTCTTTAATTTTTTACAGTGAAAATACGTGATAAACTCTGCAACGTTAAAAGTGCACACCTCGCTAAGTTCGACACTGTATAATAGTAAAATATTAAAATAAAAAATAAATAAAGAAAATATCAAAATAGAAAAAAATATAAATAAATATCAAGTGAAATATGGAATAGTTAAAAAAAACTTAAATTAATGGTGCCGCCCGGGATAGAACCAACGGCCTACTATGTATAAAGCAGCCGCGATACCCCTACGCTACGCATCCCGCTTTGTTTAATGCTACATATTTATAATATACCATGAAGTTGTCTGTTTGGGATGACATGCGTAACTTAACGGAAAAAAATGAGGCTAAAAATAGAGAAATTGTAGATAATAGACGCTCGACAATAGTGCAAGAAAATAGACACTACAAAGTACAAGGTAGTAACCTTGTTACACCTTTTCACCGCACGAGCCAACACCATCATTTAGGCGGTGTTGCACGAGCCCGGCATTCAGTTATCTATTTTTCGCTGAAGCGGAGAGAATCGAAACGCCACAGCCGATTGCATATCTCGAACCACCTTCGCACCACATCGAGTATCGTATGACGTTACTATGAAGGATCGAACGAAATTAATTCACAAACTCGTACCGTTTCAACTTTCAAATTTATTTAGTGTCTAGTTTTCTTGTTTAGTGCGTTTGTGAATGAAATTCGTTCGACTCTTGCTCACAACGTTGGTATTATAAGAAGGTGCTTAGACCCAGATGATCAGTATGCTCTATCTCTTTCCATGGCTTCAAATACACTACCGTAACACGGACTCCGACTATATTGCATAATCAATTTTGTTTTCAGCTTACTATTTCAGATTTTTTAAATTTTATTTAGGTAATTACATTGAGAAGAAGTGGTCATTTTTCAGTAGATTTCAGAATGAAATCAGTAGATCAGTAGATTAAACATAAAATCAATAGAAATGCAATTTCTATTTAAAATTTATTTTTTATCCAGGTGTACAAGCTTTCACGGCCGGCATTGTTCCAAGTCTTCATGGTTTCCGGGCTTGTATAGGCCGTGGTCCGGTGGTATTTCTACCTGACGTTTCGTCTACAACTGCGGTAGGCATTCTCAAAGGTGATGTGGCACACTGACCTGTGAGCCGCCAAGGAGGACACTTCGACACATCGCCTTTGAGAATGTCTACCGCAGTTGTAGACGAAACGTCAGATAGAAATACCACCGGACCACGGCCTACAAGCCCGGAAACCATAAAGACTTGAAACGTTTTTACTTTTACGCTTTTAAGCAATACTGAATATAGAAAAAATACAGAAAAAAATATTTTTTTGAACTCGCGCTAAGCTTTCGTTTGATACTCCACACGATGACCTAAAAAATGTTTTTTGCTTTGCCTTTGACCCTCCAAAACTGACCCTCAAAATCAAAATTCAATCTTTCGTACTTCACGTCTGTAACTGGGCCGTCACTTCCAATAACTGTTCCAAATTTCAACTTTCTATTTCCAATAATCTCTGAGAAAAATGCCTGTGACACACAGACATACAGACACCGATGTATTAATGTTCCATTTTTACCAATTTTGGTACAGAGTATTTATTTATTTAACTTAGGTCATTAGCGTCTTGATTACATTAAATAAGATTTAAGAACACACTTAAAACTAAATTACATCACAAAACATCCATAAGCGGAGGCGGGATTCAAACCCACGACAGTCTGATCCAGAGTCGGTACGGAGTAACGGAACATTAAAAACTAAAAATTCGACATAAGCGACGTTGTAGTTGTGGTTACAAATATACTGCAAGGATAAAATATTATAATGGATATATCATGAAAAGCGAGACGAATGTTTAAATGGGATAATATACCCACTTGAGTTGGGTACCTTTTTCAGTAGAGCATTAATTGTTTTGATGTATAACATATGTTTAGCACGAAACGCGTCAAAATAATAATGCCAACATTGCTAATATAAGGGGGACAACTTTTTATTTTTCATATACGTCGCTTTAGCTTGAATATTTTTTTATGAAAATAGCCCCTCTACGTCGCAATTGAACTAGGTACCTACCTACACAATATTATTAGCTGGCAAAAAATAACAATATTTTTTTGAAAAAATGTTCTCAATGTCGCGAACAAACGTAAAAAATATATATTGTAGCAAACCCCAAGATGTTACGCCACTGCCTCCAATAGAAAACCACGAGAAAGGAAGGTCACAGTAGTAAAGCGTGGAATGGTATCGAAGATACTGAACAACCAGTACCTGCCGGAATGTTCTAGAGAACGCAAGAACGTACTAGGCTGGGCTGCGCGACCTATATAAGCGAAGTACGAGTGAGTCAGTCAATCAGTCGACGGTGTCTCGCAAACTGGAATCAGTGTCGTGTTGAATACGACGTCAAGTACTGAGCGACGAATAGTGCGTCTGATATAAATAAATCTGACATAAATAATTACAAATAAATAATCCTTGTATATATAGTTATTTGTTAAGTGTTAGTTAAGTGTCTCGTTTAGTTCAATAATTACCGTTTTTTTTTGTTAGAATTGACTTTTCGTTGTTGCAATTATTGTATATAGTTAATTGTTACGAATTATTGTAAATAAATATTTATTTTGTAACAATATAAATGCGTTCTAGATGGTAAAATATGAATAAAATCTTAATAATTTTTTTTCTAAAATTTAGATTTCGAGTAAAAAATGTTTTCTAAAAAAATTGCCAGGAAATAATTTTTTATCTGCCTAATCAAGATGTCTATGATGTTAGTTGGCCTTTAGTAGATCAACAAACAAGTAAGATGGCCAAATTTTTAGTTTTAATATTAAGAATAATATGAAAAGATAATTGTTTTGTTGGGAAAATTTTCAGTTACGAATTATAAGAGCGATTGTTTACTAGGTAGGAGTAAATGGGACTGGTTATCCAATCGAATTTTTTCAATGTACGTTTAGTCGAGAAAAAAATGTTCCTGAGAAAACCCCGGATACACTAAAGAGTGCTCCATTAAAAAACAGTTTTATTTTTTACAAAATAAGTGACTTTACTTCAATATAAATGGACGCGAAAAAAAACCCGTTTATACGGACTCAGATAACATCGTCTTGTCTTAACTTTTAAGAACCCTTCAAAGGATGCATTTGTTACTTGAACACGTGTGACCCATAATTCAACGTAACTAGACAGTCTTAATGCTTGTGTTTACTTTTTATGAATTTTATTTTTAGATTGAAAGTTCACAAAATATATTAATGAAGTCGCTACTGAATAAAACAAATATATCCAATGAAACAACACAACCTCACAACAAAAATTATGTACCAATTAAATATCTACATTCATTACTAATTATTATAGCACACATTAAAATTTCGTAACAATGATGCATTGCATTTAATTGTTCTAACGAACAAAATACATCGTCATTGTTTATGTTTTCTAAAACAGTGGCTGCTATAACCAGCAGTTTTAAATATATATCTAAATGAGTTTTCAGAAAAAAACGTGGGTAATTAACTGTTTTAATTTCATACTATATTATAATAATCTATACAATTTTTTTTTGACAACTCATTTCATGTCATTTATACTAACGCTTTATATTAACATTTCTGTATCTAAACTACTACTAGCGGTCCCGTCCGGCTTCGCTCGTTTTTAGTTTAAACAATTTCACAGATACAACGTCACCTATGACAGCGTGTCTTTCATGAAGGTTTCCACCCCCGTTTTCACCCTTTAGGATACGGGTTTCGATAATTTGCCGAACACCGATCTCTTCTATCGATTTTAACAAAGAATACTAAGACAAATTTCGTGTTTCTAACTCAAGGAGTTTTGGAAAAAGACTATTTTTACAATTCCCCTTTTCACCCCTTTAAGGATCGAACATGTATTTGCTTATTTTAAATGAAGAGTTTGTATGTTGAATTCAATATATCTCACTAACGGTTTTTGAGATATGAACAATTTGTCAAAAAAATAATACACACCTTTTGACCCCCTTAGGGGTTGAATTTCGAAAAATCCCTTCTCAGTGGGTGCGTTTACATCACAAAAGAAACCTACTGTCCAAATTTTAAAATTCTAGTTTTAGCGGTTTGGCCTGAGCGTTGTTAGTAAAAAAATCCTACACCCCCGTTTTACCCCCTTAGGAGTTGAATTTAAAAAAATGCTCGAATATGGGTTTGCTTATTTTTAAAGAAGAGTTAGTATGTTGAATTCAATACCTGTCACCTTAACGATTTGTGAGATACGAGGTGAGATATGAACATTTTGTCAAAAAACTCTACACCCCCTTTTGACCCCCTTAGGGGTTTAATTTCATAAAATTCCTTCTTAGTGGGTATTTTTGTCACAAAAAGAACCTACTCTCCAAATTTCAAGTTTCTGGCTTCAGCGGTCTGACCTGGGCGTTGATGAATCACTAATCAGTCAGTCAGGACAAGTCTTTTTTATTATTATATATTTTAGGGCTCGGAATTTATTCGACTAAACGAATATTTGAATAGTCGAAAACTTTCAAAACAGATTTATTCAATATTCGAATAGTAGAATATTCGAATAGTAGAATATTCGAATATTGAATAATTCGAATATTCGAATACAAGTTTGAGCGAATATTCGAATACTTTAATTTGAAAAATTCCGAGCCCTAATATATTTTAATACAGGGTGTATCACAGAAAACCGAACATAGGGAAAACTCCATTGTGCAAATTAGTTAGGATCAACGATTACTTTGGCCACATATGAGAATGGGTACCATGGTAACGCTGACTAACCATTATTTAATAACAATAATAGCTAATAATGAATAATTAGAAAAATTCGACTGATGACCAGTCCTATACTTCCCACCTAGTAAATATTTGCAAAAAATAAACACTCTTTTTTTTATTCTTTGACTAGGCCCAAATAACCTTAGCTGTTGGTGGTCTTTAAAACACAATTTAATTTTTATTCTTTGAAAAAAGCATGGCCCTCTTTTTTGTTTGGTGATCTATTGATGGCTAGCTTAATATAGCAAAAATCATGGTTACCTTGATTTACGTACAATTTTTATTTTTTTTAGTAAAATATTTTTTTTTCTCGAAAACTATACATTTTAGAGAAAAAAAATATTTACATTTTTTTCATATTATAACATCTAGAATTCATTTATATTTTTTTTTACCTATGTTAATACGTGACATTGAGGACGTTTTTTTGAATATCTCAGGATCCACTGAACCGATTTGACTCAAAATCTAATCAGATCTAAGTTAAAGGCTGATAAACACAATAGAACAATCGGCATGCCCGTATGTTGTTCCGTTCTTAAGATATCGAAGGCGAAAAATTGACCACATACACACACACACATACACACATACACACACACACACATACAGACATCAGTCAGAAAATGATCTTAAACGATTGCTAGGGTCTCAAAACGTGAAAATCTGTTAAAATCTCGAAATATTGTTTTCGGACTGAATCCATTACTTCCCTACCATAGTAGAGGTGGGAAGTAAAAATCAGTTAAAATAAATTCTTCAATATTAAATGAATTTATTTTTATTAATGAAACAATTTTTTATTAAGAAAATATTTTTTTAACTAATAATTAAACAAGACAAACAGTTAAAATAAAAAATTAAAGCAAATGTTCAAATAAACCTCCATTTATTGAATTAAGCAGTGGCTTAATCGGTTACAAAAACTTTGTCTCACTTTATCTAACATTACAGGAGTCATATTGAAACATACTTCGACGATTTTGTCTTTAAGTTCATCCAGATTTTGTCAAATGAACAGCAATATGCATTTGTTACTGTATACGTACACCATGGTAACGACCTCTTAATAGAGGGCAAAGCAATCTCTGATCTTAACTAATTTGTACTGTGTACTTTTCCCTATGTTCGGTTTTCTGTGATACACCCTGTATATAGATAGATTTATTATTATTATTATTATTAAAAACGAAACAAGCCGTGAGGTGGGTCGTTTATTAGGACTAAAGTGCGACCCTTGAGGTCCACACGACGAACTTCCCAGTTTGATAAATATTTAATAATAATAATTAAATTAGATATTACACAGAAAAGTAATCATTTTAATCATTAAAACATCAATAAAAACATCAATAAAAAAAAAAAAAAAAAAAACGGCTGAACCGATTTTTATAAAATTTATGTCGGATCAAAATGACGTTAACACGCCTCGATTGACACCCTTACGAAGTCGATATAATTTTTTACTCGCGAGATATTGTGTAAAATCTACTTTTTTGGAGGTTATTTGGTTAAGAAAAAAGAACGGCTGAACCGATTTTAAAAAAATTCCTTTCAGATCATATTTACGTTAATACGCGTCGATTGGCACCCCAACGTAGTCGATATCATTTTTCGTTCTCGAGATTTCGTCTTAGAAAGAAATGGACACATACATACGTACGTACGTACGTACGTACGTACATACGTACACACACACACACACACACACACACACACACAACACACACAGAGAGAGAGAGACATCTTTCTAAAAGTAGTGTAAAAATAGTGTAGTGACCTTGAAACATAAAAATTTTTTTTCCTTTTTGATTTCGATTTTCGGACCCATTACAATAACTTCCAATGGGAAGTTAAAAACAGGGCAATACTTTTCTCTGTTCTCAGAGCTGGGAACTATTATAGAGGTGTGTCATTTTTAACTTCCCATTGGAAGTTGTTGTAATGGGTCCGACTTTGCGAATGAAAAATATGGACATAATATCTGCGCGTTTTGAGATCCCTAGAGTCCGAATCTACTGCTTTTAGTGAGATGTCTGTCTGTCGAGGTCTCTCTCTCTCTCTCTCTCTGTGTGTGTACGTACGTACATACGTGATCTTTTTTCGGCGCGCATATCTCAAGAACAATAATAATGATATTGAGTCGGCACCAATTTCATTCGACACATAATTACATAATGAACACCTGACTAGGTTTGCAGGAAATTTCAATTAGCGGTTTTTTTATAACAAAAAAAAAACTACTGTAAAATTGTTGTAAAATGTTTTTCGTCTCGTATATCTCGAGAACAAATAATGACATCAACTCCGGACCAATTTCATTCGACGCATAATTACATAATGAACACCTGATTAGGTTTGCAAAAAACTTGACTTGGCTGTTTTTTATAACAAAAAACTACTGTAAAACGGTTGTAAAATGTTAACCTGTATTGCAAATAGTTTCTCTACGGTAGACTGGCCTCTAATCTCTAAGGGCACCCAATGAGTGTGGTTTTACCCACACACCAAGCCTCTTTTTCCTCATGTTAATTTGTTTTTAATAGTTGTTAAAATCAAGACAATATATTGTTCACGGATGTAAAAGGTTGCTTAAGTCATTGCCACAAAAGCAATACCTACTAGTTAGTACCTATATATCTCGTTAGAAATGTGTTTATCGACTCATAGTTCATATAGGTTTCTGCGACCACAAAGCGAAAGTACATATGTTACATTTTGGGTGTTTTTTCATTCGTTCGAGAAGAAGGTCCCAATTTAAATTATTTAAAATGGACATTGGTAAATGAATTTTAGAGCTTGAGAATAGTCGAGCGAGACATGACATGACATCAAATACACTACCATAACACGGACTCCGACTATATTGCATAATCAATTTTGTTTTCAGCTTACCATCTTCAGATTTTTTAAATTTTATTTAGGTAATTACATTTAGAAGAAGAAGATGAAGAGGTCATTTTCCATTTTTCAGTAGATTTCAGAATGAAATCAGTAGATCAGTAGATTAAACATAAAATCAATAGATCAACTGATTTTTCAGTACATATAACATGACATGGCTCCTCTCTAACAAGCTCCTCAGTCCCAAGTTATAATCTGGGAACTGGTAAAAGTACCAATTGGATTTTCAAATTAGCTTTAAAAAATAACAAGGTAAAAATATGAATTGGTACGAGACCCAAATAGTCCTGACTCTTGGTTAAAAAAAATATTCGACTTGTCGTTCGCAAGACTTGTATAACAATAAAATAGTCTTTACCCTCTGATACGCTCGAGAGTCGAGTTACTATCACTTTTGACAGAAAGAAGAAGAATTGTGTGTACAGACTTATAATGACGCATATAGCCTAGTAGCTGCGCAATATAAAACAAAAGAAGAATTGTGGATTATAGACACTCGACAACAAAGGTCAATAGCGTCTGATTTTGACAGAAACCTTCAAACATCATCTTAACCCGATCTTTACGTGACAAAAGATACCCTTTGTGTGATAGTTTATTAAATTTCATCAAAATCGGTCCAGCCATTCTTGACTGATGCTGGTACGAACAGACATACCGACATAAATTCCCATCTAGGCATCATACAAAATACCCAATAATCTCAACAAAACGAAACGTAGGTAGATACTGTTTTTCCCCACGGATGAACAGGCAATAGTGTATATGCGTTAAGCGTGGAAGATTATTTGTTTGTTTGTCTGTTACCTCATATCTTTATAACGGTTGAACCTATTTTGATGCGGTTTTCTGTAAACGTTTAATAATACTTCAGAGCAGGTTCTTGGATAAGTTTCATCGTCCTACCCCACCAGCTGAGGAAAAAATCTTAAAACACTGGCAGGCCCCTCGAGTAGGCATCATGGACTTTTTGAGGATTTGCAGATCCCAGTTTGAGATACGTTGCAGTAGAGATTAAAACCGCGATTAATCTTATTTTTTCCAAAAACCATGCATAAACCTCTTTTCTTTGCGGAATAGATTATAAACTAGAGAGTTAAAAAAACGTTACTGGAACACGGCACGGCCTCAGGCGTTTTAACAAAGTTATATTTTTTATATCTGTACTATAGATGCACTGCCTACTATGTATTATAAAAACAGATTATCATCTCATTCCCCGAGTTACATCAGTAAACTGTGTACTGTGCAAGTTGGCAATTGTTTTATTACCATATTTGTATGCGCAGACGGCAATTGTTTTATAGCTCGCTCAAGGAGAGATTTAATTGTAAATTAAATCTTTACATTCTTCTATTCTCTGTTACAATATTTGCTACACGGTAAATAAAGAGGCTTCTCTCTATTCGTGAGTAATTAATGGAATTTCACTTTAAGAAGCAGCAGGCTCTGTGTCTTCCAACGTCTTCTTCACCGCTGCAGCATCCATACTTACCGACAGACAGACATATTGTGCTCATTGTCCCTTGTTTCTGGTGTTTTGTGTCTTTCAATGCGATGCGACAACTTTACCTAAGTTTCCGTATTGTTTTAATGGATGCAGTTGTACAACTAAAGTGGGTTCGGCGGAACCCTGGGTTCCTACGGAAAATGTTAGGGACAATTGAATATAAATTACATAAGAGACAAGATGTTACCCAATACTATAAAGCTTGATATACATTTTCTCTTCATCCTTAATTGAGCGTCTATAATTTACAATTCAATTCAATTCATCCTTAGTTTGAACAAAAATTAGTTCTAACTTCTAGACATACTAATAATATTCAAATTAAATAATATTTAAGGTAAACCTTCTATAATCGATGCTTCTCCTAAAATCTCGCGATATAATTTTTTTCCGCTTCTTAGGACACATTTTCATTTGGGCCGCCGCCGTTGATCTTGCGGCTGATGAGCTTTACCAATGTCTGCATTTTCTCGTGTTACATTTTCATCTAGGTCATCTTCGATTTGTTGATCATCTCTTCTCCCCAAGTGAATTCCTTCATCCTCATTTAGATGTCGATATTCACAGTGTTGAGTACTTTCTTCTCTTTTGAACAGCTGGACAAGTTGATCGATATCGCTTTTGTGAATAATGCCTGTGGTAATTTCTTTAATTTCGTATGTACGCGTCCCAATTTTCTTTTGAACAATATAAGTGTCCATTTTGGCTCGCCAGCTCTGTAATTTTTCATGCGAACTGTTGCACCAATTTGAAGTTCCCGAATTTTTAATGGTGTATTTTTAAAGTGTTCGTCGTTAGTAAATTGGTCTGTTGGCAGGATTCGATATAAATCACTTCTTAAATTTCTACCAAACATTAGTTCAGTTGATGGTTTTCCCGTTATGGAAACTGAATATTGATATGCTTTTTTAAAAGATATCTTGATAAATTCATTCCCCAGTGGCCATCGCTTAGTTTTCTTAGGACTTGTTTTGTTGACTGGACCATTCTTTCAGCTTGACCATTAGCTTGTGGGTTGTATGGAGCTGTATACAAAAATTTTATACCATTTTTTTGTCGAATTCTATTATTTCAGTTGACGAAAATGATGTATCATTGTCCAAAACAGTTCCAGTCATTTCAACTCGGTCCTAATCTTGTAAACTAAGCAGCCATCCAATTTTTTCGAATATTTTTTCTGCGAATACTTTTACTACTTAATTGATACTCTATTTTTCGAATATTCGCACACTTCGCTTTGGAATTATGCTGGTGCAAACAAACAATAATTTTAAATATTAGTATATGATTAAGTTGTGTTACAAACGAATTGCGACATTATAACGCTATTCTAATATTTTATCCACCACAAATCAGCGGCACATTTCAAATGACACTCGAGTTTTGTTTACATGTTGCGATATCAAAAATATTATATTACACATGACGTAGTAGTACACATGACGTTGAGAAAGTATATGTGGATACTAATTGCAGAGGAGTGTGTGGTCCAGTGGTTAGCGTCGCGGTCTCTGAATCAGACTGTCGTGGGTTCGAATCCCGCCTTCGCTCATAGCTGTTTTGTGATCATGATGTCATTTTATAGTTTTAAGCGAGTTGTTATTTAATGTAATCAAGACACTAGTGACCTAAGTTGTCGAGGCGTCTATAATTTACAATATATAAAATAAAAACACTAATTACAATTCAAATTTTTCCTTTGAAAAATTCATTGAAATTCTTTAGTTGGATAAATCAAAGACTAAAGTCTAAAATTATTGCAAATTAAAATACATCTGAATCATTTCAATTTCATTGCTTTTATTTTCGATGAACAACTAAACTAAACTCTTGAAATCGCGGAAATGACTCCATGTTTGGACCAAAAATAGTAATTCCAAATTTGATTTATCTGTTGTATTACTGTGAACTTTCAAACCGTCGTAAAATTCAGTAAAATTCGTACCAAATATCGAATATAAGTAATATGGACAGATTTCTTGAAAACCGCTGTTAAAAACAAATATTTCTTGATAACTATTTAAGACGCTAATGACCCTTGTTGTCGAGCGTCTATAATTCACAATTCATTCATTCATTCGATAACTATTTAAATTAATTTCTCTATGAGCATCTGAATTTTTACGAGCTCTCTAAATGTGGAGACAGACTCAAATTGGACACAAATAGTGATCCCAAATTATATTTATTTGTAGCAATGCTTCTTTTATTTTCTGAAAACCGTTACTAAAAGATAAGTTTTTGACATGCCATGATGCCATCCCGTTCTTCATGCGTTTATTTATTAGTTCCATAACACAAAATGCTCCGGGTTGCACAACCAAGATTGTGAAACAGTGAAAAACAAATGAATCGAGATTATAGAAACAGAAACAAAACAAGAAACAATCAAGGAAAATCTAACACCCGCTGCTAGGCTGAAATATAAAAACAATATAAAACACCAGTTTAATTTAACGGTCTGTTAACAATTGAACTGTATCTTCTTGTGTTCTTAGTAGTTACGGTGCATAATGTGTACGCGACATACCGGGTGGATTTGAAAATACGTCCCATTAACACTGCACGTAAGGAAAGTATTGCGTAACGTTTTTTTAAACCACCCGTACCCCATCATAACATATATCGTAACATTTTCATACCCCCCCCCCCTCTATTCGTGTTACGTAGCCTTATAATAATATAATAATTCTAAAAGGGCGTAATATACTAAAAAATCACCGCAATTTTTTTAAATTCCGTTAAGATAATAATGTAACGTAACAGTACTTATAGAGTAAGATCCCAGGGCCCCCAGACGTAACTTATTTTCTAAAAGACAAAATGTGAGGAATTGAGTAGTATTCCTATGTACCTACTTTGAACGCATGCGTACCTGCTAAGTTGGGTAGATGGCCAATCTACAGGTACCAGGTGAGAAAGATAAGAAAAAATAGAGCTAACTTCATTTAAATTTTAATGGATGATTTTTATATATGTTTTGTAGAATATTATTACAAAGTAATATTCAGCACTGCCAGACACTTCCTGTCGGCCATTACTTCCGCCAGACGCTTTAAAGCTCCCAAAAAAATAATTGACATTTCCTTATATTATATTCTTGAACATGTTACCTAGGGGACCATTTCAAAACTATATTATGTGATCAGCCAGACAAATCGTAGGTAACATATATAAAAATCAAGCGTTAGAATATAAGTACCTAAATGTCAATTATTTTTTTGGGAGCTTTAAAGCGTCTGGCGGAAGTTATGGCCAATGGGAAGTGTCTGGCAGTGCTGAATATTATTTTGTAATAATATTCTACAAAACATATATAAAAATCAGCCATTAGAATTTAAATGAAGTTAACCCTATTTTTTCTTACCTTTCTCACCTGGTACCTGTAGATTGGCCGTCTACCCAACTTTGCAGGTACGCATGCGTTCAAAGTACATAGGAATACTACTCAATTCCTCACATTTTGTCTTTTAGAAAATACGTTACGTCTGGGGGCCCTGGGATCTTGGACTATTATAGCATTACCCTACTACCTTTGATAACATAATAGTAACGCTGATAATACCTACCTACAATTGATTAGGTGGTTTTGGTCAGTCGCTGAATGTGATAAGAAGGGATAAAATAAATATGTATGATTCAAGGCTTAAGCGGAACTGACTTAATTCGGTTCGACCTGGAACGGTTTGGAACAATCGGCAATTTTAAAAAGGCCGCACATCAACACTGTACGGGAGTTTTCATTTTTTTGTCTTTTCTATTATGTGCAGTTTTGGGCGAACCGAGTACATTAATTCAGTGTGCGTCCTGCTTTACTATTTAAAGTAGATAAATTGACCAACTATTTTATGTAATTTTATTGACACATTTCCTTAATTAATCGTTATATGAAATTATCACGTCATTAAAAATCGTATATTATTGTTGGAGTGTCGATTATAATGTAAGTACTTTTAATAACATAGTGTTAAAAGGATACCGGAAAAATTAGCAACTGTAGATAATTTTATTTATAGAAAACAGTAATACGAGCGTATGGTATAATAATGATATCTCCTCACTATCTTGTAATAAAATACATACCTAAGTATCTACTCAACAACAAATTAATTAAAAAATAATAAACAAACACTTGAAAAATTCTACACATTTATTCATCTCAACGATCGTTTCGGGTTTCTAACCCATCATCAGGAGTTTACTTTTAAAGTAAACTCCTGATGATGGGTTAGAAACCCGAAACGATCGTTGAGATAAATAAATGTGTAGAATTTTTCAAGTGTTTGTTTATTAATTTTTATTCAATCATGTTCTACCAAATGCCTAGCGATAATTCTATAGAATTTAAATTAATTAAATCCATTAATTATTTTTAGTTCATTGAAAAATATAATTTTATATACAGTGTAAACTCCATTTAACACTACCCGATTTAACGACAAACTCCCCAAAACGTCGAAATTACTTGACTTTGGTTGGTTTACCTTGTTATACCCATACACACCCACTCTAAATAACGACAACAATACGTCATTATGCAGCGAAATTATTAGAAAAATACTCTTTGTTTAATCAAGATGATCGCACCGTATCCCAAGATCTGAATAAAATACATAAGAAAACAAGCCGTGAGGTGGGTCGTTTATTAGAATTAAAGTGCGACCCTTGAGGTCCACACGACGAACTTCCCAGTTTGATAAATATTTAATAATAATAATTAAATTAGATATTACACAGAAAAGGAATCATTTTAATCATTAAAACATCAATAATTAAAAAAAAAAAAAACGGCTGAACCGATTTTTATAAAATTTATGTCGGATCAAAATGACGTTAACACGCCTCGATTGACACCCTTACGAAGTCGATATAATTTTTTATTCGCGAGATATTGCGTAAAATCTACTTTTTTGGAGGTTATTTGGTTAAGAAAAAAGAACGGCTGAACCGATTTTAAAAAAATTCCTTTCAGATCATATTTACGTTAATACGCGTCGATTGGCACCCCAACGTAGTCGATATCATTTTTCGTTCTCGAGATATCGTCTTAGAAAGAAATGGACACATACGTACGTACGTACGTACGTACGTACACACACACACACACACACACACACACACAGACATCTTTCTAAAAGTAGTGTAAAAATAGTGTAGTGACCTTGAAATATAAAAATTTTTTTTCCTTTTTGATTTCGATTTTCGGACCCATTACAATAACTTCCAGTGGGAAGTTAATAAAATTAAAATACTGACGCAGCAAAAACCGTTAAACGAAGATAACAGACTATACGCAATAATGTTGTTATTTGAAATTGAGGCATATGTTTTTTGTAAATTACACTTTATTAGTAAATATTATTTGTCATGTCATCGTGTACATGTAAAATAATGTGGATTTTTCTTCTCTCCATTTAACGACAACTCTCAATAACGTCATAAAATACTCAGTCCCTTTATAAGTGTCGCTATATAGAGTTTACACTGTAGTTATTTCCCACCTCTACAGTATGTATGGTATATATGGATTCAGTCCGAAAAATATTTTGATATCAGTTATTAGAACTGTAACTGTTTGAGATCGCACGTAAAATCGTGAAGCGTTCCACACTTTTTGTCTATGAAGTCCATAAAATTGTAAAAAAATAATAAAAAATTGATTCTTTATTTGAGTTTTATTTTAAATATCAGATCGGACTTTGTTGAAAACTCAAGATTTTTAGCTTCCAGTGACCGGTATTCCGCTTTGGGCACCTGGTAAAATTCTTTGCGAGCGCTATATTTTTTCGTTCAGATTAACGTACACCATGGGCGTCGCCAAGGGGGAGCAGGGTGGGCAGGTGCCCTTCCTAGAGGTGTAAAGCTTTAAAAAAAACGAAAAAAAACGAATAAAACTTCACTAATTGTACCTCTACATATCATCTTTCCCCTCCCTGGCTCATCTTACCCCTTACTGGACCATTGGCTGGCGACGCCCTTGACCTACACCAAAATGTTTTTTAAAATGTTTGAGCCCTGTAATATTTTTTTATTTGTAAATTCCAACAGTGACATATTATAGTTTTTTCTTACGAAGAAAACTTTTTTAAAAAGTATTTACAAACGCATTTACAAACAAAAAAAGTTTGTCGTCTTTTGTTAACCACGATTTATTTTATCTATTCAAACTGTATTGATTTCAGACGTACATTTTTGTGATCAGAACTTATTGCAAAAAATAAAGGTGGGCGATTAGGAATGATTTACATAATCAAATGATCGCTCGATTATAATTATAATATATAACTAGCGGCCCCGTCCGGCTTCGCCCGGGTGCAATACACTACTCACTCGCTTCGCTCGTTCGCTTGAATATTATAAGTACACTACTCACTCGCTTCGCTCGTTCACTTTTATATATGATTTTTAGTTTCAAAAAAATTATAATTATTGTCAAAGAAAAAATATAACAAAAATAAAAAAATATATATAAATAAATATCATGTAGAATTTAGAAAAAAAAAGCCAAAAATTCTACGATGCCATCAGTTTCCGAACCCGGGTCCCTGTGCATAGAGTGCTGCGATATTACCTCTACGCTACGAGTGGAACAGTAATGTACGGTCGTTTTTATGATATAAGTATGTTGCGAATTCTTACGGTCGGGTTACGAATTTAATTAATTAATTATTATTATTTATTAATTATGCTATATATATAAATCTTCCGTGAAAAATTAGCTAACTGATGGTGAAAACCGCATCAAAATCCGTTGCGTGGTTTAGGAGGAGTTAGCGGTTAAACAGACAGATGCGAAAAACGACTTCAGTTTATACTATGTAGAAATACACGCACTTATACACTCATTCTAGCGTTCAATCAAATATTTATTTCGTTCATATTTATTTGTTGTAAGTATAGGTAAGTACCTACTTACTAATGGTGATTCTATCATTCATAATCGCCCGCCTCTAATGAAAATATATTTCACAAAAAATTGAAAATGGTTCTAAAATAAGAAACATCGAAGATGTATTTTGGCTAATTAGGAGGAGGGGATTCCGTAAAATATAGTTATGGTATGGGTTTCTGTGATCTTTGAAAAATCCCAAACTAAATAGATAAGTTTGGGAAACCTTGAATTTATAAACAACGGTATCCCAACGATTCTTTAAGTCCCTACTAATCAGTGTTACAATAAAATTTATTCATTTTCACATAGAAAATATTTAAATTTTATTTACATTTAATTTAAGCGCTAAATCCAGGAAAACATTTCTTACACCCGGTGTGTAAATGTTTATAAGTAAATTACACTTTTTTTACTTTTTTATTAAATAAAAAGAAACGGACTATATACGAACAATATAAAAAGAAAAAGGACAGTTATATCAAATGAAAAAAGTATGCCTCCGAGGCATTTAAACAAAGCAATAAATTCTTTACACAGCGTCATGCATAATAGCTTTATCCAGGAGTGGCCAACCTTCTACCGTCTCCCACTTTTGTGTTCATTCTCCAATCATTAACAATAATTTACGGATTTATTCAGCGTCGTAGCTAGGATCATCGGCGCTCCTGGCAAGATTCTGATTTCGCGCTCTTTGCTTGAAAATAATCATATTTTCATCGCTGATGGCGCCCTCTCGGGGTTAGCGCCCCTGGCGCGGGTCCCAGTTGCCAGGCCCTAACTACGACGCTGGATTTATTTCGGTAAGACAAATAAATAACGAATTAATACTAAGTACTATCATTATTATAAGCTAATAGATCCAAAAAAAGGCATAACCAAAAGAGGTTTATTGTACGAAATGGTTAATTTTATTTTACAATCGGTAAATTGTTTAACAAATTTATCGGCAACAAAATGAAATTCTGGTTATGCTGCTGCAAAGAAATTGCAAGCGACGCAACATCACCCCCTTTTTTTTAGTCGCATTATCCGGCTTTATCCGGGTGACCTGGAATAAAATAAATGGAATCAGAAAAGGTTAAAATATTTTCACCTCCATTTTAACATCATACCTTCCCTGCTAGTCCAGTAGAGCCGGTAAAAATGGGAACAGAAACATATTTGACTAGTGCATTTTGAAGTAAATTTTGTACCCTTTAATTTTGAATAGAACCATTTTTTCGATAAGGCCAGCCGTTTCCATGTTATAAGCAAGAAACCGAAAAAAGTGCAAAAAAATCGTGGTTTTTAGCCCACCAAAACTCCCCCGCCCTGTTTTAGAGGTCGCAAACTTGGATTTGACATCTCCTAAACATACTTGAGGACACAAAAAAATAAAATCATTTGCTGCACAAAACGCAAGGTGGATTTCCTCTCGTGACTGGACTATGTTTCTTATTTTTTATTGTAGATTATAGACGCGTCGACATCTAAGGTCATTAGCGTCTTTCAACTACACTAAATAACAACTAACGACTGGACTATGCCTACATTCAATTATAAATCAGCATAAATAAATCACTTTGACCATAATTTAGAAAACAAACAAAAAAATTATTTTATCATTTTCAGAGGCATTCTGATTCCTTTTTGAAGTCGCGTCGGTTCAATTTAAAAGAAATATGATTACATGGTAGTGTTAGAACAAGATACTTGCCGAGATAAAAACGTTGGCCACGGACAGACAGCACATTGTAACAAAAACAATATACCTGGATGCTGCGACTCTACGAACAAGTAAAACATATCATTTACTGAGTCAGAGTGAGATGGAGAGCGTAACTCTATATCAACGCAGACAAAGACAACAACACAACTCACCACACCACCCAACCAACTGAACTCAACCGACTGTGGGAAACGCTGATTTTTTTTCTAAAGAAAGTTTAAATTTCAAATTCCTTTCACTTTAGAATATATTATTTAAATTAGTCGATTAAGTTTTCCCTCTTTATTTTTGTTAAATCTGAAGGGGTGTGTGAAACTGAATACCGAAGTTTTTGGAGTGGGGAAAGAAATTGGTTTCGTTGTTTCTCTACGTGGCAATTAAAGTTTGAAATAAAAGTTTTGTGTACAAAATGCAAATCGTGGTTTCTCAATCTAAACGGCGTATTTTGAAACGTTTTAATATGTCACTACCTTTTGGCCGCGGTTTCAATCGCTTGAACGATTTTGCTCGCAGATTTCTCGCGTCAATGTCGGTTTTAATGGTAACCTTAACCCAAGTTTTAGAAATACCTCGTGTCCGTCTTGTGACTTCATGTGTTGTTAACACGACGCGTTTCAGCAACGAGTTGCCATCTTCAGGTGTGGTTAATTTTTTTAATATTATAAAACATACATTTGAGTATTCGTAACACGTTATAATGTTATGATGCTAAGCACATGTCTATTATGTTGTGGATTGTGAAGTACTGTCTTAAATTTCGAGATTTTATGATTTATATAGTAGGTATAGTATAGTATAAATCATAAAATCTCGAAATTTAAATCAGTACTTCACAATCCACAACATAATAGACATGTGCTTATAGCATCATAATATTATAACGTGTTACGAATACTCAAATGTATGTTTTATAATATAAAAAATTAACCACACCTGAAGATGGCAACTCGTTGCTGAAACGCGTCGTGTTAACAACACATGAAGTCACAAGACGGACACAAGGTATTTCTAATACTTCTTATTCTTATTATTCATATAGTGACTTGGAGACCTAACACTCTAAAAATATCATTAACCCCAGTAGCCAGACCAAAAGTAGTCTATACTTTAAATCTGAGTATCAAATGAGATTTTACCACATTCAAAATCAATCCAACTATTTTTTAATGAAGCCGGTACAAACCACAAACTGACAAACAACAATGTTGAAAATGCATTCATTCATCTAAGTACCATATAAAATATCCAAAAACCCGCAAGAAAACGAAATTATACACAGTGATTTCATCCGAGGACTACAATAATAATGTACAGTTTAAAACGAAATATTTTAAAATTTCAGTGGCGTAATTTCATGTGTTTGCTGGCATTGAGCAGACACGTTACCGGTTACACCAGGGGTGGATCTATATAAGGGCTTTTTAGGCTGCAGCCCAGGGCCCCGTGGATATAAAGGGCCCCCAGCCCCCATTGAAGACAATGGACACCTTAGTAGAAATGAAATCTAGTTTCTGTCTAGTAACTGGCTATAGTTTGACTATCATTGAACATCATTATCGAAAACAGTTTTTTGATAAAATGGCAATTAGTTGATTAATTAGACAAGCCTCCAAGTTGCATTAGCCCAGAGCCCCACAAACTCACGGTCTGCCCCTGTGTTACACTAGCATTAATTATTTGTACTAGCAAGATTAACAGATGTGTGAGATAGTACAAGGAACGAGAATACCGGATTGGGAGTTATAGTGGCGGCTCCGGGAGGTGGGGGTGAGACCCAGAGGGCCATGGCCTCCTCCAAAAGCAGTTAGGGATTTCAATTCGAGAGGATTTTTTCATCTTTATTGAATGCTACGAGTCAATTCGGCCTGAAGTTGTTGAAGGGGAAGAACGATGCCTGTCTGGTAAAGCTCTCGGGCACTTTGTTATTCTATGGAGTTGGAGAAAAAATGTGTTGAGCCCCCCCACCCCTAAATGAAATCCTGGAGCCGCCAGTGGGGTGATGAGATTGGGAGGTATAACACAATAAGCCCAAGAGGCTGCAGTGTTTCCGGTGAAAGAACTGCTCCCAAACCCAAAAAAAGCATCAAGAGATAAACATATTTTTGATATTTATTTGCATTCGAAGTTGCTATAATTAAATAGAGCAATTTGATCCTCGAAAACAGTGTAGAAATTGTCGGAAGTGAGCACTTCCGTGGCACGTAGGATCAATAAAAAGCAATACTGATTAATTCAAAATTTGCATTTAATACTAACGTTATTTTCATCAACGAATTTTTTCCGTGTCGCGACTGTGCATTTTCTTAAATGACCCAAATGTGTGAATTTACTCAAGTAAAAACTGAATAATATAATGAAAGTTTTATTCAAATGTCTGTAGTTAACCCGATACACAACATTTGAATATTATTTCCATAAACACTCAAGACTTATCTTTTTAGTATGTAACAGTCAAAGGTCATTTGAGTACGATCTGCCATGTGATTTAGATTTGAATGCCAATCACTCTCTCTAGTTTTTTCGTAACTAATTTGAATATACTACCTCGGAATTAGATCAGTTGTGTCCATCTTAAATCGCTTGACATTTCGGGTAAATGACCAGTGTTAGATATTCTTTTGAAAATGTATCTCATTTGTCGTCATTTATATTTTATGCACCTAAATCATATTATACTCTTTTGATATCATCTGATAAGCGATAAATTTAGCAAATGATTCAACATAATCTCAGGAATCATCAATTTATATAATAGTATATTGTGTGATAAGTGTGCTTAATACATCTTTATGCGCCTGACGCATAAATATTTAGCACACGTGTTGCACACTATACTTTATATAACACATGCATGGTTTTAGACTTTAATTGAATAATTTAATGTCACTGACAGAAGTACATCTCGTAATAAAAACATTGGGCTCGATACAATATTTATTCACTTTGTTACCGTAGTAACCATATTTCATTTATAACACCGAAAAGAGGTACATCCCATCAAAAATATTCTTGTAAAGAAAAAAAATGCCAAGTCTCGCAACACTTTCGCCGTAAAAAGTTTTGAGATCCCGAAAAGTACCAAGTCAGCCATTCTATTACCTTTGACTATGAAGTTAGCAAATTACTCGATAGTTGTCTTAAAACTACACAGGTAAACTAAAGAATAATTTATAAATAATATTTTATGACTGTAAACTTGTAGTACCTTTTGAACTTGGCAATCACGTGGCATAGGTGCACTGTGATTAGATATTGTTTTTATTAAAACTTTATCGCACGGTGTCATATATCCTGATGCCACGTGATTGCCAAGTTCAAAAGGTACTACAAGTTTACAGTCATAAAATATTATTTATAAATTATTCTTTAGTTTACCTGTGTAGTTTTAAGACAACTATCGAGTAATTTGCTAACTTCATAGTCAAAGGTAATAGAATGGCTGACTTGGTACTTTTCGGGATCTCAAAACTTTTTACGGCGAAAGTGTTGCGAGACTTGGCATTTTTTTTTCTTTACAAGAATATTTTTGATGGGATCTCAGTTCTTTTTGTAAGGTTGAAAAAGGAAAATCACAAATATTTGAATTTTCTCGTTACTTGTACGTGAAACCTAGCATGCATACCAAATTTCAGCTTTCTCTGACTAAGGACCTATAAAAATCTGCAACACCCCCTTTTAGGGGTTGGAGGGGGAAGATCACACATGTTTGAATTTCCTCGTTAGTTGTACGCGAAACCTAGCCTGCATACCAAATTTCAGCTTTTTCTGACTATACGGACTTAGCCTATAATAATAGAAATATGCACCACCCCCTTTTAGGGGTTGGAGGGGGAAAAACATAGATTTGTTAATTTTCTCGTTACTTGTTCGTGAAACCCAGCCTGCATACCAAATTTCAGCTTTCTCTAACTAAGGACCTATAGAAATCTGCAACACCCCCTTTTAGGGGTTGGAGGGGGAAGATCACACATTTTTGAATTTCCTCGTTACTTGTACGCGAAACCTAGCCTGCATACCAAATTTCAGCTTTCTCTGACTACGGACTTAGCCTATAATAATAGAAATATGCACCACCCCCTTTTAGGGGTTGGAGGGGAAAAAACACAGATATTAGAATTTTCTCGTTACTTGTACGTGAAACCCAGCCTGCATACCAAATTTCAGCTTTCTAGGACTACTGGAAGTGCCCTAGCTTTTTGATGATCGCTATGTCAGTGAGTGATGACAAGATAGACAATTTTGGGGGTTGAAATTTTCTGAACTATATTTATTAGAAACTTGTAATTTGGGGAATTAGTTAAGACCGTTAGGTACAATCTCTAGCGAAATTTTCAGCCTTCTGCTTGCATTTGTAACAGAGATATAGAAAGTTGAAAAGTGCCTTGAGTTGCTTCGAGAAAAGGTATATATACACGGTAGCGGCCGTCTGTTGTTTGCTCGACTTGGCGGATAATGTTCATTAGATAACGGGTTTTTCAAATGTTTTTCCATTATTCATCAAAAAGCGTTTCATAATGGATCATGACGTCACTCGTCAATAAACGGTCATTTAAGGTCCGCAAAAACATTTAAGGTCCGCATGTGTTATATAAAAGTATTTACATGTATGGGCAATATTAGATTAGCTACAAATGCAACCAACATAACAAATGCATTCTTTTGAAAATGCTTTATCTCATTTGTCGTTATTTCTTTTACAAGTTTACGCTTGGCTGTTGACTACACGGCGTACCTGAAGTTAGCATAAAATGGTATGAATTGAAAGAAGTAAGTTAGAAATAAATACATTTCCATTGTAAAGAAGAGAACGTTGTATAGAATCCCGTTTTGTGTGCAGACAGATGGGGAAGAAGTACAGAGATTCCACGAACGACAAAGAACCGTATGTGGAATGTGATGCATTATGGTTCGTGCCCTACATACCGACTGTTTCGCAGACAAGCGGTTTACAGTATGTTTGTAACACACAGAACACATTGTATATGCATGGTGTTTTGATATTTCACAGATACATAGATGGAGTGTTGCTATTCCTTTGGATAGGTACAATTTGTTTGAAGCAAACACCGTAAAGTTATAAATAGTTACTAAAAAAACAGTGAGTCCTCGGCGAGAATTGATCATTTTCTTTTATATGCAACATCTTTAGGCACGGGTGTAAAATCGTTTGAATGGAACGTCGTTCAGAACGCACGTAGTTACGTCGCGTCCTCCCGCTCTATATTGTTACACAGTCACTCTGTTACGTATGTGTGTAAATATCTGTGTATTGCTGATTCAGTACTTTCACAGGGAAGAGTTTCTCGCGGGGCGGGGGATTTAAATCATACATTCTTATCTCTGGAACCGATTCTAAAAATTCCTTCACTAATTATCTTCGCAGGGGGATAATTTCTCGCAAGGGGAAGGTTATAAATAATAAATTCTTATCTCTGGAACTACTGAACCGATTCTAAAAGTTCTTTCACTAATTGTCTTCGCAGGGGTCCCACGACGGCTCACATTTTTTTATTGTATATTAATCTCGGATACAAACAATTTCTTTTAAAACATTATAGCATGCTAATGATCTTAGTTGTCGCGTATCTATAATCTACAATAAATTATAAAATATTATTACCACTTACATGTATAAATTATTTGTCTAGTAATACACAGCGTTTCCTTACCTAGAACAAAAATAACAATGTGTTACTTTTACAATAGTTTATAATATCCTGTTACTGGGTTTATATACCTGTTAGGCTGTTAGTTACAACCACTTACAAGAACAATAAATAAATAAAAATCAAGTTAGGTACATAAATGGAACATTAACAAAACCAAAAAATATATTATTCAAAATTGAAACCATTTTGTTATTGAAAACATAAAAATCAAACTTATTATTTAGCTTATTACGTTATTTTCACAACCTGGAAATCATTTATAATTAATAGACTGTACAAAGATCTACTTAAACCTGTAATGATGTTGTTGATCTACCAATCCATTGATCGATTTCTATAGTACACTACACTGACAATACGAAAAAAGCTACTAGAATTTCTCTATATGAATCCAACCATTAGGATGCTGACGAGTGACGAATATAGTCTTAATAAACTCCTACGGGAATCTATTGGGATCCGTCAAATGGCGCAAAGGGGGGGAAATTTTATATATGGGGTATACTTTTGCGTTTAATTTTGTGATTTTCAAAGTGATAAGAAATAATAAATATAAGTGCAATTTGCAATTGGGTCGGTACGAATCCTAAACAAAGGAATTTCGTTGAAGAAGAACGGATTCTCAAAGCCGGACATATTATCAAATGTGTGAAAAAACAAGATAACTAAGCTGTCAAAAGTAGTAATCTTTACGGCATATTAACAAAATAAAATATAGTTACTTCTTACCACAACAGTTTTATTGATGGATGTACATTTCGAAAGCTAAGCTTCCATCTTCAGCGAACACTATACATTATATTATTATAATATAATATAATAATATTATAATTATTATTTTTTTTACGGCATATTGCTTAAAAATATCAAAATTAAAAGAAAATCCCCACGAAATTAATCATTCGTTCAATGCTTCTTTAAGGCAGGGTTAGGTGAATAATGTAAACACATAACTGCAACATAATATGTTATATTGTAATAAGTAGGTAAGTTACTAACCTCAAAATATTTGTATACAAAGTTAGTCCTATAAATTTGTCAATCATCAAATGATTTTACTATTGTAGTACAGTATGATAATAAGTGCATCTTATTATTAATATAAAATATTTTTTTAATTCATAAATACAGTTTTTCCACATTTCATTAGAAAATAATTTGCTGTAAAGTAAGTTTTACAAGGCAATAACTGACAGTGTTTAATGCCATGATATTAGTAAACGTCGCGAATTCCATTTTCGATAAACTTTTTGTTTATTTTACTTGTTTTATATATGTAATAAACAGTTTCACGATAAATTTGCACTGTTAGCATGTAAAATTTTCCCTCGTTTTGAGTACAATTTTGTGCCACCAGATGTCATATGCTCATTTGACGGATCCTAATAAGCGTTGTGCATGTTTTCACAGTATGTAAGGCATATAGCGAAGTGAAATTGGCTTATTTTAGCCGTAGTCACCTACAAAGAGTCTGAATCAACGACCCTTTTGATGTTTGATGAAAAAAAAATGAGCAATTAACCAAAACGTTAAGCAAGAATCGGATTTGTGAATAAGGGACAGAATATTATATTGGCTTCAAGCAAACAGCCGTTATGTTTTGTCTATTTACTAGGATGATAGATATAAGAATAATGCATTTTGCAGCGAAGATAGAATTGACTCAAAGAACTGTAAATGCATCTGGGAACATAGTTTGCCATCTGTAGTGTATAGAGAAATACAGCATACTTGTAACATAGACAAAATATATCTACTTCATTCCGAACAGCTCTGGCGTGATATCATTCAAATGCAATTCACAGACATGTTCACTTTCAGTGTTCACGTCGCCAGTGTAGTATAATTTGTTTATTTATATATTTTTGTTCAACACTCGCAAGAAATAAATCATTTCGTGGCCCTGCTGAGCGTGGGCGAAATAATGAGTTCCCTGATTGTTGACGTGCAGAGTGGGCGAAATCCCATTTCGCCCACGCTCATTACGGGGAACGTTTACACAAGTGTTGGAGATTTTACGACCCAAAAATCACTTCCATCATAATTGTTCCTGTTCATTAATTGTTCACAATTCGTTTTTACACTGTTTTAATAACCTGAATTTTATTTTATTCATCACTAAAAACAGAGATTCTTCCTTTTAAAAAGTTCACGATATAGGGGGAGGGGGGTGGCCACCCTTGAACCCACGGTCAGGGGTTTCGCCAGCTGTACACCGATCAAGGGTTTTACCTCTGGATCCGTCTCTCTTGGACCTGACCCTCAATCTCTTTCTATAACTAGTATTTCATGACAACTGTGAGGGCGATAGTTTCGTCAATCAATCAGGTTACCCATTATTTCGCCCACGCTCAGCAGAGCCACGAAATGACATATTTCTTGCGGTAGTTGAACAAAATATTGTGTGCGACTATTGGTTGAAAGAGGAGAATCCATTTGTGTGTTTTACCGCACTCGCTACGCTCGTGCGGCAAAATCCACACTCGGGGAATCTCCTCTTTCTCCCACTAGTCGCACAATATACTTACTATAGATGCTCGACAACTGTCATTAGCGTCTTAATTAACAAATTACATTAAATTACATGACAAATCATCCATGAGCGGAGGTGGGATTCAAACCAGTCGACAATCTGATCCAAAGGCCAACGCGCTAACAATTACACCAAGATCTCCTCAAGTATAATTTTTGGCGTGCTTCTATATTAATTTGTGATACGCTATATAAGCTCTGTAATGGCCGGTTTATCGTACATTTTAATCACGATGTTTTTTAATCGCACTGTTAAATGACGGGTTGCTATGGTAACGCAACGAAGCAGCCAATTAACACGTACCTGTCAAAATTTAACAGTGTGATTAAAAAAGACAGTGATTAAAATGTACGATAAACCGGCCGTAAGTCTATTATAAAACTATAAAATTACTAGTTGCCCAGTTTGACTTAATATCGAAGGAGAATAACTTTACTGCCATAGTTATCAATTAGAAAATAAGCTCAAATGATTCTTTACACTGTATATAAACGTGAATATTTATTTAAACCCAAAATATAAATCCAGATTCCTACCATAGAGGTGGGAAGCAAAAATAGAACAGTTTAATTGCATTATAGAAAATCGTTCATTTAAAAATGCAACATACCCTGAAATGACCAATAATGGAAGTTTCTCAACTGTTTACCCCGCAGATGGTTAATTCTGTTTTAAATAATTTTTATAACCGCTTAGGATACAGTTTAGCCGTTAAGGGTGATATGTTTGAAAATTTGCTGTAATTCCTATTTTTTTAATTAAAATTTTACTTGTTGTTTCGGTGTATGCTGCATTTTTTTATGACCGATTTTCTAAGATGCATTAATGATTTCCGTAGTTGCCATATAGTGATTCAGTTTTAACTTTGAATATTTTGACAAACTCGTTGTCGTTCTAATTCTGAAAAATATAATAAAAATCCTCTCACTCGTTTCCTAAGTAAGATACAGGGTGTCTGCGGAAAAGCTGCAAATTGAACACAATTTTGCATGCATACCTTCTATATGGTTGACTATTTTCATCTAAATGTGAGACACTACTGGCGTGCAATAAGGTTACGACTGAATTAATTTAAGAAAAAAATGTACGTCAATGTCTACTTCCGACTGTTTTGTCAATTTTTCAGAATCTTCATTTAATTTGGAATAAGACAGGTTTTTACAGATCCTTAATAAAGCAGCTATTTAGCAAAAAAAAATCCAAGGTAGCCATGGAAAAATATAGGGGAAGATGGGGTAGCACCGATCAGCGGGGAGCCCCGATCAGGCCGGTATTGAGAGTGTAGTAATTGTTAGCGATGTCAGACCGGTGCGGCATTCTATTGGACAATGCCGGGAACTACTGTGCAAAACCACATGTAAATCCCGCCATTATTTTTGCAGTGATGTCAAAAACTTTATATGGTGACATTAGCTAGTTATTTACGTCTGATTATATGACACTGTAATTATTGTTTTTGTTTATTTTTTTAACTGAGTATTATGTCATTATTTTGACTTGTTGTTTATTATTATTAGATTATTATTATAAAGTATTTTGTTTTAGTTCTAGGTTATGAAATATTTTTGTATGCATATTGGGGAACACCGATCAATGGTGTGGGGGAATGGCGATCGAGTGATCGGCATTATATTATAATAAAATTATAAAAAATTATTGCAATTCATTTTTTGACTATTGTAATTGAGAAAATAGTGTGATTTGTCATTTGGTAGAACTATGGTCACTGGCGGTCAATTTAAATCATGATAGTCAAATTCCTTATTTTCCCATTTAAAATACATGGACAAATATATGATCGGTATTACCCGCTAGGGTGGAAAATACCGATCAAAGTTCATTTTTCCTTTTTCCGACTTCCTACTGAAAACTTCTGCTTGAGTGACCTAGTTTTAACCATGGATAGTGAACTAATTTTCTAATTAATTCTCGTTGAAAATATTATTTTCAGGTAATTATAGATTTTATTTTATCGAAAGTTTTCCATAGGTGATCGGTGCTCCCCCATCTTCTCCTACCATATGAAAGATGTGCTATAAAAATAATTTTTTTGACACCAAGTATCTTATTTAGAAAACGACTGAGAGGATTCTTGTTGTGTTTTTCAGAATCACAACGACGAGGAGAATATTTTGCCAAAATATTCAAAGTTAAAACTGAATCACCTGTATAAACAAATCTTGTCTATGTTGCGTCTTAAAATAAATTCGTTGTATATTAAATTTTTTTTCACAAAACACGAGCACTTTTTTCTCCACGTGTTTCGCTAACCGTGTCAGCATCAACAGTAGATGAATAAAACTCTTTTAATTATCTTTCACTATGCTATTATGGTTAGCAAAACGTGCGTCGATAAAAAACTGCTTCTGTTTTGGTACATTGTGGAAACTTTTTTAATATTCGGGTATAAAACTTTTTTCTTGAGTGCATTACAGGCTACAACCCTTAATGGTGGTGCGATACAGATAATGTAAGATGATGGGTGTTAAGTAAGAACAAATAGAACTGGTGGTAGATGGACTGACAACAACCCCTCACAACTTATAAAACTAAGGGTTGTTGTAACATTGTAGCATGGCATGATTCATGAAGCAGGTTAAGGATGGCTGCTTAAAGTTTCCATATAACAAATTTGATGCAACTCATTTTTTAAAATGCACTTTCATCACCGAACAAACAACATAACAACATCTGGTGTCAGTCTTTTACAGGCTCTTATGATCATAAAACTCCACAATGAAATTAAATTAACTTTATTGTTATACTTTGTACGTTACCACGTTTTATATACGATTAAAAAAGGGGGTATACTGTAATATTAGTCATGTCTATCTGTCACTGTCGCTGTATTTTTGTTTAGATCAACAAAGTTGATAATATTAACTCTCTAACAGTGGACCCAGTGGACCCTGCAACTTCCAGCTTAAAATTTTTATAACAGCATCATTTGTATCTCTGTCTTATTTATGCTTACAATAAAAAATAGTGTTCCATTAATTCAGAAAACAAGGTAATTAACTGTCGTGATAAATGTACCCACAGTTAGGTACAAAAGCCCATATAAAAAAACAGATTTCGTGTAAAGATTACATTACTCTTTTTGATATTTAACACAGAATTAGAGTATTTTTAATTAATACCTATTTGTTTATATTTAGTTACAAAATTCTACTCAATTAACTAATCCATCATGTATTTTGTACTGACAAATCCTGCTAACCGTTTTTTTTTTATAAATGCATTTTTTAAAGTCGCTAACTATTCGGATTATCTGAACCTGGTACGGGGTACCAATTCAAATTTTCAATTTATTAAAAACACCAATACATGATAAAACATCGGTAACAACATACAGAATTTCTCTTTACCAAATGGTAAAAAATCCATAGAATAATAATAATATAAAGAAGATCAAAGATATATCGATATCGCAGGCCGTTAGTCTCTGGTTACAGCGTTGCTAGACGTCTCTATTTTTGCAGGACGTCCCGATTTTTTAAGCTAAAATTGAATGTCCAGCGCGGGACAGCTAATTTCACGATTTTTCAAAAACATTTTTCAACACATCGAGGAGTAGAACGAAACTTTCCAAGAGGAAAAATTTTCAGTAAAGAACAAAAATTTAGACAACTTAGTTCCTTGAAAAATAAATACCTAAGAGTTTAATATTATTATTTTTATAACTATTAAATTTTATTGGAGAACAAATTCTTATTATCAGCGACATCTATATTTCACAATGAACACACCGTGACGTTTACTGTTCAATGGCGTTCAAATTATCTAGACACGGTATGTTCTATGGCGAAACTGACGTCTTTACCCTCACTGTCTATGCAGCTGACAGTTATTTTCTTATTGTTTATTATATAAAGAATCACCATACCAAGTTTGGTGCGGTATGAAATAATTTTAAAATCTAATTTTTTTAGCGACTTCGACACCCTCTAGCTACTACACCCACCGCGGGTGCGACGACTGACGCTCACTTTGGTTGCTGTTGATTACTAGAAATATGAATTGGTAGCTATCACTACCTAAAATGCAACGCTGCCTCCCGTACTATAATATATCTACAAATGCACTAGACATTTTCGGAGAGTTTTAGCAGCAGCAAAATTTCCTATCCGATTTCTAATGGGTGATAACTTCAGAGATAACCTATGTATATATTATAGTTAGGTACATACGCGACGTAATGATATTTATAGAGATGCGGTAGCACTGTTCAGTGTTATTTTATTATATTTATGTAAATGAAGAGCGGGAGATGAGTGATATAATTATACTTACGGCTGACTTATTTATGTGAGGTTATTTTAAACCGACTGTCAGTGCATCTCCTGCTTCAGTATTCACCACTCAGTAGTCACTCAATGCTTACGAAGTTCTATGTTTATTACATTACTATACAACATATTTACTACATGTCCATAGACATAGAACTCTAGTGACGTAGTACAATCGAGTGGGGAGGTTGCTGTTAAGGGGGGGGGGGGATAAGGAGGCAAGTGTGCCCACCTTCTATATTGGTCGCTTCAGTTGCGCAAGCGGTGTACGAGTAATATAAGCATGCGCATTTGAGCATGCGCAAAGACGCGGACGACTGCATCTGGCGCCACTGAGCATGCGCAAAGACGCGGCCAATAGAACGTGAGCACATGCATAGACAATAGACATGTCCATAAGACAGGCATATACCCTCCCCTGAATTTCTTCCCCCCTCGTCTAAAGTGGCACTTTATACTATATCCCCATATTTCTATATCTATGACTATACAACATATTTACTACACGCCACACATAATGTTGTTTCTTTAATTTAGAAGAGCGCCGAGCGGCTCTCAACATGTGGTACGCGTACCACTAGTCGAATGTTATTTCAAGTGGCACAAGAATAAATAGATTTTTTTCCAATTAAATAAAAAAATCAGTATAACAAATCAACTCTTTACACGCCAATTTTCCTAAACTTCCAACAGCTAGTACTGGGGCGTAGCATCAATTCATATTTTCAATTTATTATTTTTTAATAATAAATTATAGGTTTTTTGGGGTTTAAGGTATTCTATATACCTAAACGGGAAAAAGTTCTTCCAAATTTTTATCTGTCCGTCTGTTTGTACACGCATCACTTAAGAACGGTTGGGCCACCATCAATGGGTACTTAAATTTAAAGTATACGGAGTACCTACTTTTTATCCGGCAACGCTTGAGTTAAGGGGAAGTTTCTATCAAAAGTGATAGTCGAGGGTAAAAGGTACCTAGTTGACAATAATTTTATTTTTTTTCCATTTCATCTATAAGTACAGTCAAATTCCAAAATTTAAGATAGTGAGTCATGCACTTATACTTCACTATTCGTATAAGTGGCACAGTTTTTATGCATGGGACGCGTATATGCGGATGCGTAATTGTAATTGTGTTTTTAAAGACCACCAACAGCTAAGGTTATTTGGGCCTAGCACCAATTCATATTTTCAATTCATTATTTTTTTTTAATAATAAATTGAAAATCCAATTGACACTTTTACCAGCTCTTGGGTTAGAACTCGGGAACTGAGGCCTTGTAATAGAGGAACCATAGCAACGCCATGTAAACAACAGCATTGCTACATGCTCGGCCATTCTCAAGCCCTATGTGGATGCGTATACTTACATTGTTTTGCCACTCAATTAACCTTGTAACGAACTATGCATGACTCACTATCTTAAATTATGAAACTTGACTATAGTTTATACCTATAGATACCTATTTGTCATTCCTGCCGCGTATTACTATCAGTCCTCTATAAAATTCATGTGATATGCATCTATAACCTACCAAATAATACAACCAAAGAATTAGCTTCTTCAGTGCAGTTACAACACCTTATTCTCCAGAGAATTCTAGAAAGTAGAAACCGCAGCAAATATTTCCTCCAACTCCAGTTAGAATCTACGGACTACGGTAGAAAGCAATCTGTCGAATTAATCCACTATTTGTCAGTAATCACGTCTTCAGTATTCTTCCCAGACCATATCGGAGGAGCGCGGCCACCGGCAGCTGATTTTACAAATTGCCCGGCTAAGCGATTTGCACGAGACTGTATAATAGAGATGATACAAAATACTAGGAACAGTTATTTTGGAACAGTTTCGAACTAGGAACAGATTGGAACAGTTGCCAGTTTAATAAAATACCTGTTCCGGGCTGTTTCAATGCTTCGACTGTTTCGAGTAACAGAACGGACATTCTTCTGCATTAAGAAACTGTTGGAATGAATCATATTATCATGTGCAAAAAACTAATCAGTTAAAATAATAATCTGGAGTGATGTAATATTTTTGTTTTTAGTTATTTTTGTTTTCATTTCTTTCTTGATTTTAAATAACGCTTTTTATTTAATGGTAAAATCCATTTTTCGCTATTGATTTTCTGTAAAAGTATATTTTTAATATATTTTCGACAAATTTATTTTGTTTTTTTTAATAATTAGGTACCTTAAATTATTAAACTTGAATAATAGAATTAATTCACGAAAAAATACAAATAATATACACTTCATAATTTCAAATTTTTATACGTTGCATGTTACAAGCTATTCCGAGAATGTCAAGGTTCCAACGTTGGAACTGTTAAAAAGTAACAGGTTTTTGGAACTGTTCCGTAAGCGGAACAGGAACGGAACTGTTATTAAAAAATAACAGTTTGTACCACCTCTACTGTATAATACTACGCACTAAAATATTATTATACTCCTCCCACCCGGCTGCTTCATAATGCCACCCGGCTGACAAAATTTTCTGGGGATAATTAAAATGCTAAACCTAGCTTCTAAGGAATGGGTAGGTATACGTAAACAGATTTTTAATACTTGGTACTGTAGAGTGGCACGAGAAAAAAATTGAGAACTGCTGACTCCAAAATATACCTGGTACTCACAAAGAAACCTTTCATTCAACGTAAGGTTGAAGAAGTTAAGCGAAATCATTGAAACACAGACAAACTGGTCTCTCAATTTAAAATTCCTATACACTTTTTCCTCTGTGTAAAAATTTATTTCAGTATTTCCGTGGACCCGTTTTCTGCAGTAACCAGGTACACATCTTAATAAAAACTCTGTTGTCTAAAAATATTTAATTTTTTATTTACAATTTTAAGCGGAAGGATTATACCTATAAGAACGAAAAAGTTGTTTTTTACATTACCTATTTAAGTACTTATAGGAATACCATGCACTGTTCAAAAATGTTTTAATAGATGGGACGAGCCTATTAACAAACTAACACGTTTAATCTATACTAATATTATAAAGAGTTTGTTTGTTTGTTTATTTGTTTGTTTGGTTGAACGCGCTAATCTCAGGAACTACCAGTCCGATTTGAAATTTTTTTTTGTTATATAGCTCATTTTTTAGGAAGGCTATAGGCTATATAATATCACGCTACGACCAATAGGAGCGGAGCATCTATGAAAAATATTGCAAAAACGGAAAACATTATTCCTTTTGAGAGCTTCCACTGCGTAAACGGTTAAAGTTACGCAAAAATCATGTATGACGGAATTGTTCGCCTTTAAAAATTCTAAAAAAAATCCGCGACAGCATATGTCTATCTTTTCAGGTTGACTTACTATAACTTTTTTATGGTAATCAAATTTGTTCGTAATTATAATATTCAAGCAAACGAGCGAAGCGAGTGAGTAGTGTATTTATAATATTCAACCGAACGAGCGAAGCTAGTGAGTAATGTAATTATAATATTCAAGCGAACGAGCGAAGCGAGTGAGTAATGTAATCATAATATTCAAGCGAACGAGCGAAGCGAGTGAGTAGTGTATTTATAATATTCAAGCGAACGAGCGAAGCGAATGAGTAGTGTATTGCACCGGGCTTTCTTAGCACCCGGGCGAAGCCGGACGGGTAAATAATATATAATATGAATCCTTGAACTTTTGCGTGATCAAATTCTTGGACATTTCCGCAATTTCTCCAAAGAATGGCCATCCTGCCCCAATTATAACGACCTGGATTCATGCCAATTACAAGTGCCTACATTCATTAAACTAGTTGCATCAAAGAATGAACAGGTGTTGAAATAAAATTTGCACGAAATATTTAAAAAATATTAATATTCCTACTGCATTAATTACAATACCACAAAGTTATTCATCGATTTCATAATTAAATAACAATAGTTAATGAACAATGATGTAACTCGACTGTGGGCAAGCTGACTCAAGCCTTCGTCGCACGACGCAACATTATCTAGAGTTTAGAAGATTCTAAATTAATGAATTAGACGATTGGCTTTCTTCTATCCATGAATATCTTGAAGAGGAAGAATTTTTGGTGTGAGTATTAAAAAACAACCACAAAAAATCAAACCACTACACTTTTTTCTCGACGTACATTACGCAAGAGATATTAAAAAACTAGTTTCAACATCTCGTGTGGTTTAGCGTTCTGTGGTTATTTTTTAATATTCACGATCCGTCTTCTAGCGACATAATAAGATATCCGTGATTTTTACCGGTTGTTTACAGAACAATGTAAATTACATTTTTATTCCCTGCAAGTACAAGTACGTTAAAACTTCGTGTGTAAGTGCTAGAGATGCAAGAAAAGTAACTAATCGTTCTCGAATCTCGAGTATACTCACAACCCTACGAGACCCGAAGTAACGAATACGTACATGATAATTTTTATTCGAATCATCTAACTACAGTACCTATACCTGAGATTCCATACAGCACATTATAAAAAAAAGTATCACTGTTGCCCTCAAGCGTAAATTAGACAAACTGAGCTATATTGTTGGCAGTTCACGTTTTAGAAATTACAGGTCGTCATAATATTTATTGCGTTATGTTATTGTTCTGTGGTTCATAATATTATAGTCCGTCGGACGGACGAATATTCCGTAGTGAGTACTTACTAGTACCTACATACTTTCCACCTGGTAGTTGGTACTTGGTATCTAAGCAACAACGAATAATGTTCGAGTAGTCCGAACTTCGAGTACTTGTAATGAATAATAAGTAGTAACTAACTAGTAAAAGTAACGAATAGACCCAAGTACCGAGAAGTAACAAAAACTTGCAACTCTAGTACCTAAGTGCTATGAACGTAACCAGGGTGGGGCACCTGCCCTTCCTGCCGAAGAAATAATTAAATTGTGAAAATCATAAGGAAGATTAACTTATGTATAAATTATTGAAGCATCATTGAGTCTATAGGCAAGTCAATATACACAAAGTCGAGCGCCATAACTCCAGTTATGAATTTTTTACTTTTAATATATGCATCTAAAAGTTTTGTTTATTTATTTCATCGAGTTTTACATATTAAATTACAAAATACAGTGGCGTCCATTGGTCTAGTAGCTAGTATTTAATTTTATTTACATATTTTAAGTATACCTATCTATCGAAAGTGATCAGCTAACCAGTAATGCAAAATTAAATTCTATAATTTAGCTTAAAATATCAATTTGGTTATATAGCTTTATTAAATCTAGTTGACTTTAATGAATTGGTTATGTTTATTACAAAAATAAAATTAAAATTCAGTGAAGAATGATGCCAGCCAACTTACGATTTTTTATTAAATATTTGCATCAAAAATTTCAAACTGCGTTTTTGACATGTTTGCTTTTGTGAAAAACATTTTGTGATACGGGCGAAGTATGAAATGATTCACAATTCTATTTCTAACAGGTGGTTGAGTGGAAGTTAGCAGGTGCGTGAAGTTAGCGAGTGTAGGATACCAACTGATAGACTTATATAAAATTTCTTCAAAATCATTTCAGCCGTTTTCGAGTGATGGAAACGCGTTTTCTTGTCTCACACAAAATGGGACTCGAAAAACATCAGGAGTAGATTGTTCCGATGGGTATATAGCTCCGAAAACAAAAGAAATTGCGAGAAATAATGTTGACACAAGTCCTGTCACAAATAGTAAATTATATTAATTCAATTGCAATGTGGCAATCTTTAAACAGTTCTATCACCACGATAACTACCTATTTTGACAATTTAATTTATAAACAGAGAGTATTTTTTAACAAAATATAGTAATTTTGTTTTTCTGCCGATCACAAAATAATTTTTAAATTTTCTTTAAGAAAACGACTTGCTCTGATTACTATTTACAATAAATGATACAGACATATTACATTAAATTTAGTCTTTTCACTTAAAAATCTAGATTATTCCGTTGGCAAGTGATCAAAAATATGACCGGAATAACTTGCTTCAATGACTGTACAAGCAGCCCATAATGGCTCCGACTTACCGCAAAAAATGCTTCTGTGCAAAAGAGTGTTAATAATTTACCCATAATTATAATGCAGTCTGAAACAACAATAAATCTTATTTAACATGTCCAGAAGTCCAAGAGGTTAGACTTCGCTTGGACTGTATTATTTTTTTTTTGTTTTTTTTTTTCAAAATATAGGAACATTCAACCCTGCTTTTCTACTATTGGTCACTATAGTCGATACTCTATACGAATGTAAGGCAGGGTTTACACGATGAAGTAAAATGTCTTTCGAACTCAAATTGATTTGAATCCCATCTCACTCATGGATGTTTTGTGATGTCGTTTAGTTTTGATTAAGTATGTTATTTGATGTATTTAAGATGCTAATAACCTAATAATATGTCGAACGTATAATGTTATAATCTAAAATAAAAAATAAATCGAACTCAAATTTAATGTTAGCGAACACTACTGACCTTCAAATCTATTTTCGCAAGCCTTGAAAGAACCAATACAAATAATTAGCATACAATGGTACCCAATTCCACTGTACGCCACTGTTTTAATTAAACTAGTTATTGTTTCACAGGTACACATTATGCATTTGTTAATATTATTATATATTACAATGTGTAGTTATTACTTATTATAATAATAAAACGAATGTCCAAGGTTTTCTAGAACCAAATAAACATTTTATAATAAAAATTAGGACATAATAATAACACAATAAAAGTAATAATACTGTTTAAAAAATTCGTTAAAAAGTATATTTAAAGAACAAACAACATTTTTTGTATCTTATGATATTTTTATTTTAATAATTTTATGAAAAATGATACATCTACCTTGAACTTTTTTTACTTTAAAAAATGGCTCAGTTTAAATTCGTTTGAAATGAGCAAACAGTTTTTTTGATTTGCCTTGGTTTTTTGGACATAATTAAGGTCACCTATATAATATTATAAACAAAGCATTTTTAATATATTTCTGCTGAAACTATTTATTACAGAATGGCGTGATCTATGTTTTTAAATTCTCAAACTTTTGTCGGTTTTTTTCGCTAGAAATATTAAAATTTTGTTGATTTTTATCATTTATTTATAGAAGTGAACAAATATATTTTTAAATTGCAACGACATGCGATCGGGTAATTCCCAATATTTTCAAAGACATTTTTTTTTAGATAATTACGAATTCTTCCTTTTTGTTAAATACGAACTTTATACCAATTTTGACAAGTAACTGAAGTAACTGAATAATAAATTAATATAACAGGTGATAAGACACCAAATTTACGAAAGGAAAAATACTTTCAATATTCTGATACATGTTACGGTTCCAAAGATGCAGCCTTTAAAAGGTTTTTCGTTTTTTGTGTGAGGACCCTCTTTAATTTTTACTTTTTGTGATTTTAGGATTTTTCCCTTAACTTGTGCTGCGAGACCTTGCGTTTTGCCAAATTTCATGATTCTAGGTCAACGGGAAGTACCCTATAGGTTTTTGATGAGTGAGTTTGCGAGTATCAAAATAGGTGATAAAATGGCCGTATCTTTTGATTGCGTTGACTTAGAAGCTTGAATTTTTTACACCTCCAAGGGACCGTAGACCTTAGAATTACATATTAATTTCAGCTTGATATGGCAAAATAATTATCATAATATTATCGTAAAATGCAACCGTTTAAAAATTTACAAGTAATTTCAAAAAAGGAAATTTGATGCAAATTCATTATTGTTCTTTTGAGGAAATATAATATAATTAATAGTTTCTTTTTTCGTTTCGTGTAATTAATGACTGAGTAACTAATGAATTTCACGTTGGTGTTGTGAATATTTCCTATTCGAGCTACAGTTCATTTGTCAATATCGTGTAAATTAACAGTATTTATTGTCGAACAACCATGTTTGATATTTACAACAGCCAGCCGCAGTTCGATGTGGCGATTTAACTGTACTTAATTGAAAGGTCATAAAGCAGTATTAGCCACGTTTGTATCTTCAACTAAGGACCTTCTCTCATAAAGCGATTCATCATTTATGTAATACATTGTATATGTTCCAGGCAGAGACTGTCATTAGAACAGAAAAGAACAATAAAAGAGCTGAGCCTAGACTAAAATGTCGTGGGTTCGAATCCCACCTGCGCTCATGGATGTTTTGTAATGTTATTTAGTTTTAAGTTAGTTGATTACTTAATGTATTTTAAGACGCTAATGACCTAAGTTGTCGACGCGTCTATAATCTACAATAAATAAATTAAAAGAGCTGAGCAGGATTCGTCAATCTACATATTCAATACAAAAGTGTTACATCAATTAGATCAAATAATAACGTTTTAAATGAGAAATACTTGAGCACTTTTTAATGCATCGTATCCAAAGGATAGAACCATATTTTTGTTCTCACTATTCTATCTGCCTGTCCGTCTATCACAGCCTTGTAAACTGTAAGTGCACCAATAATGAAATTGATATACCGGGTGTGGCTTATAAAAGGTAACATAGGGAAAATAACATTGAGTATAGTTTTTGTACTCCTGAAGATCATGGGTTGATAGCCCGAAACGCGTTGAGTGTAAAATAAATTTTGTAGAATTTTCAAGTGTCTTTTTTCTTGTATTTAATCATGTTCTACCAAGTGAGCGAGGAATCAATTCAAGTAATATTTGCAACTTTGTAGTGGGCCATAAGATCTAATGTAAGTAAATATATAGACCGTTGCTATATGGAAAATTGTTTCATGAAAAGGTTGTCATTTTGTTTGTTTTTTACTTCTATTGTATAAAATCAAATATTTGAATTTTTATTGTAACCTTTGAAATGTATACCACAACGATTACCTAAACTAGATTCATAGCATTCTCGGATTCTGCCTAAAATTCCCTGTACTATTTTCCCTACGTTACATTTTCTAAACCACACCCGGTATAATATTATGTAAGTTAAAGGTCCAAACCCAGACAAAGGATATTTGGACATGTATTTAAGGAGCTCTCGTACATCGAAAGGAGGGTAAAAATTAAATTTATTGACGATAGCAATGGAGGGTGTTTTTAAATAGGTTTCATTGAGTATAATAAGAATATTTTTTATTTATTTTTTTTATCCCAAATGGCGACATGAAGGACCCGTAAAGGGGTCAATTTTCCAACAGCATTGTGCCCCCCTGACGCATTTTGACCTACAAACATGAAATTTGGGAAATATGTAGTCTTCGCGATTACACAACTAACAACAAATTTAATCAAAATCGGTTCTGTGGAGATAAGCTCCTCGAAAACTCGTAAGATATAACAGCAGCAAGCGCTTAACCAATTTTTAAATTTAGAGAACGTTAGTATCTTAAATTCGGTAGGGAGTTTGTTGTAATATTAAAAAAAACTTGTAAAGTAAATATATTAGTTCATTTTTGAATTATTTTAACGTGTCTGCCTCTGAACTTTTGACTTCCTAAGCACATCAAGAAAATTGTGAAAATAAAAAACCAGTTTTTACACAATTTATTGACAATAATATCTTCTTAACAGTTGGTCAACTAGTTAAACACATTTTTATTGCAACAGATGATGAAAACTGATATTTGATACCGGCTGCGCTTGAGATGAACTATTTTTTGTAAAATAAGCTAAAACGGTATTTATGGAAATTAAAAAAGTTGTTAAAAACGTTATTAGAATTTAGCAGTTATGGGCTTATAGCATATTCCCAAGTTTGTTTGTTTGTTGTTTTTTTTTTAGTTTTTTTTTATTTGGAATTTGCGCATCAAAACTATAATACCTAATATTATAAATAGGGTAGATAACTAAAATTTTTATTGTTATTAATAGAGCAGTAAATTATGAACAAAATGACACCTAAATCACTTCATTCTGATTTCAAATAAGCTCAAAAATAATTTTTGAAATATTTATGTTCGCCCCGCCCGCTAAAAATCGTTTTTGCTCTACTCAAATATGACGTCATAATTTTATGAAAGTTCGTTTATATTAGCTATAAATATTATTTAAAGACCCAGAAACAGAGTGTTGAAAAATACCGTTTTGTATCTATGTAAACATAATGTAAACTTATATTAGAAATCGTGCCCATCGCGATTATAATAAAATTAAGAAAAATCGCAGGATAGTGGACAAAATATTTGATTTATTTAATTAAATGTACGACGTTTCGTCTGTATATTTGAAAAAGTCTAAATATATAGACGAAACGTCGTACATTTAATTAAATAAATCAAATATTTTGTCCACTATCCTGCGATTTTTCTTAATTTTATCATAATGTAAACAATCTAAGCTGCATTGCTATGGATACATGTATTTTTTATTTAAAATTGACGTCACGCGGTGTTTTAAGTTACGTGACAAATAGATTAAAAATCATGATTTTATTTATTAATTTAAATTAAATATGTTTACGAAACTTAATTAATAAAAATAAAAATTCTAATAAATATTTGAGAGCATAAACTTTCATTATAACAAAGTTTTATATTGATCACTGTCCACTGGCATGTACCCTATTGTAACAGGACTTCTGTGTTTTTTTGCGTTTTTGAGGTTTTCTGGGTATCTTACAAGACACACCTATGCTATAAACAAAAAACGCTTTTGTAGAATTTTTGTCTGTCTGTAGATCTGTCTATATTACAGGAAAACGACGACTGAACTAAGTTTATTGAAACAATATATTATCATTTGGTATCCAAACTTAATGTGGGCATCTAGGGTGCTTTTTATCTGGCTACGATTTCGGTCAAAACTGACATTGATGCAAGCGAAGACGCTGGTAAAAGCTACTTTGTTATTTAAATAATATTACTGAAGTCTAGTATGTCTCAATCTCTACATAGTATAAAATGAAGTCGCTTTCCGCGTCTGTCTGTCTGTATAACCGCTAACTACTCCTAAACCACGCAACGGATTTTGATGCGGTTTTCACCATCAGTTAGATAATTTTTCACGGAAGGTTTATATATATAGCGAACGAGCGAAGCGAGGTAGTAATGTAATTATAATATTCAAGCGAACGGGCGAACCGAGTGAGTAATGTAATTATAATATTCAAGCGAACGAGTGAACCGAGTGAGTAGTGTATTGCACCCGGGATTTCTTAACACCCGGGCGAAGCCGGACAGGGCCGCTAGTTTTAAATAAATAAAAAATAAAAATACTGAAGTCTTTGCTTGTAACATCCACAATATTATTATTATTGCAACCAACACAGAGAAGCGATGAACGGTCTTTCTTTTTCTCTCTCCGTCTAGCATAGTTTTGCATAATTACAGAGAGTTGTGTCTAATGAAAGGTGAAGCCCAGTTTCTAGTAGGTGATAGCTGACCAGTAAAAGTCGCATACAGGCTGAGACATTATTCAATTAGTGACAGTTTTAATATTTCGAAATTTTATTCAATTCGCACTTTTTTTCGAATAAACAGTCAAACAAAACAAAAACAGTTTTTTTTCATTAAATTTTTCTTTTACAGAAAGCGTTTCCGTGATTAATAATATTTTTTACAATAAAATTAAGCAAAATCGCAGGATAGTGGACAATATAATTTGATTTATTAAATTAAATGTACGACGTTTCGTCTATAGATTTAGACTTTTTCAAGTACATACATAAAAATAACAATATTTATGAAAATTAATAATAATAATAGTAATTAATATTAATTTTCATAAATATTGTTATTTTTATGTATGTACTTGAAAAAGTCTAAATCTATAGACGAAACGTCGTACATTTAATTTAATAAATCAAATTATATTGTCCACAATCCTGCGATTTTGCTTAATTTTATTATAATCACGATGGACACGATTTCTAATATAAATTTTTTACAATAATTTCACCGACTGCTAAAATTATCTATAAAGTACTACAGTTTAGATTTTTACTTATTTTTAAAAATAAAATTATTGATTCTTTTATCAGTTCCCAAATTTTAACTCCGACAGGACAATTATAAACTATTGCAACCCAAGAATCACTGCTTTTTGAATATTATTTCTGCAATAATCCTGTTTTCAGTAATTACTATTTACTTAGCTAAAATATCGGGTATTCTTAACACGGAGTGATTCATTTTCCCTCTTCCACACATCTACTTCTAATTGAAAGTCCATTATAACATTTAGCTTAAGCTCTAAGTTTGAGCAAACTTAAAATCTTTCAAGTCAAGAGAGGGTAGTATAGCCTAGTGGATAGCGTACTTGGTACCAGCCTCTAAACTGGATTCAAGTCCCACCTGCGCACATGGATGTTTTGTGATGTTATTTAGTTTTAAGTTAGTTGTTATTTAATGTAATTTAAGACGCTAATGACCACTAAAGACGCGTCTATAATCTACAATAAATAAAAATTAAATAAAATAATTTCAAGTCAAGATTCGCAAAAATCGATCACGGCATTATTATTTGACGCCTCAATAAAACACGCTATTTTTCACAATTTGGTTTTCGCGAATTTTATGAAAGCACCAACTTTTCCACGAGGTTTAGTTCGAGTTAATGTGGCCGAGCCCGCGTTTAAGTTTGCGTACTAAATTTCATCTAAATCGGTCAGACCGTTTTCTTGTGATTTCGGTACAAGCAGACATTCTTAAATCGGATTCTTCCGTCAAAATATCCGTAATTCTCGCAAGAAAACAAAATTACAGACAAAAATCTTGTTAAAATTTTATGCTCTTCTTGTATTGATATACGTTTTCGGTTATAGTTTCTTACAATTTCTATCGTTTCTTAAAAGCAATTCTTAACTGAATGCAACTCAAAAACGACAAAAAAAACAATTATTTCAATAGCTCTCAGCAAGTATTAAATTAATGCAGGAGACACCTTCTATAAATCGATAGCCGTTTCTCATTCTAATTGCATGTATTAAAAGAAGATAAATATAGGCCAACATAACGTGAAAGGAGTTTTGCTAATGCGATACAATCTTTATTCTTTCGACAAACCTGCTTGCCTTTTTTAGATAAGTTTTATCCGTATTTCGTTTGCCTGTAGCTGTTATTATTATTATTATACATAGGTAGGTATTGTTGGTTGGCGTCTCACAACTTTCTCTTTAACACACAGTGACTGAACGTTCCGCTTGCTGGCTTTCGACTTTTTGATATAAATACGACGATTCATATTCGTACCAATGCTGGCCAAATAAATTATCATCTAGTTATTAAACAATAAAAACGCAAGGCCGCAGACCGTAATTGAAAAATCATTAGGGGAATGCAGAAATGTCAGGTTTTTTTTATAAAATTAAGGCAGCCTTCAACTAATTCACAACAAATATTTGAAGGTAAACAACGAGCTACCCCAAATAGCTACACACTAGTTAAACATAGACTAGGTCCAAATAACCTTAGCTGTTGGTGGTCTTTAAAACACAATTTAATTTTTATTCTTTGAAAAAAGCATGGCCCTCTTTTTTGTTTGGTGATCTACTGATGGCTAACTTAATATAGCAAAAATCATGGTTACCTTGATTTACGTACAATTTTTATTTTTTTTAGTAAAATATTTTTTTTCTCGAAAACTATACATTTTAGAGAAAAAAAATATTTACATTTTTTTCATATTATAACATCTAGAATTCATTTATATTTTTTTTTACCTATGTTAATACGTGACATTGAGGACGTTTTTTTGAATATCTAAGGATCTACTGAACCGATTTGACTCAAAATCTAATCAGATCTAAGTTAAAGGCTGATAAACACAATAGAACAATCGGCATGCCCGTATGTTGTTCCGTTCTTAAGATATCGAAGGCGAAAAATTGACCACATACACACATATACACACACACACACACATACAGACATCAGTCAGAAAATGATCTTAAACGATTGGTAGGGTCTCAAAACGTGAAAATCTGTTAAAATCTCGAAATATTTTTTTCGGACTAAATCCATTACTTCCCTACCATAGTAGAGGTGGGAAGTAAAAAATCAAACATACTTAGTATGGTATTAGGTAACAAGTGTAGGGTCGTAAGTCGTAAGAGTGTTAGAGAACCTGCTTTTAACATTTTTTCCCAAAAAAATAAATGTTCATCTTGTATTATTGTTCTTTTATAGTTGGTCAATAAGTACAATGTAAGAATTGATGTTATTTTATTTTTACATAGACGAATACATTTTTTTTATATTTAAAATCATTAATGTAGTTTTATCTAGGTAATACGTACCTAATTAATTATTAGTCCATTGCATTTTGCGTAGGACAAGGTTTTTTTCGTTTGTAAGTTTAAAATTATGTTTTCAGGGTCGTCGGCCACCCCATGTGGCCGCCATCTTGAAAAAGGAATGCTAAGAGGTTTTGCACTATATCTCCGTAAAGGTACATCTTACAGAAAATTTGTAGAGATATTTTTTATTTAGAATCAAATTCTCTACAACTTTACTAGAGATACTTTTTGTCGCAAATTGAATAATTAAAAAGATATGCCTTATAGAAGATAGAACATTTTTTGCTTTTCTGTTTAAACTGAAGGAAAAAAATATAACTTATTTAAATATTTTCCGGCCCGGTCTGCCCGGGTATAGATTATGACTGGACAACGAAATAATCAAAAGCAATAAATCTCTAATATGTATCACTTCACTATCTCTTACAGTTTGGCAAACATACTACACCAATTATTTAGCTCAAAGATTACGAGTGGGATCCTCGACTTGCGCTCACTCCACTTTTGTTTCCATTTGTTCACTCCCCTTTTGTCGTAGCGTAATAATATATAGCCTGTGTCATTTGGGAAAAAGTAGGCTTTTAAACAGTGAAATAATTTTTCAAATCGGTTCAGCACTTCCCACCGCAAACAAACATATACACACGTTTCCACTTAATATATATTCGTATTGATAACTATACCCGTTTTGTAACCTAAAATGTTTATTTCTCCAATTAATTAAAACCGTCTTTTCTTATTCTTCTTGTGATCGCCAATTGAATAAGACCACTCCACCAATTTATACAATACGCGTCTTTGACGCTATTGGGACGGCATGTAAACGAGAGCAACTTGTCAACAATCAATGAGTTTCGTATTAAAAAATCACAGATGTGAAATTATATTTTTCGAAAATCCTCCTTATTATATCTAAAATCCCGCTTCTTTAAGTTCTGTCCCGTATTCTATATACTGTAAGCTTCTTAGATCAACGGGAGGTTTCTGAAGCGCGTGGAAAACACACACTAGAAAACTATACCTATATAATACTATATGGATGAAAGAACGGCCTAAATATTCAATAAAATCCTTCTTCTAAATTTCTTCCCACATAGACATTAATTAATTAAATTAGGTAAAAACTCCTACATAAAACCATCCAAAAGATTACAACTCGTTAATAATTAAACGACAACGTGTGTCTTTGTCTTGGTATTTTTGATAGAAGAACTTGTATTTGAAACAATGTATTGAATATTGTTGCCAACGAGACGCGAAATCTCGTCACGAAGTAAACTATTTTTCTCTTCTCATATTTCGAAACGAGATCTAGATTAAATTGTCAAGACTTCGTCACTATCGATATAAGAAAGACACCCCCGAGAAAGTACCCAGACGAGTATTGTGAAATTTATCATTTCGATATACGACTCGAGAATGGCTATTTCTTAAACGAGACGAGACAATTGAGACGTCGCGTCGAAAGGACGTATCATCACGTCACGGTGCTGTCGTAGTCAACTATTACTGATGGCGTAAATTTCAGTGAGACTCTGGTTTTAAATTTCTTCGCACAAAGATATTTTAAATAAGGGGAAAAGAACGCCTACATAAAAACAGATCATTAAAATAAATAACTTATACATATAGGAAAGGAATGCTTCCTAATTATTATACGTTGTCGAGTTTACTTTTAACTTGCCACAAGTTCCGAACGCCAGGTAGATATAATAACCTACTAATTTACATAACTGAATATCTGATTCGTCTGGCTCAGTCGCCAAACAGGTTCCTCTTTTGTATACAAAACAATCAATAAAATATACATAAGTTGTACATAATATGTATTATAATTGTAGTGTCTCCTCTACCTTTATTAAGTAGAACCGCTCTAAATGCATATCAGTTCATTTCCTTGTCATTCAGGTCACATTCAAAACTTTCTTGGGAATTTCGTATTGACTACGTTTTTAGAAGATATAAACATCTAGTATGCTTTGTTCTTCGAAATATATCTCTTAAATTGTTTTAATTTTGGTGAATCATGCATTAATCTAGTCAATAGTATTCTGATATTGGGTCAATCACCGTCAAATAATGAGATTTTTAGCTTACAAAGAAGATCTAATAGTATTATTCATTCAATAGCTTCTAGACAGAACTTATAAAGAATACTAAGCAATCTGAAATCTTGACTGTGCCTTCCATGTATATTCTTTAATGTATTTATAAAATCAAAAATTAATTTATAAATCAATTTGCCAAGGTACGCATGTATTTTATTCTAATTTATTTAATAATTGCTCTTCGGCCAGGCGTTCGTTTCATAAAGTTAAATAGCAATAAAAAAAACAATGTATTTGTATTTACCAATAAATAAATTTTCAATTTCATTGTTATAAACAGAGTCATTGAATAACACTCTAGGTTCCCTTATACTGTGACTAGGTCTTAATGGGTATACAGACATTTTCAAAGCATTTACCAAATACTCGTAGTTGGTTGGTTGGTTATTTATTTAATTGTAGATTATAGACGCTCGACAACAGAGGTCATGATCGTTTTATTTATTATTTAATGTTTTATCACAGTATCTATAGTGCTTCCATTCACTGGATGCATTTTTAGTTAGTAATTTTTAAGACATTTTGTAAATGTGGGAAATTGACACGTTTTAAAACAAATACAATTATCTATATATTATATCAACCTACCTTCTAATTCCAACAGCGTTCTGAAATTGAAACCTCAATCCTCCACTGGATGTTGAGACCGGAACTACCGGAACAGGAACAGATGGCGACGACCCCTGTACAAGTGGCACTTGTGTGAACTGCATCATTTGATTAGGCACCGCGATCGGAACCATCGGGTTCGCAACCATTGGAACAACAGTCGGCGGCGGGGGCGGTGGATTACCGGGCGGTGGCATACCCATTGGCAGTGTCGAATATGGCGGCGGTAAATGGCTGTTTAAAATGTCAGGCAATCTATCCACATTTGACACCTGGTTATTGTTATCAGCATTGAGATTTGTCCACTGAGAGTGTTGATGCGTGGTACCGTTTATCAACCGTCTTTGGTGACGTCTTTCGCGTCTTTCTCTGCGTCTTTGTTCCCTATTCATATTAGTGCCACCCTGCTGCGGTGGTTGACTTGGCTGCTGCAGGGGTTGCGTTCCTCCACTGTTCAACACCATTCCGATTCCGGTATCATCCGTTTGAGCTTCGGTTGATGTAAATGTCCTGGCCCTCGCGGGGGCGCTACCCCCGCCGCCTTCACTTCCCGCACCGCTGACCTGTTGGACGTCGGTGGAATTTTCCTGAACTTTACACTGCGCTGGCGGCATTGCCTGCACAATGTGCACGTTGGACACATTGTTTCCGTTACTACTTTCTGAACTATTAAGGCACTGAATTGTTGGCACATTGGATACCACATTCACCGGAACAGCACGATAACAACTAACCACGTTCACACTGTTATTAACTATAGCACTGTTGCTTTCATTAGCACTTTGATTTAGATTGTTCGGTAAAGAGGGCACGCGAGTGTGAACAATGTTCTGATTCAAAAATGTTGAACCGCCGCCTCCACTGCGTGGGCTACTCTGAACCGGTACCGAACTCTCGCGCGTATGCTGAAACGGCAAATTATTAGATGACGTCGAAATCTGCACTCGATTCGGCAAAACAGGAGGAGACGAAGCACTGCTGCTAGGGACCTGAATCCTGTTCGGCAACAATAGTTGACCACCGCCAGTTGTAGTATTCCTTGCTATCACATTAGGCGGTATCTGTATCCTGTTCGGTACTGCAGGCTGTACACCGCCACTTCCGTTCTGAGAATTACTTCGAACATGAATCGGAACCGTGCCGGATATGTTTGCTACTTGAGTCCCGGCAGACGTAACCTGGATTCGGTTTGGTTGCATTATCTGCACGCCTGAATTTGTTCTTGGATGGGTCGGTATTATGCCAAGACCCACTTGATTGGGGTTTGGCTCGGTACCGTTTGAACCATCACTGTTCGGAGGCAATCCGAGCGGATTCGGCAAAGTATTGTTGTTGTTTTTGTTTTCATCCGTTCGAGTCGTCGAAACGACAACATTGTTGTTGTTGTTGTTTCGCGCATGATTGGGAGGCACCTGAACAACACCACGACTCGGCACCAGCGGTGGAGATGTTGCACTAGAACTAACCGATGACGACGGCACACTTAAACGCATTGTATTAGTTTCGGCATTAGAATAATCACTGTCACTGCACTGTTGTTTCAAGTCACGTTCACAACAATCGATCAAACAACAACCCGACGAATTTGATGCAACGGAAGATGAGCATTTGCCACAAGTGCACAACAACAACAACGCGACATCACGCCGTACGTACGGCTCAACCTCACTCTTAACACTATCGAGGCCACCAGCACTGACACCAGCACAAGCACCGACAGCGCACTTCAGCTGGTTGCGGCGGATCCGCTCTTCACCACGTGACCGCTGCAAGTCAACCGATTGGCCGACTCCTACTTCTTGTACCTGTGCTCGAGGTATATTGCCGGGGTTACTGACCATACCGCAACACTCTACATTATTTGGGTCTCCGCCAACGTTGCCACTTGTCGTCGCTATCGGAGTGTTGTCTTCTTTGTTTTGTTGTTCTTCGTGCACTGTTGTGAAGTCGTCAGTGAACGATGTTGTCATGTTTGAAGACATTATTCTATTGTTGTTGTATTGTTGTGTAGGACGTTTGGAATGATTACCGAATTCCGAAACTAATTTACTACCGAAATCGGAACAATGCCTGTTCGAATTAGTTCTGGATAGAAAATCGTCCGTGAACGATTCCCGTATTCCACAACTGGCGCCGCCGGTTGACGCGCAACAGGTTTCTATCTCGCATAACGAGTTGCAACTTGAAGTGGACGAAATAGAACTTGATATGTCGCTGCTGAATGAACTCTGGTCGTTCATTGTCCAGATGTTCAAATCGCCGCCGGAAGTCTGAGTTGCCGATTGTTGTCGACATTCGTACGGTTCCCACAGGAGCGACGACAGAGCTTCTTCGACATCTTTGTGATACGATTTGCGCCATGATTTATAATTATTGTCGACTACGTTCTGTGAACTGCCAGCCGATTCCACAGAGTTTGGTCGTCTCAAATGGTCAGTGCTTCTTCTGGTAACAAGAGATTCGCGACAACTCTGTGACTTCGTTTCCTTTGCGGCGTTGCGTTTGATGTAAGTTAAAGTTTCCAGATTTGCATTCAGTAGATTGCAATTCTGTGCTGCGTCCGCAGTGCGCAGTACAACTGCCGGAGCAGCATTTGTTGTTTCTTCATCGGAACTATTCCGAGGATCGGGAGGTTTCACCTCCTCGACTAGATTTTGTTCGTTTGAAGCCATTGTCATCGGCTATTGCTGTCTTCATTTATTGAACCGCTAATCATTGCCTGTCGATTCATCTGCAACAAAAAGAAAGAAAATACATTAGTTTTTATTCGAATTGCTACAAAACAGAACATAATAATTACCTATCATTTTATTATCATTGCTTGACATTATATAATATGTAGTAACAGTCTAACAGACGCCATCCACACTATTGCTATCTATTTTTCGCTGTTAAATTTCTACTTATTGTTATTAGCACAGTACACGTGGAAGAATGATAGGATAACACAGGGACCAATTGGTAAGTAAGTAGATACAGCTGTTATATAATATACAGATTGTATCAAATTAAACCTGTGCATAGGGCATTCTGTGTATAAGACAGAGATTGATACATAAAGCAATAAGTAAGAATGAGATAAATGATCGCTAATAGGATGTTCCGTGGTTACTGTAAATAAATAACATGTAATACCGAACAACTGTCATCGTTGTTTTCTACAGTAAAAATAGTCACTACTGAAATTATTGATAAAATGGCAATTTATACTGTTCGGGAAAAAATTCAAATAATTAAATGGTTTTATGGTGGTAATTCAACCGCCGACATAATAAAATTATTTGTAGCTGCCTTTGAAAATAGCATAGAAGGAGCGAAAAAACAAAGATGACGCTATTAGGTTGTATAAAAATTATTTATTTACAGTAACCACGTTATCCTATTAGCGATCATTTATCTCATTCTTACTTAATGCTTTATGAATCAATCTCTGTCTTACACACAGAATGCCCGATGCACAGGTTTAATTTGATACAATCTGTAGGTATAGTACCTACAGTTACACATTTATTTAACATAATATTTAGAATTTTTGTTTTCAAATTAAACCTGCTGATACAAAACGGAAAGTTAAATTATACAGAATGTTCCAAAACAACATGCAGATATTTTAAAAGGTGGTTACTGAGACGATTTCATGAAGAAAAGTTCATATGAACATGTGACCTATAAATGTTTGTAGGTACAGGGTGTTAAAAATTAAACTGTGAAGATGGTTTTCTTTAATATTATTTTCGAAACGTTTGAAGATACGTAAACACAATTTTGCACACGCATGACGCACTAAACTTTTTATGCATAACAAGAAAAATTGATTTTATTCAAAAACGGTGCATCTCAGTGCCATGACACTGAAATCCATTTTTGTGTAAAAAAACTTCAATATTTCAAATTTTATCAAATTTGGAAAAAAAGGGCCACGCGTCATGATAATTTTTTGTCAGTAACTCTAATTTTTCCTTGTTATGCATAAAAAGTTTACTGCGTGTGCAAAATTGTGTTTACGTATCTTCAAACGTTTCGAACATAATTAAAGAAAATCATCTTTAGAGTTCAATTTTTAACATTTTTATCTACAAACATTTTAAGCCACATGTTTATATGAATTTTTCTTCATAAAATCGCGTCAGTAACCGCCTCTTAAAGTATCTACATGTTGTTTTGGAACACCCTGTATAAGTACGCGTGAACTCTCGGTTAGAAATTACAGGCTACAAAAAACTTTAGAGGTCCTGTCTTTTTTGATACCGTGCTTTAACCTAAGCGGATCAAAATCTGTTAATCCGTTCGAGAGATTACGTAAGTAGTCAACAGATTTCGAAAAAAGTGTTTTTTCAAAATAACTTCGAGATTTCTCAACCAATCGATTTTGTTACAATATTTTTAGAGCTTAAAAAACTGCGTCGAATGCCGTTTTAAAGATCGAAATCGAACAACGCGTTCAAAAGTGATAGCTTTTCAAAAATTAAAATAGTGTTGTTATCAGCAATTTTAAGTATATTATCAAGTGCCTCGAACTCAAAGCGCTTGAAAATAGCGCGAAGTTCCAGGAATGGCCTGCAGGGTCAACCGATTTTTTTAAATTACAGTTCTGTCCCAATAGTGCATGTCATGGCCTTTCATTGCCCTTATTATAGTAATATGGCGAGGATATGTAAACATTCAATAATCAAACATCGGTGTGGTGAACGGACCAGGAATGGGACCGATGGGGCATCGACACCGGGAGGGGGCGAAGTCTCACTCGGGCGCGCACAACCGCGCTCGATGAATGCATTATTCATGGGCACACGCCATGACATCCGTATTCCGTGTCATACTCTATGTACCCGCAGTACTATATATAGTACATCATATTATAATAAATTTGTAGGGCCCACTTGAATAACTCTGATGCAACCAGCTGTGGAATTTAACATGCACTCTAACTACTGGACACCCCTACTTAGAATATAAAGCGGTTTAGTTTATTTTACAATTATTAAAACCAAAAGATTCATGATTTATTTGTATGAATTTCTTTAACACAAGTAATACTCACTGATATTTCGGATTTAAAAATGAATAGCTATAAAAAAATTCGACTGATGACCAGTCCTATACTTCCCACCTAGTAACTATTTGCAAAAAATAAACACTCTTTTTTTATTCTTTGAAAAAAAGCATGGCCCTCTTTTTTGTTTAGTGATCTACTGATGGCTAGCTTAATATAGCAAAAATCATGGTTACCTTGATTTACGTACAATTTTTATTTTTTTTTAGTAAAATATTTTTCATATTATAATTTATAACATCTAGAATTCATTTATATTTTTTTTTACCTATATACGTGACATTGAGAACGTTTTTTTTAATATCTCAGGATCCACTGAACCGATTTGACTCAAAATCTAATCAGATCTAAGTTAAAGGCTGATAAACACAATAGAACAATCGGCATGGCCGTATGTTGTTCCGTTTTTACGATATCGAAGGCGAAAAATGTACCACATACACACACACACACACACACACACACACACACACACACATACAGATATCAGTCAGAAAATGATCTTAAACGATTGCTAGGGTCTCAAAACGTGAAAATCTGTTAAAACCTCGAAATATTTTTTTCGGACTAAATCCATTACTTCCCTACCATAGTAGAGGTGGGAGGTAAAAATTACTTTGTCGATAAGTTCAAATTGATTTTTGTTATATTTTTATAATTAATAAATAAGAGTTTTTTTATTTCATAATTTATGTTATGTCGCCAGGATGTCATGCCCAACTTGACTAGACCAATGCTAGGGCAGGACATATAAAATATGGTGTCTGGACGTGTCTGGACAAAACACCAAACCATATGGTTTGGTGTTTTGTGATAATTATAACATTTCGTATCTTTACACCAAAGGTTCCACCACTTTTTATTATTATAAGCCTGTCTTGAAGAATATGTGTTTGAACATTGTTCACATACAAAACCCATTTTTTAATCGCTATCAACTATCCATATTAGTTTACAGTGTTCACTAGTTAGTTGTTACGTTCGTTTAGGTGTGTGTGTGTGTCAAATGAAATCAAGATGGGGTATCAGACCAATCAGAATGAACCCTGACTGCAGGGCCTAGTCGCTTGTGCGGTGTGCCACCGACGATACTCAATTTGATATAACACAACCTTAAAAAATAGGATTCGGAATGTATACATAAACAACCAAATATTAATTTTGGACAATAACATTTTTTTCGTAAAGCTCATACATTATTCCGATAGTTATAAAGTGTATCTATGGTGAAAGTGAGACAGAAAAGGGATTCAGGAGTGCGTGTCGATTAGAACACGTCGCATCGGCTGTGCGTGTGTTGCGTGTCCCCGTTGTAATTCCTTGCGTCTGGATTCTGTTTACCGCGTCCAGTCCACGAGTGCCCTGTATTATAAATATAATACAGACGGCGTATTATCGCATGATTAGTCGATGACAACAAAAGTTCAATTACACAGATAACAAAGAACTAAGTTACTTATAACAGAATTTCTCAAAGTATGGTCCGCGTAATCCTGGGTTGAAACCAGGTCGACGGATAAAATGGAACTAATATCGAAAAAAAATTATATTTTCAAAGAATGGAGGTGCTAACTTCCAAGTATTATAGGTACTTTTTCACTTTCATTTATAACGATTGAAATTGTGAAAGATGAAAAAGAAAATAAAAGACAAGATGTAAAATTTAACTTGGCATCTTCATTAATTGAAAATATAATTTTCGTTTTAAAAGTTAACCCCTTTTTCCATCCAACCCATTTTTATTTTTGAACGAAATTCCAACTGAACAATTGATTTTTTAAAGAAAATGTAAGTTTTTAAATTATTTTATACAAACAAACAAACATAATATTTGAAGTAGAAAATCGGACATAAAGGAAGGGAAGGTTTCTCGAAAAATTTCTAGTGTATTTAGGGGTCTTCACTCCTCGGGCTGAAAAGTTTAACAAACACTGACATAATATTATAGGTATACATTGACGTATTTAAGTAGCACAAATTAGTTGCTACATCATCATCATCATGCACTCAAATTTGAAAGATTAGTGTATAGCTATTTTAACATGATATCTACTTTTATCATTAAAATGCTTTATGCTATGTTATTTTTGAAATTAAAACGAGAAAGGGAAAAGGGGCTGATTTTTCAATCCCGCCGAGATCAGATATACTACTCCAATGCAGAGTTTCCCAAACTGTGGTAGCGTACTACGAAAAAATGGATTTTCAAAATTTATATTTTAGTTTGAACTTTGATGCATAGATAGTAATTTTTCAATATGCAGAATTTCACTGTGGTGCTTTTCAGTACGGTCGTCGGTTAATGTTACAATAATTTCACTGCTGTTAATTTTTGTAACTTTTTAACAAATTTAACATTACATAAGGTAAAGTGACATAGATATTTTTTACAGCACACTGTAAGAAATGAGAAGATCGATTACACAGATTATCGATGGTCCATTTGTAGCCAGCGATTAATCTGGTAATAAACACACAAAGAGACAATGGCGTCGCAAACAGGTATCGCCACATCGCATAGATTCCATAAAAACACATTGCGCATGCGTGGTTAATAATTTTACATTAATTTGTTTTGTATTCATCCATTTTATATATGTAACTATACATTTTATTTTGTAATTTTTACACGTTTTATTGGAATATTACAAAAATTATGTAATTTTAATTTACTTTATGTAAAAATCACAAATTTGTTTAACTTCACAGTAAAAGTCCAAGTTTTTATAAAGTTTTCTGTGTAAAAATAAATAATAATGTAAAATCGCTTACAAAATCGAGCGAATTCTACCTTAACTTTCAAAGTATTTTTATAACATCCATTTTTTACAGTGCACTGTAAATTCGAACATGGACCATAATTTTCCTGTTTATCGTTTATGAGTTACCTCTAATTATACTCACTTGCAAATTAAACGGAATCAAAATCGAAAATGGTTTTGAAAATTGATGCTGTAAAACCCCAAGCATTTTGCGCTATGCCTATGCTTTTCCAATATTAATTTTATGTAAAACTACATATTTTCTTTTTATTAGAAGCTTTTATTTAACTTCACCTGTTAGTGTGTGTGAATTAGTTATAGTAATATTGTGTCTTTTTGAGTCAACATTAATACTCTACATAGTCGACCATAACATTGTTTTGTTTTGGAGTTTCTATGAGCTACACTTTTGAAACAAACAAGTCATTAAAAAATTATAATTTCGTTGTGTTCAGACCTATTTTAGACCCGTCTTGATTAAATCAAATTTTGTTGTGTTTTATTTATTTATTATTAATTTTATATGAAGATCTACGATAATATTAAATCACGTCAAAAAGATCTTTATAATATGTTTGGGTCAAATCTTGCAAGTCAATTTTGAACGTCTTCCACGTATCCAATCGATTTGAAATTTTGTACACATATGTATTCCCGATGACAATACATGTATAAATCGTTTTTAGAATTAAATTCAACCCCTAAGGGGTTCCAACGGGGGTGTAGGTTTTTTTTTTCTAATCAACGCCCAGACCAAATCGCTGAGGCTAGAAACTTGAAATTTGGACAGTAGGTTCCTTTTCTGATCACGTAAGCAATCACCAAGAAGGAATTTTTCAAAATTCAACCCCTACGGGGGTCAAAAGGGAGTCAAATTTTCAAAGACTAAAATGTACAAAATAAAATACGTACCTATCATTAGAAAAACTTTTTAGAGACAAGCTTTTAATAAAATGTATCTACTTAAAAGGAAAAAATAATATTTAATAAATATTAGGTTTATAATTATTATAAAATCATGGGTTGCGACTAATAAACTATCATAGTTTACAAGCCACGCTTTTAAAATAATTATAATCCTAAATTATTAAATATTATTTTGTCCCTTTTAGTACATTTCAATAAAAACTTGTCTCTAAAAAGTTTCTTTTTACTAATATTTTATTATTAGATTTGCTGAAATCCTGGGAATAAAAAAAATAGAACCGCGACCTTAAAGACTTCATGTTCGTTCGAATATTGGCCCCGCATTTTGCTCTGCGATTCGACCAGTTTATTGGCTATTAGACTATTTGTTATCACCACCCCCGATCGCCGCCCTATGCCCCGCGCAATGTATACAGTAGCCATCAACCTACATGGCATCGGATATTGGCCAATAAATCGAATTCATGAAACTCATAAAAGCGGTTCGTTTTTACGATTTCATAAATCCATAATCATATATTATTACATACTACATATTACAGCTCGAATACTCAGTCTCTCAGATAAAAAGACATCCTGTTATTTTAGAAAAAAAGTCAAGTTATTAGAAAAAGCAGATATCAGCTTGAAAATAGCCGAGATCAAAGGGATTTGTTGTTTATATTCATGACTATCGTCTACTACAATAAAGTATAAATGAAAATATTCAACTTTTTTTGGCAACAACTTTTTTTACACTTACAATGAAATTGGTTTTTATTAAAATTAAGTTTTCTTCTTCGCAATGAATTTTTCATAAACACCATGTATTTATTTCTATGAAAGTTTGTTGCGTTTATTAACTTCCCATTTCAATGGGAAGTTACTGTAATGGGTTCGAAAATCGAAATCAAAATGTAGAACAAATTTTTATGTTTCAAAGTCACTACACTATTTTTACACTATTTTTACACTATTTTTGAAAAGATGTCTCTCTCTCTCTCTCTCTCTCTCTCTCTCTGTGTGTGTACGTATATATGTGGTTATTTCTTTCTAAGACGAAATCTCGAGAATGAAAAATGATATCGACTACATTAGGGTGCCAATCGACGCGTATTAACGTAAATATGATCTGAAAGAAATTTTTTCAAAATCGGTCCAGCCGTTATTTTTTCTTAACCAAATAGACTCCAAAAAAGTAGATTTTACACAATATCTCGCTAACAAAAAATTATATCGACTTCGTAAGGGTGTCAATCGAGGCGTGTTAACGTCATTTTGATTCGAAAGAAATTTTATCAAAATCGGCCCAACCGTTTTTTTTTTGTTTAAAGAAAAGACTGCCAAAAGTGGATTTTACACGAAATGTCGCGAATAGGGTGCAAATAGAAACATATTAGCATCAACTGTCAAGACCCGAAAGAAATTTTATCAAAATCGATCAAGCCGTTTTTTTTTTGTTTAAATAAAACGACTGCAAAAAAGTAGATTTTATACAAAATCTCTCCCAAAAAAATGTTATCAACTTCGTTGAGCTGTCTATCAAAGCATGTTAACGACACTATGATCCGACATAAATTCTATAAAAATCGGTCCAGCCGTTTTTTTAAATTTATTGTTAAAAATAAATAATAATTATGTTTTAATAATTAAAGTGATTACTTTTCTGTGTAATTTCTAATTTAATTATTAATATTTATTATTCATCAAACTGGGAACTTCGTCGTGTGGACCTCAAGGGTCGCACTTGTGAGTCCCATTTAAAAGTATTTTTAGTCCTAATAAACGACCCGCCTCACGGCTTGTTTTATTTATTTATGTTATGTTTATGTCATTATTTTTGAAGTTGGGAATTGAAATGGTCACGTCGTCCAATGGTTAGAAGTTTTTGGGGTTCCGTGCTTCAGAAAGAAAAAAAACAGAATCCTATCACTTAGTAGTCCGTCTGTCTATCCCTGAAGACCCTTTTTCTCAGGAAGAGCTAGAGCTATAGATATTAAGTTGAAATTAATATCAACTTCTAAGGTCTACAACAAAAATTCAAGCATTTAACCCAATGCAATAAAAAAATACGACCTTTCAAAAATCACGTATTTTGATACTGACTCACTGACTTACTTATCAAAATCTATAGGGTACTTCCCGTTGACCTAGAATCTTGAAAAGTATTAAGTAAAGTAAAAATCGAAAATCATTAATTTCTAATTCTATGTGGAATAATGACATGATAAACTTAATTTTTATCAACAATGTCAATTGTTATAATGGTACGGAACCCTCATGGCGCGAGTCCTATCCACACTTGCCCTTCTTTTTAACCCCCGGTGCAAAAAGAGGGGTGCTATAATTTATATAATTGACTGTTTAGGTATATTTCTGTATTTATACAGCTTTATGGCGGGTTTCTGGTGCAACTTTCAACGCTAAATCTATTTTAAAATTAAGTACCTATATATATTTTAGTGTACAAGAAACCGATCGTTTTAATGAATTAATAAATAACTATAGTACCTATGTACTATTAAAAAATGAGTATGTCTGTATCGCGGGTACAGACAGATGCCGTGAATACCGTTAAACACTAATAATTGTATTAATACATCAATTTTTATTTATCTTATAAAATCAACTGTTCATAAAATATAACAAATTAAATAATTGTAATTTTATTTTTTTATATTTTAAATTTATCTATATGTTCTTATGTATATAAAAATATTAAAAGCCTTCGGAATTCGAACCTGCGCTTGACGTTTTCACCTCTCGGTAGACTAGTACTTTACCACACAGTCACCTGGCTTATCTTAACATGCACCTTAACATGGCTAATGGGTAATAATGACACTATACAGATTGTAAGATTTTTTCGTTGGAGAGCAGCCAATTATATAATTGTTTCGAAACATATAGGAAAAAATCATTTTACCAACCAGTGGTCACAATCAGGATTCGAACCTGAACCTTTCCATTTTCGCGGCGGAATGAGCTTACAATACTCAATCGTGACAAGATTGCTAAACTAACATTCTCCTTATATATGCTTCAGAATCAATAGATTTTCACTACATGCGAGCGTCAATTCATATCTGCTAATTTCATATCTGCTAATTCAATAGCTATATGATATGAAGTGAATCCTCGAACCAGCGAGAGCCCAACATGAGTGTGAAAATTTATTTATTTATTTATTCACTTCATATCATATAGCTATTGAATTAGCAGATATGAATTGACGCTCGCATGTAGTGAAAATCTATTGATTCTGAAGCATATAAGGAGAATGTTAGTTTAGCAATCTTGTCACGATTGAGTATTGTAAGCTCATTCCGCCGCGAAAGTGGAAAGGTTCAGGTTAGAATCCTGATTGTGACCACTGGTTGGTAAAATGATTTTTTCCTATATGTTTCGAAACAATTATATAATTGGCTGCTCTCCAACGAAAAAATCTTTCAATTGCATACAGTCGTATAAAAAAAACTATTATTATACAGATTGTGTTTTGTTTTAAGTATATGAAAACTACTTTCTTCTATTTCCGTAACATCTTATATTTCCCAAATTCCACCCCAGCATGAGACATTAGTCACATTAGACGTTATTCACGACGAAACAAGACCGAGAAAATATTTTCAAAAATCTCATATAATCTCGACTCATTTTGTGCGAAACCCAAGCCTGAATTTCAAATGTGCTTGTTTGTTTTCCCCCGTATCTCTTTTTGAAATTGCTTTATTATTTTAATTTTTAATTATAAATTCTCGCTTTGTTGTACTATAATTTCCATTTATTATTTATTACCAATGACAACAATATTTGTATTAAGTGCACGTGTTTATTATGATTTCTGTTTTAATTATTCAAACTATTTTCTACACTCACTAACAATAATTCCCATTAACACGCTACATCCATATGCATTATTTAAGTACTCCTCGTAAACAGATAGCACTGAATACGGAATACAGGTTTACCCATTGTAAGTATGTCTTATCATCTCACTTTTCGACATTTTTTATAAATTACTCGCATAATATGAAAATCCGGTTGTTAATTAAGCAATTAGACGCTTCTAAAAAAATGTATATTTCTTATATCAATTATCAAAACGTAAGAAATGTCTATAGTTCTTAAGGCCTCAAACGCGTCCTTCTTGTGTCTGTCCGGTGATTAGACAAATTTATTTTATTTATTAGTGTATTTGCCATATGGCACATACACTGTTGGCGTCGGTCGGATGGCGGGACCTAGGGGTCGGACTAAAATTTCTCGACGTTTCATAGCCTCCTGAACACTTTGGCACCATTTTTGGAAATGTCTGTTTATATTATATATATATATATATATATATATGTGTGTGTGTGTGTGTGTGTGTGTGTGTGTGTGTGTGTGTACGGGCTATAACTTTCGAAAGCGTTAATTGATTTTGACGAAATTAGGTAGGCACGTTGAAATTCATCACCGCACGAAGCCTATTTAAAATGGGCCCAATCGGAGCATTTTAAGGGTGGTTTTTAGGGGTTGAAAAATGTTTAAGGCCCAAAAATGCCGAAAAAATTCTTAAAATCGTTTCAAAATTGAAATTTAACCCTTTAGTAAAATCGGCCCGACATGATCGGACTTACAAATTTTATGAAAACACTAGTTTGCGGATAGTGCTTTACTTACTGAAGGGTGTATTTAATTTGGTACCGAGGTTGCATTGATAAAAATATTGAAATTAAGAAAAAAAATATTATTTTAAGGGATGTATTAAGGGGTTAAATTTTTTGTTTTGTCCAAAAACAAACTTAAGTTCACATAATAAAGCCACAATGCCAGTATTAGCAAATACACTATATTGTCGGCAGGGTTTTGGCACTGCGACCCGAGTTTTTTTTAGATTATAGACGCGTCGACATCTAAGGTCATTAGCGTTTTTCAACTACACTAAATAACAACTAACTTAAAATAAATAACATCACAAAACATCCATGAGCGCAGGTGGGATTCGAACCCACGGCAGTCCAGTCTAGAGGTCGCGGCACCAAGCATGCTAACCACTAGGCTATACTGCCCTCTGTGATTAGACAAAAGCTATTTAGATCGAGTTTATACTACCAGTTTAAAAATAATATCTGCGTAAAGGAAAGTCCCTCATTTTTCTTTTTTTTTTAATTTTTATAATCTATAAAAAACTAACCTCTAACTACACATATGGTCCAATAGATTCAAATTCAATATTCCCAATTTTTTCATTCGAAGTTTGTATGATGGTTTTTTTGTATGTTTTGAAATAGAGAAACATTGAAAGATGGCTAACTATTTAGAGGGCCTCTAAGCTCTACATGATTAGACCCTCCCTTTTTTCATCAATTAATTTCAAAATGTTAAATAAAAATACAAAAAATCTAGTTTGTTTTTTTTTTGGTTTGTTTAAGGATCTAACCCCTTTGTTGCGCCTGTATGCGGTGACAGTTTGAAACCCAGTAGTAAGAGGGCAGTATAGCCTAGTGGATAGCGTACTTAGTACCGCATCTTCTAGACTAGACTGTCGTGGGTTCGAACCCCACCTGCGCTCATGGATGTATTGTGATGCTATTTAGTTTTAAGAAAGTTTAACAACTTTCTATTTAGTGTAGTTGAAAGACGCTAATGACCTGAGATGTCGACGCGTCTATAATCTAAAATAAAAATAAATGAAACCCAGTACTTATAACGAGTTAAAATAAATCCGATGCAATAAAGAAAAACACTGGTTGCAATGTAAAATCCTGCTGAGAAAAATTTGCTAAAACATGCATTTTAGTACATATTTAAATGTTTATGTGGTAGGTACTTATATGTAGTTAAAAGAGCGTTATGTGAATTTAAAGTTTCTGAACAAAATAAAAAAAAACTCCTTAATACATTAACCTTTTCTTATTTTCAATATTCATGCATTTCTAAAAAAATTATACAAAGTTGCTCAAAATGATGTGAAACGTCGCAATTTTTTGGTCCCGTTATTCGACCGACGCCAATAGTGTATGTGCCATCTGTGTATATAGGAAAATATATCTAATAACGTGTCATATTACTTATGGCTAGGCCTGTATTGCTCATTGTACAATTAATGCACAATACTAATGACAGCTGGGAATTACTGCAATAACACGTGCTTATCGTTATTCATTAGTTACTGTTTTAAACAATCAATACAAATAGATAATCGAACGTTGATCCCTCATTAAATGAATACTCAAATTAAGTGACTCAAACAAGCGGGACAACCTTTAGAATGATCCCTTAGGTTAAAACCGAAGCCATTGTCTATGATTTCTGAACAAACAATTGAATCACAGCAAACACGTTTTCACTCATGCGGTATTCGGTCTATAATTTTATTAACCCAATATAAGTAATTCTATATCTGTGCCCAAAAATCAAAACCGCTTATCATAATTATTAAATAGACAGTAGCCATTCCACAAGCAATACTTTTTAACATCACGATAGCAGGTTGCCGACTGATAACATTAAGAAAAGTATTGCTTGTGGAATGGCTACTGTCTATTTAATAATTAATTAACACGCTTATATTAGCTTCACCTGTATGTTTGCGGGCTTGCTTGCTTGTTTATTTGTCAGTTTGTAACCGACTTCTTTTAACTTGATTTTGACCAACTTTGAACGGTCAGATTTAGTTTAAACTTTGTCGACTTATCAAGGACCGACGACAATACAATAATTCAATAAGTTTGTCCCATTATCCTGACCAGGATCTCCAGGACTAAAAAAAAGCAAAAAACTTCAGATTGAACTGAAACTTTGCACACTTATCAAGGACCGATGACAATACAATAATTCCATAAGTTTGTCCCATTATCCTGACCAGGATCTCCAGGACTAAAAAGCAAAAATAAATTATATTTTAAACAAACTAAAAAACACGCTTTAATGAACTAAAAAGTAAAAAATAATTAATTTTATTGTAAAAAAGCGTGGGGTGCTTTGTATCATATTTTCATACTACCCCACGCTTTTTTACAATAAAATTAATTATTTTTTACTTTTTAGTTCATTAAAGCGTGTTTTTTAGTTTTTTTAAATTATAATTTATTATGATAATATTATAACCACAAAAAAATTAACCCATTGGTTGTATTTAAAACCGGTTATGTTAAATTTTAAGATAAATGGAAGATAGATAGATAGATAGATTGTAGATTATAGACGCTCAACAGCTGAGGTCATCAGCGTACCTAGATGTGTATTAAAAACCTCCCAGCTGGCATACGCAATCTCGGGTACCTACCTGGGGGCCCTAATCCCATAAAACATTGGAATGTAGTTTGCATTACAATATTTCTCCTGGGGGGGATAAATGGAAAGAGACAATAGTGCCGTCTGCCGATATCATATATCGAGACACATTCATACCACACGAGCATCATGAGCAGCGAGTCGAACGAAATTCCTTCATCAACGTATATTTTAAATCATTTTTATTATCAGATTTCCTGACGCTTGTGTGATAGGAAGATACCTCAGTGAATGTGACAGACCCTCTCCTTCTTTGCAGATGTAAAAAATAGATTCTGGGTGACTCACGTACCAACTGAATGGTTAATAAGCCGTTCAAGTTCTGATATGCAGTTTTGAATTTGTGTGGAGATGAAACGATTTTTCACAATTTTACATAAAATAGTGTTATTATCTACATATTTAATTTACAAGACTTTTTTTGTCTGAAAACTTTCAGCATCTTTCACTTGACTGATTTAGATATAAATAATTTTTATTAACGGCCTATATAACTATGTAGAGTAGCTATAGTTCTACTTTATTTTGCCATTTTTAGGGTTCCGTATCTCAATAAGAAAAAACGGAACCCTTATGGCTTATAGGATCACTCGTTTGTCCGTCTAGCTGGCTGGCTGGCTGGCTGGCTGGCTGGCTGACTTGGTGTTCGTCTGTCAAGACCCATTTTCTCAGAAACGGACGGAGATATCAAGTTGAAATTAATGTGAAATACTAAGGTCTACGATCCCTTGAAGGTGTAAAAAATTCAAGCTTCTAAGTCAACGCAATCAAAAGATACGGCCATTTTGTCACCTATTTTGATACTGGAAAACTCACTCATCAAAAACTTATAGGCTACTTCCCGTTGACCTAGAATCATAAAATTTGGCATAAAACAAGGCATCGCAGCACAATTAAAGGACAAAATCCAAAAATCACATAAAGTAAAAATTAAAGGGGGTTCTTTACCTATTTTGATATTCGCAAACTCATTCATCAAAACGTATAGGGTACTTCCCGTTGACCTAGAATTATGAAATTTTTGCAAAAAGCAAGGTCTCGCAGCACAAGTAAAGGGAAAAATCCAAAAATCACAAAAAGTAAAAATTAAACGGGATCCCGACACAAAAAACGGAAAACCCTTTAAAGGCTGTATCTTTGGAACCGTAACATGTAGCAGGTTGAAATTTTCACAGAATATGTCTGTCTAATTTAATTGTTGAAACGAAACGAAAGCGTCGTAGCACGAGTTCCATATGCACTTGACCGCTTTTTTTAATGTTCAATCTATAGACTTTACCTCGTCATCGACGCTACCCGTCGATGACGGTAAAGCTAATAGATATCTAACTAATATTATAAATGTGAAAGTTTGGATGGATGGATGGATGGATGGATGGATGGATGGATGGATGGATGGATGTTTGTTACTCAATCACGCCAGAACGGCTGAACGGATCTGGATGAAATTTGGTACAGAGATAGACTATAGTCTGGAATAGCACATAGGCTACTTTTTATCCCGGAAAAATGTACGGTTCCCGTGGGATAGTTTTGTTTTTGTTTTTCATTGAGTAAGGGATCGACATGTTTTTTTGCATAGTGGTAGTTTAGGGGTCAGAGAATGTTATAGGCTAATTTTTATCCCGGAAAAATGTACTGTTCCTGTGGGATAGATTTGTTTTTGTTTTATCTCTGGAACTACTAAACCGTTTCTAAAAATTTTTTCACTAATAGAAAGCTACGCGGGGGGGAGAATCTCGAGGGGGATAACAAATTAGGGGGGAAGATTCTCGCGGGGGGATAATAAATTAGGGGGGAAGATTTTTGCGGGGATAACAAATTAGAGGTGGAGATTCTCGCGGGGGGATAAAAAATTAGGGGGGGAGATTCTCGCGCTGGGATAAAAAATTAGGGGGGGGAGATTCTTGCGCTGGGATAACAAATTAGGGGGGGAGAATCTCGCGGTGGGATAACAAATTAGGTGGTGAGATTCTCGCGGTGGAATAACAAATTAGGGGGGAAGGTTCTCGCGGGGGGATAATAAATTAGGGGGGAAGATTTTTGCGGGGATAACAAATTAGAGGTGGAGATTCTCGCGGGGGGATAAAAAATTAGGGGGGGAGATTCTCGCGCTGGGATAAAAAAATTAGGGGGGGAGATTCTTGCGCTGCGATAACAAATTAGGGGGGGAGAATCTCGCGGTGGGATAACAAATTAGGTGGTGAGATTCTCGCGGTGGAATAACAAATTAGGGGGGAAGGTTCTCGCGGGGGGATAACAAATTAGGAGGGAAATTCTCCCGGGGGGTAACAAATTAGGAGGTAAGTTTCTCGCGGGGGGATAACAAGTTAGGGGGGATTCTCGCGGTGGGATAACAAATTAGGAGGGAAGGTTCTCGCGGGGGGATAACAAATTTTGCACAGGAGTTCCTTATATAGGTATCGTAGATGAGCAATAATGTATTAATAAAATTCGAGCGAACGAGCGAAACGAGTGAGTAATGTATTATTAATATTCGAGCGAACGAGCGACGCGAGTGAGTAATGTATTAATAAAATTTGAGCGAACGAGCGAAGCGAGTGAGTAATGTATTAATAACATTCAAGCGAACGAGCGGAGCGAGTGAGTAATATATTAATAATATTCAAGCGAACGAGCAAAGCGAGTGAGTAATGTATTATTAATATTCGAGCGAACGAGCGAAGTGAGCGAGTAATGTGTTTATAAAATTCGAGCGTACGAGCAAAGGATAACAAATTAGGCGAGAAGATTCTCGCGGGGGGATAACAAATTAGGGGGGAAGATTCTCGCGGGAGGATAACAAATTAGGGGGGTGATTCTCGCGGGGGGATAACAAATTAGGTGGAGACATTCTCGCGGGGGGATAACAAATTAGGGGGGGAATTCTCGCGGGGGATAACGAATGTAATGTATTATTAATATTCGAGCGAAGCGAGTGAGTAATGTAATAATAAAATTCGTGCGAACGAGCGAAGAAGGAATTAATAATATTCAAACGAACGAGCGAAGCGAGTTAGTAATGTACATAGGTAATAGGTATTAATAAAATTTTAAAAACAGTTTTTTGACGTTATAAAACAGTGTCGTATGGTGAGTAGGCTTTGGAAAAAACAAACTACTTTGTGTCAAAATATTCTGACAGTTAATCGTTTCGGAATAATATTCTGAGAAAATAATACAAAATCAATATCTCACAGTAAGTACTATTTTTATTGATCTCATCCGAGCAAAGCTCGGTCACCCAGATATTTGTAGTTAAGTTAGTTATATTTTCTGTTTTCTTATAGGTTGAAGTAGGTACATTGTATTGTATAATAAAATTTTTTTAAAAACCCTCGATTCCAAGCAATCTCAATCTCGATCGATAAATAAAATTATAAATCGTAAAATACGTGGGCGAAGCCACGGGTAACGGCTAGTCTAAAAATATTACCAAAAAACCGACATAAGCGATTTTGCCTGTTTGCCACATACATATCTACATCATGTTGTGTAATGTAATTAGTGAACTGTTGCTAATCGCTCGTTAACCATTATTAATGATATTACAACCCTCACGTACCTCCCTTCTTGGTATTGTTTCGCTATTTACAAATATAATTCAATTTTTACATATACATTTTGTATTTATCACTATAGCCCGAGGGCCTATGCACGAAAGGGGGCCCGATGCCCAGCCTTACGACTTTTTAAGTCTAAAAAGTACCGATTTTTTATACCGCGGGGGGCCGTCTCAGAACGTGAGAACCCTGCTACTAATAACTTGAACTGCTGTACGCATGAAAATAATTTCTTTTCTAAATTTTTTAAAGTAAACCTTCTTTAGCGAGGGTAGTGATTCTGATCAATGACTTCGACATGGGACGCGCGCTATTTAGACGAGAGCTAGTGACAATTTTTTGGTGTTATTTATTCAAGGCCGTATTTTTGTGAGGATGTTGAGGGAGGCATATTAAAGTGCCCTGACTAAGGTATTTTGCTAGATAGCGGTATGGGAGGGATGCAGACCGCCCCCTACATGCAACAAAAAAAAATGCTCACAATTATTATTGCTTCAAGGCTGAAATTGTTTGTATAGATTGTCGATGACCCAATAATGCCATTATAATATTTGCAGATCGATTGGTCAGTATTAAAGGGGTGGCAGATCACCCTAAACGTGTCATGCACCCGACGAATTTATATTATTAGTTCAAGGTTCAAATTTTAATATGTTGTTACGGCGACTGTTTTAAACATATATTTAAATTTGCAGAACAAAATGTCGGTATTACCCCCCTTGCAGAACGATATAAACACCTAGGCGAGCAAGTTTCCCTCTAAGAGAGGGGGTTAATACCGACATTTTGTTCTGCAAATTCAAATATATGCTTAAAACAGTCGCCGTAACAACATATTAAAATTTGAACCTTGAACTAATAACATAAACTTCGTCGGGTACATGACACGTTTAGGGTGATCTACCACCCCTTTAATACTGACCAATCGATCTGCAAATTATATAATGACATTATTGGGTCATCGGCAATCTATACAAACAATTTCAGCCTTGAAGCAATAATAATTGTGACCATTTTTATTTTGTTACATTTTGGGGGCGGTCTGCAATCTCCCATCCCGCTATCTAGCAAAATCCCTTAGTCAGGGCACTTTAATATGCCTCCCTTAACATCCTCACAAAAATAAAGCCTTGAATAAATAACACCAAAAAATTGTCACTAGCTCTCGGTCTAATTCTGAAACAAACGCGTCGATTAAGAGTCTCCATGGTTACCAAATCGCGCGATCGAACGAGAAACTTCGCGTAGCTGAGTAACAGTCAAATCGTGATGCAGTTGCTGAATCGCGCGTTTTCGATACAAAAAGTAGAATGTGTGCGCTGGCTCTAAGTTTGTACGATGGCATTCCACTCATCCGATTTCCACGAGGAGTGGTCATCTTGTTTGCTATTAAACAAGTCCATCAATTAAATCCATCCATTAATATTAGCTGAACTGAAGAGGGCGGAGTAGTAAAGAGCAGATAATATATACAGAGTAGGCCAATGAAAACAGTCCGGGCAAGTTTTAACAACTTAACATCAGGTTTGCGAAAAAAGTTCGCACACGTCAATTTTAGAATCAAGGGGGACATCTAAATCGAATAGTATTATTTACGTAACTTCAACCCTGAGAGCAGGGTGAATTGCACCCGAAAAATTTTTAATGGAAAGGGGTGTCAAACGATTCGCAGTTCGAAAGGCCTCTCAATTCTTTTTACAATAGTCTTTTTGTTTTTCAAATCCGGTCATTAATTGCAGAGAAAATGACATTTTAATTTGTATCAAATAGTCAACAATTGAACTACTTTTTTTTTAATACGAGGGGGAAAAATTCATTTATTTACGACCACCCGCGTTTGCGGGTAGTGTGGGACTCGGCCGCAGCAATACCCCTCCCTTCCGTCCTGGCAACCTGGGACCGCTTACGCACTACTTGATACAAATTAAAATGTCATTTTCTCCGCAATTAATGATCGGATTTGCAAAACAAAAAGACTGTTGTAAAAAGAATTGAGAGGCCTTTCGAACTGCGAATCGTTTGACACCCCTTTCCATTAAAAATCTTTGGGGTGCAATTCACCCTGCTCTCAGGGTTGAAGTTACGTAAATAATAGATAGATGTCCCCCTTGATTCTAAAATTGATGTGTGCGAGCTTTTTTCGCAAAACTGATGTTAAGTGGCTAAAACTTGCCCGGACTGTTTTCATTGGCCCACTCTGTATGTGTATGTATTTGCAGTTTCATTATTTGACCGTGCTTGCGTACGAAACGAACGCAGACTGTTGGGCTTTACTAGTTTAGACCGAAAGCTTTCACAACAATGGATAGAGAGGCCGGAACGACGAAGAGTTGTGAAGGGGATGACGAGGAGACAGTATAAGGCCTTTTACCATCACGTACGTGCGGCAATGTCGCGTACACAACGGGTATCCCCTATGTGTGTGTGTGCGTGTGTGTATATAGTAACTCCACCATATACTCTATATCACTGTCGTTTTGCATTTCAATAAAGGCTTTCATCCGTCTAACTAAACTTATTATATATTATATAGATGCATGGTGAATCATTTCAAACCTTGGATATAGGATTTTTATCACAGACTAACGCTCTTAATATGACTTTCAGCTTTAAATCTAGATTTAAGGTAGTTGTCGTCCTATGGGCATAGTGTCAGAAAATTCTAAATTTTCGTATACTCATTAAGGATACTATAATACAAATACATACCATTAAAATTTGAAGTTGATTGACCATCTCTAACTCGAGATAAACTTAATTAAAGGTCATATAATTAACACGGAGAGCATAGGAAAGGTTGTGTTTTTGACAAGTTTTTTAATTAAAAAAAAAAGTAACAGTCAGAAATTTTCAGAAAACTAACTGTTCATTGATGTTTTTGTTCTGAATTTAAAAAAGAAAATCCGAAAATTATTGACATTTTTATTGTTGAGATATAATAACACAAAGTTCAACAATTTATGAGGAAAGATTGACATTTTTATATAATCCAAGCGAACAAACTAAGTGAAATATGTGTTACTATGTGAACAATAGTTTAGGTACAATCTCTAACAAATTTTTTTTACATTTAACACTATACTTATTTATTGTTTTACAGCGTATTATGAACGAAACTTTTGGATGTTATTGTAGCACGACAACTACCTTAAGAAAGTTATTTGTTTTTAACCGACTTCTTAAAAAACGAGGAGGTTCTATATTCGGGACTAATGTTTAATCGATGTGTAAAATTTAAACAAAATCGGTTGAGACATTTTCGAGAAAAATTTATTTTCTAATTTTCTAGCCTATTGTTTTTTTTGGAGACTTCTTCGTTAGGACAAATTTTAAAATTTCACCTCGAGGTGTGACCTTTATGAACATATAAAATTTGAACTCTAGCCTCTAGGTGCGGCCAGGCATGAGACAAATATTTTTTTAAAAACCATTTTTTTGGGTTCAGGGGACTTGAAAACGTGTAAATTCATCAAGAAAATCTAATTTTTGCATAGAATCACAAAACTTCACTTATGGACAGGATGTCCGGATTTTAAGTGTATGCATACTTATAGGACATTTACATGGGAAAATGGTTTTTCTCAATTTCCTGCTTTCCTATACATTTTACAGAATAGTTTTTCTTAACAGAATAGACATACTTGCCAAAAATGAAAGGAATTCATCTGTAGAATAAGATAATATATTTTTTTTTAAATTGTATTTTGTTTTTTTTTTTGTTTTTTGAAAATTTGTATTTTCACTCTATCATTATACCTAATTAATACCTTAAATATCCTGACTAATACTCATAATAACTTTTTTGTCAATTTTATCCATACATTACGTTGGTAAAGTCAGAAAACAAAATTAAAAAAAAAACTATTTTTTTTCAAATTTTTTTAACTTTTATTTATTTACCAAAACATTATTAACTTCCCATTGGAAGTTATTATAATGGGTCCGAAAATCGAAATCAAAATGGAGAAAAAAATGTTATGTTTCAAGGTCACCACACTATTTTTACACTATTTTTAGAAAGATGTCTCTGTGTGTGTGTGTGTGTACGTATATGTGTCCATTTCTTTCTAAGACAAAATCTCGAGAATGAAAAATGATATCGAATACGTTAGGGTGCCAATCGACGCGTATTAACGTAAATATGATCTGAAAGAAATTTTTTCAAAATCGGTTCAGCCGTTCTTTTTTCTTAACCAAATAGACTCCAAAAAAGTAGATTTTACACAATATCTCGCGAATAAAAAAATTATATCGACTTCGTAAGGGTGTCAATCGAGGCGTGTTAACGTCATTTTGATCCGACATAAATTTTATAAAAATCGGTTCAGCCGTTTTTTTTTTAATTATTGTTAAAAATAAATAATAATTATGTTTTAATGATTAAAATGATTACTTTTCTGTGTAATATCTAATTTAATTATTATTATTAAATATTTATCAAACTGGGAAGTTCGTCGTGTGGACCTCAAGGGTCGCACTTTAGTCCTAATAAAAGACCCACCTCACGGCTTGTTATGAATATGAGTCAAAATAAAAAATAATTTCCAATTATGTACACCCTATATTGTATGAAATTATCATTAGTAAGGAAGCGTATTCTAACAAATAAGTATTCATAATAATTTTTAGGTAAATTTTAGCTACAGCTTCAGTACGTTGGTAATAAAAAAATTTCAAAAAGTTTGAAAAAAATAGGTTTTCCAATTTTTCAAATTTGTTTTAAAATTTGTATTCTGCTTTTATCAACGTAATCTATTAATAAAATTGACAAGAAAGTTATTATGAGTATTAGTCAGGATATTTAAGGTATTAATTACGATGGTACAGTTAAACTAATTTTCAAAAAACAAAAAAAATACTATATTATTCTACACATGAATTCCTTTCATTTTTGCCAAGTGTATTTTTTCTGTAAAGGAAAGTAGGAAATTGAGAAAGTTAAAAGAATTATTGATTTGTTTTAATAAAATGAATTTTTAAAGCGTAAAATAACTTCCAATGTCCGTTTCAACAAGCGAACCTGAATTGTGAAATATATTTCAGATGGGTCACTTGCATGTTTTGTATATAAACTGTGATTAGATACATATTCAGTGAACATCATGATCCTGAGTGATAATACATTATGTGAAATGCGTACAAAGTTAATGCAGTCAAGGTCTGTTTACACCTTAACTGGATCCGGGCCGTGTTCAAATTAGAAATAACCGTAATATACAGGATAATTCAGAAATAGAGGCGGAAATAAACGTGGGTATAATGAGGTTGAAGAGAACACGCCAGGATATTTTATAAATTAATTTTATATTATTTTAAATTTTGATTGAAAAACTATATGGGCAACATAAAGTATGATGATATTATTAACTAAATTAAAAATTATGTAATTGTATTATTTTTGTTTCATAAATTCAGGGTACAAAGTAATCGATGCGTGACTAATCTATACTAACATAACAAAGCTGAAGAGTGTGTGTTTGAACGCGCTAATCTCAGGAACTACCAGTCCGATTTAAAAAAATGTTTTTGTTAGATGGCCCGTTTATTGAGGAAAGCTATAATTCGAGTTTTTTTTTAAATTCAACCCCAAAGGGGGTAAAATGGGTGTGCAGGATTTTTTGACTAATCAACGCCCAGGCCAAACCGCTGAAGCTATTATACTAATTCGCTTCGCAGGGGGAGGATTTCTCGCGGGGGGAGGGATAATAAAACATAAATTATTAGCACCCGTGCGAAACCGGGTAGGACAGCTAGTTAATAATAAAATCAAAAGAATTTTTTACTTTGCTGTCAAAATTCGAGAAAATAAGAATTGAAATAGCGGGAAAAATTACAGTGAACCGATTTGTTAATATTTTTTGTTAATAAGAATTACTGATAATTTTTTGTTCAAACGACAGATAATCGTTAATAATTAAAGAAGCATGCAGACGTTTATTGAATTACTTGCTTTATTATCGAAAATCTTAGATGACAACATTTTCCAAACTCTGAGCAACTTTGACCCGTGAATGAATGAATTGTGAATTATAGACGCTCGACAACAAGAGTCAACTTTGACCCGTAGTCATTCAATATATTTTTACCTGTAGTTGTATTATTTAATAAGCGGTCAAGTGCGTATTGGAACGCGCGCGACGAGGGTTCCGTACCGTTACAACAATTAAATTAGGTAGGCATATTCTGTGATAATTTCAACCGGCTACATGTTACGGTTTCAAAGATACAGCCTTTAAAAGGTTTCTCCGTTTTTTGTGTGGCGACCCCTTTAATTTTTACTTTTTGTGATTTTAGGATTTTTCCCTTTACTTGTGCTGCGAGACCTTGCTTTTTGCCAAATTTCATGATTCTAGGTCAACGGGAAGTACCCTATAGGTTTTTGATGAGTGATTTTGCGAATATCAAAATAGGTATAGGACCCCTTTAATTTTTACTTTTTGTGATTTTCAGATTTTTCCCTTTACTTATGCTGCGAGACCTTGCTTTTTGCCAAATTTCATGATTCTAGGTCAACGGGAAGTACCCTATAGATTTTTGATGAGTTGACAAAATGGACGTATTTTTTGATTGCGTTGACCTAGAAGCTTAAATTCTTTACACCTTTAAGGGACCGTAGACCTTAGTATTTCGTATAAATTTTAACTTGATGTCTCTATCCGTTCCTGAGAAAATGGGTCTTGACTGACGGACACCCAGCCAGCCAGCCCGACAAACGAGTGATCCTATAATGGTTCCGTTTTTTCTTATTGAGAAACGGAATCCTAAAAACGAACAAAAGTTTTAAAAAAGTAATACACAATGACATGTACTTACTCAAAACTTTGGAAACTTTATTAAACAATGGATATCACAAATTCACAAACTCACATTTAATGTTTTACAATTTTATTAAAAGTGCGTGCTTCAAGGACACGATTCCCGGCAAAAAGGTTAGCATACCGTCTGTGTGCTTCTGCAGAATATCTGCCAGCTTCACCGTATAATAAAACCATGTCTGTTTTTACAATGTTAGTAAATTAATGTGCTATACTGTTTTATGAATATCACGGCAGAGCAATCGCGGTAACAACTGATTATAAAATTATACATTTTATCCAAATTTTATAGCAGTTACATAATCAGTGAGAAAGGTTTGTATTTAGTTAGTCTTTAACGAGTACATACTATAACATTTAATTCGCCAGTGGCGGGTACAATTTTTGTAATAAAACTTTTTCATTTTTTGTCGAAAATGAACCTGCCGATTTCTTTCATATTTCAGGATAGTGATTATTTCAGTTTATTTGACTTGTGGAATTTTTTCCGTCTCTATTTCTGAATCACCCTGTATAAAGTAAAAGCTTATGAATTATGATGAGTTTTACTGACTGATTTTGGGTCGTTGTAAAAAAACATAGAATCTGATATGAATTTGTTTTGCTAGATTACGTAATACTGAATGATAATTCAAAGATGTCTTTACTAGGTATATTATCAAATGATTGTTTGTTAACTTCCCACGGGAAGTTATTGTAATGGGTCTGATTTTGCGAATGAAAAATTTTGACATATCTGGACGTTTTGAGGTCCTTAAAGTCCGAATCTACTGTTTTTAGAGACGTCTGTAATGTGTACGTACGTTCATTCGACACATAATTACATAATGAACAGCTGATTAGATTTGCATATTTTTTTAATAAAAAAACTAAGGGCATTCAATGGGAAGTTAACAGTGTAATTTTACCCACATACCAAGCCTATTTTATTATTTTTTTAATTTTTTATTGTGGATTATAGACGTTCTACAACTTTATTTTATTTATTGTAAATTATAAACGCGTCGACAACTTAGGTCATTAGCGTCTTGATTATACATTAAAACAACACACTTAAAACTAAATGACATCACAAAACATCTATGAGCGAAAGTGGGATTAGACCCAACGACAGTTTGATTCAAAAGCCAGCACGCTAACCATTACACCAAGCTGTTTCTCAAAAAAACTGCCATTGAAAATTGAAATTATATCTAGTGCATACTAGAAATTAGAGATTATGAGAACTATTTGGGTTCTACAGTCAAATGCCAACATTCGAACACCAACGCAAATTTATTTGAAATATGACGCTGTAAACGAGTTTAGGCTACGCCGCTACACTCATTTCAGAAACGTACGCATGACGGAGGCAAAATATATCAGTTACACATTACAGTCGTGTATGACGGGATGCGGACTTACAGGAACCGGATCCACGAGCTATGATTAATGTTGCATGAATTCAGTCGGCCTGTCAGACAGCAACCTGCAGTCGTGTTATGCCCTGCCCTTTTACTGCTGAATTATTATTTTGACTGTATTGACGAGGTTAAAATCATTTTACGTACATAATATCGACGCTTGCTTAAGATCACTTCCCGGGCTTGAGAATAGCCGAGAGTGTAGCAATGCTATTGTTTACATGGCGTTGCTATGGTTCCTCTATTACAAGTTCCCGGGTTCTAGCCCGAGAGCTGATAAAAGTGTCAATTGGATTTTCAATTTATTATTAAAAAAAAAACAATGAATTGAAAATATGAATTGGTGCTAAGCCTAAATAACCTTAGCTGTTGGTGGTCTTTAAAACACAATTTTAAAAGATCACTTCCACTAAATTCTTTAAGAATTTCAGAAATTCTAGAATTTTGAGAAACCTGTTAATACATATTGTGTAACATAATATATACATATTATTCAACATAATATACCTATGGCCGGTTTATCGTAGGTACATTTTAATCACGATGTTTTTTAATCACACTGTTAAATTTTGACAGCTACGTGTTTATTGGTTGCTGCGTTGCGTTACCATAGCAACCCGTCATTTAACAGTGTGATTAAAAAAACATCGTGGATAAAATGTACGATAAACCGGTCACTAATGTTTTTTACAAGCTTTTATTTAACTTGCAATATACAGGGTGAGTTCGACCACCCGTATCAGTCGTTTTTTTCGAAAACGGTTAGTCGTAGAGAGTTGTGTCAAAAATTTGTATTATAAAAGCCCTAATAAAGAATCGAATGGTGATAATTTTTTTTTCCGGGGAGGTCGGCTTCCCTATTAGTTTGCTCCAGAATGTCCAGAACTCCGGAATTATAAATGTAACGATAGGTCGAAAGTGGTATTGCTGAAAAGATCTTTAAAAAATAAGCAAGTTTTGTAGGAACATTTTTTTTATTACTGCCACCCCTGTAAATTTCTATAAGTATAAATATAAATTATTATATGTTCAAAACTCCGAAATGTTAGAAAGCACGATAAGTTGAAAGTGGTGCTGTTGAAAAGCTCTTTAAAAAATAGGCAAGTTTTGTAGGAAAAATTATTTAATTACTATCACCCCTGATAAGTAACAATCGTTTGAAATTATTAAATCAAATTTTCATAATAACGATCGAAGTCGGCATTAAAAATCTAGCAACCTTAGACATTGTCACAAGTGTTCAAACTGTCTTCCATTTACTCTTTAATACATACTACTGAGCTCTTCTGGTTATACTGTGAGTGTACTTCTTCAGTGTTTAACGATCGATAGATAGGTAACTAGATTTTAAATGCGGACTTTTAAAAAGTTCGTTATTATGACATTTTAATTTAGTAATTTCAAACAAATATTACTTAACAGGGGTGGCAGTAATAAAAAAAAATTTCCTACAAAACTTGCTTATTTTTTAAAGATCTTTTCAACAATACCACTTTCGACCTATCGTTACATTTATAATTCCGGAGTTCTGAACATTCTGGAGCAAACTAATAGGGAAGCCGGCCTCCCCGGAAAAAAAATTATCACCATTCGATTCTTTATTAGGGCTTTTATAATACAAATTTTTGACACAACTCTCTATGACTAACCGTTTTCGAAAAAAACGACTGATACGGGTGGTCGAACTCACCCTGTATATTAGTTTATTTGTGTGTTTGTTGAGGTCAAATCTTACAAATTATTTTGAACGACTTCCACGTATCCGATCGATTACAGTCAAACCTGGGTAAGTGAGAACTGGATTAGTGAGAAAACTCTATAAGTGAGAGTAATAGGCAGGACCCGTCATTTTAAGCTCCCAAAACCTCTATTAGCGAGAAACAGAAACCTCTGTAAGAGAGAGTCGTTTTTCCCTCATGGACCTCCGTAAGTGAGACTGCTACTTATCTATACCTCTATAAGCGACAATATAGCTACAATAAAAATACATACATACATAAAAGATACACACATACAGTAACAAATGACAAAACAAATTACAAATTTAACACCGTGGAACTTCCTACTATTGTTTTTGTATTGTTTTCTCGTCAATATTGTACCGCTGGAGAACAAATCGACGACGATATCGTTAAGAATTGCTGCGTACCTCTATAAGAGAGAAACGCTACCCATGTACCTGCATTAGCGAGAAACTCGGGTTAGTGAGAAACCTCTATAAGCGAGAATGAGATTGTGCTCCCTTGAACTCTCGCTTATCCAGGTTTGACTGTATATGTATTCCCGATGACAATACATGAATAAATCGTTTTTAGAAATAAATTCAACCCCTATAAGGAGTTAAATCGGGGATGTAGGGTTTTTTTTGACTATTCAACGCCCAGACCAAATCGCTGAAGCTAAAAACTTGAAATTTGGACAGTTGGTTCTGACGTAAGCATCCACTAAGAAAGGATTTTTCGAAATTCAACCCCTACGGCTGTGAAAGACTAAAATGAACAAAATAAATAGGTATTATTAAAAAACTTTTTAGAGACAAGCTTTTATTTAAATGCGCTAAAAAGGAAAAAATAATTTTTAATAATTTAGGTTCATAATTAGAAAAGCGTGGGTCGTGACTAATAAACTATCATAGAGTTCACGACCCACGCTTTTATAATTATGAACCTAAATTATTAAAAATTATTTTTTCCTTTTTAGTACATTTAAATAAAAGCTTGTCCCTAAAAAGTTTTTTTTACTAATATTTTTTATCCATATTAATAAAGCACTTATGGTCTCTATTTTCGTTAGGCAGTGTAGCCTAGTGAATAGCGTACTCCGTACCAGCCTCTAGACTAGACTGTCGTGGGTTCGAATCCCACTTGAGCTCATGGATGTTTTGTGCGGTTATTTAGTTTTAAGTTAGTTGTTTTTTAATGTAATTTAAGACGCTAATGACCTAAGTTATGTCGACGCGTCTATAATCTACAATAAATAAATAAAAGTCTCTGTTGTCGAGCGTCTATAATTTACAATATCCTATGTCTATCAATATATTAAGATGTTAAGTTTGTTTCTCAGTTTGATGTTTTATCCACACTTATCTCAGAAACTAGTTAACGAATTTAAAACATTCTTTTACTATTTAAAAGTCTTTATTCAAACGTCCAAGTCACACAGCCTATATAATATTACTATGATACAAAAAAAGAGGGATGTGCAGTGAGCGATACTCTATAGCGTTAAACAAGTCGGGGATCCCGCACGCAATCGCTGAGCAAAATTGATGTACGTTGGCCAAACTATAAGGTTTAACTCACACGTACCACAATACAACGATATTCTGTGGTTACGCTGTCGCAGACGCTGTCGCAGCAATGGACCACTTTTCAACCACATTTTAGTTGGCGTGCAGACGCACGTGTGAGCAGATCGCTTTGTCGACAATACACACCAAACTTGCAAGGCAGACAGTCAGTCTGCGTTGACACAACACAGACTGCCGGCCTGTTGTTGGTAAGTCGCTGGAGAATCGCACGTGTAAGTTGTGTTGGCCGACTGCGACAATTTTGTGGATGATACCGTCAACACATTGCGACTGTCGTCGCATTGTCGGGCAATGTGTCGGACGTGTGAGTGCTGCGACCCAGTTTCTATACTTTTAGGTTACATTTTAGCTACTCTCCACAGACGAGGACTTTATTGTGGTTCTGATGTCGTCGGAAAGTGGTACGTGTGAGTTAAGCCTAAAAGGTACAGTAAAGTGATATTATGAGAGACTTGTTGCTTTTCGCCATTTTGCTGCCAGATATAAATCAACCCGGGCGAAGCCGACCCGAAGAGCTAGTATTTAATATTCGCGTATTGTGTAAAAGGTTTGAAAAATATTTTCGGTTCACGTGAAAGATAAATGTAGTACCTATATATATTATGATAAAATTAAATTTCAAAGAAATCTAGCCTTTTATGATTTTTAGTTAAAAAAGTTAGCTGATTTGTCAGTACCTAATTGCAACACTGCAATTTGTAGAAGAATTTTGAATATAAAAAATTAAATACATAACAAAAAGTCGCGATTTTATTCTTGGAGAACAGAGCTTCTGAACTCCAAGAATTAATTAAAATTTATTATAATAAGCACAATATATTATTGTTTTTGTTTGCATAAAAACTAGAAAATGTTGTTTAACTCCTGAAAACCTGCAAAATAGCATAAGATTCGAAATATGCTGAAGAAGTGCACGTATAAATGAAAACAAATAGATTGTAAAGGTAAGAATGTTTCAAATATGTTAAGCTTTAATATGTAAACATCGTAAAGAAATATGAAATACAAACATTTTCCTCTTATTGTTATGGAATGATATCGCAAAGAAAATAAAAATATAAAAATCCGCAGAATTCGACGCGTAAATCTGGTGTCAACAAATTACACACTTTTTCATAAAAATTCTTTTGAAATTGAAATTTTCAATCGTTGCCGTATTGAAGCTGAATCGAGGCAAGCTGGTTGGAGGGTGACGCGCGGCGTTCGGTCGGGGGTTCGGGGACGTCCCTTACACAACAATCGCGTCACGAGTGTTTGCACAGCTAATATACATTCGGTGTCACGTAGGTATAGTAAGTTAGCCGTGCAACGACACTGCTGACATCTGTGTGTACGTATATTGAAAGTACCGCAGGCACCGGGAAAAGTGGAAGTCAGTAAACTATCGATGTCATAAATTCACTTGAATACGGCTGTGACGACGAGGCAAAAGTGTTCATGTCGAATTTTTAGTAAAGTATAACCGTGAACTGGAATGAAAATGATCAATTTTGAGGTTTTGTACCTATTTATTTTAGGTAGGTACAAAGAATAAGCATATAAACAACTCGAAAAAACATGACGTGGTTTTCAATCATACTTTCTTTGTGTTTTTGTTTTGTGAAAAAAATTCTAGATAAAGTGTTTCTTTTTAGGGTTCAGTAATAAAATGGTAAAAAACGGAACCCTTATGTTGAGACTACGTTATCTGTCCGTTCGTCTGTCACAGGTCTGTAACTTCTAAATTATGTTATTATATTGTTATTGGGAGTTGAAATTTAACAATGCAGATAGAGTATAATGTTTCTCGCAGGTATTCCACAGGTACTTATAGTTTTACAAAAAAAAATGTTTTACTAATAGAGTGAAAATAAAAAAAAATATTTTTTTAGTCTGCATGTCGTTGGAATGGGTTCACTTTGAAGGTACTATTTTTAAATTTTTGTTGAATTTTTAATAGGTTATTTTATAAAAATATACCAAAAAAAGTTTATCCTCAGCCTTATTATCTTCGAAAGTATAAGTAGATCTAAAATTTTGAGAAAAGAAAAATCAGCCGTACGTACTACCTATAAAGGTATAGGTATAAACAATAGCGAAGGTCAGATTTCCATTACCTCTTAAGATTTATCAAAAAATCTTGAATTTTAATTGGTGCAATTAAGTAGTATTAAATAAATACTTTATTAACCCGGGGCTTAATCCATATAAAGAGGTTAGTAAAGATTACAGGAAAACTACAGCGAATGATGTACAGAACCCTCGGCGCATATGAAGAACGTTCATGCTTATAATCGGGATGTTATAGCAAATCTTTTTGAAACTTGTTTGGAGCCGAGTTGTCACCTGTCCCGGATTTTTAATAAATTATCCCGTATTCTACTCAACAAAAAAAACCGTCTCATCGTTGGCGCCAACCTGATGCCACCGATTAGTGATGGGACGAAATAACACTAACAGTTATTTACAAACTGTTATTTTAAAAGAAACGGTTCCAAAAATAACAGTTTTCATAATTATACTGTTCTGTATTAACAGTTCTTAAACACATCTGTTATTTATTTAGATTTGAAATGGACTTTGGCAAATGACTTTTGTTTAATTCGTTGTTCGCCATAGTCGTGTAATAGGCAGGTACCTCAACAAAAATTGCACATAATGTAATCACTGAAAGACGAAATAGTCATTCTGAAATACGCCATTTTGGTTTGTGACCATAGAATATACATACATTTTGTTCTTCGTAGCAAACTGTTTCTAATATCTGGTAGCAAATAGCATCCGTATCTCGGTTGAAAACGAAATATCATTGGTAAGTTTGCTGATACTAACAAATGTTAAAACAATAGATAAATTGTGGATTATAGACGCTCGACAAATTAATATAAAATGCTTGGGCGAATTCATTAATGCAACGGAGTGGAAAGAATCTGTTAGAGCAGATTTTGAATTTTTTTACTGTCGCACCACCTCTAAAAAGAATTTAATTTTTACATTTCTGGGTCTTCCTCAATAAATGAACCTTAACTTGAGAATTTTAGCCAGTACGAAAATCGCGATAAATTTTCAGGGATGCACTCAACATCTCCTTTGTAACTCCGCTGGGGAGGCACACCTCATAAATTAAGAACCGTTAGATTAAAAAATGATTTTACCTTATTTAGTATAGGTAATATTATCAAGAACCTAGTCCCGGATAAATTATTGGAAGATGTTAAGTTCCCAAACAAGAGTAGATACACATAGTATCACATATCTAGTATAATATTCTAAGCATTTTCCACTTTTCTCATTTGCCACCCGTGCAGCGGATTTTGATGATGCGGAAATGTTGGCAGCTGTTCTGGCATCTTAACTATGCAGTGGCAATCGAGTATGATTGGTCTTGATGTGTATTTTTAAAATAACATTGCATTTTAAATTTTCAAACTAGAATGTGACTAAATTAAATACACAATATTATTAATTAAATTCTTAAATTAGTCTTTACACGTGACTTCACTTTAATGTTGGTTTCGAGAGATGGTCGTCGGATAAAAGTATCATATAATATTTAAGTTTATCAACTGATAATGTACCAAGTTTTACCAAAATTGGTTTACTCGTTGTCAAGTACTATTCTAAGTTCAAACATATAGATTATAATTAACAATGAAAGATAAACAATCAATATGATTAATTTCCCTAGACTGTAACTAAATACATAAGAATATCAGACGACATTATCGCCATGATATTATATAGAAGGCTATATAGGAAAAATGTAAATGCACCGCCGGGATTCGAACCCAGAACTCCCGATTTCGCGTCAGGAAAGTTTCCAATTACTACACAGTGCCCGACAGTGAACATTTAATATTTCCTATATATAGCAGCGATGTACCGCAAATCCAGTAACAGCGAGAGCTATTAATTTTATAACAACATTACAATGAATGCTGCCTTTCTCAAATGGCTGGGACTGCCTAACTTATAGTCAAAATACACACGTGAGAAAGCTTCAAATATAGACAGACACAAATTCTGGACACACGTTTTTCAATCTAAACAACAAACCAAATATCTATCCAAAAAACCCACAAGAAAATGAAATTACAGAGGTCCCGTTAAGTATATTAATTATAATCACAAACTGTTTTTAATGATGTATGTGCCAAGTGTTTATTAACTTCCCATTGGAAGTTATTGTAATGGGTCCGAAAATCGAAATCAAAAAGGAAAAAAAAATTTTATGTTTCAAGGTCACTACACTATTTTTACACTACTTTTAGAAAGATGTCTCTGTGTGTGTGTGTGTGTGTGTGTGTGTGTGTACGTACGTACGTACGTACGTATGTATGTGTCCATTTCTTTCTAAGACGAAATCTCGAGAACGAAAAATGATATCGACTACGTTGGGGTGCCAATCGACGCGTATTAACGTAAATATGATCTGAAAGGAATTTTTTTAAAATCGGTTCAGCCGTTCTTTTTTCTTAACCAAATAACCTCCAAAAAAGTAGATTTTACACAATATCTCGCGAATAAAAAATTATATCGACTTCGTAAGGGTGTCAATCGAGGCGTGTTAACGTCATTTTGATCCGACATAAATTTTATAAAAATCGGTTCAGCCGTTTTTTTTTTTTTTAATTATTGATGTTTTAATGATTAAAATGATTACTTTTCTGTGTAATATCTAATTTAATTATTATTATTAAATATTTATCAAACTGGGAAGTTCGTCGTGTGGACCTCAAGGGTCGCACTTTAGTCCTAATAAACGACCCACCTCACGGCTTGTAATTGTATAGTTTTTATTAGGACAAGATGAAAACGGCTACGGCCACTCTAGATCCTATAATAAAGATCATTTATTATTATTGAAGGCAATGGACTAATAAACTTTGAGAACGATTTTCAACCGTACAGATACCTATTAGAGTACTTTTTCTTTAATTGGTATATGATAATATCAATCGATTTAAAACCCCCTTATATCCACACCATATTATTCACATAACAATTTGAGGTGAAAATAATAAATATCTCAGATAGCTAGGCTGCCATGATTTTTGAGCTATATCTAAGAAAAAATCAAATGACCACTGCCGGGACTTGAACCCGAAACTCCCAGTTTCCGGCTAGATGAGTTACCGATTTCTCCACAGTGCCCGAGAGTGGAAACCGATCTTTTCTTATATATAGCAATTTCAAGTTGAAAACACACTACATGCGAGAGTCGACTATTTAAATAAACTGCAAAGCATAGTACAGCTTATTAAACAGTCGAATCATTATACATGCGAGAGTTAACATTTTATAAGTTTTAACAACTTAACAAACTCGTTAGGCCGGGAAGCCTTAGGTTTTACCTATAGATAAACAACGTTTTGAGTTTCTGTGGACAGTAATTAATTGGTAAATGATAAAATCAATCGATTTAAAACCCCCTTATATCCACACCATATTATCATAACAATTAGAGGTGAAATTAATAAATATCTCAGACAGCTAGGCTGCCATGATTTTTGAGCTATATCTAAGAAAAAATCAAATGACCACTGCCGGGACTTGAACCCGAAACTCCTAGTTTCCGGCTAGATGAGTTACCGATTTCTCCACAGTGCCCGAGAGTGGAAACCGATCTTTTCTTATATATAGCAATTTCAAGTTGAAAACACACTACATGCGAGAGTATAGCATAGTACAGCTATTAAACAGTCGAATCACTATACATGCGAGAGTTAACATTTTATAAGTTTTATCAATTTAATAAACGCGTTAGGCTGGGGTGCCTTTTTCTTTATTTTATAGTAAAGAAATAATTTATATATCCGTTTTTTCTGTCATTCTTTCTTCAATGTATATGATTTTTGCATACCATATTTATAATTAAATTTTCTTCTCTGACTCGAAAACGGAAGTTCGGAAAGAATCAAGCTATATTATCCCTCAACGGTATAAAACAAGAAATTATTTTTTATTATGGTTACATAGCATAAAAATCTGCAGCGAACATTATTTCCCTAGGCAGTTCACGTAGCAAAACTACGACTTGAAATCAGCCACCAAGGGAAATGTCTGAGCGCTCGTTCTGGACTACTTACTATACAGTTATAGTAACTATCCCACTGTCTGCAGCTTACTTCACTGCAATGACCGACCGATATCGCTACGTAGTCTTCGTTTTATTCGTTATTCGTTCCAATTATATACACATATCGTGTGATTTATTGATCACGCCTCAGTAACGTCGCTTGCCCAAATCTGATACCTAACTGAAAATCATGTATGGTACCTTTAAAAAACTGGACGATATCAAAACAATACGAAGTGGTTATCAAAGAGACCAGAAGAGATGCTCATTCTTGAGATAAGTGTTGCCGTCTAGACAAGACAAGACTTTCGAAGTCTTGTCTTGTCTTGAAATATCAAGACAAGACTTCACTTAAGTCTTGTATTGAAATATCAAGACTTCACTAAGTCTAAGTCTAGATTAAAAAACTCTTGTCTTGTCTAATATCAAGACTCTAGATTATTTTCAAGAGTCTAGATTAACCGAGTGGTTTACTTTACCTACTATACTACTTAGTTTATCTAGACTCTTGAAAATTGTCTAGAGTTTTGGCAAGAGTCTTTATCTAGATAAAGGAAGTCTTGTCTTGTCTTGAAAATTTCTAGACAAGACTTTTGCAAGTCTTGTCTTGAAAATCTAGACAAGACAAGAGTCTAGAGAGTCTAGATCTAGACGGCAACACCACTTGAGATGAGAACGAGCCGAGACTGTCCTTGTTTTATTATCAAAACCTAAACAATATTTTTAAAAAAATCTCGTTTTGTCTCGCTTCATGCGAAGCCCTAAATAAACTAAATGGGTGTCTATTTGGCTAAGTTTATATTTCAACGGAAAATTAACGGTTGTGACATCATATAGAGTGAGTCCCGTATTAAACAGTTTATCGTACACATTTATGGTGTGGTATGATGGCATAATAAAGCGATTTAACGGCGCAATAATAGCGATGTAAAATAATTAGTGCAAACCCAAAGCAATGAGAGCAGGCATCGAGGGCCGATGACGATGGCCATGTTAAGATGTAACGGCGGTCCCTTCTATATTATAACGACTGTGTTAGACATCCGAGTACACTCATGTCCCGTTTAACGTTGAGCGAAGGTTGCTATAAACAAAGAATTATCCTCAGTGACGACTTATCAGCAAGAGTTTGTTTGTTTGTTTGGTTGAACGCGCTAATCTCAGGAACTACCAGTCCGATTTGAAATTTTTTTTTGTTAGATAGCCCATTTGTTGAGGAAAACTATAGACTATATAATATCACGCTACGACCAATAGGAGCGGAGCATCAATGAAAAATGTTTGCAAAAACGGGAAAAATGATTCCCTTTAAAAGTTTCCGTTGCGTCCGCTGCGTAAACGGTTAAAGTTACGCAAAAATCATGTATGACGGAATTGTTCCCCTTTAAAAATTCTAAAAAAAAGTCCGCGACAGAATATGTCTTATTTTTAAGGTTGACTCACTATAACTTTTTTTATGGTAATCAAATTTGTTCGTAATTATAATATTCAAGCGAACGAGCGAAGCGAGTGAGTAGTGTATTGCACCCGGGCGAAGCCGAACGGGTACCGCTAGTATTATAATATAAATAAAATCTTATTCTTTTTTTCTAAAATGTACAGATTTGGAGAAAAAAAATGTTTTCTAAAAAAAAATGGTGTGGAAATTATTTTTTATTTGCCTAATCAAGGTGTCTATGATTTTAGTTGGCCTTCAGTAGATCAATAAACACGTAAAGATAGGCCGATGGCCATGCTTTTTAGGGTTCCTTTAAAAGGCTGTATTTTTTAACCGTAACAGGTAGCCGGTTGAAATTTTCACAGAACATGTGTTATTAAAACAGATATCCTAACAAATAATAAAAAAAAACAAAAAGTAAAAATTAAGGGAGGTCCCCATATAAAAAACGGAAAATTAGGCATAGAACCGTATTTATACGGAACCCTCGGTTCACGAGTCCGACTCGCATTTGACCGGTTTTTATATTAAAAATATGAAAAGGGAATTGTTTTGTTGGGAAAATTTTCAGTTACGAGCTTTTAAGACAGATATTTTTTTAGTTCGAACTGCTTCAAAATGTGTTTATGCTTTTTTTCAAACTCAAATGACTTGAAATAAACGTATAGCTACACTGTAAGAAATGAGAAGGCTGATTACATAGATTATCGATGATCCATTTGTAGCCAGCGATTAATCTGATAATAGACACACAAAGAGACAATGGCGTCGCAAACAGGTATCGTCTGCACATCGCGTAGATTCCATAAAAACACATTGCGCATGTGTGGTTACTAATTTTACATTAATTTGTTTTGTATTCATCCATTTTATATATGTAACTATACGTATTTTATTTTGTAATTTTTACACATTTTATTGGAATATTACACAAATTATGTAATTTTAATTTACTTTATGTAAAAATCACAAATTTGTTTAGCTTTACAGTAAAAGTCTAAGTTTTCTGTGTAAAAATAAATAATACTGTAAAACCACTTAGAAAATCGAACGAATTCTACCTTAACTTTCAAAGTATTTTTACAGTGTACAATAATCATCCAAGTTCTGGGACAACTCGTGATAAAACTAGCGTTGTTGATCTCAGAACACTATTTTTAGCATGTTTGACCGAATATTTATAAACTGATCTGAGAATTACCGAGATTCAGAACAACAGCGTCTTGCCGCGATTAGACTGCCATCTAACTAGTTGAAAGATGAAAATGACATTGCTAGCTGCTACTATACATTTCCCTAACTATGATGTGCTGCACTGGTTAAAAATACCGATATCTGAATAGGTCGCCAGTTTAAGAGTTTATTTTATTATAATTTTTTTAATCTATCCATAAAAACTAGAGACCGGATAATTGGATTTAAAATTATTTAAAACGAGTGTGTAGAGAAATAAAATACCTTTCATTTATTTTAATTTATTGTAGATTATAGACGCGTCGACAACTCAAGTCGTTAGCGTCTTCAACATAACAAATAATCCATTTGTGTATTAGAATCCGCCAGCCGGCATACACAAACTGACTTGTACGAACTCGGGTCCCTGGGAGTGCCAATTCCCACAAAACATTGGAATGGAAACTACATTCCAATGTTTCCCCTTAGGGAAAATACCTTCCAAATTAGGTTTTTTATTTTTATTTATTGTGGATTATAGACGCGTCGACAACTTAGGTCATTAGCGTCTTAAATACAACAAATATCATAATATATCACTTAAAAACTAAATAACATCACAAAACATCCATGAGCAGAGGTGGGATTCGAACCCACGACAGTCTGATTCAGAGGCCGCGACGCTACCAATTGAGGCATACTGTCCTCTTTCAAATTAGGTGCAATATGACATTGACCCATATGCAATTTCAATTTTTGTGAGTTAATAGTGTCTCTGACGCCATCTTTAAATTTCCAAAAACCAATTTGTCTTCAAAAAAAAGCTTAAGTGATGGGATTTTACCTCGATTTTGTCCGGACTCTTTAAGAGAGGGAGACACTTCAGACGTGCACTGTATAAAACATAGGTAGAGTTCATACATTTAGAGAAAACCAAATCATAACGGAAACCTGCGCACAAAAACTGGTGAGAGTAGTAGTCAGTGGTGTACGCAAAACAGATTCTGACGCACAGACGTAGGTGCTGGGGACTTAATTAAATGCGATTTTTTCTTTAATAAAACAAACTTTTATTAGTTCTTTTGTTAAAGTAAGATAAAGGAAATAAAATGTTAATAAACATGCATCACTGATAATGCACACTGAATGACAAATAAATAGTGCACTGACATGTACAGTGTAAGTACACATAAACTGGCGCATTCGGAAATTTTAATTTCTTAATAGTGTAGCAAACCCCAAGATGTTATGCCGCTGCCTCCAATAGAAACCACGAGAAAGAAAGGCCACAGTAGTAAAGCGTGGAATGGTATCGAAGATTCTAGACAACGCTAGAGAATACGAGGACGCACTGAGCGTACACCGCACGCAGGTATATAAACGGCGAGTGTGTCGTGTTGGGGCAGTCAGTAGTACTGAAGTAACTGAGTAAATGGCCGACATAAATAAACGTTAGAAATAAATCTGATATAAATACAGTGACACAAATAATTACAAATAAATAATCCTTGTATATATAGTTATTTGTTAAGTGTTATTTAAGTGGCTCGTTTAGTTCAATAATAAATTACCGTTTAAGTTTTTTTATTGTTCAAATTGACTTTTCGTTGTTGCATTTATTGTTATTTATTTTTGTTAACATTTAATTATTGTAAATAAATATTTATTCCGCCAACGCAGAAAACAGTTTTGTAACAATAGGTACCTATTTTGTTGAATATTTTACATAGCTAATGCAATAATTAAGGAGTTATTTTCTACTGTCTAGTGATAGCAAATAAATAACTATGTCTGGAAAATATTTTAATTGTGTATATTTACAATCTCATGTAAGACTAATTCAGTTCTTGTTGTTAGAACGCTTTATTTCCAGCATTATACGGGGTATGCCTGTAAAGCTGTATCGACACTTCGCGTGTAGAATCATTCATGCATCCGATTCTGGGATGTCCCACGTGGAATGACTGTTTCATGCATCCGTTTCTGGGATATCCCACGTGGAATGACTGTCAATTATTCTAGTTTCTGTGTGCTATAATAGTTACCCATTGGTTTCCATCAGCGGGTTGGGCCGGGGATTAGCTTATGCTAAAAAATTAAATGCTACCTCTATGCCTATTTTCAAAATAACAATTGTAACTCAAACAAGCCGTGAGGTGGGTCGTTTATTAGGACTAAAGTGCGACCCTTGAGATCCACACGACGAACTTCCCAGTTTGATAAATATTTAATAATAATAATTAAATTGGATATTACACAGAAAAGTAATCATTTCAATCATTAAAAACATCAATAATTAAAAAAAAAAAAAAAAAAAAAAAAACGGCTGAACCGATTTTTATAAAATTTATGTCAGATCAAAATGACGTTAACACGCCTCGATTGACACCCTTACGAAGTCGATATAATTTTTTATTCGCGAGATATTGTGTAAAATCTACTTTTTTGGAGGTTATTTGGTTAAGAAAAAAGAACGGCTGAACCGATTTTGAAAAAATTTCTTTCAGATCATATTTACGTTAATACGCGTCGATTGGCACCCTAACGTAGTCGATATCATTTTTCGTTCTCGAGATTTCGTCTTTGAAAGAAATGTACACATACGTACGTACGTACGTACGTACGTACGTACGTACACACACACACACACACACACAGACATCTTTCTAAAAGTAGTGTAAAAATAGTGTAGTGACCTTGAAACATAAAAATTTTTTTTCCTTTTTGATTTCGATTTTCGGACCCATTACAATAACTTCCAGTGGGAAGTTAACAAGTTTTATATAAATTGTGTTAGGAATTATCTCAACCAACTTGGCCAAACTAGTGCTAGGATGGGAGCATAAAAATGGCTTGATAATCGGACTGTACGTACATAATAAACAAGCCGTGAGGTGGGTCGTTTATTAGGACTAAAGTGCGACCCTTGAGGTCCACACGACGAACTTCCCAGTTTGATAAATATTTAATAATAATAATTGAATTAGATATTACACAGAAAAGTAATCATTTTAATCATTAAAACATAATTATTATTTATTTTTAACAATAATTAAAAAAAAAAAAAAAAAAAAACGGCTGAACCGATTTTTATAAAATTTATGTCGGATCAAAATGACGTTAACACGCCTCGATTGACACCCTTACGAAGTCGATATAATTTTTTATTCGCGAGATATTGTATAAAATCTACTTTTTTGGAGGTTATTTGGTTAAGAAAAAAGAACGGCTGAACCGATTTTGAAAAAATTTCTTTCAGATCATATTTACGTTAATACGCGTCGATTGGCACCTCAACGTAGTCGATATCATTTTTCATTCTCGAGATTTCGTCTTAGAAAGAAATGGACACATACGTACGTACACACACACACACACACACATACACACACACAGACATCTTTCTAAAAGTAGTGTAAAAATAGTGTAGTGACCTTGAAATATAAAATTTTTTTTTCCTTTTTGATTTCGATTTTCGGACCCATTACAATAACTTCCAATGGGAAGTTAATAAACTATGCAAAACATAATGTTGTTTTTCTGATATTTTCGTCGGGCCGGGCGCATACATACAATAATAAATCGAGTTGGGTACGTGTTGCGATTTCAATTCGACTAAACTGTTTAGTTGTAAGAGGTGCGCATACATTCATTTAGTTGTGCCACAATTTCACTATTAAACTAGTGGGCAGTCGAACAACTGTTTAGTCGAATGTATGCACGCACGTCAATATACGCAGCTGTAGACATAAGCTGCCGACGATAGTTGTTCGATAGTTTAGTCAAAAGGATACTGTGTGGTTTTTCGATTTTTTAGTCGGCCAACTATCGTGTTGTATGTATGCGTACTCCCATCTACTCCAATAGCCTTTTGACAAACAACTAAACAGTTGTACGATTAAAAATTGTATGTATATGCGCGGGCCCTTACTCATACAGTTCTCTATTTTAATGTCGATGCATCGTGTATTCCTTTTTACGTCAACAAAAAACATTTGCTACTTTTATAATAAATATAAGAAACTCATCCTTTCAGACATTTCTTAATCAGCTTACGTCGATTGTTTCGATTCAATTACATTCACTTGTTTTGTTAGTGTAGGTATATGTACTTAAATACAATCAGAAACAAAACAATCGTGCAAATCTGTACTTTCCCTTCCATAGAGATATTATCATAGATAGAGTAGGGGAGCCCATAGGCACAACTGTAAGTGTCAGTGTTACTTTGGAAATGAAAGATAGAAAACGAAGCAGTTCTCTTTTCCTTGTCTTCTGATGCATTTGTGAATTTAAAAGTTTATAGTAGGTATTGTTAATTTACATATGTAACCATGGTTATGTATTTGTGATAGAAGAAGATAAAAGAACTGCTCTATTCTCCATCTCTATCTTTCACATCAACACTTTTTTGGGTGGCTTCTCTATTATATCTATGATATTTCTATAATGTTCCCTTCTCGTTTATATTCAAAATAATAAATTTTAAAACATAGTATTTGGAGTAAAGGGTTCGGGTAAACGCCAAATGAAGGACCAAGAATCACACTACAGATCCTACAGGCGAAAAATTGAAGAAAAAAAAATTCCTGGCAAAACTTCAACTTAAAAAAAATATATATATAAATTACGTAATCTTTTACGCACGTAGCCAAAACATTTTTTCAAAAAATTCGTCTGTATAAGGATCTGTAGTGTGATTCTTGATCCTTCATTTGTCATTTACCCGAACCTTCTAGCTTTAAAAATCGCGTCGGGAGAGCGGGAACCGTTTTATAGGCGAGGGGAAAGGATTTGAGATGAAGAGTGCAGGGGGTAACAATTTCACTATCGAATACTCTTAATGTAATGATGCCGTAGGGAAGTGGATACTGGCAGGTACAAAAATTCAAAAAACACCTTATTAATTATTATAATAATTAACCTGTTACAAATAGTTTTTTAAGTGCTTTACTTACCGCACTAGGGCGGTAAGTAAATGGTTGCCATAGCAACTTCTGTTTATTCGCTCTATACGCCTGCGTGCGCCTGCCATTACTTACTCACGAACTTCACGGCATACTGTAGAAATAAAGATGGCGCAGATGAACTGTCAAAATTTTGGAAAATGAAGTGGAAAGTAGGTATTTTGCGTGGGTATATGGCAAAAAATACCATATATATCTTGTGCGTAATGGTACTTATTACGACTCCTGTGACTGTAAAAACTCGCTATCGCTCGTTTTTACATACTGCCATCACTCGACGTAATATAGTCCATTACACATCTAGATATATAATGCTACTATAGTGATCATTTAATTTATTGCGATTTTATTTCTACAGATCAAAGTGTATTAACGTAAAATTTTGACACTGACTGTAACTAGTAGTAACAACTTTAAAAACGATTCTTAGTTTATTTCCCCAGATAATTGTGTTCGTATTTTCTCTAAGATAAAAACAACACTTGTTTGTCTTGAATGTAATTTATTTTCCCATCGTCCCATACGCTTGTAATATCTCTTCAAGTCTTATTTTCAAATCAACATGCTTTACGGCTTCCTATATTGATGAATACAGTGGCGTCGTCAAAATAGGGACTGCCATGTTCTCTCCCTAGTTGAATTAAATTTCTCGAAATTTTTATGTTCTAACAACATGGTGTTACGTGACGTCATATATCTAGTGCCACTTACGAGATTATGACGAATTAAAAGACACCTCATTTAAATTAAAATCGCTGCAGACGGTTCACTTTTACATTTTGACAATACGGCGTCTAGCGTCCGTCATATTGGATTTTACGTGACGTCATATACCCAGTGTCACTTGTAAGATTATGAAGAATCTATATCGACACTTGTCAATATTCATCAAGCCGATTAGATTAATTTACGTGGGAATAAAGAATCTCAGCCACAAACACCTCAAAAACCTAACCCTCTTTTGCTTTCATCAGTCGGGTAATAAATCCATTTTAAACATTTTTTAAAAAGTTAATTTCTATACTTATATTATATAGGTATGTTAATGTATATTCAGTAAAGGTAGTAGTAATAATTCGACATTTTCGACCGCAACCACTTCTTGGCAAACGTTTGTACAAACTGTTTTTAAGATGCAGAAACATTTGGCACACCAACTGCCGACCTCAGTTAACTGAAAACATTCTGTCCAGCGTTCGACGTATCACGTGTTTCGCCGGTTTTACATATTCCACCATTTGATCGTTCCCGTTCCCGCTGTCCCACGTTGACCTGTGGGCGTCTCAATGCTTCACACTACCATCGAATCGGTTTCGATGCAGTGCGCGAATCTTCGTTTATTATTGTAAACACAAGCGACTAGACCGTGCAGTCAAGGTCCATTCTGATTGGTCGAATACCTTATCTTGATGTCGTTTGACACAGACACACCTAAACGAACGTAATAACTAACTAGTGAACTCTGTATACTAATATGGATAGTTGATAGCGATTAAAAAATGAATTTTGTATGTGGAGAATGTTCAAATACATATTCTTCCAGACAGGCATTACTGATCACAAAATTAGAATGAAAACTTCAGGTAACGCTTGTAATCTAATTCTTTCTATGAAAGTCGATAAATTTTTTGACATTTCAAAATAAAACCTAATTTAATATTATTATTTGAGATATTAGGATGCCCAAAATTTATACAATAACAGTGTTCCTGAGAAATTTGAATAGAAAAATAAATTTTAATTAAGTTTTATTTTGAAATGTCAGAAAATTGGTTGACTTTTAGAGAAAGAATTAGATTACAAGCCTTACCTGAAGTTTTCATTCTAATTTTGTGAACATTAATGCCTGCCTTGAAGAATATATGTGTATGAACATTCTCCACATACAAAACCCATTTTTTAATCGCTATCAACTATCTATATTAAGTATACAGAGTTTATTATAGTTAGTGGTCACGTTCGTTTAGGTGTGTCTGTGTGTGTCAAACTACATCAAAATAGGGTATTCGACCAATCAGAATAGACCCTGACTGCAGAACCTCGTCGCTTGTATTGTAAACCCATGAAATGGCATCTTAATGAAATTATTACATCGACAAGTTATAACATTTCTTCACTATCTTACACTACACTGCCATTGCGAATAAATCTACTTTGTTGTTTTTGTGATTCTATAATGTTGTGTAAAAAACATTGGAGCAGACAGCGTCCCTAGTAGTGTAGGTATTCGTTTTCTTTTTTTTACCTGAGCAAGGAAATTTAGTCAACAACTCTGAACAGAAACGTGGAAATGGAAGAGTTCCGTGAACGGTTGTTCCTTCCTCCGGTGTAGCCGCCCGTAAGTGTACACTGTACACTACACTAATGCAATGTATATCGTAGGTCTTGTTAAGTTGAGCTTCCGGTCTGATCTTTATAATGTACAAAATAAACAACAGTCACTGTAAAGCTTGCCACACACCTATTGACGCTTAAAGAAATACTAAAAACAAAATGCTAGTTTTTCGATGAAATCTATTATACACATACGATATTAGTTCAACTTTTATAAAAAAAACCCTTCGAAAAAAGTCACTAAAAGTGGCTTTTTTTTACATTTTAGTGGCTTTGCAATACGTAGTTCGCACGTTATTAACCAGCTTCTTTCTTGATATTTGATTACTAAACGGGACAAAAAAAATTACTGAACCGATTTAAGTAGAATTTATGTGAGACCATCCTGAAATTATGTCGTACTAAATAAAATAAGAATCATAAAAATCTGTTCACAAATGCAGGAGATATGAGATACACCATACATATTAGGGTGGGTCAAAAAAATCAATTATTTTTTTTTACAAGTGACACGGAAAACTGGGTTGCTAGACACCTTAAAAAAATTCTCACCAAATATGAGCTCTTAATTTTAGTAAGAAGATCCTCCGCATCACAGTTTTTTATTTTTTTCTCAGTCCAATAGAAAAAAGTTCATACCTCATCATTAATTGATTGTACAGAAAAATGTTTTAAGAGAATTTTGTAGGAAATTTAATGCTCTACAAAAAAGATCTTATATTTTTTCCGCAAACCTCACCATTTGAAAGATATTGAAGTCATTTATTGTCGAGTTATAAAATTCATAAACAAAAATGAAATTTGTCTTAAAATAATCAAACTTAAATCCTCAATATCTTTCAAATGGTGAGGTTTGTGGAAAAAATATAAGATACCTTTTTTGTAGAGCATTAAATTTCCTACAAAATTCTCTTAAAACATTTTTCTGTACAATCAATTAATGATGAGGTATGAATTTTTTTCTATTGGACTGAGAAAAAAATAAAAAACTGTGATGCGGAGGATCTTCCTATTAAAATTAAGAGCTCATATTTGGTGAGAATTTTTTTAAGGTGTCTAGCAACCTATTTTTCCGTGTCACTTGTAAAAAAAATAATTGAATTTTTTGACCCACCCTAATACATATAGGTACCTAAAATACAAAAAATAGAAAAAATAAAAACTGTTCAACCGATTTAAGAAAAAATTATATGGGACCAATCCGACCTCTTCCTGAACGCAAAGGAGTCAGAATTTTTCAAATCTATGCAGCCATTTCTGGGTAATCGGTGGACATACACTTAAAAAAAGAACTGATCGAATTGAGAACCTCCTCCTTTTTTGAAGTCGTAGCTGGTATCGTAAATGGAGGTTACGCCAACATTCGTGGTTATTAAAAAAAAATAATGAATTGAAAATATGAATTGGTGCTAGGCCCAAATAACCTTAGCTATTGGTGGTCTTTAAAACACAATTTAATTTAACATTCGTGGTAACTTAGATAGGTACTAATTCCTGCTTTTAATGCGTCATAGTCCAAGCTCTGACTGTACAAAAGTCCATTGAGCAGCACTACAAACATTTTATTATTGATTTTAACAGATAATATGATGAAAAACAAGTCGCCGCAGACTAATTCAATTTTCTTATCATTTTTTGGTGTTTATTAAGCTGTATAAATTTCATTTAGTATTGAGCGGTAATCGAGATACTGACAACAAAAAATAATTTAAAATTAAATTAGTCTGCCACCGATTTTATGGTTTTCATCATTTTATCTGTTAAATTTAATAATAAAATTTGACAATTTTTTGGTGTTATTTATTCAAGGCCTTATTTTTGTGAAGATGTTGTGGTAGACATATTAAAGTGTCCTAAGTAAGGGATTTTGCTAGATAGCGGTATGGGAGGGATGCAGACCGCCCCCAACATGTAACAAAAAAAAATGATCACAATTATTATTGCTTCAAGGCTGAAATTGTTTGTATAGCTTGTCAGTGACCCAATAATACCATTATAATATTTGCAGATCGATTGGTCAGTATTAAAGGGGTGGCAGATCACCCTAAACGTGTCATGTACCCGAAGAAATTTATATTATTAGTTCAAGGTTCAAATTTTAATATGTTGTTACGGCGACTGTTTTAAGCATATAAATGTCGGTATTAACCCCCTTGCAGAACGATCTATAAACACTTAGGCGAGCAAGTTTCCCTCTAAGAGAGGGGGTTAATACCAACATTTTGTTCTGTAAATTGAAATATATGATTAGAACAGTCGCCGTAGCAACATATTAAAATTTGAACCTTGAACTAATAATATAAATTTCGTCGGGTACATGACACGTTTAGGGTGATCTGTCACCCCGTTAATACTGACCAATCGATCTGTAAATATTGTAATGGCCTAATTGGGTCACCGACAAGCTATACAAACAATTTCAGCCTTGAAGCATTATAGTAATTGTGATAATTTTTTTACATGTTGGGGGCGGTCTGCATCCCTCCCATACCGCTATCTAGCAAAATCCCTTACTCAGAACACTTTAATATGCCTCCCGCAACATCTTCACAAAAATAAGACCTTGAATAAATAACACCAAAAAATTGTCACTAGCTCTCGGGTCCTATAAGTAATAATCAGTAACTCACACATTCAGTGGAGGATCAATAAACTGTCCTGAGACCTGAATTACAATTTAAGTTAAAAATTTACATAGAGATAAAACGTTTTTAGGTAATGTCATTCCTAGAGTTTGAAAAATCTATCTGAAGATACGGAAATTATTACGAAAAACTAGACAAACGATTTTCGTTTTTGAACATATACCATTTTTTTTTATCTTGGTTTAATGATGACTTTGTTTTGTATGTGAAGAGGGCTTCAGTGGATTACAACAAAAGACATGATGAGGACGGTCTAGCGGGGGCGACGTCTCACGCTCGCACATCGCACACAGTCACGCACCACACGCGCACACAATCTCACTCGGTGAGCTTACCGTGTCTCGGATTGTTTGTGATCATAAGCTCGGAAAATTATTATTGTTTACGAGACACTTTCTTTTTACTGCCTTCATTATAATATTATGTAAGACAATAAACATCTACCTCTATATAAGTGTATTTTCATTGACATCTTTTGTACTGTCTGCCATTTGCAAGAATCAGACATAATAAAAAAATATATTGCCTCACATATGCATAAATAAAATTATAACCTCTGTCTGAAAATAAAAGTCTACGTTGGTTGACTGTGCAAACAAAGGCCAAAAACTTTTATACCTATACCTCTTACCGTTTGTGAGACGGACAGGCATCGTCCTCAGTAATTCCGTTCGGAGGTACGGAACCCTAAAAACCCTCGGTCTGTACTTTCGTTTGTGTAGATTTTTCATGATTCCAAGAATTTTATCTGTTTGTACTCGCATCAGTCGAAAACGACGACCGATTTTAATGGAACTTGATATACTGTCAAATGCTATCCACATTTAAAGTAGGTATATATAAAACTTTTCACCAGGCTATGCTCGGGGTGGAGTGAGGTTACTATCAAAATCTACTTACATAAACACGAGCACAAAACACAAACAAACTATATGACTCTTCATGGTTTCCGGGCTTGTAGGCCGTGGTCCGGTGGTATTTCTACCTGACGTTTCGTCTACAACTGCGGTAGACATTCTCAAAGGCGATGTGGCAGCGGTCGAAGTGTCCTCCTTGGCGGCTCACAGATCAGTGTGTCGGTGACTGGTGTTCTCCCTTCTTTTATACCTAGTGCCAGTGTGTTCTCTGTTTGGTCGTAGTCCGTCTCTCTGCCATTGGTCAACTGCGCAGTGTGTAGTGGTGGTGAGTTCTCTACTCGGTCGTATCCCGTCCTTGTACGATTGGTCATTGTTTTTTGTATGTCGGAGTGCTGGTGTCTACCGCAGTTGTAGACGAAACGTCAGGTAGAAATACCACCGGACCACGGCCTACAAGCCCGGAAACCATGAAGATTTGGAACAATGCCGGCCGTGAAAGCTTGCACACTTGGATAAACTATATGACGTAACTATGATAGCTCGCGTCACACATTTTTCGTAACGCATTTTTCGTCTCGCATTATTTTACCCCCCTGTATCCCGCCGGGAAAGACGTATTTTATGTCAAAACTACTAAATGTTAACGTCACGCGTCGCGTCACACATTTTTGTAACGCATTTTTCGTCTCGCAATATTTTACCCCCCTTTATACCGCCGGGAAAGACGTATTTTATGTCAAAACTACTAAATTTTAACGTCACGCGTCGCGTCATACATTTTTGTAACGCATTTTTCGTCTCGCAATATTTTACCCCCCTTTATACCGCCGGGAAAGACGTATTTTATGTCAAAACTACTAAATTTTAACATCACGCGTCGCGTCACACATTTTTGTAACGCATTTTTCGTCTCACAATATTTTACCCCCCCCTGTATACCGCCGGGAAAGACGTATTTCTACGTCAAAACTACTAAATTTTAACGTCACGCGAAAAGTACATAATATATTCCTTAAAAGTGACATGGTTTTCGGCATCGTTGCTTTTTAAAGTGAATAAAACGGAATGTGAGCTTAGGTTTCGATACAAATGGATGTCGCCACTATACACACGTTATTGTTATTGTACAGTAAACAAGAGGCTCTAAGAGTTTCTATACGCAACACAGCAGAACTATAAATTTGGCGGGGTTAACGAGGTTTCCTTTGTAATCAATGCAACGCCGGTCGACAAGGACACAATCACATTACAGCCCCCGGACCCCCGAACTCCCGGATACAGTCGACCAGATATGTATTTGGCGGAAACCTATTACCTACTTTATTATATTAACTTTTTACAACCATCCACCTTTATACTCTTTCATACAAAAAATCCACTCAAGTATCTACTTTTATATCCGCTCCATTGAAATGTTTTATATAAGATATAATAATAAAACTGTTAGAATACTCGCTCATTCACTTACCGACTTGTCTGCAGACATCGTGTGCAAAAGAACGGTGAGTCTTGGGTACTCCCAAAAAACGTTGCCATAGTCGACCAAGGAGGCTATAATATAGCACACGCTCTAGATACCTAAGATAGGCCTTGTCGAGTAGATATTATATGCGACTAAATCGCTCTATCTCTCTCTTAACAATGTTTAAAACAGAGATAACCGACAACTGAAAATTCTCAATTTCAATCCGCTAAACGCGGGTACCGAAAATCAAATTTTCAATAGCGGCATTTTTGTAGTATTTTTTACGTAGAATACGATGATGAAAAGAAAAAAATAATTGAGAGTCAAGTTTTTGAGTTAATCGCAAAAATAACTTTTTATGCTTGCAGTATCTGCAGTAGAAAAAGTTGTTATAGTAAATAGTATACAGTATAATATACGGTGTATACAGAGCGTCATTGCATCGTCGGTGGACAGACAGAGAAAGAAGAGATAAGGACAGAAAGAAACGTGTGCATGTATTAACCTGGGGGCCGACACCGATACACACGACCGATCATAAATCGTAAGCCGATGGTGGCGGAGCGCCCGCGTCGCAGAACGAAAGACGACACGCGCATTCATTCCGCTAACGCGTTACCAACATAACACCACTCGTACATATATCGGCTTTATGTACAGAAAAGTTAAAGGAGCTCATCAAACAAGTAGACATAATATCTCACATATAGTAAAGGTTACCTTATAAACACATTGATGGCAGTAGTGCTGTAGAAAACAGTAAAAGTTCCGTCTATATACATACTTATGCACATGAAGTATACTATTCTGTTACAGAACTGTTTTCTGAGTTGGCGGAATAAATATTTATTTACAATAATTAAAAACAACAATAATGAACGCAACAACGAAAAGTCAATTCTAACAATCAACACAATTAAACAATAACTAAACAGTAATTACAAGGCAAAACAAACAACTATATACAATAATTCGTAATTATTAACTATATACCAGGACTATTTATTTCTAGTTATTTATGTTTTAAAAATTGATATTCACTGTATTTATATCAGACGCACTATTTGTCGCTCAGTACTCTCCATTGACTTGAATACGTGACTCACCGTTGACTGCTGTTTATATATGCTGCGTGCCGTAAGCCTAGTGCGTTCTCGCTTTCTCTAGAACTTTTGCCTACCGTTTATATACAGGTCCGTAACAATACCTATACAGGTGAGACACATAAAGTGTTACACGCTAATATCTCAGAAAGTATTGGTTGTAGCAAATAAAGTTTCGCATCAAAACTGTTTGGTATCAAGGGGCACCTGACGTATGTTGGTAAAATAGATTTTCTTCTCGATAGGTATGCTGAGGTTGGGTCAAGGCCACCTCCATTTTTTTAAATCAGACTATATGGATTTTTTCACGGAATCTTGTAACCGTTATTGAGACGAATCAAGCGACCTAAGACATAAGGTAATTCGAAGTCATAAATAAAGAAGTTGTGTAATATGAAAATAATTAATTATTAATTAAAACGTTACTATTGGGATCCGTCAAATGAGCATATGACATCTGGTGGCAGAAAATTGTACTCAAAACGAGGGAAAATTTTACATGCTACAGTGCAAATTTATCGTGAAATTATTTATTACAAAAATAAAACAAGTAAAATAAACAAAAAGTTTATCGAAAATGGAATTCGCGACGTTTTCTAATATCATGGCATTAAACACTATCAGTTATTGCCTTGTAAAACTTACTTTACAGCGAATTATTTTCTAATGACATGTGGAAAAACTGAATTTATGAATTAAAAAAATGTTTTATATTAATTATAAGATGTACTCATTATCATACTGTAGGTACTACAATAGTATCTCTGATGATTGACAAAATTATGTGTATAAAAATATTTTGAGGTTAGTAACTTACCTACTTATTACAATATAACATATTTATGTTGCAGTTATGTGTTTACATTATTCACCTAACCTTAAAGAATGATTAATTTCGTGGAGATTTTCTTTTAATTTTGATGTTTTTAAGCAAAATGCCGTAAAGATTACTATTTTTGACAGCTCATTTTTCGCATTTTTCTCATTATATTTCTGACATTTGATAATATGTCCGGCTTTGAGAATCCGTTCTCCTTCAACGAAATTCCTTTGTTTAGGATTCGTACCGACCCAATCACAAATTGCACTTATATATTTTATCATTTCTTATCACTTTGAAAATCACAAAACTACACGCAAAAGTATACCCCGTATATGAAATTTCCCCCCCTCTGCGCCATGTTTTTTAAGCTCCACCCATTTGACGGATCCCAATAGAGTAGGTATATATGTAATAATGTCAAATTTAAACAATCGAATCAATTGCGAAACAAGGCTTCTAATTGATAGTAACGTCTTAATTAATAATTACATAATTATTTTCATATTACACAACTTCTTTATTTATGACCTTGAAGTGACCTTAAATAACCTTATGTCTTAGGTCGTTGGATTCGTCTCAATAACGGTTACAAGATTCCGTGAAAAAATCCACAAGGAAATTGGTTCGGAGTCGATATCATTCTTTGTTCTCCAGATGCGAGACGAAAAAAAGTTCATGAACATACGTACACACACGCACCCACACACATCTCTCTAAAAACGATGGAATCGAATTCTAGGGACCTCTAAACGTGGAGATACGTCAAAAATTTTCATTTGCAAAATCGGATCCATTACAACTTCCAATGGAAAGTTAAAAATTAAAAAATGGTGTTCCAAACGAGCACTGAAATGTTGGGAATAAATATTATTGGCCAATGGCCCACCTTCAGATCACCATCCGTCCATCCCAACACTGGCCCACCCTAACAAAAAACCCTAACACCGCTACTGACTGTGAAGTGGAAACTACAAAACACAACGATTTAGTTTCTTCTTAAGCACAAACAATTTTGTTATTGGATGTACATTTCGATCAACAAAAAATAAACTAAACCAATAATAAAAGTGTTGTGAATAAGCGGTGACTAAATTGTTGTTTTTTGTTTGCAAGTTTAATAAACAGAAAATTCGCGTTTTTGCGTTAACTCGGAACTGACAAACAGAACTACAGTTTTGCTTATAATAGATATGGATTCATATATAGACGTATTAAGTTCATTCAAGCGAATTAGAATAAATAAAGTAGGAGCTCACGACTGATTTTATGACCGAAAGATGATACGGCTGAATTTTGCATCGTATGTCGTTGGTGGGTTTACTAATTTGTTGAACTTAGTTTATTTTTGATACAAAATAAAATGTTAGTATGTTTTTTTAAAAAGTTTTTTGGACAATTTTACTGTCATGTTTGACGGCATTTGGTAAGTTAATTAATATTTGTTATATATTATTTTTTAAATATTTTTTCCTAACACAATTTTATAATTTTTATACAGAGCTCTGAGGATGAGAATATAATTCTCGAAACGTCAGCTTAATAAATGCAATATTAACAGTATTTGCTTATTATTTTTGGATCCTTAAGCCATTTCAAAGCTGTCTTCTTTCATTATCATCAGGATCACCACTTTTCTGTTTTTAATTAAACAGTTCTTCACATCTACAAAATAAAAAATTTAACCCCTTAACACATCATTTAAAAAATTTACATTTTTCTAAATTTCAATATTCGACTTGAATTTTATCAATATACAACATCTACCAAATTATATACAGTACTAGCGGCCCCGTCCGGCTTCGCCCGGGTGCTAAGAAAGCCCGCGTGCAATACACTACTCACTCGCTTCGCTCGTTCGCTTGAATATTATAAATACACTACTCATTCGCTTCGCTCGTTCGCTTGAATATTATAAATACATTACTCACTCGCTTCGCTCGTTCGCTATATATATAAACCTTCCGTGAAAATTTATCTAACTAATGGTGAAAACCGCATCAAAATCCGTTGCGTGGTTTAGGAATTACATTACTCACTCGCTACGCTCGTTCGCTATATATATAAACCTTCCGGGAACAATTCCGTCATACATGATTTTTGCGTAACTTTAACCGTTTACGGAAGCTCGCAAAAGGAATAATTTTTCCCGTTTTTGCAACATTTTTCATTGATGCTCCGCTCCTATTGGTCGTAGCGTGATATTATATAGCCTATAGCCTTCCTCGATAAATGGACTATATATCTAACAAAAAAAAAATTTCAAATCGGACTGGTAGTTCCTGACTCCTGAGATTAGCGCGTTCAACCAAACAAATAGATATAGATAGATTGAAATTTGAAAAACAGGAAAAAAATTATGAAAACGGAAAATTCGCTCTTCTAGTCCTTAGAACTTTATAATTACAGACTAAGTTACGATTTAGTTTATTTTTATTAAAGTTATTAACTTCTGTATAAATCATTAAAAACATGACTCTCTCATGATGTGGACTTTGTAGGTGCGTTACTATATATACGAACACATCGATCGATACCCAGTAGTACTTCTATTGTACAAAGTGCAAAATTTACCAATTTTTAACTTCCCATTGGAAGTTATTGTAATGGGTCCGAAAATCGAAATCAAAAAGGAAAAAAAAATTTTATGTTTCAAGGTCACTACACTATTTTTACACTACTTTTAGGAAGATGTCTGTGTGTGTGTGTGTGTGTGTGTGTGTGTACGTATGTACGTACGTACGTACGTACGTACGTATGTATGTGTCAATTTCTTTCTAAGACGAAATCTCGAGAACGAAAAATGATATCGACTACGTTGGGGTGCCAATCGACGCGTATTAACGTAAATATGATCTGAAAGGAATTTTTTTAAAATCGGTTCAGCCGTTCTTTTTTCTTAACCAAATAACCTCCAAAAAAGTAGATTTTACACAATATCTCGCGAATAAAAAATTATATCGACTTCGTAAGGGTGTCAATCGAGGCGTGTTAGCGTCATTTTGATTCGACATAAATTTTATAAAAATCGGTTCAGCCGTTTTTTTTTTTTTTTTTTTTTTTAATTATTGATGTTTTGATGATTAAAATGATTACTTTTCTGTGTAATATCTAATTTAATTATTATTATTAAATATTTATCAAACTGGGAAGTTCGTCGTGTGGACCTCAAGGGTCGCACTTTAGTCCTAATAAACGACCCACCTCACGGCTTGTTTAATATTAGTATAGATAAGTAATAAGTAATTTACTATTTACAAACTAGTGTTTTCATAAAATTTGTATGTCCGGTCTTGTCGGGCCGATTTTATTAAAATTTTAGCAGCATATATTTTATTCTCTATTAAAGGATTAAATTTAAATTTAAACAGTTCCGAGAATTTTTTCGGTCCAAAAACACATCGCCAATAGTTTCTATGACAAATACACTAAAAATAAAAAATAAATTGAAGACGTCTACATTTTTCCTGTATCTGTGTACTGTTAAAACCCGAATTCAGTAAAAACTAGTTTTAACTACTCAAAACGTGAAATCAATCGTGAACTTCTAGACTGAAAGCATTTATGGTTTTGACAAATCTAAGAGAGTTCGAGGTGCAGTAGACCTTTGATGAAAGAACATAACGGGGGACTATAGGAGTATAAGAAAAGATTAGGTTTTGTTAAAAAACGGTGCCCGCAGCTATAAGTGTAATTTACTAGTTGGTAACAGTGAAAGAAAGCGGTAATGTTTCTTCCGCGAGTTGGCGTTACGTCAACGAGATGGATACGGGAACCCCGCGGCTACGAGCCCACACATACACACACACATACATACATATGAGGCGCTGCGCTGCAGTCCTCTACAGTCTAAACTATACTATATAATACTGTAGTGATGTGTGTTCTCCACTCTATACAAGCTGTTTCATCAAAAGAACACTTTTTAAATTGACTCTTTAGATCCGCGACTTGCATTACATTTTTAACCGACTTCAAAAAAAAGAAGGAGTTCTCAGTTCGACTGTATTTTTTTTTGTATGTATGTTACGCGATTTCTCCTACATTTGTGAACCGATTTGGATGATTGTTGTTTTATTTAATAGGGCATACCTCCGGGATGGCCCCATATAATTTTTTTACTTCCCACCTCTACTATGGTAGGGAAGTAATGGATTCAGTCCGAAAACAATATTTCGAGATTTTAACAGATTTTCACGTTTTGAGACCCTAGTAATCGTTTAAGATCATTTTCTGACTGATGTCTGTATGTGTGTGTGTGTGTGTGTGTATGTGTGTGTGTATGTATGTGTGTATGTGGTCAATTTTTCGCCTTCGATATCTTAAGAACGGAACAACATACGGGCATGCCGATTGTTCTATTGTGTTTATCAGCCTTTAACTTAGATCTGATTAGATTTTGAGTCAAATCGGTTCAGTGGATCCTGAGATATTCAAAAAAACGTCCTCAATGTCACGTATTAACATAGGTAAAAAAAAATATAAATGAATTCTAGATGTTATAATATGAAAAAAATGTAAAAATTTTTTTTCTCTAAAATGTATAGTTTTCGAGAAAAAAAATATTTTACTAAAAAAAATAAAAACTGTACGTAAATCAAGGTAACCATGATTTTTGCTATATTAAGTTAAGATCACCAAACAAAAAAGAGGGCCATGCTTTTTTCAAAGAATAAAAATTAAATTGTGTTTTAAAGACCACCAACAACTAAGGTTATTTGGGCCTAGTCAAAGAATAAAAAAAAAAGAGTGTTTATTTTTTGCAAATATTTACTAGGTGGGAAGTATAGGACTGGTCATCAGTCGAATTTTTTTAAATCGGTTCAGTAGTTCGTCTGATTTTAACAAAAGTGAGTAACTGGATGTAACACCGGTCAGGTTCACTCACAAATCAGAATTAAGTAACTCAAAGCGTTTGAAAATAGCGGGAAGTTCCAGGGATGGCCTGCAGGGTCAACCGATTTACAGATTTTTTAAAGTATTTTTAACACGCTTTTATTAGCTTCACTTGTATGTTTGCTTGCTTGTTTGTCAGTTTGTAACCGACTTCTTTGAACTTGATTTTGACCAACTTTGAACGGTCAGATTTAGTTTAAATGTTGTCGACGACAATACAATAATTCAATAAGTTTGTCCCATTATCCTGACCAGGATCTCCAGAACTAAAAAAAAAAGCAAAAAACTTCAGATTGAACTGAAACTTTGCACACTTATCAAGGACCGATGACAATACAATAATTCAATAAGTTTGTCCCATTATCCTGACCAGGATGTCCAGGACTAAAAAAAAGCAAAAAACTTCAGATTGAACTGAAATTTTGCACACTTATCAAGGACCGATGACAATACAATAATTCCATAAGTTTGTCCCATTATCCTGACCAGGATGTCCAGGACTAAAAAAAAAAGCAAAAAACTTCAGATTGAACTACAATTTTGCACACTTATCAAGGACCGATGACAATACAATAATTCCATAAGTTTGTCCCATTATCCTGACCAGGATCTCCAGGACTAAAAAAAAGCAAAAAACTTCAGATTGAACTGAAACTTTGCACACTTATCAAGGACCGATTACAATACAATAATTCCATAAGTTTGACCAGGATCTCCAGGACTAAAAAGCAAAAATAAATTATAATTTAAAAAACTAAAAAACACGCTTTAATGAACTAAAAAGTAAAAAATAATTAATTTTATTGTAAAAAAGCGTGGGGTAGTATGAAAATATGATACAAAGCACCCCACGCTTTTTTACAATAAAATTAATTATTTTTTACTTTTTAGTTCATTAAAGCGTGTTTTTTAGTTTTTTTAAATTATAATTTAATAAAGTATCTTTTTTAGATAGTTTCATACAAGTATTTTGTTTCTATAGTATCTTTTGAGGAATTTATCTTGTATCTAGATACCTTTTAAAGTATTTTTTGCAGCTCTGATACAACGTACCTTTTTAAATCACTGACTTAGAATGAAACATTAATGAGCTTGGGGGGGCATTCAAATGCTTAATCAGCCACATAGTTATGATTCAACCTCTATACAGAATATAGGTGTAGTTAGCAGACAACCCGCATGGCAGCGCACACTGATTTATGGTTTCAAAACAAGTATAATGGCATCCCCAGCGTATATTTCATATTCCTTAAAAAAATAATATGAAATTTCACTCTAGTAGAGCTTTCTGTCTCATTATGCGAACGAAAAAATGCTCCACAGCGAAAATCTTGTCTTTTTTCCGTGCAATATGATACAACGCTTACACGATGATGCTTTTTAAATATCTACTTATACAGAGATGCTAAAGAGATGTGATGCAAATTCGAGCTCACATGGTCGACTCCACATATAATTTAGTGTTTTAAGGTGATTGAACAGCCACAAAAAATATCTATATGCATTTCTGTACATGCCCCGTTATTCACCTCTGTCTATCTTATAGGCATTTGAATGTATGTGTCGGAGAAAGTACACTGAAGACGAAAACTGATTCGTGAATGATCGGATCATTTAAACTTGATTGATTATAATGACACGACCATCTACGACGGAGTTCTTCATTTCGTGTTGAAACGTTGTTTTCAAAGATGAAATTCCAGTGGCGTAGGCGTTCTTTACTAATTTGCAAACACTGTACCAGACAATAAGTAATAAGTATTTATTATATTTTGTATTCAAATTGCTTTATTTTTATAAATTATATTTGAATTTGAAAATACATTTCAAATACTCCGAATTTCTAATATATTTAGAAAAAATTTTGGAACATACAAGTAATTCAAGAATTACAAGGCGCGATATTCATGTAGGTATACTGTGTGTAAACGGCTTTATCGAACATAGGGAAAATAACACTGAGAAGATTTATAATTTTGTAGTAGGTTATGAGCCATAAGACCTAATATAAATATGTATTGGATTACATAGAAAAAATAGTACAGTAAATTTTTTAAACAACTTTCCGTAGCAACGGTTGACTATTAAGCGTAATTCGTAACCGGCTAAATAAAAAAAGTCATGATGTGTCGTAAGACACCCGACAGAAGCTATGCTTCTTACGCATTGTATATAAAACCGAACTTAACAAAGATATAAATAATACAATTAAAAAGTTATTATTTGATCGCCATTTTGAAATCTGACGCCATTTTATTTTTTTATGTCTTATTAAATTCTCAAATATCAATTTTCAAAAGGATCGGATAATTTTTACAAAGAAGTATATACTTATGACCGCCATTTTGAAATATGACGTCATTTTATTTTTTTGCGTCCTATAAAACTTGCAAATATTAATTTTCAAAAAGATCGGATAATTTTTACAAAATCTGAAGAAATTTTTTTTTGTGCCCTGTAAAACTGTCAAATATCAATTTTCAAAAGGATCGGATAATTTTAGCAAAAAAGTACCTACATATGGCCTCCATTTTAAAATATGACGTCATTTTATTTTTTTTGTGTCCTATGAAACTCAAATACCGATTTTCAAAAAGATCGGATCATTTTTGCAAAAAAGTACATATAGCCGCCATTTTGAAATCTGACGTCATTTTATTTTTTTGTGCTCTATGAAACTCTCAAATATCAATTTTCAAAAGGATCGGATAATTTTTACAGAAAAGTACATACGGCCGCCATTTTGAAATCTGACATCATTTTATTTTTTTGTGTCCTATGAAACTTTCAAATACCGATTTTCAAAAGAATCGGATAATTTTTACAAAAAAGTACATATGGCCGCCATTTTGAAATCTGACGTAATTTTATTTTTTTGTATTCTATGAAACTCTCAAATATCAATTTTCGAAAGGATCCGATAATTTCTATGAAAGTACATATGGCCGCCATTTTGAAATCAGACGCCATTTTATTTTTATGTGTCCTGTAAAACTCTCAAATATCAATCCGTAAACATTCTGAACCCAACGGCGTCGAAATTATGGCTTCCGTCGCATGTTTCGCTGCAATTTTCGTGACGTTAACTTTCTGAATATAGCGCCTGACTGAAGTGTAAGATGTATCAAAACTAGAAATAATTTAAAACGCGCATAGAATCGCATAAAAAGTTATTCATGTCAAAAAAAATAATGTAAATCGGATCAGTGGTTCTCGAGTTACAAGCGTACAAACGGACCAACAGACAGAGTCAGATTGTTCAGGAGGGTATGAAAAGTCAAAAAATTTTGATCCGATCACTAAATCTCGCCATCCGACCGACGTCAATAAGTTACCAGTCGTTCTAACCCAGCAGGTCATAATAAATTATTAAAATCATAATAAAATCTGTCCAAAAATTGAATGACTATATTAGAATCCAATAAGTGGTTATTGTGATTGAAAATGTTTATTTTTATTTACCACTGCGACCCGACTCACGAGTTCACACTGGAAGTGTGATGTATAATATATTTGTTTCTGTAAAGTATTATGAAACATCGTTCGATTCAAGTCTGCTAACGACATCTATTGACTTTTCAGTATAATACAACCCCTGTGAAAAACTATTTCGAAAATCTCTAATTTCTATGAAAAACCTTAATCAAACTTTGATGGTAATGCTTTCAAAATAAACTAGAAGTGTGTATCATTCTTCCCATATGACTTTGAGCCAGATTGTTGTATAATATTTGATCTAAATATATGCCTTAAAATCAGGTAAAAATGACAAAAATAGCGTAAGTTTAACACAAATTTATGTGTAGAAAAAAATTAATTTCAAAAAAACTGTTCAAATAGCCCTCTTCCTTAGTATTTTTTGCATACATCTGTAAAGAAAAAACTTTAAATGTCAATTTGACTTCCCGTACTTTGAAATAATACGTCGTGCTGTAAAGAAAATATTGATAAATATCACGTTTTTTGATACAATTTTTTAAACAGATTTTTTTTTTTTTTTTAGTTTTTAAGCAATTAGAGCCCTTCTATAAAGCTTAATGTTTAATTGTAGCTAATAAAAACAGTATTAAAATGATTTTTGTGACCACAGTTTGAAATTTGCCGAGATCATTTTTTGCAATCTGCGTGTGCAGTCACCTTAATTAAAAAATATGTATGCTTGGATTGCAGCAAACACGGTCCTGACATTCTGATAAATTCCATTGAAATTTTTCCTCTTAATTTTTTGTTTTGAAATTTGATTTTGGAATATGGAAATCGTGTATGATTTTCCATACAGATTTTTTCTATATATGCAAAAAAGCTATTACGTTGTGTTGTACTTTTTAAAACATCCCGTGCGATATTTGTAAGGAGCGTCTGTGTCCGCATGTGTGTGTGTGTGTGTGAGAGAGAGATGAAAAATGCACGTGAAAACACTTTCACTGCTGTTTGATCAAACAAACTCGATTTCAATCACCGCCTGGCCCCGACTAGACTAGCGCCGTTGCCGCCCTCTTTTGCTTCTGCCGGACCTCATCACATTAACGGGGTAGTCGTCGTCGCTCCACTGCACCCACTTGCCTTGCCATTTCATTAGAACACAGACTATTCCCCGCCTCTGTTCGGTAACCAAATCCAAACATAGACTTTGTTAAACGGGTTAGGTTAGGTCTTTGAATAACATGTCGTCTATCATGTCATAGACTTGTTAACAAGTTACGGTTCACTTGTCAAGATCTAAGTATCTTTAAGGTTATGTTCTTCTTAAATGGCGGCAAGCTATGACTGTAAACGCTTCAAGCATCAGTTAATTCCTATCATCTCAGTCACATTCAATAACTGCATGTTATCTATATATACGTAGCGGTGGCTTAAAGACAAAATCGCTTATGCTGGCTTTTCGTTTTTAAAAACTCCTTGCAAATTAGTCATAGTAGAAAGTTGAATATCTTAATTTACTGACTGTACCGATATTGTAAGGGTTTTACCCTACTGACAGTCCCTATCCAGGTACTTGAGTGGCGACTAAGTTTTGCCCGAAGCATCTAGCGTCAGATCGTGAGCAAAATTGTGACCGATTTAAACATTTTTTAGAGACTTTATGTTGAAGTGACTGAAAAAGTGCGATATCATGGAGGATATTATTCAGGGTAAATACTTCATTTTGACATATAATTTTAAGCAATTTGGTCATTTTGTTGTGTAGAAATCATCCGCTAAAGTTAACGTGTTAAATCACTCAGCAAAATATAAAATTTAAATTTCAACTTGAGTTGAAGTAAGACTTCCATTATCTTCCAACATTAATTTTTTCACGAAAATGTAGCTAAAGGTTTATTACAGTGGCGTAGATAGGGGCGGGGGATCAAGGATATTAATCCCCCCCTAGAACTACGAAAATTGTAATTTCCGAATTTCCCAATAATGTATATACATCTAATACATCTAAATGAAAAATATAACCAATTTTTGTCCTCCTGACCTGTGAGCCGCCAAGGAGGACACTTCGACCGCTGCCACATCGCCTTTGAGAATGTCTACCGCAGTTGTAGACGAAACGTCAGGTAGAAATACCACCGGACCACGGCCTACAAGCCCGGAAAACATGAAGACTTATATGTGTTTTGTTTGACATGACAACTACTTCCTTGTATTTCCGTAACATCCAGTATTTCTCAAATGTCACCCCAGTATGAGACATTAGACGTTATTTACGTCAAAATTCGACATCAGTAATTTTTTCTGTTGGTTACAATTAATATAGGTACAGTATGATGTGTAAACATGATCCCTTTGAACAATTTGTCGCTAATTACAAATTAATTTTTCATCCCATATCAACAAACGGAATCTACAAATTATTACAGTTCATTTTATATAAGGAATCGATAAAACATCAAAGAACGCTAAAGTCAGGTTTACAATTTACTATATATACAGGGTGATTCCAAAGTTGGCGTTATCCTTTCACCAGCGAATAGGGCTTCAACAAATAAGATTTTTTTTTCCTTTGGCGCTTTTTCGAAATATCAACATCAACGGAGATACAGAATGTCAAAGTTTTATTTAAAAAATTAAAATTTATTAATAACTGCCAAACCACTTGAGAAATTTAAGGAAAATTTTGTAAAAAAATAAAATACATATGTATGTATTCAAAACTTAATTTTAGGTGCCCATTAAAACGGTTTTTATTTTTTTATTCGAAAACAAGGAATTCAATAATAATTTTTATTTTTAGAAAAATCAGTTTTTTTTCTACACGCGCCACTGGTCAACCCAAAAATATTTTATGTACTGAAGAATTTCCCTCCCACGTAGCTATTGACACCTACAAATTTTTTTTTAAATATCTCAAGTGGTTTGGCAGTCATTAATAAATTTTAATTTTTTAAATAAAACTTTGACACCCTGTATCTCCGTTGATGTTGATATTTCGAAAAAGCGTCAAAGGAAAAAAAATCTTATTTGTTGAAGCCCTATTCGCTGGTGAAAGGATAACGTCAACTTTGGAATCACCCTGTATATAGGGGAACACAATTTTACCATTAAAATGTATAATGTATATTGTATCCAGTGACCGGACCCTTTTTAAGCTATGAATTTTAAACTGACTAAATTAATATTAAATGAATGTATAATTATCTCTTTGAAGATAGCTTTGCAGCATTTACTGAAGAATTTTCATCTCACAATACAAACGGATGTCAATTATAACGTCATAATAATATTTTTGAATGAATGGTGGAGGTGCTGTTGAACGCTCGGTGGTGGAAGCGAAGTGACTTTTAAATTATGGCTTATCAGCTATTTATTTAATTGTTTTTATTTTAACGGTTCAACTATTTCATTGTTAAGCACCCTTCCCTTTCCATAACGCCCGGGTGGAATAAAATTGTGGCCTGGTACCGTGTCCCTTCTCGTGCGCTACTGTCATGGTAACAAAAATGCCAGCCAATTGGGCAATGGGACCAATCAAACTCCAAAAATACTGACATTTGACATAATACTCGTATTACAATTATTAGTACATTATTAGTATTTAATAAATATTTATAATTTTTGCTTTTCGTTTCCATGGTAACTTACTGCTTTTTGACAGATCATTTAGTTCAGAACAAAAGAACTTCTGATTTTTTTATTTTCAAAAATATTTACGATAAAAAAAAATGTTTTTACAAAACTTTCTTCCAAAAATGATTAGAATAATAAACAGTTATGAAAAGCATACCGTTATAATTGAAAAAAAACAACGTTATAGCACATATGTCTTCTACGCATGCGCTGATTTTCCCCAAAAAGAATAGGGCTTTTCCTATTTACATGTCAAACATCCCACCAAAATCTGGTTTCGATTCGTTTAGCCGTTTGACCTGTAGGTATCGTGCTCAAAGATGAACAGACTTTTTCCAAAATATGTTTTTTGAATTCGTGGGACCTCAAACGAAAAATATGGTAAAATTTTGAAAAGTGAATTTTGACCTAAATTAGTAGACACAATTCCCCACTTGTGAAGTTGGAATGGTAAAAAAACTGTACATGTTTGTTAAATTTCATGGTATCCTAGTTATATTTGTTAACTTCCCATTGGAAGTTATTGTAATGGGTCCGAAAATCGAAATCAAAAAGGAAAAAAATTTTTATGTTTCAAGGTCACTACACTATTTTTACACTACTTTTAGAAAGATGTCTGTGTGTGTGTGTGTGTGTACGTATGTACGTACGTATGTATGTGTCCATTTCTTTCTAAGACGAAATCTCGAGAACGAAAAATGATATCGACTACGTTGGGGTGCCAATCGACGCGTATTAACGTAAATATGATCTAAAAGGAATTTTTTTAAAATCGGTTCAGCCGTTCTTTTTTCTTAACCAAATAACCTCCAAAAAAGTAGATTTTACACAATATCTCGCGAATAAAAAATTATATCGACTTCGTAAGGGTGTCAATCGAGGCGTGTTAACGTCATTTTGATCCGACATAAATTTTATAAAAATCGGTTCAGCCGTTTTTTTTTTTTTTTTTTTTTTTTTAATTATTGATGTTTTAATGATTAAAATGATTACTTTTCTGTGTAATATCTAATTTAATTATTATTATTAAATATTTATCAAACTGGGAAGTTCGTCGTGTGGACCTCAAGGGTCGCACTTTAGTCCTAATAAACGACCCACCTCACGGCTTGTTTAAAATATAATTTAAAATTTTCTCACTGTAGAACATAAAAAAGTTCAAAAAGCAGAGGAAATTAGCTTTGTTTTCGATGTTTTTTTCTTTATTTTTTTATTTTTTAACAGGGATGCGTTAATTTAAAATAGGTTTGTTTCTTATTTTCTGCGATGTGTTTGCCGGACTTTCAAGCCTAATTTAAAAATATTATCTCCAACTACCCAAGTGCAAATTTTATATTACATTTATCAAAGCACGAACTCAATTCGAAACGCTCTTAAATATTTTTCTAGTCGATTCGAAAAAGTTCTAATCAATTCCGCTAATTTGCCGAACTTGTTCACGTAGATCGAAAATTAAATGCTGCTTTGTTGATCGACTCGAGTTTCCCTAACCCACCGGTTTTGTGAGTATTTGCACACCCCTAATTAAGATCGATCACTGTTTAATCATTAATAATAATCAACAGACACATAAATTGAGAAATATAAGTGGTGTAAAAAACGTATACTCATTTTTAGGGTTCCGTACCTACGAACGGAACGCTATTATTGAATTTACGATGTCTGTCCGGTCCGTGCGTCTGTCACAAGGCTGTATCTCACAAACGATAAGAGGTAGCTAGTTGAAATTTTCACATATTATGTGTGTTGTTGTGGCATGAATCCTAGCAAATAATAAAAATCAAAAAGTTTAATCCCTAGGAGGCTCCCCATACGTGGATATATACTCGTATATCTCTCTGTTGCTTTCTCTAGAATTGAACGCTTGTACTACTCAAGTATACCTTGCTTCTGCTGTGCTACTGCAGTGTCTTGTAGCGCAATGGATAAGGCGTTCGCATGTCACCCCCAAAAGCCGGGTTCAAATCTGATTGACTACACGTGTTTTTTTTTGTTTTTTTTTTTAATAATGTAAATATTTTGAAATTTTTAATATAAGAAAGGTAATTTAAAAATAATTTCAAGAAAATAAATTTAATTTAATGTAGTGTATTTTAATTTATTCCTTTCTTAGGTATAGACCGAGAGCTAGTGACAGTTTTTTAGTGTTATTAGTGTATTTGCCATATGGCACATACACTATTGGCGTCGGTCGGATGGCGGGACCTAGGGGTCGGACCAAAATTTCTCGACGTTTCATAGCCTCCTGAACACTTTGGCACCATTTTTGGAAATGTCTATATATATGTGCGGGCAATAACTTTCGAAAGAGTTAATTGATTTTGACGAAATTTGGTAGACCCATTGAAATCCATCACCGCACGAAGCCTATTTAAAATGGGCCCAATCTGACCATTTTAAGGGTGGTTTTTAGGGGCTGAAAAATGTTTTTGGGCTGAAAAATGTTTTTGGGCTCAAAAATGCCGAAAAAATTCTCAGAATCGTTTCAAAATTGAAATTTAACCCTTTAGTAACGATTAAAATGTGCTGCTAAAATTTTAATAAAATCGGCCCGACAGGACCGGACTTACAAATTTTATGAAAACACTAGTTTGCGGATAGTGCTTTACTTACTGAAGGGTGTATTTAATTTGGTACCGAGGTTGCATTGATAAAAATATTGAAATTAAGAAAAAAAATATTATTTTAAGGGATGTATTAAGGGGTTAAATTTTTTATTTTGTTCAAAAACAAACTTAAGTTCACATAATAAAGCCACAATGCCAGTATTAGCAAATACACTATATTGTCGGCAGGGTTTTGGCACTGCGACCCGAGTTTTTTTATTCAAGGCCTTATTTTTGTGAAGATGTTGAGGGAGGCATATTAAAGTGCCCTGACTAAGGGATTATGCTAGATAGCGGTATGGGAGGGATGCAGACCGCCCCCTACATGCAACAAAAAAAAAATGGTCACAATTATTATTGCTTCAAGGCTGAAATTGTTCGTATAGCTTGTCGATGATAATGCCATTATAATATTTGCAGATGGATTGGTCAGTATTAAATCGGTGATAAATCACCCTAAACGTGTCATGTACCTACCCGACGAAATTTATATTATTAGTTCAAGATTCAAATTTAGTATGTTGTTACGGCGACTATTTTAAGCATATATTTCAATTTGGAGAACAAAATGTCGGTATTAAGCCCCTCTCTTAGAGAGAAAAGTGCTCGCCTAGGTGTTTATGTCGTTCTGCAAGGGTGTTAATACCGACATTTTGTTCTGCAAATTGAAATATATGCTTAAAACAGTCGCCGTAACAACATATTAAAATTTGAACATTGAACTAATAATATAAATTTCGTCGGGTACATGACACGTTTAGGGTGATCTGCCACACCTTTAATACTGATCAATCGATCTGAAAATATTATCATGGCATTATTGGGTCGCCGATAAGCTATACAAACAATTTCAGCCTTAAAGCAATAATAATTGTGACCATTTTTTTTGTTACATGTTGGGGGCGGTCTGCATCCCTCCTCTACCGCTATCTAGCAAAATCCCTTACTCAGGACACTTTAATATGCCCCCTCAACATCTTCACAAAAATAAGGCCTTGAATAAATAACACCAAAAAATTGCCACTAGCTCTCGGTCTAGTAGTTGTACGGAGCCCTCTAAGCGCGAGTCTAAGTCGCACTTGACCGGTTTTTTTCAAAAAATACTCCCAACCCTAGTTAATACACCTACCTATGACTGATATTACATAGCGTACAACAAAAACGAACAAACGCAACGCTATTTCGACGAACTCCAAGAAATTGACAGGAAATCGTTAGGAAATTGATATATAAATTTCATCTATATAAAATAGATAGCTGTTACGTTGTACATTGCACGTGTGTAAGTACACAGGGTTTAACAGAAAGTCGTTAATGAAGAATTTTAAATAGATATGTTTAAATTACCATTTTATCTTTCCACTTTCTCCACCTAATTTTAGAGCGTATTGCAAATCTTGAAAAGTGATCTTTTTCTATGTAGAGCAATCATTTGTTTTTGTGTGAGTACAATCTAATATTCTACATGACAGGGAGTTTCACAACGGCATTAGACTGCTCCTATGTATGTATAAAAACTCTAATTATATTATCACAATCTAAGGTCAATGTCATATCAAATTTTTTGACAACGCCTTGTGCAACCGAGCATATGAGTGAACTGACATTTCGGAATAGTTAGAATATAATACGTTCTTAAAAACTTTTTTAAATTTTCCTAAATTCATATTCAAGTCAACATGAGGAGATGCAAGTACAGTGTTGGCAAGTTTTAGAATTTTCAACAGAGGTGAGTAGGCATACTGTGCGATGTTATCCTTGGGAACAAGAAACCATTAATACGTGATACTCGTTATAGTCTACTTTTACATTGAAAATTTTAAAAATAAGTAGAATCGAGTAATAATCCCTCCTTAGAGACAACTTAACCATTTAAAAATTTAAATCATTCCCTTAAAAGAGTTTGTACAGGTGCATTACGAATGGCCCGGGGGGGGGGGGGGGGCGACTTCTCATGTAGGCCCAGAATTGTTCATGACCTGGCTTAGGTAAATGTCGGGGATGCACAATGGGCCCTTGTAAGCCTGAGTGCAGCGGGGATCGTTTCCTGCCCCCAATTTCATCTAACTCGAAGAGTGGTAACACTTTTTCTATATTGCAGTCTTTAAACAAATTTAGGACTGAACTTTTTAAATATTTAATACAACATTCGTTCTATTCTGTTGATGAATATTTTTGCGCATAGTCCTTGCATTCGAATTGACATGTTCCAAACTTTTTAAGTTTATGGAATAAATTTATTATTAACTTCCCACTGGAAGTTATTGTAATGGGTCCGAAAATCGAAATCAAAAAGGAAAAAAAATTTTTATGTTTCAAGGTCACTACACTATTTTTACACTACTTTTAGAAAGATGTCTGTGTGTGTGTGTGTGTGTGTGTGTACGTACGTACGTACGTATGTGTACATTTCTTTCAAAGACGAAATCTCGAGAACGAAAAATGATATCGACTACGTTAGGGTGCCAATCGACGCGTATTAACGTAAATATGATCTGAAAGAAATTTTTTCAAAATCGGTTCAGCCGTTCTTTTTTCTTAACCAAATAACCTCCAAAAAAGTAGATTTTACACAATATCTCGCGAATAAAAAATTATATCGACTTCGTAAGGGTGTCAATCGAGGCGTGTTAACGTCATTTTGATCCGACATAAATTTTATAAAAATCGGTTCAGCCGTTTTTTTTTTTTTTTTTTTTTTAATTATTGATGTTTTAATGATTGAAATGATTACTTTTCTGTGTAATATCTAATTTAATTATTATTATTAAATATTTATCAAACTGGGAAGTTCGTCGTGTGGACCTCAAGGGTCGCACTTTAGTCCTAATAAACGACCCACCTCACGGCTTGTTTATTTATTTATTTGAAAACACTTTCTGATACACCCGGTATGTACATACTTATCAAGTATAGTAGGTTAGGTAACATACGCCGGTATCGGCTGGTACGGTCGGGAAATAACATCGCTATACGTTATAATAGTGTTTGATTTTCACACTGCAAAACTAACTCAACGTCTGGAAAAGGAAACGGCTTACAATTTATTATAGCTGACACAGGTCAGTCCGGAAGTCAATGACTGATAATTCTGAGCACGCTCTAATGTTATAGTTTATTGATAAACCAGTTCATAACTTTAAAAATTAAACAAACTGTAAAAAGTTTTGAAACAAACCAATTATTATTCAATTTTTTACAAAAATGTGTACCTATTTTAAATATAGAGATAATGCCACTACGGAAGTGACGCGAACTATGAAAGTAATCTTATGACGACCGCTTTGAAGTTATACTTTTTTACGGATGTTGTGCGCTCGACAGCAGGGGAGTAAACCGACAAAAAACGTCACCATCACCAACTTCGCTGTCTGACAACTTTTTTTATAGGACACAAAAAAAATAAAATAGCGTCAGATTTCAAAATGGCGGCCATTTATGCACTTTTGTAAAAATTATCCGATCCTTTTGAAAATTGATATTTGAGAGTTTCATGGGACACAAAAAAACAAGCCGTGAGGTGGGTCGTTTATTAGGACTAAAGTGCGACCCTTGAGGTCCACACAACGAACTTCCCAGTTTGATAAATATTTAATAATAATAATTGAATTAGATATTACACAGAAAAGTAATCATTTTAATCATTAAAAGATAATTATTATTTATGTTTAACAATAATTAAAAAAAAAAAAAGACGTCCGAACCGATTTTTATAAAATTTATGTCGGATCAAAATGACGTTAACACGCCTCGATTCCTCGAATGACACCCTTACGAAGTCGATATAATTTTTTATTCGCGAGATATTGTGTAAAATCTACTTTTTTAGAGTCTATTTGGTTAAGAAAAAAGAACGGCTGAACCGATTTTGAAAAAATTTCTTTCAGATCATATTTACGTTAATACGCGTCGATTGGCACCCTAACGTAGTCCAATCATTTTTCATTCTCGAGATTTCGTTTTAGAAAGAAATGGACACATACGTACGTACGTACATACGTACACACACACACAGACATCTTTCTAAAAATAGTGTAAAAATAGTGTAGTGACCTTGAAACATAAAAATGTGTTATACATTTTGATATCGATTTTCGGATCCATTACAATAACTTCCAATGGGAAGTTAATAAAATGAATTCTGATTTTAAAATGGCGGCCATATTGACTTTTTGTAAAAATTATCCAATCGTTTTAAAAGTCCAAGTTTTTATGAAGTTTTCTGTGTAAAAATAAATAATAATGTAAAATCACTTAGAAAATCAAGCGAATTCTACATTACAGTGCACAGCCTACTGTAATTAATGTAAAGATGGCGACGTAAATGAATTGTCAAAATTTTTTGAAGATACTGACAATAAAGTGAAAAATAAGTATTTTGTAGTGACTATGGCAAAAAATACCATATATTTTTCGTGCGTATTGGTATTATGACTCGTGTGTCGCTGTCGCTCGTTTTACATACTGTCACAACTCGTCAGTAATAAACCCCATTACGACACTAGAATTAATGTGTTTGCTAAACATCAAAAGTACTACCTCTTTAGTCTTATAAAACTTATTTGCTTTTTGCGATTATAGATCGTGTTCTAGAGCCTTGGAAATGTTAACCATAAACATAACATCCCCCAGGGGGAACATTAGAATGTAATTGTTCTCGTATTATTGCATTCCAATGTTCTTTGGGAATTTGCGTTCCCAGGAGCCCGAGCTCGTACCAGTCGGTTTGTGTATGCCGGCTGGCAGATTCTAATACACAAATGGATTATTAATTGTTGTGTTGAAGACGCTAATGACCTGAGTTTTCGACGCGTCTGTAATCTACAATAATAATGAATGAATTGTAGATTATAGACGCTCGACAACAGAGGTCATTAGCGTCAGCTCTACAATAATAATAATAATAATAGTTAACCATAGCATATAGATCGACATTGTGGATAACCTACAGCTTATTCGAACTGTAAAATAGCTTTCCAAACTGAATTTTCCTTTTTCTTCAATTCTTTCGTACTTTCTGCCGTAAAGTATTTTGATATTGAAAAATCTAAACGATTGGCATCTGGGATATTCATACAATATTGCTATGAATTATTATATATAGACTAGAATTGAATAGACTTCAAAACAATACTTTCAGTTTCAGTATTTCTGAATAAAATAATTTGAAAGGAGTGGAATTTTTATTATTGAATGGAAATTTGTACATAGCGAAAAATAAATGAAATTTGCAAGATCCTACGTAAAAACCTTTCAGTACTAATTTTTAATATGATTTCAATAGAATTATTGCTAGGCAGTTGGTAGAACATGATTGAATAAAATAAATAAATGTATTAGAAGTTAGAACACTCTGCATCTATCTCTCTCGTTGCCTCTATCGCGAAATCAGGGCTCGAGTACTCTATTCTATGGCAAGGTTATTAGAGTACAGGTTGCCTCATTCCATCTGACCAATCAGCGTAAGCGCGGGAATGACGTCAGCTAGAATTTAGTTTAAATCAAGTACAAAAATTATTGAAGATTATGCTTATTTATATTAGGTGCTTCGTGCAGATTTTTTCTTAAAATTGGCAGGAGACAATAAATAGAAGAATAGATGTTAAAAAATAGGATAATTTTTATTTTTATTGCAAAATTTAGGTTTTAATATCTATAATATAAACAAACAATAAATTAAATTATGCTCAAGAAATGGTAGATCTTGTTAATTACCTATTTTTTTAAATTTAAGAAACGAATAGAATTAACTAACAAATTGATAAATTAATTATTTTATCTTTTATATTCACAAAATATTAAAAATAACCACAAAACACCATATAGCTTAAGCAACGAATAATTTGTGGATGGAAAAGTCGAAAGCAGAACGTTTGACTTAGGAACTTTGTTTGGACTAATTAGGAGATAAACATACTAAAAGTCCTTACCCCTCCGAAATACGCCCGAGGGGGGGGGGCACAAAGAAGGTCCCGTTTTTTGGTTTTTTGGTTTTATCTCGAAAACGGTGCGTCGTACGAAATTTTGTTGTAGTACATAATGAAAGCTGATAAAATTCTCTACAGCTTTAACTTTCACACTTTTTATCTATCTCCATTCTTTGCCTAGCTATGAGCTTCGAAAAACGGCCGATTTTCAAAAATGTGTTAAATTCTCTGTAGCACACTGTAACAATACGAATTTACCAAAATCATTTCTAATTGCTCTTCCACACTATTAAAAACACCCACACACTATTAAAAAATAACAAGCTGGGAGTACCTCCACGCGGTGAAGGCGGAAACAGTTTACTTTTAAACTGGATAAAACTCCCAATAATATCAATGAATAAAATTCTCGACCAATTTTTCAGACAATGTATTAACAAAAAATTACAACAAATAATTCAAATAATTGACGTTTCGATCCGGATTTGGATTTTCTTCAGAATCGAGCTAAAAAAATAATAATATAAAAATTAATTATTAATTATTAATTAGTTTATATCTAAGAAATTAAGCCGTAGATTCGACAGATGAGGAGAAAGAAGAAGAGGCAAACGCTGAGGAACCACAACCAGGCCCGTCACGCCCAAAGAGGCAGCGAATTAAATAATTCATTTTTTAATAAGGTGGATGAGCAATAAGAAATGATTTTGGCAAATTCGTATTGTTACAGTGTGCTACAGAGAATTTAACACATTTTTGAAAATCGGCCGTTTTTCGAAGCTCATAGCTAGGCAAAGAATGGAGATAGATAAAAAGTGTGAAAGTTAAAGCTGTAGAGAATTTTATCAGCTTTCATTATGTACTACAACAAAATTTCGTACGACGCACCGTTTTCGAGATAAAAGCAAAAAACCAAAAAACGGGACCTTCTTTGTGCCCCCCCTCGGGCGTACCTCGGAGGGGTAAGGACTTTTAGTATGTTTATCTCCTAACTAGTCCAAACAAAGTTCCTAAGTCAAATTTTCTGCTTTCGACTTTTCCATCCACATTCCCCTTGTGAGCACTCATTGACTGAACTAATAACACTTAACAGCTATCGCAAAATTGACAACTTATCATATTTTTTTCACTAACAGAAGAATCATGTTTCTATTAGGTATTGAAAAAACATATCACACTACCATGGTTACTGTGGTTTTTATTTCCAAAAATTAGCAGCGTCCATCGTCTGATCTTTTTTATTAAAGTGAGCAAGCATCAAGGTTAGTAGAGTATAGGTTGCCTCATTCCGATAGAAAGTAGTGGGGGGATGACGTCACTCAGAATATACCATGCTTGCTCACTTCAATAGAAAAGATCAGACCATGGACGCTGCTAATTTTTGGAAATAAAAATCACAGTAACCATGGTAGTGTGATATGTTTTTTCAATACCTAATAGAAACATGATTCTTCTGTTAGTGAAAAAAATATGATAAGTTGTCAATTTTGCGATAGCTGTTAAGTGTTATGGTGTTTTGTGGTTATTTTTAATATTTTGTGAATATAAAAGATAAAATAATTAATTTATCAATTTGTTAGTTAATTCTATTCGTTTCTTAAATTTAAAAAAATAGGTAATTAAAAGGATCTGCCATTTCTTGAGCATTATTTAATTTTTTGTTTGTTTATATTATAGATATTAAAACCTAAATTTTGTAATAAAAATAAAAACTATCCTATTTTTTAACATCTATTCTTCTGTTTATTGTCTCCTGCCAGTTTTAAGAAAAAATCTGCACGAAGCACCTAATATAAATAAGCATAATCTTCAACAATTTTTGTACTTGATTTAAACTAAATTCTAGCTGACGTCATTCCCGCGCTTACGCTGATTGGTCAGATGGAATGAGGCAACCTGTACTCTAATAACCTTGAGCAAGCATGGTATATTCTGAGTGACGTCATCCCCCCCACTACTATCTATCGGAATGAGGCAACCTATACTCTACTAACCTTGATTCTATGGTTCTCAGTGTCACGTATTAACCATAGGTACAAAAAATAAAAGCATTCTAGATGTTAAAATATAACTTAATAATTTTGTTTTCTAAAACGTACAGATTTCGAGAAAAAAATGATTGTTAAAAAATATGCATCGAGCTTTTGTTTTACAAAGTGCTTTAAGCAAAGTACTTTAAGTATTATTGCGAATACTAAGATCTCAGCACTCCCCAGCAGCCAGCTCTGAATAATAATGATTAAATTATTGCTTGATAGCAAACAAAATAAGTAATTTAACAATGTGTAAAATCACAGTTTTGACTACATTAATTTGATTGGTTTTCCAAGCCGTTTAAACTCGAACAAAAACAAACTGAATGAGTTTCGACTAGCATAAGTATAGATAATGCAAATTACATTTCAGATAAACATGTTGGCAGTAAATAACTTAAAACTTTATGTAATAATAACGAAACACGATTAGCACGACGTGTGCTTACGTATTATTCATGCATTAGCCTGTTTTTAATTACATATTTATAAACTTTCGAAAGCGCTAAAGCAGGCACAGATACTTCGGAATTAATTTATAACAAGCAATTATTTATTTGCGTATTTCGTTTTATGCATGTAATTTGTAGATAATTAGAATTGTTTGTGGTGTTTTGCTCTACTCACAAATTTACATACATGCAAAGGTGAGCTAGCAGTTACGGCAATCGACTTTGAGATAACTGAATGTGATAGAAATATATAGGGTGATTCAAAAAGCGCGCCGGTTTTTAATCTCTCGCCGTTTTGTTATTTGTAGGTTAGCAACACTGTTTTGTATAAAGTTGACATCTGCCAACATTCCCATTTCATTCTGTGTGCCATCATGGAAAGCTTTTCAACTGAGCAAAAAAATAAGGGCCGATGACACCACCCGCCCAAAATCTACACCAAACCGTCACTCGCTGCGGATGCATTTCCCTTTCATGAATCGAATGAGGATTTTCTGATCCCCAAATACGACAATTTTGCTTATTGACAAATCCATTTAAGTGAAAGTGTGCCTCGTCGCTGAAGATGATTTTTCTCACAAAGCCGTCGTCCTCCTGTTGTCTTCTCAGAATCCAGTCAACAAAATCTCGTCTCTTCTGATGATCGGGCACTTTCAGTTCCTGGGTTAGTTGGATTTTGTAGGGGTGGTAATAAAGATCGCGCACAAGAATTCGCCGCAATGAAGACTACCCCTATGCCCAATTGTTGAGAACGACGTCGAACCGATTTCAGTGGACTAACATTGACACTATCACGAACCAACGCAATGTTTGGTGTGGATTTTGAGCGGGTGGTGTCATCGGCCCTTATTTTTTTGCTCAGTTGAAAAGCGCTCCATATGATAGCACTGCACAGTATGAAATCGGAATGTTGGCAGATGTCAACTTTATACAAAACAGTGTTGCTAAGCAACAAACAACAAAATGGCGAGGGATTCAAAAATATCTCGAACACTTGCGAAGCTCCCCGAAATGAGCGTGGGCGAAATGCCATTTCGCCCACGCTCATTTCAGGAAACTTATACGCAATTGTTGGGGATATTACAACCCAAAAATCACTGTTTTACACTACCTAGTTGAACAAAATATAATGTGCGAATATTGGTCAAAAGAGAAGATTCCACTCGCTTGCTACCGCACTCGCTACTCTCGTGCGGCAAACTCCACGCTCGAGGAATCTTCTCTTACTCCCACTAATCGCACAATATACTATTTTTTAACTTTTAACATGAATATTTAAAAGCTTTACGTTTCTAGCTATAATTACACCAAATGTAAGCCATTTTAAAAATCATGCAAATTCCCTACTGTTTAGCATTTACACCCACAATCAACTGCCACGTCACTATGTACTAGCGTAGGTCGGTACCTACGTTATCTACATGCATTATAGATAGGCAGAGAAACTCATTAATATACTTTGTGCGCATAGTTGACTGCGCCGCCGGCAAAACAAAAGCGCACGTCATATATCGTTATTGTACCACCTTCTGTTGTTTTAAAACAACACCATAACGATCAGTGATCAGTATAACCACCTGTAATGTAACGGTGACATAATCAAATCCGACACATTTCTAAATGAATGATTTATTACAATTTTGACACTGCAGTCTTTCAGTTTTAATTTTATCACGTTTCAAACTTTAGTCCGTTAAAACTTTAGCCTTATTGAACAAAATAAAAGATTAATGAAACCAAAGCTCCAAGCTGCCAAATGTTAGCGGTTAGTTGCAGTAGAGTATAAGCGTGTGTTTGTATTTTGTACCATGTTTTAAAAGATTCAATATAAGGAAACACCGCAATACTTAGCTATACTAATGCCCCATTCATAATCGTCTGTTACTTTACGCATGTAAGCGCATTATCTATTTTTTTCTTGTTTTTAACTTCCCATTGGAAGTTACCTATTGTAATGGGTCCGAAAATCGAAATCAAAACGGAGAAAAAATTTTTATGTTTCAAGGTCACTACACTATTTTTAGACTATTTTTAGAAAGATGTCTCTGTGTGTGTATGTGTGTGTGTGTACATATGTACGTACGTACGTATGTATGTCTTCATTTCTTTCTAAGACGAAATCTCGAGAATGAAAAATGATATCGACTACGTTAGGGTGCCAATCGACGCGTATTAACGTAAATATAACCTGAAAGAAATTTTTTCAAAATCGGTTCATCCGTTCTTTTTTCTTAACCAAATAACCTCCAAAAAAGTAGATTTTGCACAATATCTCGCGAATAAAAAATTATATCGACTTCGTAAGGGTGTTAATCAAGGCGTGTTAACGTCATTTTGATCCGACATAAATTTTATAAAAATCGGTTCAGCCGTTTTTTTTTTTAATTATTGTTAAAAATAAATAATAATTATGTTTTCATGATTAAAATGATTACTTTTCTGTGTAATATCTATCTCGTCGTGTGGACCTCAAGGGTCGCACTTTAGTCCTACTAAACAACCCACCTCAAGGCTTGTTTTTTATTTATTTATCCGCAAAAATATTACAAAAAAGGTAATTCTACCAGCTTCCTGCCCAACTACCGCCCGTATTACCTACATGGTTCAGTAGTACATGTTAATTAAAAAATAATGGTAGATACAGTAGGACCTCTGCTTTTAGAACTCCCTGGCAGACAATGTTCGTCTGTCAGAAAGTTAGTCCCGTCCAAACAGTCTGTCAGTTTTCTACTTCTATTTGTTTATATCGACGAACTTTTAATGAAAGATGGTGTCAGATAGAAGAAACGAGGTGATGTTTGAAATAGTGCGCTACTGCGTTTATCATTACCTGTTAAGTACCTATACCTTAACAGTAGCGTAGAAAGATGCATTAACGCGCAGGATTAAGCATACCCAATATATGAAGTGAAGAAACAGCAAGTGAAATATATAACTCAGTATACACAGGAATATAAACTAATGAGTCCCGACAAACTTAATTATTTACGAGTCTTTTATAAAACTTTCTTCTCCATTGCCATTTTCTTCCTCCCGCCCCGGTTTTGTTTTAGTGCCACAGCCAACCAAGTGATTTATTAACTTAGTTTGACTGAATCTCTTTTTTCTCCTTTTATGTAGTAGGTATACGGTTCTTGTTGGTAATCACAAAACTTTGCGGCTTTCGAAAATTAAATGAACGCGCGCTTTGACTTTCGCATCTGCTGCTGTATGTCCTAATTGGATAACAAGACTTGTTCAGGTTTTTTTTTTTTTTTGAGAAATTCATGCGATAAGAGGGTTTCAGAATAGCCGAGCCTGTAATGATTCCTTGTTTATGTAATGTTTCTATCAGCGTTTTCAGCTGGTATGCATTTTTTAACACTACACTATAAGAAATGAGAAGGCAGATTACATAGATTATCGATGGTCCATTTGTAGCTAGCGATTAATCTGGTAATAGGCACACAAAGAGACAATGGCGTCGCAAACAGGTATCGCCTGCACATCGCGTAGATTCCATAAAAACACATGCGCATGCGTGGCTACTAATTTTACATTAATTTGTTTTGTATTCATCAATTTTATATATGCAACTATACATTTTATTTTGTAATTTTTACACACTTTATTGGAATATTACACAAATTATGTAATTTTAATTTACTTTATGTAAAAATCACAAATTTGCTTAACCTTTCAGTAAAAGTCCAAGTTTTTATGAAGTTTTCTGTGTAAAAATAAATAATAATGTAAAATCACTTAGAAAATCGAGCGAATTCTACCTTAACTTTCAAAATATTTTTACATCCATTTTTTACAGTGTAGCGGCGCGTAGTTTTGCACGAGTGTAACATTAGCACCGTGTCAGTGTTGAGTAGTGTACACGCTCTTCGTGTAGGCCATTATGTCATTCCCGCTGTCATGTTGCAGTTTATTTACACGACCTCCCTGCGACGGTGGTAAAAGTGTAACAGTAAAGGTCACACTAGCATCCCACCGACGCCCAGCCGAACACGATACACTGTAGCACTGCTCTCTACACTGACCAGTCGAACACGGTTCTAGGTGAAAGTTTACACTAGTGCGCCCTAGCGTAACAAAGTGTAACCAGTTGAAAACACTATATGACTCCTCTATTCCCAGGTCCGAGAGCCGGTAAAAGTAGTGATATTTCAGTGACAAATTGCTTCATTAGAAAATAATTGATTGTTAAAAACGTGTAGAGTAATTATCAACTCAGCCACCGTGAAAGTGGAAGTTTCGGGTTAGAGTCCCGACGGTGACATAGGTTTGAAAAATGAATTTTTCCATTGTTGCATCATATTGTTACGTCATTTCGATGGGTGTTTCTAACACAAATGCTAACTTTGCATTCATCTGTATGTATTTAATAGATTTTAATTTATTATTAAAAATACGAAATGGATGCTATTCCCCAAATAACCCTAATTTTATGGTGGGCAAAAAAGGAATTTGGTTATTGTTGAACCAATCGAATCCATTCCAAAAAAAGCTGCATAAACCATTAACCTCTATACCTATATATCGTAGTTTCCCTTCTTTTATAGTCTTTGAGGATGATATTCCTTGTTGATTGATTTTTTTCTCAGAGGACCGTATAGATTTATAAAACGTCTTCAAAATTCAGCTTTCTAAATGTTCGGGAACTAGGCAAAATTGATAAGGTAAGCATACACAAGATATTTGTTTGATTTTAAGCGTCATATTGACTTTACATGTAAATTATCTCCATTTAATTAACATATTGAATTCAAGTTATATCAAATAGTAGACTCAATCTATAAAAGTCGTGGCAACGTACTTTGTGAGAGTAAATTATAGTACGTACCTACTGAAACAATTTATTTTTTCAATATAACCCACACTGAAATAGAGTAATGCTGGAATCTGCACTGACGCGTTGCTAGCGAGCCGAGACAGACAGATCTAAGTGGACCACCTACTTTGTCGTACAGTATATTAAGACTGTAGTGGAACAAGGACAGGTGTCCCTTTTAACTATGTCTGTCTTTACTCGCTTTCCACACACAGAGTGGTATCCATAGGGAGTGCACATTCCAGCATTACTGTATTTCAGTGATAACCACTTTAAAGGTACGTGCACTGTGCAGTACACCGCTGGGATTCTAGATGGTAGCATGTATGGTAGATGGTGACTGAAATTATAAGAGATTATAGGTTTGCACAACGATGCTTTGATACTAGTATTGATACAAGCTTAAATCGCGTTTGAAATGTCAGATAGCGAAGACGAATATTTATGTTCTTCTGCTACAAAGAGGTATACTTATTTTAAATACAAATTTGGGTAGGAGCTATGATGTCCACCCTATTAATAGAAAATGATCTAAACATGGCGAATTTCATCATTTATACCAAGAATTAAAATTTTACCCAAACCGGTTTTTTGAATATTTACGTATGGACCTTCACACTTTTAAATACGTCTTAGAAAAAACTCAAAACAAATTAAATAAAAACTGGCAAAATTCATTTATTAAACTAATCACATCCATTGCGAAACTTGTAACGGCCATTTGACAGTTGTCACACGTTGATTGTAGTGGTCAGAGCGCTGAAAGAATGGTGAGATACATTCTTGAATCTACCAGCTCTTGTAACAGCGCTTATACCTGCTACACTCACTGCTTCATTGTGTACGCTCGCATATATGATAATAATAATAATGCATTAATTTAAGCAAGCCCTGCTATGATCTACGCTACCATCTAGAATCCCAGCTGCGTACTGCACGTACCTACCTTAAGAGATTTCAGAGTTAGTCTACTATTTTCTTCAACCTGAACCAATGTACCTACCTAAATTAAATGGGGAAATAAGTTAGCCTACTATTTGATATCACTTGAATCCAATGTACTTAAATCAAACGGAGTTATTAATTAACATTGTAAAGTCAATAAGTTGATTGAAATCAAATGAACTGTATAGATTCACCTTTTTTTAACATTTGTCGAATTTTTGTCAATGTATGTTAGATTGCCTACAAATTAATTAAGAGATTCTTCAATAGTTAAATACGAAAAATGTCCCGATGTTATTGCTTAAGAAAGATTTTTTAACGGACAAAAATAGAAAATATAAACGAAATTGCCTATCCTTAACATTAGACAAGAATAAGATATCTACATTAAGCAAAAATATTGTTTTTTTATGAAGTCCTAAAAGAAAATAGAATTTGAGGCGTGGTAGCCCAGCAAGAAGCTTTACCGTTCATTAAAACAGATTGAAGACGTGGCAATAATGAAGTTGGCGCAACAATAGAAAGTAACAATGTGACGGTATCAGTATAACAGTATAGAGCCTGGGTAGGTACCTTGTGGCTCGTGTTGTATACCAACGATACTCCGGGGACAGATGCGGTGCTTTGCCCCGCGGTCGTTGTCACGCCTTCCGCTGCAGACCTACGTAACGTATTGCGTTCCTTTAACACCTTCTCCGTGTCGTCGCGTGCTAAGGTAGTAACAAACAAGCATCATACACTCCTTGTCTTCAAGTTAAGGAATAAGATATGAACATTGAAGAAAAACTTACGTAGCACAGGATCAATATTTGCCATCAACCATATTGATATTTAAAATAATTGCTTATATTAACTTCCCAGTACATTGGGAAGTTATTGTAATGGATCCGAAAATCAAAATCAAAATTTATTTTTAACAAATTTTTATGTTTCAAGGTCACTACTCTCTCTCTCTCTCGACTACGTTAGGGTGCCAATCGACGCGTGTCAACGTAAATATCATCTGAAAGAAATTTTTTCAAAATAGGTCCAGCCGTTCTTTTTTCTTAACCAAATAAGACTCCAAAAAAGTAGATTTTACACAATATCTCGCGAATAAAAAATTATATCGACCTCGTAATGGTGTCAATTGAGGCGTGTTAACGTCATGACATTTTTGATCCTAAAGAAATGTTTTTCAAAATCGGCCCAACCGTTCTTTTGTTTAAAGAAAAATACTGCAAAAAGAGCGAATAAAAAATGATATCGACTTTGTTAGGGTGCAAGTAGAAGCATATTGACATCGACAAGACCCGAAAGAAATTTTATCAAAATCGATCAAGCCGTTTTTTTTTTGTTTAAACAAAACGACTGCAAAAAAGTACATTTTATACGAAATGTCGCTCAAAAAATGTTATCAACTTCGTTGAGGTGTCTATAATCAAAGCATGTTAACGTCACTATGAATCGACATAAATTTTATAAAAATTGGTCCAGCCGTTTTTTTTATCATATGTATTGTTAAAAATAAATAATAATTATGTTTTAATGATTAAAATGCTTACTTTTCTGTGTAATTTCTAATTTAATTATTAATATTCATCAAACTGGGAAGTTCGTCGTGTGGACCTCAAGGGTTGCACTTGTAGAGTCCCAATTAAAAGTAATTTTACTCCCAATAAACGACCCGTCTCACGACTTGTTTACTGACGTTTCGGCACTCTTTGTATCCTCTTCAGAGTATCTAGAAATTAAAATTCGCATTGATGGTATAATGTTTTGTCCTTTTTTTCGAGGAAATTTTTCAGCCTTTTTAATGTAGACTCCAATATATCTAATTCGTAACTGTAAACACGGAAAGTCAAACTTCGTGTGATATGTTACTGAAAAACGCTGCGGTTAATAAATTCGTGCGTGACGAGACAGGGAATTTCAGGGTGACCAAGTGTACTCTTGAGAATATATGCCCTGAAAGTTAGATTTCAAAAAATTGGATAGATATATCTATACATTTTTTTTGCTACAGAAAATGGAAAAAATTGTGTTTTTGAAGAGCGATATACTGTACAATAGTTAAGCTCCGATAATAGACATTTCGAATCCAATAGACATGGAACTATGTCTTCTCTCGGAGATGTTCCCTATCTTTCCCTAGCACGCGCTTTAGCATGTCCATACTCCTATTACAGTCCCATTATAATATTATTTAAAGCTTAAGAATATTTAAAAATATATCAGTAACGCAATTATTGATCCTGTGTCACGGGGGTTTTCTTTCAATCTTCATATTAATTTTAAGGATCGCATTCTGCTTCAAACCATTTTAGAGTGAACTTAACCATTAAATAATAAGGTTTTTGTAAATTCCGATTTCAGAATCGAATATCAAAATATATGAAATATCCTCTATATATTGAGTATCCTTTTACAATAAAATTTTTAAGGTGGGATTTTAGATGGGTCTCCGAAAGAAAACTATCTGCATCTCATCCTTCGAGCGTCAATATTATCTGTAAAAAAATTAATAAAAAAAATATGAGCCGTCGCAGGACGCCTGGCAGATGTGAAACATTTTTATAGCTTGAATCTTTTATTTATTGAACTTGACAAATTTATCAAAATAAAATCTAGCCCATATCACAATAGTTCCAGGTATAATAATTTATGATTTATTACAACGCCGCGAGACATTCTCACCCTGCGAAGATAATAAGTCAAAGAATTTTTAAAATCGGTTCAGTAGTTCGAGAGATAAAAATTTACAATTTAACACAATTTACCCTAATTTTCCCTCGTTTACCCAAATTTACCCTAGTATACCCTAATTTTTTGAATTTACCCTAGTTTTCCCTAAATACCCTAATTTACTCTTATTTAGCCACCTTTGCCTTAAGTTACCCCAATTTACCCTAATTTACTCTAATTTGCCCTAATTTACCCTAAATACCCTAATTTACCCAAATTTTCGTTTTTTTTAAAAAAACAAAAAAATTAATTTTTGGTGTCATGAAATTTCAAAAAATTATAATTATTGTCAAAGAAAGAATATAACAAAAATAAAAAATTTTATAAATAAATATCATGTAGAATTTAGAAAAAAAAAACGTCAAAAATTGTACGATGCCATGAGTTTCCGAACCCAAGTCCCCATGCATAGAAGGCTAAAGTCGTACCACTAGTCTACGGATGAACCTCTCTAGACAGCCGTTGTTACTGATATATGTCACTGTGAACCTGGCATATCAACTATTAGCATATCAAAAAAAAACTTCAGATTTACTTGCATCCCGCATAGTTCTATAGTTCCTGATAGATTTAAACAATAGTTCAGTTGATTTACCCTTTAAATCGCAATTTAAGAGATGAGATGCCAACTTCACAAAAGACATTACAGCATCTCACTATATTTGAAGAACTTGAACATCGAGGAGTAGAATTCAGCATAGTTCTGTACAGCCTGATTGATTTTAAGAATAGTTCCGTTGATTTCGTCATAAAATCGCGATTTAAAGGGATGAGATGCCAACTTCACTAAAGACAATACAGCATCTCATTAGATTTGAATTAATTAAGCATCGAGAAGTTGAATTGAGCTTAGTTCTATAATTCCTGATATATTTTAGGAATAGTTCTACTGATTTACCGCTGGAATCGCAATTAAAAGGTATTGCCCGTTGTGCATTCGACAGTTCTGGTCTTCCTGCATAGTGTCGAGAAGAGTTCTGGCCTCTCATTGCATTCAAATAATTATTAACAATTTTTTATTATCAACTAAAGTATATAACTGTGAGATGCTGATATATTAATGCGAGTTCAAGATTCTTTCGAGGGTGCATTCGACAGTTCAGGTCTTCTTGCATAGTGTCGAGAAGAGTTCTGGCCTCTCATTGCATTCAAATAATTATTAACAATTTTTTATTATCAACTAAAGTATATAACTGTGAGATGCTGATATATTAATGCGAGTTCAAGATTCTTTCGAGGGTGCATTCGACAGTTCAGGTCTTCTTGCATAGTGTCGAGAAGAGTTCTGGCCTCTCATTGCATTCAAATAATTATTAACAATTTTTTATTATCAACTAAAGTATATAACTGTGAGATGCTGATATATTAATGCGAGTTCAAGATTCTTTCGAGGGTGCATTCGGCAGTTCTGGTCTTCCTGCATAGAATCGAGAAGAGTTCGCGATTCTCATTGCATTTAAGTAATTATTTGCAATTTTTTATTATCATCTCAAGTATATAACTGTGAGATGCTGATATTTTAATGCGAGTTCTAGACTCTTCGAGGGTGCATTCGGCAGTTCTGGTCTTCCTGCATAGTGTCGAGAAGAGTTCTGGCCTCTCATTGCATTCAAATAATTATTAACAATTTTTTATTATCAACTGAAGTATATAACTGTGAGATGCTGATATATTAATGCGAGTTCAAGATTCTTTCGAGGGTGCATTCGACAGTTCTGGTCTTCTTGCATAGTGTCGAGAAGAGTTCTGGCCTCTCATTGCATTCAAATAATTATTAACAATTTTTTATTACCATCTCAAGTATATAACTGTAAGATGCTGATATTTTAATGCGAGTTCTAAACTCTTTCGAGTGTGCATTCGACAGTTCTGGTTTTCCTGCATAGTATCGAGAAGAGTTCTGGCTTCTCATTGCATTCAAGTAATTATTAACAATTTTTTATTATCAACTTAAGTATATAACTGTGAAATGCTGATATTTTAATGCGAGTTCTAGACTCTTTCGAGAGTGCATTCGACAGTTCTGGTCTTCCTTCATAGTATCGAGAAGAGTTTTGGCTTCTCATTGCATTCAAGTAATTATTAACAATTTTTTATTATCATCTCAAGTATATAACTGATAGATGCTGATATTTTAATGCGAGTTCTAGACTCTTCGAGGGTGCATTCGACAGTTCTGGTCTTCCTGCATAGTGTCGAGAAGAGTTCTGGCCTCTCATTGCATTCAAATAATTATTAACAATTTTTTATTATCAACTGAAGTATATAACTGTGAGATGCTGATATATTAATGCGAGTTCAAGATTCTTTCGAGAGTGCATTCGACAGTTCTGGTCTTCTTGCATAGTGTCGAGAAGAGTTCTGGCCTCTCATTGCATTCAAATAATTATTAACAATTTTTTATTACCATCTCAAGTATATAACTGTAAGAAGCTGATATTTTAATGCGAGTTCTAGACTCTTTCGAGAGTGCATTCGACAGTTCTGGTCTTCCTTCATAGTATCGAGAAGAGTTTTGGCTTCTCATTGCATTCAAGTAATTATTAACAATTTTTTATTACTATCTCAAGTATATAACTGTAAGATGCTGATATTTTAATGCGAGTTCTAAACTCTTTCGAGTGTGCATTCGACAGTTCTGGTTTTCCTGCATAGTATCGAGAAGATTTCTGGCTTCTCATTGCATTCAAGTAATTATTAACAATTTTTTATTATCAACTTAAGTATATAACTGTGAAATGCTGATATTTTAATGCGAGTTCTAGACTCTTTCGAGAGTGCATTCGACAGTTTTGGTCTTCCTTCATAGTATCGAGAAGAGTTTTGGCTTCTCATTGCATTCAAGTAATTATTAACAATTTTTTATTATCATCTCAAGTATATAACTGTGAGATGCTGATATTTTAATGTGAGTTTTAGACTCTTTCGAGGGTGCATTCGACAGTTCTGGTCTTCCTGCATAGTGTCGAGAAGAGTTCTGGCCTCTCATTGCATTCAAATAATTATTAACAATTTTTTATTATCAACTTAAGTATATAACTGTGAAATGCTGATATTTTAATGCGAGTTCTAGACTCTTTCGAGAGTGCATTCGACAGTTTTGGTCTTCCTTCATAGTATCGAGAAGAGTTTTGGCTTCTCATTGCATTCAAGTAATTATTAACAATTTTTTATTATCATCTCAAGTATATAACTGTGAGATGCTGATATTTTAATGCGAGTTCTAGATTCTTCGAGGGTGCATTCGACAGTTCTGGTCTTCCTGCATAGTATCGAGAAGAGTTCTGGCTTCTCATTGCATTCAAGTAATTATTAACAATTTTTTATTATCATCTCAAGTATATAACTGTGAGATGCTGATATATTAATGCGAGTTCTAGATTCTTTCGAGGGTGCATTCGACAGTTCTGGTCTTCCTGCATAGTGTCGAGAAGAGTTCTGGCCTCTCATTGCATTCAAATAATTATTAACAATTTTTTATTACCATCTCAAGTATATAACTGTGAGATGATGATATTTTAATGTGAGTTCTAGACTCTTTCGAGGGTGCATTCGACAGTTCTGGTCTTCCTGCATAGTATCGAGAAGAGTTCTGGTTTCTCATTGCATTCAAGTTATTATCAACCCACGGTCCAAGTTCCCATTATTCTCTTATATATAGTTACGATGGACATGACAACAAATTACATTGTTAATAATTACTTGAATGCAATGAGAAGCCAGAACTCTTCTCGATACTATGCAAGAAGACCAGAACTGTCGATTGCACCCTCGAAAGAGACTAGAACTCGCATTAAAATATCAGCATCTCACAGTTATATACTTGAGATGATAATAAAAAATTGTTAATATTTATTTGAATGCAATGAGAGGCCGGAACTCTTCTCGATACTATGCAGGAAGACCAGAATTGTCGATTGCACCCTCGAAAGAGTCTAGAACTCGCATTAAAATACCAGCATCTCAGAGTTATATACTTGAGATGATAATAAAAAATTGTTAATAATTACTTGAATGCAATGAGAAGCCAGAACTCTTCTCGATACTATGCAAGAAGACCAGAACTGTCGATTGCACCGTCGAAAGAGTCTAGAACTCGCATTAAAATATCAGCATCTCACAGTTATATACTTGAGATGATAATAAAAAATTGTTAATAATTACTTGAATGTAATGACAAGCCAGAACTCTTCTCGATACTATGCAGGAAGACCAGAACTGTCGAAAGCACCCTCGAAGAGTCTAGAACTCGCATTAAAATATCAGCATCTATCAGTTATATACTTGAGATGATAATAAAAAATTGCTAATAATTACTTAAATGCAATGAGAAGCCAGAACTCTTCTCGATACTATGAAGGAAGACCAGAACTGTCGAATGCACCCTCGAAAGAATCTGGAACTCGCATTAATATATCAGCCTCTCACAGTTATATACTTCAGTTGATAATAAAAAATTGTTAATAATTATTTGAATGCAATGAGAGGCCAGAACTCTTCTCGACACTATGCAGGAAGACCAGAACTGTCGAATGCACAATGGGCATACCTTTTAATTGCGATTCCAGGGGTAAATCAGTAGAACTATTCCTAAAATGTATCAGGAATTATAGAACTAAGCTCAATTCAACTTCTCGATGCTTAATTAATTCAAATCTAATGAGATGCTGTATTGTCTTTAGTGAAGTTGGCATCTCATCCCTTTAAATCGCGATTTTATGACGAAATCTACGGAACTATTCTTAAAATCAATGAGGCTGTACTGAACTATGCTGAATTCTACTCCTCGATGTTCAAGTTCTTCAAATATAGTGAGATGCTGTAATGTCTTTTGTGAAGTTGGCATCTCATCTCTTCAAATTGCAATTTTAAGGGTAAATCAACTGAACTATTGTTTAAATCTATCAGGAACTAAAGAACTATGCGGGATGCAATTAAATCTGAAGTTTTTTTTTGAGGTGCTAATAGTTGATATGCCAGGTTCACAGTGACCTGATATATGTACTGTACAATATAAGTGCCGCAGTGGTGGGGAGAACAGCAGCGAAGGAGAACATTTCGTTGCATTATTTCGTTGCATATTTCCCCTCATGCGGCTGTTCACAGCCCGACATAAGATGTTTCACATCAAAAATGTATTTACAGCAAAGCAGAAAACAATGAAACAAGCCCTTTTGAAATTGTAGAAAATATATATAAACTTAACAATTAGCCAAGTTTACAGTTATTAATTTTAAATACGCTGTAAAGATATTTGAGAGGTAAATCCGTTTTTAATTGGTCGCTTTCTGATTCTCGCAGTCCTGATGCGCCCTGCTATAATATTCCGGTGCCGTCGTGTAGTGAAGCTTTGTGTAAGGGTCACCGTTAATGGTAATTTGAAGGGCATTAAGCTACTTTATAGTTTGTACATTACGCAGTTTGCCAACACACAAAACTAATTGAAACCCAAACGACTTTTGCCACTTTCACACATTATACATGCATTCCTTCTGACCACAACGCGGTCAGCGTTGACGTGCGTTTGTTATGTACCTACTGTCCGCGCTTCTAACTATTGCAACTTAAAGCTAACCTATTATGGTTGGTATTATGGTTGGTAAAATGATTTTTTCCAATATGCTTCGAATCAATTATATAATTGGCTGCTTTCCAACGAAAAATTTTCAATTGCAATTCAGCCGTATAAATCTTATTAATTTATCTTTAAAAAAATCAAACTCGTTGGTTGATTTCTATACTGTGTTTTATGTATGTATCTAACATGTAGATTATCTTACGATGTCTACAAGATATAATTATTTCTAGAATATTATGTAGTAATACCAATCTATTGTTATTTATAGCATTAATTGATATATCTAGGTACTTATGTATTTAATATATCCCATTTAAGGGTGTTTGAAATAATTTTCACTTTCATGATGAGCTCTCGCTAGAACGAAGATTCACACCTACTACCTAGCTATAATAAAATTAACTCTGGCATGTACTGAAAATCAATTGATTCCGAAGTATATAAGGAGAATGTTTGGTTAGTAATCTTGTCATGGTTGAGTAAATGTAAGCTCATTCCGCCGCGAAAGTGGAAATTTCTTTTTTAGGGTTTCGTACCTCAGTATTACTGAGCCTACGATGTCTGTCCGTCCGTCCGTCTATCACAAGGCTCTATCACACAAACGGTAAGAGGTAGCTAGATGAAATTTTCACAGATTGTGTGTTGTTGTGGCATGAATCCTGGCAAATATTAATTAGGAACAAGCCGTGAGGCGGGTCGTTTATTAGGACTAAAGTGCGACCCTTGAGGTCCACACGACGAACTTCCCAGTTTGATAAATATTTAATATTAGGTATTAATTAAATTAGAAATTACACAGAAAAGTAATCATTTTAATCATTAAAACATAATTATTATTTAATTAATAAAAGAAAATGACCAAAAAATAATTATTATTTATTTTTAACAATAAATAAAAAAACGGCTGGACTGATATTCATAAAATTTATGTCGGATCGTAGTGACGTTAACATGCTTTGATAGACACATCAACGAAGTTGATAACATTTTTTTTGGGCGAGATTTCGTAAAAAATCTACTTTTTTGCAGTCGTTTTATGCAAACAACAAAAAAAAAAAACGGCTTGACCGATTTTGATAAAATTTCTTTCGGGTCTTGTTGATGTTATAATATGCTTCTATTTACACCCTAACAAAGTCGATATCATTTTTTATTTGCGATATTTCGTGTAAAATCCACTTTTGGCCGTCTTTTTCTTTAAACAAAAAAACGGTTGAGCCGATTTGGATAAAATTTCTTTCGGATTAAAATGACGTTAACACGCCTCGATTGACACCCTTACGAAGTCGATATAATTTTTTATTCTCGAGTTATTGTGTAAAATCTACTTTTTTGGAGTCTATTTGGTTAAGTTTTGTCTTAACCAAATAGACTCCAACCTCGCACCTGACCGTTTTTTTTTACATATAATCGAATGTGAACCCCTCATGTATCAATATGTAGAATATCAAAACTCAAATGTGTGGGATGACTCTATCATTCTAAAAAAAATTGAAATTTCCAAAAGTTGCAGATTATTTGAATACAAAAATTTGATTATTAAAATGCAAAATTCAATTGGCGTTGTAACTTTGCAGCTATATGAATAGAAAAATAGAAATAAAATATGAAAAAGGTGAAAATTGAACAAAAGTACTTTCGGTTGAAAAATAGTGATCGTTTAATAGTCTAGACACGAGAATAACTATTAAAAGTATTATGCTTTATTCTCATACATAACACATGTAACTTTTGGAAAAGTTTGTCGGTTCTTTTTAAATACGACACTTGAATTTATCTTCAACTTTCAAGAACTTTCTATCTCGCGGATGTCTCTAAGGTCGCTCCACTGATTCTCTTCAGGTCACAGATTACTGTATTATCGACGATATTAGCATCACAATAGCGTGACGTCACTTACATGGCGGTCAACTTTACATATTAAACAGGGTGTTTCATAATATATGCGCAGGACTTCAGGATGTGATAGCTCGTCCAAAAATATGAAAAAAAGTTTCTATTAACTTACCTTCTAAAATGCACCATTTTAGAGATACAGGGTGTTGAAATTGAAAAAAAAATTTCGTTTTTTGCGAATATCTCCGGAACCGTTTATCGTACAGAAAACAGCTTTTGTAAGCATTTTCTACTCATAATAAGCTATGTTTTGTGCGGAAAAATTTTTTTTAAGGCATAATTGGTGTAGGTTTTGAAGGTGTAGTGGGTGTTTTTCTCCCCAACTTCTACGCTACTGGAAAAAGTACGGTTTTGAGACGCCCATTTGAACTGCCAATGTTTTCTACACAAAAAAGGTACTCTTGGTCATAAGCTCTAAAGTCGATCATTTTCGAGAAAAATCAGCTTTTATGTTGAAAAACATGGTCAATTTTTTTAAATAAAATTTTTTTCTTACTAATTAAACAATCTTTCGACCAATAGTCGCACACAATATTTTGTTCAATTACCGCAAGAAATATGTCATTTCGTGGCTCTGTTGAGCGTGGGCGAAATAATGGGTGACCTGATTGATTGACGAAACTATCAACACTTGCGTAAACATTCCCCGTAATGAGCGTGGGCGAAATGTTATTTCGCCCACTCTCTACGTCTACAGTCAGAGAATTCATTATTTCGCCCACTCTCAGTAGAGCCACGAAATTACATCTTTCTTGCGGGTGTTGAACAAAATTTATTTAAACGTTAAAAACGTTAACTTCATAATTGCAAAATTTAAAAAAAAATGAAAAAATCGGAAAAAATGATGTAAAAGTTGTCTTTTCAAAATTCCCCAAACCGTAAAATTTCAACACCCTGTATCTCTAAAATGATGCATTTTAGAGGGTAAGTTAATAGAAACTTTTTTAATATTTTTGGACGAGCTATTACATCCTGAAGTCCTGCGAATATATTATGAAACACCCTGTATAGTGTTAAGTAGATGTATTTTAACTTATACTTTGCATACAATTCAAGAATATTTTCGTCAAACTATTTTACATTTCTTTTAACTCAATTCATAGTTTTATCTATTATCTGTCTGTTAATTGCACTATAAATTAAAGTGAGAAAAATATGAATTCACCAAAATGTTGTTCATTTAAGTTTGGATGCAGCACTGCCAAGGTCTCTGATATGTTAGTATGCAGTCATATGTATCTATATGTGTGTAACCTATCTCTATCTGAACTGAGGTAAAAGTTTTCGCTAAACATTGGATATGCTTGCTATGGTATAGTATATGGAGCAAGAGACAAACTTGTGTGTAAGACTATGTGCCATACATTCTTAATATCGATATAGATAAAAACATGGACATAGAGTTTAAAGAAATATCAGCCGAAAGTCGAAACACTCGAATCTCGAAGTATAAAACTTAATACGCGCATGCATGCTGCGCAAGCGACCGCCATATGTTCTTAGCAGCCACAGCAACTATCATATCAGTCAATTGACTTGTACTACTGGAGTTGGACGTGCCCTATAGCGTATAATATCGTTGTAGTTATTTTCGGATTCACATGAGTGACGAGGATAGAGGACGTGTCCCATCTTTACGGTACTAGTTTGAGAGAGATAGAGATTGGCCACACATTAACACGCGCTTAACATAGCGGTGTTCAGAGGTCTTAGAAATTTACTTACAAACATCGAAGTGTCGACAATCGTGTAAATCTGCTGTCAAAGATTCATATAGAATTACACCAGCGGCCAAGTACGTGTCGGACCACGTACAGTGAAGGGTTCCGTAGTCGGGAAGAACGTTCACGGTTAAAATGCAAAGTTAATAATAAATTTAATAATAATTTATACCTAGTCTTTTATTAGTGTATTTGCCATAATATGGCACATACACTATTGGCGTCGGTCGGATGGCGGGACCTAGGGGTCGGACAAAATTTCTCGACGTTTTTTTAAGTTGAACATAGTTTTCCGAAAATAAGTTTTGTATTTCATAGTAGGTATATTTTTCAAAGACATAGTGAAAAAAAGTTAGGATTTCTGGGGTCGCTAAACTCAAAAAAATAGCGTGTAAGCTAAAATATCCTATATCTCAAAAACTAAACAACATATCTTATTCAAACCAATTTTCGTTGGAAGTGTTTTTTAAGTTCTACCACCTTAAATTTTTTCAGAATTTTCCACCCCATAGTTGAAAAGTTAAAGGGGGGTTCACACTTTTTACGACTTTAGAAGCGCATATCTCACTGACTTAAATAAAATAGTCATTTTGAAACTTCTATATCATTTTTCAAGACCTATCCACTTTTGTGCACTGGAATTTTTTTTCATCCCTCAGTTACATGTATATGGAGTGCCACCTCTAATTTTTTTTTCGTAATTTCACTACACCATTGTATAGCTCTACATAGAAGACACCTACCTTCCAAATTTCATCTATACAGGGTGTCCAAGACTTGCATTGTCGGCCGATATATTGATTTTGAGTGAAGATAGAAAAAAAGTTGAAATACAAAAGTTGTATAAATTTTAATGGTGTATAACCTAAAAATATTTTCAATTATACAGCCTGTCCCATTTAAGCGTGGCAGATCAAAGTTATGTTTTTTTAAACCTAGCACCCTGTTTTTATTTGTTTTTTCAATTCTGCACCTAATGTGAATAGAAATTGTAAGGAAAGCCATGCTCGAAAATTCAATAATTTTTGAGTTATTCAAGTTTTTGGGAAATTTTCGACACGTGCAGACCTTTACCTAAAATTCGACATAGCCAAAACAGAAACCTTTATCAAACTGAAATTTTGAGGATCACTAGATAGTAGACGGACAAATCAATGTCTGTCCTAAAAAATGAATTTATTATACAGGGTGTTCAAAATAATGTACTTCTTTTACCTAACTTCAGACACGTGTAACTTTTGATTGTTATAAATACAACGAGGTTATTTTCTGCTTGAATTGTATTCTGTAGGATATTTACTAACACTTGTATTAAGGGTTGTCCATACCTAAACCAATTTTTTTAATACGAAAATATTAGGTTAAAAAAACATAACTTTGATCTGCCACGCTTAAATGAGACAGGCTGTATAATTGAAAACATTTTTAGGTTATACACCATTAAAATTTATACAACTTTTGTATTTAAACTTCTTTTCTATTTTCACCCAAAATCAATATATCGGCCGACAACGCAAGTCTTGGACACCCTGTATAGTGCTAATATAGTCTCCGAGTAAAATAGTTGTGACATACGGACGGACGGACAGGACGAAATTATAACGGTTCCGTACGGAATCCTCAAAAGAGAATAAAGTTAGTACCTACATACCACTTAGAAAATTGTTGACTAAAAGTAATTTTAATTGAACTGTTGTGCATATTCTATAAAATTATGCAACGCATTAATATTAATTAGAATGAACAAGCAACCGCACTAGGGCTGTTATGTATTGGCCCGGCCATTATGCAAGTGGCACTGCAATGGCATGAATAATAATGCACCCCCATTGTGTATCGCGATATCGTTATATTATACGTGCACACGTCACTATTCAGATTGGCACTAAGGGTGCGCACACACCGAGGTTGGTTCACCGGCGGGCGGCGGGCACCAGCACACTTGGCAATAACCTTGCATTCTAAATAAATTCAAAATGGTGCGGTTCATCGAAGAAATTTATTTAGTTTTAAGATAATTGTTCCGCGAAATCACTTTAGGCAGACTTAAAAAAAAAAACTGAACTATAATATTGTAGCAAAACCCAAGATGTTACGCCGCTGGCGACAATAGAAGCATCGAGAATAAGTAACAATGGTGAGGCGTAGCATGATATCGAAGACACGGGTAACCACCAGAATATTCTGGAAAGCGCGCGAGCATGCGGGGTCAAGCTGCTAGCTCTATATAAGCAGGGGCAGTCACCGTAGTGAGTCAGCCGTGAGACAGTGTCGATATGAAATAAATACAGCATATAAATTGTTTAGTGTTATTAAAGTGCTTCAGTTCGCTTAAGAATTACTGTTCGTTATTATTATCGTTTGATTGTTAGCATTGACATACAGTTATTGTATTTGAATTGTTGTTACATTTTTAATTATTGTAAATAAATAATTTATTCCACCCACGTAAGAAAACCGTTTTGTTACAATATCTAATGGCTCATAAAAAATCAAAGAGATCGGCCGTTTCAAACTCGAGATAAATAACCTCAACACATATACTAAGTTAATGCCAGTGCAGCGGTGTTTTTACTTTTTATGACTAAGCACTTCGGCAGACGTTGATAATAAAAAAAAACTTTTTAAGAAAAAAGAACCTCCTTTTCAAAAAAGTCACTAAAAAGAGAAAAAAAACTCGGGTCGCAGTGCCAAACCCTGCCGACAATATAGTGTATTTGCTAATACAGGCATTGTGGCATTATTATGTGAACTTAAGTTTGTTTTTTGACAAAATAAAAAATTTAACCCCTTAATACATCCCTTAAAATAATTAAATTTTTCTAAATTTCAATATTAGACATGGATTTCATCAGTACAACCAATTAAATACACCCTTCCATAAGTAAATCCGTATCAACAAACTAGTGTTTTCATAAAATTTGAAAGTCCGGTCCTGTCGGGCCGATTTTATTAAAATTTTAGCAGCACATTTTAATCTTTACTAAAGAGTTAAATTTCAATTTTGAAACGATTCTGACAAATTTTTCGGTATTTTTGGGCCCAAAAACTTTTTGGAACCCCTAAATACAACCCTGAAAATGGTCCGATCGGGCCCATTTTAAATAGGCTTCTTGCGGTGATGGGTTCCAATGTGTGTACCAAATTTCGTTTCAATCGATTAAGTCTGTCGAGAGTTATCGTGTACACACATATATATATATAAATATATAAATATATACATACATATATATATAAACATTTTCAAAAATGGTGCCAAAGTGTTCAGGAGGCTATGAAACGTCGAGAAATTTTGGTCCGACCCCTAGGTCCCGCTATCCGACCGACGCCAATAGTGTATGTGCCATATTATGGCAAATACACTAATAATAACATTTTGAGGTCGGCGCCAATTTAATTAATATCTACTTTTTAACCGACTTCATATTTTATTAAACTGGCGCCGTCCTCAAAATTTTATTATGTATTTTCCTCTTTTTAGTGGTTTTTTTGAAGGAGATTTTTTTTTGTTAAAAAGTGTTTTATTTTTTCTTTTTAGTGGCATTACAATAGGTACGTAGTTTGCACGTTTTAACCGACTTCTGTCTTGATATTTGAAGAAACAAAGTTTTCGCTGGCTGCTCGATGTAAAAAAAATTCGACTGATGACCAGTCCTATACTTCCCACCTAGTAAATATTTGCAAAAAATAAACACTTTTTTTTTTATTCTTTGACTAGGCCCAAATAACCTTAGCTGTTAGTGGTCTTTAAAACACAATTTAATTTTTATTCTTTGAAAAAAGCATGGCCCTCTTTTTTGTTTGGTGATCTACTGATGGCTAACATAATATAGCAAAAATCATGGATACCTTGATTTACGTACAATTTTTATTTTTTTTAGTAAAATATTTTTTTTCTCGAAAACTATACATTTTAGAGAAAAAAAATATTTACATTTTTTTCATATTATAACATCTAGAATTCATTTATATTTTTTTTTACCTATGTTAATACGTGACATTGAGGACGTTTTTTTGAATATCTCAGGATCCACTGAACCAATTTGACTCAAAATCTAATCAGATCTAAGTTAAAGGCTGATAAACACAATAGAACAATCGGCATGCCCATATGTTGTTCCGTTCTTAAGATATCAAAGACGAAAAATTGACCACACACACACACACATACACACACACACACACACACACATACACACACACACACACACACACACACACACACACACAGACATCAGTCAGAAAATGATCTTAAACGATTGCTAGGGTCTCAAAACGTGAAAATCTGTTAAAATCTCGAAATGTTTTTTTCGGACTAAATCCATTACTTCCCTACCATAGTAGAGGTGGGAAGTAATAAAATTTGTAGGTGAATCGAAACGATTGGAATTGGAACCGAGTCATTGCGGAGAGAAAAGATTTAAGGGTTGGTGGTGAACTTGGTGATTTTGCGTTGCATCCACAGAAATATAAGTCAAGTTGGTGTAGGTATAAACGGGCCTTAATCTCATCAAATTGGTTAATATTGTTTACAGACCATAAATCATGAAACAGACTGTATATAAGGATAGAAACGCGAACGTAAGACGCTGTACAGTGTACGTATTACGACGTGCGGTGAGTGCGGAGTGTTGGCGATGTGTTCCTTGCAACTCCTGCGGGATCCTGGGCTCATTCATCGTCACCGCAACGACACACACACAACACACATACATCCACGGATACGGTTCGAAACACACGTTTCGTGTAGTTAACTGGCGGCAACACAGCTAAAAATATCCACCGATATTATTTCGCAGCTATTTGAAAACGATATGTGTTACAACTAAACGACACGAAAAAATAATTCGTAATTAGGCACGTGTTTTACACTAAAAATATTATACTTAAGGAAAAACGGGATAAAAGAGGAATAATAATATTTATTTGCTTAACTCTTTACCATGGCCCCCACAACGATAGGGTTGACAGGGCTCTAGCCTAGGGATCCGAGGTTAGGAAGGGGGCGACGAGGTGAATGCTGTACTTAAGAGTAATCGATATTGGAAGTTACCCCCTGCACTCTTCATCAGAAATCCTTTCCCTTCGCCTACAAACGGTTATGATTCTTCCGACGCTATTTTTAAAGTTAAAGAGTTCGGGTAAACGCCAAATGAATGACCAAGAATCACACTACAGATTCCTCCGGCGAAAAATTGGACAAAAAATTCTTGGAAAACCTTATAACTTTTTTAAAAATTACGTAATGTTTCACACGTATCCAAAACCTTTTTCAAAAAATTCGCCTGAGGAATTAGTAGTGTGTTCTTGGTCCTTTATTTAGCGTTTATCCGAACCCATTAACTTTAAAAATAGCATCGGGAGAGCCACAACCGTTTTAGGTGAGGGGAAAGGATTTGAGATGAAGAGTGCAGGGGGTAACTTCCGGAATCGAATACTCTTAACATTACAGTAGTAAGTACTTATACTTAGAGATCCCCAGGGGGAAACATTGCAATATAGTTGTTCTCGCAATTGCATTCCAATGTTCTCTGGGAATTGGCGTTCCCAGTAGCCCGAGCTCGTACCAGTCGGTTTGTGTATGCCGGCTGGCAGATTCTAATACACAAATGGATTATTAATTGTTGTGTTGAAGACGCTGATGACCTGAGTTGTCGACGCGTCTATAATCTTCAATAATAATAATAATATACTTAGAGAGAACAGTAACAAAAAATGTATATACTTAGTCGCAAAGAAATAATTTCATTATTTCAATAATTCATTATTAAAAGAAAGCATTCTATGATCCACATAAACCTTCTCGATCTTGATGAAAACATTCACATCTTTTTTCAACTAATAATTAATTAGTTGAAAAAAAATCTTTCTTTGCAACTATTCAATGAAAAATTTCCTCGATTCAACTATATTTTGCTGATAAAACTAAATTATTTTTCGATGTTGGGGACCCGCCAAAGTTCGTGGCCTGGGGGCTCGCTTCAGGATGTGGGGGACATGCTTTTTAATGACCAACGTTAATTCGATACGTATTGCTTTCTTCAGTAACTTAAAAATTATCAAAGGTCCTGAAGAAGAAACAAACGTTGATCATTATGGAGTTTAGGAAAGAAATATTGATATTCTTTTGTCTTGAATTTTGTAAATAATAACTTCAAACAAGATGTTTTCAGAAAATAATACTAAAACTTTTAGGAAATAAAATTAAAAAATCGGTATAGAGAACCGTTATAAATAGTAATCATGGAACACAAAAAAATGAGTATATAAATAAATAATTAAATAAAATATATGATTGCCATATTCCACATTAATTTTCCAAAATAATAGTTTTTAATATGAAAAGTTTCAGTTGAATTTTCCAGAAAGCACTTAGGTTCAAATAATGCGCAAAATTGCGAATATTTTCGAAACCACTGATCCAATTAGCTTCCTCAGGAAAAAATTAGACAGATGCATTTGCGAAAGTTATTGTACACGAAAGAAAATTCCACAGACAGACATACACGCAGCGCTGACTTAACGAACAACAATATAACAGAGTTTACATAATCTAATTAAAAATTTAAATATTAGATATTTCACGGCAAAACATCACGGTAAAAAAAACGAAATTTTGCGGTACATTGAAAATCGTCACAAAGAAGTTCCACTGTATATCTTTGTAATTTGGAAACACAAATCAAAACAAAAAGCACAGATCACAATGCGTTTCTTTCCCTCCATTACCCCACATCCGGTGTATTCACAGTACTCTGTTCATTCTATTTCATGCGGTAATCACTTTTCACGGTAAGAGCTATAACTGTACCCCCACAACCCTCCACAACTAGCACCTAACCACTTTGTCATTACATTTTTCCCCGGGAAAAATACACGTAAATTGTATGTCTTTTCCAGTCAGATAAACATTTTGTAGGGTAAGTTTTCACATAACAGCAAGCAGTAAAATGCCCGTTTTATAACTACATATAAGAAATATCTGGTTTTTCTGTTATAAAGTAACTTGTTATTTATATAATATATACTAGCGGTCCAGAACGGCTTCGTCCGTGTAAATTTAATTTTGCTAATTTCTTAATATAACAGTGGCAACGCCAGAGGGTGGACCGAGTGGGCCATGGCCCACCCTGGCATTATCCCCTTTTATTTATTTATTTATTTATTGTAGATTATAGACGCGTCGACAACTTAGGTCATTAGCGTCTTAAATTACATTAAATAGCAACTAACTTAAAACTAAATAACATCACAAAACATCCATGAGCGCAGGTGGGATTCGAACCCACGACAGTCTAATCTAGAGACTGGTACCAAGTACGTTATCCACTAGGCTACACTGTCCTCGGCATTATCCCCAATCTAGGTTAAATTATTTTAAAAATTAAATAATAGAAACATATTATATAAGTCATCATTCATCAGTCAACTCACAAATTGTACACTGATTAATAACACATTTGAACCTTAAATATTTGTTCAAATATATACATGTCTTTATTTGCATAACTATGTGTAATTAATATCCAATATTATATCTAATTTTTTAAATACGTTTCAACCCCCGAAATGTCCGCAATTTTTCCTATAAATTCTATAACAAGTAACCTGGATTAAAATTTTACCGAGCACTGAAATTTTGGGAATGTTATTGACCCACATTCAGATCACCATGCTCAACACTGGCCCACTCTAACTAAAAATTCTAGCGCCGCCACTGTAATATAATATTATTTTTACATTTTATATATTATTTTAAACTTGGAGAACCCTTCAGTTCTCGAAGAAAGTTTCGCCTCCTATTGCGTTGCGGAGCCTCCGGCTCCAACTCATTATAATCTTTTTATAGCTGGCGCCCCTAGCGGTGAAGCAGTGCCCATCTCCATTAACTGTAATTTTTTACTCAACTTATAAAGATTTTATCCTAATATTAAAATGGGTAGTGTAACTCTGTACACACACTATTTTTGAAAACTAACATCACTATACTTAGATGCCTCCATCGGGGGAGGGTAATGTGTAATTTTCAAGCAAGTGAAGAAGCGTGTTGAGATGTAAAACAGGCCTTGTGATATTTTTCAAGTTTGTGAGGTTAAATGTAGCATGTCTAATAGATATTTATCATCTTTTTCAATTCCGCACCCATTATAAATGTATGTAGGTACATTAACACAAGACGCCGTGCTGTCAAGACGAAAAGAAGAAGGGGTAAGGCTAGGTGTCAGCTAACTCGCTTTTAAGGATGCTGTTATAAATTGTTTTTTGATACTTTACATTGCTCGAGTGACGTCATGTAATTAATTTTGTAGCCGTCACTGTAAGCCGCCCTGCTTTATAAATGTAAGTGCACAGGGTGTTTAAGAAATTTAAAAGTAATTAAGGGATGCCAAATGTTCATTTTTATGGTTTTATCGCCACTAAGAACCCTTATAATTTCGTCATATTCATACGCCGTCCATTCGTTAGAGCTCTATATAGCTCTGAAAATTTACAACCCCGATTTTGATTAGGGGAATGTATATTCGCAATACTAAAAATGTTGAGCAACTGTAAAAAAAAATGTTTGAAGCATCTCACGTACATCATCGAGTAAAATGTTGTTGTATGAGTTTTTTAAAATGCATCATTTACTACTATAACATAATTCTCGGGTTTCCAGAAAACTCAATGCCAAATTTCAACCTTCTAGCTCTGAGGGGTCTTCCATAAATCACGTGGTCTATTTAAGAGGAGGGTGGGGGTTTGGTAAAAGGCTACGCTGGGATACGTGGGGAGGAGAGGGTCTGAACAGCGGTAAATTTAAATTACGCGATGTAGCTCTACCGATAGGTCGATAAATCACATCACTAGATCTTCAAACTATTATTTATTATTAGTGTATTTGCCATATGGCACATACACTATTGGCGTCGGTCGGATGGCGGGACCTAGGGGTCGGACCAAAATTTCTCGACGTTTCATAGCCTCCTGAACACTTTGGCACCATTTTTGGAAATGTCTGTTTATATATGTATATATATATATATTTATATATTTATATATTTATATATTTATATATTTATATTTTATATATATGTGTGTGCGGGCAATAACTTTCGAAAGAGTTAATTGATTTTGACGAAATTTGGTAGGCACGTTGCAATCCATCACCGCACGAAGCCTATTTAAAATGGACCCGGTCGGACCATTTTAAGGGTAGTTTTTAGGGGTTGAAAAATGTTTTTGGGCCCAAAAATGCCGAAAAAATTCTCAGAATCGTTTCAAAATTGAAATTTAACCCTTTAGTAACGATTAAAATGTGCTGCTAAAATTTTAATAAAATCGGACAGACAGGACCGGACTTACAAATTTTATGAAAACACTAGTTTGCGGATAGTGCTTTACTTACTGAAGGGTGTATTTAATTTGATACCGAGATTGCATTGATAAAAATATTGAAATTAAGAAAAAAAACATTATTTTAAGGGATGTATTAAGGGGTTAATTTTTTTGTTTTGTTCAAAAACAAACTTAAGTTCACATAATAAAGCCACAATGCCAGTATTAGCAAATACACTATATATTGTCGGCAGGGTTTTGGCACTGCGACCCGAGTTTTTTTTACATATTTTATTGCCTTACTGGTAAAATGCTTGTTGATAACAATATCGAAGAATTGTTGGTTATAGACGCTCGACAACAGAGGTCATTAGCGAGTAGGGTTTGACGGTTTTTCAAACGCGGTTTTTAAAATAAATTTGCTACAAGTCGGTTTTTGTATAAACCCTATAAGCGAGCAATATCGAAACACCACTGTGAGAGATCTAGGCAAAGCCACATAAACCTACATGGGGGAGGAGGGGGGGTCAAAAGGTGGACTAAATAGGGCTTATAAATTGTGGATTATAGACGCTCGACAACAGAGGTCATTAGCGAATAGGGCTTATGGAAGCCTGACACCTAGAAGTACGAAAAAATCATCTGAAAGAAAAAAATATCAGACATGGAAAACAGACGTCTTCTTGCACAGGTCAGCACAATTTAAGTTCAGACATGGGATAGTTATTACGTTTTTGTGTCCATGCGTAACAAATGTGTCGGCGTGACACATTCTAACCTCAATCTCGGCTGCGACATTCACGATAACATTGCAAGATAAAGGAGGGCCGCAGATCACATAAGGATGTGCACACGTTTCCACTACTGTCGTTTCAAACTACAAATTATTATTATTTATACTTCATTTATTCGAGCTATCAAACGAAAATTTATTTCGAAATTTTAAATCTCAATTTGAAAAACGTTCAAATTCAGTAGATTTTCTGTTGTAACGAGAATAGAGGATATAGGAGGAAAACAGGCAAATGTAGGGAAACTCTTCCAAAAAAGTGCCACTTTCAAATAGACGCTAATAATATTTACAATAAATTAATAGATTTAAACGGCTGAATTGCAATTGAAAATTTTTCGTTGGAAAGCAGCCAATTATATAATTGATTCGAAACATATTGGAAAAAATCATTTTACCAACCATAGTCACAGTCAGGACTCTAACCTGAACCTTTCCACTTTTGCGGCGGAATGAGCTTACATTTACTCAACCGTGACAAAGTTACTAATGAAAATTTTTCGTTGGAACTTTGTTACGGTTGAGTAAATGTAATCTCATTCCGCCGCGAAAGTGGAAAGGTTCAGGTTAGAGTCCTGACTGTGACTATGGTTGGTAAAATGATTTTTTCCAATATGTTTCGAATCAATTATATAATTGGCTGCTTTCCAACGAAAAATTTTCAATATTTACAATGTACCTACGCCAATTTCTTTCTTAATTTTAGACAATTTAATTTTAACACTATGTTTTTTAATTGTGCTGCATGTATTGACTTAAGCAGGAATCACACAACCGGCTGCCAGCCGTACGATTGTCAATCGTACGACTCCCAGTCGGAACGACTTTTTACCCCCCACCCAAGGAGTTAAGTTCACAAACATTGACGAGATAAATGTCAAAATGTCGACGCGATATTCCGAGTGCGTGTATTATTATAATTTACATCCCAACAAAACGCGAATGCCGCAAAAAATTATAAAATAAACCAAACGTAACCTAACTTTTTGACGTGAATCCGTCTTAAAACATTAGCTGTCATCATATCGTGCTCTGAATGGCTACGGCTGGGAGCCGTAGTCAATGAAACAGTTTTATTTTCCAGCCGTAGCCGTGCTCGTTGACGGCTGTGCGCTGATTGGTCGAGAGCTACAGAAGGTTCCTAGCTGCAGCCGTCGACGGCTACGACTACGGCTGGCAGCCGGTAGTGTGATACGCGCTTAATGACGCATTCTTGCATGCCTACGTAAAGAATATAATTATTTTTTGCGGCTCATGGTATCAACCCCCCCCCCCACCCCCGAACCAATTACATTCACGTGTATAATTGCACAACTATAGAGCATGTCAACAAAAGAACGGTGATAAAAAACTAGGAATATTATCGTTGAGGAACCCTCGATGTGTGTTGGTGGATATTTGAATGGAAAGGAATATGAACAACAAGGAACTCCTGCAGGTAATTTTACATACTACTTTAATTTTATAGAAACAGACTTACCATAGTAAAGAAAGTTAAGAATTGTAAAAGTCAGCATTACCTGAAAAAAAAAAGAAAAAGCATTATTATAATATCTGAATGGTTTATTTTGAGTTTAAATTTATGAAATAAAATATTGTTATTAGAATATTATTGACAGAGAAGTATCTTAATAGTTTTCACTGCGATTTTAAATTATTTCCAATTGTCTGTAATTACAAGCTGAAAATTGAATTGTGAATTTACGCTTTACATAACAGACGCTCTATCAGCTGGTTTGATAGCCAATCTAGCCAACAAGAATAATTATTGTCACAGATCTAATTTATTTTTATTATATTACAAATAAATCAAGATAGCACATAGAAAAACTATGGATCTAGTAGGATAGGAGCTTGTCATAATATTATTGTGTTTATTTATAAATCGACACTAATGACGTCAGTTGTCGAACGTCTATAATTTACAATTCAATTCAATTCTATAAATCGACATAAATATAAACGATAGTTTTATTTATTAAATAATTTTTGTCCGTCGAGTTTTTCGGGAGACCTCCTCGCGTCAATGTCGATTTTAAGGGGAACTCTAGCTTTTGGGTTCCGAGTTAAGGTCGATTTATATTATCCGGTCAGACACGGCGTGGGAACGTAGCGTTTCTGGCAAGAAAAACATTTTTACATGCATTTCAAATACGAATATTTATACTTAGCGAATCCCGCCCGTTCAGACACGTATCAATACTCGTATTTGAAATGCATGTAACGCTACGTTACCGCACCCGGTTTGACCGGATAATATAAATCGACCTTAATAACGAATACCGATACAAAAATATAAATAACCAGACAAAAAATCTGAAAACGCGATTCGTTCATATAGGTACCCGAAATCCCGATAATCCCAAGACAATTAAACTACAAATGTCCCGTTAGGTACCATTTTATTTACAAATGTTTATTAAAATTCTTATCAATTAGATATGTCAGCTGTTAAGGCGTATGCCTGGTAAACAAAAGATCGTTCCATTATTTTATTGACGTTTTTTATCTGACGATTAAGTTTTTTTATGAAATGAATAATTAAGTTTGGGAACACTTCTTTAGTAATTCGTTTCTTAAATTGTGTTTTAAAGACCAACAGCTAAGGTTATTTGGACCTAGCACCAATTCATATTTTCAATTCATTATTTTTTTTTAATAATAAATTGAAAATCCAATTGACATTTTTACCAGCTCTCGGGCTAGAACCCGGGAACTGGGGACTTGTAATAGAGGAACCATAGAAACACCATATAAACAACAGCACCGCTACACGCTCGGCCATTCTCAAGCCCGTAATTCGTTTCTATATACTATTATTCCATTTAACTCTTTTATAGTTTTGTTGGGTAATTACATAAGTTTGTTCAATTTCCTCGTTTTTAGGGTTCCGTACCAGAAAGGAACTCTATTGTTTCGCCAACGATGTCTGTCTGTCTGTCTGTTACAGGCCTTTAGCTTCTAAACGAAATTAGATAGGGACTTGAAATTCACACAGAATATGTATTACCGCGACCCAAAGACGGAGAGAATAACAAAAGATTAAAAGGGTTTATTTAAGAGGGGCGCCCCTACAAACGGGAGTAAAAAAAAACTTTTTTTGTACTTAGTCTTGTGGGGTATTGTTGAAAAGTGCCTTTTGAGTAGATTATGAATATGTTTTTAGTTTTATTTATTTTATCAAAATTGTAGGTTTCATGAGACCGTCAAAGTTGCAATTTTTAGACCTATTTTGTGACCAGGTTTATCTTAATAACGCCATATTTACCTATAAAGCTGTAATTCACGTCAAGTATCACTCATATCCTCTATGTTAATCAACAAACACTAAAAACAGAAAAAAAGAAAGCGCCCATTCATACAAACGGAAGGAAATTTTTTTTTTGTATCTACTATTCTTGTGGGGTATCGTTGAAAAGGGACTTTTGAGTAGATTATAAATGTGTTTTATTTTATCAAAATTGTAGGTTAAGTATAACTTATAACATAGTACGGAACCCTACTCTTTGCGTGGCTCGACACGCATTTGGCCGTATATCTATTATTAGAATTATTTTTCTTATGGCCGGTTTATCGTACATTTTAATCACGATGTTTTTTTAATCACACTGTTAAATGACGGGTTGCTATGGTAACGAAACGCAGCAATTAATGAACACGTAGCTGTCAAAATTAAACAGCGTGACCAAAATAACATCGTGATTAAAATGTACGATAAACCGGCCATTATCCGTTTTTACTGACCTGATGATGACAACTAAGTTGTCGAAACATTATTGCCTTATAAACCGTGTTTATAAATATATAAATATCTTGTGAATGAAGATTTTATACTAAATAAATTTCAATTTATATTCTGACAACATCTTGTGTTCGATTTTTAGTCTGAATTTTCTCGTATGAAGTTTTTTAACTGTCACATTGTTGTTAAAGCCTTGAGTGCAACAGTAAAATAAAATAAGATTTCACAGTCGAGTGAGGAAACACACAGAGCTAAGACAAATGGCGCGCCCCAAATAAAATATATAAGGACGCGTGTTCGACCCCTGCCTACAACCTACCACTATCACATACCTAAATCAATGGGAAAAGTTAAAACCGCCAATTCGTCTGCAGGAGATATACACACAAGCGCGCTTTTCTATCTCTGCCTTACGATCGAGTCGCCTGTGTCTTTTCTACAGTGGCGTGCAAGTAAAGTTGCACAATTATCTACACATTTAATAGATTTTAATAATACAGTAGAATCCAGATAGAACGAATTTCAAGGGACCGGCGACATTATGTCGTATTAACCGGACGACGCATAAAACGACCGCATAATTTAAGCTTGTTTTTATATAATACATACAGTGTACAATAGATTAATTTCTATGAAAATAAAACAACATTTATTAACACTTACTGATGCATATGTACATATTATGTATGTACGTCTTATGTAACTTTAATGAAAATTAAATATTGCACATATGTGTGTATTACAGATCAGAGGAACAATATGTATTGTAATTTCGTTCTAACCAGACGATTATCATAAAATTAGGTCGCTAAAAGCAGTTGGTCGCTTAAACCGGAGTCGTACTATACGGATACGCTTTCATAGTACGTCTATATGAATCCTAACTTGAGTTTGCATTTACGTCGCTAAAAACGTTTAGCCGTTATAAACGAAGTCGTAATAGACGGACTCTGCTGTAGTAACGCTCTTCCACAATATGAATTCACTATAATTATATATATAACACTTTGTTGTCGTAAAATTACAACGCTATATAAGAATTGTTTGAAGTTATACTTGGAATGATCTAGACAAAAAAATTACCGACTCAAAAATTAATGAAACGCTGAGATAAAACGGCTCTAACGGTTTGAATGAAATTTACTGAAAAGGGGTTTTAGGGGGCAATAAATCGATCTAGCTATAGGTCTCATGCCAGGAAAAATTCGTTTTCTTATAGATTCTATAATTTTAAAAATGAATTTTTTGACGTTTCAAAATAGTGTAATATTGTAAAAAGGGTTTGGATATTTATACGTAAGTATAGATGTTATTGTATTCCATGGATTTTATTAAAAATAATTATTTATTAATTTCAAAAATGCCGAGAGGGGTAAGGCAAAAATGTAAATGTATGAAGTATAACTTCGACCGTGCACTTACGTGGGTGAGGCAAATGCCTTTTTTTACAAACCAGAAAACACCCAGTTTTGCGCTGATTGAGTTATCAGTAATTCTTCTAATCTATATATATAAAACAGTTCCGTTACTGACTGACTGACTGACTGACTGACTGACTGATTGACTGACAGACAACGCCCAGGTCAAACCGCTGAAGATATAAACTTGAAATTTGGACAGTAGGTTCCTTTTGTGACGTAAGCACCCACTAAGAAAGGATTTTTCGAAATTCAACCCCTAAAGGGGTTAAATAGGGGATGGAATTTGGTATGGAAATTCGTCATTTTTGAAGTTAGAAGCATGAAATTTTGCACACGAGTGTCTTATATAACGTAGGTGAGCACTAAGAAATTTTTTTTGAAAATGCATCCCCTAAAGAGACTAAAAAGGGGATGAAAGTTTGTATGGAAGTTCGTCATTTTTAAAGTTAGAAGCATGACATTTTGCACAGGAGTTCCTTATATTACATAGGTGAGCAATAAGAAAGGATTTTTAAAAATTCATCCCCTAAGGGGGTTAAATAGGGGATGAAAGTTTGTATGGAAGTTCGTAATTTTTTAAGTTAGGAGCATGAAATTTTGCACAGGAGTTCCTTATATAACGTAGATGAGTAATAAGAAAGGATTTTTGAAAATTCATCCCTTAACGGGCTTAAATAGGGGATGAAAGTTTGTATGGAAGTTCATCATTTTTGAAGTTAGAAGCATGAAATTTTGCACAGGAGTTCCTTATATAACGTAGGTGAGCAATAATGTATTAACAAAAATCGACCGAGCGAAGCGAATGAGTTATGTATTATTAATATTCGAGCGAACGAGCGAAGCGAGTGAGTAATGTATTAATAAAATTCGAGCGAACGAGTGAAGCGAGTGAGTATTGTATTATTAATATCCAAACGAACGAACGAGCGAAGCGAGTGTGTAATGGATTGTTAATATTCGAGCGAACGAGCGAAGCGAGTGAGTAATGTATTAATAAAATCCGAGCGAACGAACGAAGCGAGTGAGTTATGTATTATAAAATTCGAGCGAATAAACACCACCAGCCCGGCTTCGCTTCGCAGGAGGGGAATTTCTCGCGGGGGGGATAATAAATCATAAATCGAAATATACGTGGGCTAAGCCACGGGTAACGGCTAGTGTGCACATAAATTGTCAATCATTTGTTTCCAATAGCATATTATATAACCATTTTTTACTTCCCACCTCTACTATGGTAGGGAAGTAATGGATTTAGTCCGAAAAAAATATTTCGAGATTTTAACAGATCTTCACGTTTTGAGACCCTAGCAATCGTTTAAGATCATTTTCTGACTGATGTCTGTATGTGTGTGTGTGTGTGTATATGTGGTCAATTTTTCGCCTTCGATATCGTAAAAACGGAACAACATACGGCCATGCCGATTGTTTTATTGTGTTTATCAGCCTTTAACTTAGATCTGATTAGATTTTGAGTCAAATCGGTTCAGTGGATCCTGAGATATTAAAAAAAACGTTCTCAATGTCACGTATTAACATAGGTAAAAAAAATTCGACTGATGACCAGTCCTATACTTCCCACCTAGTAAATATTTGCAAAAAATAAACACTCTTTTTTTTATTCTTTGACTAGGCCCAAATAACCTTAGCTGTTGGTGGTCTTTAAAACACAATTTAATTTTTATTCTTTGAAAAAAGCATGGCCCTCTTTTTTGTTTGGTGATCTATTGATGGCTAGCTTAATATAGCAAAAATCATGGTTACCTTGATTTACGTACAATTTTTATTTTTTTTAGTAAAATATTTTTTTTCTCGAAAACTATACATTTTAGAGAAAAAAAATATTTACATTTTTTTCATATTATAACATCTAGAATTCATTTATATTTTTTTTTACCTATGTTAATACGTGACATTGAGGACGTTTTTTTGAATATCTCAGGATCCACTGAACCGATTTGACTCAAAATCTAATCAGATCTAAGTTAAAGGCTGATAAACACAATAGAACAATCGGCATGCCCGTATGTTGTTCCGTTCTTAAGATATCGAAGGCGAAAAATTGACCACATACACACACACATACACACATACACACATACACACACACATACAGACATCAGTCAGAAAATGATCTTAAACGATTGCTAGGGTCTCAAAACGTGAAAATCTGTTAAAATCTCGAAATATTGTTTTCGGACTGAATCCATTACTTCCCTACCATAGTAGAGGTGGGAAGTAAAAAATATAAATGAATTCTAGATGTTATAATATGAAAAAAATGTAAATATTTTTTTCTCTAAAATGTAGTTTTCGAGAAATAAAATATTTTACTAAAAAAAAGAAAATTGTACGTAAATCAAGATAACCATGATTTTTGCTATATTATTACTAGCCATCAGTAGATCACCAAATAAAAAAGAAGACCATGCTTTTTTTCAAAGAATAAAAAAAGAGTGTTTATTTTTTGCAAATATTTACTAGGTGGGAAGTATAGGACTGGTCATCAGTCGAATTTTTTTAATACCTATGTCTTTATTATATATTTGTTTTCCAAAAAAAAATGTTAAAACTAAAAATATGGAAAATGGCACAGTATATGAGTGTAGTAAATAACGCACGCCTTGAATAAATATTATAAATTCTTTACACTTTTGGAAAATATTTAAAGTTTTATAAAAAACGGCACATTTAAATCAGCTCACAAAATAAACAAACTTGTAGGTTTGGATATATTTTCTAATTTTTTTGAAAAAGTCTCAAACAATCTGCAGATTGTACACCACTGGTTTCGCAGTGTGCTATAAGAAATGCGTAGAGCCTTGCACAGCAGTCCTTCCACGAAATGGAACACTTCCGATTGAATTAGCTGCTTCCTAAGTTTAACAGTTAAATTGGTTTAAGGCATCAACGCACGCTCAAACCTACACCTATTTGGTGTTAAATGTTCAATACTCGTTTTACACAACTACAAAATGTAACAGATCACATTGGAACGAGAGAGAGCTCGATGGTACATAAATGTTATTTTTAAAGGAAAAAGTTTTTTTAGAGTTCCGACCTCATAATGAAATAAAAATAGGTAAAAAAACTTTTAAGTTAAACGATTTTATTCTAAATCATCAGCTGTACCAAAAACTAGAAAATAATTAGGACACAAACCAAGGGGCATTTGTGTCGCTGCGTCAGCGGAATAAGTAATAAAAACGTGGCGCGCATTTGAAATATTTCTGTTGGTGGGCTTGGAAACACATTTTTCTAGACAAGCCGTACTTATTTAATAATTATACAGTCGTTATACAGATTTTTATGCGCCCCACGTTTTTATTACTTATTCCGCTGACGCAGCGACACAGTGCCGCCCCTTGGTTTGTGTCCTAATTATTTTCTAGTTTTTGATACAGCTGATGATTTAAAATAAAACCGTTTAACTTAAAAGTGTTTTTACCTATTTTTATTTTCTAGTTTTTAGTTTGATTTCTGGCCCGTATCATTATGCAAACTCCTCATTCTTTCAACTGTCCACCTCCTGATTCCATCATCAAACCCTCGTTACCAAGTTGAAATTTTTATAATATTGTATTGTCACGGGAATTCAATGTGTGTGCAAAGTTTCATAAGAATCGGTTAAGTATAACTAGTTGAAAAAGCTGTCGCAAGATTTGAAACAAAAATAGTAACAAACAAACAAATATACGATTACGGGGTCAAGCTAAATAAAACCGTATAAAAACGGAACCCTTATAGGATTACTTTGTTGTTCGCTTATCTGTCTGTCTGTCCGTCAAGACCCCTTTTCTCAAAAACGGCTAGAGATAACAAATTGAAATTAATATCAAATACCTACTAAGGTCTCATAATCTCATAAAAAATCAAGCTTCTAACTCAATGAAATAAAAAGATACGACCTTTCAAAAACCACAATTGTATTTTGATACTGACTCACTCACAAGTAGGTATGTAGAACTAGAAACCATCTAGAGGACAAATTAAATATTATATAGCTATAACACAAACCAATTTTGCGGTCGACCGAAGCGCTAGTTATCCGCCACAAGTAAGCGAAAGTGGTGCCATCCTACGCGATGTTTGTAAATTCTTATTATTATTATTACGTGATAAACTTAATTTTTATTAAATCGTTGGCACGGGTTCTACTCGCACTTTACCTGTTTTTTTTATAATCATCAAAATATATTTGGTTTGTGATGTAATGTTTGATGAACAACGTATAAAAATTTCTCGTAAGGACAAAATTTTACAAATTAAATAATAGACAAGCAATCATCCCATCGTCAGTATCGCTTATTTTGAAAAAAATACAGCCACTTTGCACAAATACCGAAATTGAACTGCGAGTTCACCTTCATGGGCAACAATAATTAAAATCAAATATTATATCAATAGATCAGGGTCGATAGTAATTTTTGAAACCAAAAGAGAATATAACAAATAAGAAAGGAAAAATAATTTAAAATGTTCTCAGAAAATGCAAAGATTTAACGAGTAATTAAAGTGTAAATTTTAATAAATAGCTCAAAATTGTACATAATGATTACAAAAAAATTTTCGGATTCGAGTTTTTTTCGTTTCTTTGCATTTTCTGAGAACATTTACCGTAGTAATGTATATTTTTTTTACACCATCATAAAGTAGAGATTTCAACGAAAAAAAATCCACCGACTTTTTTAAAAAAAGCAGATATTTTGACGTGATAATTTTCGATTGAAAATTAGGGTGTTTTTTCGATATTAAGTCAAAATAAGGTGAAAAAATAAATATTTTAAATCAAAAAAATTACAGTGTGTTTGGGACATAAAAAGGTACCTAAGTTTTCACCAAATTTCGTGAAAAAAAATTTTTTTTGTAAAAGATAAAAATAAAAAAACAAAAACTTGGTTATTTGAATTTTTCACATAAATTTTGAGGTTATGTGAAAAAAGTGTGATACAAAAGTTGTAGATCTTTTTATTACCTACAACTTTGCTATTAAACTTTTTTCCATAGGACTTGTAGTTTTGCCGGAAATCGAGATAAACCGTTTTTTACCCTTAAAAACTCACCCCCTACCACTTCCTGACCTGAGATCGCCCGTAAATTATTTTTCCTTTCATTTTTGTTATATTCTCTTCCTTTTCCAATGGGTTTCATCCTACTATTATTTTTTTTTCACTTTTTACCATTTTCAAAGGCTTCAGCCCTGGTCTATAGATGCAATGACGGTGGTTGTCTGTTCCATGTGTAATGTTTGAAAACATAAATTGATTGAAGCGTGTGTGCTGACCGTTTATGTTTGAATTCTATGAGTCCGCGCCTTAAGCTGCTACTGCTATTAAAAAAGCTATTTTAACAATACCTTTAGTACTTTGATGAAGCCTGCTGTACAATTACTGTAAAATACTGCAAGTTTGGTTGGCGTCGGTATGTTCTATTAGACGAGGGTGTCACTTCTAGACAGAGACAGAAAAACAGTTATAAAAGGACGGAAGACGTTACAAATCGTGACGTAACACGCACACAACGCATTCATTGCTAAGAGACAAACGCATCAATCAATTCCTGTCCCTTCTTGCCAACCCTACATCATTTTCACGGTGTCATTCAAGAAATTCGCACGTGCGTACCAATAGGTGAAGCGATGCCTCACCAATCTCAATTTGCATCGTATTATAAGAGAACCACGAAAGAGAACAGTTATACCTACTGTGATAATCCCAGGGATATAACTGAGATAATCACGAGGATAACTGTCATACCGTCACACCATGGATTATGTTGCTATATGAATTACTTATTCTGCGCCGGAGAAGAAGCTATATATTGCTATTCCATCACCTTTATTTCTTTATTTTTTTTAATTTTGACGTGAATAACGTGTAATGTCTCTTATTGGGGTGGCATTTTTGAAACATTAGATGAAACGAAACTAGTTGGAAGTGGTTGACATGTTAAACAAAACACAGCATTTATAACTATGTTAAGGTCTCAGGCACAGAAAGGTAGGTGGCCGTGCGGAAAAGTACAAGTCTACCGACAGGTACAAACATCAAGCCCAGGTTCGAATCCGAAGGCTTTTAATATATTTTTTTTATAATGAAAATATATAGGTATTGGATAACAATATAAACTATAAAAAGATAAAATTACAATTATTTTATTTATTACTAGCGGCCCCGTCCGGCTTCGCCCGGGTGTTAAGAAAGCCCGGGTGTAATACACTACTCACTCGCTTCGCTTGAATATTATAAATACACTACTCACTCGCTTCGCTCGTTCGCTTTTATATATAATTTTTAGTTTCAAAAAAATTATAATTATTGTCAAAGAAAAAATATAACAAAAATAAAAAAATATATAAATAAATATCATGAAGAATTTAGAAAAAAAAAGGCAAAAATTCTACGATGCCATCAGTTTCCGAACCCGGTCCCTGTGCATAGAGTGCTGCGACGTTACCTCTACGCTATGAGTGGAACAGTTATGACTTATGTACGGTCGTTTTTATGATATAAGTACTTATGTTGCGAATTCTTACGGTCGGGTTACGAATTCAATTAATTAATTATTAATTATAATTATGCAATATATATAAATCTTCCGTGAAAAATTATCTAACTGATGGTGAAAACCGCATCAAAATCCGTTGCGTGGTTTAGGAGGAGTTAGCGGTTAAACAGACAGACATACGCGAAAAGTGACTTCAATTTATACTATGTAGAGAAGAGATATTTTACGAACATTTGATTTTATAAAATAAATAAAAGTGGATGTATTATTGTTTATGACAACGAATACAATTATTAATTGTGTTTAACGTTACATGCATGTCATCTGTCTCTACCCGCGGTATAAACCTACCCATTTTTTTCATTTCATTATAATATGTAAGATGCATAGATAAATGGATAATATATTATTATTTATATTTTATTTCGTTCAAAACATTACAAGGAGTAAATATAAAAATAATAGCAAATATGAAAATAAAGTAATTATTCTTTTAATACTGCTGAACAATGTAGAAATCACCAATAGAGAATACAATAATTAAAACCTATGATTAAAAAATTCTTCGGTAGAGTAAACATTTTATAGGTACTAATATAGATTTTAATTTCTGATTAAAATTTATAACTGGTAGGCAATTCGCACTTTCAACATTATAGTGACAGGACTCACGTTTACCGTCGTCAACAAGGTGTAATCAAGTTTAAAATTTGTGCACGTTCTAGCATGATTGAGAATATTTCCCAAAAATAGATTAAAGTCAAATTTAACAAAACTTGCACATTCTAAAACGTAAAGATCGTAAATTGTTAAGATGTTTTTTAAAAAGAGTGACACTGTGTCCTAGGAGAAACTTTACACATTGCTCTAATGGAATGATTTTAAACATGAAATAGCTGAGAAGTGCACAAAAATGCATTATATAGGGTTACAAGAATTGATTCTGGAATGAATTTATTCAGACATTTCAACAGATAAACATATTAGTATCAAAACTGTTAGTGGCCAGAGAGTCACTTCATCTTCACAAAGAAGCAGCAGTTATTATTATTATTGTAGATTATAGACGCGTCGACAACTCAGATCATTAGCGAAGCAGCAATTGATCGTTCAGCTATTTCAGAGAAGACTTTAGTGCCCGGAAAGTAGATCGTGGGTTCGATTCTAGTAAGATTAATCAGAATTTTGTCAGAAAAATATTTTTGTTTAGTTAAAACGAGTGTTGGAAATTTCCAACACTTGTTATGTTATATTATGCTATAATTTATTAATGGTGGGAGTATATATTTTTGTGGTGGAAGGACGGGTACGCAATCAACAATGTTTATTATCAACATAATTTTAAAGATAACTCAACGCAAGACTGACTTAAATGTTTCTTCCGCAACGTTTTGGGTGAATACACAAAGGAGGATAGTATATAGCAGAGCTTCGTGTTCATCTATACACAGTATAAATCTTTGTATTTCCAGCAAGTACATACAATAGCACAGTTTCAAAATCACCATACGAATTGTACTGAAAATGTTACACACAAGACTGCCGTTAACTTGACGCGTCATATAGTCCATTCCACGCCTTTTTGTGTCTTTATACTGTCACAATATTATGACAATGCAGATTTTATTTCAAACTCTACAGATCGATCTGAGCGCAAAACCGAACTTACCCTAAGTTTATGCAGTTGGCCATGTTAGATAGAAATGTCTAGAAAATCTCACTAGTAAGTCGGGTGAATTAATTGTTCCGTTTATAATTTTATGTAAATAACATAGATCGGAAATTTTTCTTCTAACTTCAAGAGTTTGTAGTTTCATTAAAGATAGTCTGCTTTCATATGTTAATTGTAAATTAAATTTCCAATTTATTGATGAATCTGAGAAGTCTTCTTTGGATAGATTCAATGCGGTTTATATTGTTAAAATAATATGGGCTCCACACAACAGACGCATATTCAAGCTGAGATCTTACCAGCGAACAATACAATGTTTTCATTACGGATATACTGTGGAACGGTTTAGCTATTCTCATAATGAATCCCAACATCTGATTCGCTTTGAACACAATTTTGTTTATATGATTTCCAAATTCCAACCGACATAAGTATTCCCAAATCTTTGATAATATTTTGTTCTAACAGAAGGTTATTGTTCAAGTGATAGTCATATGAAACAGTTGTTAAATTCCTTGTGAATCGGACGAAATGACATTTTCTGACATTTAAATGTAACATTTTGTTTTCACACCAGATGTAAATATTGTTCAAATCATTCTGTAGACTAAGACAGTCAGAATAAGTTTTTACTGATCGGAAAATTACTTATTTTACATACCGTATAATACCGTTTTATACGCATTTACATCACTACTTTAAAGCTATGTAAAATTCAAAATAGTGACAAAAATACGACGCATTTTTTAGTCATTTATGCCTAAAAGACTGTGGCAGTGGCATAAAATCGTAGACTGCACTATTGCATCGGTCGGTACCCAAGAGGTTCGATACGAGGCACGGGAGTGTCAAAGAAAGACAAGCGGTGGTTTCGGCCATCGCAAGGCAGAGAGCCCTCGCTCGTACGCAGTTCGGGTGTTCGAAATAACGACGCGTTCGGAATAACCAATGCTTCTTGAAGATAATGTGTGTGTGTGTGTGTGTCGGCAAAACCTCTTTACATACAACATACATACATACAACATACATACATACAACATACATACATGCATGCATGCATATACGTATACCCAAGCAATAGGACGCTTCACAATCTACATCACGGTTCTATTTCCTTCTGATCACCACATAATATACGAACAAATGTATACAAATCATTCGATGTAATATTGTAATCATTTGTATCAGCGGTCTCCAAACTGTGTACGCTGTCTGCTTTAGGAAAGCGTGCGGGCTAGGACAGTCAACAGTGTTGTGTGTGTATGATATATATATTTCTAAGAGACTTATGGCCCGTTTATCGTACATTTTAATCACGATGTTTTTTTAATCACACTGTTAAATTTTGATTTCTACGTGTTCATTGGTTGCTGCGTTCCGTTACCATAGCAACCCGTCATTTAACAGGTAATTAAAAAAACTCGTGATTAAAATGTACGATAAACCGGCCATTATGCTGGGTTTATCGTACAATTTTAACAGGCTGTTTTTTAATCACGCTATTAAATTTTGATTGCTATACGTGCTCATTGGTTGCTGCGTTTTCATTTTGGCAAATTGTTGATCGTTACCATAGCAAGCGTCATTTAACAGCGTGATTCAAAAATAAATAAAACCGTTTAAAAATCATGGCCTTCGCTGAATTGATACGAAATAATATTAATGTTTCAATTTCTCACGGCCTTCGCTGAAATTAACTATAAATACTTTGAAAGTTGTTGAAGGGCACCTCTTTGGAATGTTGTAGAAATATTTTTTTGTTTGCAAGAAAATGAGGCGTTTTTTATTATTTGTTTTTTATTAATTAATAAAAAACGCCTCATTTTTCTGCAAACAAAAAAATATTTTTATAAATACTTTGATTAGATAAAATTAAAAATTATTAATAGTAAGATAAAACTACCTATAGAAGTTGTTCTACGCCTCCGGTTGCGGCACAGTGGTAACTGTGTTCCTTGTCATTTTTGAAGTCACTTCTTTTGACGCGTTATGGAAAAATTATGAGAGTGAATTTTTACGATTTAACACCATGAAACTAGTCGCAAGTAACATGATGAAGTTAGTCGTTAGTAACTAGAGTCGTTACACCAGTCACAATGTGACAAGAGCGTTTTCAGTTTTGAATAACATTAATAAAAGTAATTACTATACAAACGCTCGTTTATGCCGCTTTCGTTAAATATGAGTTCGTACTACAACATCTGTACTGTTTATACTATTATTTTTCATGGTTATAATAGCCTATTATATAGCACAGCTATGAAAGATGTACCGTGGCTAAACCAGTAGCGCCGTCGCGTTATACGCAATGGGTCCCGGGTTCAAATTTCAACACAAATATGCTTTTTTTGTAATAAATAATTAGATATAAATATAATAAATAAATATATTTAATAAATTAATAATTCATTAAATTAAATTAATTTATTTAATATTTTTATTTTATTATTTTATCGTCTTTTGTACAAACGTTTAGTATTGGCACGCGGGATGAAATTTTTGGAGTTATTTTTGTTTTGTTACGTAAAAGAAGTATAACTTCTGACGTGCGTACATAGTACACACACACTCTTTTTTTATATTTTCAAAAATCCCATCTTGTCTCATGTGAAGCCCTATAAGGCATTTTCAATATCTGCGTACCAGCCTCTAGACTAGACTGTCGTGGGTTCGGATCCCACCTGAGCTCATGGATGTTTTGTGATGTTAATTAAAGTTAGTTGTTATTTAATGTAATTTAAGATGCTAATAACCTAAGTTATCGACGCGTCTATAAACTACAATAATTAAATCAAATTCAATATCTACTTACACTGCTTTTACGAAATGTTAATATATACCTAACTGTTATTTATTGTAAAAATACAAATTGAAGTTTTTATAAACGTTTAAATAGAAAATCATGAAAGCTTTTTCCAGCTTCAACAAGGCATTATACGTGTGTATGAACGCACAGTATATAATTAATCTAACATTAATTCAAAGTACCGACTTAACACTTTATTTTTCGCACGGTTAGCTGTTGAAACTTTGAACAATTTAAATTCAACTCAGAGCAGGCAGTTAAAGAATTGTGCAAATTCCGGTGCCGCGGCGCCACGGCAGACGGGTTTCGTTAGCGAGTTGCCAGAGCTTGGTTTTCTTATATAATATATACGAGTGTAGTACACCATTATCGTCATCTTTTTGACTTCTTAAACAACAAGGGGCCGGCGCAAAATAAGAAGCTCATTTGCGTACTGTATGTCCTAGAGTGGACGAAAAGTACATATTCTTGAAGCGATATAAGGCCTGACGATGACAAGCAATTTTTAGTCGGCCGACTGTTTAGTTGTTATGAACATGCGCTCACTTGCAACTGTTAAATATTGAAATATTTTATACGTAAGAGCCTTCCTTAGGAATAGCTTATTCGATTAGTGAAAACTGCATCAAAATATGACCAACGGTTCTCGACATAATCGCGAAATTAAAAAGACGCAATACTTAAAAAATATAGAATTATTTTATACGCAAGAACCTTCCTTGGGAATAACTTATTCGATTAGTAAAAATCGCATCGAAATATGATTAACGGTTCTCGATATAATCGTGGACATAGTTACATATTATACAGACATACGCTCTAATTGAAAACCTCCTTTTTTGAAGTTGGTTTAAAATTACTTGTCACTAGTGATGGGAGTATTCGAATGCTAGAATCGAGAAGTATCCGATTCTCATAAGTTCTCGGTGTTCTCGAATACTTTTTTGAAAGTATTCGAATACCGAGTTCTCGTAAGAAGAATTGCAAATAAACTGCAATCGAAGATTCGGCGTTCTCGGTTCTCGATTCCGGTACTCATCCAGTCAAAGTCAAACTATTTCCCACACATAGTGTAGCACAACTCACTCTGAATCGAGTGCAATCGGTACTAATCGGTAGAGTCCGTACAGACCATGGTATTATGACATTGTCGCGGTGCAAAGAAATAAGAATATGAGAAGCGAGAACCGAGAATATTATGGAATAATATAGGTATTATATTATTCATAATATTCTCGGTTCTCGAATACTCATTCGATTCTTAAAAGTATTCGAATACCGGGTTTTCGATTCTTAAAAGAATTCGATTCTGCCCATCACTACTTGTCACCGCCAGGCCTATAAGGTTCATAAATTAAATTTCTATTTATATAATAAGAACAATTTTTGCAAGACAAGACTTTCAAAGTCTTGTCTTGTCTTGAAACATCAAGACTTCACTAAGTCTAAGTCTAGATTAAAAAACTCTTGTCTTGTCTTGAAAATTTCTAGACATTAAGACTTTTGCAAGTCTTGTCTTGAAAATTTAGACAAGACAAGACAAGACAAGAGTCTAGAAAGTCTAGATCTATAGACGGCAACACTAACCCTCATTGCGCGAGTTCTACTAGCACTTGATCGCTTTCTTAAGAATTACAGCCGACTACATGCACGGTTTCTCTTCTTTTCGTCAGCCAGTAAAAACTTTTTAGCGCACCCACCGAAAGATAATTTTCTTTTTGCTTTGAGCGGAAAATCATTTTTCTGTTTGACTTGCGTCGTCGAGCTCATGGTTACAACAGAACAGAGATTGCGGCAGGCAGATATTATATTTATGACTGACGTATTTATAAATTAATACGACTTGCAATTTTCTTTTTAATACATTTTATATAATAAGATAAAAAATATACATTAAAAATGTACATTTGTACTTAAATGATTAAAAAAAATCATTTAGAAAACGAATTTGAATAAACGAAGTCAGGTTCGTTTTAAATCAATCCCGCTGATTGAAATCCCACCGTCTGAAATACTTCGAGGCGAAGAAAGAGGGGGAGTCTGCGTGAATTAACGAGGCGCCATTTTCTATTTAATTTATATATACAGGGAGTACCGTTAAAAAAGTACGACGGAAAAAGTGTTAATTATAACCTATGCGACGATTTTTTTTAATTTTCAATTTCCAAATAAAATCGCTTTTTAAACTGTTAAATATTTTTGAATAAAATTTATTACAAAGAAGAAGAAAAAGAAGAAAGTTTTTATTTAGGTAGGTACAATAATACTTATATACCAAAGACGTTTTATATACCTACAGCTATGTACCTACAATATTATAAAATTGTGTTTTAAAGACCACCAACAGCTAAGGTTATTTGGGCCTAGCACCTGATATGTTTTAAATAAAGATAGTTAGTATTTGATAATTATTATATTTAATTGTAGATATTATAATAATATAACATTTATAATACAAAAGTGTTGAAACTATTTTAAAAGATGCGGTGGTGTAGCTGCCTGGCTCATGACTGCCTGTCCCATTAATAGGATTTATTTATTGCAATGATATCTTCGTTATCTTATATAAGAGGTACATTGAATACATAACAGCACCAATACATATTTTCAATTCATTATTCTTTTTTTTAATAATAAATTGAAAATTCAATTGACAATTTCACCAGCTCTCGGGCTAGAACCCGGGAACTGGGGACTTGTAATACAGGAGTCATAGCAACGCCATGTAAACAACAGCATTGCTACACTTTCGGCTATTCTCAAGCCCCTACAATATTATAGGGGTTACAGCAAAATTGATACAACCCACCAAAAAGAATATTATTTAACATGTTGTTTGTTAATTTAGAAACATTTAGATTGGCAAAAAAAATACAAAAAAATATGTGAGGCAAGTAGCACACACATTCGTAATTTAAAAACATATTTTGAAAATAGTAATGTCTTCAGCTCTGCAGGAAGCAGAATATTCAGGACTAATAATTGTTATAAAGACTTAATTGTTAGGTTTAGGAAGTAAAACTGAGTTATTAAAACGTGTTAAATAACTATGTAGTGCACCTACTGTCACAAACTTGCCTTTTTTTACACAGGGGTCACTAGTTCCTATAAATATTATTTTGTATAAGTATAGGTACATAATAAGAAAAAATCGGCCAAGTGCGAGTCAGACTCGCGCATCGAGGGTTCCATACAAAAAATAAGTAGTTAGGTAGGGATAAAAAATTAACAGATTTAATTACTTAAGCCTGTTTTTAAAAAGTTTTTTTTACTTACATATATTTTACTTTGTTTAAAAATGTTTCCGTGTCAAATTGATTTAAACTAGTGTACCCGTGCAAAACTTTTTTGCGACGACTTAACACTGTCTTCAAAGAACAATGGTTTAGTAAAGACTATCGCCAAAAAAAAATGTTTGCCAACACAAACCTTTTTTATATGTAATATGAATCACTTTATTAAGAAAACAATAAGAAATATATATTTCAAGCTTTCTCAATATCATTGTGTATACGAACGCGTGAGTAAAACACATAACCTAGCTTTTAACGATATGTTTTTAATATAATTTTTGATAAATATTTTTGATTCAACCATAACTTTAAAGTGTACGTAAAATAGTAGTTTTTTAGAAGCTATAGAACGTATTTATCAGTGTAATACTTACGTACGAATGATCTTCAGAAAAAAAGTTTGCCGGTATTTGAGAAACTAAGTACTATATTGAAAAGAGAAAAAAAATTTGCACGTACATATACATCTTTATTGTTTAATTTTAAATACTTTTGGAAATTTTGTCAATATAACCCTATTAAAATCTGGGCTCTAAAAATTAAAATGTACAACTGTCAAGATGTTTCATTGTTTATTGTTTGCATAGCCTATCCACGACATGCGTACATATTTGCATTTTTCTCACACTCATGTATCGTGAACGCCGATGGATTTTCTCTGTTTACGTTTCTCTTCACCCCACTACCCCCCTCGTCATTTTTACTATTATCGCTTGAAATCACCCCTTTTAAAGAAATTTCACCAAAAAAAAAATAGCGAAAATATATCTGTGGACTAAAGGCCTCAGTTTATAAAAAAATTATGTCAATCGGTTGAGCAGGGGTTGCTGTCGGATTGTCTAGAGAAATAGGGCTTGTGTTTTAAATATATAGATTAATTTTTAAACTGAAAAATTCCAAACTGTTCACATTATAAAAAAAGTCACGTATCGTCAGTTGGATTTGAACCCGGCTATTCTTGGTGGCATGCGAGCCGCTACTCTTGTGTACCACGGCGAAAACAATGATATGTATTTGATAGACTTGGTACAGCTCTATGTCTAATTTTCCGTTTCCCGTGGGAATTTAAGAACTTAGGATTTTCGTTTAGGTGTAAACTATAAGTGAGGCCTTATATTCCCTATTTTTTTTCAAAATTTTAGGCTCAGTAGTTTCGGAGATAAGGGGAGGGGGAGATCGGACGGACGGACAGGCAGGCAGACAAACAGATAGATACGAGAGTGATCCTATAAGGGCTCCGTTTTTTCATTCTAAGGTACGGAACCCTAAAAACCCCGAGAAGAAACAGTAAACGAAGTTTCGTTTGGAAGACGGAGACAGACATATAAAGAGAGCAAGTGAGGCTTCCATAATATGAATAGAAAATGATTTGGAGCATTTAGGTGTAAATACCAGTAGGACGAATAAAAGTTAATGAAAAAAGGGATTTCATCTCACCATTGCAGCTCCGCCGTCTTTATACACGCACATAGCAGTACTTCACTTCTTTGGGGTGTATCTACACATCGTCGAGACGTACGTTTACGCGTTCCGGACGCTGAGACTGGAAACAGTCATCTGTGTTCCGTTTACAGTGTGTAAACACTAAACGGTAGACCCGAACATATAGGAAAAATAACATTTGAGAATATTTACAGTTTTGTAGTAGACATGGGCCATAAGACTTATAATTTAAATATGTAGTGGATTGCATAGAAAAAATAGTACAGTGCATTTTTTAAACAATTTTCATTAATTAATTATAGATTATAGACGCGTCCACAACTCAGGTCATTAGCGTCTTCAACACAACAAATAATCTATTTGTGTATTAGAATCCGCCAGCCGGCATACACAAACCGACTGGTACGAGCTCGGGTTTCTGGGAGCGCTAATTCCCAAAGAACATCGAAATGCAATCTGCGATAGCAACCACATTCGAATGTCTCCCCTGGGGGATAAACAATTTTCAATAGCAACGGTTGACTATTAAGAGTAACTGGGAACCTGTTAAATAAAAAAAATTCGACTGATGACCAGTCCTATACTTCCCACCTAGTAAATATTTGCAAAAAATAAACACTCTTTTTATATTCTTTGAAAAAAAGCATGGCCTTCTTTTTTGTTTAGTGATCTACTGATGGCTAGCTTAATATAGTTATCTTGATTTACGTACAATTTTTATTTTTTTTAGTAAAATATTTTTTTCTCGAAAACTACATTTTAGAGAAAAAAAATATTTACATTTTTTTCATATTATAACATCTAGAATTCATTTATATTTTTTTTTACCTATGTTAATACGTGACATTGAGAACGTTTTTTTTAATATCTCAGGATCCACTGAACCGATTTGACTCAAAATCTAATCAGATCTAAGTTAAAGACTGATAAACACAATAGAACAATCGGCATGGCCGTATGTTATTCCGTTTTTACGATATCGAAGGCGAAAAATTGACCACATACACACACACATACATACACACGCACATACATACACACGCACATACACACACATACATACAGACATCAGTTAGAAAATGATCTTAAACGATTGCTAGGGTCTCAAAACGTGAAGATCTGTTAAAATCTCGAAATATTTTTTCGGACTAAATCCATTACTTCCCTACCACAGTAGAGGTGGGAAGTAAAAATAAAGCATTAACTACATATTTACATTAGATTTTATAGTCCATAGCCTACTACAAAATTTTAAATGTTCTCAATGTTATTTACCTTACGTTCGAGTCTAGCGTTTACAGTACCTATACAGTATATTCCACTATCTCACTACACCAAAACACAATATTGAATATACTAACTAATTATGTCCACGTTACATTGTGTAGAATAGTACCTACTACTAAAACACAAAAACTAATTTACAAGAAAAAGTACTCAATTGTTAAATTTAATAATGATTCACCAAAAAGTGCAATGTTATTCAATAAAGCAATGCTTATGTAACACTCAGTTAAGCAGAGCGCATACAATCAATTTTTTATCGTTCAACTGTTTAGTTGTTTGTCAAAAGGTTACCCATCCAGAAATTTAAGACATATAAAAGCGTATCTCGCTATAAATTGTTTTTATGGTTACCAACATTTTTAAACGGTTTTATTTAGCTTGACTCTGTATATTTGTATGTTTATTTGTTTCAAATCTTGCGACCGATTTTTCACCCAGTTCCCGTTATCCGATTGAGCTGAAATTTTGCACACATGTGTATCTCCGGTGACAATACAATATTATGGTAAGTAGCTGACCGACCCGGCTCCTGACCGGGGGAAAATCGCATTTTTGAATTTTCACAGGCAAAAGGTCTTGCTTCGGTAACGTTTCAGTGGATCGGATAAATGTAATAAAATCAGACTAAGCAATTAAAGCACACTAAAAAATTAAAATAGGTAAAAACACTTTTAAGTTAAACGGTTTTATAAATGTACTAAAAAGAAAAAACAATATCTAATTTAGGTTCATAAGTATAAAAGCGTGGGTGTGACTGTAATAAATTATCATAGAGTTTACGACCCACGCTTTTATACTTATGAACCTAAATTAATGGTTGCTGCGTTTCATTACCATAGCAGCCCTAGCCCTTCATTTAACAGTGTGAAAAAAACATCGTGATTAAAATGTACCATAAACCGGCCCATTAGTATATTATATTATGGCACATTATACACTATTGTCGTTGGTCGGATGGAGGGACCTAAAGGTAGGAACATAATATATTATCTCGACGTTTCACATCATTTTGAACTACTTGGTTCCATTTTTGAAAAAAATTATATAGAAGTCTGTGTGCGATATTTCTCGAAAAACTTAACCGAGTTAAACAAAATTTTATACATCATATTGAATACCGTACGAAGCCTATTTATAAAAAAATGGACGCAATTTTGACGATTTTAAGGGTTGCATTTAATTGTCAGACATAAACTAACTTTTAAAAATCTGTTCTAGCGTTAGAAAAATAGTTTGGTTCAGACAAGTGAACCAAAGTACACCATAATCCACATTGGAAATCACCTACATAATTAATTAAACTTAATTTTCTGTTAGTAAAATCTAAAATATTTTCTATAAAAAAGTTAGACTAAATTCCGAAATAATTCAAAAAAATCTTTTATTTAAATGATCTTTTCGGTATATAATCCTGCCATCATCAGTAATTAACTAGCTAATTATTTCGGGATTTGGTCTAACTTTTTTATAGAATATAATGTATTACCTGAACTACACCTGTAAACTCATGATCAATATAAAATCTAAGAATTAATAGATATTTCATCGTTTCTTTCACCACGTTTTTAATTATAATTTTATTTAATGTGTAAAGTGTAGGAAATTCGCTATGTCTCCATGCAAATGTTTAGTCTATGTTTAATTGTTATGTTATACAACTGCTTATATAACGTGCACTGAGCAATGAAGTGACGAAATATACAGGGTGTTACAGAATGACTATTTCTAATTTTCAGAAATGATAGAGGGCACTGAAATAAACATTTTTTATTAACAAACTAGTGTCCGGATTCCGGAAACACAAACTTTATAAAAATTGTTCGAAGTTACGACCACCATTTTCGATACACAAGTTATAGTAATCTAATGCCGAATTATTATTTCATTTTATCTCGATACTGAAGAATTTCCGGACACTAGTTTATTAATAAAAAATGTTTATTTAAGTGTCCTCTATCATTTTTGAAAATTAGGAATAATTATTCTGTGACATCCTATATATACAAGCCACAAGGGCATTCTGTATTGAGACAGGATAGAGTTCGTATCGATTTTAGGTATTGATGAATTAATATATTATATTTCTTTACAAACAAATTCTTGGTTTAATCATCTCATTTCTTACAATTAATGACATACAAAACAATCAAATATTATTATCATCATCTCACATAGGACAGTTACTTATAAACCAGGAAAATACAACGATGTACCTATAGTTTTCCTGAAATAGACATAAATTTCATGTATAAAATTATAATAATTTAAAAAAAATTATTCATTATAATTAACATTTGGAATAATTAAATATTAATTATTTTAATAATTTCCTAGAGACAAACGACTCAATGTGGCTTAGGGATCCAATTGAAATGCAATTACTGTTTTTAATGCATTTATTAGCTAACGTTTCGTAATATATAATTACATCTTCAAAGCTCAAATGCCGTCGACAGAAACAGTAAAATTGTCATAATACAATTAAAAACACAAATTAACATAGTATTGTACTGTGTTTTATTAAATTTAATTAACTAGATACACTGGAATGTATTTATGTTACACAAGAGTAGAAAAACTTTTGTATTATTTATGAAGTTATACTTCTTTTGCCGCGTTATGGAAAAATGAATGAGGGTGAATTTTTACGATTCTATACCATTAACTAGTCGAAAGTAACATAATGAAGTTAGTCGTTAGTAACTAGAGTCGTTACACCTGTCAGAATGTGACAAGAGTGTTTTCAGTTTTGAATAACATTAATAAAAGCTATTTCTATACAAAAGCTGGTGTATGCCGCTTTTGTTAAATAAGAGTCCTTACTCCAACCGCTGTACTGTGCACGCATATGATTATAATACCCGATTATATAGCACAGAATGCAAGACGTCTGTGGTGTAGTGGTTACCGTCCTCTCCTCAAACGCTATAGGACACGGGTTCGAATATCAACACAAGAATGCTTTTTTTTTTAATAAATAATTAGATATAAATATAATAAATAAATATATTTAATAAGTTAATAATTTATTAAATTAATTTAATTAATTAAACCTTCATCAATTGTATTTAATATCTTTATTTTATTATTTTTCATGGTTATATAATACCCTATTAAACCGATTCTAAAAATTCTTTCACTAATAGAAAGCTACACCAAAGCAGTATAACTTCTGACGTACGTACATAGTACACATACACTCTTTTTTTTAATAATTTTCCCAGAATAACTGTTTGATGTTGTAATGTTAGAAATTATAGAAACTTGATATCATTATAAGTTTCTACTATGTTAATATGTGTTTTTAATATTATTATGATAATTTTACTGTTTCTATCGACGGCATTTGAGCTCTGAAGATGTAATTATATATTACGAAACGTTAGCTAATAAACGCATTAAAAACAGTAATTGCATTTCAATTGGATCCTTTGCCACATTATCATCAGGATCACTACAGCTTCTGTTTTGAAAAAAAACCGATCCTAAATATTAATTATTATCATTTCATGCATTACATAATCTTGTTTTAAACGACCTAATTTTCTCGTTTTAAAATGATACTATATTCAAAGCAGATATTAATAATAAATTATATTTCACATATTAATTATCATTTCATGCATTACATTTGCTTGTAAATCAAATAAAAAAACACCGGTTTTAATGACATAATTTTCCCGTTTTAAATTTAAATTGAAATATTCAGTAAAAAATGAAAATAAAAAACAAAGATAATAAAAATGAAATGTGTATTCATAAAATTAAGATTAAATAAGTTCTATAAAAATAATTTAATTTCATCTCGTTTTTGTCTAAATAAAATTTTATCCATTGAGATTTATTATTCTAATTGAGTTTTGTGAAACGTAAGGAAAATACAGTATAATAAGAAAAAGAAATTACATCGTCGCAAAGCTTTAATAAGCGGTTATAGAGATGAAATCTGCTGAAATAAATTAAAGTGAAATATAATAACATTGAATTTAACCATCTGTTAAAGTAATAATGTACAGTAATGCAATTGGAGTGAAGACACCGTAATATTCGATTGTAACATAAATACAGTGATTAGTCCTCATTCCATTAAAACATTACAGCTTGATAAGCCCTCTGTGATATACAGGGTGTACGCACAATCACTCCCTAAACATCCAACTGTTATAAAAACATTGAATACATACAGATACCCCCTGCACTCTTCATCTCAAATCCTTTCCCTTGACTAAAAACGGTTATGGCTCTCCCGACTCTATTTGCAAAGCAAACGACAAATGAAGAACCAAGAATCAAACTACAGATAAGTACAGCTTTGGCTACGTAATTAATTAATTTTTTAAGTTGTAAATTTTTCCAGGAACATTTTTTTCAATTTTTCGCCTTAAATATCTGTATAGTGTGATTCTTGGTCCTTCATTTGGCGTTTAAAGGAATCCTTTAGCTTTAAAAATGTCGAAGGCGGAACGAAATTACTGCGCGACCAGGAAAGAATTGTTGGCGGTGGTTAAGTCAGTGGAGCATTTTCATAAGTACTTGTACGGGCGGAAGTTCCTGTTGAGAACGGACCATGCCGCATTGAAGTGGCTCTTACAATTTCGAAACCCCGAAGGACAGGTCGCCAGATGGATAGAGCGTTTGCAGGGATATGACTACGACACGGAGCATCGTGCGGGCGTTAGTCATCGTAACGCCGATGCCCTTTCCCGAATACCCTGCCCGGAAGACATAACCGGGAGAGCCATAACCGTTTTTAGGCAACGAGAAACGATTTAAGATGAAGAGTGCAGGAGGTATTTGTAGGTATCCAGTGCTCTTAAGAAAGCATTCTAGGCCATTCCTTAGACCAGCGTTTTCTAAACTTTTTAGTCTAAGGACCCTTTAGAGATTAGAAAAATTGTCGCGTTAATATAAAACCGAGTAATTTACTTATTTAATTTTTTTTTGAAGCGTAAATTCATTAAAAACAAAACGGAACACCTGTATAGCTGAAACAATACTTCAAATGAATTTAGTTGTGCTGCACGCACTATACCTATATCTATGGTTACGAGACAAAACGAAGAATGTGAAATTTTCAGCAAAATAAAATTTATAACAATTTCTAGTTCATTTAAGACAGCTGAGGTCATCAGCGTCTATCCCAGTTCATTTAATTATATCAGTTCGCATTCAGTGGTTATTAAATAAAACCACGCAGGTTTAATGAGCCATTTTCCTGAAGGTAATTTCTTCAATTATCCACGAGAGGCAGTACTTGTGGTAGGTACAAACATTATTTATTCTCCATTAGTGTCGTGTCATTTTTGTGGTATAACTTAATTATTAAATTATTATTACTAAATTAATTAAATAATTAAGTTATACCACTAAAATGACACGACACTAATGGAGAATAAATAATGTACAAACATTATTTATTCCCCATTAGTGTCGTGTCATTTTAGTGGTAAACTTAATTATTAAATTATTATTAAATTAATTAAATAATTAAGTTATACCACTAAAATGACACGACACTAATGGGGAATAAATAATATTTGTACCTACCACAAGTGCTGCCTCTCGTAGATAATTGAAGGAACTACTCTCAGGAAAATGGCTCATTCCTTAAGATTTGGATGTGCGAGCTTTAAATAGTCCTGACGTACGGAAAAGGCGCTTTTTTCTATGTAGATCAATTATTTGTTTTATTGGGAGTACAATAATATTCTACATGACAGAGACTTTGACAACGACCAGTGGCGGCTCCTCTATGAGAGCTGCGGAGCTGCCGCACTGCCAGAAAATAACGCACAATTAAAAAAAAATTGTATTATAAATCTAAAAAAATTGTATTATAAATCTGCATAATATGTTTTAATTTCATAATTATGAAGCCTAATTATGAAGCCATCACATAGCATTATTATAAATGACGGCATGCCACGGGGCCTATATTCTATAAACCTTCCACAGCCGTACTAATTTCACTACGCAAGTGACGCGTTCTGCATTATATTTTGCACCAAAATCAGTGTGTTAAAGAGAGTAAAGAAAGTACAGAAAGAGACAGATTTGTATGCGTAAGCAAGCTTTTTAGGTTCGCAGGACGCGGTACAGTACGAATTCTTATTTAATATATCTAGTCTGTTGGCATATGCACACAGGGTAACCGTATTATAATAGCTGTGGGATTAGATGTATCTGTAGTCTAACGGATAACGTAGTGGCTTTATAACCAACAGGTTTCGGGTTCAATTCTCAAGACAAGCATACTTTTTTTTTTAATAAATAATTAAATATAAATATCATAAATAAATATATTTAATAAATTAATAATTTATTAAATTAAATTTATTTATTTAATATCTTTATTTTATTATTTTATCGTCTTTTACAAACGTTTAGTACTAGCACGCGGGATAAAATTTTTGGAGTTATTTTTGTTTTGTTACGTAAAAGAAGTATAGCTTCTGACGTGCGTACATAGTACACACACACTCTTTTTTTTAATACAATAATAAATATTGCTATAAAAATCACTTGATTTACGATTTTAGCGCTAGCGAACTGCGAAATCAATGTATAGGCAAATTATTCAGATCAAAAATACACTTAAAAATTGCATCAAATGTATTTTTGATTTTTTTTTTTTGAGGTTCCCTCATTAGGGGGGGCTACTCCAATCTCTAGGTTGACTCTGCAGAACACCCATTTAAAATGTTCACGCGCCGCCACTGACAACGACATTAGATTATTCCTGCATATATAAAAACTGTAATTAGGGATATTATCATAATCTAAAGTCATTGTCAAATCAGATTTTTGACAATGCTTTCTGCAACCCAGCATACATAAATCAACAATTAATATAGTCATTTTACCCCAATGCTAAATGCCTTATGTTATAGCTGACATGTTTACATTTTACATACTGTATATACAAAAATAATTGCTTGTACTATAGTATTAGATAAAATTCAAAATTAATTAAATTTTATTAAACACTTAAATAAACATAAACATTATTAAATTAAATAAATACATTTAAATTAAATACATAAATTTAATATCGTTAAATTAGACACATATGTATAATGCTATCCAAGTCTGTAAGCTTTCAAGGCCGGCGTTGTTCCAAATCTTCATAGTTTCCGGGCTTGTAGGCCGTGGTCCGATGGTATTTCTACCTGACGTTTCGGCTACAACTGTGGTAAACATTCTCAAAGGCGATGTGGCAGCGGTCTAAATGTCGCTCCTTGGCGGCTGCCGGTAAGTGTGTCAACGACTGGTGTCCTCCTTTCTTTTATGCTAAGTGCCACGTGTTCTCTGTTCGGTCGTAGTCCGTCCTTCTGTGATTGGTCAATTGTGTTATATGTATAGTAGTGTGCGTGAGTTCTCTGCTCGGTCGTATTTCGTCCTTTTGCGATTGGTCATTGGTTTTGTATGTCATAGTGCTGTTGTCCAGGTTTTACTGAGATTCAGGGTTTCATGATAAAAGTCTGACTCAGTAAATCCTGGACAACAGCACACAGGGCCGTAGCTAGGGGGAGGGGCATTAAGGGGCAATGCCCTACCTTAAAACATCCAGTGCCCTACTTTAAGGAATTATAAACAAGCCGCAAAGACTGTCACGACAGAATGACAGACTTGATCTATCTGGCACTTGGAAAAACAAGATTAAATTCGTTGGACTAAATGAAGTTTTTCGGAAATTTGATAACATGGCAAGTTCTGTATTTTTTTTTTTTTTTTTGTTTAAATTGTCATTTACCGTTTTCTTGCTCTTGTAATTTGATATCACCAGATGAGGTGGGCGATCCAATTAAAAAATTGTAGTCTTTTGCTTCAGCCCTACTTTAAACTTTCAGTGCCTATCTTGAATTCAGCTATAGCTACGGCCCTGACAGCACAACGACATAAAAAACATATTTATAATGTTATTAAATACTGTAGACCATAATAAATTAAATACGTGTCTATTTTTTAATTTTTTTTTTATTTGACACATAAGTATGATTATTTCCCTGAAGTCAAAATGGAGGTCAAATATTGAAATTAAGAAAAAAATATGATTTTAAGGGTTGTAATAAGGGGTTAATTTTTTTATACACAAACTTAAGTTTACAGAATAAAACCACAACGCATGTAGTATGAACAAATACACAATTTGTTGTCGGCATAGGGTTTGGCCCTGCGACCCGAATTTTTTTAACTTTATCAAGAGTTAGACCTGATTAAATTTTGAGCCCAATTGCACGAGTGCTTTGAGAGTTATACGTTTTAAATTTTGTTTTCTCATAATTAATAAAGAAAATATTTTTTTACGTTTTTTTCAATTAATAAAAAAAAAATTATATTCTTAATATAATCAATATTTTTGAGCTCGAAGAGCTCAGAACTATAATTTTCTTTATTAATAATAACGAGTTATAAGAACTATGACTTTTAAAGACCGTAGACACAGTTAAGTAGAATACTGTTTAAAAATTTTAATATATTAACGGTGGTATCCTTATATATTATGAATCTTCTCTTATATATTAAAAAAAATAAAGTAATCACTATCTTTGACGATAATCGCCGAAATGCCTACTTAAATATACCTAAGGATAGATTAAATTTATCAGCTAATAATCAGCAAATTGTTGCCATTAAATGCTATAATCATCTTCCTAAAGAAGTTAAAAGTTTAAAAATATTTAAAAATAAAATAATGTCATTACTGCTAAAAAATACAATATACTCACTTGATGAATTTTTGTCCACTAATTTTAATGATTAATTTTAAATTTTAATGATTGTAACTAATTGTAATTTGACGATTCCACACAATGTTTTGTCACGGATAATAAAGAATTATTATTATTATTATATAACGTTATCGAGCTCTTTTAGCTCGAAAACAGAGGAAAGTTCACGGGTCAGCCCGCAGGATCAACCGGTTTCCAAATTAATTTTTTTTATTTTGGTAGGGAAAATTTATAAAAATTCAACATAAGTTTTTTTGCCTTGCGGCCGAAGATATGTACTTATATACGCAATATTATTAAGTACACAGCAAATATGTACCCAACGATGCAAATAACAATATAACAACCGGATGCCGACCGAAAATGAAATGGCAATGTCATTATCTCTGTCTGTTGTGCACGCTACCAACTGTCATAGCATACATATTGTATAATATAGAACATATACCGGGTGTCCATGGCATCCGACCACAAGTAGACTGGAAGAGAACCTAATTAGTGCTTCCATATCGGAATTCCGAGATTTCGCAATTCCGGAATTTCCGACAAAGTTTTTAAACATATCAATTCCGAAACTGAAAAAATTAATATCAGAATTCCGGAATTAATGAAACGATTAAAAATTTGTGGCGACTATAGGCCACTTGTTCACAGTTGACTCAGGTCATACCAGCCCCACGCATGTGCAGTGACTTAAGCAAGTCCAATTCCACAGAGATTGGTTGAGTACTTGAGGCGTGAAAGCGAAACAAACAAACAAACTCACTTTCGCATTTATAATATTAGTTAGGATTAATCATGAATGATCTCTCTCACTGTTTAGGTAAAAGAATTATTTAGATTCGAAAATAGCAAAAACAGTCGCAAAAGACATCTATAAGCTTAATTTTTTTTATTGATTTAGATGCAGAATTTCATGCCCTACAACTTTTATTTGAAGGTTTTTTGCCTAAAATAATTAGGGAAAAGTACGACTTAGTGATGTGGGATACGAGATGTTTTAGTCAATTGTCTCGATTGTTCAAACATCTCGATGACTCTCGATGGCTATCACTTGGGCTCGATTGTTGTTGTTTCATAGTTCACCGAGACCGAGTCGCATAGTACTGAATTGTACACTGGCGAGAGCCACATAATATACAATCGTTCATCACTCAACAACTGTGGTCGAGTCGATGGTCGATTGTGCAGTAATCGTGTAAGTAATACAAATTCAATAGCGAAAAGATCACAGAGTATAGTGAGTACCGACTGAACAGTGTGAACAGTGAACAATCAATAACAAATCATGTGAACGTCAGTCGACTAGCATATAACCTTGAATCGCGATTATATGTATTCTCATTCGCTGCTATTGCTATAACCTATGTGGTAAATAATCGACTTGACATTTCGATTGTAAAATCAAACTCTGAGTCGATTGCGGACTCGATTGTTAATATGAACGATTACAATTGTTTCGATTGTAAAAACATCTCGTATTCGCCCATCGGCCCATCGCTAGTACGATTTTACATTTTACAGTCCTATGGTCGACCGGTCACCACCCTGTATAGAGTACAGCTGTATCAAGTAACGTATCATGCATAAAATAATAAGATATCGCCATAAACAAATGTCTGTTTCACAGACGCTTTAGCTTAAACAGAACGAGATAAAAGATATTCGATCCAATGTAACGCATTGTCTTTCGAGGTAAAACGACACCCTCTTATTATCCTCATTTTCGTTCACCAAATAATTTTACACTATTTTGATGTCAGTATTCTATATTAATGATTAGTTTCGAGCTCAGCTGTAATCATCTACTAGTTTGTTTCCACAGTATATCCTTCGGGAGGGATAACAGAATATTTTCATATTTTTGGAAATTAAAAAGCCTGTTAATATTGCAAAGAATTAAAATTTTCTACCGTAAAATTTTGTTATAAGTAGTCACAGTTAATTCCAGTACTACAATTCAAATAGATACAAAAAAAATTTCAGGGTAATTTGCAGTTTTGCCCGGGTAAATTTTGGTTTAACATAACAAAATAAAGAACAAAAAATTTCCCGTATATCACATAACTATTTATTTTATTTATTGTAGATTATAGACGCTCCACAACTTAGGTCATTAGCGTCTTAATTAAATCAAATAACATCATCAGTTAAAACGAAACAACATCACAAAACATTCCTGAGCGAGTTGGGATTCGAACCCATGAAAGCTTGATTCAAAAGCCAGCACGCTGACGTAATCAATTTAGCTCAAAAATCACGTGTCTTCTATATTTTGCTTACTGCTCATCCCCATTTTGCATTAGCGTATTAATATATAGTTTTTTCATCGGTAATTCAAGTACGCTTTTAAACAGTATTTTTTTTTAATCGGTTCACTAGTTCCTGACCCATGACAAACAAACAAACCTGCAAAACTTTCCTCTTTATATAATGTTAGTATAGGTCATGAATAGTGTTGCCAGGTGTCCCGATTTGCGCGGGACGTCCCGATTTTCAGGGGTTTGTGGACACGTCCCGATTCATCCTTGATCGGGACGCTGAATGTCCCGATTTATGGTCAGTTAGTAATTATAAAAGGTTCAAAACACGTAAAAACAGAAATACTACTAAAGATCAACTTTAATTTGTCGTGTAGTGAATTTTATGATTACGCGAAAAAAAAACAAAGGGCCTCTTAAAGCAGTGAAATCCAACTCAACACACAATTTTAGTAGGTTAGGTATTTTTGAATCTTGTGTTTTGCTGTGATCTTGCAAAACATTGCTTGTGCTTGCAAGTAAGATCCAAAGATCATGAAGACATTATTTTGATGACATTATTATGACATAATTTTCACCACTTAATGATAAAAATCAACGTTGATTTATAAAAACCTTGTTCCTTTTTTAGTTGTCCCGGTTTCAAAACCAAAATCCCGATTTTTTAACCTTCTGCCCCGAAATTTACATTTAGCAAACTGAACCTGGCAACACTAGCCATGAACTATAATGTAATGCATATAGCAGGGATGGTGGCACGCGAAGGAATATTGTGGGCACGCCATTGATTGAGGTACATTGAAATAATTAAAAAAAAATATGTTAGATGCTGTCGAAAAAATTTGACTATCATTCAAATATTATGTGATCGACACGACAAGTCGACGAAAATTTCATGTCACTCAATGCATTATCGAAATAATTCTTTCCATCTACGTTCGGATAATTTTTTTGTACACTAAAATTCTTTAGGTGCTTGTTGGCACGTCATGGCAACATTAAACATTTTCTTAAAGAAATTGGCACGTAGATTATTATTATTATTGTAGATTATAGACGCGTCGACAACTCAGGTCATTAGCGTCTTCAACACAACAATTAATAATCCATTTGTGTATTAGAATCTGCCAGCCGGTATACACAAACCGACTGGTACGAGCTCGGGCTCCCGGGAACGCCAATTCCCAAAGAACATTGGAATGCAATTGCGAACACAACTCTGTATCCTAGAATAAAAGTGTGTTAAGTCCACTTTTTTCAAAAGCGGTTTATCATTAACGTAAGTAATAGTAAGTCCTTTTTCAAATGCAAGACTGTTTTATGTCCTACCTAACTTTAATACTTATTTACAGAATTTAGAATTTATATTCTGGAATCAAGTATCTATCCAACGAATATTAAAGACATTTCCTGCAAACAAAAACCTAATTTGCTTCTCCTGTAAAATTTGAAAAATGGGACTTAACACAATTTTATTCTGGGGTACAGAACTACATTCCAATGTTCCCCCTGGGGGACATTGGCACGTAGATGTGAAAAGGTTCGTCATCCCTGGTCTATAGGTAACTTGCTAATTATTACATCTACGAGAGTTGTCAGCTGAAACCGCGTTACATTTTTTTTTGTCGAACTTCCAGTCTAAGGTTGCAGGTAAAACAACAGCAAAAAGATTTAAATGTGAAACAAGTTAATTGATTTCCGTTTCAAGTAATAAAACACTTCAGTCGGTCGGACGTTAGAGTGAGATGCAGTATTTCTTTTCCTCGGAGAGTTTTCCGGGAGAGTATATACATATAGAGTCGTAGGAAAGTTTGGTCGTTAGCAAGGAAACAGTAGTGCCTAGATATGCAATATAGTCGCATGTATCCAGATAAGGATGCGTTTCCATTACGGTGGTCCTTAAGAGAGTGTCGGAGAATTTCATTTAAATCGGCTACAAAAATATTAATAAACAAGCCGTGAGGTGGGTCGTTTATTAGGACTAAAGTGCGACCCTTGAGGTCCACACGACGAACTTCCCAGTTTGATAAATATTTAATAATAATAAAATTAAGCAAAATCGCAGGATAGTGGACAAAATAATTTGATTTATTAAATTAAATGTACGACGTTTCGTCTATAGATTTAGACTTTTTCAATTTAATTTTTTAATTTAATAAATCAAATTATTTTGTCCACTATCCTGCGATTTTGCTTAATTTTATTATAATCACGATGGACACGATTTCTAATATAAATTTAATAATAATAATTAAATCAGATATTACACAGAAAAGTAATCATTTTAATCATTAAAACATAATTATTATTTATTTTTAACATAATTTAAAAAAAAAAAAAACGGCTGAACCGATTTTTATAAAATTTATGTCGGATCAAAATGACGTTAACACGCCTCGATTGACACCCTTACGAAGTCGATATAATTTTTTATTCGCGAGATATTGTGTAAAATCTACGTTTTTGGAGTCTATTTGGTTTAGAAAACAGAACGGCTGAGCGAATTTTGAAAAAATTTCTTTCAGATCATTTTTACGTTAATACGCGTCGATTGGCACCCTAACGTAGTCGATATCATTTTTCATTCTCGAGATTTCGTCTTAAAAAGAAATGGACACATACGTACGTACGTACATACGTACACATACACACAGAGTCATCTTTCTAAAAATAGTGTAAAAATAGTGTAGTGACCTTGAAACATAAAAATTTGTTATACATTTTGATTTCGATTTTCGGACCCATTACAATAACTTCCAATGGGAAGTTAAAAAAAAACTTTTTAACAAAAAAAAAAACCTCCTTCAAAAAAGTCACTAAAAAGAGGAAAATAATAAAATTTTGAGGTCGGCGCCAATTTAATAAAATATGAAGTCGGTTAAAAAGTAGATATTAATTAAATTGGCGCCGACATCAATAATTAATATCTACTTTTTAACCGGCTTCATATTTTATTAGGCGCCAACCTGAAAACTTTATTATTTCCCTCATTTTAGTGGCTTTTTTGAAGGAGGTTTTTTTTTTGTTAAAAAGTTTTTTTGTAGCCGATTTGAATCAATCTAAAAATTGTTCCATTTTATCGAACAGTATCTCCTCTTTTCAAAAAGCTACAATTTTAATGGATTGTGTGCGAAATTAATCTAGATATACCTATAACTTTTTGTATTAACGAAGCTCAGCTCTGACACGCAAAGCGATAATAGAGCACAGAGCACATCTGCTAGTAGTGTAGCGGTATGTGCAATTAAAAGCCTTCGTCAAAACGACTGCTTCGATTCTGATGAAACAGCTTATACACTATCATTTGGTGAAGTATACAGGGTGTTACAAACTTAAAGGGCATGTAGGAAATGAAAAATAGACGGAAAATTTCCTGTAGACATGGGTCTTTGGAGCTTTAGTTTTGAAGTTACCTGCAGGGTGTTAAAGTTCTTTGAAAAATTTAATATTTTTTGAATATCTAAAAATTGGCTGATCAGAATAACTCGAAATTTTTGACAGTTGTACTAATTGAAGTACATGATTTGATACTCCCAACAAAAAATTATTTAATCCAGTGGCGGATCTGGGTATGTTGTTACCCCTTTCTTATTTAATAATTTCTACGCCACTGATTTTAATGACTTTAATTTTCCGTCTATTTTTGCATTTCCTACATGCCCTTTAAGTTTGTAACACGTATTCATTAACACCCTGTAGAGAAGTACCCAATTTTTATCTGACTACGCTTAGGATGAATCTATATTATGGACAAAATATTCTAAATTCACGCGTACAATGCTGTAGGTTGAACCATAATGTGAATTACAAAAAAAAACCTCCTTCATATTTTACTAAATTGGCGCAGACCTCAAAGTTTTATTATTTTCCTCTTTTTGGTGGCTTTTTGAAGGAGGTTTTTTTTTTTGTTAAAAAGTTTTTTATTTTTTACTTTTTAGTGGCTTTGACCGACTTCTTACGCTGTGTGATGTGTCAAAAAGTGACATTTACCTTAAAAGAATCACACGCTGTTACTCACTTTTATTAAAATCAGCCGAACTACTGCACCGATTTAAGTCAAATTTATATAGGAACAACTTCGATGTATATCCTACCCAATAAAATAAGAATCATCAAAATCGGACTACTCTGTAACAAGTTATGCGTAGTCATATATAAAAAAATATATACGCGTCGACTTGAGAACCTCCCTCCTTTTTCTGAAGTCGGTTAAAAACGCCTATAGGTATAGAAGAAACTGGTACCTATATGAATAAGTATATAAAGTATGAAGGTTTGTACATCCTTCGAAAGCGACTTTTATTTGAAATACCTTGCGGGTAACAGTACGGTTTCATTGGTACCTTGTATAAGGTAAGGTTGGGCAATAACAATGTAATGTAGACAGAGATAGAAAGAGGAAAACATACCACCTCGGTGAGTTATGTTTCACGGATTGAATTTATAGACCTTAAACTCTTTTCATACAGCCTTGCTACTCCAAATCGAACCCTGTTTGGTAACGCGACAGCTTGAACACCGGTATCGTTCAAAGCTAAAATTGCAAACTTCATAATTCTTTAAAAAAAACTTTTAGGCTGTTATCAAGAATATAGGCTCATTCAAACGAAACGATAATTTCGCGGACGATGTGGCATAATCAGGAATTTTTATCGAAAATGAGATAAGTTATTATTTTGGTTCTAACTAGTATAGCAGTTTTCTGAACGGTAAACTTATTAGTACTTTTAAATTAAGAAATTTCGTAACGAAGCTTCGTATACCTACGAACCAACATGTAATATAAACTGGCATCCAATTTTGGTTATATCTAGTATATCAAAAGGTTGATGGAGGATTTGTGCTGAGCAAGGCCGTAGCCAGAAGGATCACATCCCGTAATTTTTGCGGAGCTTAAAGTAAACACGCCGTTTATCTACTGGATATTTTAAAAATTAATAACGGATCCCGGAAAATGGGGTACCTAGTAAAAAATGTTGGAATAGACAAATAACACAGGTCATAAAAATAGAAACTAAATATTCTTGAAACCAATCATTGTATTTAAGAGAATTTCAGCCTGAAGCAATTGCTTACAGATAAAAAAATACATTAAAAACATTAAACGTTTAATAAAATTGAAGTATGGTTTTCGTCTATCCCCGACATATATTATATGCATACTTTTCTAGAATTAGAATTAGATTTAATTTATTTTTTCAAAAAAAAATACAAATTTAGTATAACGTCGCAGTATTTGCATATCTGGAAAAATAATAGGTCCCTGTTGTAAAAATAAGCGTGTTAAAAATAATATATATTTTCGAAAAGCATACGTTGGTACTAGGTAAACTTTCTTTGTGTTTCTTTTTGTCTATAAGAGCACTAAAATTCAAAAGAGAAAAGTTCGCGTAAAAAATCATCTGTAGACCAATTTGTTCAAAACTTGTAATAATAATAAAAAAAGAACTTCCACTGATAAAGAAATATAAGAATTTGTGCTCAAGTTCTAAATTATAAAAATAAGGATTCTCTCGAGGCGCCGCGATAAAAAAACACACACTTAAAAGAAAAACAATTCAAACAGAAATTTGATGAGACAATTTGCATGAAGAAAATGATTGTAAATACTGCGTGCGTTGCTCAGTCGACTATAAATGAAAAATGTATAAACAGCAATCCGTAAACAACATACATGCTGTTTATGTTGTATATAGGGTGTTGGTTATCGACGGTTCAATTTATAACTACGTTCAGTGTTTCATTTTCAGGCACAAGTAACATAAACAGGTCTGTCCAAGAGCGTACGCAGAATTTAAATCAGGGAGAACATCCGATTATCATACTGCAATTATAGGTTATAAATAAGGGTATAGTTTACTAATGAAATCAAACTCGAAAATTGTGATTTTGTCGAAAACGGTTCTAGCGATTTTGTTCACATTTCATAGTATAACAAGCCGTGAGGTGGGTCGTTTATTAGGACTAAAGTGCGACCCTTGAGGTCCACACGACGAACTTCCCAGTTTGATAAATATTTAATAATAATAATTAAATTAGATATTACACAGAAAAGTAATCATTTTAATCATTAAAACATCAATAATTAAAAAAAAAAAAAAAAAAAAAAAAAAAAACGGCTGAACCGATTTTTATAAAATTTATGTCGGATCAAAATGACGTTAACACGCCTCGATTGACACCCTTACGAAGTCGATATAATTTTTTATTCGCGAGATATTGTGTAAAATCTACTTTTTTGGAGGTTATTTGGTTAAGAAAAAAGAACGGCTGAACCGATTTTAAAAAAATTCCTTTCAGATCATATTTACGTTAATACGCGTCGATTGGCACCCCAACGTAGTCGATATCATTTTTCGTTCTCGAGATTTCGTCTTAGAAAGAAATTGACACATACATACGTACGTACGTACGTACGTACGTACATACGTACACACACACACACACACACACACACACAGACATCTTTCTAAAAGTAGTGTAAAAATAGTGTAGTGACCTTGAAACATAAAAATTTTTTTTCCTTTTTGATTTCGATTTTCGGACCCATTACAATAACTTCCAATGGGAAGTTAAAAATATGTCAATAATGGTCCCACAATATGCCATTATGCATTTGACTCGAAACAATTTCGAAAAGTACTGACGAACGAAAACCCTCGGTCGATAAAATTTAGCATAATAGTCACAAGCATCATAGACCTTATTCATTATCAATTTTTTTCTGCACATGTGCCCAGTTCCGCCATGTTTTTCAGAGACTTGTCATATTGACAGATGACAAGTGATTGATTTTGAAAAAAGTAAATAGTAATTAAATAAGAAATATAAGAAATACAATCAATATGATTAGACACCTGTACCGTAACTAAATTCACTATATTAGTGAAATTAACATAAGAATATCAGACGAATTATCGCCATGATATTTATATAGAAGGCTATATAGGAAAAATGTAAATGCACCGCCGGGAATCGAACCCAGAACTCCCAACTCTGGGAGTTCTGGGTTCGATTCCCGGCGGTGCATTTACATTTTTCCTATATAGCCTTCTATATAAATATCATGGCGATAATTCGTCTGATATTCTTATGTTAATTTCACTAATATAGTGAATTTAGTTACGGTACAGGTGTCTAATCATATTGATTGTATTTCTTATGTTTATATTAAAAACCGTATATAGATTTCTCATTATAATTTGATAAATAAGAAATATTATTTAAAAAAGTGGTACAACACCCTACAAAAATATTTGAGTATTTTTAATGATAAACTTTTTACGGTAAACCATTTATGACAATTTCAATCAATTTTCTTTTACTTCCACCAGTTTTCCGGCCATAGCACTTCAACCACCGTCCCAATTTAGCACAACTACATGTACTATCACTGTTTTGTGCACGAATTTAGCACCGTCAGTAACATTTTCATCTAAATTAACATTGAAAAACGTTTCTGACCTAGTCATTGTGTCAAAAAGTGTACGAAACTTGTGAAAGCCGCGATTATAACCATGGCGACGGCGCTTGCGCATAACTAGTCGTGAAAAGACCCCATCTTTTGATTTAAAGCTGCGTGTACCCTTCGCGTACGTTTTTAGAGAACTCCTCCCTGCACCGCCCCCTTCACCCGAAACAAACGCCATCACACCAATCCTCCCGCGAGAAACTCTGAAAATGCACACCCCACTTAATTTAATTGTATGATAAGAAAAATAAAAAATAAATAAATAATGACAACAAATATCAAGCGGAATATGAATTAGTTGTAAAAAACACAAAAAATATAATGGCGCCAACGGGATTCGAACCAGCGACCTTCTGCATACAAAGCAAACGGCCTATTGATCTATCGTATCCGCTTGTGGCACGCCTGTTTTTATGGTATTCCATGTATCGGTTAGCCCGCAGCTTTAAATCGAAGACGAGATCTGCACCTAGACGCTTTTAAAAAAGTCAGTGCGGTGGAGCCAATACCATTTACTTTTATTTATGCGTGAAATTGTACCGTACACCCGGTATATGTATACGCGTTTCATAACAACATACATATACATACATCACGGGAATTGTCAGAATGGAGAAGCATCGGCGGATGGATAAAATATAACAGTGGTGGAGAAGGGGGATGGAGGTGTCGAAGAGGGGAACAAGAGCAGGCTGTAAAACGATTTTGTATCCTGTAGAGTAGAGAGGCTGACTTTTTTTCTAAATTGCATTCATCGCCATTCCACGTAAGCCGAACAAAACATTTTTACCTATATTTCAATAACCAGATTAAAATCTATTGTAATATATAGGGCTCAAGTTTTTATCGCAAAAAAAATTAAATAGGAAACTGTTTCGATTTTCAAGCGTGAGTTATAGCGCCGAACACTCACTTTGGAAAGCTTGTGAACTACAAAGAGATTTTTTGATAGATTTATTAATGTATAGTCGCCTGTACACAGTACGTAGGCACATACACTATTGGCGCTGGTCGGATGGCGGGTTTAAATGCCTATTTATTTATGTGCGTGTTATAGGTACTTATAGTTAAGTTTCAAAATTTAAGATAGTGAGTCAATTAAAGCAATGAAACAATGTAAGTATACGCGTCCTATGCATAAAAATTGTGCCGCTTATATTAAATAGTGAAGTATAAGTGCATGACTCACTATCTTAAATTTTGGAACTTGACTATAGTATGTTATACCTGCGACTTCGTCCGCGTGAATAAGTTTTTCTTCTCTAAAATGTGGTGAAAAATGTAAAGGAGAATATTAGGGATTTCATAAATAATAAGAAATAGTTATATGGTAATGCACCAATTACAAACTATACTGCACCGCAATTAAAAAAAAAAAAAAAATCGGGTCGTAGTGCCGAACCCTGCCAACATAGTGGTTTTTCGGCCGCCAAAAGTTGTTTTTTAGAAATTCTAAAGGGCTCCTAGGTTAACATTTATTAGTATTGGGATCCGTCAAATGAACATAATATGACATCTGGTGGCAGAAAATTGTACTCAAAACGAGGGGAAAATGTACATGCAACGGTGCAAATTTACCGTGAAATTGTTTATTACAAAAATAAAACAAGTAAAATAAACAAAAAATTTATCGAAAATGGAATTCGCGACGTTTTCTAATATCATGGCATTAAACACTATCAGTTATGCCTTGTAAAACTTATTTTACAGCAAATTATTTTCTATTGAAATGTGAAGAAACTGTATTTATGAATTAAAAAAATATTTTATATTAATAATAAGATGTACTCATTATCATACTGTAGTACAATAGTTAAATCACTGATGATTGACAAATTTAAGACTAACTATGTGTTTACAAATATTTTGAGGTTACTAACTTAGCTACTTATTACAATATAACATATTATGTTGCAGTTATGGGTTTACATTATTCACCTAACCCAACCTTAAAGGAGCTTTGAACGGATGATTAATTTCGTGGAGATTTTCTTTAATTTTGCTGTTTTTAAGCAATATGCCGTAAAGATCACTACTAATTTTGACAGCTCAGTTTTCTTGTTTTTTTCACACATTTGATAATATGTCCGGCTTTGAGAATCCGTTCTCCTTCAAGGAAATTCCTTTGTTTAGGATTCGTACCGGCCCAATCACACATTGCACTTATATTTATCATTTCTTATCACTTTGAAAATCGGAAAATGACACGCAAAAGTATACCCCATATATGAAATTTCTCCCCGTCTGCGCTATGTTTTTTAAGCTCCACCCATCTGACGGATCCCAATATCCTAAGGTACCTTCATACCAAATGTGGTGCTTTTATCCGCCATGTAACGGTAATTTTGAAATACAGCTCTAAGTTACCTAACTAATACATTTAAGTTCTGACTTAAGTTATTATATACGTATGATCATTTGTTTATTAATTATCTGTATTGTTTACTGCGCTCAAGAGCATAATTAATAATAAAACCCTTCACAGTACCTCAAGTGCACTGCTGCATCTCTATAGACTCATGGATTTAACAAAACAAAAATAAACAACTGCAAAAGCGGAATGAATTCATAGCGAAGGACTCATTTAGCATTTAAGTTGTCGAGATAAAAACAACATCTGGTATGGGACATTTTATTTTTATATTGCATAACTCGCAAACTCACTGACTCATCCTGCTCTTGAATCGGAACATAGAACAAAATATTTTTATAAATAATGTATATTTATAATGATTATAGGTACTTCTAATCACAAACGACTAAGCCCTGCAGTCAGGGTCCATTCTAATTAGTCGAATACCCCATCTTGATGTCGTTTGACACACACACACACCCAAACGAACGTAGCAACTAACTAGTGAACTCTGTATACTAATATGGATAGTTGATAGCGATTAAAAAATGGATTTTGTATGTGGAACACATATTCTTCAAGACAGTCATTAATGTTCACAAAATTAGAATGAAAACTTCAGGTAAGGCTTGTAATCTAATTCTTTCTATTAAAGTCGATCAATTTTTTGACAGTTCAAAAGAAAACCTAATTTAATATGTATTATTATTTGAGATATTAGGATGTCCAAAATTTATACAATAACAGTGTTCTTGAGAAATTGGAATAGAAAAATAAATTTAAATTAAGTTTTATTTTGAAATGTCAGAAAATTGATCGACTTTTGTTGAAAGAATTGATAATTTCATATTATAATAAGTAAAACTTTTTAGCCTCGTCTTTTTTTCGTTCGATTAAGCATGTCGAGGTCACGTCCAATCGAAGAATATCGTATGCAAGGTGCTAAATTGCTTTGCGGGTAATAGGGATTTAACCCGTAAAATCAAACTTTTGCGATTTCCTGCTTCCCTAATTATTTTAGGAAAAATATCTTCGAATAAAAGTTAGCGATAGCCATGGAACTTGAACAAAATGGTTAGAAATTATTCTGACAGCTAAAACGTCATCATTTTGTTCAAGTTCCATGGCTATCTCTATCTGTTTTTGAGGTAATTTTGACATTTTCATATCTAATTTCTGCCGTTACAAAGCATGCAAAATTAATTTTGTTTAATGATTTAGATGCAAAATTTATGTTCTAAAACTTTTATTCGAAGATATTTTTCCTAAAATAATTAGGGAAGCAGGAAATCGCAAAAGTTTGATTTTACGGGTTAAATCTCTATTACCAGCAAAGCAATTCAGCACTCTGTATTCCTGGCAGTTACTGCGAGATACTATTCGTAATTAATTCAAACTATAAGTGGCAGCATGAGTAATCGTTCTAAGTGGAATGATCTTGTAATTTTAACACGTCAATGGCTACATCCTGTTCTGATCTTTGACGATACAATCATACAACTATGGACTAACAACGCTAACTTCAATCTGATCATGGATCCGTGTTTTGACAATCAACAAAACATAACAGAATATCCATTATGCATTGGACTAAGTGAAAGTAATATACATGAAAAACGTCGCGTGAGGTGTATTGAAGAAGGTGGTATAGTATTTGATTCTAGCTGTCCATTTCTATATCTATAGTCTAAGGCTCTGATATTCAGCAGCGGCCATAATTGTTTAGAGGTGATTCCGCTTAGATTGAATTTCACTTAACAACTATAGAGATCAGTTACTTTGAAATTAATCGCGAATTTGAGATCAAATCCTTGCATGAAATCTCTGGAATTTGTTGATGAAAACCATGAAAAATCTCAGTCAAAATGGCGGACCAGAGAAGTTAATGTCATGAAGGGGAACATCAATATAGATTTCTGGCAGGATCCAAACTCAGTGACTATTTCCCTTTACTTATATTTACAGTTATTTCATAAAATTGTATTGTTGACAGTCTGCAAGCACAAACAAACAGTATAGGGTCTTATTAAAGACGCACAAATTGCATATAACGTACGAGGGATAACCAAAACTAGCACATTAATTGCTTATACTTATATTAAGAGTGATGACTCACACAGCGGTTTGTGCCGACTCGGTAGCCAACTCGACGATGACACACACACAGCAGTGTCAACTCGGCAGTCAGGCGTTTCTTGTGGAGAACGATGTGTCGAGGCGGCTGAGAGTCGGCTTTCAGTCGGCAGGCAATTCTCGCCGCGGTGTGTGTTTTGCATCATTGAAAAACATTAACATACGTGCCGACTCGGCAACCGCCTCGGCACAAACCGATGTGTGTGTCATCGCTCTAACAGTCTCTTGCATCGAAATTAAAACTACAATAACTTAGATTTATTACTCCATATTTTATATCAAAAACTAAAAGTCACATACCGGAATCAAATCACGTTCCAGCATAAATTTTGAAAAGGATATTGGACCGGATTCTTAGATTTTTTAATCTAAATTTCAGTTATTTAATAAGTGCAAAATTAAGAGAAAATCTCAATTTTTTGTTCCTTCATGTTACAGTCTGTAAGTACATGTAGTACAAGTACTTAAATATATCTGTAAGTTACAGATATATTTAAGTTTTATAAGTTTGATTTTTAAATAATAATATAATAATAATGAATAAATTTATTCTAAAATAAACACAATACACAATTTTTTTTATACAAAATTCTTAGGAATTTAATCTACCCAACTTGGCAATGTTATTATCTTTTTTCTTTTCAAAATTTTATTTTGTTTCACGTTTTTAATAAATAAAATACCAACTATGGTGTCATATCTATGTTATTTTGCAACTGCACAAGCACAACAGTTTCTGGATGAGATTCACCCGAATCCGAATTGACATTCGACCAGGATATCGGGTTCCGGTTACAAGTCGACATAAATGGAAAAAATATCTTCCACTTCTAATTGTTTGCTTCGATAAGGAAAGAAAAAGAAACGCACACTAAAATCAAGGAGTGCGAGAACCGAAGGAATAAGAGACACTGTTAGAAGCACGCAATTATTAAATAAATGAATATCTTACACTCCTGATCGCCGTTTTGGAAAGCAAACAAATAATTTAATGCCTAGAAGATCATGGAACGAAGGGATACTAGAGGCTATTAGAAACAAACTACATATTAAAAATGGAAAAAACAAGTTCCACAGATGACTGTCTTATTTTTCGAAGGAAAAAAAGAAAGGGCGGATACCGGATCGTTTGGTTTCCATCCCTAATATTTGCTTGACTCATCAGATCTTCTTTTCAAGTTTAATATGCATATAGTAAAATTTTTGAGCGGCTCTGATAGACAATTCCATGCATGAAAGCGCAAGCGCACGTAACATTACGCCAACAAATGCACTCTGCGTTGTTGCATTCAAGTGCACTTTAGAGTGCTCTTCAGAAGTGCATTTGGCGGGCCGTCAGAATGTAGGTATAACCTTATAATACAATACGATCGAAAAAGTCAAATAAGAACAACCAACAGAAAACTACAAACTTCGATACACCCGCATATAAGTAATTAAGACTCATGCTGGGTTGCAGAAAGCATTATCAGAAAATTTGATTTGGCTTAATGACCTTAGATCGTGACCACACATATTTCTCCATAAGAAAAGCATTGTAGAATTTTAAATCGATCCTGCTAGAAAAATAATTGTTCGTTTGAAACGATATTTTTTTTATGATGTAAAACATCTTATGCCGCGGGTGTGATTTCGTTTCAAAGGAGCGACGCGTCTTTACATATCTATATGTATACTGATACACAGTTTACGTGTGTGTGTAGCTATTACGTGTGTGTGTGTTGCATTGCCAGGGGGTTTCCAGCCGTTTCGAGGGGTGGGGGAAAGGGGATAATAAATACAAAATACTCGCTATTTTACGTCTCGCTATGTTACGTGTGTGTGTGTAAACATGTATATTGCTGTTTCAATACTTTCAAAGGGAGAGAGTTTCTCGCGGGGCGGAGGGGGGTAATAAATCATAAATTCTTATCTTTGGAACTACTGAACCGATTCTAAAAATTCTTTCACGAATTATCTTCGCAAGGGGAGAATTTCTCGCGGGGGGTGGGGTAATAAATCATAAATTCTTATAGCTGGAACTACTGAACCGATTCTAAAAATTCTTTCACTAATTGTCTTCGCAGGAGGAGAGCTATGAAAATGTTTCACATCTGCCAGGCGTTCCACGACGGCTCACATTTTTATTAATAGTGTGTATACATGTAGTTAACATAGTTTTTGTACGATTTTTCACTTAGAAACAACCTTTTTCTACGCATTTTGATCAAAATTTAGCTTAAAAATGGACCTTTCTCTATGTAGATTAATCATTTGTTTTTGTGTGAGTACAATCTAATGTTCTACATGACAGAGAATTTTTCAACGACATTAGACTGCTTCTGCATGTATAAAAACTATAATAATTGTCAAATCAGATTTTTTGACAATGCTTTCTGCAACCCAGCAATGTGTTATTTAATTGTTAATGTAATTAATTAATGAAAAATCTGATAACTGTTGTTTAACAAACTTACAAGTTTCGAAGATAACTATGAAATCCATGTTTCCATGTGGAACTATGCCCCCATTATGTAACATAACACATGATTGAGTGAGCAAAAACGTAGTAGTAAGTAGATATTTAGCAGAGTTTTAGTGTTCAATGTAGATTTTAAGTTTCTAAAGGAATATGAAGTATAGCTCAATACAATATGACATGAGACATTTCCCCTTGTGACCGTAGGTATTTCGATCTGTGTATATTATGTAAGGTGACCAGCTGTGAGACTTCGCCCCACACAAATACCGTCACTGCATTTCTAACTGTCGACAACACGAAACATGATCTTGTATTTGACTGCCAACCACCGAGAACTGGGAAGTTCGGAGCCCTATTTAGATCGAGTGCATAACACTACAGTTCTTCAATACCGTCTATTAGTATACTGAAATCTTTACTAATATTATAAATGCGAAAGTCTGTGTGTGTGTATGTTTGTTACCACTCAGCTCCGTAACGGCTGAACAGATTTTCACGAAATTTGATATATAGTTACTCTAGGTCCTGGAATAGCGCATAGGGTACTTTTCATCCCGGAAAAATTAGTTCCTGTGGGATAGTAACAAAACGTAATTCTGCAATTTTTATGCATTTTAGCGTATTTAGGAATCCTACTAATATTATTAACACCACCAGCCCGACTTCGCTTTGCAGGGGGAGAATTTCTCGTGGGGGGATAATAAATCATAAATTTATAGCAACCGGGCGAAGCCAGACCAGGACCAGGACCAGGACCAGTACTAAATTCCAGAGGGGGCTCGTATGTATGCACATGTAGGTATCTAAACTAATATTATAAAATTGGTAAATTCTGCACTTTGTACAATAGAAGCACTACTGGGTATCAGTCGATGTGTTCGTATATATAGTAACGCGCCTACAAAGTCCACATCATGAGAGAGTCATGTTTTTAATGATTTATACAGAAGTTAATAACTTTAATAAAAATAAACTAAACCGTAACTTAGTCTGTAATTGTAAAGTTCTAAGGACTAGAAAAGCAAATTTTCCGTTTTCATAATTTTTTTCCTGTTTTTCAAATTTCAATCTATCTATATCTATTTGTTTGTTTGAACGCGCTAATCTCAGAACTATAACCAGTCCGATTTGAAATTTTTTTTTGTTAGATAGCCCATTTATCGAGGAAGGCTATAGGCTATATAATATCACGCTACGACTAATAGGAGCGGAGCATCAATGAAAAATGTTGCAAAAACGGGAAAAATTATTCCTTTTGAGAGCTTCCGTTGCGTGCGCTGCGTAAACGGTTAAAGTTACGCAAAAATCATGTATGACGGAATTGTTCCCGGAAGGTTTATATATATAGCGAACGAGCGTAGCGAGTGAGTAATGTAATTCCTAGACCACGCAACAGATTTTGATGCGGTTTTCACCATCAGTTAGATAATTTTTCACAGAAGGTTTATATATATTATAGCGAACGAGCGTAGCGAGTGAGTAATGTAATTATAATATTTAACCGAAAGAGCGAAGCGAGTGAATAGTGTATGGCACCCAGGCTTTCTTAGCACCCGGGCGAAGCCGGACGGGGCCGCTAGTATAAGTATAAATGTGTATTATGTGTCCACACGTATATCCCTGGGGGAGCTCTCGAAATTTGGGAGGTGGCTTAGCCCCCCTGGTTACGACCCTCCTTCGGAGATAAAAACGGTGAATGCATTTTCGATTCGATAAGAATTTGCCATAATCTGTGTTACTTCTGTGACATCTTGTACACCAACCGAGTTAACAAGCTACTATAGTTCTTAACATCGATTTCGTAGTTTAAGAAACGTGCTAATAACTAAAAATAAATCATCGGGTTGTAGTGCTTCGTACTATAAATAACAAATGACGACACTAGACTTTTACCTACGTCACGAGAGTATGTCGAATAAACAAGAATGTTGTATAACAGAAAATTGGATAATCGAACTTTACTCTACTTCAAGTTAAGAATAATATTTTATATATCATATTCGTATAGAATATTTAAATATTAAATGTTTCATCCACCAGTACGGTAATGCCTTCAGAGAAATTACATTTTTTCATACAAATGATTGCAAAGTTTGCATTTGTGTTAGAAACACCCATCGAAATGACGTAACAATATGATGCAACAATGGAAAAATCCATTTTTCGAACCTATGTCACCGTCGGGACTCTAACCCGAAACTTCCACTTTCGCGGTGGCTGAGTTTTTTTGTTATTATCCTCACATCCACTTATTCGATTAAGTGGAAAAAGAATTTTAAACTAATCCATTTTTGAAGTAAAACTTCTTAGGCGGCGCTAGCTCGCCGATTTGAGGATGTCAGAAGTGTGCCGACGTGCGTAACCAATAGCAACGCTATAAATAAATACATTTTTTGCAACACTTGCATCAAAAGTACAATTTTAGATGGCTGTGTACCGTTTGAAAAGCGATTCTTTATGGAAGCTTCTGATGCGTTCAAACGGTGGTGTTTAAAATAAATTTTAATGCACTTTGTTCTATAAAGTAATACTGTTTTGTTTTACTTTATAACACACGTGCGTAATAAAGTACTTTATAGATTACATTGGTACAATGCCACTTATAAAATATTTATCCAAATTGTGTTTCATTTGCTTAAAATTGAACTTTTGAAGCAGTTGTTGCAAAAAATATTGTATGTAACGTATATGGCTAAAGTGACGAATCTGAAAGTTGCGATTTTACAATACTCTCTAAAGGCTCATTTACACGGGTATAGTTGCGGATAGAGTAAAGTAGCAAGTAGAGTGGTGGTAGTAGAGTAGAGTTACTTTGCCACATGTTGCTAGTAACTCTACTCTACCACCTACTACACACTCTACTCGCTACTCTACCCTACTGACCGTTTATACGGGTAGAGTTACTCTACTCTATCAAGTACTTGCCTCATTACTCTACCCGTGTAAACGAGCCTTTAAGGTTATGGTGCATTTATACCAAAACGAGTGTGTGTTTACCGCGCAACATAATTTAAAATTGTTCCCATTAAATATTTTATTCAATTACTTTATGTATGTAGATTACGTGCCTGTCCTTGAAGAGAAACAGTATTGACGATTGTAAGTGGTCATCGAAAAAAAAATTACGTCATGGAGGAACTGTCTGGAACGAAATAAGCCTTGTACATCTGTGCGGTCTATACATATATTTATCCACTCTATAATTGAGCGAGTTTTTGTGCTAATTGAAAGTAAATTAGTGAAATTAGTGAGTTCATGTGAGCGCCTGTTATATAATACATGAGAAGTTCATCCCGAATACTGTACGAGGCACGGGTCTATTTTTTATTGCAGTGCGGAAGAAACTTGATAAGCTCTATCTAGCTATCCCAACCAACCCTTATTACACAGGTTGTTACAAAATTACCCGACATATAGGTATTAACATCTAAGAATAAACACCCAAATCTATACAATAATAAGGTCAAGCATTTTCCAAAAAATTCAGAAAATTAATATTTTAAAGATTATGAAAATTGGATCATGGGAATTAGGACAATTCAAATAACGATTAAACTGATTAAACGATTAAAATGCCCATGGGCCATGATCTAATTTTCATAATTTGAAATATCCTGGTCATGAACATTATACCTACCTAATTATTTAAAGATATATCGTCCAAATGATTCACCTGATGATAAAGTTTGAATTTGCAAGGTTTGTTCTTTGATATTAATTAATATTGACGTATTCAGTTTTCTTTTTAGGATTCCGTAGCCAAATAGCAAAAACGGAACCCTTATAATTTTGTCCTGTTCATCTGTCCGTCCTTCCGTATGTCACATCCATTTTACTTGGAGACTATATTGACACTATATAGATGAAATTTGGAAGGTAGGTGTTTTCTATGAACCGCTATACAATGATATTATGAAATTATGAAAAAAAATTAGGAGTGACACTACATACATAACTGAGGGATGAAAAAAAAATCCAGTGCACATATGCGTATGGGGTATCGTTAGATATATAGGTCTTGAAAAATTATGGTATGGAAAATTCTGAAAAAATTGAAGGTAATAGAACTTAAAAAACAGTTACACTTCCAACAAAAATTGGTTTTAATAAAATAATATGTTGTGTAGTTTTTGAGATATAGGATATTTTCGGTTACACGTTAATTTTTTGTGTTAAGTGACCGTTTTTCACAGTGTCTAAGAACATAAATTATTATTAAATTTATTATTAACTTTGAATTTTAACTGTGAACGTTCTTCCCGACTAGGGAACCCTTCAGTGTGCGTGGTCCGACACGCACTAGGCCGCTTTTTTACTCAAATAAATTATATCCTATAATGCAACTTTTTCTTTTCCCTGTCCAAGATTTTCTATTTTTCTCTTCTCCGTCTCAAAACCACCTCCTTGAACTTCCTTCGCGGCAATGTCAATGTCGGGGTTTAGCAAAGTATTTATTTATTTCATCTCTATAGAGGACAGTGTGGTCCAGTGGTTAACGTCGCCGCCTCTAGATCAAACTGTCGTGGGTTCGAATCCCGCCTCCGCTCATGGATGTTTTGTGATGTCATTTAGTTGATTGTTATTTGATGTAATCAAGACGCTAATGACCTAAGCTGTCGACGCATCTATAATTTACAATAAATAAAATTCATCTCTATATTATTTATCTGTACTCATACTATTGAGACGTGAAAGACTTATAGCATGGCCTGTACAATAAAACAGTTGAACCGATTCATTAACCGCCAGACACTGTTTATTCAGTATGTATTGTTATCCGGAGTTTTGCTTTAACCGGAGTCTGTGAATGTTTTCCGGTAACTAAAAAATTGTATAGACATACCGTAACGTTATGTAAGTATAGGCAGAGTCTATCGTTGCAAAACAAACAAAAGTACCAACATTACGTATTCATGGAAAAAATGTCACCATACTCCTTGCAGTTAGTTACCTGTATTGTATATCATCTACCGTATAATTCTATTAGCTCGTCGCGTTTTCATCATTCTTTGTTCACTGCACACAGGATGATTTTTTAAGGTCTAACTTCTTCTGCGAATTCGAGCCGTTTAACGTTTGCGTTAAATATTTATCGCTAACAGTGTTAACATAGCAACGAAAATTAAACAATATATTTTAATATCTATATAAATAAAAATACCGTGTCACGATGTTCGTTCACGCTAATCTCCGAAACTGCTCATACGATTTTAATGAAATTTTGTAAATGTTTATTGGTTGCTCCAACTTGAGACATAGGACAGTTTTTATCCCGTTCGCGAGGGGGGGAGGTAATAAATCATAAATTCTTATATCTGGAACTACTAAACCGATTCTAAAAATTCTTTCACTAATAGAAAGCTATGGTGGATAGCAAATTAGGGGGGAGATTCTCGCAGGGGGGTAACAAATTAAAATTATACTAAATGTACGTGAGCGGAGCAATGGGTGATCGCTATTAAATCATAATTTCATATCACCCGGGCGAAGTCGGGCCGGGTCCGCTAGTTATTATGTAAGTGTCAATTGATAACTTTCAAATGTAGTGTCACCGTTTCATACAGTTCGGCCTACGACGGCCGAACTGTATGAAACGGTGACACTACATTTGAATGTATATAGGTATAGCTTTCCCCAGTTACAAACTTGCTTTCCTGATCGCTGACTATATAAAATCACTGTTTGCCAGATGACGTTTATACAGTTTTACCGTCGCCGGTCGAACTGTATAGCTTCGCCCACGCACAAACTTGCGTTCCAGATCGCTAACTAAACTCACTCTTCGCCGGGCATATGTAGATTTTTTGAAGTAAGTTTCACTTCTGTAGTGTGTACCTAGTGACTACACGGTCTTATAAGTAAACTAAATTTTACAGTGTGACCTTTAAATATTGAATAATAAGTTTCACTTCTTCCGAGTGTCACGACACACACTTTTTTTTTTCAATATAAGTCTATCAAAACGTTATTTTTACGGTTATGCTGTACACATATTTTCAAGTCTTTATCCTTACTTTTCCCAAGGGTCAGCAACCGCAAAGATTAAAGCCAACCCTGTAATTTATTGTCGTTTACTTATTTGGTTTTGACGCAAATCTTGTAAATAGGGTGTTCTACAATTTTAAGAAGGATCTCTTACTGCCGATGCCGACCAAACGGCAAACACATTCTTCCAGTTAACATGACACAAACTATACCGATAAACTGATTCTAATAAAACATAATATCTTATAAGATTTAAATGCAGTCGATGACAAAAAATAATCTCTTCTAGTGTAAAAAAGTGAAAAACAGACACTCTTTATTTTTTTAACTTAGACAGTTCGTTTAGGTGTCAAATTAAAGATAAAGGATGTGTATACAACGTGATTCTGTAATGAGTACCATAAATGATACAGGATGTACCTACTGTCAAAATAATACGAAAACCAAGAATAACTTTTTTTCCAAAAGTGCTTCCCTAACAAATACAGGGTGTTAAAGGGTCGATTTGGAGAACACTTATTTGATCGTATCTTTTAACTGGGTTGAACAATTTAATTCATTTTTGGTAGACATCTACTACATAATAAGGACCGTAAACGGACAAAATTTTGTTGCATTTGAACAACCCAGTGGCGTAGAATTGGGGGTCATGTGACACTTTTTCCCCCCAAAAAAAGTTGCTGTTGGGTTTTTTCCATTTTTCTTTGGTTTTTTGTATTATTGGTTCAAATACAACAAAAAAGGTACACTTGTTTCATTTACCCAGAAGAGTCCGTTTCCAAGATATTCTGACTTGCGTGTCACTATGTGAAATACCAGGCTACAAAGTTTTCACAGAAAAAGTTTTATTAACAAACAAACAAAATAGGTACTTAAAGTCGAATACATTTAGGTAATAAAGTTTAATTAACAAAAAAATAAAAATTAGTAAAAAATAAAATTAAAGTAAGTTTTCAAAGTGTCCTCCATTGGAACATGACCCCCAATTCTACGCCACTGGGTTGTTCAAATACAACAAAATTTTGTCCGTTTACGGTCCTTATTATGTAGTAGATGTCTACCAAAAATGAATTAAATTGTTCAACCCAGTTAAAAGATACGATCAAATAAGTGTTCTCCAAATCGACCCTTTAACACCCTGTATCTTGTTAGGGAAGCACTTTTGGAAAAAAAGTTATTCTTGGTTTTCGTATTATTTTGACAGTAGGTACATCCTGTATCATTTATGGTACTCATTACAGAATCACGTTGTATATGTTCGCCACTCAACTCTATTTTTTAAAATTTGGCCTATAGTGGCCGAAGAGGACCATTAGTTCTAATTTGACGTAAGAAAAAATGCATATCCTCGGTTAAAAAATAAGATCGGGAGTGTGTAATAAAGTTTCAGACGGGAGGGGAGCTAAACCTAAATGGCAAATTTTAGTTAAATAATAATACTTCTTATTTTAATTAATATTTTATTTTAAATAGCAAATCAAAAACATTTATTTTATTGAAGAAGGTTTTCAAAATGACAACCATGAACAACCATTTTTCAAAGCCACCTATGTTCATTTTCAAAATTTGCCATTTAAAACCACATTGCATCGATTACTTTAAGTGCAAATATCTTGAAAAATATTACTCCTAGCCACTTTTACAAAGTATACCTTTTTTACGTAAAAATGACGGAAAAATCAATTTTTTGATTCAAAAAAATAGTACGAGTGCGTACAAAAAAGTTATGACTATTTCAATGAGTGAAAAGGTGTGTAAGTGGCGCCCCCTACAAGTAAGAACCATACCAAGGTCAGATTTGAATTTCTCATGTCAAAAAATCCTCATATACCAAATTTCATTAAAATGCCTAAATTATTTTAAAAGTTACTTAAGAAAAATAAAAATTAAACTTTGACACCCTGCATCTTTTTTAATATCAACTTTCGGAATAGACAAGTTGGGTTCTATCGCAATATTTTTTTGTAAGGAATTAGCTGTTACTTTATGTCGCATTCTTTTTGGGACACCCTATATAATTGATATTTACTCTTAACAAAGAGATGGTTTAACTAATAGACAAAATCAGTGTCAAAAGCACACTTTTTAAAAGGTGGAAAAATGTACATGACGTCTGCATTTTCGCAGAATGTTTGCAGATTATATTTCAGTATATTTTTAACTTTCTGTTTAAAAATTCAGTGAAACTACTAGCTATCACAGAGAGTCTATTAATTTGCATGGTAATGGCCATCCTCCGTTTCGTGGAAGCCATTTGCTGAGTGCGCTTCAGTTTGTTGATAGTTCCAAGGCCTCAGAATATGAAAGAGGGTTAAATATTTTAATCGACCGTGAATTTAAACATTTTATTTCGCAGTTATGTTGATTTTTAAACTTAGCCGCCAACCAACCTAAAAATACCACAAAGCTCATTTCATATTTTTGAAGTGAAACTTCTTTAGGGACGATAAGTAGGAGTGATTCCGATCGAGCAGTGTAAGAAAAAAGGGTGACGGAAGTAGTGGGACAGACTATATGCACACAGAAATATTCGTAAAATCGTAAGGAAAACAAAGTTACACAAATTTTAATCCAATTTACTGATTTATTAAACAAAGGAAAATTTAAAATCTTCTCGAGGTTCGAGTTATAAGGATCTTGAAAATTATACCTAAAATATAGTCTGCGTTGGTGCGTAAGTTAGCAAACGGACTCTATTCAATACATGCCTTAATTCGCGGACAACAAAATGTTTTTTTTCGCTTAAAAATGTATAGCAGCATAAAAAATAACGTTGTAAAACTGTAATGGATTAGTCTGACTCATAGTGAAGCCTGGATACAGTAATGGACAGGCAGGCAGGACAGCGGGTCGCCACGAATGGATGAGGGTACCCGATTAAGGATGCTGTTATAGTGATGGAAGGGAGGCAAAGAGGGTAGTAACTGTACTTTCTCTTTATATAATATATATAGAACGCTCCTTTCATCTCCCTAAGCTGCCATAATTAGTGATTAATGGACTTGTTACGACTCCATTCTTTGGGGAAATGCGCTGGTTGTTGTTTGGTGGCTGTGTTGATACATTCAGCGCCAGTGAAAGTGAAAGGTTTGAGGCTCTCCGCCATATACATACAATAATACATTATTCAGTGGTTATCAAACCTTTATTTGATAATTTCCTCGATTAATTGTTATTTTTATAACCATTTTTTTGGGTTCCGTACCTCAGAATAAAGAACGGAACCCTTAAGGATCACTTCGTCTGTCTGTCTGTCCGTCAAGACCCTTTTTCTCAGGAACGATTAGAGATATAGTTGAAATTAATATCAAATAGGTACTAAAGTCTACGACCCCATAATCCTGTAAAAAGTTCAAGCCTCTAACTCAATGCAATGCAAGGATTTAAAAAATGCATTTTTTATAGTGACTCATTTATCAAAACCTATAGGGTACTTCCCGTAGACCTATAATCTCGAAATTAGGCACAAGTAAAGAAAAAAATCCGAAAATAACAAATTTCTGATTCTACGTGAAATTATCACGTGACAAATTTAATTTTCAAGGTTCCGTCCAGATCTTTTCCTTAGGAACGGCTAGAGATATCAAGTTGAAATTTATATCAAATACTAAGGTCTACATAACCTCATAATCCTATAAAAAAATTTAAGACATTATACACCGTGTCTCATCTTCTCTATCTCTTCTCTAAATAGTATAAAGCAAAGTCGCTGTCTGCCTCTGTCTGTTTCTCCGCTTACTTCTTCTAAACCATGCAACGGATTTTGAAACGGTTTTCACTAATATAGCGGGTGTCTCAGTAAGAACTTGAATTTTAAAAATTAAAAAAATATATTTATTTAATATTTTATTTACATTTTTTTCTACATATGTATGGAGGTAGTGATGACATTTACACATGAAACAAAATATCGGTTAAATGGCCACCGTTGCTCTGTTGGCAGGTATGCACTCTTTTGACAAAATTTTGCAGTACATTTTGCAGTAAGGGCTGCTGGATTTGACGAATTTGACGTGAAATTTCTTCTTTGAGTTCCTCAGTTGTCTCAGGGTGGTTCGCATAGATCTTACTTTTCAAAGAACCCCAGAGAAAATAGTCCAAACAAGTTAAATCGCAACTTCTTGACGGGCAGTTTTGGTCTCCAAAACGAGAGATGACACGACCTGAAAACTTGGTTTGTAACTATTCACTATTAACAAACGTTCTTCCAAGCTATAACGCACCAATTTCGTAAATGTCAATGTTTTAATTAAACAAACACCAAATATGGCTGACTCAACAATTGAATCATTCAAAAACTTGAATTCGAAATTCAAGTTTTTGCTGAGACACCCTTTAGAAAGAGCTATAAACGAGGAAGGTTTGTGTATATAATTTGTAAATATTTTGTACAAAATGGCTGAACTATGACGGTGTTTTGTCAAAAAAATCTCTAAATAGTATAAAACAAAATCACTGTCTGCCTCTGTCTGTTTCTCCACTTACTTCTTCTAAACCACGCAACGGATTTTGAAACGGTTTTCAATAATATAGAAAGAGCTATAAACGAGGAAGGTTTGTGTATATAATTTGTAAATATTTTGTACAAAATGGCTGAACTATGACGGTGTTTTGTCAAAAAAAAAAAACTGTTTTCGTACGCTTATATGGCTAACGCTGGCCAAATCTTTAGAGATAGATAGATAGATAGATAGATAGATAGATAGATTTATTAGTCAAATGTACATTAACAGGGTTGACACGTCAATTACAGAAATAATCATAAATCTTACGTTATAAAATCATTTACCGAATAAAATTCTCCTTCTAATAATATTTTAAATAAAGCTTTCTTAAATGCCGTGAAGTTTTTGTTTCTAATTTCTATAGCTAGTTTATTATAAAGTACTGTACACATATGTCTGGCGCTCCTCTCAAAAAGGACTAGGCGATGCTTATTAATAGATAAATTTTCTTTATTCCTTAGGTTGTAATCATGAAGATTTGATCTTTTAGGAGTATTTATTAAGTCGGCATGCCTCTTTTGAAAGCATAGACAGACATATATGTACAGTAGGGTGGATCGAAAAGGACAAAAAAAATTTTTTTTGCGATATTAAATTTGCAAGAGTTTAGAATACTTGCATATTGACTTCAGTATATCTCATAAAAAATTTGGATTAAAAAAAAAATTGTTTTGAGGTGCCGCCACGGTATTGAAAATTTGAGAAATAAAAAAAAAGTAGTTTTAAAATTTTATCATTTTTGTTTTAAATTTTAGTCAATATATATAACTCAATTTTAAATTCCAGTTTTATAATCGGATTTAGTACCAAAGTTTGGCATTGTGTTTCGGGATTCAATTCTAGCACGAATAAAACCATCGCGCGAATTGGCGCCACAAACAGCAGCAGAAGCTTCTGTTACCAATTTAACAGATCTCTCAACTGCTTGAGTATGAGATGGAAATCGGGGAAAGTCTATCGTTGTCTCTTCGTTCTTCTGCAGGATCATAGTTTTCAACTCGTCATCGGTTATGCAAAAAGTTAAAGGTGGTTCATAAATGTCTGTGAGCGTCCAGTCGATTAAATTAAAATACTCCTTGGCGTCAAAGTTAATATCTGGAATTTTAAATATGCGAATATTTTTATTTGTTCGTTGTAATCTGGCTTTCAGAATTCTTCTAATTCCCAGTTCTCGAATGTGTTGCCGATCATCAGTTATCATAGACAAAAGAATATTTTCTGAGTGAGCAAAAAATCCATTTCGCTGAATCACGGGATCAACCACAGTTCGTAGGTCTGAACTAAGGTATCGGCTAAACTGGATAGTTTCCCACAAATGTTTAGCTCCATCTTTACAAGAAGGCTTCATTTTGATTCGGAACCACATAGGGGCATACACTTTTAAAATGAATGTCACCAGTATGCTAAGCTGATTTGTTGGTAACTCAGTTCCGACATACAAACGTAAAACACGATTCGCAGTTGTAAGCCATCTTGCGTGACCTATTTTTCCTGGATTTTTTTGAGCCAGGTCCTGAGAACAGTGTCCAGAGGAAATTGCTAGACATATTTCCAATAAATATTTCTGATCAGTACTCAAATCATCTATTACCACTTCTGGCAAATTACTACGAATGCTCTGAAATTTAACGACTGGAAAGTTGACACAGCCTTCTAGTTTTTTCCCAATAGGCCCTTCAAATGATTTAGGTCCTTTTGTTGATCCGTCAATATGCTGGAAGAGATGTCGGAATGGTAATTCGTTGCCATGTAATTGGCATATATTCCACTGTAGAGGACAATTCAGTTTTATCTCTAATTTCCTAATTACACCTCCTTTTTGACCAGTATTAACCACTGTACCGTCACAGCCAATTGCTCTTAGATTGGAACTATCTATAGAATAATCTTCAAAAAACTTTAAAATGCTTTTACTGATTGCATCTGCTGAGCCAGAAGTGGGAGATATGTGGCCAATATATTTTGATCCTGGCTCTTCTACTAATACATAGTGCTCCTCGGTAATTGTTTTTCTGTAATATTTATTATCTTTCTTTTCTTGAATTAGGGTTTTGTCCCTACGGCCGTCAAAGTATAGTCCTCTAATTTGTAATGGCTCTGATCTGGATTGCTTTTGTAGATTGGATCTTAAATTCTTTCGTTGTCGTCTTACTTTCATTCTGTCTATCACTTTAGTTTTATCCTCATTTTTAATTAAACCAACATCTTCTAAAACAGCACTAGCAATGGCAGCCGCAGATCTGTCGGAGATACCGGTACGATCACATACTTTTGCAAAATTGGGTAAGGGAGTTCGCATTTGAATAGAGTGTGTCTTCCGTCTTTTAAGTTTAGGTAATGGTGCATTAAAATCTGGGTCCGAGTAAGCTTCTTCTTCAGTTTCTGGTTCTGAGTCAGAAACCTTAGAAGTTGAAGGCTGTAATTCTTTTTCTATCAATGCTTTAGCTTCTCTTGCTTCTTCTTCAATTTTTCTCTTCATTCTTTCAGTCAGTTGTTTTGATTTTTCGATATCCAATGCTCCTATAATCATTTTCCGTTCTGACCTCTGGTCTAAAAGAAAGGGACGCTCTGCAACTGGAACTTTTTTTTCTCTCGGACACGATCAAACATTAAACTCTTTGCATTTGCATGCAGAAATATCGAACAGTTTCCTTGCATCGGTTTGAAACACTTTAACTTTTAATTGATAACTCTCACGACTGCCTTTACCTTTGTAATGTATTTTGTTCAGCCCTAGCTTATTTTATGTAATTGTAACAAATGATTATGTTATTGAATTTATGTAATCACCTAAACTGTAAAATTGTACATTTTTGTTAGAAAATAATTCAATTGGATTCCAGCATTTATATGGTTAATATAAATTATTATTTTTGAGTTAATAAAGAATTTATTTAAAATTATAATATTTATTCAAATATTACACTGGCGACGAGTAAATAATTCACGCGAACTAGTAAAAATAATGGCTGCAATAATTGGTTCAGTAGATAATTTTGATCATAATGAAAATGACTGGTCCATTCATAAGAAAAAACTCGAGCAGTTCTTCGTTTCAAACAAAATTGTGGATGCTGAGATAAAGAGGGCAATCTTGCTAAACTCACTTCAAGAAAAATCTTACAAATTGTTAGAAGATTTATGTTTTCCTGAAGAACCGGATGTTACGCTATACAGAGATTTAATAGTAAAACTGGACAGACAGTTTAAGCAAGTTCGTTCTGGATTCGCAGAAAGATGGAATTTTTACACCGCATCAAAAGAAGAATCCGAATCTATCCGGGAATGGGCAGCTAGAATTCGTAATTTGGCGATATACTGCGAGTTTCAAGATCATCTCGACACAGCCCTCAGAGATAAATTTGTAACCGGTTTTGTAGGCGGTCAAATCAGAAATAAATTGTTTCTAGAAGACGTTAAAACGCTAACATTTGACAAAGCCGTAGAAATCGCTTGCTCGATGGACTGTATCAACAAACATTTGGAACAGGAGCAAATTCAGATAAAGCAAGAGCCTGTTCATAGAATAGCAGGTAACCGTCAACAAGGCAATAATCAAAAATGCAAAGTATGCGGTTACAGCAACCATACGGCCAAGGAATGCCGGTTTCGCAACTACAAGTGCAAGAAATGTCTGCAGAAAGGACATCTAAAGAAGATGTGTTCGGCGAACAGCACCGGTAACGATCGATCGGTGAGGCAGTTAGAAGAAGTTGAAGAAACCGACAACGACGAGTTTAGCCTGCACAATATCAAATCAGACCAAGGGGGGCCGATCATAGTTGAAGTTCACCTTAATGGCATACCAGTCAGCATGGAGGTCGACAGCGGCGCTGGGATTTCAGCTTTATCAGCAGAAGTTTGGTATAAATTTTTCAATAGTAGTACAATGCTTAATACCAATGCATCCCTAGTAAATTTTGATGGCTCTAAGATTAAACCACTTGGTATCGCGCGTTTAAATGTAGATTATAACAATAAATCTCAAACTTTAGATTTTTATATCATAAAAAATGCAGGATCATCCATTTTGGGCAGGAATTGGATGCAAAAATTCAACGTTAAGTTAAATATTTGTAATTACGTAAACAATTCCGAAATCCAGCCTATAATCGAGAAATATCCAGGGGTATTCAATAATAGTTTAGGTGAATTTAATAGAAACGTAGTTAGCTTGAAACTAAAGGAAAATTCAACTCCTAAATTTTTCAAACCCCGTTCTTTACCATTGGCTCTAAAAGAAAAAGTTGATAAAGAAATTGATAAACTGGTCAGTTTAAAAGTTTTAGAACCGGTCGATTACTCGCAATGGGGAACTCCTATAGTCCCCGTTTTAAAAAAGGACGGTACAGTCAGAATTTGCGGCGACTTCAAAGTCACATTAAATCCATGTCTTTTAATAGAAAAATATCCACTCCCAAGAATTGAAGACCTATTCATGCTACTAAGTGGGGGATCAGAATTTTCAAAAATTGACTTGTCCATGGCGTACCAACAAATTAAACTTGATGAGAAATCAAAAGATTTAACTACCATTTCAACCACAAAAGGGTTATTTAGGTACACCAGATTAGTTTATGGATTGGCGTCTGCTCCAGCGATCTTTCAAAAAATTATTGATTCTTTGTTTGTCGGAATAAAGGGGGTAATATGTTTTATGGACGATATCCTAATCACAGCATCAAATAGACGCGAACATATTAAACGTTTGGGCGTAGTTTTGGACATTTTGAAAAAGAACGGATTCACTGTTAGTAAAAATAAATGTAATTTTTTTCAACAAAAAGTCGAATACTTGGGGCATATTATAGATAAGTCAGGATTACATACAGACAGTAAAAAAGTTGAGGCGATCCTTAAAGCAGAACCGCCAAGCAACACAAAGGAACTACAATCCTTTTTGGGTCTTATAAATTTTTATAGAAAATTTTTACCTAATATGTCAACCGTGCTAGCGCCGTTATATAATTTACTTAAAAAAGATATTAAATTTGATTGGCAAAACGAACATAAAAGCGCGTTTGATAAAATAAAATCATTGTTAGCATCTAATAGTGTATTAGCTCATTACGACCCTAATGTTCCAGTAAAATTGACTGTTGACGCTAGTCCGGTTGGTTTAGCAGCCGTTCTATCCCATGTTTATGAAAATGGCACAGAACGGCCAATATCAGTTGCATCTCGTACTCTATTGCCTAGTGAGAAAAATTACGCTCAAATTGATCGAGAAGCAACTGCTATTATTTTTGGTGTCAAAAGATTCCACCAATATCTATTTGGAAGGAAATTCACATTGGTTACAGACAATCGCCCATTAATGTCAATATTCGGAAATAAAAATGGCATACCCATAATGGCTGCAAATCGCTTGCAGCGTTACGCAGTAATGTTAAGTGCATACACTTTTGACATAATGTATACTAAATCCGAAAATAATATTGCAGATTTTTTTTCGCGTAAAGCAGTGACTGTAAGCAATGCTGATGAAATAAATAATTTTGATACCACCTATCTACATTATATTCAGGAAATCGGTAAATTACCGGTAACATTCTCAGACATTGAACGCGAAATTCAAAATGATAACGTGTTGAAAATAGTATTTAATTATGTCAAAAATGGATGGCCGGAAAAAATCGATAATGACGAAATTAAACCGTATTTTCTTAAAAGAAATCAAATAACAATTGAAAATAACTGTCTTATGTGGGGATATAGAATTATTATTCCTACAAAATTTTACGAGTACATTTTAAAGGAAATACACAGTTCACATTTAGGCATTATCAAAATGAAAAATTTGGGTAGATCTTATTGTTGGTGGCCTAAAATGGACAAAGATATCGAGTTAATATCCAAATCATGCGAACAATGTTTAGCAAATAGTAACAATCCCAGTCGATCATTGTTAACAACGTGGCCATGGCCAAACGAACCTTGGGAACGTATACATGTAGATTTTTTGGGTCCCTTCAAGGGTAAATCGTATTTAATTATAGTCGATGCGTATTCCAAGTGGCTCGAATGCATTGACATGAGAGAGTCAACTAGCGCTGACGCTACCATTGAAAAATTGTATGAGATTTTCGCGAGATTCGGGTTGCCTAAAATTTTAGTGTCCGATAATGGTACGCAGTTTTGCAGCAAACAGTTCCAAAATTTTTTAAAAACCTATGATATTAAGCATTGCACTACTCCTGTTGGACACCCAGCAACAAATGGTTTAGCCGAAAATGGAGTTAAGCTGATAAAAAATGCAATTAAGCGTTCATCGTGTTCTAAGAACGATATGAATATTATTATTGCAAGGTTTTTGTTTCAATACAGAAATAATATTCATTCTACAACAGGAACGTCTCCAACATATCTTTTATTTAACAGACCTGCGAGAACTAAATTAGACCTAATTAAACCACCTAATCAACAAAATATGAATAAAAACATTGATACTGAAAAAATAAAAAATTATGTACACAAAAAACAACAATTGCAACGCACATATTATGGGGGGAGAAGAAAGGTTAAATTTGAAGTTGGTCAGTCTGTTTTTGTCAAAGACTATTCATGTCCGGGGAAAGTTTCGTGGAGAAAGTCTAAAATAATAAAAAATCTTGGCACAAAAACTTATTTGGTCGAAACATACGACACTAAAGCTATGTGGAAACGCCACGCCAACCAAATTGTTAATTGTGAAAATTTAAGTAAGAATTATGATAATTTGTTTGATGATGTTCCAAATTTATTTGAAAAAGGTTCGAATCAGAGTAATGCTGAAAATTTACAAGCAGAAGGCAACGACACTTCTGATTACACTGTTAATGACGACAGTAACGCATGCCCTTATAATTTGAGAAGCAGAGCTAATACGTCTTAAGGTATAATTATTTTGTTGAATTGTATGCGGAAAATAAAGTTTTATTTTTATGTTTTTTCCAAATAGATAAGGGAGCAGTGTAATGTATTTTGTTCAGCCCTAGCTTATTTTATGTAATTGTAACAAATGATTATGTTATTGAATTTATGTAATCACCTAAACTGTAAAATTGTACATTTTTGTTAGAAAATAATTCAATTGGATTCCAGCATTTATATGGTTAATATAAATTATTATTTTTGAGTTAATAAAGAATTTATTTAAAATTATAATATTTATTCAAATATTACAACCTTTAAAAGATTTTAGAATATTTCTATACTTGTCATGATAATTACGGATCATTTGTAAAATTCTAGTGTGTGATACGATCGGGATAGATGCATTGTGCCAAATATCTTCAAGTTTTTGGGCAATAATTTCTCCGATTTCACCTACAGTAGGTTCTTTACTTGCAGCACTAGGCTTTAAATCGTGCTTCACGAAGAGGTAACACTTCATCACAAATTCATAAGAGGGCAAAACAAACCCATCAAATTCTTGAGGACTACCAAATATAACACATTTTACTTGTTTTCTTGTCTTCATTTCACGTAGATTTCCCGTCATATTAGAAATTAGCCAACTAGCAGAACACAAAATGTTAAAATTGATCACAAAACACCACAGTTAAAAATCTATCTAAAGACCAAAAATTATTACCTACCTATTTTATAGATTACCATTACGTTTTTCTGGTAATAGCAGGTAAGTTTTTCTGGTATATGGACTATGGAGGTATTTTACATTATTTTTAACCAGTAGGTAAAATAATAGTAGTAAAATACCTCCTAATACCAGAAAAACTTAACGATCGATTGAAAACTATACAAATAAATCATAAAGTGTACCTGAGAAAAAAATCGAAAATGTCATTATTTGAATGGCGTGGCGGCACCTCAAGATGTTAACCGATTTTAAAAATGTTAAGGTACTTCTATTTATAATCACCATACGCAACTATTCCGCACTCTTGGAATAAAATTTTTGAAACCAAGTATTTTCGATCCACCCTAATGTACAGTGATGGTATAGTAAGAATATTTAATTTCTTAAATAGACCTCTACAAGACGTACGCGGTGGGACCTCGGCTAGAATTCTTACAATTCTTTTTTGTAATATAAATATATTAGAGATGTCAGTACTACCCCAGAACAATATACCATACCTGGGTAGTGAAAGAAACGACCCAAATGAAAGAAACGACCCAAATGATACATCAACTTCAAATAGTATAAAAAAAAGTCGCTGTCTGCCTCTGCCTGTTTCTCTGCTTACTTCTTCTAATCATAATTTCATACCACCCGGGCGTAGCCGGAACGGGCCGCTAGTTTGGATGTATACGTACATATACTATTTACATGTAAATGTTTTTAATATTGCTTTTCAATAAGAAAAAAGTTTGGTTAGAAGACAGCTTTGGCAAATAAGAATATCACTTGCGTAGTTACAATAATGAAACCGTTAAAACGTAAGTCATTAGGTAGTAAACTTACCAGTGATCTCTATCAGGGGTGTTACGAATATTCGCATCCGCATCCGTAAATGCGGAATATTCGACATCTGCATCCGCATTCACATCCGCATCTGTCAATGCGGAGTTTTTACGGATGCAGATTCACATCAACAAGTAACTACATGTAAAGAAAGTGGGCGGAGCCAGAGTGGCACGTGCTAAAAATATGATTAAATAAATAAAAAGTTAAAATTAAATTGATTTTCAGTTATTTATGCACTTAAAATTTAAATAATTATCCTTTTAAAATCCCAAAATCCGCATCCGCATCGCATCCGCATCCGCATCAAATCCGCATCCGCGGATGTGAACTTCTAATAATCCGCATCTGCATCCGCGGATGTCTAAATTTTTGCATCCGTAACAACCCTGATCTCTATACTTACTAACTGGATCATGGACACAAATTAAAAACATGGAAACGATTGGTGTGGTAGCCAGCGCCACACAATATCGGGCCGAAAACTGAAATGAATTTAAGTGCGCGTACATGGCAATAAGGTATTTTACTTACTATAGTGTGTCAATGTGTGGCGCTGATTACCCGTTCAAATTGGGACAATTACGGACTACAGGATCAACTATCCAGCTAGTAAGTACAGAGAATAGTGAAATTTTCTGTACAATACAAAAAGCATCATTTTAAATCAAAGGCACTCTTGTTGCATACAATGTTAAAAATGGAAACCGCATGCCGAGCGTGTAGCAATGCTGTTGCTGTTGTGGCGTTGCTATGGTTCCCTATTACAAGTCCCCAAGGGCGTCGCCAAGGGGGGGGGGCAGTTGCCCCCCCCCCCCTAGAGATCAAATGTAGCTAGCCGAAAGCACGACCTGTACAGTAGAGCGATCCTTTAGCAGCCTCAGAAGACTAAAAACATGGCTAAGAAGCACCATGGCAGAAGATCGCCTTAATGGTCTGGCCATGATGAGTGTACACAGAGCTATAATAAATAAAAACCTAAATAATTTTAATGATAAAGTGGTTGAAAGTTTTACAAAAAATCCCCGCAGGTTATGTTTTAATTAAATATTATTTTTGTTAAATAAATAATTATTACTGTGTTTAAAAGTTTGATTTAGTTATTGTGCTGTCGAGGGCTTGTGAAGTTTTATACATTGATATTAGAACCGTTCTTATTACAATCGTCATCGAGGCAAAGACTTCCAAAGTGTAACGCTTCAATCTTCATGCTCTCGGCGTTCATATTTTTTATCCTCCATAATATTGCCCCATTGCCCCCCCCCCCTTAGTCATAAGCTGGCGACGCCCTTGCAAGTCCCCAGTTCCCGGGTTCTAATCCGAGAGCTGGTAAAAGTGTCAATTGGGTTTTCAATTTATTATTAAAAACAAAATAATGAATTGAAAATATGATTTGGTGCTAGGCCCAAATAACCGTAGCTGTTGGTGGTCTTTAAAACAGAATTTCAATTTTGGAAACCGCATATACCTCAAAATGGGACAGCCAGTTCAGAGCTTCTGCTGTCACGTCATAACCACCCGAGTATTTTTCTGTTGAATGCTTCGAGCTCACAAAATAAAAGATTGAGAGTCTCTGATCTTACAATTCAACTCTACAAGAATTATACTGCGGATGAAAACTAAATACGATTTTTCCCCCACAAAGTAGGTCAACAACGTTGAATATTGACTTGACTGACGTATTGCCAATATAACAGTCAAACGTATTTACATATCGACACTGCTGCAGTAGTAGCCGCCCCAACCCGTGCCGGTCGTCATATGTACGTAAGTAGACATTAATAACCAGATTAAGGCACGTAAATCCGCAGAGGAGTTGCGGTCGTGCCAAGGCAAGACAAGGCACGAGATATCGGGTTAATCGACCTAAATGTTCACGCTAAACTTCTCTATACTCCATCGTGTAGTATAGGTTAGGTATGTTATATCATCTGAGTTTAATCGTACAACTGAACTGGATTAGTAACTGGTTAAAGTTCTGCAACTTACGCTACTATAACGGGTGTACGATAATACAGAGGACCTTCGTTTCACAATCCGAATCTCTGCATTATCTGAATATTTGACTGTAGATCATGGACTGCGCATCATTTACATCAGCAATATGCTGGAAATGTCCACTATTTTGTGAGCGAGATGAAATAAAGTTGCTGCCAATCTCTGTCTCTCTTTAGGAACGCTATTGCTCTCTTAATGCATATGCATGTAAAATTTATAAACTAACTAGCGGCCCGGTTCGGTTTAGCCCGGATGCTAAGAAAGCCCGGGTGTTAGGAATTTTCCGTATGCAATACACTACTCACTCGCTTCGCTCGTTCGCTTGAATATTATAATTACATTACTCACTCACTTCGCTCGTTCGCTCCCGGATGGTAAGAATTTATGATGAAATTATGATTTATATACAAAATCTTTGTTTTATATATCTATATAGAATAATACATTACTCACTCGCTTCGCTCGTTCGCTTGATTTTTCCGATGTTTTAATAGTTATTCTGGGCAGAGAAAAATCCAAAAAATTAAAGATCATGAAAATCGGTCCAGCCGTTCTCGAATTATAAATGGTGTAACTAACCCGTTTGTTTTACATATACAGAAATATACAGAGAAAAGATGAAATTTGTCCATACATTTTTTTCGTGAATTTTTCCAATGTTTTAATAGTTACTCTGCTATTCGGGGTGGAGACAAATCCAAAAAATCAGAGATCATGAAAATCGGTCCAGCCGTTCTTGAGTTATGAATGGTGCAACTAATCCGACTTTGTTTTATATATATAGATAATACATTACTCATTCGCTTCGTTCGTTTGCTTGATTTTTCCGATGTTTTAATAATTATTCTGCTATTCTGGGTGGAGACAAATCCAAAAAATCAAAGACTATGAAAATCGGTCCAGTCGTTCTTGAGTTATGAATGGTGTAACTAACCCGACTTTGTTTTATATATATAGATACAGCTTTATAACTTCAAACTATTACAAAAATACGATTCTGTGATTCTGTAAAAATTATTAATTAAAATCAGCATTTTTTGATTCGTCGAAGAAAAGTTTGGTTGAGAATCAATAAAAAAGCTTTACCATTAAGTTTCGCTTGTGGCTTGATCCTCAACTGCAAACGTTTCCTCGACGATTTACATTCTATTGGATCAACATATTATGCTTAATTATAGAAGTTAAAATCTATACAGGAGTTTTTCATTTGACGCCCTACCGATATGTTACCATTTTGATTTTTGCTTCTCTAATAATAATTAAAATATCTGGGTAACCGAGCTTTGCTCGGATGAGTTCAATTATAATAGTACTTAATATGCTGTGAGATATTGATATTGTATTATTTTCTCATTCTGTAAATTTCATCAAAATCGTTATTCGTTTTTGAGAAAAAAAGGTCTAGGTAAGATTATACGTCATACTACCTACATTTAACGTACTTATACATATTTTATATAGGTAATATTATAAAAATAACATACCTATTTATTTAAGTATTAGTTAAAACTACGTACATTTGTTTTCTCCAAAGCCTACTCACCATATTACAATGTTTTGAAAGGTCAAAAAGCCGTTTTTAAAATTGATAAAATCGATAGGAAAACGAATTTTTCCAGGGATGAGACCTAGCTAGATCGATTTTTTGCCCCCCGAAACCCCTTTTCGGTAATTTTGATCAAAATCGTTAGAGCCGTTTTCGAGAAAATATTTATATAGGTACATATATACAAGATTTGCTCGTTTAATAATATAGGGATAACAAAATATTGATAAACATATATTAAACTGATCATATTAAATATGATGATTTATGTACTGTATCTACTCTTATATGAGAAAACGAGTTGTCAGATTGTCTCTTTTCCAGAAAGTGGACGTCCTAATTCGCGCTATATGCAGTTTAATGTACAATTTTAAAAAAATTACCTGAAACAAAAAAAAATTGAAAAACGATCTTTGGGAAGGACGCGATAGGTTTCGTAGTGATGCGGACGTCTGAAGTCTTGTTAATTAAGTTTTTATTTTTCATTTCACTGAGTTAACAATTACATGCATTCAACAATGATTGAGTGTTTAATCAGGTTGTTTTTCATCGTGCAAATATAAATGCTGCTACAGCGCCGGTGGCGGGCCAACGGTGATTTATTCAAGTAGCGCGCAGCTGGATGTCTGTCAGAGTTATTTAAAGTTCGCTGTTCAGAAATAAAGTTTGTTTGGCCAATAAACACAGTACATAAAGCGCAAGTACATCGAATAATATACATATTATATTATATATCTACTTATATACAGTTAATATGACAAATGCATGTGGGTTATTAGTTATTACTGGCATCTATGTGAAACCTCAAAACTGTGCTATTTCTAGCGATTGCTTCTCACATATTTTTACAAGCTTTTATTTAACTTGCTGTGTTAGTACGTGTGGGTCAAAATCTTGCAAGTCAATTATGAATGACTTTCACGTATCCGATTGATTTGAAATTTTGTACACATATGTATTCCCGATGACAATACATGGAATCAATCATTTTTAGAATTAAATTCAACCCCTAAGGGGTTCAAACGGGGGGTAGGGTTTTTTTGACTAATCAACGCCCAGGCCAAAACGCTGAAGCTATAAACTTGGACAGTAGGCTCCTTTTCTGACGTAAACATCCACCAAGAAGGGATTTTTCGAAAATCAAACCCTACGGGGGTCAAAAGGAAGTATAAAATTTTGAAAGACTAAAATAAAATAAAATATTAGTAAAAAAAAACTTTTTAGAGACAATTTTTTATTGAAATGTACTAAAAAAGAAAAAGTATTATTTAATAATTTAGTTGTCGATATCGTCCATGTTATATTAAATATATACTTAATGAGTTATTGGGAACTTGGACAGTGAAATAAATAGCTGATGTTAAATTTCTAAAAGTTGCAATGTTTCGTTTATATTTTTAAACTTCTTCAGACAATCTATAAATATATATAGATTGCCTGAAGAAGTTTAAAAATATAAACGAAACGTTGCAACTTTTATAAATTTAACATCAGTTATTTATTTCACTGTCCAAGATTCCAATAACTCATTAATTATAAGTAAATTTAATAATAATAGTAGTGTTGACCCAATGAATGTTAATAATTGATGGAAGATTTGGTTGAGGGTTTAATGATCAAGCAATTTATAGAGTTAGAACAATTTACCGATATTTGATTGGCTTGAAGTAAGAGTAAGACATATTATTAATTGTTGTTATTAAGTATATTCACTACATTTACCTATCAGTATACCTATTTACTAGTTTCATACTGACTAAACTGTTCTAATTTTGGATACATATGTTCATAGGTCCTGAATTAAATATTTCGAAACGTTGGTCACAAACGAAATTTTGGTAAAGCTTCATTATTTGACCCTCAATCAAACCTTCCTTCAATTATTAATGATTTAGGTTTATAATTATTATAAAAGCGGGGGTTGCGACGCTTTTATAATAATTATAAACCTAAATTATTAAATTATATTTTATCTTTTTTAATACATTTCAATAAAAGCTTGTCTCGAAAACGTTTTTTGTATAACACATGCACGCTTTTAGTGCTTTTTCGCATCAGTTTTGCGGACTTTAAATTACCGTTTATTGACGAGTGACGTCATGATCTATTATGAAGCACTTTTCGATGAATAATGGAAAAACATTTGAAAAACCCGTTATCTAATGAAGATTATGTACCTCTTTTCGGTGTTATAAATGAAATATGGTTACTATGGTAACAAAATGAATAAATATTGTATATCGAGCCCAATGTATTTATAATGAGATGTACTTCTGTCAGTGACATTAAATTATTCAATTAAAGTCTAAAACCATGCATGTGTTATATAAAGTATAGTGTGCAACACGTGTGCTAAATATTTATGCGTCAGGCGCGATGTTTTCAGCACTCGTATTCGGCTCGCGATGTTCACTCGCCAAGGCTCATGAGCGCTCTCCTACTACTTGTGCTGAAAACATCGCGCCTGACCGCGCATAAAGATGTATTTAGCACACTTGTCACACAATATACTATTTTACTATAATATTTTATTCCAACTTAAATCTTAACAGTAAAAAAATAGTAAATGGCTTTCTGTCTGTAATAATATTGATGTCTCATCTCGATTCGACGAGGAATGATCATTCTCATTATCGTCTTGAATTTAGAGATAAAAACATAGATATGAAATCTTGCATATTATTAAATACATCGAAAATCAGAATTTCTAGCCTAGCTTAAATGTATGATCATTAAACTGATAATAATTAGACTATTTTTTATTCAATTTACAAATTACTTTTCATCGAAATCCACTAGAAATATTTATGAATTAGATAAAAGTCTGTGTATAAAGTTCTACCCTCTGAGAATGGAAGCTACATAGACCATAATACGTGTACTGAATTTTACTGAAAATCCGTTCAATCGTTTGTTGATTTTGTATAAAAAATACTTTTATTTGTATGAGAGCCTACCTTAACGCGAGCGAAGCTGGATATAAACTAGCCCTATATACTACGTATACCAAATTTCATTTAAATCGGATTAGGGGTTTAAGAGTTATGGAGGGATGGACAGATATAAAAAAAAAATATGGAAATGGTCAATAATTTATGAATTTGTATCCTGGAAAATGCCTAAACAAGATGAAATTTCTTTTAAAAAAGTAATAGGGAAACAGACCTTTGCAGTTTTATTATTAGTAGTATTGATAATAAAAAGAAGGTTTTTGCCTCACGTACATAAGCGTACGATCGGTTATACTTCATACATTTACATTTGTTTGCTTTTACCTTCTCAGCATTTTTAAAATTAATAAACAATTGTTAGTAATAACATCCATGGATATCATAACATCTATATCTATACTAATATTATAAAGCTGAAGAGTTTGTTTGTTTGTTTGTTTGAACGCGCTGATCTCAGGAACTACCAGTCCGATTTGAAAAAATTTTTTTGTTAGATAGCTCATTTATTGAGGAAGGCTGTAAGCTATATAATATCACGCTACGACCAATAGGAGCGGAGCATCAATGAAAAATGTTGCAAAAACGGGAAAAATTATTCCTTTTGAGAACTTCCGCTGCGTAAACGGTTAAAGTTACGCAAAAATCATGTATGACGGAATTGTTTCCCTTTAAAAGTTCTAAAAAAAAGTCCGCGACAGCATATATCTATCTTTTAAGGTTGACTCACTATAACTTTTTTTATGGTAATCAAATTTGTTCGTAATTATAATATTCAAGCGAACAAGCGAAGCGAGTGAGTAGTGTATTTACAATATTCAAGCGAACGAGCGAAGCGAGTGAGTAGTGTAATTATAATATTCAAACGAACAAGCAAAGCGAGTGAGTAGTGTATTTATAATATTCAAGCGAACGAGCGAAGCGAGTGAGTAGTGTATTTATAATATTCAAGCGAACGAGCGAAGCGAGTGAGTAAAGTAATTATAATATTCAAGCGAACGAGCGAAGCGAGTGAGTAATGTAATTATAATATTCAAGCGAACGAGCGAATTGAGTGAGTAGTGTATTTATAATATTCAAGCGAACGAGCGAATCGAGTGAGTAGTGTATTGCACCTGGGCTTTCTTAGCACCCGGGCGAAGCCGGACGGGTACCGCTAGTACATATATGTAAGTATTTAAAGCCTGCTTACAATATTACACTATTTTGAAACGTCAAAAAATTGATTTTTAAAATTATAAAATCTACAAGAAAACGATTTTTTTCTGGGATGAGACCTAGCTAGATCAATTTTCTACCCTCCAAAACACCTTTTCAGTAAATTTCATCCAAATAGTTAGAGCCGTTGTACATTACAGTGTTTCATTAATTTTTGACTCGAGGTAATTCCAATTCACTACCCTCGCTAAAGAAGTATAATTTCAATAAAGCTACGCCCTTAAATAATTTAAAGTCAACGTTTAATTCTCAGACAAATATTTCCTGTAAACGAAAGCAATATGTTTAAACAAACAAACAGTGTGAACATTTAAATAACAAAACTGCGATACACAATCTGCGTTACGTGCAACAAACAGAAACAGAGTTAATTTCACGGAAAACGTGTGTTGGGCACGGCAAGCAGACGAAAAGAAATCAACTACCGGGGGACCCCCTTATAGCTATTGTGTCGTCGTACGTAGCCGAAGGCGCTTGTCGCAGTACCGGGTGTCAACGACAACATTCGCATTCTGCAGGTGCAACCGTGCAAGGTGTCAAGATAATTCCACAGTTTGCACACATCGCATATTTCTTTTTAACACGCTATATTAATTTCACTTGTATGTTGTATGTATGTAAAAAAATCGTGAACCTCGATTTTTACCCTCTTCCAAAGGTTCACTTGATGTGAAACTTTGCAGACGTATGTAGTTTTAATGACAATATAATATTCAGAAAATATTTATATAATAAGTTTAAAAATGGAAATTAAAAACACTTGGTGGGAGTGACGGTGACTTGGTGGAAAACGTGTCTCGAGTCGTTTAAAATTTAATTATATAATATAAAGGTTGAAAATTTGATTATAAAATTACATTTAAAAAAAACACCCTTACTATGTGTCAACGAAATAATACTGGAAAATAAATTTCTTTCCCATCTATAACTATATATTTCATTTAATTCATCGAGTGCCCCACGATTTTAAACGTTATAAAAGAAAAAGAAATTTATTTTTTACTTTTTGGTGCGTTGATATAAGAGTGTTTTTTATTTTTTTTAAATGTTTTTTTACTTCCCACCTCTACTATGGTAGGGAAGTAATGGATTCAGTCCGAAAACAATATTTCGAGATTTTAACAGATTTTGACGTTTTGAGACCCTAGCAATCGTTTAAGATCATTTTCTGACTGATGTCTGTATGTGTGTGTGTGTGTGTGTGTGTGTGTATGTGTGTGTGTATGTGTGTGTGTGTGTATGTGTGTATGTGGTCAATTTTTCGCCTTCGATATCTTAAGAACGGAACAACATACGAGCATGCCGATTGTTCTATTGTGTTTATCAGCCTTTAACTTAGATCTGATTAGATTTTGAGTCAAATCGGTTCAGTGGTTCCTGAGATATTCAAAAAAACGTCCTCAATGTCACGTATTAACATAGGTAAAAAAAAATACAAATGAATTCTAGATGTTATAATATGAAAAAAATGTAAATATTTTTTTTCTCTAAAATGTATAGTTTTCGAGAAAAAAAATATTTTACTAAAAAAAATAAAAATTGTACGTAAATCAAGGTAACCATGATTTTTGCTATATTAAGTTAGCCATCAGTAGATCACCAAACAAAAAAGAGGGCCATGCTTTTTTCAAAGAATAAAAATTAAATTGTGTTTTAAAGACCACCAACAGCTAAGGTTATTTGGGCCTAGTCAAAGAACAAAAAAAAAGAGTGTTTATTTTTTGCAAATATTTACTAGGTGGGAAGTATAGGACTGGTCATCAGTCGAATTTTTTACCTTGCGATCGGCTATTCACAGTGTTTCAAAGCTAACTACCACTTTCAAAGTAGAATAAGAATTGACTTAACAACGTTAGATCTACATTCAAAATAGATTTTATCGTACCAGAACCAGACATGAGACGGCCACTATGGATGAACACCCCGATTGAACATAAACGGGCTGTTTAAAATATAAATAAATATTTACTTAAATTAAACGTATTTTTACCCACGACGCGACGGTACCGAGAAGATATATGCGTTTAGGGAAGAGCTGTGTGTGCATTAGTCTCTTACCATTTTTCTTCAAAACGATTGAACCAATTTGAATGTGGTTTTAAAAAAAAAGTAAAATGCAATATAGAATATCAATTCAGACTTGGTGCAACTTGTAAACATCAACAGCTATTGTAGCCTGTAAGTTTTATATTTTAGCTTTCCAGACCTAAGTACAGGTAAATTTTATTACCTCTTTAGGATGTTAGTTTCTCAATTATACAATTTTGATGTAAACCTTCGTGTCTTTGTACTCTGGTGAAATAAATAAATAAGTTTACTCGTAAACATAGTCACATGCATTATTACATAGACATGAAACACATAACCCTCCTTTTGGTTTCGCCGTAGTCGAGTAAAAATATATTTCTCTATATTATGAAGTATTAGAAATACCTTGTATTATGTCCGTCTTGTGACTTCTTGTGAATTTGCACTACGCGTTTCAGCAACGAGTTGCCATCTTCAGGTGTGGTTAATTATTTTTAAAAAAACACACATTGAGTATTCGTAACACTATATAATATTATGATGCTAAGCACTGTGTATTATGTCGTGGTTTGCGAAGTACTGATTTAAATTTCGAGATTTTATGATTTATATAGTAGGTAGATGAAATGGAAATGTGAGTATGTGTGTAGACGATTACTGAGTATTGGGTGTTTGTGTGTTGTTAATAATTGTGTCGTATATTATGTTCGATTTTAGTGTTAGTTTGTCATTAAGAATATTGGTATTGTGGAATTTATAGTTTTCTTAATGACAAACTAACAATAAAATCGAACATAATATACGACACAATTATTAACAACACACAAACACCCAATACTCAGTAATCGTCTACACACATCCTCACATTTCCATTTCATCTACCTACTATATAAATCATAAAATCTCGAAATTTAAATCAGTACTTCACAAATCACGACATATACACAGTGCTTAGCATCATAATATTATATAGTGTTACGAATACTCAATGTGTGTTTTTAAAAAAATAATTAACCACACCTGAAGATGGCAACTCGTTGCTGAAACGCGTAGTGTTAAATCACAAAAGGTCACAATACGGACATAATACAAGGTATTTCTAATACTTCATAATATTCATATTGGAGACCCAACACTCTAAAAATGTATCATATTTCTCTAATTTTAAAAATAATATTCCAATCGTCAAAGAAAAAAATAATTACATTTAGGTAGCATGTTCTGATAAATAAATCAATCCCTTAAGTTTTAAGAACTTTTTCAAAGGCATATTTAAGAGCTACAACTTTTCGTTACACCCCGTTGGGAATCGTACAGGATATAAGCTACCATAGGTATGTAAGTACGCTATAGAAGAAGGCTGCTGTATTGACAGGAATGTTCACGGAAGCAAAAAATAACCCTCCCGGTTTTTCCTCCCATTCCCACAAACCCACTTGCTATTCCCCTTTATACATTCTACTACTTCTCAGAACTCACAACTCACCCGAACACCGATCGCTTCCTGTGGGATAATATGGCTGTGTCCTGTGCTTCGGTCAAAGAATGATAGCCAGCGTTCTATAAACTAAGATCTTGATAACTTATCATAAAACACTGGCTTCAAAAATATTATAGTATTAAATTCGTTGAATCATTAAAATTTCATAAACATAATAATTAATCTACAAGGACATTAAAATACTAGATAGATTGTATAGAATGTAGATTATAGACGCTCAATATCTGAGGTCATCATCAGCATCTATTAAAATTGCAAATATTGTAGTTTTCGACCAGTGGCTGATTTAATGGAAAAAAGGAAAAAAAGTGGGCAGTGGCCGCTAGGGACGCTTTCCAAAATTGCTCCCAGAACCTCATCAACGTCAGTTTTAATATATTCGAAAAATACTATCGAATTTGGGTAGTCCTTTTACACATTTCCAGGAGTCCAGGTCAAACTAAAAATGAAACTTTTAAGTTTTAAAGCTTAAAAAAATTTCCCACTCCTACTAGGGTCTAGACCCCTCGGAATTACATGTTACAATTTTCACTTATGGAAAGGTTTGGGTCTCTTTCCTTATTTCCACTACCGTTTTCAACGATTCCGCGGTAAAATTTAAAAATAATGTAAATTTTTGATATGATACTATTTGTTAAGGAATATTTTTTATTCCCAAAATATTACGCAAAAAAATTCTGTACAATATACTATCAATTCTCTCAAATGTAATCGTAGTCAAATCTCTCTATATCAAATTACATAAATGGAAACAGCAGTGATATAACATATAGTAGACGGCGCAGTGCACTGAAAGTTGAATTTCTTAGTAGAACGAATGTTCGAACAAGCACGATCATTTCACATGTAAATAGGGTCGTCCCACATATCAACATTTGATAATTTTGAACAGTACAAGTTATTTATTCCTCATATACGTAAGCAAACTCAACAAAATTGACTTGCAAAATTTGACCTAAACTGAATGACAACAAACAGACATGTGAAGTTAATTTTAAACTTTTTATAAAAAAATTAAGCTCCTTCAAAAAAAACCACTAATAAGAGGAAAATAAGTAATAAAGTTTTGTGGTCGGCGCCAATTATTAAAACTCTTTATAGGTAGATAGGTATTACTTTTATTAAGAAATTGGCGTTGACCTCAAAATTTTATCATCTTCCTCTTTTTAATGGCTTTTTTTTGAAAAAGGTTAAATTTTTTTTAAGTTTTATTTTTTACATTTTAGTGGCTTTACAATATGTAGTTTGCAGTTTATTCACTAACTTCTTTTTTGATATTTGATTAGGTACTAAACCACCTCGAAACATTTTCCTGAACTCAACGGAGTCTAAATCATTCAAATTGGTTAACACGTCGAGAATTTAAGGCTGAACGTACATAAAAAAATGATATTTGATTAGTAGAAAAAAACTACTGAACATCGTTAAGTTAAAAAAAAATATATGGAACCATTACGTCATCTTCCTGAACAAAACGACGTCAAAATTATTCAAATCGGGTAACCCCTCTAAAAGTTAACGCTGTACAAACATTAAAAAATTATAAATAAGTACACACGTCGAATTGATAACCTCCGTTTTTTTGAAGTTGATTAAACTTGTAAAATGACAATTTGAATTAATTTTATTCAATTTTAACGTATACTGAATTACCGTTAATTTGATGTCGGGAGGACAATTCAGCGTCTCAAAAGTCGTCAATAATGCGAGACAGTTGTTGGTTTAAGTATTTAGACAGATGATCAGAGAAACTGCACTGGCGCCGCTGTATTTCCAATTCTCGAAGGACTACTAACTCGTCGCGGACTGAACTTAAGTTGAACAAGAAGAATAATGTTCGTTTCTGCCCGAGTTTAACGATTAACGCCCCATTTAGCATTGTAAACATGTACAGTACCTGTAAACGTGCATTATCAGTGCATTTATACAGTCTTATACTACAGTCTTGCAGAGTTGAAAATAAATAAAACCGGTCAAGTGCGAGTTGCACTCGCGCATCGATAGTTCCGTACAATAATAAAAAAGGAGTTTAGGGAGGAGCAATGTTTGAGATAAGCTTGGGTTAACATTTACTGTTTGTTTCATTTAAATCGGTTGACAAATAAAAAAGATATGTCAATTTTAAAATACGAGTGTTTCTGTATGTGCCACCGTTAATGTAAGTGTCAAAAATCCTTTAAGGGCTTTCTGGTAAATTCTATTGAAATTTTTCACATCAAAAGATTATTTTGAACATTTAGTGTTTGTTTTATTTAAGTCGGTTGACAAATAAAAAAGATATGTCAATTTTAAAATACAAGTGTTTCTGTATGTGCCACCGTTAATGTAAATGTCAAAACTGTAAAACATAATAAACTGTTTAGTCCGACTCACACTTGGTCGTCTGGTCGGTTTTTATTATTACTTGTTGTTTTAGTTTCGAGTTTTCACTATAATCACGCCAAGTTTGACTCTTGTTGTATTATTTGACTCTTGTTGTATTACCGTTTTTACGATAGAGCAAAAACAAAAGAACGTTGAAAAAACAAGTTTTTGTATGGGAACCCTCCTTTTATAAACAAAATATTTCGTATTGTACATCGTGTGTAATATTTTCTATTAGTTTTCTTTAAACACCTTGTTAGACGTTTATTTACTTAAGGACAAGATACAAGGCAAAATAATGACAATATTTATTTGTTAAATTCTTTAATGGTCGAAGTTTTTATATTAATTACGCCTTCTTAAGGTCCTGAAAAAGACACAATTAGTGTTGAAACGTTGACTCTTAAAGGATTTAGCAAATAAATATTGTCGTTCTTTTGCCTTGTATTCCGTTTTCCAAAAATAAATATATATTTTATACAAATAACTTCTTTTGAGCACATACAGTAACGAAAAATCAGTTGCCGCAATAAAATTATTTTATTAGCTTAGAGGGAAAAGATTATTACATCTTACTTTGAAGTATAAATTAGTTTTTATTTACAATTTTATTTTTCATGGTTAAAAAACTTTAATAAGTGAAGCAGAATTTTTAATCTTATTGCGAAATGTATAAAAATTATTTACATTGCATTTTCAAATTGGACTTACACTTAAACCCAAAGTATGGAAAATCCATATACCTAAGGTGAAATATTGATTTAAAACAATTCAAATTCAAATTGTTTATTACTCCTGCAGCGGCAAAAGAAAAATTGCATAGGAGAAGTCAGATACAATTACAATTAATATAAAAACATAATATACATACAGAAACATACATGGTTACATGTTAAAATAGTCATTTAAGCAATAAAAACATTTTTCAACAAGGAAAGCCTTCAATTTTTTTTTAAACAGTGGAAAACTCGCTATATTTTTTATTTCATTTGGAACCAGATTGAATATCTTTTTGCCAAAACTGCAAATTCAAAAAAGGAATCAGAAATGATATAATGATTTTTACCTAATAGTCACCTTTTATGCCTACATTTAAAAAAATGTCAAACTAAGATTTTTTGAGTATTTTGATACTAATTATATGGAACAACGCATTCTCAACATATTATCAACACCACTTGAAAACAGCAGAACTGATTTTTATGAAACCTGATTCACTATCAATAATTGTACCCATACTTAAATTATATTAAAAAAATTGTGTTTTTAAAGACCACCAACAGCTAAGGTTATTTGGGCTTAGCACCAATGCATAATTTCAATTCATTATTTTTTTTAATAATAAATAAAAAACCAATTGACACTTATACCAGCTCTCGGGCTAGAACCCGGGAACTGGGGACTTGTAATAGAGGAACCATATCAACGCCATGTAAACAACAGCATTGCTACACGCTCGGTCATACTGAAGCTCTTAATTTATATTAATAATGTTACAAATCGTTCTTAATATTGAATGGAGTTCATTAAGAACTCAGACACTCACTTCGTAGAAATGTTCTAATAAAAATTGTTTTAAATTAAATTAAGAAATCACAGGAAATGTTTCTTAAACTTAGGGTATCTACTTGTAGTCGATTACTCTTGGGTTAAGATAGGATTTCTGTAAAAACTGGCATTAACCCGAATGGGTCTATGAAAAAAAATTGACGTTCACGTAGCGAAGTCGCCAACAAAAGCTAGTATTTAAATATTTTCGAATCAGCTGTCGATGTGTCCCCAGCTAGCCTACATCGCGTAATTTATTATGGGATGAAGTCAGCAAATTTCGAAAAAGATTTGTATCTCGTTTAGTCATTTCACATCTTTAAAATTGTTTATGCATTCAGCATTAACATGTAACAACTAAAGAAACTATACAAAAGAAAGGCTCGAGAAATGTATGTTAAATAATTCTTTACATCGTAAAGAATTCAAATATACATGTAGGTCAAACAACAAACAAACAAACATCAAAACGTTCAAGCATCGATCATAAGTAGAGTGACGCATGTGCAGAGTAGATGGAAAAAAGAGAAAAATTCAATGTCTAATGCGTGAGAGAGAAGTATATAAGGATGATGACCGAGTCTACGCGTGCTTATGGACATAGAACTATATGAGCTCTACTTAAATTATAATACAGTGAATTTCATTTAAGACTCTCATATGAGTTTTGATTAGTTAGTACCTAGTTTTGTTTACCTAAATAGTTATAAGAAACTGTAATGCATTAGAGAAAATCGTTGCACTTAATATGCAATATTAGCAAGTATTGTTTACCTGCAGGGGCGGACTGGCGTATCGGGGGATCGGACGCAGCCCGATCGGCCGGTATACGCTGATGGGCCGGTTGGCTGATGATCGACATTTTTCCTCTTACACATTTTTTTTGTATTTCTATTTCCTCTTTACCTACCTTAGTCCAGTCACGAGAGCTTAAAAAGGTATGTCCACCTTGCGTTTTGCGCATCAAATGATTTTATTTTTTTGTGTCCTCAAGCATGTTTAGGAGATGTCAAATCCAAGTTTGCGACCTCTAAAAGAGGGCGGGGGAATTTTGGTGGGCTAAAAACCACGATTTTTTTTGCACTTTTCTCGGTTTTTTGCTTATAACATAAAAACGGCTTGTCCTATCAAAAAAATGGTCCTATTCAAAATTAAAGGGCACAAAATTTACTTCAAAATGCACTAGTCAAATATGTTTTTGTTCCGATTTTTACCGACTCTACAGAACTTAGAAAAACAAAAACAAAAATAAAATGTTTTTTTGTTTGAAGGCGCTAATCTCAGGAATTACCAGTCTGTAAAAGAAGCAAAGGAGTAATCAATGAGACCCTATACGAGTTTTTTAAAAATTCAATCCTACAGGGTGAAAACGGGAGTGTAGGATTTATTGTAATAACAAAAAATCCTACACCCACGGTTTACCCCCTTTGGGATTGAATTAAAAAAAAAAATCGTATAGCCTATAACCTTCCTTAATAAACGGGCTATCTAACAAAAAAAATTTTCAAATCGGACTGGTAGTTCCTAAGATTAGCGCATTCAAACAAAAAAAAATAAACTCTTTTTTTGTTAAAAATGCGCTAATCTCAGGAACTACAAGTCCGATTTAAAAAAAAAAAATTTGTTAGATAGCCTGATTATTGAGGAAGGTTTTAGGCTATTCGAGTTTTTGTAATAACAAAAAATCTTACACCCCCGTTTTAGCCCCCTTGGGATTGAATTTAAAAAAAACTCGAATAGCCTAAAACCTTCCTTAATAAACAGGCTATCTAACAAAAAAAAATTTTTTTTTAATCGGAATTGTAGTTCCTGAGAGTACCGCGTTCAAATAAAAAAAGAGTTTATTTTTTTTTTTGTTTGAACGCGCTAATCTCAGGAACTACCAGTCCGATTTGAATTTTTTTTTTGTTAGATAGCCCGTTTATTAAGGAAGGTTATAGGCTATTCGAGTTTTTCAATAGTTAAACGCTTGAAAAAATGCTTTTTTTTCATTTTGGTAAATTTTAGCGATTTTCTAAGTTCTGTAGAGCCGGTAAAAATGGGAACATAAACATATTTGACTAGTGCATTTTGAAGTAAATTTTGTGACCTTTAATTTTGAATAGAACTATTTTTTCGATAGGACCAGCCGTTTCTATATTATAAGCAAGAAACCGAAAAAAGTGCAAAAAAATCGTAGTTTTTAGCCCACCAAAACTCCCCCGCCCTGTTTTAGAGGTCGCAAACTTGGATTTGATATCTCCTAAACATGCTTGAGGACACAAAAAAATAAAATCATTTGCTGCACAAAACGCAAGGTGGACTTCCTCTCGTGACTGGACTACCTACTGAAAAGTAAAACTTTTTAATTATGTAATTACTGTAAATGTTCTGTTATATTTTTTTATTTGCCAGACTGTTGTAAAAATGTTAAAAATAGTAAACAGACAGAAAGACAGACAAACAGACAAAAATGATAAAAATGACCAATTTGATTGTGGCATCTCATATTATACTGTCCATTTTAATCAAAATTTTGTTAAAACTTACAATTACAAAATATATTATGTACAGGTAATCTTGTCTAAAAAAAGACTGGAAAATTAGTTAATATGCCACCGGTCGCTGGCCGCCTTTAACCCGGGCCGAAATTGAGTCCCAGTCCACCCTGTTTACCTGATAGTAACTATGGATCCATTAATGCATTAGAGAAAATCGTTCAACATAAAATGCAATATCCAATCAATTTCAGACTAAGGAATAAAAGTGTCGACGTGCCAAAAGGCGAAACAAAAAACATCAGATATTTCTCGGAAATTTTCAAACAGAAATTCTAATATCGACAATGTAAGATCAGTTGAAAAAACATGTTCCCGGACGACAAAAACACAGAAAGTAAGTTAATAAAAGCGTTGTAAAAATCTTACTGGTCATGCTATTAGTACAAAGCGTTCCCGAAAAACGACTTTAGCTAATATAATTTTTTTATCTATATTATTTATACAGGGTGTCCTCAAAGACACTTAACACACGCCTACCACATGTTCCTGAGACCAAAAGTGCTTAATTTGGGCGCTATACGGCCCTGAAGTTACAATTTTGAAATCGTTTTTTTGTTATAAATTTAAAACGGCTTGTGCGATTTTGCTAAAATTTGGCACGTTGACATAGTTTTATGGTACAAAAAAACCCATATCATAATTATGATCAATATTAATCCATAGGCGTAGAACACGGGTTTTTTAATATTTGAGCGTTTCAAATTTCTACGCCAATAAAAGAAAAGGGGTTTAATATAAAATTTAGATTCAGTAACTTATTTGCTACAAAAAAGCTACTCTTAATAAAACTCGATTACTCTCATGGTTTTTGAGAAATATAGACATTTCCAAAAATGGTTCCAAAGTGTTCAGGAGGCTATGAAACGTCGAGAAATTTTGGTCCAACCCCTAGATCCCGCCATCCGACCGACGCCAATAGTGTATATGCCATATGGCAAATACACTAATAATATAATATTCATATAATAATTTATACAATAATCTATATTATTTATAAACACTGTTCCAGATCCATATCACATAATCGTAAATAACTAAACACCTACTTACATTTGCGAAGAATTGTGAACTGTCTGATTTCTTACCTGTAAACAAAAAGAAAAAAATATTCAGTGGTGCATTTAAAATAAGGAAGTTGAATGTTAAAAAAGACGTAAGAGGGCAGCATGTATAATTAAAAATAATTTTGGATTGAGTGGTAGTTGACTACCAGAAACTGTTGTAATAATTTCATAAGAATTAGATGTCAATATGCAGTGGTTAATAATAAATACATAAATAATAACGTGCACCCTTATTTTCACCACAATACGAATTCACTGCAGTCAGTGAATTTTTGTTACAAACACAATCATAACGTTGCGATGCTTAGGTATATAAGATTTTTTTATATAATAATAATAATATTTTTTTTATTAGTTAACACTAAAAGGCAAAGTTCCTATAACATGTTACTGTTGGACTCAAACCCGAAACTGGGGGTTTCGGGTCTGAATCCCGACAGTGACATGTTGAAAGTAATATTTAAAAAAATCGGTGTTATTTTTAATGTTTTGTAATAACATTTTTAACTTCTCATTGGAAATTATTGTAATGGATCCGATTTTGCGAATGAAAAATTTTTACATATCTGGACGTTCTGAGGTCGCTAGAGTCCGAATCTTTTCTGTTTTATATTACCTACACGAGCTATAAGGCAAGATATTGGTATACCCTGTATCTGAATGTGAAGCAAAAATACATAATTTAAGATGTGAGAGATAAAAGGCACGTCGACATGTTAATAAAGTAGCTCGCTAAACCTGCAACACAGAGCGCTGGACAGAAGCGTGTTAAAGCTCCCCACGTTAAGAGCTTGGACTTGCATCGGAATGGTTTTACTGCAGCAGCCACCCGTTAAGAACAACTCTCTTTCCAGTTAACTCTGCACACAGTGGAACCTCTATTATCCATATTTAAATCAACTGTGCTTTTTAATAGCCGGTATTATTAAATAGCACGTTTTTTTCTTCGAGAGAGATTATTATTCGACTTGATATATCACAGTTCTAAAAAAAAATCTTTTCAAATTTTCCCAAACATTTCCCTTCACACTCTTGGAGTGACAAGCAGCCACTTGTTCTTATTTAAAATTTTCTTATCTTATTAGAGTTCTGTAGGTACCTCAATAAGAAAGAACGGAACTCTTATAGGATCACTCGTTTGTCCGTCTGGCTGGCTGGCTGAGTGTCCGCCTGTCAAGACCCATTTTCTCAGGAACGGATAGAGATATCAAGTTGAAATTAATAGGAAATACTAAGGTCTACGGTCCCTTAGAGATGTAAATAATTCAAGCTTCGACTAAATCAACGCAATCAAAAGATACGGCCATTTTGGCAAAAAGCAAGGTCTCGCAGCACAAGTAAAGGGAAAAATCCGAAAATCACAAAACGTAAAAATTAAAGGGGGTTCTATACCTATTTTGATATTCGCAAAATCACTCATCAAAATCTATAGGGTTGACCTAGATTCATGAAATTTGGCAAAAAGTAAGGTCTCGCAGCACAAGCAAAGGGAAAAACCCAAAAATCACAAAAAGTAAAAATTAAAGGGGGTCTGATTAATTAATTATTTAATTAATCATTTCTTATTTTGGTATTGCATAATAATAGCGTCGAACTTAGCGGGATAAATATATTTACTGCATACAATTTTTTTTCTTTTATGTTATATAAGCCTATATTCTTGAACAAAAAGTTTAAAAATATGTAGGTATTTATAAATATAATAATGTAGCAAACCCCAAGATGTTACGCCACTGCCTGCAATAGAAGCTTCGAGAAGGCAAGGTCACAGTGGTGAGGCGTGGAATGATATCGAAGATACGAGTACCCGCCGGAATATTCTGGAGAGCGCGCGAGCGTGCTGGGCCAGGCTGCTCAACCTATATAAGCGAAGTACGAACGAGTCAGCGGTCAGTCAGTCGTGAGTTGGTGTCGTGTTGAACTGCGAACATAAATTGGTTCAGTGTTATTTAAGTGTTTCACTTTGTTTAAGAATTACTATTGTGTTGATTGTTAGAATTGACATATAGTTGCGTTTATTGTTATTGAATTGTTAATTATATTAAATATATATTTATTCCGCCCACGCAGAAAACAGTTTTGTTACAATATTATTATATACCTACTTTAACATTAAATATCCTGAGTATATAATGTAATATGGTATACCAAAATTATCAATAGGTATTTGCACAATAATTATGTATGCTGAATGTAAATACTTTTAAGTGAATAAAACTTCTTACTGAATTTCAAATTTACATTTATATATTATGTATTTACATTCGTAACGAATGTATAAGTATATTTGTTTTTGATTGTTTAAATCTTAAAATTATTCTTTATTTCTTTATTCATTCTACTCTGAATTCTGATAGAACACAATATGAATTCACTTTCATTAGGGAATTACAGTTTTTAGACAACTATGTCAGTATTATATTATTATACAAGGGCGTACGCACAATTTTATTCAGAGGAAGGGGGAGCAGAGTTATGAGAGTAAACATGCGGACATTCGATAATCATACTGCAATGGGGTTACCCACTGTATTAAAAGTGGCTGTTTTTTTACGGATATCATTGAACTCTAGGTGTATAATCAATACCCATTTTTGGTAGGAATTTTAAAGCATTCATAATTTTTTTGAAGTTACACTTCTTTTGGCGCGTTATGGGAAAATGATGATGAGAGTGAATTTTTACGTTTTAACACCATGAAGTTAGTCGAAAGTTCATGATTATAATACCCTATTGTCACCAGTCACAATGTGACAAGAGCGTTTTCAGTTTTGAATAACATTAATAAAAGCTATTGCTATACAAACGCTCGTTTATGCCGCTTTCGTTAAATATGAGTTCGTACTCCAACACCCGTACTGTTTACATTATTATTTTTCATGATTATAATACCCTATTATATAGCACTGCTATATGTAAGATGTGCGTGATGTAACGGATAGCACCGCCGCGTCATACGCAATAGGTCTCGGGTTCGAATCTCAACACAAAAACGCTTTTTTTAAATAAATAATTAGATATAAATACAATAAATAAATATATTTAATAAATTAATAATTTATTGAATTAAATTAATTTATTTACCTAATATCTTTATTTTATTATTTTATCGTCTTTTACAAACGTTTAGTACTGGTACGCGGGATAAAATTTTTGGAGTTATTTTTGTTTTGTTACGCCAAAGAAGTATAACTTCTGACGTGCGTACATAAGTACACACACACTCTTTTTTTAATAATTTTACAGTAATTTAAAATTGCCGCTAGTTAAAGAGCCAATCAGAAGACGCATGCCATGGAATTGACGAAATATGGCTGAGACAGCATTGTCATTATGTGATGTGAAATGTCAAATTCCGTAAATTATTAATTCCGTATTCATTTCTCAGCAAATTAACGTCTGAAAATAATGTGTAAAAAAACATTATAAATATTTGAACGTATGAAGTAACAAAAACACTAAAACACGCGTCTTGACGCTTGATAGGTGCTTGACAGTTGTAAATAGGACAGTCATCCGACTAACAATTTTCAGCTTAAATATTTTTTAAAGACCTTTCCAAGTCACTAAAAATTCCGAAAAAATGTTATATCCTCAAATTCAAAAACACTGCCGCAGTGGCGGCGCCATAGGGTAGGCCGGGTGGTTCATGGGCCATGGCCCACCTTAAACTGTCTTAGCTCACCCTGGCATAATCCCCAAGTAGTATATTTATAGGGTTTCTGGGACCTCCCTCTTCCCCATCGTGTTTGCTCGGTGTCTGTTCGATGACTGTTCGGTGTCTGTTGGATTTCTAGGTTATCTTTTAAATAGGTACGTTTTTACCCTTGAAATGTCAACAATTTTTCTTGTAAATTCTATAGCAAAAAACAGCTGGGTTAAAATTTTATCGAGCACTGAAATTTTAATAAATGTTATAGGCCTACCTTCAGATCACCATGCCAACACTGGCCCACCCAAAAAAAAACCTAGCGCCGCTACTGCACTGCCGATTAAAAAAATAAAAAATTCGTGGGTCAACTCCATTGTAATAAGCGATAGTCCAAAAGCTCTAAGTGTAATTCAGGAAATTTTCAGGCGCCAAATTTCAAAGACGGGAAATAAAAACGATTAGTATGAAGTAAGCTTCATGAATTTTCACATTTTATTCCATTATTCCAGATCCCAAGGCGCGCAGCTGCCTTTCCCTGCTCCCCCTTGCTTTCGCCCACGATAGATTAAGATTCACCAATTCCGAGTTTGTAGATAACTATATTTTATGCTCTCTTCTCCGCTGCCACTTTTCTGTGATTATAAAACTACTAAGGCCTCCAATATAGGATCATCTTCAATTCCGGAACTTGTTTCGGCATTTCGTTCTCAATTCCGGAATTCAGGAACTAGTCCCGATATCGAGAAAAGTCTAAAAATTGAAGGTAAATTTGGTTGGTTTTCCATAAGAACCGGCAACCGCTACTCACTCCTTATGACGAAAACACTCTATAACGAAAGAAATTGCGGTCCCTTGAATTTAGTCGCAAAATTTTGACTGTAGTTTAAATTCTAATTAGTAATTTGTTTAATGACTTGTTTTATATTATCCAAATATTAACATACGTAAAGTTTGTTTTGAAATGTTCAGACTTCGATTTCTAACGGATCAAATAATTTATCTTTGATTCTGTGCACTTCTGTGTGTATGTTTTATTTAGGAAAGGAGCATTCGCCTCCCCTCCCCCGTCCCCGACTGAGTATCAAAGCTTTTGGCGTCGCCAAATGACATATAACAGGGGAGTCTCCTATGTTCAACTACTTAATAATACATACACATTACATGCGTACACTACTGTGCCAATATACAGCAGAAGCTATCAGATTACACACAGTCGAGACCGGATGTATAAATCTCTAACAGTCATAATATTTGTACAAACACTTGCCAATAATTAGCAAATCAAATAGTAGTTTATACAATATACATCTAGTTACTATAGTACAATTAATAATTTTTTGTAACACATAATATATGAAATGTACATTTCGTGTCTCTAGTCGGCTGCTTAATATAATATTATAATAGTGGGGCCGTTAAGCTTTTCAACCTTGCACTTTGTGATAAAGAGATGCCACTCGGTACGAATACTAGTCGGACCCATATCTTCACATTAAGAAGTGGAGCCATTTTTGGCCTCGTGACCGGACCCCTAGACAAGGCGGTTGCGTAGCTTTCAGGGGCAAAACTCAGCAACCGTTCCTCGCACAGTCCTGGGGGTAGTCTCATTGGATTCAGCACACTCAATTTTATACGAGACCATTATACGTCCTTATATTTCACCTCTATACGCGGGCTGGGGAGGTTTCGAAGGTGGTCTGAAGACCATCCCGTATGCTGAATCCAATTAGACTACCCCCAAGACTGTGCGAGGAACGGTTGCTGAGTTACAGGCGTTTTGCCCCTGAAAGTTACGCAACCACCCTGTCTAGAGGCCCGGTCGCGGGGTCCAAAATGGCTTCACTCCTTAAAGTGAAGATATGAGTCCGACCAACATTCGTACCGACTGGCATCTCTCTATCACAAAGTGCAAGGTTGAAGCGGGATTCGTCGCTTAGCGGCCCCACTATACAGGGTTTTCCGTAAAGAATGCGTCAAAAATTAATCCTATATTCTAGACATAAAACTAATAAGATTTAACCCAACTTGCCTCATAAAAATGTCGTTCGTTTCGGATATACAGGGTGTTAAAGTTAGATTTTGTAGTTAAGTTTCTTTAAATAAATCGAACAGTTTTTAAGATATCTAGTTGAAATTTGATATCCATGGATTTTTAGGACAGGCAAAAAGAAAATTTTAACAGATTTGAGTTTCTAAAAAAAGGGTGCTAGTTGCAGCCTATCGGGAGCACATATTTTGTGCCCCCATTTTCCCCCCGAATTTTATAAGGCAAGTTGGGTTAAATCTCATTATTTTCATATCTAGAATATAGGATTACTTTTTAGCGCATTCTTTACGGAACACCCTGTATATAGATCGCGTACAATAATACAGGTTATAATACTATGGTTATCAATTACCGCCACAGTGACACGTTAAGTAGTCTTTATGTTTCATATTAACGTGTCACTGTGGTGGTAATTGATAACCTAGCTAGTGTGAAACTGGAAGTTTCGGGTTTGAGTTCCGACGGTGACAGGTTGAATAAATAAATTTTTCTGATATTGCATTGTATCGTGACGTCATTGGGTGTCTTTTATTTATTTATTTATTTATTTTCCTAACACTGCACAAGTTATTTAATCACACAAATATATATAAAAAGGATACTCCCTCTCACTAGAGCAAGTTCTGTGTCGAGAGGAAGGATATAGTGTGTTTGTGTTTTGTGTCTAGCGTGTAGATGTGCATGTATTTGTGTTGTGTGAGTGCTATATGTCATGTATGTATTGGATAGTGAGGAGCTTTCTTGTATTACAATGCAAACTAATCTAAAGAAAGTAATTCGATATGTCATTTTTATTTAAATTATGCAGCAAATTAATGATTTGTTTTTTGAAGCTATTAACAGAAGGTATCGTACGAAGTTCTTTTGGCAGTGTATTGAATATTTTATGGGCCAAGGTAAGTAGTAGTATCTCTGTGCTATAGGTCTAGGTTTGTCTTTGGTACTACTACATGCCTCTGTATTTTGGTTCTTGTGAGTTGTGCGTGCTGTATTGAGTGATGTCTATGTTTATTATTGTGAACATGTAAAAGTATAGTTTTAATGTATGTCTGTCTCACGTCAAGTACTTTTAGGTCTTTGTATGTGTCATGCGTGGAGTATCCTTGGTGTTGTCGTAATATTATTTTCAGTATCAGATATATCTAAAGATACGAGTCAGTCTCGTTTGTAATTTATAAAAAGTAGATTTTATATATCTTGCTATAGTGTTTAAGATATTGTAGGTTAAGCGGAACTGTCAGATATAGTTTACAATCATCGCGTAGAATGCCAAATACTACGTATAGGCAAATACACCAATTATACATTACACGCAAGTGACGTTGCCACAGAAACACGTAAAAATCAAACGATGTACGTTGATAAATCAAACGTATTTAATTGTAATCTCACAAGGTGTAAACTGACAGCTTTGAACAGTAGTTTCTTCCTTTTCCCACACCTGTACACGAGTGGAAGCCCCACTACCTACATGTATTTATATTACTACATATTGACTATATACACAAACATATCATGTGATTTGGAGTCTGGAGAACTCACGGGCCCCAACTTGCGATTGACTATTTGATATTCAGTAGGATGCTTCAGCCATCGCTTCTTACATTGATTGGAGATTTTCAGATAAAACGATTTCAGATTTCTTGTTAAAAATTGTATTAATACATACTGAATACAAAGTGTAAGAAATATCTACAGCACAGTATTATGATCAAAACTAAAAAGAAGATTGATAGATTATAGACGCTCGACAACTTAGATTTAACCGAAAGAAAGTGGATTCTCGTTAAGTCAGCGCTTCTAAAACCGTACCCATTTACGCCTTACTGTTTTCAACTCTGTCGAGTTTTCTATGTATACCGTGTTAAGACTGCGGGAAGTTAGATCTCTAATGGCCGGTTTATCGTACATTTTAATTACGATGTTTTTTAATCACACTGTTAAATGACGCGTTGCTATGGTTCAAATCCCGCGGCCAACCGCATTTAGGCAAGTTTACACATGGTATCCCTTCTTGACATTCTTTGATGTCGATTTGCTTATGTTTTGATCTCGATATATTATATCGACAATGTCTCGTTTCGACATTCGACCAATCAGATTATAAACACCTCGACGAAGATCAATTTTATAAGACATTTTGCGAAGCAGAAACCAAAATCTTTTCATTTGTTTATTTAAATGACATGACTGGTGACATTTCATTTCCATGACCTACTTCATTAAATGCATTTTGTCACTCAATCAAACCAGGTGAATTTTTTCCCAAAACTTTCGGACCATACGTTATATATTTGGAAATGCAGCCAAACATATTTATTTATTATCCATTTGGTTTTTTATATAATATTATCTATATATATTCCCATTTAGGAAATCGACGATTTCCTAAATACTTTTTTTTATACTTAAAAAAAACCATATGGATAATAATAATTTTGGCTGCATTTCCAAATACAACTAATTAATTATTACTTAACATTATTGTTAACAATAAAAAGTGGTGGAACCTTTGGTGTAAAGATACGAAATGTTATAATTACCACAAAACACCAAACCATAACAAACACTCTCGACGTACGTTTCGCCAACCAAGTTGGCATCATCAGGAGATGATTAAAACTATTTACGAAATTAGTTGTCAAAATTGTAATAAAAAGTATGTTCAATTTCAGTAAGATTTAAAGAGCATATGGCTCATCTAAAATATGGCAGGTTTGATAAATCTAGTGTTGCCCAACATGCATTTGGAAATGAACATAAAAAAGACAACAGTAATTTAAAATTAATTAGGAACGTCATTAATATTAGACAACTAGACGCCGTAGAGAGTCTAGAGATTCATAAGTGTAAAAATAACATTATGAACAGTAACAAAGGCCCATTCCAGGTAGCCTGCTTTTTGATTTAGTAAAATAGTTTAGTTTTCAGGTAATAAAAATTAGGTAGTCTATAAATAGGCAGTAATTAGTGTTAGTGTTTAGTTTTAATCATCTCCTGATGATGCCAACTTGGTTGGCGAAACGTACGTCGAGAGTGTTTGTTATGGTTTGGTGTTTTGTGGTAATTATAACATTTTGGAACATTATTGTTATTTATTATATTCCATCAATGTGAAATTTCACTGTAGACAAGGTAGGTACTTTTCTTCAGAACCTACCCAGTTCACTTTGTCTCTTTGAGTCTTTTAGTACGAGGGAAGGAATGGCGTACCTATCATATGTATATTATGTAGTAGTATTAAAATTGGAAGAGAACCAAGTGGACAAAGCAGAGTTCAATATTAACATCAGATACTAACCAAATAGATGACCTGTAACCGTGAACCCGTGAATTTCAAGTTTATCCTTGTTGTCGCAAAACAGTTATCTTTTTCGCCAACGCCACGCTCTGACCTCTTCTAATTTTAATACAGCCAGTGTACATATTATATAGTTTGTGGTTTGTTTGAGTATTCAAGGACACCCGCACACAAGTTGAGGGCTATTGCAGGACAATATACAGTAACAATAACAACAACAATCCCACTGCTTCCTGCGGGACCCCATATAACGTCCGCACCGCACATATAACATTCGCTCGGCCTTTTTACGTTTTATTATTTCCGGTTTTCCGTTGCCGGTCGGCGTTGTTCTGTGTGTTTAGAGCCCTCGTCCTCCCTCACTTGGTCATTCAAAGCCCACTATAGTATGCACTGACTACGGGATGGAACAAATACAGTCTAGTCAAAATAGTTTTTGGAACCGAAAGTAACGCAGTTGGAAAAGTCGTAATTTCATACAACCTACCATGAAGAAACCCAACCGTTTTTTACCGACTTCAAAAAAAGGAGGTTTCTCAATAGTCCAGTCACGAGAGGAAGTCCACCTTGCGTTTGGTGCAGCAAATGATTTTATTTTTTTGTGTCCTCAAGCATGTTTAGGAGATGTCAAATCCAAGTTTGCGACCTCTAAAACAGGGCGGGGGAGTTTTGGTGGGCTAAAAACCACGATTTTTTTTGCACCTTTTTCGATTTCTTGCTTATAATATGGAAACGGCTGGTTCTATCGAAAAAATGGTCCTATTCAAAATTAAAGGGCACAAAATTTTCTTCAAAATGCACTACTCAAATATGTTTATGTTCCCATTTTTACCGGCTCTACAGAACTTAGAAAATTGCGAAAATTTACCAAAATGAAAAAAAAGCATTTTTTCAAGCTTTTAACTATTGAAAAACTCGAATAGCCTATAACCTTTCTTAATAAACGGGCTATCTAACAAAAAAAAATTTTTCAAATCGGACTGGTAGTTCCTGAGATTAGCGCGTTCAAACAAAAAAAAAATAAATTCTTTTTTTGTTTGAACGCGCTAATCTCAGGAACTACAAGTCCGATTAAAAAAAATTTTTTTTGTTAGATAGCCCGTTTATTAAGGAAGGTTATAGGCTATTCGATTATTTTTTTAATTCAATCCCACAGGGAGTAAAACGTGGATGTAGGATTTTTTGTTATTACAATAAATCCTACACTCCCGTTTTCACTCTTTGGGATTGAATTTTTAAAAAACTCGTATAGGGTCTCATTGATTAGTACTTTGCTTCTTTTACAGACTGGTAGTTCCTGAGATTAGCGCCTTCAAACAAAAAAAGAGTTTATTTTTTTTTTTGTTTTTCTAAGTTCTGTAGAGTCGGTAAAATCGGAACAAAAACATATTTGACTAGTGCATTTTGAAGTAAATTTTGTGCTCTTTAATTTTGAATAGAGCCATTTTTTCGATAGGACAAGCCGTTTTTATGTTATAAGCAAAAAACGTAAAAAAGTGCAAAAAAATCATGGTTTTTAGCCCACCAAAACTACACCGCTCTTTTTTAGAGGTCGCAAACTTGGATTTGACATCTCCTAAACATGCTTGAGGACACAAAAAAATAAAATCATTTGCTGCGCAAAACGCAAGGTGGACCTACCTTTTTAAGCTCTCGTGACTGGACTACAATTCGACCGTATATATTTTTTGTTTTATGTTTTAAGTGTGTTCGCGGATAACTTCGTCGTTTATGAACCGATTTTTTTTTTATTTGAAAGGATATACTTTCAGATTGGTCCCATAGAAATTTCATCAAAATCGGTTCAGTAGTTCGGCTGATTTTAATAAAAGTAAGTAACGGCGTGTGATTCTTTAAGGTAAATGTTACTTTTTGACACTAAAAAGTAAAAAATAAAAGACTTTTTAACAAAAAAAAATAATGAAATTTTGAGGTCTGTGCCAATTAAAATATGAAGTCGGTTAAAAAGTATAGTATAGTGATTAATATCTTCTTTTTACCAACTTCATATTTTAATTGGCACAGAACTTCAAAATTTCATTATTTTCCTCTTTTTAGTGACTTTTTGAAGGAGGCTTTTTTTTGTTAAAAAGTATTTTTTAAAAACATCTTTCAGAGGTGATCTGATAGAAATCCGAAACCCTATTCATGGTAGATCATGACTTTTGGGCTCAAAGTGCCGGCGCATATAATCAATTTTTAATCGCACAACAGTTCAGTTGTTTGTCAAAAGGCTATGGGATCAAATGGAACTGCGCATACTATCGACACGATTGTTGCACGACAAAAAAATCATAAAACTGCATCGATCGTCTTTTCACTTTTTTGTTGAACAACTATCGTCGCCAGCTTATATCCACAGTTGTGTATTGACGGTTGCATACGCTCGACTAAATTAGTTGTTCGGCGGCTCATTAGTTTAATAGTGAAATTATGGCACAACTGATTGATTGTATGCGCACCTCTAACAACTAAACAGTTTAGTCGAGTTGAAATCGCGACACGTACCTACACAACTCGACTAAACTGTTTAGCCGTGGAAACAATTGTATGTATGCGTCCGGCCTAATTTGATGGCCGTTGAAAGATAACATCATCAACTTTTTTTTATAACTGTCGATTTTCGCCGCTAAATCCTTTTCAGATTCGTAAAATAATTATTGACTAAGGATTAAGGAAGTTACCTAAATCAGAGTTTTTCATCCTTTTTAAACACACAATAAGTATATCAAATAAGGTGTCGAAATTGTCGAGGTACATTATTGATTTTTAAGGAAATTATTAATGTTGATTTGTAATTCTAGTATTTAATTTATGTAGCAATAATACGCGCTGCCCAGTCAATGAGGTGCATTGCATCGCCGCGTTCGTGACGTTTCACTTTTTGTGAGTTAGGTTCCCACCCCGAACGTGCGTTAAGAATCTTCGCTTCAAAAATCCAACGAATCACTAGTCAGTAACTTTAAAAAGATAATATACCTACTTATTTTGATACACATCGTACAAATTTTTAATCAATATTAAATTCACCTATTATTTACTTTGCTCAACGAAAAAGATCAAGAACGTAAATAAAGGACTCATAACTGATATAGTCGGCGTACCATCGGTGATCTGCTAATTAATTATTTTTAATCCTACTAACAGAAAATAATTTCTATTAGTAGACAACCAATCATATCCCGACAAAACACCAGTGAGCAACATTCTTTTGTTTATATGCTGGATCTCTTCTTAGTGCGCAAACAATGTTCCCCACAAAACTTCGTCTATTACTGATTAGAGATGTGTCGTTCACGCTGGACCCGTTCACTGTGAACGGGTCCAATAAGTGAACGATTATGAACGAATCTGAATTCAGTTCCCAATCGGATCTGGTTCAGTTTGTAGGTGGTAAGAACAGTCTGTAGGTAAACCGGGACCGACTGACTGACGAACGATGCGAACGAAATTAATAGGTCCTTATCAGGTAAGAAGTAAGAACAGCTCTGTAGGTAAACGGTTTAATGCGTACCAACTTCGAGACCGACTGACTGATGAACGATGAACGAAATTGATAGGTCCTTATCAGGTAAGAAATAAAGTTTAAAACTACCAGTACTTTCTATTCTTACTCTATAGAATCTATTGTTTTATATGTGAATTTTTTGTTTTTTTTCATCTTTATATTGAATTGAAAATTTTAAGTTTTGTGTATTTTTTTTATAAATGTGGCATGTAGAATGTATCCAGATCTTTATTTTGAATTGAAAATTTTGAGTTTTTTTTTTTTTTAATAAATGTGACATTAATGTAGGTATCTTCATTGAATGAATATTATATGAATTTTGTTATTACTAATAAATAAACGCGCGTTAAAATTAATAAAATAAATACGATAATCAAAAATCATCAAGTCATCACATTTAGAAGACCGAATCACCGGATCCTGTAACAGGCTGTAATACAGTGTACGTAAAAGGAATTTCGGTAGCGCATACTCATATAGAGATCATGGAGCCACTGGATCACTTGATCCGTTCAATCAGACCCGTTCATTAGGTGAACGAGATCCGGTTGGAACGAATCTTCGTTGTGATCCGGACCGCCCATCTCTATTACTGATTGGTGCCAAAAATTGCGCTCCCACTTCTTCCAAACTGATTTTAAATTGTTTTGTAACATCGTATGTTTTTTATCTTCGTGACTATAAAAGGGTTTAAATTTATATCACTATTTTACAATAACGTTTTGATCTATTATACCATAATTTATAAAAGGAATAATAATTTTAAAAATTACAGTTTATTATATTTTACGATTTAAGTAATTGAATAAAAATATATAATATTACAAGAAGAAATTTGCATGATTTTTTTCAACTTTCCAATAGAAACAAAATCAATCTTTTATTCATTTTTGAAGCTCTAAATGTCTAAGAAAAAAAGATTCTCTTTGATTTGTTTTTTCTGCCGTCAAAACTCTGATGATTGATGGCTGACGTCACTGTGCAAATGTCAAGGGTCAAATGGTAAATTTGTTACATCTATGTTCCGACGCGCATTTCACTCATAACAATATACCATATTGTAATACAAGACATTATAATGTCAACAATTTCACGTTTACGAACACGACAATTTTTTTCAAACGTAGATACACTCCTAAGAATTTTTTCCTAAAGTCTGTTTGATATACTTGTTCCAAAAGTGAACCAATGAATTAGCATCTTAACGAGATCATAAACCAAATCATTGGTCCATGTTTTTTAACATATCTACTGTTACAAAACTGTTAAAATAATAATAACTAACAGTAATTCTTAAACAAAGTGAAACACTTAAATAACACTGAACAAATAACTATATTTATATACCAGGATTATTTATTTGTAAGTACTGTATTTATATTCGCTATTCAACACGACACTGACTCACGACTGACTGCCTGATTGTCGACTCACCATTGTTTATATACCTGCGGGAACTGAAGCACAATGTGTTCTAGCGCTTTCCAGAACGTCTGGAATCTTCGCGCGGTTACTAGTTGTTGGGTACGCAAAGCCCCGTTTCTCGGAACTAATGTCCGCCGTCCATATACAGGGTGATCCATAACAATACAGTGCACAGAACAATTTATTGTAGCCTTATGACATGGCAATATAAAGAAAAGATATACTAAACTTGACCAGTTTTCGTCTTTAACAAATGATAATCTTTTTGAAACGAAATTGCGATTCGATTGAATCTCTCGTCATTATATTTCCAAAAGAAAGGCCATTCACAAAAAAAGAAACAAGAAAAACGAGCAAAAATAATATATAAATGGCGTGTAAGTAGTATTTTATTTTGAAAGAAATTGTCTTTTTATTCGACATGTGCAAAGCTGACAATTCTCATGTTATGCCCGCCAATCAGATGTCAGCATTTATAGGATTGGGGGGTGAGTAGTTGGTTGGAGTGGTAAAGATTGGAAAGAGATGGCAGACATTAGATACATTGAACGATAAGCACTTCTGGGACCCACTAGCAATGGCCTCCAACAGATCGTCAACGTCTAATTTTCAGATAATATTAAACCTTAAGGCATTTACTGTAAACGGATAGTCCTTTGAGGAAAAAGGCACACTTTCCATCTTCTTTCACTTCACTTTCTCCTTTTAAGTTTTATATTATATAACAGTGTTTCTGTCTGTGTGTGTGTCTGCTTTGCACAAGGATCGTCTTTCTTTTGCTGTCTTTTAACTACTACAGGGATGTACAAATCCCTGTCAAGCACACACCCATCCCCAGGATCCAAACACCTCGGGCATTTTCATACTTTGTCTCGCAATCTCTCCAACAAATAGTTCTGTAGGTACTAGGTATGTTATTGTATATTGTTATTGTATATAAGCGGCAGGCAAGAAATCTGAGAAACGGGAGTCTACTTACTGAACACACATTGATGCCTACGCGAAGATTCTAGACAACGCTAGAGAATACGAGGACGCACTGAGCGTACATCGCGCGCCCTATATAAGCAGCGAGTCGACGGGAATCAGCAGTCAATGGTGAGTCGTGCAATCAAGTGGATCAGTGATATAAATATTAATCAGTTCAACGGAGATCAGTCAGTTAGTGTAGATTATACCGTGACAATGTTGAACAGCGAATATAGTGCGAAATAAATCTGAGTGAATATAAATATATACAAACGTAAATAATTAGAATTAAATAATCCTTGTAAATATAATTATTGTTTACTTGTGTTGATTGTCAGAACTGACTTTTGGTTGTTTTATTTATTATTGTTGTGTTTTAATTATTGTAAATAAATATTTATTCCGCCAACTCAGAAAACAGTTTCGTAACATTATTTACTGTATGTTCCATTAAAAGTTTCGATAGGCACCGGAAGTTTCTTAATCTCATTGTTAATTAAAAATATACCATATGTATTTCTCACAAGTAATTGTTAACAAGGCTTGTCCCAGCCATTTGAGAAACCCAACATTCATTTGCAATGTTGTTAAAATAATAACTCTCGCAGTTAATGGATCTGCGATCATCGTTGCTATATAATATAGGAAAATTAAATGTACCCTGTTGGGCACTGTATAGTAACTGGAAACTTTCCCGACACGAAATTGGGAGTTCTGGGTTCGAGTCCCGGTGGTGCATTTACATTTTTCCTATACAGCTTTTTATGTAAATATCATGGCGATAATATCGTCTGATGTTCTTATGTTAATTTCACTAATATAGTGAATTTAGTTACGGTCTAGGAATCTAATCATATTGATTGTTAATCTCATTGTAATATTATACATTGTTGAATTCGTGCTTCAATAAGCTTTCAATTGACACCCTACGGGGGCTTGAGAATGGCCAAGCGTGTAGCAATGCTGTTGTTTACATGGCGTTGCTATGGTTTCTCTATTACAAATCCCCAGTTCCCGGGTTCCGCCGGGTTCTAACCTGAGAGCTGGTAAAAGTGTAATTTGAATTTTCAATTTATTATTAAAAAAAATAATGATTTGAAAATATGAATTGGTGCTAGGCTCAAATAACCTTAGCTGTTGGTCTTTAAAACAGAATGATCAACGACACCCTAAGGCCTACACGATGCCCTTGGAAAGTTTTTTTTTTTCATTTCCCAATTCACCCCTTGAAATTAACCCCCTACATAATCACAATTTAACTGTTTATACTTTACGTCTGTGATTGGGCCACCACTCTATCTCTGTGTCAAATTTCAAATTTTTACGTCAAATAGTTTCAGAGAAAATCGCCTTGTGACAGACGGACGGACCACTGAAGTGATTCCATAACTGTTCGTTTGCACGGTACATTACAAATAAGTAGATATGAATACAATAACATTATGTCTTAATGATATCGCTTGTTTGGAATTATAAAGTTCTATGTAACAAAAACAACTTTATCCAGGTGTGCAATGCTTTCACGGCCGGCATTGTTCCAAATCTTCATGGTTTCCGGGCTTGTAGGCCGTCGTCCGGTGGTATTTCTACCTGACGTTTCGTCTACAACTGCGGTAGACATTCTTAAAGGCGATGTGGCAGCGGTCGAAGTGTCCTCTTTGGCGGCTCACAGGTCAGGAGGACACTTCGACCACTGCCACATCGCCTTTGAGAATGTCTACCGCAGTTGTGGACGAAACGTCAGGTAGAAATACCACCGGACCACGGCCTACAAGCCCGGAAACCATGAAGATTTAGAAAAACTACTTTCCGATAAATACGCGTTTTAAGTTTCATCATGCTACTTCCATCCACACAGAACTTTGTTTTCTAGAAAGTTACAAAATCATGCAAAATTCTAAGTTATTTTTCGTGTATATTATGCTAGGAGATCTCCCTAGGGCCTATAGAACTATGGGTGTCTTCAGAGATGCAAGAGCCAAGCAACTGAACCTTGGGTATCAAAATCTCAGTTTCTGAAAAATTATAACATAGAACCCTGTAATTTCAAGCAGTAGAATTATATGCGATTATAAAATATCCCACCTTGATTTACTGAAATCTGGAAGAAACGAATAAAATGTTTGCCGTTAAATACCATTTCATGGGTATCTGCAACGGTAGCAATTCATTATAAATATTCTAGCATTTTAATACAGCTCCGGTTGGTTATTAAACTAAGCATCGCAAATGACGAACGCCACACCACTTAATAGCAAAAGATCTCATTTTGAAATTATGAAAACGACGGCAGCGTCATCTCACATACAGTTTGTAATGCAAATGTAAATAATTTAATTAAGAACGTTCAACCGACGCCGGCTTCTCTAACAGCCTTGCCCTGACTGCGCTTGAAAAATTCACAAACTGCCGCCTTCCTCCAACGCCGCCCCGCCACCGACCCCTGCACACACATTCATATTACAGAAGCGTTTCTCAAAACTTTTCGCCTACGGACTCCTTAGCTTAGCAAAACTGTCGCGAACCCACATTAATATAAAACTAAATAATTTATTAATTTTATTCTTTAAGTGTAAATGTCAATTTATAACATCGAGATGTTCACTTCTGTAGTGTGTAGTGTAAACAACATAATGTAGCAAACCCCAAGATGTTACGCCACTGCATCCAATAGAGAAATCGAGAAGCGGTGTCTGCTTGTTGAACAACGAGTACCTGCCGGAATGTTCTGGAGAGCGCGAGAACGTACTAGGCGGGGTTGCGCGACCTATATAAGCGAAGTAAGAGTAAGTCAGGGGATCAGTCGACGGTGTCATGCAATAAAATAAATATTAGTCAGTCAACGGGAGTCAGTGTAGTGTCGAATACGCAGTCCATGGTGAGGCGTGCAATCAAGTCAGTCAGTGTATTGTCGAATACGCAATCCATGGTGAGGCGTGCAAGCAAGTCAGTCTACGGTGACTCACGCAAGTAATCAGTTCAACGGAGATTATAGGCAATCATTAGTGACTCGTGCAATCAAGTACGTCTGATATAAATATTAGGCAGTCAATGACTCGTGCCGTCAAGTGGATATAAATATTAATCAGTCAATCAGTCAGTACAGTGATGTAAATAGTGGAGTGGATATAAATAAATAGTACTGAAGTAACTGAGTAAATGACTGACATAAATAAACGTTAGAAATAAATCTGAAATAAATACAGTGATGTAAATAGTCCTTGTACCTATGTATATAGTTAATTGTTACGAATTATTGTACATAGTTGTTGCGTTCATTGTTATGTATTTTTAATTATTGTAAATAAATATTTATTCCGCCAACTCAGAAAACAGTTTTGTAACAATATCAATGTTTGCCGGACGGCGTTTATACTATTCGGTCGTCGCCGGCCGAACTGTATAGCTTTGCCCACTTGCACACTACGTCCTATATCGCTAACTATAGAATCACTGTTTGCCGGACGGAGATAATATTACAAATCGGCCGTCGCCGATCGAACTGTATTATAGCTTTACCCATCTCCCAGAGATAAGTGCGCAGGCCGCAGACCCTCTCGAATAGACTCATGGACCCCTAGGGATCCGCGGACCCGAGTTTAGGAAACACTGATATAAAGTGGGTACTGCATTACTCGTCCTTGTCGTTCACAACCTATTTATTTTATTAGCGCTAATTTAATTATCAAAATAAATATTTTCCAAGTATTCTCACAATTTCAAATTATTAAAACGTTTATTTAAAAATTATTTTAAGTCTATCTGTGAATGAATTATAATAATATTATTATTACATCAAGATCTCGTTTAGCATCATTTCAAAATTGAATACTTTAATCAATTTCACCTTTTTATTTATCTACCTTTGACGATATTAAGTAATTATGATAGGACTTGTTTTTTAATAATTTTTAAAACACTGTTTTTTTTACTTCCATTTTCCGCAAGGAAATGGAAGTATGGTGATAGAGTCGAAAAATCGTTTCCGAGACAAGGTTAGATTCTGACTGTATTACCCTCAAAACGTAAATAATAAAAGGCCAAGTGCGTGTCGAGCCACGCAAATAGTATAGAGTTCCGTACTATGTAAGGATTATGCTCAACTTACAATTTTGATAAAATAAATAAAATAAAAACACATTCATAATCTACTCAAAAGGCCCTTTTCAACGATACCCCACAAGAATAGGTACGAAAAAAAATTTCAACTCCTGTTTGCATGAATAGGCGCCCCCTTTAAATAAACATTTTTAATCTTTTGTTTTTCTCTCCGTCTTTGGGTCGCGGTTATACATATTATGTGTGAATTTCAAGTCCCTATCTCATTTCGTTTAGAAGTTAGTGGCCTGTGACAGACAGACAGACAGAGACAGACAGGCAGACATCGTTGGTACGATAAAAATGGTGGATGTCTGTGGAATTTTCTTTCGTTCACAATGTTTGTCTCAATAATTAGGACTCTATTAAATTTGGTGCCAATCGGATCAGTATGGTTAACAAATATCGTCTAAATATCACATAAACTTTCTGACAAATTCTACTAAAATTTTTCATAATGAAAATTATTTTGGAACTTGGAAGCTATGTAGATATAGTCCTTCATACCGATTTTTTTCATAATATTATGGTCAAAGCAAGTATATTATGCCGTGTGTTGATTAGAATAAGTAACAGGGAAAATAACATTGAGAACATTTACAATTTTGTAGTAGACTATGAGCCATAAGACCTAATGTAAATTAAATGTAGACCGTTGCTATGGAAAATTGTTTACTGAAAGGTTGTCATTTGGTTTGTTTTTGACTTCTATTGTGTAAAATCAAATATTGCACATGCCACTACACATTGGTCGACTTTTGCCATGTTGTCTGGAGCCGGCTTTAAAAATTTATATTATATAATAGGGCATCATTTTCACTTTTAATTTTATTTTTTAGCTGATACGAGTGAATTTAAAATCAGTTTAAATATGGCAAAAATTTGTTCCAGCTAAATTATTTCAAACATTCTATTTATTTCAAACATTTAGAAAGATATTACCCCATCCCTGCGATCGGCTGAAACGTCGCCATTTCTAAAAGCAACTGAGAGTGTCAAGTTACGTTTCTTTTATTCAATCCGCTACACAGTTATAGTCGAGTAGGGCAGGTAATGCGACATGGAAAAGGGCTCAGCTCAGGGCGGCCTTGTGTAACCAGTAACCAGTAACCAATACTGCCCTAGTACCATTTACGAACTAGTATTACAGTGCATTAAATAAATTAGCCAATTATGTAGCACCTATTGCATTTCTAGAATGCCTAAGTAGCGTCAGTGTTCAAGGACTGGCGACGAACAACAACTAAGGGTGCATTCCACTTGGCGACCATTTCGCCCACTACGCTTGCGCCTTATGGCCGCGTTCATTACGTTTGGTCTTTGTAAGCGTTGCGATCGCCAAGTGGAATGCACCCTAAGTGACCATTATTCATAGGACCACCCCTTGTTAGAAATCATAGATCCGCCCGAAACAACATGTATTTTTATCAATGAACGTTTATTGGATGAATATTTTTTATTATTACTTCCCACCTCTACTATGGTAGGGAAGTAATGGATTTAGTCCGAAAAAAATATTTCGAGATTTTAACAGATCTTCACGTTTTGAGACCCTAGCAATCGTTCAAAATCATTTTCTGATTGATGTCTGTATGTGTGTGTGTATGTGTGTATTTGTGTGTATAAGTGTGTGTGTGTATGTGTGTCATGTGTATGTGGTCAATTTTTCGCCTTCGATATCTTAAGAACGGAACAACATACGGGCATGCCGATTATTCTATTGTGTTTATCAGCCTTTAACTTAGATCTGATTAGATTTTGAGTCAAATCGGTTCAGTGGATCCTGAGATATTCAAAAAAACGTTCTCGATGTCACGTATTAACATAGGTAAAAAAAATTCGACTGATGACCAGTCCTATACTTCCCACCTAGTAAATATTTGCAAAAAATAAACACTCTTTTTTTTATTCTTTGACTAGGCTCAAATAACCTTAGCTGTTGGTGGTCTTTAAAACACAATTTAATTTTTATTCTTTGAAAAAAGCATGGCCCTCTTTTTTGTTTGGTGATCTACTGATGGCTAGCTTAATATAGCAAAAATCATGGTTACCTTGATTTACGTACAATTTTTATTTTTTTTTAGTAAAATATTTTTTTTCTCGAAAACTATACATTTTAGAGAAAAAAATATTTACATTTTTTTCATATTATAACATCTAGAATTCATTTATATTTTTTTTTACCTATGTTATTACGTGACATTGAGGACGTTTTTTTGAATATCTCAGGATCCACTGAACCGATTTGACTCAAAATCTAATCAGATCTAAGTTAAGGGCTGATAAACACAATAGAACAATCGGCATGCCCGTATGTTGTTCCGTTCTTAAGATATCGAAGGCGAAAAATTGACCACATACACACACACATACACACACACACACACATACAGACATCAGTCAGAAAATGATCTTAAACGATTGCTAGGGTCTCAAAACGTGAAAATCTGTTAAAATCTCGAAATATTTTTTTCGGACTAAATCCATTACTTCCCTACCATAGTAGAGGTGGGAAGTAAAAATATAAATGAATTTTAGATGTTATAATATGAAAAAAATGTAAATATTTTTTTTCTCTAAAGTGTATAGTTTTCGAGAAAAAAAATATTTTACTAAAAAAAGAAAATTGTACGTAAATCAAGGTAACCATGATTTTTGCTATATTAAGCTAGCCATCAGTAGATCACCACACAAAAAAGAGGGCCATGCTTTTTTCAAAGAATAAAAATTAAATTGTGTTTTAAAGACCACCAACAGCTAAGGTTATTTGGGCCTAGTCAAAGAATAAAAAAAAGAGTGTTTATTTTTTGAAAATATTTACTAGGTGGGAAGTATAGGACTGGTCATCAGTCGAATTTTTGTATTTTTAATGCATTCCACCACGATGCTTACTAATTAATTATTTATTTATTCACCAACAGACATTAAAATGTCCTATTAGGTACAAGTAAAAAATATGACGTGTGCAGACAAAATTAAAAATAAAAATAATTGAAAGAGAAGTAAAGAAAAAGAAATAACGAAATAATTAAGCCTAAATAATATCTTACAAGCCATATTATTCAAACATAAAATAATTAACCTCGATGACAGACTAATATTTTTAAAGAAGAAAAAACTACCGTACGCTGTTTGACTATACTCCGCTGTTACAATGACACAAGCTTACAAAGACGAGAGATCGACAATCGGTGAGTTGATGGAGGTAGGGCTTCGCCCCACAGCCCCATAAACTGATAGATACAAGATAGATGGATCTAAAGTGTATTTTGTAATAAAGAATATTCTGTTACGATCACAGGTACAAAGTCGCACGGGATAAAAGTATCCACCAGCAAATCTTTAAAACAATAAACTAGCAGAGGGTTCTTTTGACAAGCGACTAGGCCCTGTAGACAGGGTCCACTCTAATTGGTCGAATACCCCATCTTGATGTCGTTTGACATACACACACCTAAACGAACGTAACTCTGTAGTGAAAACGAAAAAATGTATTGTATATCTACAAAAGGATTATTTTTTACCAAAGCCCGCCAGCGTTTATACCTTATCAATATCGAACAGGTCCACATTTCAATATTCATGGAGGTTTAAATTCAGGTTATAAAACTGTGAGCGGTCTGCGATAAAACCATACTGCAGTAGTCGGATAGGTATATAAAATATTTTTTTTTATTTTTCATATATTGTTTTATAACACCGCGGTATTATTAGAAACATGAAAAGTTGAAAGGTTTCCAAAATTACAATAAGAACATTGATGTCGTTTAAAATAATACCGAGAAAAGCACTTGCATCCATATATAGAGCTTCTAAGCTGGGACGTATCACGTAGGTCATAGACAAATAATATAGATTATAGAGAAGAGGCAAAGAAGCGTGACGATTTTTTATATACAGAATTTTCTCGTTCCACTTATTAGTGTATTTGCCATATGGCACATACACTATTGGCGTCGGTTGGATGGCGGGACCTAGGGGTCAGACCAAAATTTCTCGACGTTTCATAGCCTCCTGAACAGTTTGGCACCATTTTTGGAAATGTTTATAATATATACAGGGTGTATCACAGAAAACCGAACATAGGGAAAAGTGCACAGTACAAATTAGTTAAGATCAGAGATTGCTTTGCCCTCTATTCATGTAAAAAACCATGATAATTAATTTAGTTAAGTTAGCCATGTGTATTCTATCTTTGTCACGCTACTCATTTTGCTAGTGTTTTCCTTGTTGCACTCATTACTTTTCTATGTATTCAATCCTGTGATACACCCTGTATATTATATATATATGTGTGTGTATGTGTGTGTGTGTGTGTGTACGGGCTATAACTTTCGAAAGAGTTAATTGATTTTGACGAAATTCGGTAGGCACGTTGGAATCCATCACCGCACGAAGCCTATTTAAAATGGGCCCAATCGGGCCATTTTAAGGGTGGTTTTTAGAGGTTGAAAAATGTTTTTGGGCCCAAAAATACCGAAAAAATTCTCAGAATTGTTTCAAAATTGAAATTTAACCCTTTAGTGAAGATTAAAATGTGCTGCTAAAATTTTAATAAAATCGCCCCGACAGGTCCGAACTTACAAATTTTATGAAAACACTAGGTTGCGGATAGTGATTTATTTACTGAAGGGTGTATTTAATTTGGTAAACAGGTTGCATTGACAATAATATTGAAACTAAGAAAAAAAATATTATTTTAAAGGATGTATTAAGGGGTTAAATTTTTTATTTTGTCCAAAAACAAACTTAAGTTTACGTATTAAAGCCACATGGCCTGTATTAACAAATACACTATATTGTCGGCGGGGTTTGGCACTGCGACCCGAGTTTTTATTTTATTTTTAATGGATGATGGTGTACGTCAAAAGAAGACAATTAGTGTCTCATAAAAAAGAGGAAAATGATTATCTAATTTTAATAAAATACTATTGAATTTGACAGGAAAATCAAGTATAGGTATAGTAGATACATTTAGAAAAAACTTAACCGCCTCATGCGCAAAAACCAGATTTGGTTCAGATTGGTCTACTCTATTTTTGAAGGTGTGCGGTGTACATGTCAGTAGCGTTAGTCACAGTGCACTGTATTTTGTTTAGGTACTTGTCAAGTTGTCATTCAGTCTTTACTGTTTAGGTCAGCGATTCCCAACCCATGGGCCGTGGGCAGCGTGTTGCTGGGCCGTGGACGCTGGTCGAGAGTCTAAGCCACGATAATTAGATAAATATATTATGTAGCTTCAGGGTTAGAGATGGGAACAATGAAGTGTGTGTGTTTATAGTTTTTATTACTTGTATATTTAGTTAGTGGGCCTCAAATTTTTTTTACAAAAATAGTGGTCCGCATAACAAAAAAGGTTGGGAACCGCTGGTTTAGGTTATATTACCTACATACTGATAAAAATCAAGTATTGAATTGTGTTTGAAGTGCATTATTAGTGCTGCATGTTTATTAACATTTTATTTCCTTTGTCTTAATAATCTGTTTTGCGTACGCCACTGACTACTTCTCACACCAGTTTTTGTGCGCAGGTTTCTGTAAGGATTTCGTTTTCTCTAAATGTATGTACTCTAGTTAAGTATTGATGTAAATTTTAATTGCGTTTATCTCGAAAATTTTATAATGTAACAATGGTATTTTATTATATGGTTGAAAAGAGAATAAAAATCTCTATCAGAATAGCTAAAAATACGTATGATCCTATTAAAAAAAAAGTTGACTGTTGCCTATCTGGTCTATACAAAAATATCGACGAAGGTTTATTCCCAAGCCATGTAAAGAATTTCTTCCTATTTAAGAATATGCATGCTTCGATGGAGTTATCTAAAAAAATAATCGAGATACAGGCCTGTAGCCCCTAAAATCTAAATAATATATAGAGATCGAGGCACTTAGTTATGTATTTTGTGCTTGTTAACAAAAAAATTATAGGTAGGTATATTAAATTTAAAAATTATTTCACTAATATAAATAAAATAGTAATGGAATTTCTGTCTGTAAATTTTGGATATTTTGAGATACTTATCGGCGAAATGTGTTTTAACAATTTTTATCTGTCTGTCTGTTTGTAATTTCTTAGATTAGACCTAATTTTCCAACACTTGGCAACCAGTTGCTTTAAAACTGAAGTAACAGTAATTTCAAAAAAATAAATAATAAAAAATACATACCTAAATCTATTCGTAGCATTTAATTCTTTCTAGAAGTGAAAGAAGATTTGATAGTGTTATGCGCTTATGCGCTAGTCGTTCCATTTGTTAAATTGGAACGTAAATGCTTGAACGGAACTGGAAGTATTTGGTATGGAATTGGATGTCACAGGGTCACCGACGATAGTCCGCAGTCGGTAAAATTGATGAAGGCCGCCGTAAGATTTATAAAATCGCATTCTTATATTGGGTGTGTTTTATTCTGTATATATATTATACATTTTACATAATATATATGTACCGTAAATGTTCGAGATCAAGTGGCATTATATTTATTATATTTTCATCTCGAATGGGGCTGAAATAATGTCATACATTTTTCTTATTCATTCTATTGGTACCTAGTTAAATAGATTCTGAAAATAATAAGTAACTTATAAAAGTCAATGAACAATAAATACCTATAGTAAAAAAATAATCTTAAAAAAACTGAACCGATTTCAAAAAAGGAATCAAAATGCCTTTAATAAAAATAAAATAATTTTTCTCTGGATTTAGCAATCAACTTCCCTACCTACATTTAATTATTTCCCTATTATAGTCATAGTGCGGGTTATTCATTTTCAGTATTTTTGAAAAATTTTGACGTAATTTTATGTCGCCAACTTCACTTCTATAGTAGGCCGAGAATAGCTGTCAGTAGGTAATGGCGGACGGATCAGAGCGAATAAACATAAATCACTATAGAAATGGCTTGCTTTCCCACACTAGTGTAGGAAAGATACGTTCCCGACTCCCGTACACCGATCTGTCAAAAGTCGCTTTTCATGCATACATACATTCATATAAAGCAGCTATTTTATAGTGGGTATAGCAAAAAATAAATTACCAAATTAACTGTGACTCTTATATTGTCTTATCATTTGTCGCAGTCAAATACGAGTCGAAATAAAATATCATAATATATGGTCAGCGGCCGTTAAACTTAACATTTTAGTTTAATTTATAGAAGACTTTTATTGTCCGCTTAATTAAAATAAGCATAATTAATTACAGCATAAACAGCGTCCGATAATGCATTCAAGTTAACGGTTTAATAACATGCAAGCAACATTATCTCGTTGAACGTCGGTTACGGTTCATCTGTGACCACACAGAGTATTTAATTGTGATGAAACCGGTCGGTGTGGGGGCGGCCGGCGGCACCATACACCGTGCTTGTGATGAAGGCAAAGCTCTGATAATAGCTTGTATACCACTTTATGATTTTCACATAATAAGGTGCACAGCATTAGGCACGCTTTTTCAAGATAAATAGCAGAAGCAGGACCGTTTCAATGGCTTTACAAATAATTACAGGAGCCCTATGTGTTCACGGAATACCTGCACTGTACAAATAACCGCTTGCATACTACGAATGGACACAAAATCGTTGCTGTTAACGTGAATAATATGTACCAAATGTCTCATACTATAGACCGAGAGCTAGTGACAATTTTTACTTCCCACCTCTACTATGGTAGGGAAGTAATGGATTTAGTCCGAAAAAAATATTTGGAGATTTTAACAGATCTTCCCGTTTTGAGACCCTAGCAATCGTTTAAGATCATTTTCTGACTGATGTCTGTGTGTGCATGTGGTCAATTTTTCGCCTTCGATATCTTAAGAACGGAACAACATACGGCCATTCTATTGTGTTTATCAGCCTTTAACTTAGATCTGATTAGATTTTGAGTCAAATCGGTTCAGTGGATCCTGAGATATTACAAAAAACGTTCTCAATGTCACGTATTAACATAGGTAAAAAAATATAAATGAATTCTAAATGTTATAATATGAAAAAAATGTAAATATTTTTTTCTCTAAAATGTACAGTTTTCGAGAAAAAAAATATTTTACTAAAAAAAATAAAAATTGTACGTAAATCAAGGTAACCATGATTTTTGCTTATATTAAGCTAGCCATCAGTAGATCACTAAACGAAAAAAAGGGTCATGCTTTTTTTCAAAGAATAAAAAAAGAGTGTTTATTTTTTGCAAATATTTACTAGGTGGGAAGTATAGGACTGGTCATCAGTCGAATTTTTTGACGTTATTTATTCAAGGCCTTATTTTTGTGAAGATGTTGAGGGAGGCATATTAAAGTGCCCTGAGTAAGGGATTTTGCTAGATAGCGGTATGGGAGGGATGCAAACCGCCCCCAACATATAACAAAAAAAATGGTCACAATTATTATTGCTTCAAGGCTGCAATTGTTTGTATATAGCTTGTCGATGATCCAATAATGCCATTATAATATTTGCAGATCGATTGGTCAGTATTGAAGGAGTGGCAGATCACCCTAAACGTGTCATGTACCCGACGAAATTTATATTATTAGTTCAAGGTGCAAATTTTAATGTGTTGTTACGGCGACTGTTTTAAGCATATATTTCAATTTGCAGAACAAAATGTCGGTATTAACCCCCTCTCTTAGAGGGAAACTTGCTCGCCTAGGTGTTTATATCGTTCTGCAAGGGTGTTAATATCGACATTTTGTTCTGCAAATTAAAATATATGCTTAAAACAGTCTCACAACATATTAAAATTTGAACCTTGAACTAATAATATAAATTTCGTCAGGTACATGACACGTTTAGGGTGATCTGCCACCCCTTTAATACTGACCAATCGATTTGCAAATATTATAATGGCATTACTGGGTCACCGACAAGTTATATACAAACAATTTCAGCCTTGAAGCAATAATAATTGTGACCATTTTTTTTGTTATATGTTGGGGGCGGTTTGCATCCCTCCCATACCGCTATCTAGCAAAATCCCTTAGTCAGGGCACTTTAATATGCCTACCTCAACATCTTCACAAAAATAAGGCCTTGAATAAATAACCCCAAAAAATAGATTCACCCATGGCATTAGCACTCGTATTTGAGAAGGTTCAAATCTAAATTTATACCTTAATTTAAAAACCAGCTGGGCTTGAGAATAGTCGACCGTGTAGCAATACTGTTATTTACATGGCGTTGCTATGGTTCCTTTATTACAAGTCCCCAGTTTCCGGGTTCTAAGCCCGAGAGCTGGTAAAAGTGTCAATTGGATTTTCAATTTATTATTAAAAAAAATAATGAATTGAAAATATGAATTGGTGCTAGGCCCAAATAACCTTAGCTGTTGGTGGTCTTTAAAAACAATTTAAAAACCAGCTCCCGTATGATGTGAAATATCAGTTACAATTTACTTTATAATGGAAATAATTGATTGTCTAATCGTGTCGCCGTAGAGTAAATTCAGATAACGCAACCACCACGATATTGTGGAAGTTTCAGGTTTGAGTCCCGACGGAGACATAGGTCTGAAATTAATTTTTCTAGTATTGCACTGTAACGTTACGTTATTCGATTGTTTTCCTAACTGTGATGCTATATCCAGGTGTGCCATCGATTAATCTGATGAATAGCACACAAAGAGACAATGGCGTCCGGGCAAGCAGGCCGTAGTCCGGTGGCACATCGCGTAGATTCGCATAAAAACACATTGCGCATGCGTCGGTTACTGAATTTTACGATTCGATTTGTTTTGTAACTCATTCCCATCTCTATATACTGCTAACTATGACCATTTTATTTTGTAGATTTTCTACGACACTTTATTGGAATATTACACAGGTATTATGTAATTTAAATTAAGCTTTATGTAAAACAGTCACGAAATTTGTTTAACTTTGAGCCGCCAGTAGGACACCGACCGCTGCCACACGTCTTTTATGAAGTCTTCCTCTGTGTACAAATAAATAATAATGTAGAAATCCACTTAGAAAATCGGCCACGAATTCCGTACCTTAAGCTTTCAAAGTGATTCTCTACCATCAATTTTTTACAATGTAATAGGTAGTATTCTTTGAAATACACCAACACGAAATTTTGTTCCATTTTATATCATGTGTGTTACACAATATGATATCACGGAAGTGTTGAGGAATAATGAATAGGTAAGCCGTCGGTTGGATTTGTTTGTAAGCTTCGCGTGACACCAAACACACGGCAGCCGGGAGAAGGGGCTGTTGGCAAGCAGGTCAGCGGGTGGGGCGAAGCCCACGTTATTAATGCCGTAAGCCGCGGCCTCGCCACACAATGCCAGCACTAATTAAACTGAACGGTGCAACGGCGCTCTGTCCCGTACGCCACTGTCACTCAAAAATCTTGCACAGAGTTAAATCTCGTGTATTTTATCTAAATAGGATTTTGTACTTGATTTAGGTCCATACTAAGACCTATGCAACTTCAAATTTTATTGATTTCTTCCTCCCAAGTGCTTATTTTGTTAAAGTTAACCTCAAAAGCGATTTAAACAGTTTTTAAACCTGCAACCACAAATAGATGTTGAGAAATAAAATTTTAAATTATGATTTTAGATTAATTACTACAGTTAAAACAGGAGATTGTGTATCAAAATAGAATTGCGCCCTAGATACACACTGTATTTTTTGTCCTTCATCGTATAAAATAGCGGCTTTTGTCTTCATTTCTAAGTAGGTATTTTCAACATTTCACTTGTGTAGGTACAGTAATCAATAATAATAATAATAATAATAATAGATTTATTCTCAACAGGTAATCAAACTTAACTTCAATAATGAATAGTATATACTGTACAGTGTACACATTATACAGGGTGCTGAATCGTTTTGCGGGTAATAGGGATTTAACCCGTAAAATCAAACTTTTGCGATTTCCTGCTCCCCTAATTATTTTAGGAAAAATATCTTCGAATAAAAGTTTTAGAACATAAAATTCTGCATCTAAATCATTAAACAAAATTAATTTTGCATGCTTTGTGACGGCAGACATTTGATATGAAAATGTCAAAATTACCTTAAAAACAGATAGCGATAGCCATGGAACTTGAACAAAATGATTAGAAATTATTCTTACAGCTAAAACGTCATCATTTTGTTCAAGTTCCATGGCTATCACTATCTGTTTTTGAGGTAATTTTGACATTTTCATATCAAATTTCTGCCGTTACAAAGCATGCAAAATTAATTTTGTTTAATGATTTAGATGCAGAATTTTATGTTCTAAAACTTTTATTCGAAGATATTTTTCCTAAAATAATTAGGGAAGCAGGAAACTCGCAAAAGTTTGATTTTACGGGTTAAATCCCTATTACCCGCAAAACGATTCAGCACCCTGTATATAATTTATAAATAGCCTCTCTAGAAGTCGTCACACGCATACAGCGTCGTGGTCGTGTGGGTAGCGGTTTGCACTTTGTCGTGTTATCTGTATTGTGTACTGTTCATAAGATCGCAGGTTCACCTTCAGCTGGAGTAATATGAAATACCTATTAAAATTATTGAATTTTTCTTTATTTATTATCAAAAATAATAAATTGAAAAAATTTAAATTATTGAATTTTACTTTAGCGCGTAGCGGGCGGTAAAGTTACTTTACCGCCCGCTTCTCGTCACCGGCCTAAAATGGGTCATTTTACAATCGGTATACATGCATGAAGAGCAGCTATTTTATTGAGGGTAGGATTATTATTGAGGTGAATTACAAACAGCAGTCGACGAGTACAGACGTACATCAATTCGCTCTAACAATTATTATTGATTTTATCAAAGTTGTATTTCATTAATATTAAGAATTAATTAGTCATAGTATTTTTGATTTAATTTTGTGATTTCGTATTACTTTATAATGCCGTTGATAAAAACATGTGGTGAATGTTCTCAGAATATTAATCCAGAGAAGGAACTTATGTGTGATAAGTGTAAATATCCGATTCATACAACGTGTTCAAGCCTATCTAGAAATGAAATTCAGTGTTTGTCATCTAAAGAAAGGCGCATTATTTTTCACTGCAATAAGTGTGTGAAAGCACCAAGCGAATTCAGTGAACTAAAAGAGTTAATAATGTCTCTAAAACATGATATCGAGGAATTAAATAAAAACTCAATAAGTGATGAATTTAAAATATCTTTCACCGAGGAAATTATTGCCGAAATGAACGACCGTAATCAAAGATCGAAAAATGTTATAATATTGAATGTGGCTGAATGCACCTCAACATCAACTGAAGATCGTATTGCAAGTGATACTGAGAAAGCTGTTGATATAATTGAGGCAATATCTAATGTGTCAACGCAAAATATTAGAATATTTCGCCTTGGAAAGCAACAAACTGGATCCAATCGTCCTCTTAAAATAATATTCCCTTCATCAGATGAAGCACTTCAAGTTTTAATTAACAGGAAAAAATTACCAAATGATACTAATATTGTCATAAAAAATGATCTGACTTATAATCAACGCAATTATCTTAGAAGTGTAATTATGGAACTGGAAGGTAGGCAACAAAAGGGTGAAAAGAATCTTGGTATTAAGTATATCCGAGGTGTGCCAACTATTAGCGTTAATGATAAAAAAAACTGAGTGATTGTTTTTTAAATATATACTATCAGAATGTCCGCGGATTAAATACTAAAGTGAATGATTTTTTTGTAAATTGTATCAGTGTTGATTATGATGTCATTTCTCTTAGTGAAACTTGGTTGAATTCTAATATCCTAGATTGTGAGTTATTTAGTAATAATTATATTGTGTACAGAAAAGACAGAAATGCAAAAATTACTGGCCTGAGTAGAGGAGGTGGAGTACTGATTGCAGTTAAAAAACATCTGATGTCTGTTAGAATAGTCCCTTTAGAAAACAATGACGAATTCATGTGGGTTAAAATTGGCAATAGTTGTCTATATAGTGTTTTTATTTGTGTAGTCTATATAAGACCTAATAGTGATAATGACATTTATTTAAAGTTTTATGATATATTTGAAAAAAATCAGCATCTGTTTAAGGCCAATGATCGAATTATTATATTAGGGGATTTTAATTTACCTTACCTAACAAAAATATCAACCGGTAAATGTAATCTGAAAGTTGACACGTTATTAAGTTTCTTAAATTTGAATAAGTTAAAGCAAGTAAATGTAGTATCAAACGCGCAAAATAATGTTTTAGATCTAGTATTAGTAAACTTCAATGATGTTAGTGTTAAAAGAGACGAATGTCCTTTGGTAAAAGAGGATAGCTATCATCCTGCATTGAATATTGAGATTACCTTAAAAAATATAGAAAGAGTTAGACCTTTAAACAAAAAAGCTTTTTTCAATTTTAAATTGGCAGATTTTAGTGCATTATATAATAAAATTAAAAATATTCAATGGGATTCGACAGTAGTTGACAATGATGTAGATTTATTGGTTGAAAATTTTTATGATAAATTGTCTGATGTTTTTAAAGAGTGTGTCCCACTTACTACCTGTAAAAAGAATAAATATCCATTTTGGTTTTCAAAAGAGTTAATTGACAACTTGAAAATAAAATTGAAATATCATAATAAGTATAAAAGGTTTAAAAATAGTCATGATTTAGTAGAATTTAGAGAAATGAGAAAAAATTGTAAAAAAATGGCTAAAAGAGATTATAATAGCTATGTTGAAAACACGGAAAAAGCAATAAATGCTGAATCTAACAAATTCTGGGAATTTATTAACAATAAAAAATCAATTAAGGGATTTCCGAATAATATGTATGATGGTGATAATCAATTTAACAGTGGGGAATCAATTGCTAAAGCATTCGGTACATACTTTTCTTCAGTTTATAAAGATTCTCAGAGTGTTATATTCAGCAATTTTGAAAAGAAAATTAGTGATTGTAATGATATTAAGTTAAATTATGTGACTGAAATTGAAGTATCAAATGCTATAAAAAGTCTAAAACCGAAAAAATCAGTTGGCCCAGATAATTTGCCTGCCTATATAGTTAAAGGATGTGCTGAGTTCTTTATTAAACCGTTAAAAGATATATTCAATCTAGCTATAAAGGAACAAACGTTTCCTAGTAAATGGAAAATATCTAAAGTATGCCCTATTTTTAAGAAGGGTGATAGATCTAATATTCGAAATTATAGGCCAGTATCAATTATTTCAGTTCCATCTAAAATTTTTGAAAAAATTTTATATAACAGAATTTTTAACGAAATTAAGTCTAAAATCACTAGTTACCAACATGGCTTCATGCCTAATAGATCAACATTATCTAACCTTGTAAATTTTACGCAATTCTGTTATGACGGTATTTCTAAAGGATATCAGATTGATGCTGTTTATACTGACTTTGAAAAGGCATTTGATAGGGTTGATCACGGTGTTCTTATTTCTAAAATGTTAAAATTAGGCTTTAGTTTACAGTTTTTGAAATTTATTTATTCTTACTTATTTCAGAGGCAACAATATGTATGTTGCAATGGTCACACATCCAGTAAATATAAGGTAAAGTCTGGCGTCCCTCAGGGTTCGAATTTAGGTCCGTTGCTATTTCTTATTTTTATAAATGATATATCTGAAGTCATAAAATTTTCTAAAATTTTAATATTTGCAGATGACCTAAAAATTTTTTTAAAAATAACAGATGCCAGTGATTCAGACAAATTACAGCATGATATTAATAACATATTTAAATGGAGTGTGGAAAACAAGCTTTACTTTAATATTAATAAATGTAATACGATAACTTTTAGTAAATCAAAAAATATATTCTTGAACAACTATTATATGAGTAACGACATGCTTTCACGTGTTAATCAATTGACTGATTTAGGTGTTATATTCGACAATACTTTATCATTTCATTCACATATTTATCATATTGTACAAAAGGCGATGAAAACACTTGGCTTTATTAAGAGATATTCCATTCATTTCAAAAATTTAAATACATTGTTGTCTTTATATAAAACATTAGTTTTGCCTATACTGATGTATGTTTCTCCGGTATGGTATCCATGGCAAAGGTTCATGAAGAATATTATTGAGAGTGTTCAAAGAAATTTCATAAAATATCTCGTTTTCAGGACTACTGCATCATATCCGGATCATAATTTTGATTACGATTATTACTGTCATCAATTCAATTTATTACATACAAATAAGAAAATTCTATCTAATATTATATTATATCCTTACAAAGTAATTAATAATTATATCGACAACAAAGATTTTTTAAATTTACTCATTTTCAATGTTCCGCAGTTTAATCTAAGAGTAAATACGGCTTTAGTAATGCCAGACATCCCTCAAACGAATTACATGCTTCATTGTCCTTTGAACAATATGATAAGGTTAATTAATTATGCCACTCGTTTAAATATAGATATTTTCACATTGCAGATTAATGAATTCAAAAATAAAATTATTGAAAATATTGAGGATATATCATTGTTTTTTCAGTGATTAATACTTGGATTTTTTTTCCTTGCTCTTATCTCTGTATAATATGCGTAATTTGTATTTACATTTTTTTTTGTATTTGTTTCCTATTTGTAAAACAGATATTTGGTATGTCTGTACTTATTACTATGTACCAGTAATTGGTTTTTTTTGTAACTGTTGGTATTAAGTAAATAAATAAATAAATAAATAAATAAAATTATTAGAACTGAAAAAAAAAAAAAAAAAAAAAAAAAAAAAGTCTTTTAATCACCATTTACATTATGCAAACTGCATTCAGCATAAATAGGAGGTTTGCTATCAGCTGTCTAATAATTAAAGATTATGTGAACAGGAAATTACAATTTTAATTGAAATATCGAATCAAATTATTTTCAAATATATACATTTCAACATCGGCTATTTGTTAAATAATAAACACATTTCTGACTTCTGACAGAAAACAATGTCCATAATAGTCAGAAAAAAATGGGTACGTCTGTATCGCGGGTACAGACAGACGACGTGAATACCGTTAAACATACAAATAATTGTATTAGTTGTCATGGAAAAAAATACCTGCATCCACTTTTATTTATTTTATAAAATCAAATGTTCGTACAATATAATAAAAAAAATAAAATACAATTATTTTCTTATAACAAATAAAATAATTGTAATTTTATTTTTTTATAGGTATTTTAAATTGTTATCCAATACCTCCATATATTTTCATTAAAAAAAAATATTAAAAGCCTTTGGGATTCGAACCTGGGTTTAGAGTTTGTACCTGCAGTCGGTAGATTCGTACTTTTCTCCACCTGGATAACAACATTAGAGTTGTTTAAATTATTTTTACGTGTATACAACACACTCCCGGAGTTTGGTGCGTTCCTCCCGACTCACCCTGTATATAATTATTAATTTATTTATTTGACGAAGAGTGAAGTCGAAATAAGTTTAACTTCAAACGTGCGCTTATGTGGGCGATGAGACACATACCCTTTTTTACTTTTTATATTAAAAACTCTATAAAAGTCATCTATATATTTAAAACACAAGCCCTATTTCTCTAGACAATCCGCCAGCAACCCCTGCTCAATCGATTGACATAATTTTTTTTTTAAACTGAGGCCTTTAGTCCACAGATATGTTATCGCTATTTTTTTTTTTTTTTGGTGAAATTTCTTTAAAAGGGGTGATTTCAAGCGATAATAGTAAAAATGACGAGGGGGGCAGTGGGGTGAAGAGAAACGTAAACAGAAAAAATCCATCGGCGTTCACGATACATGAGTGTGAGACAAATGCAAATATGTACGCATGTCGTGGATAGGCTATGAAAACAATAAACAATGAAACATCTTGACAGTTGTACATTTTAATTTTTAGAGCCCAGATTTTAATAGGGTTATATTGACAAAATTTCCAAAAGTATTTAAAATTAAACAATAAAGATGTATATGTACGTGCAAATTTTTTTTCTCTTTTAAATATAGTACTTAGTTTCTCAAATACCGACAAACTCATCGATTTTTTTCTGAAGATCATTCGTACGTAAGTATTACACTGATAGATACGTTCTATAGCTTCTAAAAAACTACTATTTTACGTACACTTTAAAGTTATGTTTGAATCAAAAATATTTATCAAAAATTATATTAAAAACATATCGTTAAAAGCTAGGTTATGTGTTTTACTCACGCGTTCGTATACACAATGATATTGAGAAAGCTTGAAATACCTATATATTTCTTATTGTTTTCTTAATAAAGTGATTCATATTACATAATATAAAAAAGGTTTGTGTTGGCAAACATTTTTTTTTGGCGATAGCCTTTACTAAACCATTGTTCTTTGAAGACAGTGTTAAGTCGTCGCAAAAAAGTTTTGCACGGGTACACTAGTATTATATTAAAAGTCATAAAAGTAGTTGCTTCTATTAAATTATTTCTATAAACTTATTTTTTAATAAAATTCCATAAATATGAAATAATGAACGAGAGAGCACAAAGGCAAGTTAAAAGCTGAAATATTTCATCTAAATGCAGTAATTTCCTTGTTGAGGAAAATAATGAAGCAGAAAAGTATACGAAGTAGAAAAAAACACTCCAGTCTAGCATTCAACTGTCTGACTGATTCGAAAATTGTGTTGAACGATGAAAGGGAACGTCATTCTGTTTCATCTTTTCGTCCCTCAAGGTTAACGTATACTAGCTGACTGTAAACGTTGACATTTAAAATGCAAACATTTTTATTTATTTTTACAAGCTTTTATTTAACTTGACATACCTACATTTTTATGTTTCGGTCAAATATTGAAGGCAATTTTGAACGACTTCCACGTATCCGATCGATTTGAATTTTTGTACACATAGGTATTTCCCGATGACAATACATGAATCAATCGTTTTTAGAATTAAATAATCAATTAATTTTAATAAATCGATGTTTTAATAGTAAAAATTTTGAAAGACTAATGCTCGATTGCACAAAAGCGTTGTCAAAAATTTGATTTGACAATGACCTTAGATTGTGATAAATTAGTTTTTTATACATGCAGGAGCAGTCTAATGTCGTTGTGAAACTCCCTGTCATGTAGAACATTAGATTGTACTCTCACAAAAACAAATGATTGATCTACATAGAAAAACATCGCTTTTCAAGCTAAATTTTGATCAAAATGCGTATAAAAATGTTGTTTCGAAGTGGAAATTGTACAAAAAACTATATTAAAGACTTATATACACAGTTTAAAAAAAATATCGTTTCAATCGATCAATTATTTTTCGATCAGGATCGATTTAAAATTCTACAATGCTTTTCTTATGGAGAAATATGTGTGGTCACAATCTAAGGTCATTGTCAAATCAAATTTTTGACAACGCTTTTGTGCAATCCAGCATAAAAAGAACAAAATAAAATATTATTAAAAAAACTTTTTAAAAACAATATTTTAATGAAATGTACAAAAAAGAAAAAAATATTTTTTAATAATTTAGGTTCATTATTATAAAATCGTGGGTCGTGACTAATACATATAATATAGTTTACGAGCCACTCTTTTATAATTATGAAACCTAAATTATTAAAAATTATTTTTTCCATTTTATTAGATACCTACCTACAATTCAATAAAAACCTGTCTTTAAATTTTTTTTCTACTAATATGTTATTGTGTGGATAAACAAATCTTTCCTTATATAATATTAAACGCAAGTTTTGAAGGAGTTCCAATTTTATTAATATAATGTTATTGTTTTTTAAGGTCACCCACCAGCAGCCATTTCGGCCTAGCACCAATTCGTATTCATATCACATATATTATATTGGCTTTAATATATTCTTAAACTAGTAGTTGTATCCGACTTCGCCTTTTGAGATTTAGAATTACAGCGTTTCGTTCATTTTACATACCTACCTATATAATAGTCCGGTTCACAAATAATAGAAAGTGACTCGTGCACTTATCATATTGTAACAAAACTGTTTTCTTACGTGGGTGGAATAAATTATTTATTTCAATAATTAAAAATGTAAACAACAATATACAATAATTCGTAACAATGAAAAGTCAATTTCAACAGTCAACACTGTTTACACGATCAGTATTTCTCAAACAAAGTGAAAACACTTCAATAACACTGTATTTATTTCAACTGTCACTCATTGTCTAATTCGTTGTTCGTTCGTTGTTCCTCCTTTTGTGACTGTTCTTGCTTATATAGTGGTAGCAGCTTGACCCCCGCCACGCTCGCGCACTTTCCAGATCATTCTGGTGATTACCTGTGTCTTCGATATAATGCCACGCCTACACATTGTTATTTGTTCTCGATTGTCGCCAGTGGCGTATCATCTGGGTTTTTGATACACATTATTATTTGTTCTCGATGCTTCTATTGTCGCCAGCGACGTATTATCTGGGGTTTTGCTACAATATATTATACATTATACACATATTATACACTATATACCAAAATAGTGAAGTATAAGTACTGTACTAATGATAACTCTAAAAACCCATCCTTCACCTGTCCACCCGTACGGGTATTTTTTTAATCCTCGAACATGTCGCTGCTCCAGAGCAATAGTGGAACATCTCAACAATACGATGTACGCAACTATGCATCTTATGTAAAAGTAAAGTACAATGTTACAGACATTGTAACTTACTTTCACATAAGGTTCATAATTGGGTACATACCATATTGTTGAGATGTCCCACTATTGGCTCTGGAGCAGCGATGTATTGCCTTATTTTTTAAGAAGAGTATATTTACGTTTCTATATAGGTGAGCGGTTTCAGAGATTACCTACGTGTATCTCTGAAACCGCTTAACTCCTCATTTTCATCCCTTAGGATACAAATCGAAAATTCGTCGAAGACCTATCTCTTAGATTTTGACAAAGAACATTCATATATTAAATTTCGTGTTTTTAACTTTGATTTAATTGTTCTTTATCAAATTTTATATAAATTTTGACGCTCTCCGAGTTTCATGTTTCTAGCTTAAGCAGTTTCAGAGCTACCACAGTAAATAACAAAGCATCAAAATGGTTAATTATTTATTAAATACTCGCAACTAATAGCATTTTCAGCTGGTTACACTTTTACACTAGCCGCACTAGTGTAAACTTTCACCAAGGATCGTGTTCGATTGGTCAGTGTAGAGAGCAGTTCTATAGTGTATTGTGTTTGGCTGGGCGTCGGTGTTACACTTTTAAAACTGTCGCAGGGAGATCGCGTAAATAAAGTGCAACATGACAGCGGTAATGGCAGAGTAATGGCCTACACCATAGACTTATATATAAGTCTATGGCCTACACGAAGAGCGTGTACACTACTCAACACTGACACGGTGCACTGAAAACGCTCTAAGGTTTATTTTCCTATTTTGCAACGACTACTACATAATTAACAACTGCCATTAGCAGAAATTAAATTTTAATAAATAAATAAATCTCAGGAAACCTTTCGAGATGTCAATTAGTGTCAACTGCAGTTGAAATACGCTTTAAATGAGTCATAAAACGATAAAAATAATAATTAAAAGAGTGAGATGAAAGAAACAGACGAAGATAAATATAGCATCTGTTTCAGTGGACGGATTCCTAGCATATTTCTAATTCCCGTTCTAGAAACAAACTCAACGATTCGAACAAGTGAATTACAGAGACGCTTGTGGTTTACAGCAGAGGTAAAGGCAATGTCTGTCTGTCACACCCGTCCCTCTCACCATTTTCATCGTACGTACCCGTTTCCTACACCACAAGCACAACGTAAATTTACATCCCGTCTAAATTTATTCATTTGTCTGTACGTAAACAATTCGATTCAAAACAACTAAATCATACTAATATATAAAATTGTAACGAGACGTCTGTATGTAATTTCGTTTTAGTACGGGAAGAAAAAAGTATAAGTACGATAAAAAAATTACATTTTTCAGTACCATAACTTTTTCTTCCTGTTGTAACGGTTTTGGGTTCTTTGGTTACTGTCTCACACAGCTACGGTAATTCGAATACCGTTTGTGTGTTTTTTGCCCCCAGACAGCCAGGCCCAGATTTCTGCCTAGGCCAACAAGGCACCGGCCTAGGGGCCCAGCCACCGAGGGGGCCTCGGCCAGGGCGGATGAAAATTATAAAAAAGTCCAAAAAATTTTCTAGTTAATTTTTTCATTCTTTTCACATTTTTTTTTCGGCTTAGGGGCCCCCAACTGTCAAGTGCCTAGGGGCCCTAGGCCTCTAACTCCGGGCCTGCACACAGCCCGTCAGTCTGAGTGTGCTTTGGCGTCAGGCCTCTGAAGACCTGCTGCCCTCATAGGCACACACCACACCCTTATTAGAAATTTTACCTAATTAATTGGGATGCCAATACGTGATTAGTGGCCACTCGACTCGAAAAGAAAAATCGAGTAAATTAAATATGGCAAATTTAGAACGAAAATCTTTCAGCGAATTGTTTTTTCAAGATGATTACATTTTTTCCCTGCATTAATCGATTCGCAACAAGTACCAATTATTTTGGTTGATCTACCAATCTTCTTCGTGCAGATCGAGTAGCCAACAAAAACGTTGTTCCATTATTTATTACTAGCATTTAATTTTTTTCGGGTATTTTTTCTACTCGGCCAGATGATCGAGTATTTTTCCTGCTCGATCGGTACTTACACGATTCCAGCATATTCCTTACAATTGGATTTTAACGCAAATTGAAACTACTAAAGAAATTGTCTACCATAAAAAATAGTTTCTCTAATTCCAAAGGTATACCCACAGTGTAACAATAAAAAATAAATTCAGCACATTTACATTCAAACCGTATAAACTGCGAACTATATACATGTACGAAACGTGAGGTTTTCCCTCCAGTGCAGTGTCCTAACTTCATGTTGGGAAATAAACTGCTATTATAAACATCTTTGCAGCAATGCATCTGCACAAACAAATACGTATGTATAATCTGAACACAGCCACAGAAGTTAGTTTTGATAAAGATACAATGCAGCATGAAAAATCAGTTACAAATAAATATCTGTTCATAATATTGTCAGACAAATTATCATTTTACGTGTTTTGTACTTTAAAACATTAGTGAGGTACAGTCGCGTACTTAATTAAGTTTACATCTGTATCATCTAGTTACCGGTTTTTTTTTTTAATTTTTGCATATTGTAATTTGGCTTTTGATAGTTCTGTATCAATTACTAAGGTTACATCCTAAAAACTCAATAAAAATTATTATCAAAACAACTTTGTTGTTTAATGCAATCCAAATTACTCCCTATAACATAAACATATTTGATACTAGTAAATTCCTTCCTCCAATCTTGCAATGAATTTTTGACATTTACATTTACCTATCACAGTAAAATAGTTGCTAAGTTACTGACTTTTTGTGAACTTACACTGAAAAACTCAAGTGTAAACTTTATTAAGTCCCCAACTGTACCTATACGTCTGCTATTTCTTGGAAAGAATAAGTTCAAAATTACCGCGTTATTCTTGACCAATCGAAAGCTCAAGTTCAAAATAACTACCTTTCCTTGGACAAATCAGGAACAAGTCCTGCTTATAGAGAGATTGACAGAAATGCACCCAAACTTTTATGTGATTTTAAGAGAAACAACCGACCAAAAACATTTCTGCACTATCGGACATTTATATCATAGTTGTTGATTCATATCGGCATCTACACCTGCCACATCTCTGTATCGATGATTTAGGTCTATCTTTATTTGTAACAAAACTAACATCCCAATGATTAGATTTTATTTTATATCGAAAATAAATTGCTCTCAAATTGAGTATACAAGAATGAACATTGTTACAGCTTCATTTCGTAGCCAGTTCTATATGCACGCGGTATACACGTACCTATGTAGCTGTGTATTTTATATGTTCGCGATGAGGACTTTTTTTATAAATTAAATTTTTGTTTAATCTTTTGCAATAAAGTAATAAAATATGTAATAGCATTATTAAACACAATATATGAGTTAATTATGGACAATAATATAATAATTATTAAATCAACAATGAAACCAATCCACAAGCATATTATACTTTTCTTAACATAATCAATCGGCAACCTGTCATCATGATATTAAACGTCAAACAATTGTTAGGATATACTATGAAAAAATCGGAAGCCACTGTCGGGACTTGTCAAGTCCCGACAGTGGCTTCATTGCTTTCATTGTTGATTTAATAATTATTATAATAGTATTATTATTTTTTACATAGAAAAGCAGAGTAATTAAAAATACAATTTTAAAATATACATTGTTTAGTCCTCAACGAATCAGTAGAGAAAATATAATTGCATAAGTTTTAGCGAATAATATAATTTCAGTCGCTCAAAAAAAGCGTCAAAGTCAATATGTCTTTCATTAAGCAAGTAAAATTTATAAAAACACTTTTGTCGGGTTTTTCGTACATTTTAATCACGCTGTTATGTTATTTCGCTGTTATTTCTATGGTTATTTCGTATGTTTTATGTCTAAAAATTTAACAGTGATTAACAAAACAGCGTGTTAAATGTACGATAAACCCGACATTAGTCTTATAAGAAATTTGACTTCTATTTTCTGTAGGATAGGTACAGACAATTGTTTGTAGAATGGCGAAAACTACATATTTTTAAAGTAATTTAAGTAAAAAAGCCGAAAAATAAATAAGTCTGAAAGAATGAGAAAAAACTGAAAAATATCGAAAAACTAGTTTTCGGACCTAAACCTGTCTCCTAGTTTAGCTTAGAATTATTTTTACTATAATAATAATTTGCCTAAATTTTATTTATGCTGTACAATAATAACCAAGCTGCGGACGTATTACACTACTTTGTCTGCATTTTACAACGTCTTTGATTGGCTGTGTAACTTCGAAACAAACGAAGTTATATTGTATACCGAACGCGCCTACAGATTACGTATCCTATATGTGCGCTGCACACCATTTTTAGTAATCAGATGCCATAACTGATTTAAAAACAAGTGGGTGTGTGCTTGTGACCACACGACAGAAGTGAAAACTTAATTATATGCAAAACATACATAACATTATTTTATTATTATAATACGTACCTATATAACTTATTACCATAACATACTACAAATACCTTTTCAATTAAGTTTTAGTGTCATCTATTAGCGCACCTATGAACTACAAATAACTTATTACCAACATACTACATAATACCTTTTCAATTAAGTTTTAGTGTCATCTATTAGCGCACTTGTGACTGCAAATAACTTATTACCAACTTACCACAAATACCTTTTCAATGAAGTTTTAGTGTCATCTATTAGTGCACCTATGAATTACAAATAACTTATTACCAACATACTACAAATACCTTTTCAATGAAGTTTTAGTGTCATCTATTAGCGTACCTATGAACTACAAAAAACTTATTACCAGCATACTACAAATACCTTTTTGTGTTTGAGCCGAGGAAACCCGATTCAGCGTCACCGACCCGAAGCGTTACGTTTCACTTTCGTTCACTATTTAGAAAGAACGCAAAGTGCGCCTAAGGAAGTTTTTACTTCAAAAATCGAAGAAGTAAAATTAAAAAAATTCACAGATTTCGCAATCCTTGCAACCATCGAGGACATTGGAAATGATAACAGCATATATGAAACATAATTAACTGTTTATTATACACACAATATTTATCAATGCACTGTTTAGTTTTGTCAGGAATAGCCCTATTATTCTTCTGTTATATACGCGTTCACTTTTGCTTGATTACTTAACTTTTAAATGGATTTTTCTACAGTATTTATTAACATTTGCTCAAAAATAACACCGCAGATCGTCGCAAATACCTCTCAATTAACTAGACATGATATAAAACACATTTCGAAAAAATTGCTCTTGTTCAATTTTGCATGATTGCTCCTCACTTGATCGCGACACCGTTGTCTTTTGGCCTTGAACGAAAACTCGTAACTCTGCCCCATATACGAACATAAACATTTCCAATGTTAATACAAACCATAAAAGTGCAATACAGTACGGTACAGAGGAGTGGGAGATGTGACAAGTTTTCAGACCATCTCGAAACATCCCCAGGATTTGCTGTAGTTAGTGAATGAAACACTGATTTATCCCCAACTCATATTTAACCCGCAGCCTCTTTAAGTGTGACACAATTTTGAAAAAGACATTGTGTCACAAAGCGCACAAACATTCATAGGCGTTAATTATCTTGTTGACAGAACTGGAAGAAAGAAACAACTTTAACAAAAGAAATAGACGACAGATAAAACCACGGCCTTCACATCATTCCATCTTTGTTGTTCTCTCTCACTTTCTCTCTGTCCTTGTTTTCATTCAATTAACGACCGCGTGACAACGAAGATTATAATATTAACCCCATTTTATCTTTTTCATCAAAACAAAATAATTAGGGTCGATAATTAGTATCTGAAAAAAAATATTTCACGTCCTTCAGATACCTGAAAGTTTTTATTCACAAGTAGATAATTTTGACACGGTGATTATAAATTTTTAATTATTATACAAAATAACTTCTTCCCAGGCGTGAATAAGGCCGGCAGGCAACAGAGTAAAAAGCCGGTAGGTCGGTGCCATATGAAACCCTAGGGGTTGAGGCGCCCGCGTCAAAACAAAACTATAGCGATCCGAAAGGATCAAACCAGGGACCTTTAGATCTTCAGTCGAACGCTCTACCAACTGAGCCAGTTGAACGATGATGGTACACGCTCTATAGTATAGTATAGAAGTACGGCTGCAGTCAGTGGTTGTAGTAAAATAAAAAAACAATAATTTACTAAAATTAATTGATTATTTAATTCTAATTAAGTACCTATTTTTGCCAGGATTCATGCCACAGCAACACCCAATCTGCAAAAATTTCAACTAGCTAGGTACTTCTTACCTGTGACGGACGGACAGACAGAGATCGTATAGGCTCAGTAATAGGGTTCCGTCCGGACGTACGGAACCCTAACAAATTGTGTTTGCTAGGGTTAGCACTACACTGGTAGTACTATCACTATAATTTAATATTTATTATTTATTCATTCAGACAATACACATTACGGCTCGTATTGTGTGTTTTAAAGACCACCAACAGCTAAGGTTATTTGGGACGGCCCGTATTCACCAAACACTGTTAAAGATAGAAGTTACTAATCTTAGAATAAATTTATTGCTTGGAATAAAATTAACTTTCAATTCACCAAGCAATTCATTTGATAGAATAACTTCAGGAACAAATTTACTTTATACCATACACCATCGACATTTTGTTAAATATTTTGATTCTAAATACGTTTACCAAAGATCCGACCGATGGCGCATCGATCAAAAATATAAATTTATTTTATTTTACTACAAAAGCCTTTACCTGAAAGATATGGAATTAATATTTACCTGAAAAGGTCGCCAGGTCATAAAGTAATTTGTGCATTTCGTGTGTACCCTATTTTACTGGGCGAATAAATATTTATACCCTTGAAATTGGACAGAATAGTTATTCTTACGATTTATACCTGCAGTAAACTTAACTACGCTTGGTGAATTGAATTATCGCTATTTAATAATAATAATAATAATAATAAATAAATTTATTCCAAAAATATACATACAACACAATTTTTAAACAAAATTATTCCGAGTAATAGTTACCAGGGGAATAAATCAACGGAATAAATAACTAACTAGGCTCGGTGAATACAGGCCTACATCGTTAAAGTGATCCTCGGTTATCATCGTTAAATCATCATTCGAGATAACATCTGATTGTTGACACTGAGATGTTGTTAACAAACAAACAAACATCAGAGTTCTAATGTATATTAATAGAATGAAGTAAAACAACAAGGTGAATATCAATTTGACGCAAATTACAAGTTGGCAACCCTTTATCTTTCAGTTAGAACACAACGACGTCAGCGACCGGGAAAAGGAAATTCTTTATCTTAATTAGGGAATTTATGTTTGTTAAGATTTACGCGTAAAGTTCTAACTGCTACGCTAAAGCATGGAGGTACCCGATGCTTGGCTAGGAATACTGGAGAAACTGGGAGATAGAGCCAACCGACTGATGCGGCAACAATTCATAAAGCATATTACTGTACAAAACTGAAGGGAATTAGAAAATATTCATTATATCAAGTAATCCACAATTCAATTCAATTTACTACATATTTACATTAGATATTATAGCCCATAGCCTACTACAAAATTGTAAATGTTCTCAATGTTATTTTCCCTATGTTCAGGTTGACCATATATACACCCCATATAGAGGACGGTGTGGTCCAATGGTTAGCATCGCGGCCTCTGGATCGGACAGTCGTGGGTACGAATCCCGACTCCGCTCATGGATTTTTGTGATGTCATTTAGTTTTGGGTTAATTGTTATTTAATGTAATCAAGACGCTAATGACCTAAGCTGTCGACGCGTCTACAATTTACTATAAATAAATACACCCTGTATTTTGATTATGAGCAGCCGATGTCTCTGTAGTTCAGTGTATTCTCTACGGTCGCAGCCAACCAACCAAAGCCACCTACAGTTAGTTGGACTAACGAGCACATAATTTTCTCCGTTGATGCGCTCATTATTGTAAAGTAAAAGCCTGGCTAAACTTTTACCTCCGTCTTATAGTTGTATGTTTTGTTAAGTTCCAACAAGTTTGTTACTTTATATTTACGGTCTTTCGAGTAGAAACAAAGAACCGAAGTGGGAGAGAGGGAGAGAGTAGAGAGAGAACTGCATTATTCAATTGATCGATCTAATCGACGAACCTGTCATACAGCATGTTTCGAAACTTCCTTAAGGTACGTGCAGTACGCAGCTGGGATTCCGTAGATGCTAGCATGTATCGGTGAGATGGTGGCTGACAATTATAAGCGCTTATAGGTTTGCAGCAACGAAGCTTTGATACTAGCATTGATACAAGCTCTAACATCGCGTTTGACACGATGTCAGATAGCGAAGACGAATATTTGTGTTCTTTTGCTACAACAGTGGACATGATTTTAAATACAAACTTTGGGAAGGAGCTATCATTTCCACGCTTATTATCTGAGAAAACAAGTCTAGAACATGGCGAACTTTCATCATTGTATACCCAAGAATTAAACATTTTACCCAAACCGGTTTTTTAAATATTTACGTATGGAACCTAGACAGGCTTTCTGGAATTACCTCTTAGAAAAAACTCGAAAACAAATTAAATCAAACATATTCTTGCTAAGAAATCTATGCAGACTTACTAATACGGAAACAACCATACAGGCGTATTATGGATATGTATTTCCTCTGCTGAGATAATATGGCATTGCCCTATGGGGAAACTCCAGCTATGCAATTATTATTTTTAAATTACAAAAAATGTGTATTAGAGCTATTTTAAATCTAAATTCTCGGGACTCTTGTGCCCCTTATCTTAAAAAATATAAAATTTTAACTCTACCATCGATATACAATATTCATCTTAGAATCGGCTTTACTTGTCAAGAGTAATCGTGATAGTTATAATGATGTAGCGACGGTACACAGTCATCACACCAGACAGTCTGACAGAATAACAAAATATATAAACCAGCAACATTACTAAATCTTTTATTGCAAAGAATGTATATCATATGGCAGTTGATATATTTAATACTATACCTGTACACATACAAAAGTTACCTCTGCCTAAATTTAAAAAAAATGAAAGAACTCTTAATTAGTAAATGTTAATATAACAATCCGTTCTTATGTCGATCTTTAACCAGTAATTCATGTGCCTTTTATAATGTTTATCTGCTTTCTGTACGCCTTTAGGTCCATACACATTGTATTCTACTACTAGCTCTCCGTCCGGCCGTCGCAGAGTTTGCGATTGAGCAATAAACTCAATACGATTACTGTACCTTACGCGTGACACAAAGTTGAATTATATGTGCGCACTGACGTTGAATACTAAAATAGCTCTCCACCGTCGCGGCTGTCGTCCGAAGCAGATTTTAGTCTTCGATAACGAACATGTAGTGCGCGAAGAGAGCAGATCGAAATTTACTCCATCATTATATCGTTGTGGTAAGATGTACTCTCTTTAATTCGCGGACACTAGTATATGCTAACACAATGTAAAAATGCCGATGTCTTTCAAAATCCTTGGTCTTTTTGCAAAAAAGGTAAATTATGCAATATACTTGCAGCAGCACAGACACAGGATTCGACGAGATTACCATTCACGTGGCAGTGGCGACGACTGGCGACCATTAACCCAATTACTGTTATCACTTGTTGTGCTAAACTGACAACAATCCAATTAAATGCACCGGACACTGCAATTAGCACATTTATTTGCTTTACAATTACCGGAGCAAAAATATATGTTTCAATATTGGAAAACGGGTACACCAATACATACGTAGCTGTAATAACCAAAGCAACCATATGGTGCAACAATATTAACCCTGTATATAGCGCAGTCAACGAAGCAAAAATAAATGCAATAAATCGTGTAGACTGGGTTATTATTTTAAGTGGTAGGGGTGACTCTCAGGAATAACATACTAAAAGTCCCAGCCGGGGGATGCGAGCATATAAAAGAAACAAAATTTCAGTGCGGTATCTTTTTTCCAAAATCATATCTCTAGCGCGGGTTCTCATGGATCGACTTTTGTTGATCGTTTAAAATTGAATGAAAATTAGCTCGAGAACCGTTGTTTCAATTCAGTTGATCAACTTTTAGGTGGATCAACTGAACTGAAACAAACTAAAATCGATCCGTGAGAACCCGTCCTGAATCTCATATTTCGCCTATAGAAATTGGAAATTAAATATAATAGCACCTTTTAAAATAGCGAAACATTTTTAGAAACATAACATGAATCCTATCTTTATAATATTATAATTGCGAATATGAGTTTGTTTGTTTGTTTGTTCTGCTTTCACGTCTCAACTACTCAACCAATCTCTGTGAAATTTTGCACACGGGTAGCTTCCGCAATGGAGATGAACATAGGCTATAATAACTAACTGTCCCGGCTTCGCCCGTATGAAAATCTGGGGTAATTTCAGAAATTACCAAACCGATATCAATTTTTTTCACTGTTCGACTGGTGATACTTTGTTTTAAGACATAGGTTATAATAACTGAAGCGAACGAGCGAAGTTAATGAGTAATATTGTACAAAACTTTTTCTGCGTGGGCGGAATAAATATTTATTTAATATAATTAACAATTCAATAACAATAAACGCAACAACTATATGTCAATTCTAACAATCAACGCAATAGTAATTCTTAAACAAAGTGAAACACTTCAATAACACTGAACAAATAACTAGATTTATATACTGTATTTATTTTCGCAGTTCAACACGACACTGATTCACGACTGACTGACTGACTCCTGACTCATTCGTACTTCGCTTATATAGGTCGAGCAGCTTGACCCAGCACGCTCGCGCGCTCTCCAGAACATTCCGGCAGGTACCCGTATCTTCGATACCATTCCATGCCTCACCACTGTGACCTTCCCTTCTCGACGCTTCTATTGCAGGTAGTGGCGTAACATCTTGGGGTTTGCTACAATATGTATTAATAGGTAAACCATAAATTCATAGCACCCGGGCGAAGCCGGACAGGGCCGCTAATCTATTTATAAATTCCTAAATATATAACTGTGAACAGGTTAAAACGAGAAAATGCGTTCAGCTTGTTCATAAGGATGATCTCCATGTTACCGTCAGTGAATAAAGCTGGTGATTATTCCAGCTCACGCATTGTTCGACCTCCGATTCTCTCTTTTCTTTCTTTCTTATTTTATTTATAAACCAGTTTAAATATTTACCCGCAGTTATAGCGAGAGCAATGGGAACTGAAGGCGTGTCTAAAAAAGCAATTCCTAACTTAAACTCCATGAGCCCCCAAAGAGTACCTAAAGACTCATCTGGGTGTACGTGAAACTATTAACGTAACTATTAAATAAAACTATTAACAACAATAATAGTACAAACATAAAAAATTTATTTAAAATGTCTTGCCTTTAGCTACATCATTTATTTAATCACTATTAGTAGTGCAGTCAAATGGGTGGAAAAAGTCAACTGTGCATTTTGGGTATGCAGCAATTTTTTTTGGGATTCGTAATCGTTAAATAATTATAGATAGATTATAGTGTTGTGTCTATTTGAGTCAACATTAATACTCTACATTGTCGACCACAACATTGTTTTGTTTTGGCAGTTTCTATTAGCTACGTTTTTGAAACAAACAAATTAACTAAAATTATAATCTCGTTGTGATCAGACATATTTTAGACTCATCTTGATTAAATCAAATTTTGTTGTGTTTCATTTATTTATTATTAATTTTATATAAAGATCTACGATAATATTAAATATCACCAAAAAGATCTTTATAATAGGATGAAGGCAAAACTGTTTAAAATAGATTTTTGTTATTTTTTAACCGACTTCAAAAAAGGAGCCAGTTCTATATTCGGCAGCTGTTTTAACATTGGAAATGTTTATGTTCGTATATGGGGGCAGAGTTACGAGTTTTCGTTCAAGGCCAAAAGACAACGGTGTCGCGATCAAGTGAGGAACAATCATGCAAAATTGAACAAGTGCAATTTTTTCGAAATGTGTTTTATATCATGTCTAGTTAATTGAGAGGTATTTGCGACGATCTGCGGTGTTATTTTTGAGCAAATGTTAATAAATACTGTAGAAAAATCCATTTAAAAGTTAAGTAATCAAGCAAAAGTGAACGCGTATATAACAGAAGAATAATAGGGTTATTCCTGACAAAACTAAACAGTGCATTGATAAATATTGTGTGTATAATAAACAGTTAATTATGTTTCATATATGCTGTTATCATTTCCAATGTCCTCGATGATTGCAAGGATTGCGAAATCTGTGAATTTTTTTTATGTATATGAATGAATGTATGTTCAGCGATTTCTAAGCTGTATTTGTGAACCGATTTTAATCATTATATTGTTTTATTTAATAGGGCTTACTTTCGGGATGATACCATATAGATTTTAAATCGGTTCAATAGTTCGATTGGTTTTAATAAAAAGTGAGTAGCAGAGTGTAGTACTGTTAAGATAAGTGTCAGTTTTAGTTATTTAGTAATAATCAAATATCAAGACAGAAGTCTGTTAATAATGTGCAAACTACGTATTGTAAAGCCACGTGATTGGCCAGGTATTTTCGTTATGGTCCGATAGTTCCATAGCCAGGTATAAAAGGACCCGATCTTCGCTGCTGAATTCATTCTACCTTCAGGAGCCGACCGAAGCACTTCGACTGAACTGTGGTAACAACCGATCTACAAAGATGTTCGTTATCGTGCTAATTCTGGTTTTGATTTTTGTTGCAGGTTTCGGCGCAGCAAAGAAGTTGGCTCAGGCGGAGCGAGAAGGCGACAGCTGTTCGAAGAGCGTTCACGGACAAAGGCAATTTGGGAAACGACACCGAAAGGACGCCGGAGGAGGTGGACGCCGAGGAACATTTTCGCAGAGTTGGATGTTGGTCCGTCGAAATGTTAGCATTTAGTTATAACAAATGTATTGTAAATATGTAGTTTTGACTGTGTATGTCTAAATGTATATTAATATGTAATATATTTGTAGATAAATATTGTATTATATTTGTAGATAGATAGATGAATTTTTATGTGTATATTTTTTGAGTGCCTTTATTTATTCAAGTAGAAAAGCAAAAACGGCAAACATTTTACTGTGGAATGTGCATTTGAAGAGACGCTCTAATCATCAACAAAAACTTAATTAAAGTTTGTTAAACAAAATTAATTAAAATTAATGGTTAACTGAATCATAGTTTAATAAAAATATAAAAAGTAAAAGATAAAAAAAACTTTTTAACAAAAAAAAACTTCTTCAAAAAATCCACTAAAAAGAGGAAAATAATAAAATTTTGAGTGCGGCGCCTATTTAATAAAATATGAAGTAGGTTAAAAAGTGCCAATTTAAATAATATCCAAACCGCTCAACAGATTTTGTTTTAATTCTTCGTGTTCACATGATGCACTTGAAATTTTTTTTTTAATTTTCTAATTTGCCCCCCAAAATCATAATTCGTTTATATACCGTGAATGGGTCACCTACCTCTATACAGGGTGGACCAGGTTATAGTAGCAATAATTCACCATTCGATGGTCCGTCGAAAAATAAGTCGACATGCATAATTTTATTTTTTTCCAAAACGCTTCCTAAGGGAGATACACCCCTTCAAAGTTCAGTTTTTAAATTCTTTTTTTTGCCCTAACTCTCAGGTCATATTAATGCGTTTTTGACCAAATTTGGTACAAGTATTTATGCAATAGATACTCATTACTTGACGTAAGTAACTTTTGTCAAAATTGTCAAGTGGCGTAGATACAGGGGGGTTGTTTCACTTTTCCCGCCCTATTTTCTGCGCCACTGGATATTTTTAAAGAATAACATTTTTTTCAAATTTCCTGTTCAATTTAGAAGAAACGAGTCACTCTTGCAAAATTTCGATTTGAGGCTTCGTTTACGAGATAATTAGAGTTGAAAGTTTAGAACACTTCTAAAATAGCCACCTATGAAAATAATAGGTCTGGAATCTTGTACAACAATTGTAAACTTTTTACTGTTTGACGAATTTAAATAAATAATTCATTAATTAAATTAAAAACAACAAATAAATAACTTATGAAAATAACCAACAAAGTAGGCGATACTTGGTTTTGAGATAATTTATGACACTTGTCAGTATTGATTTTTAAAACTGGACTTTGGTATCTCCCTTAGGAAGCGTTTTGGAAAAAAATAAAATTATGCATGTCTACTTATTTTTCGATGGACCATCGAATGGTGAATTATTGCTACTTTAACTTGGTCCACCCTGTATATGTACCAAATTTTAACTTTTTTTGTCCATGTAGATTTGGATAAAATATGCTGTGACAGAGGGACAGACAGACACGAGAGTGATCCTATAAGGGTTCCGCTTTTTCATCGGATGTACGGAAGCCTAAAATGGCAATTTCATTAGCACTAGACAAAAATAATAAAAAATAAATCATTAATATGGCACCTCCTTATACTTTAACTAGCAAAACTACACACGTGGTAATCATACACTGCATAAAAGAAAATAAAACATTATCCAGTTTTGTTTCAACATTCAAGTGTTTACCCACAGTGCACTGTTTCACTGTCTCCAGTTTTCCAGATGCAATAAGGAACTTTCATTGTTTACCGCCGTCTTAAATAATAACTGTGATTGTGGATTCATTGCTTCACTGACTGACTGTTGCCTCACATTGCACCAGATACTGAAAAACGCGGCCAAATTTTAGGACGTTCGTCGTTCATATATCTTTCAGTTTTATAATATATTTCTTATTCACACCCTATATTACATACAGTGAAATTCACCTAAGACGCAACATAAGCAAGTTTTGTTCACCTGATAGTTTTGGTAAACATTAATGCATATTATAGAGAAAATAGTTTTTACGTAGGCAGTTTACTACGGTTCAGTGACTCGAGCACTCTGATTGGACAGGTATTTTTGTTATATGGTCTGATAGTTCCATATAGCCAGGTATAAAAGGACCCGATCTTCGCTGCTGAATTCATTCTACCTTCAGGAGCCGACCGAAGCACTTCGACTGAACTGTGGTAACAACAGAACTACAAAGATGTTCATTATCGTGCTAATTCTGGTTTTGATTTTTGTTGCAGGTTTCGACGCAGCAAAGAAGTTGGCCAGACGAGCGAGAAGGCGACAGCTGTTTGAAGAGCGTTCACAGACAAAGGCAATTTGGGAAACGACACCGAAAGGACGCCGGAGGAGGCGGACGCCGAGGAACATTTTCGCAGAGTTGGATGTTGGTCCGTCGAAATGTTAGCATTTAGTTATAACAAATGTATTGTAAATATGTAGTTTTGATTGTGTATGTCTAAATGTATATTAATATGTAATATATTTGTAGATAAATATTGTATTATATTTGTAGATAGATAGATGAATTTTTATGTGTATATTTTTTGAGTGCCTTTATTTATTCAAGTAGTAAAGCAAAAACGACAAACATTTTACTGTGGAATGTGCATTTGAAGAGACGCTCCAATCATCAACAAAAACTTAATTAAAGTTTGTTAAACAAAATTAATTAAAATTAATGGTTAACTGAATCATAGTTTAATAAAAATACAAAAAGTAAAAGATAAAAAAAACTTTTTAACAAAAAAAACTCCTTCAAAAAATCCACTAAAAAGAGGAAAATAATAAAATTTTGATTTCGGCGCCTATTTAATAAAATATGAAGTAGGTTAAAAAGTGCCAATTTAAATAATATCCAAACCGCTGGACTGATTTTGTTTTAATTCTTCGTGTTCACATGATGCACATGAATTTTTTTTTTAATTTTCTAATTTGCCCCCCAAAATCATAATTTGTTTATATACCGTGAATGTGTCACCTACCTCTATATATGTACCAAATTTTAACTTTTTTTGTCCAGTATATTTGGATAAAATATGCTGTGACAGATGAACAGACAGACACGAGAGTGATCCTATAAGGGTTCCGCTTTTTCATCGGATGTACGGAACCCTAAAATGACAATTTCATTAGCACTAGACGAAAATAATAAAAAATAAATCATTAATATGGCACCTCCTTATACTTTAACTAGCAAAACTACACACGTGGTAATCATACACTGCATAAAAGAAAATAAAACATTATCCAGTTTTGTTTCAACATTCAAGTGTTTACCCACAGTGCACTGTTTCACTGTCTCCAGTTTTCCAGATGCAATAAGAAACTTTCATTGTTTACCGCCGTCTTAAATAATAACTGTGATTGTGGATTCATTGCTTCACTGACTGACTGTTGCCTCGCATTGCACCAGATACTGAAAAACGCGGCCAAATTTTAGGACGTTTGTCGTTCATATATCTTTCAGTTTTATAATATATTTCTTATTCACACCCTATATTACATACAGTGAAATTCACCTAAGACGCAACATAAGCAAGTTTTGTTTACCTGGTAATTTTAGTAAACATTAATGCATATTATAGAGAAAATAGTTTTTATGTAGGCAGTTTACTACGGTTCAGTGACTCGAGCACTCTGATTGGACAGGTATTTTTGTTATATGGTCTGATAGTTCCATATAGCCAGGTATAAAAGGACCCGATCTTCGCTGATGAATTCATTCTACCTTCAGGAGCCGACCGAAGCACTTCGACTGAACTGTGGTAACAACAAAACTACAAATATGTTCATTATCGTGCTAATTCTGGTTTTGATTTTTGTTGCAGGTTTCGACGCAGCAAAGAAGTTGACCAGGCGAGCGAGAAGACGACAACGTTCAGTGACGATTCCGATTAGGGAAACGACGCCGAAAGGACGCCGACGCCGAGGAACTTTCGGCGTTCGCAGAGTTGGATGTAGGGGTCGCCAAATTCTTGAAAATTTCAAGATCTTGTCTTGATCTTGTCTTGATTTCAAGACAAGATCAAGACAAGAAGTAATTTTAGATTTCAAGACAAGACAAGAAATGTTATGTCAATACCAAGATTTCTTGTCAAGAAAACAAGAAATCTTGAAATATCTTGACTAACAATGAAAACGCTAAAACGTATATTTATATTTGTGAAAAAGATAACAATATATTTTAACATAACATAACGTATTATTTTAATTTATTGAACACATTTTTTGCTAGACCGATTCACAAAAATGTAAATTAAAAACAATAAATGAAAAAACTCGGGTTGCAGTGCCAAACCCTGCCGACAATAATATAGTGTATTTGCTAATAAGGTGTTGTGGCTTTATTATGTGAACTTAAGTTTGTTTTTGGACCAAATCAAAAAATTTAACCCCTTAATACATCCCTTAAAATAATATTATTTTTCTTAATTTCAATATTATTATCAATGCAACCTCTGTACCAAATTAAATACACCCGTCAGCAAATAAATCACTATCCGCGAACTAGTGTTTTCATAAAATTTGTAAGTCCGGTCCTGTTGTGCCGATTTTGTTAAAATTTTAGCAACACATTTTAATCTCTACCAAAGGGTTAATTCCAATTTTGAAACAATTCTGAGATTTTTTTCGGTATTTTTGGGCCCAAAAACTTTTTTCAACTCCTAAAAACTACCCTTAAAATGGCCCGATCGGGCCCATTTTAAATAGGCTTCGTGCGGTGATGGGTTCCAATGTGTGTACCAAATTTCGTTTAAATCGATTAAGTATGTCGAGAGTTATCGTGTACACACACACACACACATATATAAGCCATGAATTAAGGCACATAAGACTTCTTATGGAGTCAACGCCTAGCCGATTTCTTGGCTTTGTTATTGTTAAAGCTGGTCTTGAAAATAGCCTTTCCGCAGGTACCTACAAATGTAAGATGTTGCTGGCGTTCTGAGAAAATCCTTGGCCATTTTCGATAACGACGGGTAGATATTTTCGTTTCTTCTCCACCAATCAAGTATATTCTCAGAATTTTCTGTCCTAGGCTCATTTAAGTATTTTTCAATTTCATACTTCCAAGATACTGAGTTATTTGCGTTCGTCAGAAAACAAATAAAGATCGGGGAACCACCAGATTGCCGTGTTAGCACGCAACGCAATAAAATGTTCGCCGGCGAGGAATCACCATGTACGGTGTCACCGGTTAATCAAGAAATTTCAAGATCTTGAAATTTCTTGAGTCAAGACAAGACATAAGATGTCAAGAAAACGTCAAGACAAGATTTTTTAAGATTTCTTGATTTTTTTTCAAGACAAGACAAGAAGTTATTGTCAAGACAAGAATTCTTGTCTTGTCGACCCCTAGTTGGATGTCACTCCGCCAAAGTGTTAGCATTTAGTGATAGGAAATTTATTGTAAATATGTAGTTTTGACTGTGTATGCCTATATGTATATTATATTATATTTGTAGATAAATAGATGACTTTTTATGTGTATACTTTTTGAGTACCTTTATTCATTCAAGTAGTAAAGCAAGAACGACAAACATTTTATTGTGCAATGTGCTTTTGAAGCGCAATGCTTCAATCATCAAAAAAAAACGTAATTAAAGTATGTTAAATAAAAGTAATATAATTAATTAAAATTAATGGTTCACTGAATTAGGTAGTTTATATTAATTAATTTTAATCATCTACTGATAATGCCAACATGATTGGCGAAACGTACGTCGAGAATTGTTAAACGTTTTGGTGTTTTATGGTTATTTCTGAGCCATTGGAGAAAGCATTATGTGTAATGCTGTTACAAATAATATTAATAATTGCTCTCGCAGTTAGTGGATCTGCGGGGTATTCGTGCTCTATATATATATAGGAAGAATTAAGTGTACGCTGTTGGCACTGTAAAGTAAATGGAAGCTTGCCCGACGCGAAATTCGGAGTTTCGGGTTTGAGTCCCGACGGTGCATTTAAATTTTTCATATAGGTATAGCCTACTTTAATAAAATATATGAGGACGATAATGTCGTCTGATATTTCTATGTAATTCACTAAGACCCCAGATTTTACCCATGTTAATTATATATATTTATTTATTAGACTTTAGTTTGAACTCTCCTGATGATGGGCTAAAAACCCGAAACGATCGTTGAGAATAATAAATGTGTGGAATTTTTCAAGTGTTTGTGTATTTATTTTATTCAAAACGGTATAGTTTTTACAGTTTTAAGTAGAATTAACAGTTGTTCATGATTTGAAAATTTTCAAAATTACCTGCAACAAAATTATAAATATCTAGGTAATTTTTAATATTTTCAATACGAAATGAAACTACTCGCTATAGCTGTTCTATGATTTATTATAAATGATTAGAATGACTGCAACTTTAACGTTTCAACAATTTTGTCTGTGGTCCTTCTCAAGTATTTAAGAAACCTAATAATTTCCCAATGGGTACGGTGACGGTTTAATATTATTGTGGCTCCCAAATAAAAATGTATTTCGAGCCTATGATCAAAAGTATCAATTTAAAATAAAATACATTGTAACATTTGATAGCGAACTAAAATCCTTGTATGGTCGAGTTTTGAACATGTACGCCGCGTAGAAGAGACAGACTGTTTATTGTGTGGTGCAGTATGGTCTGTGACGTCACATCGTAGAATAGCTATCCTCAGGCAAACCGACATGTCGTGGAAAGGTGAAATTTTTCGCGCGAGGAGACACCCTCTGGCGTTCGCGCCGAGTAGTCATCAGATCGCTGTGGTGTGAGATGGCCGCGTGAATGATTGAGCCCCGTTCTAAATTTGAGCTGAACATAATTAGATTGTGGAAATAATTTTTGGTATTGTTGTTGAGGTTTAATTTGGCTGTTATCTAGTTTATAATTGGAAATCGCCCTGAATTATTCCTTCCAATCATTTTTCACCTGTCATTGTTACCTGACTTCCTGTATTATAGTGTTCCTTGCTCGGATTTGTTGGTTTCGTTCCAAAAGTGTTGTTTAGGTTCGATTTAGTGTCATTTCCGGCTGTTATCAATTCTGTTTGGTTGTTGAATAACAATATTGTAATTATTATACCGAGAATTCGCTATACGGGCGCGCAGGGAACCATTCCACAATTATTCGACTAATTTTATTTCATTGTGGTTTCGACCATAATAAATAACAATTTAATTTGTTAATTATTATAACTTTGAGAATGAAGTCATTGGCGTAGTTGAACTTTACCGACGCTATTGCTGATTGAATGCACTATCTGAGATCGATGATTTTTAAACGATATTGATATTGATCAGAAATTTGAAATATACAACTATACAAGTCAGTGGCGTCCGCATTGACGATTTTGCTCAACTAACACCTGTTAGTTTCATTTATATTTGCGTATTTTGTGAGTCGCATGGCGATAATGTTTCGTATGCCAGTCGAACTTTGTCGGAAGTCGAAATAAGAATTAAGTTGTGAGGCAAACGTGCAGAGTGTTCGATTTTATAAAGAGTCGCTTTGCGATTTTATTTGAGAGTCGAGTTGCGATAATTATTGAGAGTCGCCTTGCGATGTTATTAGAGACGAAGTTGCGATCACTCGGTGATGTTATTTGAAGGTGTTTTTTTCAGAAGGGTGTTTCTTCTTTTAATGTGTTGTTTTGTTTTTCCGCGGGTTGTTTGTACGGGGTTGTTGTTGTTATTTTAATATTTGCGGGTTTTGTAGTATTTAAGTTTTAGGCCGAATAATCCATGGTTGTTTTGAAAGGAGGTTGACCCTTGTGATTTTTGGGTGTTCTGTTGTTGAATACCTATTTGTTTTTTCTTGGAAGTTTTTATTTTTCGTAGCCCTCAATCTGGACCTGTTGAGTTGCGACATCGCACGATCAAAGTGTCCTGACGCCCTTATTTTACCAATCGGTAAGACACGTGCGATATTTTCCATCCCGAAATTAGTGTGAAGTGTTGCTTCCTTTCTTTACAGTTTATTTCGTGTTTTATCTTTCGCGTCTTATGGTAGGTGGTTGTGTTTGTTGAGCCCTTATTAGCGTTATTTTATTATGGATTATTTATTTATTTATTTGCGTTCTGGTTATTGTGTTTGTGTCTTGTGGTAGGTGGTTGGGTTTATTATCAAGGCGGTTGCCTGTTATTTTGTTATAAATTTAAGTGGTTGGTGGTCGGATTAGTTAGACCAATATTGGGCAATTTTCTTCTTTCTACACAACTTTTTGACCCATGTCCCCCGCGCCGCTAGCTAGCCATCGGTTGTGGGAAAAACCGACGTTATAGTACATACTTAACATAAAATATAATAATGAAAATGTACTTACAAAATATTTGTCTAAAAGTGCGTTCATTACTAAAATAATTAGAGTACGTTCAAACAAGTTATAATCGAATAATATACCAACAACGATACAGCTGATAATAATTTTTATATTTTTAAGGAGTAATTGACCACTAGAATATGCCATACAAATATAATTAGTATAAACCAGTGCCATCTCAACATATTAATCAAAATTAACCCATTAATTTAAGATTTTGAGTGTCACTCATTCTATTGACAGTATTAAAACGTTCTATATGTATCATTTCACTAATTAATCTCTTATGATAATTTTGTTCTACATCTAACATTTTGACAGAATCTTCATTAAATACAAAAGAGTGATTAGTTTTAAATGTGCGTACAAAGAATTTTAATTTTGTTGATAATATAAATAACAGTTTAACTTTTTAGATCATTAAATAAAGATTTAAAAATTAGCAAAGTTGATAATGATATAGTTAAAAATGATATTTTAAAAAGTGTAGGTGTAATTTGCAAGACAGAATTATTTGTAATACCTAACATAAAAAATGTAACACATTTTTCAAAGAAAAAAAAAACAATCTGATCATTTATAAAGCGGATAAAGGTGGTGCAGTGGTAATTATGAATAAAATTGAGTATATTAACAAATAAAGTCAGATTTAAAAAATACAGAATTATAAGAATGTTTAAAATAGGATCCAGTAAAAAAACTAGAATCTGACACCGACAATTTGATTAGAAAATTGAATAGCTCTACACAGTGAGAAATGAGAAGGCCGATTATATAGATTATCGATGGTCCATTTGTAGCCAGCGATTAATCTGGTAATAGGCACACAAAGAGACAATGGCGTCGCAAACAGGTGTCGCCTGCACATCGCGTAGATTCCATAAAAACACATTGCGCATGCGTGGTTACTAATTTTACATTCACTTGTTTTGTATTCATCCATTTTATATATGTAACTATACATTTTGTAATTTTTACACACTTTATTAGAATATTACACAAATTATGTAATTTTAATTTACTTTATGTAAAAATCACAAATTTGTTTAACTTTACAGTAAAAGTCTAAGTTTTTATGAAGTTTTCTGTGTAAACATAAATAATAATGTAAAATCACTTAGAAAATCGAGCGAATTCTATACCTTAACTTTCAAAGTATTTTTACATCCATTTTTTACAGTGTAATATTAATAATAATTCTGACAACAATAATGGCAAAGGACTATTTTTAAATTTTAAAAATAAATGTAATTTATCAAGATGTTACGCTTTAATCAAGTTGCACAAGACTGAAAAACCAATGAGACTTATAATATCTGCTGTAGGGTCACCTACTTACAACGTTTCCAGTTGATTTGCCAAATTTTTATAAAAATCTATTCCTAAATCTACATATAATCTTCTCAATAGTCGTCTACAGTAGCTATCTCTTTATCTCATTTCTGTGCCAAAATAACAGGGGAACGCTCTGTCCACCCTCCATGTCTATGATCGACCTACCTACTACAGATTTAACTAAAAAATTCAGAATTCCGGTTATATTTTTAATTTGTAGGTCAGTGTGCCTCAATATAAATCTTGTTATATGAGAGATGCCACTTATAATTTATACTGATCCGTTTGTGTCGAGTTTTAATAGATAGATAATAAATGGTACGATTCCACCAAACCGATTTTTCTTTGTTACTATAGGTAGGTACCACCAAAGCGTGATGAAAAAGACAGAACAACACCTATATTCTCGCTATCTCTATCTTTTGCATGAATAAATTAATTGTGGATTATAGACACTCGACAACTGAGGTCATAAGCGTCTGAAACTGTATCTTTTGCATCCACACTGTTTTGGGTGCCTTCCCTACTCATTTATGATAACTCTATGGTTAAAATGTACCTGTGCTCTGATTGGCCTAAGTATTTTTGTTATGGTCGAATAGTTCTAAAGCCAGGTATAAAACGACCCGATCTTCGCTGCTGAATTCATTCTACCTTCAGAAGCCGACCGAAGCACTTCGACTGAACTGTGGTAACAACAGATCTACAAAGATGTTCGTTATCTTGCTAATTCTTGTTTTGATTTTTGTTGCAGTTTTCGACGCAGCAAAGAAGTTGGTCAGGCGGGCGAGAAGGCGACAGCTGTTCGAAGAGCGTTCACGGACAATTTGGGAAACGACACCGAAAGGACGCCGGAGGAGGTGGACGCCGAGGAACATTTTCGCAGAGTTGGATGTCGCTCCGTCGAAGTGTTAGTTATAAGAAATGTATTGTAAATATGTAGTTTTGACTATGTAGTATGTATGCCTATGTATATATTGTATATATTATTATATTTGTAGATAAATAAACGAATTTGTATTTTGTATACACTTTTTGAGTATCTTTGTTTATACTAGTAATAAAACAATAAATTTAGATTTATTTTTACACTAGTGCTGGGTTTATCGCACAAATTTATTTTTTAATGACGCTGTTAAATGACGGTTGCTATTGTTAACGTAGCAATCAAAAATAACAGCGTGATTAAAAAAAACAGCCTGTTAAAATTGTACGATAAACTGAAAACACAAATTAATATGAGAAGGGACGTCACAAAAATTACAGTGCAAAATTAAAATTAAGAAAGTTATCAATAAAATATAAACAAATTTCCGACAACTCAGTTAAAATTTTTATAATAAAATTATTACATTTCTGTAACGACAAAAATTATTATTATGGAATGTACATTTCGAGTGCAAGTCAACAAAAACTAAACTAGAGTTTGTAAAGCAAATGGATATAAATTTAAAAACTAACAAAAATAAAAAATAATAAGGGATTAAAAAACACAGGTGATAACCAAGCTCGGCTTTATTCGTTCTTAATACATTTGGTCAAGTGAAAGCCGCTGAAAGTTTTCAAACAAAAAAATACTCCGTCTGTTTTAAAATTATAGATAATAAATTGTACGATTTCTCATTCAACTGTACACCGATTTGGCTTTATGTTTTATTTTATTTCAATAACAGGATACAGACCCCAATTATTTAAGAATCAATACATATTATAAAACAAAGTCTCCCCACCGCATCTGTCTGTCTGTGTCTGATTTTCTCCGTAACTACTGAACAGATATTTTTCCGGTTTTAACGATTAGATAGATTGATTCACTAGAAAAGTTTAGATGTATAATTGAAACTGACCGGCCCGGCTTCGCCCGGATGAAAATCGGCGGTAATCTCAAATTACTGAACCAATATATATAAATATATGAACTGCATAATAATATATTCGTCTTCTTTTAGTTTTGAAATCCATGTTTTGAAAAAAGGTAGGTAGTTTACCACGGTTCAGTAACTCTTTGCCTTGATTGGCCTAAGTATTTTTGTAACGGTCCGATAGTTCCAAAGCCAGGTATAAAAGGACCCGAACTTCACTACTGAATTCATTCTACCCTCACGAGTCGTTCGAAGCACTTCGACTGAACCTAGGTAAAACTGATCTACAAAGATGTTCATTATCGTGCTAATTCTTGTTTTGATTTTGGTTGCAGTTTACGACGCAGCAAAGAAGTTGGTCAGGCGAGCGAGAAGACGACAGCCGTTCGAAGAGCGTCCACTGCAGACAAAGTCAATTTGGGAAACGACACCGAAAGGACGCCGGAGGAGAAAGACGCCGAGGAACATTTTCGCAGAGTTGGATGTCGCTCCGTCGAAGTGTTAGCAATTAGTTATAAGACATGTATTGTAAATATATTATTTTGACTATGTAGTTATAATATGTCTATGTATTATGTATATTATATATATTATAGACTGAAAGCTGATAACATTTTTTTTATGTGTTTATAATATAAGACTTATGTATGTTTATAAGACAGACTGTTTGAACGGAGCTAACTCCCTGACTGACGAACAATGTCTGTCAGGGAGTTAGCCCCGTCCAAACAGTCTGTCATATTTTCGTCCGTGATTGGGTCACCTACCTCTATATATGTACCAAATTTTAACTTTTTTTGTCCAGTAGATTCGGGAAAAATATATGCTGTGACAGAGGGACAAACAGACACGAGAGTGATCCTATAAGGGTTCCGCTTTTTCATCGGATGTACGGAACCCTAAAATGGCAAATTCATTAGCACTAGACAAAATTAATAAAAAATAAATTAATATGGCACCTCCTTATACTTTAACTAGCAAAACAACACACGTGGTAATAGCGCCGTTTCATATCGGCGATATCATACACTGCATAAAAGAAAATAAAACATTATCCAGTTTTGTTTCAACATTCAAGTGTTTACCCACAGTGCACTGTTTCCCTGTCTCCAGTTTTCCAGATGCAATAAGGAACTTTCATTGTTTACCGCCGTCTTAAATAGTAACTGTGATTGTGGATTCATTGCTTCACTGACTGACTGTTGCCTCACATTGTACCAGATACTGAAAAACACGGCCAAATTTTAGGACGTTCGTCGTTCATATATCTTTCAGTTTTATAATATAATTCTTATTCACACCCTATATTACATACAGTGAAATTCACTTAAGAAGCAACATAAGCAAGTTTTGTTTACCTGATAGTTTTGGTAAACATTAATGCATATTACAGAGAAAATAGTTTTTACGTAGGCAGTTTACTACGGTTCAGTGACTCGAGCACTCTGATTGGACAGGTATTTTTGTTATATGGTTTGATAGTTCCATATAGCCAGGTATAAAAGGACCCGATCTTCACTGCTGATTTCATTTTATTTTCAGGAGCCTACCGAAGCACTTCGACTGAACTGTGGTAACAACAAATCTACAAAGATGTTCGTTATCGTGCTAATTCTGGTTTTGATTTTTGTTGCAGGTTTCGACGCAGCAAAGAAGTTGACCAGGCGAGCGAGAAGACGACAACGTTCAGTGACAATTCCGATTAGGGAAACAACGCCGGAGGAGACCGACGCCGAGGAACATTTTCGGCGTTCGCAGAGTTGGATGTCGCTCCGCCAAAGTGTTAGCAATTAGTGATAGGAAATTTATTGTAAATATGTAGCTTTGACTGTGTATGCCTATATGTATATAATATTATATTAATTGTAGATAAATAGATGAATTTTTATGTGTATACTTTTTGAGTACCTACCTTTATTTATTCAAGTAGTAAATCAAGAACGACAAACATTTTATTATGGAATGTGCATTTGAAGCGCAATGCTCCAATCATCAACAAAAACTTAATTAAAGTTTGTTAAACAAAATTAATATAATTAATTAATATTAGTGGTTCACTGAATCCTAGTTTAATAAATATATATCTAAACTAATGTAAATTACCTCAAATTTACAGAAAAACTTAACGGTCCATTGATTTAATTGAATCCTAGTTTAATAAGCTAGGATTCAAAGATTTTTTTCAATTAATTATTATTTATTACCATAACGCGACACGAATGACATTGCCAAGCTGGCGTAGTGCTCGTTCGAACAGTGTTCTTGTTTTTGCTCACAGCACATACACTCTAGCTGTCTCACTTTGCATATATAATTACCTATATATTATATTCACTTGGGTGTGGCTTTTAAAGTTTTTTTATTAATATGTAGTGTTATGTGTAACGAGTTTTAATGTAATGTACTGAAACTAAACAACTTCTACTTAATATAGTTCTCTAAAGTGGTAATATAAATTTTTACGGCTAGTATTGGACTTAATCAAATATAATGCGTTTTACCTGAGCGGAAGGTCACTCCGTTCAGGTAAATGAAAAAAATGACGGTTGACTTTGACATAGCCTCAATTTCGTCTGAATTATATCACAGCATTTTAACCGAGATATTGATGCATTGGCTGATACTAATAAAGTACAAATAACAGAAAATGAAAACATTAAAAAACAGATCAGTTTATTTGAAAAACTTGTAAGTGAACAGGAGAAGAGAAATGGAAATCTAGAGACAATAAACAGCCTACTTCAAGAAAAACTAGACAAAGAAATGGGTAAGCTATAGCAACTGGTACATACAGTAATGTTTTAAAAGGAAATACCGAGGAAAATGCGAATAATAAAGCAAGAAATAATAAACAGCCAAATGCTGAAAAATATCAAACAAAAATAATTAAAAAACAACCAATTAAAAAAATACTTTCAGCTATGTCGCGATCAGAATCACCTAAAAAAGGAGGAAATGATATGCGTTTAATTAGAACACCAGGAATAAATAAGGATAATGTGGAAGACTCTGCAGAAAAAGAAATTTCAAACAAGGAAGAATGGATTACAAAATAAAAAAAGAATACTAAACCAAGACAAAGGAAATCATCAACCCTTATTGGTAACATGATTAATGATAAATTGAAAATTGTGCCAAAAAAGACCTTCCTATTTATATCTAGACTACACACAAGCACTACACCAGAAGATAGGTATATATAGGTCAGTGGAAAAGAATTTTTTATTCTTCAGAAACGCATATTGAGATTAATTTTTAGACTTGCTTACAGAGATTCGTGTCGTCCCTATTTTATCAAATATAATATTCTCACATTCCCTTGCACATATATTTTTGCAATGGCTAAATATGTGAAACAGAACATCGCTACTTTTACTCGTAATAATGATGTACATGACTATAATACACGTCACAATTATAATGTTTACATAGGCAACTACAGGCTTAGTTTATATAAAAAAAGTCCTATGTGTGCTGGTAGTGCTATTTTCAACAAATTGCCTGAGTCAATCCGACTAATCAGCGACTTTAACAAATTTAAACGTGCTTTAAAGCATTTTCTAATTGTGAAATGTTTTTATTCACTAGATGATTATTATGCTAATTAATTATTATTATTATTATTGACCTGTCATATTCAAATGTATTTTTGACGCCATGACCAAATAAATACTATACTATACTATTGAACTTCCTGAAAAGCGCTTTTCCAGAAGTATCATGTGAATCACTGATATCAAAATATCCGCAACACTACAAATCGTTTAAAGTTATGATCGATCTTCAAAATATTGATAAGGCTATGAATCCAGGTGTGTGGCCGCAATGTACTTATGTGAATCAGTTTTTTCATCCGAAGGGACAAAAAGACCGAGAAACATGACAATTAACCAGGAAAACGCAGATACGAATTATGAAAATAATGAAACTAAAACTACCAGAATACCCACCATGGAACCAAATTTTTTTTAAATCAACGATGTACTTCATAAATACCAAAAAGAAAGTACTTACCCGAATATATATCAAAAAGAATTCCATAATATAATCAACCAATATCCTAACTACATGATTACTTACACCGATGCATCTAAAAAAAACGATAAAGTCACCGGAGCTTTCAGAATAAACAACGAAAGATACAGTTTCACATTACCAAAAGAATATAGCATATACTCAGCAGAACTTTACTCTATTAAAGTGGCATTAGAAGAAATTTATAGAAGACCGGAAAACAATCACCTCATCTGTACTGATTCTTGGAGTGCATTATCAGCCCTCAACAACAATTCTTATGATAACCAAATTCTACTGGACATAAGAAACCTTCTAAATAAAATGTACTCCGAGTTTTTTACAACAATCTTCATTTGGATATCGAGCCATCGTGGTATTCGCGGAAATGAACTGATCGATGAAGACGCCAAATATGAGACTCACACAAACAACCCTCCCCTGTGGATTTCAATTCCCAAAGAAGATCTGCTTAATACCTATCAGAAAAATATTCTTACCGAATGGGAAAACGAATGGAAAAAATCAATAACAAACCAAGACAAATTAGGGATCATATCTCCACAAAATGTCCATCTACACATATCCAGAGAAGATCAGACATCATTTTAACAAGACTGAGAATCGACCACACTGCGGTAACGCATGGATACATTCTAAATAAAGAACAACCACCCATCTACGACACATGCAACCAACAACTAACCGTCGAGCATATAAAAAAAATGAGTACAGTCAAGTGATCAGCAATATGCAATATGTTTTCGGAAAACAAGACCACGAAATTCTCAAAACAAATAGTACACAAAAAAATGAAAAATACAGCGATACAAAAAATCACATAACTTAAACGTACAGAGTCTAAGGAACAAACTTAACGAAATGGAAATATTTCTTCAAAATAACAAAATTAATCCAGATATGCTGTGTCTTACAAAGCACTGGCTAAAAAGAGGATTTGATAACAACAAAAATAAATGGGTTTTATATTGGTAATCTCCAATAACATCTACTCACGGTGGTACAATTATTCCTACTTATAGATGACAATATAAAGTCAACAAAATATACAGACATAGATTCCTACAACAATGAAAACAATTTTGAAATAACCAGTGTTGAATTATCAGATCACAAATGCATAATTGTCACAATTTACAGACCTCTAAATGGAGACTAGGACATTTTTTCTCACAAATTTCAATAACGTTGTTTGAAGTGCTATATAAGACCGGAAAGAAATTTGTCATAGCAGATGATTTTAACATAAATTTCCTAAAAAAAACGGATATGAGACTTAAAATACTAGCCGAAATTTGCAATTCTTTTAACCTAGATATTCTATTTAGGGATTTTTCACGTGAACTGAAAATACATCTACATGTATAGAAAACTGCATCACAAATATAAGTAAAAAAAGTGTGAAACCTGTCAGATCACTACGCACAATTTGTCTTCATAGAAGTGGAACCAATAAAAAATGTGACTAAAAACTACATACGCCATCGAATCATAAATGCAGAAAACACTGAACATTTCAAATACTTGTTACAAAGTGTAAACTGGGATCAGTGTTTAACATATACAAACTGTGATGACACTTTCAGTGCTTTTAAGGACATGCTATTATATTGTTATGAGAGAGCTTTTCCAGAAACCAACAGAATAATAGAAAGTTCGCGAAAAAACAAATCTACTCCATGGATAACATGCATAAAAGAAACCCTGTCTCTACTACACCAATTATACAAAATTTCAAGAACTCCTCAAATGAAATATTTGCTTGGTGAATATCAAAAAATTACAAAGGAGCCATAAAAATGGCAAAACAAAATTATTATGATAAATATATAACGGAAAGAAGCAATAAAACGAGAGCAATTTGGAATATTGTAAACATGGAAAAAAATATTGAAAAACCAGACAGAAACACCCCACTCACTACAAACACCTTAAATAATTATTTCACCAATCTGGGCAAGACAATAATGACCAGCTTCCACAAACAAATATAAATCCTTGTAGTTTTCAGGTTCAGTGACTCGAGCACTCTGATTGGTCAGGTATTTTTGTTATATGGTCTGATACCTCCATATAGACAGGTATAAAAGGACCCGATCTTCGCTGCTGAATTCATTCTATCTTCAGCAGCCGACCGAAGCACTTCGACTGAACTTTGGTAACAACCGATCTACAAAAATGTTCGTTATCGTGCTAATTCTGGTTTTGATTTTTGTTGCAGGTTTCGACGCAGCAAAGAAGTTGGCCAGGCGAGCGAGAAGACGACAACGTTCAGCGACAATTCCGATTAGGGAAACGACGCCGAAAGGACGCGGGAGGAGGCCGACGCCGAGAAACATTTTCGGCGTTCGCAGAATTTGATGTCGCTCCGCCAAAGTGTTAGCAATTAGTGATAAGAAATTTATTGTAAATATTTAGTTTTGACTGTGTATGCCTATATAATATATATATTATATTATTTTAATTGTAGATAAATAGATGAATTTTTATGTGTATACTTTTTGAGTACCTTTATTTATTCAAGTAGTAAAGCAAGAACGACAAACATTTTATTGTGGAATGTGCATTTGAAGCGCATTGCTCCAATCATCAACAAAAACTTAATTAAAGTTTGTTATTAATATATTATTAAAATTAATAGTTCACTGAATCCTAGTTTAATAAATATATTTACAACTAATGTAAATTATCTCCTATTTACAGAAATACTTAACGGTCCATTGAATCCTAGTTTAATAAGCTAGGATTCAATAGATTTTTTTCAATTAATTATTATTTATTACCATTAAACTAGGACCGTTAAGTTTTTTTGTAGATAGGTGCTTAGTGATAAATAATAGTTTTATATGGCTGAAATGCAATTGAAAAATTTTTCGTTAGAAAGGTAATTTATATTAATTTTAACCGCTAGGTTTCTAGTCTTTAGGTTTAATCATCTACTGATCATGCCGATATATTTGGCGAAACGTACGTCGAGAATTGTTAAACGTTTTGGTATTTTGTGGTTATTTTTAATATATAAGTACAAAATAATAAGGGAGTAAATAAAAGATCTAATAATGACCCTTTACCAAATTCGGATTTACTTGATTTTAATAATTGATCAAATAATGATTATTTTAATGGTTTGACTTTTCAGAACATTTCCTTCAAAATTGTTAGTGGACTAAAGGTTTTTAGCCCATCATCAGGGGAGTTCAAACTAAAATCTAACAAACAAATATATATAAATAGCCGCTACTCGTGGCTTCGCCCATGTTTATTTTTATTTATGATTTATTATCCCCCCTCCGCGAGAAATTTTCACCCTGCGAAGCGAAGTCAGGCTGGTGTTATAAGGATTCCGCCAGTACGCTAAAATGTTTTTTTTGTTAGTAGTAGAGAACCAATAAAAATTTAATTAAGCAATTAACTCAAAAAGTAATTTAAAAAGTTGAATACAACATAGCCTATAGCACTTCTGGAATCATAAAGAATATTTAAAAAAAATCATCAAAATCTTTTAAGTTAAATCATTTGGAACATACGCACATATACAAAGAATTTTACAAAGTATAGATTAGTTCAGGTAAAATCTGTGGTGTCAAATTACCTGAATAACAGATTAATGCAGGTAGCTTAAACCTAATTAGTATTTACTTGAAGGAGGGGTGACAGTATATAAGATCTAATTGATCATTGACCAAATTTTTGTTATTTTTAATAGCTTTTTGTGTTATATTAGAATCCCGGTCATAAAATCCCAGACAATATATCCCAGGCAAAAAAATCCCATGCCAAAATATCCCAACTAAAAATATCCCTTGAGAAAAATATCCCACGACATAAATCTCCCATGACAAAATATTCCCGCGACATTAATATCACAATCAGCACATACACATAACATGCGACGGTTTTGTCTGCGGGATGAAGAGGGGGGAGGCGGCGCAGAAAAAAATAACAAATTATTCTTTCACATAGGAACATTAATTGAATATCAGGACCGTGCAATTCTTGCGGGGGCAGAGTTTCCCGCGAGGGGGGTGTTCGTGCGATGGTTTTGTCTGCGAGGTGAAGAGGGGGGGGGGGTGTTTGTGCGACGGTTTTGTCTTCTGGGTGAAGAGAGGAGACAATACATGAAAAGGAATACACTGGAGATAGATATCAATGCAGGCTATTCGTGCTGTCCGCAGACGCTTTTTTTGACTTAACTTGAATTCAATGTAATTCAAATGGAGAAATTTAACATGTAAAGTCAATATTGTTGGTTGAAATCAAACGCACTGTATATTAATTATATTCTTAAAAATTGTAATTTATTTTTTTGTTATGGGATGTTTTTGACATGGGATATTCTTTCCATGGGACGTTTTTGTCATAGTTTAATTTTGTCTTGGGATATTTTTACTGGGATATTATTTACAGGGATATTAATTACTGGGATTTTATGACCGGACACCGTTATATTAATGTATAGTTTGATATGGATCAATCAAACTATACATCATAATACCGGTTTTATAGTCCACATTGTATAGATCTTAATAATAACTTTAATCCAAGTAACTATAAATCCTTACATATCTACAATAAAGGTAAAAAATTGACAATTTCTGAAAATTTAGAAATACAAAAAACTATTAAAAATAACAAAAATTTGATCAATGTTCAATTAAGTAGATTTTATAATTGTCGCTCCTCCTCAAACGAATAACTAATTAGGTTTCAGCAACCTGCATTATTCTGTTATTCAGGTAAATTGACACCCCAGATTTTACCTGTGTTAATTATATATATTTATTTCTTAGACTTTAGTTTTAGTTTGAACTCTCCTGATGATGGGCTAGAAACCCGGAACGATCGTTGAGATTTTTAAATGTCTGAAATTTTTCACGTGTTTGTATATTTATTTTATTCAAAAAATATAGTTTTTACCGTTTAGAGTAGAATTTACAGTTCATGATTTGAAAATTTTCGCAAATACCTGCAACAAAAAAATAAATATTAATTTTTAATATTTTTAGTTTTACGTCTGCGTAAAAATATTTTTCAAAAAATTCACAAAAATGTGTTTTTAGTGTCGTCGCATAAAAACGATGGTACCTACTTTTTTAGATACCTAAACCATAAGCTGGGCTTTATTAATTTAATAGTTTTTTCCATCGCTATAAAATAGCTGCTTTACATAAAGTGACTTTTGACAGGCCGGTGCGCGGGAATGTATGTTTCCCACACTAATGTGGGAAAGCAATCCACTTCCATTGTGATTTATGTTTATTCGCCCTGATCCGCCCGCTAATACAGCTATTCTCGGCCTACTATCAAAATTTTTTGAAAAACTGAAAATTAAGTGAAAAGCAGCTATTTTATAGTGGGTATGGCAAAACATTCTATTGATATATATATCGTACGTAATGATATTATGACTCGTGTAACTGTCACTATAGTCACACTCATCAGTAATTTACTTCATTACGCAACTAGATTTACAATGTACTATCACTACTTGCTTATCAACAATCAACATTGATGAAGCGATATTTCTGTTCCTCTAGGTCCTAGGATAAAAAATGTTGGTGCCATAGATAAAGTTGTTATTTTTGACAAGATCTTTCGATGCCCACTCATGTTTACTCTGGGTAAAATATCATATATTTAATATCTTCAATGTATATTGATCGGGCGCGGCCAGAATGAGATAGATAATGCCCATTATTGGACAGTTGAGGTACATGTTCCTATAATAGGCATGAGGAAACTACCGCATATATAGTTCAAAAAATTGATTACCTTTCGCCACTCAGCTCATAAAAAATAACAATTCTCGGTAACAGAAAAAATTCGTTATCATGCGATAATATCCATTTTCAAAACAACGCGGGAAAAGATTGTTCGTGTCTATAGTTTAAAGTGACAGTTTCAGGCGAAACATTCTATTGGTCGAGAACAACATACTCGGTCATGCGCATAACCTGATCAGTACGTCAAGAGAAATAAGGTGTTTTCGCCACCATTCGCTAATTATAGTAGACTAAATAAATATTATGCTTAAAACACATTTTCGAGCTTCGGTTTTGTTTACCTTCTATGGACAATAAAAAAAAGTATTTTATTGTCTTAAATGGTCGTTTATCTTTCATCAATGATGATAAAAATCTAGCAGCTATAATATATAGATGGCAGATGTCACTGTCAGCACAATATAGATCAGAGGTTTTGGTCGACAGATTGAAAGCACGATAAGCAAGTATGCAGGTGAACGTATATAATATAAGTCCGTATCTCATCATTAAAGAAACTTTTATACTACAACAAAACTTTGTTCAAGATGACAAAATCAATCAAATTGTTTCAAAGTAACTTATTCAGAACATTCATTCTCGAGGAGCCGAGCGAAACAAGAGCAAAGAGAAGTCCGTCGAATGGATACAGGTCGTCCGATAACAGGTTGACTGATCATGTAAAAATTGGAACTTTCTCTTACAGAGCCATTTCACAACCCCGCGTGTAGCCGGCCGCGTCAATATTTCACCAGGCGTCATTGCTTTCTGTTTCGCGTGGTCAGTCGCGGAGAAAAGGTCAAGCGCTCAATATCACTCGCCATAATTGCAACGCATGCGCGCTCATTCCTACACTATAATAGTAGTTTATAGGTACAACTAGTACAATTATGTATATGACGCGAGGGATGACAAGAAATGTACAAGTTCAACTCTATAGAACTTTATTTAATCAATTTCAAACACCGAAATCTCACCGACAGCTGAGAATATTTACTTCGTTGCCATAGCAACCAACATTTAAATGCTCACGCGCGTGCACCCGTGCAAAAAATATGTTTTGCACGGGGCCTATCTAAAGTCGTATGGAATAAAATATTTTTCATGCTAGTTCAAATATATTATATTACAGCCGTGCGATAAATATTATTTTACGTAGCTGACTAGTCTAACGATATGTTGTACATTTCATACATGTGTTACAAAAAGAATTATCACGCAGGGTAATAAATAATATTATCACTTATATAACTAGCGGTCAGGTCCGGATTCGCCTGGGTGCTATGAATTTATGATTTATAAATATATTACTCACTCGTTTCGCTCCAGTTATTATAGCCTATGTCTTAAAGCAAAGTATCACCTATCAAACAGTGAAAAAAAAATGAAATCGGTTCAGTAATTTCTGAGATTACCCCTGATTTTGCCGGGCCGGAAAGCAGGGCCGTAGCTAGTGGGCATTAAGGGGCAATGCCCTACCTTAAACAATCCAGTGCCCTACTTTAAGGAATTATAAATAAGCCGCAAAGACTGTCACGACAGAATGACAGACTTGATCTATCTGACATTTGGAAAAACAAGATTAAATTCGTTGGATCTAAATTAAGTTCTTCGGAAATTTGATAACATGGCAAGTTCTGTATTTTTTTTTTTGATTAAATTGTCATTCACCGTTTTTTTGCTTTTGTAATTTGATATCACCAGATGAGGTGGGCAATCCAATTAATAAATTGTAGTCTTTTGCTTCAGCCCTACTTTAAACTTTCATTGCCCTATCTTGAATTCAGCTCTAGTTACGGCCCTGCCGGAAAGTTAATATAACCTGTCTAACACTGAAAAAAAAATTAAATCGGTTCAATGATTTTTGAGATTACCCCCAATTTTCATCCGGGCGAAACCGGGCCGGCCAGTTATTATAGCCTATGTTCTAAAGCAAGTCTCACCTATCGAACAGTGAAAAAAAAATTTTAATTGGTTTTCTGAGATTATCCCCGATTTTCACCCGGGCGAACCGGGCCGGCTAGTTTCAATTATACATCAAAACCTTCCACGTGAATCAATGATGCGCGATAGACGTATATAATAGCTGTGACAGCATTGTTATCGTTCTGTAACTTTTTCGTCGCGCAGCTTGTATACGGACGTCGGCGTCGCCGTCGGTACAACTTTATACGAGAAAGGAGGCTCCGACTGTTTGTTGAGCACACTTTCAAAAGCTAATAATAATAAGAACCGTATAAAAACTGACGTACTCATAAATTAGTCGGGTTTTTTTCTGCACACTGCCGCTTGTCTGTCTTATTAGAGGCAAATTTGAATGACGAAATGGCATAACATTTGTCTATACTTCAGTTTTAAATCTTAAGCTACAACAGCTAACTGAATAAGTAAATGAGTTTCATAACCTGCGGTCCCTATTTTACACAAAATAATAAAATACATTTAATATTTAGATCTTAGTTTTTTTATTTGTTTTTTGAAATAGTTAGATTTTAAAAATACTTATACCGCTGCACAGGGGCGGATGGGCATGATGTGACCGGCCCGGGAAAAATAGAATCTAGCGTCCCACATGACCATATTTGTATTGATTTACAATAGCTGTATGTTTCATTGGCCCATTTTCGTCAATATAAGTAGCGGCCCACCGGGAAAATCTCGATGTCCCGGTAGACCTATCCGCCCCTGAGTCGCTGCAGGACAAAAGTATTGTAGACATTTTCGACTTATTTTTGGGTCAGGAAATAGTTGGCACTAGGTTTAGAGATACATTGTATATGTTCCAGAAAATAAATAAAAAAAATATTTGTATATGAAAGCAAGTACTTAACTGGAGATTTTCAAGGCGTTTTTGAAAAATGTGTTCCCTTTTAACTAATAGCTTCCAAGCGACCAAAAATAAATAATAATGGCTGCAATGGTTTTGGTCTTCTTTAAAATTTGAAATTTCAGTAATAGAAACAAGACAAAATTTTAAAATTGGAAACAAAATTCCATTAACCGAAACTAAAATAATTGTACGCCTTATTAGAATGAATGAATTGTGGATTATAGACGCTCGACAACAAAGGTCATTAGCGTCTGTAAGCCTTATTAGATAAGACAAAAGTTTTTTAATCTAGAATTAGACTTAGTGAAATCTTGATATTTCAAGACAAGACTTAAGTGAAATCTTGTCTTGAAATATCAAGACAAGACTTTGAAAGTCTTGTCTTGTCTTGTCTAGACGGCAACACTACCAGTGAAGTAAAGATCTAAAATCCAAACTTGCTGAACTGAGTGGACTAATTTAATCGTCTATATTTCTAAAACTAATCATATGTTCATTTTAAATTTTTTTCTGCGATTATTAACCAATCATCTATATATATAAAACAGTTCCGTTACTGACTGACTGACTGACTGATTGACTGACAGACAACGCCCAGGTCAAACCGCTGAAGATATAAACTTGAAATTTAGACAGTAGGTTACTTTTGTGACGTAGGCACCCACTAAGAAAGGATTTTTTGAAATTAAGTCCCTAAGGGGGTTAAATAGGGGATGAAAGTTTGTATGGAAATTCGTCGTTTTTGAAGTTAGAAGCATGATATTTTGCACAGGAGTTTCTTATATAACGTAGGTGAGCACTAAGAAATTTTTTTTTGAAAATGCATCCCCTAAAGGGGCTAAAAAGGGGATGAAAGTTTGTATGGAAGTTCGTCATTTTTAAAGTTAGAAGCATGACATTTTGCACAGGAGTTCCTTATATTACGTAGGTGAGCAATAAGAAAGGATTTTTTAAAATGCATCCCCTAAGGGGGTTAAATAGGGAATGACAGTTTGTATGGAAGTTCGTAATTTTTTAAGTTAGAAGCATGACATTTTGCACAGAAGTTTCTTATATAACGTAGGTGAGCACTAAGAAATTTTTTTTTGAAAATTCAACCCCTAAGGGGGCTAAAAAGGGGATGAATATTTGCATGGAAGTTCGTCATTTTTGAAGTTAGAAGCATGACATTTTGCACAGGAGTTCCTTATATTACGTAGGTGAGCAATAAGAAAGGATTTTTCGAAATTCAACCCCCAAGGGGGTTAAATAGGGGATGAGCGTTTGTATGGAAATTCGTCATTTTTGAAGTTAGAAGCATGAAATTTTGCACAAAAGTTTCTTATATAACGTAGGTGAGCACTAAGAAATTTTTTTTTGAAAATTTATCCCCTAAGGGGGCTAAAAAGGGGATGAAAGTTTGCATGGAAGTTCGTCATTTTTGAAGTTAGAAGCATGACATTTTGCATAGGAGTTCCTTATATTACGTAGGTGAGCAATAAGAAAGGATTTTTGAAAATTCATCCCCTAAGAGGGCTAAATAGGGGACGAAAGTTTGTATGAAAATTCGTCATTTTTGAAGTTAGAAGCATGAAATTTTGCACAGGAGTTCATGATATAACGTAGGTGAGCAATAAGAAATATTAATAATATTCGAGCGAAAGAGCGAAGCGAGTGAGTATCTCTATTTATATATTGTGACATTTTGTGCCAAAAATTTTTCAATTTTAGAAATAACCTTAATTATATTTTTAAATTATCTAATCTAATCTAATCTAACTAATATTATAAATGTGAAATGGATGGATGTATTGATGTTTGTTACCCAATCACGCCAGAACGGCTGAACGGATCTGGATGACATTTGGCACAGAGATAGATTATAGTCTGGAATAGCACATAGGCTACTTTTTATCCCGAAAAAATGTACGGTTCCCGTGGGACAGATTTGTTTTTGTTTTATCTTTGGAACTACTAAACCGATTTTAAAAATTCTTTCACTAATAGAAAGCTACGCAGGGGGGCAGATTCTCGCGGGGGGATAACAAATTAGGGGGAAGATTCACGCGGGGGATAACAAATTAGGGGGAATATTCACGCGGGGGATAACAAATTTAGGGGGGGAGATTCTCGCGAGGGGATAACAAATGTAATGTATTATTAATATTCGAGCGAACGAGCGAAGCGAATGAGTAATGTATCAATAAAATTCGAGCGAACGAGCGAAGCGAGTAAGTATTGTATTATTAATATTCAAACGAACGAGCGAAGCGAGTGAGTCGTGTATTAATAAAATTCGAGCGAACGAGTGAAGCGAGTGAGTTATGTATTAATAATAATCAAACGAACGAGCGATGAAGGAATTAATAATATTCAAACGAACGAGCGAAGCGAGTGAGTAATGTAGGTATTAATAAAATTCGAGCGAACGAGCGAAACGAGTGAGTAATATATTAATAATATTCAAGCGAACGAGCGAAGCGAGTGTCTAATGTATTAATAAAATCCGAGCGAACGAGCGAAGCGAGTGAGTTATGTATTATAAAATTCGAGCGAATAAACACGACCAGCCCGGCTTCGCTTCGCAGGAGGAGAATTTTTCGCGTAGGGGATAATAAATTGTAATCGTAAAATACGTGGGCGAAGCCACGGGTAACGGCTAGTTTGACATATAATTCGGTTCTAAATTCGAGGACCTGAAAACGGGCATTTTTTCGGTCGTTCTTTTATGCCATGCGACTTTGCGAATAGATAAACTACAAAAGTCTTTTATCTTTTAGAAACAATTGGTCTTTGAAAACGGCATATTATATGTAATTCCTTAAGGTACGTGTATTAAAGAGCAACAACTGTTTTTTTGGAAACAACCCGAAAAAAACAGCAACGTTTAGTCGGAAAATATCACTCTCTTAGGGATAAATTTATATTAGACTGTACTTATTGTATGTGTTGATACACATGTGTCTACAGAAGGGCACAAGTAGACGTTTAAACAAGTAAGTACCGTTCGTAAAGTCTTATAAAGACAGATATAACATCCTGTAAATATTGCACGGTTGCATGTGTATAACTGGAAGAGTATAGGTGAAGATGTGTATGTATGTGTGTTTTCACCCCCAACTGCACCGTCGTATATAGGGGTTGCAGGGATAGATTGGAATCCTTGCTCTAGTAATCCTCCCCCGCCGGCAATGCCAACACCATTACGCCAATTTAACTACACTGTCGACTTCAAGTTTGAAATTACATTGCATCTGAAACGAAGAAATGTTATAACATATTTTACTATGCTTTATGGAACTAGGCTTGTATGGCCACAGGAATGGTGTCGGTCTTTAAAAAATACAGTCAGTTTCATAACGTATTAAATAAAATTACCTGTTCTTACCCGCCGATGAGACAAAGTCTATAAATGGATTCAATATAAAAAAACAGTCAAGCATCTCTACAGAGTTTATTTAATGAAAATAAATTATTAAAAAACAAAAAACCCGACTACGTAAAAAGCGAACCTAAAAGATGAAAACAAAATCAAATAATAGCATGCAGTCGGACGCATCAGATATTTCTGTTCAACTTGCGCTACATGTATGCCTTAGACTGCGCCTGTTATCATTTGATCTTGTTTCCATCTTTTAGGTTCGCTTTTTACGCAGTCGGGTTTTTTGTTTTTTAAAATAATTTATTTTTATTTTCTTCCTTTTAGTTGAATCTATACTTCTCATGTCTTTTCATTTGATACCCCATACAAAAGGTTTTACCGATTTTTTGCGTATTGACAAAATGACGTGTAGCGTCCGCCATATTTAATTTTCAGTGACGTCATATACCCTATTTGAAATCTTCGGAACGAAACCTTTTTTTGATACCCGTATCAATTTATTTAGATGAAATATTACTTTTGCATTCTAACAAAATGGCGTCTAGCGTCCGCCATATTAAATTTTCCGTGACGTCGCATATCCAGTAATACTCATGAGACTATGACGAATCTATATACACCTCATTTTCCAAAATCCGTCAAGCCGTTTAGGCTACAGAGGGCGTCAGAGAAAATGCAAAGATACATTTATATTTTATACACCGGAAAACATTACCATCCTTCGGCAGTCGGGTGAAAAAAAAACCAAAATCGGTCAAATGAACGCCACTGAAAGTTCTCGGACAAAGAAATTCTTCATGTTTTAAATATAATATATTAGATAATTAATAATTGTACGAATCCACCGCGTTGACTTTCTCACTCAACTCCAGTATATACCGATTTTGCTTTAAGAATAAATATATGCCTGGATAATAATATATCCGTTTTCTTTTAGTTTTGAAAATCACGTAGGTAGTTTTCTACGGTTCAGTGACTCTGTGCTCTGATTGGCCTAAGTATTTTTGTAATAGTTCCAAAGTCAGGTATAAAAGGACCCAATCTTCGCTGCTGAATTCATTCTACCTTCAGAAGCCGACCGAAGCACTTCGACTGAACTGTGGTAACAACCGATCTACAAAGATGTTCGTTATCTTGCTAATTCTTGTTTTGATTTTTGTTGCAGTTTTCGACGTAGCAAAGAAGTTGGTCAGGCGGGCGAGAAGGCGACAGCTGTTCGAAGAGCGTTCACGGACAAAGGCAATTTGGGAAACGACACCAAAAGGACGCCGGAGGAGGTGGACGCCGAGGAACATTTTCGCAGAGTTGGATGCCGCTTCGGCGAAGTATTAGCAATTAGTTATATCAAATGTATTATGTAAATATGTAATTTTGACTATGTAGTATGTATGCCTATGTATATTGTATATATTATTATATTTGCAGATAAATAAATAAATTTTGTATACACTTTTTGAGTATCTTTGTTTATACTAATAATAAAACAATAAATTTAGATATATTTTTACACTAGTGCTGGGTTTATCGTACAATTTTATTTTTTAATCAGGCTGTTAAATGACGGTTGCTATTGTTAACGATCAACAATTTGCCAAAATGATATCACGCAAATAAATATGAGAAGTGACGTTACAAAAATTACAGTGCAAAATTAAAATTAAGAAAATTATCAATAAAATATAAAAAACATTTCCGACAATTCAGTTAAATTTTTTTCGGTAAAACTGTTACATTCCTGTAATGACAAAAATTATTATTGTAGGATGTACATGTACATTTCGAGTGCAAGTCAACAAAAACTAAACTAGAGTTTGTAAAGTAAATGGATATAAATTTAAAAACTAACAAAAGTACAAAATAATAAGAAATTAAATATCCCAAGTTCGGCTTTATTCGATCTTAATACGGTCAAGTTAAAGCCGCTGAAAGTTTCCGAACAAAAAAAAATTACTTCTGTTTTAAAATTATAGATAAAAAATTGTACGATTTCTCATTCAACTGTACACCGATTTGGCTTTATTTTTATTTTATTTTAACAACATGATAGAGACCCCAATTATTTAACTTCCCATTGGAAGTTATTGTAATGGGTCCGGAAATCGAAATCAAAATGTATAACAAATTTTTATGTTTCAAGGTCACTACACTATTTTTAGAAAGATGTCTGTGTGTGTGTACGTACGTATGTGTCCATATCTTTCTAAGACGAAATCTCGAGAATGAAAAATGATATCGACTACGTTAGGGTGCCAATCGACGCGTATTAACGTAAATATGATCTGAAAGAAATTTTTTCAAAATCGGTTCAGCCGTTCTTTTTTCTTAACCAAATAGACTCCAAAAAAGTAGATTTTACACAATATCTCGCGAATAAAAAATTATATTGACTTCGTAAGGGTGTCAATCGAGGCGTGTTAACGTCATTTTGGTCCGACATAAATTTTATAAAAATCGGTTCAGCCGTGTTTTTTTTTTTAATTATTGTTAAAAATAAATAATAATTATGTTTGAATGATTAAAATGATTACTTTTCCGTGTAATATCTAATTTAATTATTATTATTAAATATTTATCAAACTGGGAAGTTCGTCGTGTGGACCTCAAGGGTCGCACTTTAGTCCTAATAAACGACCCACCTCACGGCTTGTTTACGAATCAATACATATCATTAATTGGTTGCATAGTCTAAATAAAAAAAACTCGGGTCGCAGTGCCAAACCCTGCCGACAATATAGTGTATTTGCTAATGCAGGCCTTGTGGCTTTATTATGTAAACTTAAGTTTGTTTTTAGACAAAATAAAAAATTTAACCCCTTAATACATCCCTTAAAATAATATTTTTTTTCTTAATTTCAATAATATTATCAATGCAACCTCTGTACGGAATTAAATATACCCTTCAATAAGTAAATCCGTATCAACAAACTAGTGTTTTCATAAAATTTGTAAGTCCGGTCCTGTCGAGCCGATTTTATTAAAATTTTAGCAGCACATTTTAATCATTAATAAAGAGTTAAATTTCAATTTTGAAACGATTCTGACAAATTTTTCGGTATTTTTGGGCCCAAAAACTTTTTGGAGCCCCTAAATACAACCCTGAAAATGGTGATCGGGCCCATTTTAAATAGGCTTCGTGCGGTGATGGGTTCCAATGTGTGTACCAAATTTCGTTTCAATCGATTAAGTCTGTCGAGAGTTATCGTGTACACACATATATATATAAATATATATATATATATATAAATATATATATATATAAATATATACATACATATATATATAAACATTATTAAAAATGGTGCCAAAGTGTTCAGGAGGTTATGAAACGTCGAGAAATTTTGGTCCGAGCCCTAGGTCCCGCCATCCGACCGACGCCAATAGTGTATGTGCCATATTATGGCAAATACACTAAAAAACTCGGGTCGCAGTGCCAAACCCTGCCGACAATTAGTGTATTTGCTAATACAGGCACTGTGGCATTATTATGTGAACTTAAGTTTGTTTTTTGACAAAATAAAAAATTTAACCCCTTAATGCATCCCTTAAAATAATTAAATTTTTCTAAATTTCAATATTAGACATGGATTTTATCAGTACACCCAATTAATAATACACCCTTCCATAAGTAAATCCGTATCAACAAACTAGTGTTTTCATAAAATTTGAAAGTCCGGTCCTGTCGGGCCGATTTTATTAAAATTTTAGCACCACATTTTAATCTTTACTAAAGAGTTAAATTTCAATTTTGAAACGATTCTGATAAATTTTTCGGTATTTTTGGGCCCAAAAACTTTTTAGAACCCCTAAATATAACCCTGAAAATGGTCCGATCGGGCCCATTTTAAATAGGCTTCTTGCGGTGATGGGTTCCAATGTGTGTACCAAATTTCGTTTCAATCGATTAAGTCTGTCGAGAGTTATCGTGTACACACACACACACACACACACACACACTATATATATAAATATATATATATATATATATATATATATATATATATCATATATAAACAGACATTTCCAAAAATGGTGCCAAAGTGTTCAGGAGGCTATGAAACGTCGAGAAATTTTGGTCCGACCCCTAGGTCTCGCCATCCGACCGACGCCAATAGTGTATGTGCCATATTATGGCAAATACACTAATGACATATTGAATTACTTTCTTTAATTTAGTTTGCATTGTAAAACAAGAAAGCTCCTCACTATCCAATACATACATGACACAGAGCACTCACACAACAAATACATGCACATCTACACGCTAGACACAAAGCACAAACATCCTATATCCTCTCTCTCGACACAGAGCTTGCTCTGGTGAGAGGGAGAATACTTTTTATATATTTTTGTATTTAAGTAACTGGTGTAATGTTTGGAAATATAAATAAATAAATAAATATTATAAAACAAAGTCTCCCCACCGCGTCTGTCTGTCTGTGCCCGATTTTCTCCATAACTACTGAACGGATTTTGTTGCGGTTTACAAGATTAGATAGATTGATTCACGAGAAAAGTTTAGATGCATAATTGAAACTGACCGGCCCGGCTTCGACCGGATGAAAATCGGCGGTAATCTCAGAAGACCGGTTTCAATTTTCAACATTGGAAATGTTTATGTTTGTATATGGGGGCAGAGTTACGAGTTTTCGTTCAAGGCCAAAAGACAACGGTGTCGCTATCAAGTGAGGAGCAATCATGCAAAATTGAACAAGTGCAATTTTTTCGAAATGTGTTTTATATCATGTCTAGTTAATTGAGAGGTATTTGCGACGATCTGCGGTGTTATTTTTGAGCAAATGTTAATAAACACTGTAGAAAAATCCATTTAAAAGTTAAGTAATCAAGCAAAAGTGAACGCGTATATAACACGAATAATAGGGTTATTCCTGACAAAAATAAACAGTGCATTGATAAATATTGTGTGTATAATAAATAGTTAATTATGTTTCATATATGCTGTTATCATTTCCAATGTCCTTGATGGTTGCAAGGATTGCGAAATCTGTGAATTGTTTTTTCATTGTTCGATAGGTGATACTTTGCTTTAGGACATAGGCTTCGTCTGAGTGAAAATCGGGGATAATCTCAGAAATTACTGAACCAATATATATAGATATATGAACTGCATAATAATATATCCGTCTTCTTTTAGTTTTGAAAAGCAGGTAGGTAGTTTACTACGGTTCAGTGACTCTGTGCCCTGATTATGGCCTAAGTATTTTTGTAACGGTCCGATAGTTCCAAAGCCAGGTATATAAGGACCCGATACTCGCTACTGAATTCATTCTACCTTCACGAGCCGTTCGAAGCACTTCGACTGAACTGTGGTAAAACTGATCTACAAAGATGTTCGTTATCGTGCTAATTCTTGTTTTGATTTTGGTTGCAGTTTTCGACGCAGTAAAGAAGTTGGCCAGGCGAGCGAGAAGACAACAGCAGTCCGAAGAGCGTTCACAGACAATGGCAATTTGGGAAACGACACCGAAAGGACGCCGGAGGAGGCGGACGCCGAGGAATATTTTCGCAGAGTTGGATGTCGCTCCGTCGAAGTGATAGCAGTTAGTTATAAGAAATGTATTGTAAATATGTAATTTTGACTATGTAGTATGTATGCCTATGTATATTGTATATATTATATTTGTAGATAAATAAATGAATTTGTATACACTTTTTGATTATCTGTGTTTATACTAGGAATTTAGAAATTTAGATTTATGTTTACACTAGTGCTGGGTTTATCGTACAATTTTATTTTTTAATCACGCTTTTAATGACGGTTAACGATCAACAATTTGCCAAAATGAAAACGCAGCAACTATTGAACACGTGGCAATAAAAATTTAACAGCGTGATTAAAAAACAGCCTGTTATAATTATTGTACGATAAACCTAGCATAACACAAATAAACATGAGAAATGAAAATATAAAAAAATTTCCGACAAATTAATAAAATGTATCTGGACGATAATGGAGTCTGATATTTCTATGTAATTCACTAAGACCCCGGATTTTACCCGTGTTAATTATATATATTTATTTATTAGACTTTTAGTTTTAATTTGAACTCTCCAGATGATGGGCTAAAAACCCGAAACGATCGTTGAGAATAATAAATGTGTGGAATTTTTCAAGTGTTTGTGTAAAATAATTGGTAAATGATAAAATCAATCGATTTAAAACCCCTTATATCCACACCATATTATTCACATAACAATTAGAGGTGAAAATAATAAATATCTCAGACAGCTATGCTGCCATGTTTGTGTATTTATTTTATTCAAAAGGGTACAGTTTTCAGTAGAATTTACAGTTGTTCATGATTTGAAAATTTTCAAAATTAACTGCAACAAAATTATAAATACTAGGTAATTTTTAATATTTTCAATACGAAATGAAACTACTCGCTATAGCTGTTCTATGATTTATTATAAATGATTAGAATGACTACAACTTTAACGTTTCAACAATTTTGTCTGTGGTCCTTCTCAAGTATTTAAGAAACCTAATAATTTCCCAATGGGTACGATGATGGTTTAATATTATTGTGGCTCCCAAATAAAAATGTATTTCGAGCGTATGATCAAAACTATCAATTTAAAATAAAATACATTGTAACATTTGATAGCGAACTAACTCCTTGTATGGTCGAGTTTTGAACATGTACGCCGCGTAGAGGAGACAGATTATTGTGTGGTGCAGTATAGTCTGTGACGTCACGTCGTAGTTAAAATTTTTTGATAAAATTGTTACATTTCTGTAATGACAAAAATTATTATTGTGGAATGTACATTTCGAATGCAAGTCAACAAAAACTAAACTAGAGTTTGTAAAGCAAATGGATATAAATTTAAAAATTAACAAAAGTACAAAATAATAAGGGATTAAATAACACAGGTGATAACCAAGTTCGGCTTTATTCGATCTTAATACATTGGGTCAAGTGAAAACCGTTGAAAGTTTTCGAACAAAAAAAAATTCCTTCTGTTTTAAAATTATAGATAATAAATTGTACGATTTCTCATTCAACTGTACACTGATTTGGCTTTATTTTTATTTTATTTCAACAACAGGATACAGACCCCAATTATTTAAGAATCATTACATATTATAAAACAGTCTCCCCACTACGTCTGTCTGTCTGTGTCCGATTTTCTCCGTAACTACAGAACAGATTTTTTGCCATTTTTTTAACGATTAGATAGATTGATTCACGAGAAAAGTTTAGATGTATAATTGAAACTGACCGGTCTGGCTTCGCCCGGATGAAAATCGGCGGTAATCTCAGAAGACCGGTTTAAATTTTTTTTTCATAGTTCGACAGGTGATACTTTGCTTTAGGACATAGACTATAATAACTGGCCCGCCCGACTTCGTCCGGGTGAAAATTAGGGATAATCTCAGAAATTACTGAAGCGATTTCAATTTCTTTTTCACTGTTTGATAGGTGATACTATGCTATAATAACTGGAGAGAGCTCCTGAATTTTTTTTGCAAATTTTTAATTGATATATTTATGAGGTTATGAGGCAAAACCGCACACAACAATGGCCGGAAAATTCAAACATGTGCGGTTATGCCCCTCTCGGAAATCTATACATTAATTTTTTTACTATTATTTATAGGCAAGACTAGCTTGCAGGTCAGGAGACGCTAATTTAGACACCTTTAACGTAATAAGTGCCTCTAGATTATTATTTCATATATTATGCCGTGGCGATTTTGTCCCATTAGTGTGTGCGGTTTTACCTCATAAGGGAGGGCAAAAACGCCGAAATATATTTTTTTGTATTTGTTTTTATCAGGCTCGGATTTAGAAATTTGCCGCCCCTGGGCAGTTGTGAAAATTGCCGCCCCCCACATAAATTAACAATAACGTTAATAATCGTTCACCAATGTTTAGTAATAATGACAGAGGAGGTTATGTGTATCACAATATACTGTAAGGGAGAAAATAAGATGATTTTCGATACAGAAACTTATCGAATATTCGATATTAGGCCAATATCGAGACTTGCATAAATCGATGCTTTTCTCGATTCGGGCATTGTCCACTTATAATGTTGGTACGCGTGCCAACGAAATAAGCGGGAAATTCAATTCCCACGAGTATAACAAGTTTTCGAAATTTCCGTCAAAATTTGCCGCCCTTCAATTCTTGCCGCCCTAGGCAACTGCCTACTCTGCCTGCATGGTAAATCCGGGCCTGGTTTTTATTATTTTCGTTTGTATTGTTATAAGATTTAATTTTTTTACAATAAATATATAACTACCGTCTACACGTTCTTTATTTTTTCAATTCAAAATATCAATTATTTTCGGAAATAAAAATTTCTAAATCGCATACTTAATATGCGATTATGCCCCACTTTCTCCTATATATTTAAAAAGAAACTAAGAGATCGTCTCAACGAGGCCATTATAATAATTATTTAAGTAAGCTTGACGCTTAATGAAGATGACGATGATGAGTCATGGAGATCAATTACAAGCACTTTTTTAAGTTAACCTCGTTAAAGATACTACGGACGCCATTATAACACTCCGGTAACAACGGCTGGCTAAGTGGATTCTAAACAGACGCGCTATAAGTGTGCTGGCTCGGGTAAACAGGGGTTAACAAATAATGTGTCATTTCCACTGAAGCAACGTTGCCAGATCAGATATTTTAATTTCTCTCCTCAGATTTCGAAATAAGAGTTTCCTGGACTTCCGTAGCCGCTATAAAGCAGTAATATTATCTTAATATTCTAACTTCACAAGTAGGAATTGGAACTAATTTAGGTAAAAATTCACTTTTCATAATTTTACAACACTTTCCCAACTTCAAGTCCCCGAAGTGCAAAAAACGTGTTTTTGCAAAAATTCTGTTCTTCTGCAAGTTTTCGGGCAAACGGCTAAGTAGGTTAAAATTAAATTTCGGTAAGACACACAGGTAGAAAGATCCATATTGTTTTTGGGGAAAATCGGTGCACGCGCAGAAGAAATGTGTGCTATAACTTTGTTTTGTTTTTTTTCGATTACAACTGTATACAATACACAACGAATTTATTGTTCTATCCATTTTTAAAAGAAAGTTTTGTAAAAAAAGTATGCTTTCTAAACCTTTGATTTTGTAAATATTTGGAAAATTAAAAAAAAAATTCGACTGATGACCAGTCCTATACTTCCCACCTAGTAAATATTTGCAAAAAATAAACACTCTTTTTTTTTTTTATTCTTTGACTAGGCCCAAATAACCTTAGATGTTGGTGGTCTTTAAAACACAATTTAATTTTTATTCTTTGAAAAAAGCATGGCCCTCTTTTTTGTTTGGTGATCTACTGATGGCTAGCTTAATATAGCAAAAATCATGGTTACCTTGATTTACGTACAATTTTTATTTTTTTTAGTAAAATATTTTTTTTCTCGAAAACTATACATTTTAGAGAAAAAAAAATATTTACATTTTTTTCATATTATAACATCTAGAATTCATTTATATTTTTTTTTACCTATGTTAATACGTGACATTGAGGACGTTTTTTTGAATATCTCAGGATCCACTGAACCGATTTGACTCAAAATCTAATCAGATCTAAGTTAAAGGCTGATAAACACAATAGAATAATCGGCATGCCCGTATGTTGTTCCGTTCTTAAGATATCGAAGGCGAAAAATTGACCACACACACACACACACACACACATACACACACACACACACACACATACAGACATCAGTCAGAAAATGATCTTAAACGATTGTTAGGGTCTCAAAACGTGAAGATCTGTTAAAATCTCGAAATATTTTTTTCGGACTAAATCCATTACTTCCCTACCATAGTAGAGGTGGGAAGTAAAAACGGGTTTTTTGTTCTAAAGTATCTACCTAAGTGATCTGTGAAAAATAAATGAGTTAACTAAGAAGAAAGCTTTGGTTAATTTTTTTTTACATGTGAAATCATAAGTAAGCATCGAGGTAAACATGGAAACGAAAATAAATTTTTCGAGTTGGAATGGTCTCGTCGCTCAATAGATTAGGAAAGGAAGGCGTGGCGGAGTCGCAACCGTCTCCTTCTGAGTCGCAACTGTCTTGTTCTAAATAGAATCTGCGTTAAAACTTAAACGTACGTTCTGAATTGAATTTGAGTCTTTCCCGTCGCCTTGGCAGAACACAACTGTCAAGTTTCATTCATTCTACTGACATAACCTCGTTTTATTAAACACGTTGCCGTCGTTAATAATTAAAGCAATTTGTTATTTGGTGGTGTCTTGTATCTGACTGTAGTCATAATGAAAATTACGACTGCAAAAAATTTACATTTCCGACTGAAAAAAAAGCTAAAATAATACCTAGATATCCAATACCTAATTGATGAAAACATTTTTTTTATACTTTTACCGTACCTTCGCTTAATCTAGCGTAACTCAGACGACTTCAAAACATTTTTCCAACTCCAAATGGAAAGAACAAACTCAATTTCTAATTATAATTGCTTAAATTATACCTCGACAATTAACGTCAACGAGGTTAGGTTAGAATAAACGTCACTGGATCAATGAATCAAGTTACGACATCTATTTTTCACAAATTTTTAATTTCAAATAAAAAATTATTTCAAACGAAATAATTAAGTTTTGTAGCCAATAATGACGGGATTTATTAATTATTTTTATGAAACAGCCATTGTTTTGGTAATAAATGTGTTTTAAGAAAATAGTAACGAATATTCCGTTAAATCCCATACATTTTTGAACGCCAATCGACTCCATTTTAAATTTCGCGCTCAAATTAGGACCGCCTACTTCTGTAGTCTATTGGCTGAGATTTCTTTTAACCATCAACTATTTTGGATATAAATGGAGTGGCTATTACATAAAAATGTTCAATTATCAACAGTAGTATGCGCACCACAGGTTGAGAACCCCTTGTCTTAGACTCTATCTCACTTGTCTTTATTTTTTAAATTTGCAGTTCTTCGGAAGTTAAATGTTTTGACGATGATAGAATGTTGACACATGAAATCACGACATAATATGGAATTATCGGTGTTATTCTTTAATATTATGAACATTATATATAGACGAAAAACTTACAGTTTCCTTGAAACTATCGAAAAGTTTTTTGTTGAAGCCTTGCAGATAAACAGAAAACATTCTCCAAATTTTTATTTCGTTATAACATAGAAAAATTTATTCTTAATACGACAGAATATGGCGCAAGGAACGTATAATATAATTGGTAAATGATAAAATCAATCGATTTAAAACCCCTTATATCCACACCATATTATTCACATAACAATTAGAGGTGAAAATAATAAATATCTCAGACAGCTATGCTGCCATGATTTTTGAGCTATATCTAAGAAAAAATCAAATGACCACTGTCGGGATAATATACCTATATTTAAAATAAGAATAAAAAATCGACTGGATCGTCAGTCTTAATATAAAAAGCATGTCCACTGTCCATCTCATTTGTTTGTCGATCTACTAAAGGCCAACTAAAATCTCGTTAGACATCTTGATTAGGCAAATAAAAAATTATTTCCGCGAAATTTTTTTTAAACGTTTTCGAAATCTGTATCTACATTTTAGAAAAAATATTTTATTTTTCTCCAATGTAAACATTGAAAACATTTTTTTTAATATCTCAGGTACCACTGAAAAGATTTGGCTGAAAATCCAATCAGATCTAAGTTAACTGCTGACAAATACAACAAAACAAACCGCATGACCCTAGTAATTTCGTTGTTGAGAAATCGAAGGAGAAAAAATTTGACGATTATTCAGCGACTCAAAATTTCTCGTGATGCATCAGTTGTGTATTTCAGAGAAGAGTGTGCGGCCTTACGCTATTGGTAGCTATACTCTGACGATCTGCAAGCGACTTAATCGCAAAATCGCGTGACAAAAATTAGCATGTGTGCGCTGGGCCTTAGGTATCGTTCCATTTAATTAAGCGAGTAAGTCCGATCAGCACTCAGTATAGATTGTGAGTTACACTATTCCAAGTTACTCGTCTGTTTAAGCTAGGTTATATTCTCTACTGGAAGTAACCCCCTGCACTCTTCATCTTAAATCCTTTTCCCTGGTTACCGCTCTCCCGACGCTATTTTTAAAGTTAAAGGGTTCGGACTTCGGGTAAATGCCAAATGAAGGACCGAGAATCACAGTACAGATTCTAGAGGCAACAAATTGAAAAAAACAATTCCTGGAAAAACTTACAACTTTTTAAAAATTGCGTAATCTTTCACACGTAGCCAAAACTTTTTTTCAAAAAAAATCGTCTGTAAGATCTGTAGTATGATTACCCGAACGTTTAGCTTTAAAAATAGCGTCGGAAGAGCGACGACCGTTTTTAGGCGAGGGAAAATGATTTGAGATGAAGAGTGCATGGGGTAACTTCTGGTAGAGATTACTCTTAAATGACAAGATGTCCAGCTTCCTGTAGTATGGTTTTAGTTCAGTGGCGCACCACGACGCAATGTACAATATTCAACCGTGGATGATAGACGCGATTATTATTTCAAGCGGGCCGTGCAATATGCAGGCATCGTTACCTACCTTCCTCCCTTCCCTCCTGCGCCATCACTACACCGTATGACTGCACAACGAGGGTAGTTCAATCCTCCCTCTTTCAGATGAAATACTCCAGTTGCATAATACGAATGCTTTGAAATGTTTTAGTTCATTTTGTAGCCGGCAAATAGACTTGTTAAAAATGAATGAACTGATCATGCTCAAGATATTTCTTTAAGGTCGAACACTCACATCAATCGATCATAATCTCAATCACGAACACTAACCAATGAATGGATTAGTAATTTTTTTAAAAACGCTTGCTGAATAAAACGGCCAGAGTCAAATCTTTTCACTTTAACTATAAACAATCTCGTATATGTCAATCACACAAAAACTCTCCAGCGGTGAGCTCTGGCGTCATGAAAATTATACAGTTTATTGCGCTTGGAAAATCCAGATGAATGTGACTATTTTCAAGCTCGCTATGTCGTTCCCTTGCTGATTTATGTTAGAGAAAGTTATCCCGAATAACTTAGTTTTTTATTTATTGTAGATTATAGACAGGGCCGCAGTAAGGGTAGGGCGGAGGGGGCGACGGCCCCGCGCGCATCAAATTATGGGGCGCCAAAGGCGCGCCAGTATTTTATGTGCCAGGCTGATTACTACTAGACAAAACATAAAATATACAATAAATAAAAATATTGCAAAATATAATTAGAGTCGATCTCCAGCATGACAGAAGCAGATTTAGAGAAACATTGTTCAGAAATAGCAAGCGCAAAGCAAATGCTTGAATCATTAAGTGAAAATTTTAATAAAATGTCACATTTAGAAATACTACAAACAATTCATGATTTCGGATTAGTGGGAAGCTACCCAAACATGGTGATAGCGTATACCTAGAATCTTTTTAACAATTCCCGTAACATCTGCTTCATGTGAGAGATCGTTCAGTAAACTGAAGCTCATAAAAAATTATTTACGATCTTCAATGAGTCAGAAACGGCTAACGAATTTGGTGATAATTTCTATAGAAATATCTATAGCAAAAGACTTGAATTATGAACGTTTAATAAACCAATTTGCTCAACTGAAGGCCAGAAAAATTGATTTTTCATAGACCGTAGTTCGATAGGTAGTATAGTAGGTACCTACCGACATTTTTTTATAACGTTTATTTTGCAGTTATTAGTGAACATTTTTTATGTTTTTCAGTTGTTTATGTTGAAATCTCTTATAAAAATCTCGTATCATGCATTTTTTGTTTTTTTGGGGGAGGGGGCGCAAATTAAAATTTTGGCCCCAGGCGCAAGATTTCCTTACTGCGGCCCTGATTATAGACGCGTCGACATCTAAGGTCATTAGCGTCTTTTCAACTACACTAAATAACAACTAACTTAAAACTAAATAACATCACAAAACATCCATGAGCGCAGGTGCAGGGCCGAATAACTTAGGATATATATTTTTCAATAAATTATTAATGAAACAAAAACTCAATATTTGAGTTTGTGGACGGCTACTAAATAAATAACTAAATCAAACGATTTTTATCCCCTTGTATCCACACCATATTCTCCTAACAATTAAGTAGTAAATACAGACAGCGATGCTGCGGCTGCCCTGATTGGATGCAGGCTAAGATAAATCAAATGCTACTGTCGAGGCTTGAACTCGAAACTCCCAGCTCCGACTGGATGAGTTACCAATTACTCCACAGTGCCAGAAAGTACAATCTGTTCTTTTCTTAAATATATAGCAATTTCAACGATAATTGGTATATGATAAAATCAATCGATTTAAAACCCCTTATATCCACACCATATTATTCACATAACAATTAGAGGTGAAAATAATAAATATCTCAGACAGCTAGGCTGCCATGATTTTTGAGCTATATCTAAGAAAAAACCAGATGACCACTGTCGGGACTTGAACCCGAACCCCCCAGTTTCCGGCTAGGTGAGTTACCGATTTCTCCACAGTGCCCGAGAGTGGAAACCGATCTCTTCTTATATATAGCAATTTCACGTTGAAAACACACTACATGCGAGAGTCGACTATTTAAATAAACTGCAAAGCATAGTACAGCTATTAAACAGTCGAATCATTATACATACGAGAGTTAACATTTTTTATAAGTTTTAACAACTTAATAAACGATGAAAACGTACTGCATGCGACTTGCGAGAACTAACCCCAACAGTGGCATTTGATTTTTTCTTAGATATAGTCACCCAATCAGTGCAGCCGCAGCTTCGTTATCTTACATTTTATTCACTACCTAATTGTTATGTAAATATGGTGTGGATTTAGGGGATAAAAAACGTTTGATTTAATAATTATTTAAACAAAAAAATAACTTATTTATACATATATTAAATTTCTGAATATCAATTTATAAAACACAAAAATCAAAAAGTTAAATTTTATTTCTTATATTTTTTGATTTTTGTTAATTTCAAATGTGGGAAAAGTGGCCCCTAAAAACCGATAAAAATAGGGAAAAAACTGTAAAATATTTTGTTTTTCGAAAACGGCACCAACGAATTTGATTAAATTTTATACATGGATACTTCTTTAGTAGCAGTAATGAGATGACATGACTAGTTTCTCCTAAGAAATTCAGGGAATGACAAGATAATATGTACTGCCTAGAACTACTCCTATATGAAAAAGTAAATCCAAGTTGTGTCGGACTCGGACCGCTTTTTAACTTTTGATTCTAAATGTACAGAAAATCCTGCCGCGCCGCCTTAATAAGAGTGAATACAACACATAACACATGCAGAATCAAGTAATAACATATTTGAAATATGTGCATCCGTGATATTTAATTAAAACTAAATAATTTAAATTCTTACAGCTGCATTCAGTGTTCACGTTCATTCATTAATTCAAATCTATTCGCCATTTTGTAAAGTCCTTTGAGTAATTAGAAAAAGTACAATTAATACTAGGTAGGTACAAAGGATCTATGTAAATTTCCAAAACTAAGATAAATGCACAAAATGTGATTTTGTTAGAAGTTACATTATAAGTTGATATTGGAAAACGGAAATTTTGTATAGGCATTTAAACAATAATACCTATAATCAACATTTTTACTTCCCACCTCTAGTAGGGAAGTAATGGATTTAGTCCGAAAAAAATATTTCGAGATTTTAACAGATCTTCACGTTTTGATACCCTAGAAATCGTTTAAGACCATTTTCTGACTGATGTCTGTTTGTGTGTGTGTATGTGTGTGGTCAATTTTCGCCTTCGATATCGTAAAAACGGAACAACATACGGCCCTGTTGTATTTATCAGCCTTTAACTTAGATCTGATTAGATTTTGAGCCAAATCGGTTCAGTGGAAATAAAAAAAACGTTCTCAATGACACATATTTTTTTCTCTAAAATGTAGATATACCTAGTTTTCGAGAAAAAAATATTTTACTAAAAAAAAATTGTACGTAAATCAAAGTAACCATAATTTTTGCTATAGCTAGCCATCAGTAGATCAATAAACAATTAAGATGGCCATGCTTTTTTTTCAAAGAATAAAAAAAGAGTGTTTATTTCTTGCAAATATATGTTGTGCATCTTCCCTGTATACGTGTCGCGCACGGCCAGAATGAGATAGACAATATACAAATTTGAACGTTGAGGTACTTGAAGGTCATTGTATTCGTTACCACTAGTAATCAGTCGAATTTGTTTATAAACAAATATGTAATTGTTATTTGTCTATATAATATGTATATGTGTGTAATAGAGAGGGAGAGAGAGAGAAACAGGATATAGAAGACACGTATCCACTATTATATACATCATACATGTGTACATGAAACAGTAAACAGTGTCGTCTGAAAAGGGCGCGCGCGACCGCACGTGCACACAGACACGTGTATCAAGTCCATTCACTGGTCCGATACATAAATATTCTTTGAGATAGTACCTATAATATGTCTTTTACAAGTTCAATTTTCCAGTAAATAATGTACCTACCTATTTTATTTTAGATAATCTGTCAAAATAAAATATTGTAATAAACAGTCGTACTAAAATCAACCAACCAGTAAATAATGCTCATGAGTCAAGTATTGGATGTTCAGTGGAAATAATGGATATTTTTACTTCACAAAGTTAAAATTTAATACTGGCAGTACTTGAGTCGTCTACTGACCTATAGGTTTTGTGTTAGTAAATAATTTCCAAATCCTGATTGTTTCCGGGCTTGTGGGTCGTGATCCAATGGTACAGAGAGATCGGCTGCTCATAATCAATATATAGATACAGGAAAACGTGTTTTCCCAAGTTTGTCCAAGTGTGTAAGCTTTCACGGCCGGCGTTGTAATCTACATCTTCAGTCGACATTTTCAAAGGCGATGTGGCAGCGGTCCTCCTTGGTGACTCACAGGTAAGTGTGTCGATAACTGATGTCCGTCCATCTTTTATGTTCCGTGCGTGTTCTCTGCTCGGTCGTATATCGTCCTTCTATGATTGGTCTGTCTGCTCAGTGGTTTTGTGGTAAGTTTGTGTTCTCTGTTCGGTCGTATTCCGCCCTTCTGTGATTGGTCTATCTGCTCATTGGTTTTGTATTAAGTGTGAGTTTGTTCTCGGCTCGGTCGTATTCCGTCCTTCTATGATTGGTCTGTCTGCTCAGTGGTTTTGTGGTAAGTTTGTGTTCTATGTTCGATCGTATTCCGCCCTTCTGTGATTGGTCTGTCTGCTCATTGGTTTTGTATTAAGAGTGAGTTTGTTCTCGGCTCGGTCGTATTTTTCCTTCTGTGCTTGGTCTGTCTGCTCAGTGATTTTGTACTTAATGTGAGTTTGTTCTCTGTTCGGTAGTATTCCATTCCTCTGTGATTGGTCTGCCTGCTCAGTGGTTTTCTGCTATAAGAGTATGTTCTCTGTTCGGTCGTATTCTATCCTTCCGTGATTGGTCTGTCTGCTTAGTGGTTTTGTGCTAAGTGTGAGTGTGTGTAACTATCAGGATTTGAAACAACCCCGCATAAAGTAAACAATTTATTGGGAAAATTCAGATTTTATACTAATCATTTTATTGTTAAGGTATAATGTGCTTTTACTTGACTACGATTGGGTTAAGATAAAGTCAAAACCAAAAATGGTTTTAAAGAATAAGGACGAATAAGTGAACTCACTATAGCCCATGCACTGTGCTATGTGTTCTATGTACATGCTCTGGTACTCAAGTCCACAGAGTGGTGAGGGTCGAGGGGTTGGCCGGGGATAATAAGAGCCCTCGGTGCGCACCCTCTTGAATCATGTAAGACGAAACCGGAGCATGTCGAGTGAGACATGCCCAATAATGTACTTGCCTTACAGGTTGATTCATAACAATTTACTCGTTGACACTTGAACATTAAATACGAATAAATTATTTCAACATATAGACTTTAATAACTACAATTTAATAACAAGAGATGTAGATTTAGATTTTACATGGAGCGATGGGCAAAATGTTTACCTCAACAGTAGATATAATTGTCATATCGTCATATTTATAATATCAATGTCAAGGTCATTTTATATAAGGTAAAAAAATGTAATGAAATTAGAAAGGCTACTTCTTGTGATAACACGTTTGACATATTGTGTGTTTTCAGAATTATTCTTCTTACAATTATTTATTTACTGACCCAGGGCCGGATTAACCATTAGGCAGAGTAGGCAACTGCCTAGGGGCCCCGCATTGGCTAGGGGCCCTGCGCGCGCACAAAAGAAATTAAAAATGTTTCATATAGAGAGAAAATTTAATTGAAAAATTTGTATACTCAATGACAATAGGTATTATTGCTTTTTTTCGACGCATGCTGTCAGTTGATGAAATACTTCATACTTACAGAACAGGAACCATCTAGTATCGAGTAGTAGAACTAATAATATGGATGCGTTACGTAGCGTATTGTATGAATCATACAATACGCTACCTTCATCAACTTCAAAAGAGCTGATCATCTTTAAACGGCTGAAAAGGGGCCCCGAGAATTGCATTGCCTAGGGGCCCCGACATGGTTAATCCGGCCCTGTACTGACCTGATAATGACAACTACCTAAGTTGCCGAAACATGTTGTCTTATAATTAAACCATGTTCAAAAATACGAAATGTTACAATTACCACAAAACACCAAACCATAACAAACACTCTCGACGTACGTTTCGCCAACCAAGTTGGCATCATCAGGAGTTTTAATCATCTCCTGATGATGCCAACTTGGTTGGCGAAACGTACGTCGAGAGTGTTTGTTATGGTTTGGTGTTTTGTGGTAATTGTAACATTTCGTATCTTTACACCAAAGGTTCCACCATTTTTTAATGTTCAAAAATATCTTGTGAATACAAATAGTTAAATTCTAAATAGTGATAGTAGCTCGAAAACCTCACGTCATATTCGGGTAATTTTTTCGAAAAACCGTCGAACTTCTCCATTTTTTTAACAAGAGAATTTTTCCTGAGTTTTACGTTTCTAGATTAAGCGGTTACGGAGACACGTATGTTCTTCAAGAAAGTTTCCACCCCCGTTTTTATTGACGAAAGAAGTCACATTCAATGACGAAAGAAATCACAACAATAACCGAAGGCCTCTGCAAAAACATTGTTGGTTAAGAAAAAGGATTTCGGTCCCGACCATCATTTTTACAGGAAGTCAACTATATCACTGTATGAACTCAAAAATAAATTGATATTTGGTTCGTTTTTTTAAAGTTTCTTTCAACCTTCAGTCAGATTTCGTCATATATATACTCGTAGAGACACTGTATATGACGAAATCTCTCTGAAGAAGCTCTATTTACAATCCTTCGCTAATAGAGCACCACGCACACGCGGTTTGTTTGTTTTCTTTCAAAGAGCTTACGTCTGTTGTCTTTAAAAACAGCTTTGATTCGAAAGCTTTCACTTGGAAAAATATCCTATATTATGTGTCTTGTTTTTCCCCGGTTATCGCCGAGCCCTTTCTTCAGACCTACTGAAACGTTAAAGGCGATTTACAAAGGCGTTAATCGCCGTTATTAGGGGTATTTAGAATGGCGGATGTACAAGGTTCTGAAATGGTGGAAATGCGGGTGTATATTGTGGTGGAAGTGGAGGTATACATTATTGTGGAAGTACAAGTCTATATTATGGTGGGCGTACAGGTATATATTAAAATCTGAAATGCTAGAAGTGCGGGTATACTTTATGGTGGAAGTACAAGTCAATATTATGGTGGGCGTACGGGTATATATTATGGTGGAAGTGCGGGTAGATGTACTGAGATTAGAAATTTATAGTTAACGTGTAACCGTAAAAATTATAATTTAAAAAAACTAAAAAACACGCTTTAATGAACTAAAAAGTAAAAAATAATTAATTTTATTGTAAAAAAGCGTGGGGTGGTATGAAAATATGATACAAAGCACCCCACGCTTTTTTACAATAAAATTAATTATTTTTTACTTTTCAGTTCATTAAAGCGTGTGTTTTAGTTTTTTTAAATTATAATTTATTTTCGCTTTTTAGTCCTGGAGATCCTGGTCAGGATAATGGGACAAACTTATGGAATTATTGTATTGTAATCGGTCCTTGATAAGTGTGCAAAGTTTCAGTTCAATCTGAAGTTTTTTGCTTTTTTTTTTTTTAGTCCTGGAGATCCTGGTCAGGATAATGGGACAAACTTATGGAATTATTGTATTGTAGTCGGTCCTTGATAAGTGTGCAAAGTTTCAGTTCAATCTGAAGTTTTTTGCTTTTTTTTTTAGTCCTGGAGATCCTGGCCAGGTTAATGGGACAAACTTATGGAATTATTGTATTGTCGTCGGTCCTTGATAAGTCGACAAAGTTTAAACTAAATCTGACCGTTCAAAGTTGGTCAAAATCAAGTTCAAAGAAGTCGGTTACAAACTGACAAACAAGCAAGCAAGCAAGCACACAAGCACGCAAACATACAGGTGAAGCTAATATAAGCGTGTTAAAAACAGGTAAATCCATTTCTCCAACAAGATTTTTCCGCCCTATTTTATGCTTCCATTTCCGTATGGAACATGGAAGTAATTAATATATTTCAATGAGTTTCATTGAAAAAACAGTGGCATTTTATTTGTGTTAAACGAGTTCAAGTAAACTAAAATAACTTAACTGAAATATTGACTAAACAATTTGTTTTTGATATTTCGTTCGCCAAATTTATAATCTGCCCTGAAATAGTATAGAGTAATACATTTAATAGTATAAGTATGCATATTATGTTACATATGCATGCATAGATAACTATTGAAATATTATAGAGTAGGTACCTAGCTTTATTTTATGTATTTCCTACATATTATACGTCATGCTTACTATTACATTTATCACTCTATACTATTTCAAGGCAGACTATAAACATATTTCTGTTGAATAAAATATTAATTTATATTTTGTTTCGTGTATGAAATATTTTTTTAAGTTACCTATTATAATTTATCATGCTTTCAGTTTTGCAGTATTTTTGTTAGGTATACAAATTTTCTTCGCATAAAAATAAATATTACTCATTTTTCAAGTTATTTACAAGTTTATAGTCTTTTTCCACAATCCGAATTCGCTTTCGTAGTGTATTACAGTTTCCAGACAACTATGTTGCCATTAACCTTACAAGGCTCTATACTATAAAAAAACAATAGTATTGTTATGGATCACCCTGTATATAAACGTCAGGCAAGAATTTTGAGAAGCGGTGTCTGACGCTGAACACACTGGTGCCTACGCGAAGATTCTAGACAACGCTAGAGAATACGAGGACGCACTGAGCGTACACCTCGCGCCAGTATATAAGCAGCGAGTCGACGGGAATCGGGCAGTGAATGGTGAGTCGTGCCATCAGGTGGATCAGTGATATAAATATTAATCAGTCACCGGAGATCATCAGTTAGTGAAGTACTGGGCGTTTACAAGTAAGGGCGATAATAATAGTGCAAAAATAAATAAATCTGCTTTAAATAAGTTGACATAAATATAGAAATAAATAAACAGTATTTTGTGAAATATAAATAGACATACTTGGAAATAAATAGTCATTGTATATAGCAAGTGTTATAATTAAATATTAGTGTAGTTAATTGTATACATAGTTAAGTGTTAATTACTTGTATTGATTGTTAGAACTGACTTTTCGTTGTTGCCATTCGTTATTATTTTGTTTTTAATTATTGTAAATAAATATTGTAAATAAATTTTTATTCCGCCAACTCAGAAAACAGTTTTGTAACAGTATATTACATTCCAAGGTATGAAGCTTGGCGTTTGCAACCAGTGTGAAGTTTGCTGCCCGAGGTACGAGGGCATGCAAACACACGTGTTGCAAACGCCAAGTTTCATACCGAGTTATTGCATATTATTTTTCACAATAACTCTATTGACAATTCGATTTAAGGTACCTACAATTTGGGCGTGCAAAAAAGTCGCAAAAATATTAGATCTGTCAGATTTATGTGGGGTTATTTTGACGTTTATGAATACTTATTATATGCGGATTCAATCGCTCTATCTCCCTCTTAATTTGACGTTTTCGAAAATTATATGCGAATCCAATCGCTCTGTAGTCTGTGTCACTCTTAACAACGTTAAAAAACAGAGAAAACCGAGCTGAAAATTTTTATCCCTAGGGATGAAAACGCTCAGTTTCAACCCGCAAAATCGAATTTTCAATAGCTGCGTTATGAAAAAATTTAAACGCATCCCGGCAGTGGCATTTGAATCTTTTCTTATAGGTATACAGTGTGAGTTGTGACCGCCGGCTGCAGTGGAACGCTGTGAATAAAAAATTTCCGTTAAAATGCTTGGACACGTCAACCTTAGTTTTTGAACGCGCATCTTTCCTTGTAGTTGTAATTTGTTTTTACCCCCACCCTTCTGTGCAATGACGTCATCAACATTTTTTTTTAATGGCAACCCCAATTTTTTTTTACGGATTCTGATTCTACTCGAAATTCTGGATTCATTAATATTGCTGAATCCAGAATTTCGAATAGATTCAGAATCCGTAAAAAAAATTGGGGTTGCCATTTAAAAAAAATGTCGATGACGTCATTGCACAGAAGGGTGGGGATAAAAACAAATTACAACTACAAGGAAAGATGCGCGTTCAAAAACTAAGGTTGACGTGTCCAAGCATTTTTAACGGAATTTTTTTATTCACAGCGTTCCACAATCGGCGGTCACACTGTATAGAGGCTTGTAACGTTATAATGGTAACATTTATAGTTGTTTGGAAACTGTAATTCACTAATGAAAGTGAAATCATATCGTGGAAAAGGGTTAAAAGCATTTACAATTATTCTAACATTTATAAATACATTTGTTTATGTCGACATTGTCTACAAGTTAAGTTAATATGAATTAAATTGGATTTATGCTAATGTATTCATTTCGAAACTTTATAAATAATACAATATTTCATTCAGATTTTTGCATTTACAGACCAACTAGATATCTGGATGTACAAAAGAGTTTTTAACATAATACAGGTGAGATAAAAGTCGCTTTCACAAAAAGCAACACTTTCCTCATCTTTATTTGTACATTTCTTCACAAAATTTGTTTCAAATAGGGACCACTAGTAGCCGGGTCCGGCTTCGCCCGGGTGTTATGAATTTATGATTCATTAATACATTACTCACTCGCTTCAGTATCACCTATCGGACAGTTTCAATGATACATCTAAACCTTCCTCGTGAATCAATCTATCTAATCGTGAAAATCGGAACAAAACCCGTTCAATAGTTACGGAGAAAACTTTAAACTGGACACAGACAGACAGACGCGACGGGTGACTTTGTTTTATAATATGTATTGACGAGTCTCAGTACACAATTCACATTATTTGGGCACCGATTCACAGATGTTTGTTTGTTTTTTCATTTGTACAAATTGTGACAGTTCATTCAAGTATGTGTTTATGTGTGAACAATTAGTATGAAAACTAAAAAGAAAATTTCGGAGAAAGTGACTTTTATCTCATCCTGTATAACAAGTGATAAGGCTAAAAAAGTGGGTGTGTGCTTATGACCACACGACAGAAGTGAAAACTTGATTATATGCAAAACATACATAATAATATTTTATTACTATAATACGTAATAATAAAAACGTAATTCTTGAAACGATGCACTTCTTGTTAAACAGTAAACGTGGTCACCGACCCGAGCGCGCTTGATGTCTAGTGGAACCGAGTAAACCCGATTCAACGTCACTGAGCCGAGCGTGACGGTTCAGTTTCGTTCACTATTCAGAAATAACTCAAAGTGCGCCTAAAGAAGTTTTCACTTCAAAAACAGTATAAACCTGACTACACTGTAAAAAATGGATGTAAAAATACTTTGAAAGTTAAGGTCGAATTCGCTCGATTTTCTAAGTGATTTTACATTATTATTTATTTTTACACAGAAAACTTCATAAAAACTTGGACTTTTACTGTAAAGCTAAACAAATTTGTGATTTTTACATAAAGTAAATTAAAATTACATAATTTGTGTAATATTCCAATAAAATGTGTAAAAATTACAAAATAAAATGTATAGTTACATATATAAAATGGATGAATACAAAACAAATTAATGTAAAATTAGTAACCACGCATGCGCAATGCATTTTTATGGAATCTACGCGATGTGGTGATACCTGTTTGCGACGCCATTGTTTCTCTGTGTGCCTATTACCAGATTAATCGCTTACTACAAATGGACCATCGATAATCTATGTAATCGGCCTTCTCATTTCTTACAGTGTACTTAAAGTTTAAATGTTTAAATAGCATACAAACGGATAAATGCTTATTTGACTTGAAAATTATTTAACATTTTTCTAAATAAAAATTACTATGAACACTGTAACTCGTATTCAGTTAACCCATTTTCAATTAAAATTAAATATTGACACGGCAACTTCAATAATATATTATGTACATATTTAACTTGTACTGTTTTAGCTGTAGTCAGGCGTTGTACCGTACTAGCGTGTTACTGAACTTTGTATGGTCACAATTTAATCCAGATATATCAACTGACAATGTATGCATTTTGGCGATCGCAACGCTTACAACGACCAAACGTAATGAACGCGGCCATAAGGCGCGAGCGTAGTGGGCGAAATGGTCGCCAAGTGGAATGCACCCAATATGACATTATACAGCTAGGGGTACAGCCGCAGTGACGGTTTAACGATAGCCTAACCAATTTTTTTTAAGTGAAACTTTTTTTGCCTTTTTTTTGTTCGGTTACGCATGTCGAGGTCACGTCACGTCCAATCGAACCGATTGAACAGACCAATACTCATCGAAAAGCAGCAATGTTTATTGTTTATGTTCATAACTAATTGTACGACTGCACACTGTAAGAAATGAGAAGGTCGATTACATAGATTATCGATATGGTCCATTTGTAGCCAGCAATTAATCTGGTAATAGGCACACAAAGAGACAATGGCGTCGCAAACAGGTATCACCTGCACATCGCGTAGATTCCATAAAAAACACATTGCGCATGCGTGGTTACTAATTTTACATTAATTTGTTTTGTGTTCATCCATTTTATATATGTAACTATACATTTTATTTTGTAATTTTTACACACTTTATTGGAATATTACACAAATTATGTAATTTTAATTTACTTTACAGTAAAAGTCCAGATTTTTATGAAGTTTTCTGTGTAAAAATAAATAATAAAGTAAAATCACTTAGAAAATCGATCGAATTCTACCTTAACTTTCAAAGTATTTTTACATCCATTTTTTACAGTGCATATAAGTGTAATGGTAGGCACGCACAGGACTATGTGGGCGGATCAAGCAAATAAACATAAATCACTGTGGAAATGGAATGCTTTCTCACACTAGTGTGGGAACGATACGTTCCACCGACCTGTCAAAAGTTACTTTACATGTATTGCATGCATTTAAAGCAGTTATTTTATAATGGTTATGGCAAAAAAAAATTAACGCGCGTCAGTTTAATTCGGTTCGAGCCACGAACATTGTCTGTCGCACGCCGATCACGTAACTGCGCACATTTACATAGACATAACCTATAAGTGTACACGTAACTATGCATGTGTGTGCGTCTGTTTTGAAATATAAATACAAAACTCGATCTAATCCGAAGAGAGAACCGTGTAAACAGATATTGCAAAAGCGTGTAAGTTACATTAACGTTCCATCCGGAGCAATTAGGTTAGCCGCTGTCTCTCCAGCGTCCCCTCCCTATCCCTACCTGCCCCTAGGACCGTGTGTCTATCGTCCGCCGTCCTTTGGGTCGTCTGCTGACCGTTGTCACTGCCTACAATTAAACCGTAGCTACTAAATTTTCATTCAAGTATTAGTAGTATTCAAATTGGAAGAGGCCAGGGTGTGGCTTTGTCTACGTGCACAACAACGAGGCAGCTGACTGTTCAGCACAACAAGACACAAAGAAGACTGGTATCCCCACGTTGTTATGCGATCATCAGTTCACTTTTTTGTGCAGACAAACCCACACCTTAGCTTCTTCCAGTACTATTCGCTATATGCATGACCTTGAGTAGCTGTAGTATAGAACTTACAGCGCCCACGGTGACGAAAAGTTGAACACTTTGATGGATTTAAATCATTGACAGGTTATGTATGTGAAAACATGAAAAGCATGCGAAAAGGACATTTAAATTGTGCAAAGTTGTAAAAATACAGTTAAGAATGTTCCGCTTTTATAATTTTTTCATTAGATAATGCATTTTATATTTTCATTTTTAATTAAATAGTTATTTTTTGATAATAGCCATCAGATGTTTGTTGTTTTCATAAGTTTTGTTTGAAATAGAAATATAGGGTGGTTGTAAAAGCGCGCCGGTTTTGAATCGCTTGCCATTTTGTTGTTTGTTGCTTAGCAACACTGTTTTGTATAAAGTTGACATCTGCCAACATTCCGATTTCATTCTGTGTGCCATCATGGAACGCTTTTAAACTGAGAAAAAAATAAAGGCCGATGATACCACCCGCCCAAAATCTACACCAAACCGTCACTCGCTGCGGATGCATTTCCCTTTCATGAATCGAATGATTTTCTGATCCCCAAATATAACGACAATTTTGCTACTGTTGCTATGGAAACGCGTATAAGTTCTTCGAAAAATGAAACGCTGTGACGCTACTAGACTTTTGCACGTAGCGAATACCAACAAAGTGCAAAATGGCGTTTGTCAAATTGTTGGCAATGTTTCCATATAAGTATGCTTCTTTAGATCTATTGCCACAAAATATAAACTCCCATCCTAGCACTGAAATTACCAACTTGGGTAGAACAATTTTTTTTAGATTTATTGTTTTATTTTCATTTTTTTCCTTTACATTGAGGGCTACCATATTAATTATCAAGAATGAAATTAGTACGACTGTATATTACATATATGTGACGTTATACTGTTTCAGCCAAATTACATAATTAGGAAGTTTCCCTTTTTTATTTTTTTGGTCTAAATCATAGTTCTAGAAATTATAAAATTAATGGCGGAAGAATTTTTGAAATATCTTTAAAAACAACAAAGTTATGCTACTTCAAAGTTTGAATTGACAATTCTCCAAGAAATTCCGTTTTCAGTCCGGGTGACGTCACGCGGCACGATATTTTTAAAAGTTATTTTCAGTTTGTATGTGTGGTAATTTAACATGGTAACTTCCGATAAATCTCTTTCTATAAACTCGTAAATTGTTATGGAAACACTAAAAACAAACCAGTTGATGACGGAAAATATTGACATATTTAAATTTTTGACAGTTAATTTTAATTTAATATAAACAGAAAAGTCTGTATTACAACAAAATAGTTACTAAGTAACTTAGGTTCTCATTACTCACAAAGCTAAAAAACAGCAAACTTGTACCGCGTGACATCATATTCAAAAATCAGTTTCGTTTGCGACCCCACGTACAAGAAATTGAATATCTCCGTTGAAATTAAAGATATCAAAATAATTCTTTCAGAATTTTTAAAGTTATCTTTATTATAATGATGTGACAGTATCATAATTAGTATTTTCGTCCAATGGAAACTTCCTAATTATATCTGCACTATTGGGAAAAATTTATCTTATCAACCGTTGTCACAGGGTTTGAATCCCGACTGTGACAACGGTTGATAAGATACATTTTTCCCAATAGTGCAGAGATAATTATGTAATTTGGCTGAAACAATATAACTTCACATACATATTAATTATATTCGTCAGATAGCGCTAGTGGCAAGCAAGATATACGTCAAACGCTTACATTTTTTATTCGTCAGATGGCGCTAGTGGGAAGTAAGGTACCTATCTCAAATGTTTAGAGGTTAACGTTTTGTATGTTTAGTGATTCTTTATTTAACCATTATTAAGGAATAAATAATTAAATAAATACAAAACTGCGATTTAGCCGTGAAATGATTGAATTCAGATACTTAACTTGCTAATGGCGCCTTCTTATCGATTTTATCATTTTAAAAACAGTTTTTTAACGTTATAAAACAGTGTCGAATGGTGAGTAGGCTTTGGAAAAAACAAACTACTTTCATTATTTATGTCAAAATACTCTGACAGTGAATCGTTTCGGAATAATATTCTGAGAAAATAATACAAAATCAATATCTCACAGTAAGTACTATTTTTTTTTGAACTCACCCGAGCAAAGCTCGGTCATCCAGATATTGGGTATTATTTATTTACAGTAACTACAGAAACTTCCCATTAGCGATCATTTATCTCGTTCTTAGTTATTGCTTTATATATCAATCTCTATCTTACACACATACCACCCTATGCACAGCTTTAATTTGATACAATCTGTATATTTTGCGACAGCGGATAATTCTCTACATTTCTGTTTTATATATTTACACAGTATTAAGAGTTTAAATTCACCGTTTTATCAACGAAACGGAATGAAAGCGTATAGACGGAAGACGGCACAGTTTTCGAACCGCTGATTCAGACTATGAGGTTAGCCGGTATAATGACGATGTAAGAAGATTATGCATACAGCCCTACAAACACGAAATAATATAGATCAGTACTTCGAAGTGAAGCGTTTAAACCAGGAAGTTCCAGAATCGCGCTGACTGAGTTAATGCAGTTACAGTTTTTTGTTTCTTAAACAGGGTGTTTCCTAAAAAACGAATCAAGCTATAACTCCGTTATTTATTGTCCAATTTCAAAAAACAAAAAACTAGAGAAAAAAACATTCTAGAAGTACTACAAAAAGGCCCTAATTCTAATTTTTCCAGCATCAACTTCAATGTTAAACGATATACCTATAACTCAAGTTTTACCATTCCAACTTCACAAGTGGGGAATGGTACTAATAATTAGGTCAAAATTCACTTTTCAAAATTTTACAATATTTTTTCGTTTTGAGATCCCCCGAATCCAAAAAAACATATTTTTGAAAAAAGTATTTTCGTCTGTTTGTATGTGTGTCTGTAAGTCTGTTCTTCTGTTTGTCTGTGAGCACGATACAGGTCAAACGGCTGAGTGGATCGAAACCAAATGTTGGTTAGATGTTTGACATGTAAATATGAAGAGTCCTATTGTTTTTGGGAAAAATCGGCGCATGCGCAGAAGGGATATATGACCTATAACGTTGTTTTTTCTGTAATAATGGTATCCTTTTCATAAAGGTTTATTATTATTATTATTTTTCCAAGGAAGTTTTGTAAAAAAATTTTTTTTCTAAAAATTATAGTAATATCTGCTGTTTTTTTGTTCTAATTTATCTGTCAAAAAGAAATGAGTTATCTGACAGGCATGCTTAGGTTAATTTTTTTGGAAACAAAAAGCAAATATAATATAAATATTTAATACTAGCCGTTACCCGCGGCATCGCACACATTAACAGAAATTTTATTTTATTTATTATAATATTATGCCAAATGTCAGTATTTTTGAATTTGGAATGGTCCCGTATCCAACTGGCTGGCATTTTTTGTTTTGAATGGGCGCATATATAAAAAATCTCTATACCAGACCAAAGTAAAAAACAACTATAATAATAATATTTATTAGCCACATTGACAAAATAGTATATGACAAGTCAAGAGTTATTTATTACACTACACATTTAAAATATTCATGAACATTATAAAATTCTCTGTTTACCAGATGACTCTTTAACTTCCTTTTAAAAGCTGAAAGTGGCAATGACTTCGTATCATGTGATATGCGGAAATTTAAAATTAGAGTCTCTTTGTAGTATTCTAGAATGATTTCTTTTATATTTTTTTTTTCATTTTTGAAATAGGACAATAAATATAAACGGAGAAATAGCTTGAGGCGTTTTTTAGGAAACACCATGAACATCTAGTCATGGCGCTGTAGATTAACTGATAGCTCAGACAGCGCGATTCTGAAAGTTTCGAATTTGAATCCCGACAGTTACATTGAGTACCTACCTAAATAAAATTTTCTGATATTGTAACGTTATGACAATAATGAGTGTTTGTTAACAGTATAATTTGCTAATTACAGCGGACTATTTGTGGAAAAAAAAACAATTTTTCTTGACAGAAAATATAATTTTTTTAGAGGAGGTTTAAAAATAAAGTTGTCTTTCGGAGCCTCCAAAAGCTTCGTCGGTCATTGGGGAGCGGCAGCTCAACACTCACATTGTCTGTCTACCCACAAAAGCATGGCACGCATCGCCGCTAGCTAAAACACGTCACAGCTGTAATAACTTGAGGTAATGGAATAGAAAGCACAAAGATATCTGCCGCTAGCTAGAGCTAGTGTTAGCGCTCGAACTAGTGAGAGTTACTCCACTAACTCCACATCAAATTATAAAGAGTATATACCACGAATATAATAATACTAGCGACCCCTTTCGGCTTCGCCCGGGTGCTAAGAAAGCCCGGGTGCAATACACTACTCGCTCGCTTCGCTCGTTCGCTTGAATATTATAATTACATTACTCACTCGCTTCGCTCGTTCGCTATATATATATATAAACCTTCCGTGAAAAATTATCTAACTGATGGTGAAAACCGCATCAAAATCCGTTGCGTGGTTTAGGAATATATTATAATATAGAATTCGGATAACAATAATCAAAATGTAAAAAAAATTACAATTATTTTATTTATTATTATATTTTACGAACATTTGATTTTATCAGATAAATAAAAGTGGATGCGTATTCATACTGTAACGAATCTAGGCAGGCTGGCTGCAGCCTTGATTCGTTGGCTTAACATGGATCACGCAGCCTTGAGCGCGAAGAAATATTCTGGTTGACAACAATAAGAAAACCCGCCACCATGGATGTAAAATGACCAGGAAAGTTCATATAAGCAAGAGCAAGAATGAAACACGAGAGTCACGTATACATTCCCAACGAGAGCAGACGTGAAAAGTGCAACAGGAAATAAATATACCACCAGCGAGTTAAAAGTTCTTCGAGTGACCTAGTGCAAATAATCTTCCAGTACCAAGTGACAAACAGTGTGGAAGATATTTGCGAGTGACAGACGAGATCTTCGAGTGATTAAGTGCAGATAATCTTCTGGTGCAAAGTGACAGACAGTGTGGAAGATATCTGCAGGTGGCAAATAAATACCACCACCATAGACATATAGTGGACCCAGTGAACAATAAACGTACCACAGACATATGGTGGACACATAGTGGTCAAGCAGTGGTCAAGTAGTGACGAAGTGTTGGTCAACAAAAACTGACCAACGGTCAAGCAAAACTGACCAACGGAAAATAGACAAAAAGCGAACAGTGAATAAAGTGAGGAACAATAATTGTCCAAAGCATGTAAACGGTTCTCACTGTTGTGAAAGAATAGATAAATAAAATATTTACCAAAGTTACCAACGAGTTTTGTTACAATATAATTATTTGTGTTGGTATTCACGTCATCTGTCTGTACCCGCGATACAGACTTACCTATTTTTCTTAATGCCGCTTGCCTCTTACAAAACTACAAGGCTTAGAAAAAAACTTTCTTTTAAAAATGAATAGAATAATAAGACATTATGAAAAGTACACTGTTGTGATCGAAAAAAAAGTTATAGCTCATATATCTTCTGCGCATGTGCCGATTTTCCCTTAAAAAAATGAGGCTCTGCCTATTTGCATGTCAAACGTTCTACCAAAACTTGATTTCAAGCCGTTTGGCCTGAATCGTTTTATTTTTGTAAATTGTAGACGCGTCGACAGCTTAAATAGGTCATTAGCGTCTTGATTAAATAACATAACTCACTTAAAACTAAATAGTATCACAAAACATCCATGAGCGGAGGCGGGATTCGAACCCACGACAGTCTGATTCAGAGGCCGCGACGCTAACCACTGAACTACACTGTCCTCGACCTAAATCGTGCTGACAGGCAAACGGAAATACAAAAGACTTCTAGAAAAAACACGTGTTTTGCACTCCGGGGGCCTCAAGTAGGGGAAATATTTTGAAATTATGGAAACTGCATTTTGATCTAAATTATAACCACTACCTAACTATAATTAGTTTGGAATGGTAAGACGTTTGGAAGGAAATATAGACAGACAAGGCATCGATTTTGTATTATAGTTAAGGTACCGAAATACCCTACAAATGCAGCGGAATTGGGACACACTATGAATACATATTATGTAATATATACATTATGTGTATCTAATAATATATTGTAATACTGTATGATATTATGTACATTGTACAATGTACACATATAATAATTATTGTTATTAATAATATTACATTAATTCATCCACCAGATTAAACAGCGCATGATTATAATCTGCAATAATGTGTTCTTCGACTGCATCTATACATCATCAGATGACTTGCAAAAACTTAGTAACTTAAAAACTCAAATGTGTAGTTTCTCCGTTCAAGAGGATAATAAATGTTATAAGGGATCACGCTGTCATAATTTATAAAAAAAAATTAGTAAAAAAAATGATGACTACAGATTATTACTGACATACTCGTGTTATGTTTTAAGGTTTGTAATAAGGTATATTATAAGTTTGTATGAGTTGCACAGTAATGTATGTGGTTATTATTCACAGAGCCTGAAGAAGTCTAAAATATAGACGAAACGTTGCGAATTAAAACTTTAACTGAGTTTCAATCAACCCACGGTCCAAGTTCCCATTAATCTCTTATATATAGTTACGATGGACATGACAACTAATTACAAAAAGTAAAAAAAACTTTTTAGAGACAAGCTTTTATTTAAATGCACTAAAAAGGAAAAAATAATTTTTAATAATTTAGGTTCATAATTATAAAAGCGTGGGTCGTGAACTCTATGATAGTTTATTAGTCACGACCCACGCTTTTATAATTATGAACCTAAATTATTAAAAATTATTTTTTCCTTTTTAGTTCACTTAAATAAAAGCTTGTCTCTAAAAAGTTTTTTTACTAATATTTATTTTAATAAAAATATATATGAGCACTGTGGTTGGAATAAAAACAAAATAAAATATAGTTACTTCTTACCACAACAGTTTTATTGATGGATGTACATTTCGAAAGCTAAGCTTTCATCTTCAGCGAACACTACATGTAGTGTTCGCTGAAGATGAAAGCTTAGCTTTCGAAATGTACATCCATCAATAAAACTGTTGTGGTAAGAAGTAACTATATTTTATTTTGTTAATATTTATTTTGTTCATTTTAGTCTTTCAAAATTTTACCCCCCTTTGACACCCGTAGGGGTTGAATTTCAAAAAATCCTTTCTTGGTGGATGCTTACGTCAGAAAAGGAACCAACTGTCCAAATTTCAAGTTTCTAACTTCGGCGAGTTGGCCTGGACGTTGATTAGTCAAAAAAAAACCCTACATCTCCGTTTGAACCCCTTACCCTACATCCCCGTTTGAACCCCTTAGGGGTCGAATTTATTTCTAAAAACGATTTATTCATGTATTGTCATCGGGAATACATATGTGTACAAAATTTCAAATCGATCGGATACGTGAAAGTCATTCAAAATTTTACTTGCAAGTTTTGACCTAAACAAACACACAAACTAACTAACTAACCAACTAACTAACTACTAACATACATTGCAAGCTAAATAAAAGCTTGTAAAAAAGGTATAAGCCTCACCCACATAAGCGCACGGTCGAAGTTATACTTAATACAATAACATTTTTGCTTTTCCCCTCAGCATTTTTAAAATTAATAAATAATTATTATTAATACTCGTACGCGGTTCTCAAATGCGTCACTCGACAAGGCTCGTGCGCGCTCACCTATTACTCGTGCTGAAAACCTTGTGCCTGACGCATAAAGATGTATTAAGCATACTAGTTGCAATATATACTATTTTATAAAGTTCCTTAATTGAAAAAAGTACCTCGTTCCACTATTAATTATAAAAAACCGTTTTGTGGTGGAAGTGCGGGTTTCAATGGTGGTGGTGCGGGACAATGTACTCGAGTAAAACGGTAAGCAGGCCTTCAGATATTATAACGACATTAACAAGTGCACTCTCTTGATTCCGGTACAAGGAGTAGATCGAGCACATATGCAAGAGCACCGGCGCCCTTTGTGCGTCGCTGAACAGCGTCATGAATGGAGGACGCGTCCTTAAGCACGTTCTATAAGTAATGAACGCGCGCTTAAAAGCAACCAATTAGCTTTGATATGCGGAATATGTATCATGTTTTATTAAATCATTGTCTCCATATTGTGTACCGACTGTCATTGCGTTTGCGCTCTGCATTATACAAGGTGCAACGGAAAGTTATACCCATAAACATGGGCGTATATGCAAGGAGAGCAGCATTTAGAAAAACGAACCTTTATGTACTTATAGTGCAAGAGCCGAAGAGAGATCGACCTTCACCGATCTGTTAACCAGATGAAATATATTTTTTATAAAATCTCAAAAATATACGAATACGCTAAAAATGCTTTGCCTTCAAAATGCTGACCAGACTATTTTTTAATAAATTAATTTTAATTAATTTTTCTTTGTGTGCGTCACCCTTTTGTTAACCAAACGAATTTTCTTTTAACCGATAGTTAATAATATAAAGAATATGCCTAGGTAGCTTTGCCCACTCATTTTTGAAATTTTATAAAAAATATATTTTATCTGGTTAACAGATCGGTGAAGGTCGATCTCTCTTCGGCTCTTAGACTATTAATTGTTTTAATCATTAATAAAGTTTTTCCATGTTGAAAAATTAATAAAAAAGAAAATTTATTTATATCCCAATTAAATTATTAAAGTAAAATGACACAAAAAATTGTTTTAAAGTATTTAAGTATGAAATAACAAAGACAGCACTTAAAAGCTAAAAAAGAGTTTTTATCGATTTTAATTAGCTTAAGGATGTATGGCACGTATAGTTACAGGCACAGACGTGTATCTAATTAACTTTACTAAAAGATACCAGCATACTGGATTTTTTAGCTAAAACTTTTACCCCGATACAGGTTGTCACACTAACACACAGATATAAACAATATAATACATATGACTGCATACTAACATAGCAGAAACATAGGCACCGTCGCATTTGAAAGGGAAAAAATTCTATCAATTTCATTGGTTAGTCCTCAAAAGTGGGCTGTAATAATATGTTAAAAATGTTTATGTATGAGAGCGCTGTTGCCATGTAAAAACACGAATTTTATAAAGTACGCCATTTGTTTGATACTTTTCAGCAATATTTTTTTTTGCTCATGATTGACATCGGTGACCTTAGATAAAATTTTGACCAAAGTTTGTTAGTAATGTAACGAATATATTCTAAAAATTACAACTTTTTCTCGGTGATATTACTATCTGTTTTACCAGTATTAAACTATGGAAGCACGATTTTTCCATAAGAGCGCATGTTAATTTTATAATAATTATATATCTTTTTAAAACAATTCAGTAAGCCGTTCTGAAATGTTGTGTACCCAGGGCTGTAGCTAGAGCTGAATTCAAGATAGGGCACTGAAAGTTTAAAGTAGGGCTGAAGCAAAAGACTACAATTTTTAATTGGATTGCCCACCTCATCTGGTGATATCAAATTACAAAAGCAAGAAAACGGTAAATGACAATTTATCCAAAAAAAAAAAGACAGAACTTGCCATGTTATCAAATTTCCGAAGAACTTCATTTAGTCCAACAAATTTAATCTTGTTTTTCCAAATGCCAGATAGATCAAGTCTGTCATTCTGTCGTGACAGTCTTTGCGGGTTGTTTATAATTCCTTAAAGTAGGGCACTGGATGTTTTAAGGTAGGGCATTGCCCCTTAATGCCCCCTCCTAGGTACGACCCTGTGTGTACCTACTTATTTCAGATATATTAAGAAGTAAGTTTACAAAATTTCATTAATTTGATTTGAGATAGATGCTAGGCATCCTTAATGTAAATGTGTAAAATCAAGCACAAAATATTTGAGTTCAAGTTTAAAACAAAAAAAAAATGCGAGTCAACTGTATAATTGAATTTCTTGCATTTGAATTCCAAGAATTTTAAACAATTACGTTAAATAGCAGGGGTGACCAAGCAGACAGTCTTTATAATATTGGAATAAGCTATTAATTTTTTGCCACCCGTAAAAGTGCATAAACAAAAGCAAGTGCAAAAATATCTGAACGTTAATATTTTCGCACTTGCTTTTGTCTGCGGTTTCGCTTGCATGAACGTCGATTTTCTCGGAAAAATTGCTTGCAGTTTTGACAACAACCCTAAATTAACCGCAGGTCGTAATTATAAAAAGAGCCGTATATTTTAAGTTGGGGTTAACTGATAATGTACCAATTTCATCAAAATCGGTTCAGGAGTTTTTGAGTTACACTGATGCAATCGCACAGAGTTAATAGAAATAGACAAGTTGCACCTCCTTTTCCCATAGTAGCAATGCAAAACGATTGATCCCAACATCCATCCAACATCTTTCAGGTTTTTTCGGTACATTGGGCGTAGTCCAACGTTCCAAAAAAAAGAGCTCTAACCACTACTCCACGAGCTCGACGAATGATTAGCTATTTTTATGGTATAGCAGTGTAGTAGCACTTAAATGTTCTACGATAATAATTATACTGTACAGTGTACAATAATATTATATTATTATTAGCTGTCAAAAATAATAAAATAAAATTGTTTATAAAAATTAAACTAGTGAACGCATTTCAGTGATAGTAAACAAAGCGAATAAAATATAAACCAAAGCGATTCGTCAAAAATTGCAATCTGTAGACTGTAGAGCTTGGACGTACAGTCGCGGACATAAAAAAGTTTACACCTTTATCATCTAGTTAGCGATTTTTTTAATTTTCGCATAATATTGTGATTTAGCTTTTGATAGTAATGTATCAATTACTAAGGTTACATCCTAAAAATTCAATAAAAAAATTATCATCAAAACACCTCTCTTGTTTTATATACAATCCAAATTACTCAATATTATTCATTGAAACATAAACATAATATTTGATACTAGAAAATTCCTTCCTCCATCCTTGAAATACTTAATTCTTCATTTTTGTTCATCGTTTTTATAATTTCGAGGCATTTAAACGACATTACCATTTCTTTTAATTTTTGACATTTATATGTACCTATCAAACTAAATTTCTTGCTAAGCTACTGACTTTTTGTGAACTTACACTGAAAAACTCAAGTGTAAACTTTTTTAAGTCCGCGACTGTACATATACAGACCAACTGACTACTGTTTTTGTCATACCCACTACAAAATACCTACTCTTCACGTCATTTTCAAAAAATTCTGACAGTTCATTTGCGTTGCCATCTTTCCTCGCACAGTGTGCCGCGAAGTTCGTGCCAGTAAGTAATGACAGGCGCACGCAGGCGTATAGAGCGAATAAACATAAGTTGCTATGGCAACCGTTATTTTCTGCGCTAGTGCGAAAAATAAAACATTTTCCGCACACCTGCCTGTTAAATGACTCATTAAAAGCCGCTATACATGTATCTAAAGCAGCTATTTTGTAGTGGGTATGGCAAAAAAATAATCACCGTTAATCGGCAAAATTTTATATAAAATTAAAAAAATCCAATTATTGTACGCACCTACCATACAGCTCGTGATATGCACTGTGGCCACCCCTATCATATATAGCATTAAATTTATGAAATGCTGTCACGTTCAATTTAAAAATAAAATAGAGTCTATAAATGAAATTAAAATCTTCCAGTTCAAAGAACTTTGTCATAATAATAATTCCATGTCTGAAATGAAAAATTTCCAACTAAGATAATAATAGATAAAAAAGTTTTTATTATCTATTTTTAATTCAATCTTTTTATTAAACTTTTTAATTAATAAATAAGTGACTCTGTTAACCCTTCTGTAGGCACACGATTACAGTGCAGCATTTTTTTATTTCATTAGAAAGAGACAACATTATTGTATGCAACCCTTAAACTTTTTCACTAAAAACGCCTCTTATCTATCAGCCTTCACATAAAAATTAAAATCTTTTTTTTTTAATTAAACTTTAACAATCTTAATATATTGCAGTATCTGTCATTTTTATGAACATTGTTTTAAGAATTAAGGGGTTACATACCTCCAGCGGAGATGAAAATTAATGTTTTTAGGACATTTTTTAGGGAGAGTATTGTTAAAAATAAGACAAAATATCCATTACATATTATTTACTAGTCCTTTAATTATGAGTTTAAATATAAGAGAAAAAAAATTTAACAATTTTTTTTTGTAATGGGTTGAACTTTTTACGTTGTGTCAAAACTGACATTTACCTTAACGGTATTACAGTCCGTTATTCACTGAACCGATTTAAGTAATTAGGTATATGGGACACCCCGAAGGTGTTCCCTATTAAATAAAACAATAATCATCAAAATCGGTTCACAAATACAGGAGAAATTGGTGAACATACATAAAGATAAAAGCGGTCAAGTGCGTGTGGAACTCGTGCTACGAGGGTTCCGTACCGCTACGACAATTATATTAGGTAGACATATTCTGTGAAAATTTCAACCGGCTACATGTTACGCTTCCAAAGATACAGCCTTTAAAAGGTTTTTCCGTTTTATGTGTGGGGACCCCCTTTAATTTTTACTTTTTGTGATTTTTGGATTTTTCCCCTTACTTGTGCTACGACTTACGAGACCTTGCTTTTTGCCAAATTTCATGATTTTTGGTCAACGGGAAGTACCCTATATAGGTTTTGATGAGTGATTTTGCGAATGTCAAAATAGGTATAGGACCCCCTTTAAATTTGACTTTTTGTGATTTTCTGATTTTTTCCTTTACTTGTGCTGCGAGACCTTGCTTTTTGCCAAATTTCATGATTCTAGGTCAACGGGAAGTACCCTATAGGTTTTTGATGAGATGACAAAATGGCCGTATCTTCTGATTGCGTTGACCTAGAAACTTAAATTCTTTACACCTTTAAGGTACCGTAGACATTAGTATTTCGTATAAATTTCAACTTGATATTTCTATCCGTTCCTGAGAAAATGGGTCTTGACTGACGGACACCCAGCCAGCCAGCCAGCCAGCCAGCCAGCCAGACCAGCCAGCCAACCAGCCAGCCAGCCAGCCAACCAGCCAGCCAGCCAGCCAGCCACCACCAGCCAGCCAGCCAGCCAGCCAGCCAGCCGGACAAACGAGTGATCCTATAATGGTTTCGTTTTTTTTTCTTATTGAGAAACGAAACCCTAAAAACATAGGTGCCTCCTTTTTTGAAGTCGGTTAAAAATGGGACATCCTGAATGATTCGCCATTACTGCGTTACAATAGGTACAACTCTAAGAGCCCATATAAGTTCAAACAGTTCGTTAAACGTTTTTTTCCATTCCAATAAAACTCGCGTGCATATCGTGGCCATTTGCCAACATTAAATGTGAACTTTCGTGCCAACATAACTAAAAACATTTACTGTTACGTTAATGCTGCAAAAAAACTTGCAGCGAATAGTGAACGTCAAAAATAACCACACATCTCTGTAGAAGGCGAAACGATAAAAACCGCTCCTGCAGGAACAATTGTGTAACGGGCAGGTACCAACACTGGAACGATTAATTGGAAAGAAACGCAATTAACGACTCTGCACATACAAGAGGTTGCGTCGGCACTATACTCACCGCACACAATCCGACGTTACGTAACGTAGTAGATATTACGTTTTTAAAATAGCTACTTTACATGCATGTATATATGCATCTAAATTGACTTTTGACAGGCCGGTGTGCGGGAAGGTATCTTTCCCACACTAGTGTGGGAAAGCATACCATTTTCATACTGATGTAAACTGTAAAAAATGGATGTAATAAATCTTAGTAAAAAAACTTTTTAGAGACAAGCTTTTATTTAAATGCACTAAAAAGGAAAACATAATTTTTAATAATTCAGGTTCATAATTATAAAAGCGTGGGTCGTAAACTCTATGATAGTTTATTTGTCACGACCCACGCTTTTATAATTATGAACTTAAATTATTAAAAATTATTTTTTCCTTTTTAGTGCATTTAAATAAAAGCTTGTCTCTTAAAGGTTTTTTTACTAATATTTATTTTATTCATTTTAGACTTTCAAAATTTTACCCCTCTTTGACACCCGTAAGGGTTGAATTTCGAGAAATCCTTTCTTAGTGGATGCTTACGTCAGAAAAGGAACCAACTGTCCAAATTTCAAGTTTCTAGCTTCAGCGATTTGGCCTGGGCGTTGATTAGTCAAAAAAAAAACCCTAGATCCCCGTTTGAACCCCTTAGGGGTTGAATTTATTTCTAAAAACGATTTATTCATGTATTATCATCGGGAATACATATGTGTACAAAATTTCAAATCGATCGGATACGTGGAAGTCGTCCAAAATTAACTTACAAGTTTTGACCTAAACAAACACACAAACTACCTAACTAACTAACTATACATTGCAAGTTAAATAAAAGCTTGTAAAAATACTTTGAAAGTTAAGGTAGAATTCGCTCGATTTTCTACGTGATTTTACATTATTATTTATTTTTACACAGAAAACTTCATAAAAACTTCGACTTTTACTGTAAGGTTAAACAAATTTGTGATTTTTACATAAAGTAAATTAAAATTACATAATTTGTGTACTATTCCAATAAAGTGTGTAAAAATTACAAAATAAAATGTATAGTTACATATATAAAATGGATGAATATAAAACAAATTAATGTAAAATTAGTAACCACGCATGCGAAATGTGTTTTTATGGAATCTACGCCCTGTGGCGATACGTTTGCGACGCAATTGTCTCTTTGTGTGCCTATTACCAGATTAATCGCTGGTTACAAATGGACCATCGATAATCTATGTAATCGGCCTTCTCATTTCTTACAGTGTATGTTTATTCGCTTTGATCCGCCCGCCATTACCTACTGACAGCTACTCTCGGCCTACTATAAAAATTAGAAGTTGACGACACAAAATTAACTGTCAAATTTTTTTGAAAATACTGAAAATGAAGTGAAAAGCAGCTATTTTATAGTGAGTATATGGCAAAAAATACCATATAAGTAAGTAAGAAGCTCGTGCGTAATGATATTATGACTCGTGCCTAATCGTATTTTTGATCCGAGGATAGATTTTTTTGGTAGGTACGTCAAATTGAAGCTAATTATCCCCTCTTGGGGCGCTAAAGTGTACGGTGCATCTATAAGTGTCCATGCTCCGGCATATAGTTCGATTCTATCACGAGATCTGTCGCCATTCGTCAAGTACAACAACGGCCACAGTATATGAGTATTCATTCGTTCCCGAATGAGAGTGCATATGTTCTATATCGAGCCTTTAGAACTGCAGAACGAAATAAAATAACTGCTTTTCATACAGGTACACCAGTCGACGTAAAATGACTTCAGGTCGGTCACTTTACCGCCCACCAGGCGCTAAAGTAAAATTCAATAATAATTTAAGTTTTTTCAATTTATTATTTCCAATAATAAATAAAGAAAAATTTCAATAATTTTAATAAGTATTTTATATTACTCAGGGGGTGAACCTGTGATCTTGTGAATAGTACACAATATACCCTTTTTAGCTTTTACAAAATTTTACAAAACATTGGTTTTTAAGGTTCCATAGCCAAATGGCTAAAACGAAACACTCCGTCTGTTCGTCCGTCTTTATGTCACAACACGCAGACATTTTACTCAGAGACTATTGGCACTATATAGTTGAAATTTGGAAAGTAGGTGTCTTCTATGAACCGCTATACAATGATGTAGTGAAATTACAAAAAAAATTTGGGGGTGGAATTCCTACATGTAACTGAGGGATGAAAAAAATTCCAGTTCAAATAAGCGTGTGGGGTATCTTTAGATGGGTCTTCAAAAATGAGGTAGAAATTTCAAAATGACTTTTATTTAAGTCAATAGTTGAATAGTTGGTGAGATATGCGCTTCTAACTTTTCATCTATGGGGTGGAAAATTCTGAAAAAATTTAAGGTGGTAGAACATAAAAAACACTTCCAACGAAAATTGGTTTGAATAAGATACCTATGTTGTGTAGTTTTTGAGATATGGGTTATTTTCGGTTACACGCTATTTTTTTGAGTAATTAGTGACCGCAGAAATAAGTTTGTTTTTCACAGTGTCTTTGAGAAATACTATGAAATACAAACTTATTTTTGGAAAAATATGTTCAACTTAAAATAATAGACTATAAATTATTATTATATTTATTATTAACTTTGCATTTTAACCGTGAACGTTCTTACCGACTATGAAGCCATTGACTGTGCGTGGTCCGACACGCACTTGGCCGCTTTTTTCCACCTTTTAAAGCACTCCGACGCCAGAGGTGACGAGGTTCCGATCGCTGACTTACTGACTGTAATATATTTATTTACATCCTAAATAGCTAATCTTAAAAAAAATTATCTTTGATCACGAGCTCTTGGATTAATACAGATACAGTCTGAAATAATATATGTGTCAGAAGCTCGTAAAAGTGAGCTAATAGCTCGCTTTATGTACAGGTGAGTTTTACAATACCGTTGTGTACACCAATTTAATTTGTTCGCCATTAATTAAAATATTACTGTACGTTCCCGTCGGGACATTTAAACACGTAAACACTCCACGTTTACCACACAAGCCGATCGCGTAATTCTCTTTCAAGGCAAACTTAACAACAAACCAGACTTTAAGTCTATTTTTTTTGTGTACACAAATTTAGCTCAGAAATGGCGTGCGGGATCCCCGACTTGCTTTAGTGCAAACAAGAATTCCTTTTTTTCATTTTGAGGTACGAAACCTTAAAAAGCAAGCTATTTCTGAGCTAAATTGATGTACGCTGTCTAAATTATAAGAAACACTTAATGAATTGATATTGTAACGGATCGAAGCGCGCCGTCTGAAATCAATAAAAATTCTGGAATGTTCGATCGCGCACCCTTGGATCTATGGAATATTCTAACGTTCAACAATGAAGAAAGCGCCATCCTTGATTGGGGATGAGTTTAGAAGGCTATAAGTATCGGTGATACGATTATTGGAATCAGTTGTCTCTGGACCGTTGGAGAGAGTGAATCAGCGAACAGTGGTAAATAAATAACAGTGATAAATAAATAAATAGTGAACATAGTGAGTTGTCTTTGGAACGTAGACAGAAGTGGTTCGGACGAACAGTGATAAATAAAAGTGACCAATAACAGTTTTGAATAACAGTGACCAATAACAGTTATTTATAACAGTGACAAATAACAGTTATAAATAACAGTGAATGTAAATGGACAAATTGATAAACAATAATTGTGAAGAGTTGGATTAGTTCGTTAATGTACCGTTGTCCTGCATTTAGGCCCGTATTCACCAAACACTGTTAAAGATAGAAGTTACTAACCTTAGAATAAATTTATTCCTTGGAATAAAATAAACTTTCTAGTCACCAAGCAATTCATTCGATAGAATAGTAACTGCAGGTAAAAATTTACTATATACTATACGCCTTGCAGATTTTGTCAAATAAAGCACGTTTACCAAAGATCCGACCGATGGCGCATCTATCGAAAATGTAAAATGATGAATATTGACATATTTTACTGACAAAAACCTTTACCTGTAAGATATGAAATTAATATTTACCTGAAAAGGTAGCGAGGCCATAAAGTAATTTATGCATTTCGTGCACACCCTATTTAACTAGGCGGATAAATATTTATACCCTGGAAATTGGACAGGATAACTATTCTTACGATTTATACCTGCAGTAAACTTAACTATGTTTGGTAATTTGAATTATCACTATTTATTCCGTGTGATAGTTACTAGGGGAATAAATCAACGAAATAAATAACTAACTAGGCTCGGTGAATACGGGCCTTAATAAAATAAAGATTTTTACCGAAATTACCATACAGTTTTGTTACAATATTATGAAAAATGTATTGTTCTTGATTATTTCGATGTTAAACCAAAATCTGCTCGGGCGAAACCGGGCCGAAAAGTTAGTTATTCTATATTCTCCCAGAAGCATGTTCAATTTCAAACACTGATTCAGCCGCGTTCCAAGCGAGGCGATACGGAGACAGGGAAGGTGCTCCGTCACACGGAATGGGTTTAATGGAACGATTCCGACATTCCACCGGTTCGATCTCCGTCACTGAACGTGCGGCTATAACTCGTGTATCCATTTCACTCGACTGGTTCTGTCTGTCCGCTATTGTTCAATATATCGAACACACACAACTGTTAATGTACCGGTATACGTCTGGGCGGAATATAAACTACGTATACCACTACTACCAAATCACCACCTCGTTTTTCACGCCTTGCATAATCGTTTCTCGAAGAAAATATTATTAATATTAAAAAAACTCAAACAAACTAATTGTCTGTTTTTTTGCATTGGAATTTCAAGAATTTAAAACAATTATATACGTTGTAACGTTATAGAAAAGGAGTGGCCAACAAAACGACTTTTGAGAGTCGCATTAGTGAAAATTACATTGGTACCTAACCGTCTAGGTCAGAGGTCGGCAACCTGCGGCTCGCGAGCCGCATACGGCTCTTATGATGTAAAGATGCGGCTCTCCAGTTCCATGCGCAAATATTAATAATTATAAAATTAAGCAAAATCGCAGGATAGTGGACAAAATAATTTGATTTATTAAATTAAATGTACGACGTTTCGTCTATAGATTTAGACTTTTTCAAGTACAATGAAATTGTACTTGAAAAAGTCTAAATCTATAGACGAAACGTCGTACATTTAATTTAATAAATCAAATTATTTTGTCCACTATCCTGCGATTTTGCTTAATTTTATTATAATCACGATGGACACGATTTCTAATATAAATTAATAATTATATTATTTTATTTTCAAAACTCATAAAAAATATTATACTGCAAAAAAAACTTTAAACAGGATAAAAACACTCAACAGAGAACAGTGAGAATAGGTGGAGTAGAGAGTATACGGACAACTGACATTTTTTTAAATGTGGCAACACCGTTCTGTTTGTTTAGTTATTGATGCACTGCATAGCTAGCTAAAATACTTTAATATGTTTTGTGCGAAACATTTGTATGTTTTTGTATGAATAAATATTATTTCATATTTAAAGCTATTATTTTAAATCAAAAATCAAATTTATATACCTAATCCTAATCAAATACCATAATATTGAAAAAAAATGTTAGTGGCTCTTTAAAAACTGGGAAATTTTGTAAATTGTAACTTTTGGCTCTTCCGTCTCAAAATGTTGCCGACCCCTGGTCTAGGTATATTTTTTTTCCATGTTTATTTAAGCCTTAAGGCCACCAACATGACCAATAATTAATATATTTTCAATTTATTATTTCTAATAATAAATTTAAAATATTGTTGATGCTTTAATTTTGTGAGATTTTTTTCTGGATTTTTACATTTGGTAAGTTAAAAGAAATAAAAACTCAAAAACCCAGAAACAAATTTCACAAAATGAAAAAAATAAAAAATTTTACGATCTTTTTGTATTGTCTCGAAATTTTATGCATACACTAATATTTACATTCTAAACACTTTTTCTAAATAACTTTGTCGATATTTTCATAAATAAATTCATTTTTCGAATATCGCTTCGAAAAATTTTAATTTCCCACCAAATCGAAAATAATAAAATAAGGCTATTTTTCGTTTTAAGGGTTTTTTATGGACCCTGACTGATTGGCGTTATAAAATGATTGATAATTTCATAAACAAAAGTTATTCTTATATGGTGCACACTTTTTTGGACCTCACAGTTTAATCGTCGACATTTCGAACTGGTCGTAAATAAACAAATGAAACGCATATTGTGTCGATACGAGCGAAACTAAAATCACGGTCCATGAGGCATTGCGCGGCGGAACCGCATGCGAGTGTGAATGAGATTTAGGGCTTGAGGTATCGCGACATGTCTATGTAATTTCATTAAAACGCGACGTGTCAGAGTTTAGAAGCAAAGTGCGAACCGAGAACACTTAAGGGCGTTGTTAAGTTGCCTCGCGTACTGATTAATAATTTAAGCGAACAAATACATGTGTGCGTCTGTTCTGTCTATCATAAGTAGTGGAAAACTATACCGGATGTTCACTGTAAATTAACAAAGTGTATTTGGGTGTTTCAAGTTTAAAGTGGTCTATTCTGTAAGTTTTCTCCATAAAAAAGTGGGTGTGTGCTTTATGACCACACGACAGAAGTGAAAAAAACTTACCTATATACAGGGAGTCCCAAAATTGCTGGGACACAGAGCTACCACGTGTAGTAGAGGTCAAAATAAGTCGATTGGACCCAATTTATTTATATACCAAAATGTACCGTTTGCCCGTGAGAAGAGTTCAAAGTTTACATAAAATTTTGTATATAAAATTTTGTATTACAATTTTATTAAACTTGTACTAGGAATATCTGTTAGAATTATTTAAGAAAACATTTTTTTCCTTCGGAACTATGCGGAGTACGAAATTTTTACAAGTGTAACAAAATGAAGATAATTAATCACTTTTCTCGCTAAAAAATTTAAGAACCGTATTGCCACCCCTAAGAAAGTTCTGAAAAAAATGTCTGGGGGTGAGGGTGGTTTTAACCGTTCTACAATTTCTTTTGGGTTTCTTTGATTACCGAAAGGAAAGTAATCCTCTAAAATGCACTTTTGTCAAATTTCATTCAATTTGTTTCACTCATTTCTGAACAGCGTACAAAAATGTGTTTTTTTATGTAAACTTTGAACTCTTTTCACGGGCAAACGGTACATTTTGGTATATAAATAAATTGAGTCCAATCGACTTATTTTGACCTCTACTACACGTGGTAGCTCTGTGTCCCAGCAATTTTGGGACACCCTGTATATTATATTTTAAAATTATTTTATTTGTTTAATAATTTTAAACAACTAAGTTATACACCATTAAAATGACACGACATCAAATGGAGTATAAACAAGCCGTGAGGTGGGTCGTTTATTAGGACTAAAGTGCGACCCTTGAGGTCCACACGACGAACTTCCCAGTTTGATAAATATTTAATAATAATAATTAAATTAGATATTACACAGAAAAGTAATCATTTTAATCATTAAAACATAATTATTATTTATTTTTAACAATAATTAAAAAAAAAAACGGCTGAACCGATTTTGAAAAAATGTCTTTCAGATCATATTTACGTTAATACGCGTCGATTGGCACCTCAACGTAGTCGATATCATTTTTCATTCTCGAGATTTCGTCTTAGAAAGAAATGGACACATACGTACGTACGTACGTACGTACGTACACACACACACACACACACACATACACACACACAGACATCTTTCTAAAAGTAGTGTAAAAATAGTGTAGTGACCTTGAAATATAAAAATTTTTTTTCCTTTTTGATTTCGATTTTCGGACCCATTACAATAACTTCCAATGGGAAGTTAATAATGTCTGTACCCCCCACAAGTGCTGCCTCTCGTGGATAATTGAATGGGCTACTCTCAGAAAAATGGCTCATTAAGTTTTAGTGTCATCTATTAGCGCAGTTGTAAACTACAAATAACATATTACCAACATACCACAAATACCTTTTCAATTAAATTTTAGTGTCATCTATTACCGCACTTATGAACTACAAATAACTTATTACCGACATATCACAAATACCTTTTCAACTAAGTTTTAGTGTCATCTATTAGCGTACTTATGAACTACAAATAACTTATTACCAGCATAAATACCTTTTCGTGTTTGAGACGAGTAAATCCGATTCAGCGTCACCGACCCGAAGCATGACGGTTAACTTTCGTTCATTACTCAGGCAAAGTGCGCCTAAGGAAGTTTTCATTTCAATAAAACTATAAACGTACATATTGCCCGCCTTACACGCAGCGGCTTGTTTGTATGACTTGTATATGAACTGGCATGTGTGTCATACAATACGTCTCATCCCTATGACACGTTCATACAAATCATACAAACATCTTACATCATCTTGTATGGACATACATGTCAACAAACTACACGCAACGACATAATGTCGCTGCGTTTTGTTTGTGCATACAAAACAATGTGATTTGTTTGCACATACAAGTCATACCCCTACACGCTCCAACATACAAACATTCCGCTTCAATCGAACGCTCTACCAACTGAGCCAGTCGACCGATGATACTGTTACGGATCACCCTGTATATAAACGTCAGGCAAGAATTCCGAGAAGCGGTGTGTGCTTACTGAACAACGAGTAACTGCACGAATATTCTGGAAAACGCTAGAACGCGCTGTGCTTAAGCCACGCAGATATATAATTAGCAGCGCGAGTGAGTAAATCAGTCAGTGTAGATTATACTGTGACAGTGTTGAACAGCGAATATAGTGCGAAATAAATCTGATATAAATACAGTGATATAAATAGTTCCGTGATATAAATACACCTGATAAAATAAATATTAGTGTAGTTAATTGTATATAGTTAAGTGTTAATTACTGCTTAGTTATTGTTTGCTTGTGTTGATTGTTAGAACTGACTTTTCGTTGTTGCATTCATTATTATTGTGTTTTTAATTATTGTAAATAAATATTTATTCCGCCAACTCAGAAAACAGTTTTGTAACAATACTTTACTTCTGAAATGCTCGACATTAGACTTTATAAATATGATCGCGCCTAAAAACTTGTTTAGTTCCGACGACATTTTAAACGTACACATTTATCAGGTGGGAATGAAAATTGCTACTGGTGCAGATATTCACGAACAGGCGATATATAAGTGAAAACAAGCGAGCTTTATTACAAGAGTTGATGCGCTTGCGCAAATTTATAAAGAAAAGTTGCGTACTTCAGTGTTTAGTGAGTACTTAGGTTAGGTACGAAGTACGAACCATAGATAAAGAATATTATAGTACGAAACTCGTACCAGCTACGTCGTCAAGATATTACATACTTACAAAATTGTATGGCTTAACAGTTATTGCGGTCCCTGTTTAAAGATTTTCCTAAAAAAATACTTAAATTATTCATCCCTACCATTTAATTTAGAATACACCAGCGATTAACTTATAAACCGAGAGCTAGTGACAATTTTTTGATGTAATTTATTTAAGGCCTTATTTTTGTGAAGATGTTGAGGGAGGCATATTAAAGTACCATGAGTAAGGGATTTTGCTAGATAGCGGTATGTGCGGGATGCAGATCGCCCCCAACATATAACAAAAAAAAATGGTTACAATTATTATTGCTTCAAGACTGAAATTGTTTGTATAGCTTGTCGGTGACCCAGTAATGCCATTATAATATTTGCTGATCGAGTGGTCAGTATTAAAGGGGTGGCAGATCACCCTAAACGTGTCATGTACCCGACAAAATTTATACTATTAGTTCAAGGGGGGTTGATACCGACATTTTGTTCTGCAAATTGAAATATATGCTTAAAACAATCATCGTAACAACATATTAAAATTTGAACCTTGAACTATTAATATACATTTCGTCGGGTACATGACACGTTTAGGGTGATCTGCCATCCCTTTAATACTGACCAATCGATCTGCAAATATTATAACGGCATTATTGGGTCACCGACAAGCTATACAAACAATTTCAGCCTTGAAGCAATATAATAATTGTGACCATTGTTTTGTTACATGTTGGGGGCGGTCTGTTGTTTACATGGGGTTGCTATGGTTCCTATATTACAAGTCCCCAGTTCCCGGGTTCTAGCCCGAGAGCTGGTAAAAGTGTCACTTGAATTTTCAATTTATTATTAAAAAAATAAATTATGAATTGAAAATACGAATTGGTGCTAGGCCCAAATAATCTTAGCAAAAAATTTTCACTAGCTCTCGATCTAATATGCCTCCTTCCAAATAATATTTAATCTACCCAAAGTAGACCTATTCTGTAATTTGTTGATTGGAAGTATTAAACGTTACAATTTATACAAGAGATTGTTACTCTTTCTGAAAAATGAGGGCTTCAGGCAGCAGGAGAGAAAAAAATAGCTCTCAGAAGTGATTGTTACGTTTAAGGTAGGTACGAGTCAATGGTGTAGAAATTAACTGATTACAAGTGCGACGATTCTACTGTCATTATGTCACTCATTTTATGAAAACATGATCCCAGTAAAAACCTCACGATTTTCGAGATATTTGCTTTTTTTAAATTTTAAAAGCGCTTGTCCCCGGTCATAAAATTGAGTAAGATTCAAATAATTTCTCAATAAAATATTAGTAAAAAAAACTTTTTAGAGACAAGCTTTAATTGAAATGTACTAAAAAGGAAAAAATAATATTTAATAATTTTGGTTCGTAATTATTATAAAAGCGGGGGTTGTATTCTCTATGATAGTTTATTAGTCGCAACCCCCGCTTTTATAATAATTATGAACCAAAATTATTAAATTTATTTTTTCCTTTTTAGTAGTACATTTCAATAAAAGCTTGTCTCTAAAAAGTTTTTTTTTACTAATATTTTATTTTGTTCATTTTAGTCTTTCAAAATTTTACCCCCCTTTGACACCCGTAGGGGTTGAATTTCGAGAAATCCTTTCTTAGTGGATGCTTACGTCAGAAAAGGAACCAACTGTCCAAATTTCAAGTCTTTAGGTTCGGCGATTTGGCCTGGGCGTTGATTAGTCAAAAAAAACCTACATCCCCGTTTGTACCTCTTAGAGGTTCAATTTATTTCTAAAAACGATTTATTCATGTATTGTCATCGGGAATACATATATGTTTACAAAATTTCAGATCGATCGGATACGTGGAAGTCGTTTAAAATTGGCTTGCAAGTTTTGACCTAAATAAACAAACCAACACACAAACATACATTGCAAGTTAAAAAAAAGCTTGTAAAAATGAAACACTTTTTAATTAAAATATCATTTTATTCCAAAAAATAATTTAGGTATTTTATACTATTATGGAATCTGGAATAAATAAGCAGTTTTGAGACTATGGGGCACAGCATGCGTTTAAAAAGTTTAAATATATCTAAAACTGTGATGTTTTTACTGGGGTCATGTTTTGTCATTTTGTTTATTGTTAGCACGTGGCCAGACCTATCACCGGTTAAAGTCTTACAGAAGGTACTTAACTTGAACACTGAGTAACTGTTCCAAATTCATTGTTTATATTTTCAAAAACAATTAGCGCATTCAAATTTTCTTTAAAAAGCGAAACACATACCTATACCTAGGAATTAAAACTATTTTGTAGAAAATTCAAATTTGCATATCACCATTTTTTTCGTACGATTAATAAAAAGCAACTTATCACCCAAAAACCGATTTTGGCCACTAAATTGTAAAATAATGGAACGTTCTGGACGACGAGGACGGTCGCACTTTCGGTACGTTTCTCCTAATACAGTGTGTCCCACTTAAGAACTTACCACCCTCGTAAAATTTGCATTTTTCAACCGATTTTCGTAAACTTTTTTTTGTTGGATAGATCTCTAAAAAAGGCTTTAAACGCATGTGTCACTTGTTTTGTCGACTAAACCTATGGCCAACTGTGATCTCTTTTTGGGGTCGAAATTTCGAGAAGTACTACTAGGGATTTTTTTAGAAAAATTCTGATGACGGATTCTTATTGAGGATCACCTGAAACCCAACTATACCCATTTTTATCGCTTTTAAATACAGGGTGTCCGTGCTGGGACTTTTTTTAGTTTTTTGATAAAACCCACTTTTATTGGATATTTTAATAGTACCACTTATTTTAATAATAATTCTGCGTAAATCTTAGAAAAATAGCCCAGTTCATATTTTCACTTTTTCTTTTAAAGAGTAAGTCAAAATACCGCTGATAATACCTCCCCTGATAAGCACTATAAATTCTATTAATTAAACAAAGTATCATACGTTAAGTATATGCCATGGAAAACAAAGATTGAAAAATACAATAAAAATGCGTTCAATTTGTAGACAGCTAATTTTCCATCTAAAATTAAAGATTTTGTTAATTTTGGCGTACGTTTTTGCTGGACTACTCTGTGTTAAATTTAGTTGTTGCTTGGGAAGCATTCGGTGGTATTATTAAAACATCCACTAAATGGGTTTTATGCGCCTCACTTTTTTTGTTATCAAAAAATTAAAAAATGCCCTGGTACGGGCACCCTACATTTAAAAGCGATAAAAATGTGTATAGTTGGGTTTCAGGTGATCCTCAATAAGAATCCGTCATCAGAATTTTTCTAAAAAAATCCCTAGTAGTACTTCTCGAAATTTTGACCCCAAAAAGAGACCACAGTTAGCCATGGGTTTAGTCGTCAAAACAAGTGACACATGCGTTTAAAACCTTTTACAGAGATCTATCCAACAAAAAAAAGTTTACGAAAATCGATTGAAAAATGCAAATTTTATGAGGGTGGTAAGTTCTTAAGTGACACACTGTATAACCAAATAAAAACATTAAAAATTTAAAAAAAAACTCAAAAATGGTTCACACTTTTTGCTGGGTTTTTTTTCTACCTGCCAACTGGACTAGTATAGTGATAGGGAGATTTATAAAGCGTTGTCTCAGGGATAAAGGTTTTAGTTTCTCTTCTACATTTACATAAAACTGAAACCGTAAACAAAACGTAAAGCTCTAAGAGAATCTAAAAGTGATTTTGTTTAGAGGCGACACGCACAGCACTTCCAAACCGTAGCTCCTCAAGTCTATCCTCTATTTAAATTTTCAGAAGACAGGCTGACCGTGAAGAGTCAGATGGGTCTAGCTCTAATGCAATACCTTTCAGGCTTTGCTTGTACGTATAGATACAGAGTAATCGATCAGCTGAAGTTAGAGATACAAATGTATCAGATAAAAAAAGATTTATGGGGTCACATAAATGGATTTTCAATCAACTCAAATCTTTAATAAAACTAACTTAAATATACACATATGACAAAATTAAATATATTACATCTAGTTTCGTTTTCAAAAGGACATTATGGGATAATAATTCGAAAACTCAGGAAATATTTGGAAAATATAAAAATATCACAGATCAAAATTCTGAAATAAAGTGTGCAAATATGTATTATACAGGGTGGCACATCTTAAACAATGCAGTGAAATATCTCGTAAACGGTACAAACCATAAAAAAATGTTTTATACAAAAGTTATAGAGTGTCAAGGGGGACAGAAGACTGTGACATCAAATTTAACATAGGTGGTGCTGTGAAGGTCAGGCGAAGGTCAGCTTAGATTTTTTAATTGTAACAGTGCATTTTCATTCCAGAATACGATACAGTATTTAATAGTGAACAGTAAATTATTAAGGTACATATTATCAGCTAAAGTTAATAAATATTGAGATATTTAGAAATTAAATAACGGCCAAAATGAACGAAATTAGATAAACTATGGCATATAGCAGATAGCCATGATATTACGCACCGGCCTTCTTGCTTGAATTCAATTCATAAAAGAGCCGAATTGACAAAATAAATTTGTTATTTAATTTCTAAATATCTCAATATTTGTTAACTTTGGCTTATATGTACCTTAATAATTTACTGTTCACTATTAAATACTGTATCGTATTCTGGAATGAAAATGCACTGTTACAATTAAAAAATCGAAGCTGACCTTCGCCTGACATTCACAGCACCACCTAATATGTTAAATCTGATATCAGTCTTCTGCCCCCCTTGACACTATAACTTTTGTATAAAACATTTTTTTATGGTTTGTACCGTTTACAAGATATTTCACTGCATTGTTTAAGATGTGCCACCCTGTATATAGATTTGTGGTGCAAATTTACGAAGCTTACTTCATACTAATTCCTTTTATTTCCTGTTATTGAACTTTGGTGCTTGAAAATTTCCCAAATTGCACTTAGAACGTTTGAATTATCGTTCATAACCTAATTTAAGTACGATAATCGGATGCCCATGTTTACTCTCATAACTCCTGGCTACCCCCTCCCTGAACAAAATTCTGCGTACGCCCTTGTCTGTCTGTAATTTCGTTTTTCTACGGGGTTTTTGGGTTTTCCTAGAATTTTAGTCTGTCTGTTTATAACAATATTACTCAAGAACCGCTGGTACCCAAAGGTTTCTAGTTATGATGTATACTTCTTGACATTCGTATTCGCAAAATTCATTCGAATATTTTGCGAACATGAATATCAGAAAAAAATCTCTTTTTTTTAAATGTGAAAACAATATTAAATAGGACAAAAATATTAATTTATTAGCATTTTTATTAGCATTTTTTTTCCTACTACATTTTTAAAAAATAACTTAAAGTTTTTTTACCCAGAACCACTACAAGTGTGTGTGTGCCAAATTTTAGCCTTAGACAAAATATGGCGCCAGATTTGAAGACTGAATACCATCTCGCATTACGAATGCCTAAAAATTGACATTGACATACACACATATGTCAATTGACATTGACATTCACTACAATGCGGAATTGCCATTGCGATTAACTATCGACGCATCTAAATTCGACGTAGCTGCGGTTTTGTCGCATGTTTTTCCAGCAGATGTGGAATGTCCAATAGCGTACGCATCTCGAACGCTCTTAAAAAGTGAATTAAATTATTCAGTGATTGATAAAGAAGCTCTTGCAATTATTTTTGGAGTTTCAAAATTTTACAATTATTTATATGGACGCCATTTTGTCTTAGTCACTGATCATAAACCGTTAGTGAGTATTTACGGTCCTAAGGTAGGCATACCCCAGATGGCAGCTATAACCGGTTACAGAGATATGCGGTTTATTTGTCAGTTTTTGACTTTGATATTAAATATGTCCCGTCTAATAAAAATGTAGCAGATAGTTTATCACGTCTTCCAATACCATCCGAAACAATATCTGATTATAATGTTAACGATATTTTCATAAATTATATTTCTGATTCATCTCAATCTTTACCCATCGATTTAAATTTAATAAAAGAAGAAACAAAAAAAGATTCAGTTGCTGAAACTGTTATAAATTATTTAAGACACGGTTGGCCAAATAAAATTCCCGATACTTTAAAAATATTTCATACAAAAAGAAATGAACTTAACATAGAAAATGACTGTTTATTTTGGGGCTACCGTATATACATACCGTACGTATATAGAAAACATGTTATGGATGAGCTACACTCTAGTCATATATGGGTATCGTGAAAACAAAAATGTTAGCACGATCATACGTATGGTGGCCTCAAATCGATAAAGAAATTGAAAATTTAATAAAATCATGTCCTGCATGTGTTAAATGGAAAACTGATCCACCAAAAAGTTCTTTGAAACCATGGGAATGGCCATCAACACCTTGGTACAGAATACATTACATTGTATGTCAAATTGACATACACGCCACGTTACATCACTAGTTTCTGATGTCTAAACCGACGTCAACGCGATTGAAGCCATATAAGCAAAGACTGCAGGTTTGGTATAAATATTCGACTAAACCCACCGCATATTTGACACAAAAAGTCGCTGCCCACATCAAGTTCACTTTTACTAAATAATATGTATTTTGAAGACGGTTTCGACACGTTTCGACGCTATTATCGGATAAAATCGTATTTGACAGTTTTGTTGTCAGCGCGGCAATACAAAAACAAGTGAGCAGAATGTAAAACAAAAGAACGGCGCTCTTTCTATTATGGAAACGAATGGGACGTTTTAAATAAGTAAACACAGTGGAAGTATACCGGGCAGTGAATGTACTGTGCGTGAAAAATCTTTGCTAACATAATTTTTATAGTTAGCCAACAAAACGTTTCAAACATCGGTTTGAAAGAAAAAATAATAGTTCAGTCGGATAGACCTCGCGCGGCGAAAGATGAAGCCACCGCGTCATAGTAACGTGAATGCATTGCGCCCGCCTTCTAGATTGGCTGTTTATTGTCATGAATAGCAGTTTGCCAAAATTATACCTAACGTCATAAAACCCAATGTGCAGTTTTGTGTACACGGCACTGTCTGCGGGCAAGCAGGCGTTCACTAGCATATTATTGATGACGTGCCTGGCTTCATCTCTCACCGCGGGCACTCTACCAATATGATCGCTAGTGTCAGATAGGTTATAGATTGTAGATTATAGACGCTCAATAGCTGAGAACATCAGCGTTTATATCTCTAGTGTTGATGACCCGCACACATCATATGTTCAGTGATGATGACTTTCTGATGACTGAGGTTCAACTTAAGCGGGAAATTTAAATTATGAATACAGTTAACACACGTTACGTTACAGATATGTTTACGTATAATGGTTTTAAAAATGTTACCCAATCCCAACGTCCCAACAAATAGCGCTTAAAGTTCCGTATCAATATGGGGCACTGTAGAAGTTAAAATATTAGTTTATTCCAACGTCTTGTTTTGCATGTATACATACCGGCCTGTAATGGGTCATTTAACAGGAAGGTGCGCCGAAAGTGTTTTACTTACCGCACTAGTGCGGTAAGTTAACAGTCGCCCTAGTAACTTATGTTTATTCGCTCTATCCGCCTGCTATTACATACTCACAGCTGCTCGCAACCTACTGTAAATGTAAAAATGGCGACGCAAATGAACTGTCAAAATTTTTTGAAGATACTGAAATTGAAGTGAAAAGTAGGTATTTTCTAGTGAGTATGACAAAAAATACCATATAAGTATATCTCGTGCGTAATGCAGTAATATGACTCGTGTGACTGTAAAAACTCGCTATCGTTCATTTTTACATACTGTCATCACTCGTCAATAATATACATTACACATCTAGATATACAATCTACTATTACCAACTTTTGTCCACGGATTCGCTTGCGTTAATGTTTTTTTCACAAACACTTTTGCTATTCACCATGTGTTTATTTCAATCTTTTTTTTAATCGATACTCAGTCTTTTTTCAAAGGTTTTTGCATATGAAAAATGTAAATTCAATTAATAGTTTTAGCGATTAATTACATTAAAAAATACATATCACTAATATTGTTGTCATGTCGTTTGAAAAATCGACAATGTCTGATAGACATTGGTGTCTAATTCTCGATTATTACATAAATGCTAACAAAATGGATGGCAGAATTTTTTTATTGAAAACTAGCGGACCCGGTCCGGCTTCGCTCGGATGCTAAGAAAGCCCGGGTGCTAAGAAAGCCCGGGTGCAATACACTACTCACTCGCTTCGCTCGTTCGCTTGAATATTTTCGCCTACTCACTCGCTTGAATATTTTCGCCTACTCACTCGCTTCGCTCGTTCGCTTGAATATTATAAATACACTACTCACTCGCTTCGCTCGTTCGCCATATATGTATTTTTTAAAGCTTAATATAAAAATCGCGATTAAAAATCAGGGGTTGATCGTATAAGGGTGAAAATTTAGAGTTGTATGTATTTTTCAATGCTGAATCATGAAAAAATTAAAACAAAAAATTTTGTCCAAAAAATAAAAAAAAAATTTGGGGTGGACCACCCTTAACATTTAGGGGGATGAAAAATAGATGTTGTCCGAGTCTCCACCCTACCCGATAAGCACACAAAATTTCATCAAAATCGGTCCAGCCGTTTCGGAGGAGTTCAATAACGTACACCGTGACAAAAATAGGGGTTGATCGTAGAGGGGTGAAAATTTAGGCTTGTATGTATTTGTGTATGCTGTATCATAAAAAATTAAAAACAAAAAATTTTATCCAAAAACTAAAAAAAAAATTTTGGGGTGGACCACCCTTAACATTTAGGGGGATGAAAAATAGATGTTGTCCGATTCTCAGACCTACCCGATAGGCACACAAAATTTCATCAAAATCGGTCTAGCCGTTTCGGAGGAATTCAATAACGTACACCGTGACACGAGAATTTTATATATTAGATTATACACGCTCGCCAACTAAGGTCATTAGTGTCTAATTACAAATCAAATTAAATTAAACGACATCACAAAACTGCATGAGAGGAGGTACAGGGATTGAACCCATGATACAGTTTGATCTAATAGTCAGTACACTAACCGTTACACCTTAAGCTGTCCTCGGATGGCAGAAAGCTTCGTAAAGTTGTCTAACTATAAAATTCGCTAAGCAAAGGTAAAATGTAGGCAGTATATAAGTAGATAAAGGGATTGTGTTGCGACCTTTTTTCATTGTTAATTCACCAAGATTTGACAAAGGTCTAACTCTAGAGATTTGTGGCGATGTGTGTATAAAACACATGCGTGTTTTGTGACAAACGAAACATGTGGCAAAAGTTAATTGGCGAAAACTTCCACGCATTCGTATTCGACTGCGGCTTAAGTTTCCGTTAGACGAAAGAATCATCCAATACTCTTGCTACGGCGCGGTGGAAAGAAACTGCAAAATTACATGTCTTGAAATATTTTTCCAAGGTAACACTGTCACTTACTGCAGTTGTGCCTATGGCTCCCCTACCCTACTTTATCTATGATATCTCTATGCATAAATCACAGTTGGTACACTGTGCATAAATATTGTTACACGAATCAAGAGCAGTGGGCAGTGGCACTTCAGTCCGGCTGATGACTATTGTACTACCGATTTAGGTTCGCTGGCGTAAACAACCATAGACAATTACCACAACCGTAGACAATAACATCAAGGCGTATGTACTAGCCTTGCGGCACCGGCGAGAACTAACTGTGGCAACACGGCACATTGTAAAAGGTCTCCTTATGGAAGGAGGGGTTTGGTTTGGGGCATCCGGCGAATGGCGGGCGCGCGTTCTAGACGTGTATAACTACGTAGCTAATAGAAGTGTATTTTTACGGCCATATTAACAAGGTATAAATAATTTCCGTAACAATATAATATGCCGGTCCTGCCTTCAAAATTATACCAGAACGACGTATGCGCACTGAATTTCTTGGGACAGAAATATTGCCAAGTGTAGAAACTGATTGTACTTATAATACGTTTAAACTGTGATAAAAGCTTATTTAGAATGATCCAATATTGGATATCCTAGTCGGCAGTCGGGGACGATACAACGAGTTATTTCATAAACATAATATTATGTTTTATACATTACAGGAATCTGACCAATTTACGAGTTTACATAGATTTAAAATGTTCATTCATTTATCGACCTTGATTTTATATTATTGTTTGGGTGCTATTAAAACTTGAAAGTAAGAATATTAACTATTGAAAATTTTTCGTTGGAAAGCAGTCAATTACGAGTATATAATTGATTCGAAACATATTGGAAAAAATCATTTTACTAACCATAGTCACAGTCAGGATTCTAACCTGAACCTTTTCACTTTCGCGGCGGAATGAGCTTACAGTACTCAACCGTGACATGATTACCAAACTAATATTCTCCTTATATGCTTCGGAATCAATAGATTTTCACTACATGCGAGTGTTAATTTAATATAGCTAGGTTGCATGTAGTGAAAATCTATTGATTCCGAAGCATATATAAGGAGAATATAAGTTTGGTAATCATGTCACGGTTGAGTACTGTAAGCTCATTCCGCCGCGAAAGTGGAAAGGTTCAGGTTAGAATCCTGACTGTGACTATGGTTGGTAAAATGATTTTTTCCAATATGTTTCGAATCAATTATATAATTGGCTGCTTTCCAACGAAAAATTTTCAATTGCAATTTAGCCGTATAAATCTTATTAATTTAATATTAACTATCTTCGAGGTCTACGTTACAAACAGAATATGAGATTACCGAGTCAGTTCCTAGATAGTTAACCCTAATAATTACATCACTAATTAACTAATAATTAATGATTAAGAACAATGTAGGCATGCAGTCAAAAAGCCATAAAAATAAGTGCAACTCATACATACCAAAAATGTCTGTCAGAGATCCAATATCAGTCAGTCATCACGTCTATTGTTTTATAAACAAAAATATTTCGCCAAGGTCAACAGAAAAAGTACGATACAAAAATAAATGCAAACAAGAAAATAACGATGATAGAAATAATGCATTTCAATCTAGGTATATCACACTGGTCTTAATAAATCCCTGTAAATTAAAAATATCTCCGAGGTCGAAACTTTAAAGTAATGTTTACAAATCCGCACTAAAGTTTCTTTTTTTCATTGAACAAACAATTTGAAGCACAATCTTTTCTAATTTTATCTTTGAATGTTTGCCATTTGAGAAAAAGATAATTTAATATAAAAAATTTAAGATTAAATGTTCATCATATCTTTAAAGTCTGTATTTATAAAATAACATGGAAGTGATTCACCACATATTTCAATCCCCGCATTTTCATGCCAATAAATTCGAAAACAATATAAAATATTTTTAAAGTGCTTTTGTTGAAACAATATTTCAACGATGAAAAAATAAAAAAAAATGTTTTTCTTTGTGTCAAATACTGCAAGTGTAAAGGTGAACATCTGTCAGCTGCAATAAGAAAAACAATCCACAGCACGGCATGTCTTCTTTATAAAATGGTGTTCCTATAATAGCCAGTAGCGCACCGTCGCGCCGTTAAGGAACTATCCAAACCACGGTCAATAGCTATTCAATCAAACAAATAAATTATAATTTAAAAAAACTAAATAAATTATAATTTAAAAAAACTAAAAAACACGCTTTAATGAATTAAAAAGTAAAAAATAATTAATTTTATTGTAAAAAAGCGTGGGGTAGTATGAAAATATGATACAAAGCACCCCACGCTTTTTTACAATAAAATTAATTATTTTTTACTTTTTAGTTCATTAAAGCGTGTTTTTTAGTTTTTTTAAATTATAATTTATTTTTGCTTTTTAGTCCTGGAGATCCTGGTCAGGATAATGGGACAAACTTATAGAATTATTGTATTGTAATCGGTCCTTGATAAGTGTGCAAAGTTTCAGTTCAATTTGAAGTTTTTTGCTTTTTTTTTTTTAGTCCTGGAGATCCTGGTCAGGATAATGGGACAAACTTATGGAATTATTGTATTGTAATCGGTCCTTGATAAGTGTGCAAAGTTTCAGTTCAATCTGAAGTTTTTTGCTTTTTTTTTAGTCCTGGAGATCCTGGTCAGCATAATGGGACAAACTTATGGAACTATTGTATTGTAATCGGTCCTTGCTAAGTGTGCAAAGTTTCAGTTCAATCTGAAGTTTTTTGCTTTTTTTTAGTTCTGGAGATCCTGGTCAGGATAATGGGACAAACTTATTGAATTATTGTATTGTCATCGGTCCTTGATAAGTGTGCAAAGTTTCAGTTCAATCTGAAATTTGGAAGAGGGTGAAAATCGCGTTAAAAGAATCCGTTACTTAGATACAAACAAACATACATACAGGTGGAACTAATATAAGCGTGTTAAAAAGAAGTAAAAAAGTTCCATAATTTATTTATTTATTTACACTATATACTCGAAATACCTTGCATTTCAAAGTAGGTAGGTACTCTAGACTTTCTAAACTCTTGTCTTGTCTTGTCTAGATTTTCAACACAAGACTTGCAAAAGTCTTGTCTAGAAATTTTCAAGACAAGACAAAACTTGCTTTATCTAGACCAAGACTCTTGCCAAAACTCAGGACAATTTTCAAGATTCTAGATAAACGGCAACACTATCTGAAATTCGCATTCGTCTGCCAATGACCAGAGTAGTACCTACGTTGAAAATCTATTGAAAGAAATACATTGTGTTTATGAAAAATTCATTGAGAGAAAAAAAATTTTATTTTCATTGTGTCCTCTGGCACCCATCACGCTAGCTCACACAGAAAAATTTGTCTGTGTATTCGATACGATAGGAAATTTGACGGTGGGATCTACGTCTATAAAAAGTATAAACACACTGTAAGAAATGAGAATGCCGATTACACAAATTATCGATGCAGCGATTAATCTGGTAATAGGCACACAAAGAGACAATGGCGTCGCAAACAGGTATCGCCTGCACATCACGTATATTCCATAAAAACACATTGCGCATGCGTGGTTACTAATTTTACATTAATTTGTTTTGCATTCATCCATTTTATATATGTAACTATACATTTTATGTTGTAATTTTTACACACTTTATTGGAATATTACACAAATTATGTAATTTTAATTTACTTTATGTAAAAATTACTAACTTTACAGTAAAAGTCCAAGTTTTTATGAAGTTTTCTGTGTAAAAATAAAATATAATAATATAAAATCACTTAGAAAATCGAGTGAATTCTACCTTAACTTTCAAAGCATTTTTACATCCATTTTTTAAAGTGCATTTTCGTTGTCATGCATTTTTTTATACAGGGCGTTTCATAAACATTGTGCCAAACTTACTGTAGACAGTGGAAAGCATCATAATAATCAATTTTGGTCAAGTCCGGAAATGTGCCGTTTTGGCGGCAGATTATAATTGACAGACCAAACTTTCTTCTTATGGAAAAACAATGTTAAATATTTACACGTATCGTATGTCTACATCAAAAAGGGACACTCTGTATAACCTCTGTAAGTTTGGCACAATGTTTATTAAATATCCTGTATAAACTTGTAAGTCCGCCTTTAACAAAACTGTTTGAATTTTGATCAAACTGATTGAAAATAGAAGTAGGGTCATCATAAAATCTAATTATGTACCTAAGATTTTTTGAATGCACAATAAAATTAATTATACAGTGTATAATTAATACCTTTAGTAAAGTTAAAATATATTATAGAATTTTAATAAAATAGTAATTAATAATTACAAAAAAACGTATTTTATAATGCAAAAAGAATATCACAAGTTTTAAAATTGGCCTCATAAAATAAGAAAAAAATGCTATCAATAAGCTTTGTAAACAAAGAAAATTGAAGAAATTTTAATAAAAACGGCGTCCACTTGTGAATATCTACCTATCTGATCTGAACTATGAACAACCTGAACAGGCAGGATAATCTGTTTTTATGTTTTTGAGTTTTTTTTTTATTTTCGATGGAAATGCAGGGTTACTTTTTGTCAACCTCAAAATAAGTTCATTGAAAATTCTAGATAAATCACAAAAAATTAAAAATGCATAGGGTGAAGTCATCAGTTCCGGATCACTAAACTGTGATCGATCGCTTTTATATTAAACCGGCTTTCCGGCCGGTAGAAAAGCAAATTTCTCATAGATATATGTATAATGTCACATTATTGTCTCTCTTATAGTTTACTTATAGAGCATATACCCAATTTAATTCAGAGATCGCGTGCGGGATTCCTGATTTTCTTTACATTTTCGCTCACTGCTCTCTCCCTTTTGTCATAGCGTAATAATATACAGCCTATGATGTCACTTTTAAACAGTGAAAGACAAATTGGTTCAGTAGTTTTTGAGATTACCCGCCGAAAATAAATAAACATACCTACCTACCTACAAACTTTTCCTTTTTTTGTAATATTCGTATGATTGCAGATGATGTAATAGTTTATTACATATTATGTAATAGGTAAAGAAAATTATATACCACTGAGAAGGAAAATTAGAAAATATAAATTAGCAAGTGAATTACATATCAAATAACAAGCAAATCACCTGTAAAATAATATTGTCAACAAAGTATAATATTATCAGTAAAATATGAAACTAGCATTTTACAATAATAGCATTACAATTTTCATTATAAATACGTCATTAATTATTATCTATTCTGTCAACTATAAAATACAGTAATACTAATACCCCGACTTACGCTACCCCGACTTGCGCGAACGCGGAGTTACGCGACTTCTAGTTCAGCTACAAACCAAGGATACAAAAAAAATATTATCGTGCTACAAAGAAATTCTGCGAAATTCAGACGAGTTAGATTTTATGAAGCCTTCTACGTCAAAATAACTTCGGTTTACGTTTTGCAATTCATAATAATATAATTTGTTGTATTATCTAAGATTTTTTTGCACATTTTCTTCAAATTATTGTTTTCTTTAGTCTCCGATACCAACTAAACATCATTTGTATGTATTTGCATGTCTTACGCGAATTCGACTATAAAGGTCGATTTATATTATCCGGTCAGACACGGCACGGGAGCGTAGCGTTTCCAGCAAGACAAACATTTTAACATGTATTTCAAATACGAATATTTATACTTAGCGGATCCCGTCCTTTCAGACACGTATCAATACTTGTATTTGAAATTTATGTAAAAATGTTTGTCTTGCCGGAAACGCTACGTTCTTGTGCCGTGTCTGACCGGATAATATAAATCGAGCTTTACACGGTTATCGCTCGGTCCCACCTATAATCGCGTAAGTTAGAGGTAGGTATTGCTGTAATATATAAAAGTCGTCGACAACAAGTGAGCGGTGGTGCATTTACCCTATAAAATTTTTCGACAAGACAAGATACGGGAATTTCGTTTGGTCGTTAACTTTGTATTAAAAAGTTAGTCCATAACATGTTATATACTTTTTCTCTATCTACTGAAGAGTTACGCCGCAAGCCATCGAAAATAAGACAATGTATATTTGGATAAATTACTCCAGTGGCGACTCGCCTAGATAAGAAAAATCAAAAATAGAAGAAACGTATTTTAAGAATATATTTGCAAGCGTTAAAAACAATTGGGTGTCTCTCTTATATCGGTATTAGTTGCGAGCGTTTCTCGTAAGGGCAGATTTAATATATCTTGCCATTTTATATAGGTAGATATTAAATAAAAATAGGTAAAAAACTTTTAAGTTAAACGGTTTTATTTTAAATCATCAGCTGTACCAAAAACTAGAAAATAATCAGGACACAAACCAAGGGGCACTTTGTGTCGCTGCGTCAGCGGAATAAGTAATAAAAACGTGGGGTGCATTTGAAATATTTCTGTTGGTGGGCTTGGAAACACATTTTTCTAGACAAGCCGTTCTTATTCCAAAAATTATACAGTCATTATACAGATTTTTATGCGCCCACGTTTTTATTACTTATTCCGCTGACGCAGCAACACAAAGTACCCCTTGGTTTACGTCCTTATTATTTTCTAGTTTTTGGTAAAGCTAATGATTTAAAATAAAACCGTTTAGCTTAAAAGTTTTTTACTTATTTTTATTTTCTAGTTTTTAGTGTGATTTCTGGCCCGTATCATTATGCAAACTCCTCATCCTTTCAACTGTCCATCTCCTGATTCCATCATCAGACCCTCGTTACCAAGTTGAAATTATCATAATATTGTATTGTCACGGGAACTCAATGTGTGTGCAAAGTTTCATAAGAATCGGTTAAGTAGATGTAGTTGAAAAAGTTACATAGTGAACCATTATAGCACTGAAAAGCGTTACATAATGGTCACTAGTCAATAAACGGCTATTTAAGGTCCGCAAAACAGATACGAAGAAACACTAAAAGCGTGCATGTGTTGAATAAAATAATTTTTATTACGATAGTTATAATATAATAGGTTGTCTCTTAATTACGATCTGGCACTGAACCAGTGGCGTATCTACCACAGGTGTTCCAGGTGGCAATCACCGGGGCCCCCTAACCTCGAGGGGCCCCAATATTTTTGGGTCAACTACTGATTGATTAAGCCTTACACTCGATTTTTTTCTCAGTCCAATTATATATGATCTAAGCGCAGATTGCATTTACTTTCTAGATTCAAACTCTATATCGTTTATGTCAATAATTATGATTTGATGAAGACGACTGGAGGATTTATTTATCCTTAAATATAAAAGAGAACAATATTATTGTCTGAAGAATACCAGTAGAACTTCTTTTAATTAGAGTCGTTTATATATGACCTAGAACATTTTGAGAATACAATCAAATGTTGATGGGATGATGATGTCATGAATAATTGGAAATTTTTCTTATTTGGGTAAAGTGGGGGAGGGGGGCCCCCAAAAAATGTTTACACCTGGGCCCCGCGAAGTGAAGTTACGCCACTGCACTGAACTAAGTATACTTATGCAACTATTTAATGAAGCAAAATGATTCTCAATTACAATTTACACAGATAATTAGATAACAAGCATTAATGCAGATTTATAAAAAAATGTACCAACCTTTTAAATAAAACGAGGACTGCGAACATTGACTCTTTAAGTGAATGTTTTTTTGTTAAACGTGGAAAAAAACAGCTGCCTTCCAATTTTAACACATTTATATTAAACAAAACACTTTGATCACAAACAAAAACAAAACAAATAAAACGTCTACTAAATTACTAAACAGTCACTTGTTCATCGCAAACAAAAAAAAAATAAAAGTATAAAAACACAAAATAGTCTACGCTACATAATTATAAATGTGCATATTTGAGATGTTTGGACACGTTCAGACAATATAGGAATCAAAGTGGCGCTAAATTAAACTACGGATGCCTTCCGTAAACAAACGAGAAAGCACAGTATAACTGACCGACGCACACTCGATCACTAACACTGACTACTGACTTCTGACGACTTCAGCGACGATCGCGTCGTTACGCAACGCCTCTCTTTACTAACGTCGTTGCTAGGAAACGCCGCGACGCCGCCGAACTTTCACGACAACCTCGTAGTACGTTACATGTGCACATGAATTACAGTGGCTTGCAGCGATTTCAGTGGCACCGAAAAAAATAGTGATTTTATTAACTTCCCATTGGAAGTTATTGTAATGGGTCCGAAAATCGAAATCAAAAAGGAAAAAAAATTTTTATGTTTCAAGGTCACTACACTATTTTTACACTACTTTTAGAAAGATGTCTGTGTGTGTGTGTGTGTGTGTGTGTGTGTGTGTACGTATGTACGTACGTACGTACGTACGTACGTATGTATGTGTCAATTTCTTTCTAAGACGAAATCTCGAGAACGAAAAATGATATCGACTACGTTGGGGTGCCAATCGACGCGTATTAACGTAAATATGATCTGAAAGGAATTTTTTTAAAATCGGTTCAGCCGTTCTTTTTTCTTAACCAAATAACCTCCAAAAAAGTAGATTTTACACAATATCTCGCGAATAAAAAATTATATCGACTTCGTAAGGGTGTCAATCGAGGCGTGTTAACGTCATTTTGATCCGACATAAATTTTATAAAAATCGGTTCAGCCGTTTTTTTTTTTTTTTTTTTTTTTTTAATTATTGATGTTTTAATGATTAAAATGATTACTTTTCTGTGTAATATCTAATTTAATTATTATTATTAAATATTTATCAAACTGGGAAGTTCGTCGTGTGGACCTCAAGGGTCGCACTTTAGTCCTAATAAACGACCCACCTCACGGCTTGTTTCCTTGTTGAATTAATTTGATGTTTTTTAAGTCTGTGCTTTTTTATTAAATATTGCCTTAATCAGCACCCAGCACTGAATTTACACTAGGGGCTAGTGCCCAGGGCGGCAAATTTTCAGGGGCGGCAAAATTTGGAACGTGAAAACATTCATAAATTAAATAAATAAAATACTTTTTCTCATTATTAAGAATGTGTTTAACATTATGAATACTGCAGTTTTATTTACAAAATTGTGAAAAAAACTTCAGTGTGGAGCGGCATTTTTCACGGTGCACTTAGGGTAAATCCAGTCCTGTCGGCACCCATCTTATTAAGGCTTTCGCTTCTTCAATTCAATTAAAAATTAGGGTTGTAATTATAGCGAAAAAAAGGTCGTATTGCGAATTCGAATAATTACCGTTTTAAATTATTTTTTCTCCTACCTAGGCCGAAAGTTCGTACTTTCGTCCCTGCCAAGCGGGAACAAAGTCGCTCTTTATTCCCGTGGTACGGACAAGTGCGCGTGCGCAATAGTACTTATGCCGGCTCTCACGCACCTACTTCTGTCTCCTACACATTAAAATTATTTCCTTTAAAATTATTTTTTAATAATTTTAATAATAAAATAAAATAAAAATAATAATTTTAATAATTTTTTTTTTCAATTTTGCGAACTTTCGGCCTGGCAGGAGAAAAAATAGTATGCGCAACACGGAAGGAAATTTCTACATCTCCTCTCGCGTATAAAATTGCCACCCTCGCCTTTGGCTCGGGTGGCAATTTTATACGCGAGAGGAAATGTAGCACTTTCCTCCCTTGTAGCACAATGTACTATTTACAAAATTGGTTATTATGTTAATAAAATTACAGAAAGTTTAAATCACTATTATTTATTGAATAATCAGACAATTAGTAGCATAATTAATGATTCAATTTATCTTTTGATGGTGAATAATGTTCTAGAAATTTTTTTGTGCAATAATTATTGCAAATTTATGAGTCAAAAAACTTTTGGGTATTCAAAATAATGGTAGATAATAATTAGGTACAAAACAAACTTGAAAACTTTCTTTTATACTTAGTAGGTACAATTACAAACATTTAAATAATTATAAACATGGTTTAAGGTTTTAAGGTTTTTTTTTGGCCTCAATAATTTTTTCAAATGAACGCTCGTCTTGCTTTAAGTCTATACAGGGCCGTAGCTAGAGCTGAATTCAAGATAGGGCACTGAAAGTTTAAAGTAGGGCTGAAGCAAAAGACTACAATTTTTTAATTGGAATTGCCCACCTCATCTGGAGATATCAAATCACTAAAGCAAGAAAACGGTAAATGACAATTTATTCAAAAAAAATAAAATACAGAACTTGCCATGTTATCAAATTTCCGAAGAACTTCATTTAGTCCAACGAATTTAATCTTGTTTTTCCAAATGCCAGATAGATCAAGTCTGTCATTCTGTCGTGACAGTCTTTGCGGCTTATTTATAATTCCTTAAAGTAGGGCACTGGATGTTTTAAGGTAGGGCATTGCCCCTTAATGCCCCCCCTAGCTACGGCCCTGAGTCTATACAACTGAGTAATTCCGACTCAATACCTACATAAAATTGCTAGATTATTATAATCGTTTTGAAATTTGTAAAAATTACTTGAAAAAATGTCTTGTTTTCAAAAAGCGTGTGATAATCCTTTTTTGGAGAAGAAGCAATTCTAACTTTGGAGTTAGCCAAATTTTAGATTTCACTACTTTTCACTTACAATTAATTGAACTTGATTCTATTAGATCTCATAACGTTTTGCTGCTATGCGATCACGAGACTTAGCCTTATTTTATAAGTTTATAGTTTTTGGTGGGATTTCAATTCTTTTTGTAGAACGTTGCTTATAAACTAAATCAAGCCAGCATGCCAAATTTCCACTTAGAGATCCTTTTTCATTACACCTATGTCCTATAGACGCGAAACCCAGCGCATACCAAATTTCAACTTTATAGGACTACAGACCTATAGAAATCTGCACCCCGTCCACTGTGAGACTGGAGGAGAAAATCAGACTTTTTAATTTCCTCGTTACTTGTACGCGAAACCCCAGCGTGCATACCAGATTTCAGTTTTCTAGGACTACGGACCTATAGAAATCCGCACCCCCCACTTTGAGAGGTTGAGCGGGAAAATCACCTTTTCTTTAATTTCCTCGTTACTTGTGCGCGAAACCGGGGCGTAGCTAGCATTTTTTTTGCATAGGCCAGGGCTAGGCCACCCTGATGGAGATCTTCAACCCCATATAACCCAAGACGCCTTGAGTTCCGTAAAAATGACAATGTAAAACCACAAGCATTTAACCCCAATAACCAATTGTATGCTTGGGGGGAGGGGGTGATGTATGGCGAGCAATTAGGGATGCAACATCGTTCATAAAAACATCGATGTTCAAAAATTTTGAAACATCGATGTCGTAAACATCGATCTTTATAAACGATACATCGATGTTTTTCCGATGTTTTATAAAATTAATTATAGATAGAATCAGGTGAAAAAAAACCTCAAATTAAGTGTTATAACACTTAATTTGAGGTTGTACACAGTACAGGGTAGAGATAAAAGGAATATAGGGTATAGCGTACAGCCACCAAACACAAAATCGCTATCATTTCATTCTATGAACGATGTTCAAAACAGTGTTCATAGTGACATCGATGTATCGATGTTTTTCATGTCACGACATCGATGTTTCCAAAACATCGATGTTACGTGTTACCGGGATACCCAAATTGATATTTCACCACTGCTGTCAGTGTTACGAAGGCGTATTAGGTACCCCTGAGTTCGTTTTGATCTGATGTGATGCTGGTGATCTTAGCAGGCAAGGGTTAAGATATTTAACAATCCAGTGTAAAAATATATTTTATTAACAAAAAAATATAAAAATAAAAAAAATAAGTAGGTTCCACATAAAATTATAGTCTTATAATTTTAGTTACAATAATTCAGTTTAATTTCTATAACTTGGACTTACCCCTTTTTCTATCTCTGGTCGACGACACAAACACTTTTTATGTAACTCAACTTTAAAAATATATAACTACTTTGATTCTACGTCTTGGTTCGAACATCCCCAATGTCCCCGTGTGTTCTGTGTTGTGCGTCCCTGTCCGTCTGTCGTCCCGCGCGTCAAGCGCCCCTCCCGTGACGTGCGTCCTCCGTGCGCCGTGTGTGTATTGTGTGCCACTGTCCCCGTGGTGGAAGGTATTTCTCGTATTTATATGATATGTGTCCCTTTTCCCCTGGAGCCTTTGCTCTAAATTTTGGATGACACGTGTGGATGACGTAGTCAAATTCAGAAGAAATTGCGTCGTTAAACTTCTACCAGTCAGCAATTATTTGTTTATATAAACATAACATTTTAGGTAGTAATTTTCAACTCATTATTTATTTAAAAGTCAGTCTACAATTATTAAGTTTGTTTAGTCTTCAAACGTGTCAAATAAATTTAATCGAGATCAGATACGTGGTATTTATGTTGCGTCATACTTGAAGCATACTTAAGGGACACATTTCATTACGCCATATTACGCAATAGTTCTATGAACCCTTTCAACAATCCTTCCCCCTTAGAAAAAGTTGTTTGTATAACAGAAAACAACCTTTTTTAAGTCAAATATTTTAAAATAGGTAAGTCCAATAAAATCAAACAATTAAAACACAATAATAATCGCTACAAACATCAAATAGAGTAAAATCATAAAAAAAAATATAGCATAGAGGCGAGCTAAAACAAGTTCTTCATTTTTTCTTTCTCTGACAAGTCAAACTTAAAATATACTAGCATAGTATATTTCCCTTTTTAAGATACAATGTTTATGTTATCTTGTTTGAACTCTCCTCGTTCGACAATTGTCGCATATTTAAACTCTATGTAAAACATCAAATAATGATAAAACATCAAATAATGATAATCATCTTATAAGATTTTGAGAAAACTCATTCTCCACAATTCTAATATAAAAAAAAATAGGCACAGTTTTACAGAATACTTTTACCAAAAATGTCTGTCCCTTTTTTTCAACAGTACAACAAACTATAAAGCTACAAAACAAATTAACACAATTATATAAAAAAACATTAAGTTTTGATACCATATTGGAACTTCAATTAATAATACTCAACTCAAAATGTTACCATTAAGAGGCAACCAAAATAAAATATAGAATAAAGCAAAAATTTATTATGACAATAACAACAAAAAAAAAATGTACACAATATTGTGTAGTAAAAAAAAATAGAACTTCAAATAACTCATGGTCATCATTAAGCAATTAGTTAATCAATAGTCGAAATAAGAATACAGCCACAAATATTAGTAACCCCTAAATTAAACAATAATGGATAGAAGAGTGAGACGATAATATGTTGTATACCCATATTATTCTCTTTTCTCGGTACTAGTAAATATTATATCTTTTCATCCATCGTCTCATTCTCCCTTACATGACATATTTTTTTTCTGTTCTACCTCTAACACAATAATTATTAAATTCACTTTTGTTTTTCACTTTAGTGCCCATTTCATTTTCACACTCATCATTTTTTTATCGTCATTTGATGGTATGTATTTCAACTGTATAACCATATTGTCGCAAGGTCCCTCAGCCGCTTGGGCTGTTGTTAAAAAAGGTCGCTGGTAGTTCTTCCTCTCCCTGGTTTGCGTTAGCGTCTCGTTCTAACTTCTAAGGTTGTATAAGAGTTCGGTTTCTCTGTTGTCGATCTTTTCTCATCTTCATCTCTCAAAACGTGTCCTTGAAAATTGGTAGTTTTTTTTTTTTTTTTTTCATCTTCGTAATGCTTCTGGCAATCGTATTGGTAATAGCTTGTCGTTCTTAAGGGAACATAATTTGTTCAGCTAATCTAGCTAGTTCCTCTAAAGAGTAAATTCCACTTATAGCCAGTTGCTCGGCGTTTTTGTATGCCCAATTGTGAGTTTTAGAAGGAGTTAACGTGTTTGGATTGGTTGTTTCTAGAATCTCAGGATTCAATTGGTACCAAGCCCCATATAGTTGGTATATTGGAGCTGTTTTAAGGATTACAATCTGCTTGAGTTAATTGTAAGCAAATTGTTCAGGAGCAATCATTGCCAATTAATAAATTTCTCAATATTTGACGCTCCAGTTCACATTTTTGGTTCTGAACGGCTACGCATATACGATATCATCTCTCGAGAAACATATTTCATCTCCCCTTTCTAGAATATAAGTTTCGTGATCCCCTCTCTGACCTCTGACCTCTGATGCGTGTAGTGACATGGTCATACACAGTTGTACCATACCCATCAAAAAACTTATTGATGTTTTTGAGTTAAACGTCTTTACAGTATTTTAATTTTACAGTCGCTATTTAATATACTACTGGCACAGTGCACTCTGTGTTAAATCACTAATTAGGTCAAGTTTATAAAAACAAAAATCTTTACTCTACGTTTTGTTTATTCTAACATAACATAAAATCTCAAGTGGCAATATTCTCATTCATCAATAAATAAAAGATAACGCTGAAAATTAAGAAAGGTTAGTTATGCAATATACTTCCTGTACTCGACTTTATCTACAGGGTGCTTCCAAATTCCCTTTACTTTGTAGTGTTTCTTCTCCCTTTGAAATCATCAACTGCTACTTGTCCTGTACTCTACAACATAGTTAATTTTATTATAAATATCCTCACATTAACAAAAATAATATAAATTCTCCCCTTGTCTCTTTTAAATTTTTGTAACCCCAACTCGCTACACATACTCTACAGTCAACACGCAAGTTTGAATCGTATTCAGTTATGTTAGTTAGATACGTTTTCTAAGTATCATCAACCATGGGTTGTTACCGGCCCTCCTCTATACTACGCGTTTGATATTATGTTTACGAATATATTCTCTATCCCGACTATCCCGAAATGGCCCATATACCTGTTTAGAATTTTACCCATATTTATAGCATTAATATTTATCCGCGACAATTCATCGGCATTTCCCTATTGTTTACCCGCTTTCTTTTTAAGATGGTCAATCTTTATACATTCCCGTATATCCCGTTTAAACAATTTTTCAAAATTGTTCCCATTATGTTTCCCATTTTGAGATACGTTTGTTGAACATACTTGTTTTACCCGTTTATTTTTATCCCTTAGGACCCTCGCGTCTCGGTCATTATTAAAGACCTCGGCGTACCCCCGATAGTTTTCGAATTTATTCCCAGTGGTGTTTCTGTTACGTTGATCAGACGTACGGCCACCAAATTGTCGTCGTGCAATTTCGAAAAAAAAAACACGTGCCGACATAACCCCTCGATACAAATATCGCCTCCGGTTCAATTATTACGGTATCGCCAAGTTTCACATCTCCCAGACTTGCAGAACAGACGCACTCATGTCTTGTAAGAATTATAACTTCTCGTAACGTAACAGGAAGACTGCCATCAACCCGCTCGTTCTTGTTCTTCAACTGTAGCCGCAGTGAAGACAACGAAGTATCCCTACACATGACGCGCTGATTCGCATCCGAAACTATGGGCAAACTTACCGCATTTAATTTCCCGAATTTTTGATCGACCCTAGTTGAACACATATTTCTCTGTGTTTGTTTATTATTATTAATTCTTTTACTATCGTTCCCATAACTAGGTTTTAAAACCTTAGTCCCATTACTAATACTTCTAGTAGCCCTTGTATTATTAACCCGTTTATTAGTATTAACCCTTGTATTATTAACCCGTTTATTAGTATTAACCCTTGTATTAATATTTCCCGATATATTTATATCTTTATTTAATTCCTCCTCGGTAAACAATTGTACCGGTAATCCCTGGATTTTTACAATACCCTTATTATAGTCTATAACGACTTTATATTCTTGTAAAAAATCTCGACCCAAAAGACCATCAACCCGCAGCGGTAAATTACTGCAAATAATAAAATTAATAAGAAAATTTCGATTTTCTATATCTACTTCTAATTGTGTCGCCCCTTTACTATTAATTTCGTGTCCCGTTACACTAACTAAGGTCTGTTGACCTTGTATCCCATGAAATTTAGTTCCCTGTATGGCTGAATCTTTAATAATAGAGACCGCCGACCCAGTATCAATCATAAAATTTAAAAAAATTTGCCCCACCCGTGCCCTTAAAATATATGGTGCTTCCCCTGTTAGTGTATTAATCACTGAAGTTATAACTTTTAATTTTGTCTTCCCCCGAAGCGAGGCGTTGTCTTCGAGGTGCCTTGCTCGTTTAAATTTCCCTGTTTATTTGAAGTTTCCCCAACAGAATTTTCTCCTCTTGATTGTTCGTTCCTTATTGGTGTATCCCAATCATCTCGATTAGTACGTTGTTGTCTTACGTTTGATTGATAATACCCTCTCGAATTTATCTGAGTTTGAGGATAAGTACCTCCCCTAATTGTTAAACGGCAATTTCTCTCTATATGTCCAGGCTTTTTACACTGTCGACATATTATTGAATTTCGACAACCTCGCGCAAAGTGTCCCAGTTGATAGCATTTATAACACTCAATTTCCCGTGACGTTACAGGCTGGTTAGGTAGTATTGAATTTCGGATACCACGTTTTTGAGTCTCAAAAGTTCCGCGCCGTGGATAACGTTCAATAGCATGTACTGTCCCTCTATTTGAATTTAGTATGGTTTGATTAAGTTCCTCCTGCTCAGCAATTCTTGTCGCTTTATCGATATTTAAATTTGACTCCATGGCTAATACTATTCCTATTGTTTTGAGTAAGTCGCGTTTTAGGCCTATTTTAAATTGTGATAAAATTACATCGGCGTTTTTCTTAACAATACCCGCTCTTTGTTCTTCAGACGCGTCGGCTAAATCTTCATTTAATGACTCTTGACCCGCAAGCTTTAGTCTAGTAACAAATTGTCCCACAGTTTCACCTGTTCGCTGGTATATTTGTGATAATTTAAATTGTGCGGCTCCCGGAACTTTCAAGGGTGTGAAATGTTTTATGAAGGATGCTTTAAATATTTCATATGTAGTAGATAAATCGCTTAAAGCCGATTCACTTTTAAAAAACCGATATGCATTTCCTGATAATTTACATTTAACTACTTTTAACAACTGACTATGTGAAATGTTATCTAACTCTGCCCGTTGCTCAATTCTTTCGAAAAATTCTTTAACATTTTCTTGACCCGTAAATGTATCTATGGAATTTGCAAAAGTACCCAAACCTGCTCGTGGATATTCGACTGTAAGTACGGTAGGGTTAGCAGTGCTTGTTGACGGAACGCTATGATTATTATCGTTGTCAGTCATTTTAATTTATTCACTGTTTTAATTTATTACCCAAATATATAAGTACAACTCACCCAACAAACAAAATGCAGTTAAGTTTATAGCTAGTTATTCCCAATATTAACACTGTAAATTGTCAGTGTTGTGCCAATTGAATACACTCTCAACGAAATTAGCTGGCTTACACGTTGCAGTTTTGTAACGCTCATCCAACCATTCGCAGACAGTGCACCCCCTTAGTTACTCCAAAAGCAATGGACCGATTCTCCGGCTCAAGAATCTAATTACTAAAAAGCCTTACAAGCCCAACGCTTTTGTTCACATTAGCAACAACAAAGCAACACCAATCCCAAAGTAAAACTCAAAACCCAAGCTGCAACACACCACCAGTCACAATTTTGACTTCTTTTCAGATCCCCTAAGCTGCCACCAGTTGTTACCGGGATACCCAAATTGATATTTCACCACTGCTGTCAGTGTTACGAAGGCGTATTAGGTACCCCTGAGTTCGTTTTGATCTGATGTGATGCTGGTGATCTTAGCAGGCAAGGGTTAAGATATTTAACAATCCAGTGTAAAAATATATTTTATTAACAAAAAAATATAAAAATAAAAAAAATAAGTAGGTTCCACATAAAATTATAGTCTTATAATTTTAGTTACAATAATTCAGTTTAATTTCTATAACTTGGACTTACCCCTTTTTCTATCTCTGGTCGACGACACAAACACTTTTTATGTAACTCAACTTTAAAAATATATAACTACTTTGATTCTACGTCTTGGTTCGAACATCCCCAATGTCCCCGTGTGTTCTGTGTTGTGCGTCCCTGTCCGTCTGTCGTCCCGCGCGTCAAGCGCCCCTCCCGTGACGTGCGTCCTCCGTGCGCCGTGTGTGTATTGTGTGCCACTGTCCCCGTGGTGGAAGGTATTTCTCGTATTTATATGATATGTGTCCCTTTTCCCCTGGAGCCTTTGCTCTAAATTTTGGATGACACGTGTGGATGACGTAGTCAAATTCAGAAGAAATTTGCGTCGTTAAACTTCTACCAGTCAGCAATTATTTGTTTATATAAACATAACATTTTAGGTAGTAATTTTCAACTCATTATTTATTTAAAAGTCAGTCTACAATTATTAAGTTTGTTTAGTCTTCAAACGTGTCAAATAAATTTAATCGAGATCAGATACGTGGTATTTATGTTGCGTCATACTTGAAGCATACTTAAGGGACACATTTCATTACGCCATATTACGCAATAGTTCTATGAACCCTTTCAACATACGTTTGCATCCCTACGAGCAATTAAAAATGCAAATTTATAATAACACAAGCGCGCAATGAACAACAATTCAGGAAACTACTAAATTTTAAGCCGATGCTCTTTGTTTATTCAATAACTGCTTAAAAAACTTACGTTTTTGGTTACCGCATAGGCCGTGACCCACCCGTAACTTCGTCCATAACGCGAAAGTCGAAACCCTGCGTCAATACCAAATTTTAGTTTTCTAGGAAAGTACCGTAATTAAGGTTTTGATGATCATCAGTGAGTGAGTGAATGAGTTTGATGAAATCAAAGAATTTTACGTACTAATAAATGAAAGCATTTTGTTCCAATAGTTCAGGCCGAATTCAAAATTGTCCCGAGTTCTAAAACCGTTCTAGATTGACAAATAAACATGGCTAGTAAGTATAAAATGTTAATGACATTAGCATGCTAGCAACACATTACAGTCACAAACAATATTTAAAAAAGCTAAACATTTTGAGAAATCCTACAATGCATGTGGAATGAAATTATATACAGATATCTATCTACCGATTTTCAGAAATAAGAACATGAAAAAGGAATTTACACGTCTTTCTTTATTTCAAGCGGCCGTAAGAGTGGAGAAATTTTATCATGGCGGAAAAATTCGAATTCTAGATTTTGATTGATAGGCGTTTTATGGTCCCTACTACCGAAAAAGCGACTGTTAGATACGCTTACTGATGAACGAAAATTGCTATTTTCATATTTCATAGATTCGATATATCATTAATAGATTTGTTCCAACCACTCTGAAAACGGTAATATTACCGTTACGCTCATGCGCAGTGGACAGAATGCGTTCTTACCGAACTGGTGATCGTTTGTGAACGATTCTTAAAGCGTTTCAACCGAATCTAAAATAAGTAAATGTTAGACGAACAATACAATTTTTAACAAACGGTCAAAAACATCACGACTACAAATTAATGATTTTCATATTTTTTATTTCCAAAAAAAATATAGCTAGTATATTTTACCAAAAAATGTTTTTAACAGTTAAAACATTTAGTACGTTTATTTATTTATATTATTCTTATGACTAGCCATCAAATAAGTTATTCATTTTCAAAATGTTTTTAACAACAAAAAAAGCCTAAAATTATGAATTTACATTTGACAAATGACAATTGATATATTTTGATCATATGCATGGTACATGGAGGCCATAATTTGATGCACAAAACAGTCTACGTTTGTACCGTCACAGAACCGTGCAAGGTTGACGCATGCGCACAAAACCGATAAAAACAGTCTCATTACCGTTTCAATTTATTTATTGTAAATTATAGACGCGTCGACAACTTAGGTCATTAGCGTCCTCATTACCGTTTCAAAACGATCCATTTATAGCAGGTTGGAACATAGCTATTAACTCTCCAATATGCCACCAATCATCTAGGAAAAATGTAGGAAGGGTAGTTTACTGATAAGTCAAACAAGAAAGTCAGTGCGATGGAGCTGTACGATCTATTGCTTTAAGCTTTTAAGTTTATTCAACAGAACCTAACCTTAAAAAGTTTGGAAAGAAAAAATATCCATATGATATAAAAAAAAACAAAACAGAAATATTCAGTTAAACAGATTTTGTAAATTTATTTACAGCAAATCGCCGATATAAATTTTCATATAGATACCTCTTATCAATACAATAAAATGACAATTCGATTAATAATTTCAAAATTTACATTAAATATTATGTTGAGATAATAAAAGATTAAACACAAAATTTCAGTTTCTCAAAAAAAAATCTCGCATATTTTTTAATTTTTACTGCAACCCTATTGCTTCAATAGTGTACAATCATTTTTTTTTTCATAACAAATTTGCAAGTCCTTTATCATTCCGCAACATCCATTTCGGATATTATAATACAAATTTGGAAACACATCCGGTGAACTGTTTCATGATTATACAGAATTCTACGTCTTCTTCCCGAGAGCTTTTTGAGTTTGCGCCGACTTCGCTTTCAAAGCATCTTCTTTTTCTACAAACACATTTCACAATTAAATTTACCAAACAATATTACCAAATTGATCGTACCGTGCAGCCATAATTTTTTGTGCTTTTTTTTATTTCCACTGAAATTCTAAGCTTCAATTGAGATTTTCAGTTTATAATTAAAAATAATAACAAATAAATTCAAAATATGAATTGGTACTAGACACAGATAACCCTGGCAATTAGTGGCTTCAACATTTCAAAATCAATTATCAATCTTCCAGTGGACGTGAAGGTCCTTAGTCCCGTAATTTTTACTTGTTGGTCCTGAAAATATCTTTCTAATGTGCGTGTGTCGCAAACCGTGATTAGAACTAAACATATTCACCAATGTACATTTTAAATTTAAAACCACGAAACTCTCAAAGGGATTGCACCCTGTCGAGTTTATTTAGATTTAAAATGTATTCTGATGAACGAATTTCATTTGATTCATCTTTCATAATGCTAGTGTTGTAGAAGGGCATGTGAACGTCAGTTACTTTCAATTGTACCTAATAACGGAAAACTGGATCACGACAAAAAAAAACGCGCCCGCTGGGAAATTAGATCGTAACTTATTTTACCAAAAATCTCATCTAATTTGTCATAGAACTATTTACTTTCAAAAATGTTAGAACTGTAAAATATATTTTTATTTATGAACTCATTAATTTTTTTTAATTTTATTATGAATAAATTAATAGTTCCTATAGGAAAAAATGTACTGTCTACTGTCATGGGATAACAAATTAATGCACAAAGGGCAAAACTGAAGTATTCTACTTTTTATCCTGGCAGTGATTTACAATTTTTGCTATGAAACATCATCATAAAAGAGCAATTACAAATAAAAAAAAGAAATATTTACCTTTTTTTTCTAACTCTCTTCGCTTTTGTGCTTCTTCCCGCTGCTGTTTTATTATAGCAAGTCGTGCGAGATCCGCCCTCGCTTGTTCGGTTTTACCCTCGGCATGTAACTTTTGGTAGTGTGCTTGGGCCCTTTGCTTTTCAATCTCTTCGCGCTCACGCCGAGATAATTCCGGCTTAGCAGGTCCCTTACCTAATTCTGAATTCAAGGTTGATAATTTTTTCGTTTTTTTCTGAACCCGATTTGGATTCTCTATTTGTATAAGATTACTTACACCTTTCGCCTTTTTGTTCTGAAAAAAAAAGAAACTCTCATACAGCTGGTTTTACTTCCGATTAAATTATATATATATAAATACATTTAAATTATACGGCTGGTAGCCCATTTGCTGCCACTAAACATTAATAATCATTAGTCGGAGGGTGATAAAATCACAATTTTACAAATGATGACCCAAATCTATTGATCTTACAATAGTAATGTTGGGTCTTTTTGAGTCAACATTAATACTCTACATTGTTGACCACAACATTAATAAAGTAATTACAACTCCTACAGCTAATCATAAAATTTATTTGAACATGTGTTCGTCTCAGAACATTTTGTTCTGTTATTATAAATGTGACTTCAATGACCCAGAGAAAAAGTTACGAATTATATTAATTTAATGCTAATAGCACAATCTATTCGATTTAATATCGATCGAGTTCAGTGGGTAGCATCATACAGAACTGCGTGAATCGCTAGAGATTTGCTGGGCGATCAGTAAATTCAGCTGGGTGGAACGCTCAAGAGAATATTGCACCTAAGTGATACACAAAATTTACATTCTTATAATATTTACCGCATCATCATCACTACTAGTTTCAGAATCACTATCTTCGCTACCGCTAGCTGAGTCGCCTTTCGCTCCTTTGGAGGAGGTCTGAGCTTCATTGTCTTCTTCACTTTCACTAGATTCGTCGCCCCTTTGTTGGCGCCACCGTTTTTCCTGTTCCTCCTTACGGCGTTGTTCCTCTAGCTCTTCAGGGTTAGTAAACCGACGATTGCGTCCCTTGTGATTCGTAAATTTTCCTAACAAATATAATTTTCTTATTAATCAAGTCACCAAATAAACATAAACTAAAACATGGGATGTGTCTACCTTCCAATAACACTGCGTCATAGATATTTCGTAAGAAACATTTACTTACCTCGTGGCATATTGACGATGAGTTCAATTCACAATAGACTTTAACTATTTATTATATTTGATACGCTTATAAATTTATTACTAGAAATATTTTATTATTTTAACAAATTACGATTATTAATTGGAAGTTTTGGCATGGCCGAATGAAATGTTAATGTTAAATTTATATGAAACCACATAAAATTAAAATCCCTGTTCCCTACAGCTTCAAACATCAACCAAGAAGGATGAAATTTATAATTGGACCAGTTTCCATCGTGACTAAAATTAGAAATAAATTATACAAATTTAGCAACGAAAACGCTCAAACGGATTTCAAATACCTAAATTTAATTAAGGTTTAGTGATAATATATAACTTAGGCCTTAGACAGCGATAGAAACAAGTATAGTTAGGAAACTTAATCTATAATACAACACAAATTTTATACCGGTGGAAACATGGCCATTAACTTAATTCATATTTCCATTGACTGACATATTATTTTTATGTCTATGGTTTTAGCTAACTTAACCTTATAAAAAGTTGTCATTGTCAAACAGAGAACATTGTCAAAGTTGAAGTTCAGCTGCTCAGCAAACTGTGAATTAAGAAGAAACAAGTCTGTGATTTCATAAGAGATATTTTCATTATACTAATAAAGTAAAAGGAATTGCAAATATGCCTAAAGTTCGTCGAAGTCGTAAGCAACCACCAGAAGGTTGGGAATTAATAGAACCAACGCTAGAAGAATTGGAACAAAAAATGCGAGAAGGTATGTTATTTCACTTGTATTTTGTTATATTTTACATTAGAAATCGTGTCCATCGTGATTATAATAAAATTAAGAAAAATCGCAGGATAGACGAAACGTCGTACATTTAATTTAATAAATCAAATATTTTGTCCACTATCCTGCGATTTTTCTTAATTTTGTTATATTTTACGTTCGGTTCAGCGGTTTGGGCTGGGCGTTGATGAATGACAGCTTACTCTTTTTTTATATAATATATAGGTGAAAAAAGTTCATACAAATTTTACTTGTGTTAGTCGTAAATTATAAAGCTGTTTCGTTGCTTACACATATAAATTTCAGAACTGATGACTCTCAAAGTAGTAATATTTTTCAAATTTTATATAACCAGTTTTAGATGATTTGAAGATTTATCTTATACATATATGTTTTTCTTATTTGATGTGTGATTAACCTATTTTTAGCTGAAACCGAATCCCATGAAGGGAAAAGAATTCAAGAAGCTTTGTGGCCTATCTTCAAAACGCATCACCAAAAATCACGGTACATATATGATCTGTTCTACAGAAGAAAAGCGATAAGCAGAGAACTGTATGAATATTGCCTGAATGAAAAGATAGCGGACAAAAATTTGATTGCGAAGTGGAAAAAAACTGGATATGAAAATTTATGTTGTTTACGTTGTATTCAGACAAGAGACACAAATTTCGGCACTAACTGCATTTGTCGAGTACCGAAGGGTAAATTGGAAGAGGTAGGTAGATGCATAATGCATATGTCAAAAATATTTTTTTTTTTTCACCCAAACAAAATAGGAATCATATTTGTAAACTGTGTCGACCAAAGACGTAATGTAAATATTTTATGTTTTTTCAGGGTCGTATCGTCGAATGTGTGCATTGTGGATGTCGTGGATGTTCCGGATAGTGCTTGCAAACTGTTATTTTTTCGTGATAATAGCCGAAGATGCCAAATTGCATCCTTTTTCCTTTAATAAATAAACTCCGTTCATTTAACTGATCATTTGAAAAATGTTGTTAAGTGTTTACTCATTTAACCTTTTAACATAAAGTGTTTGATGTTACATAATTATAATTTTTTATTGACCAATAAAAATAATTCTGTTCAATAATATTGTGCACACAAAAAGTAATTTCAAGATTTTAAGTATCTGGATAATAGATCCATAATTCATATATTTTGAATTTAAAACTTCCAAAATTTTTATTTTAACAAAATAATATAGTTTTCACATACTATTATTAATTATTAATAGTAGTGTATTTTAATGATTAACAATAAGGCTAGACACATACACACCATTGTTCCACGACTAAACAGTTTAGTCGAATTGTGTATGTGTCGCGATTTCAACTCGACTAAACTGTTTAGTTGTTAGAGGTGCGCATAAAATCAATTAGCTGTGCCATAATTTCACTACTAAACGAAACGGTCGCCGAACAACTATTTAGTCGACAGTATGCTAGTGTCAATACATAGCTGCCGATTGATAGTGTAAATTGTATTTTAAAGACCACCAACAGCTAAGGTTATTTGGACCTAGCACCAATTCATATTTTCAATTCATTATTTTTTTTTTTTAATAATAAATTGAAAATCCAATTGACACTTTTACCAGCTCTCGGGCTAGAACTCGGGAACTTGTAATAAAGGAACCACAGCAACGCCATGTAAACAACAGCACTGCTAAACGCTCGGCTATTCTCAAGCCCCTGATCGATAGTTGTTCAACAGAAAAGTCAAAAGACGATCAAAGCGATCTTTAGATTTTTTTGTCGTACAACTGCAGTTTCGATAGTATGCGCAGTCCCTTCTGATTCCATAGCCTTTTGACAGACAACTAAACAGTTGAGCTGGTTGTATGCGCCACGCCTAAGTCTAAACGCCATTTTGTTACTGTTATCTTACTTAAATAGCTACAATATGTGTATCACAGAAGTTCATATACTGGTAGTTTACAACTTAATGAGTTACTTTATCCATACAAAACCTCGCACAGACCACGGGTCCAATGTAAACTAAATTCAACAGCAGCGCACGTGGAGCTGGAATTTCTCATTCAGGTTTAAATCAAAACTTTCTTTGATGTAATGCTCTACGAGTGAAAGAACTATTTCATTGGAAAGTGTTGACGCTGTACATACCGAACACAACGGTTCTGTATATTTGAGCACTTTGCCTTTGGTTGCGTCGGACCTTCAGTCTGTACTAGAGATACAAAAAAAGTAACTATTCGTTACTAGAATACTCGTTATTATACCTACATGATAAAGTATTCGTTACTTTTTACAAACAGTTATTCGGTACCTTGTATTCGAATCATCTAACAACCTATAGGTACAGGCATACCTACAGCATATTGTGCATACAGATTGTATCAAATTAAAGCTGTGCATAGGGCGTTTTGTGTACAAAACAGAGATCGATATATAAAGTAATAAGTAAAAATGAGATAAATGATCGCTAATTGTTACTGTGGTTACCGTAAGACTACTGAAATTATTGATAAAATCACAAAACAAAAATGACGCTATCAGGTTCAGTAACCACAGTAACTTCCTATTAGCTATCATTTCTCTCATTCTTACTTATTGCTTTATATAACAATCTCTGTCTTACACACAGATTGTATCAAAATAAAGCTGTGCATAGGGCGTTCTGTGTGTAAGATAGAGATCGATATAAAGCAATAAGTAAGAACGAGATAAATGATCGGTAATAGGAAATTTCTGTAGTTACTGACTACTGAAATAAGAAATTATTTATAAAATCACAAAACAAAGATGACCCTATCAGGTTGTATGGGTATTATTTTTTATTTACAGTAACTACAAAAACTTTCTATTAGCGATCATTTATCTTATTCTTATTTACTGCTTTATATATCGATCTCTGTCTTACACACAGAACGCCCTATGCACAGCTTTAATTTGATACAATTTGTACATAATATAATACGTGTTCCATCGTATCGTAATATGGATCGTTTGTGTGTGTGTGTGTCTGTACCTTTGTTTCTTGAGCTGTGATAGGTCCGTCGGCGCATGTGATTTGGTCGTGATCGTTTTCACTGTCCGTGTATGATATATCCCCACTGGTCAGTACCTACTACTTACCTACTTGCCACGGTACCTATATATACGCAACATCCAACGACGCATAGTGTTCGAGTAGTCCGAACTCCGAGTACTTGTAACAAATAGTAACTAACGAATATTGTACCTAAAAGTAACGAATAGTAACTTACAGGTTCTCAAAAGTAACGAAACTTTGCATCTCTAGTCTGTACGCGACTTAACTCACTCATAAAACAAAATTTTATTATATTAGTCAGTGCGACGCTCGTCTAGCTTAACATAAATAAACACGTACACATAGTACTGATCATATAGTGCCGAATTTACCAATAGACTGTGGCTTAGGGCGGTAAATTAGGGGTAATCCTCAACAAAATGTGGAAAGATCTAAAATAATTTGCGCCATAGTTATATTACTTTTCTATCTATTCATGAACTTACCTAAGTAAATAATTGGAACAAAACAAATTAGCCGATTTATACAATAATTTTTTTAAAAGTAGGAAGGACGGGAAGCAAACCCGGCGCTGATCATATAACTACTAGCAAGGTTTCAAATGCCAACTGAATGTTTAAATTTATTTATTGCAATTAAATGGTAACAATTTTAGGTTTTGTTTACAGAAAAAAAAGAATTTCTAAACCTAGGATCTCATAAAGTGGGAACTGCTTATATTAAATACAATGGAAAGATAACATACTGTTTAGGTATTGATAGTTGTGTTCCAGGCAGTCATGGTTAAAAAAAACTTCGTAATTTTGAGAAAATAATTATTGTAACTGTATTTCTTAGTATTAACACAGATATTGAAAATCACAGAGGTCGCTTCGCAAACGACCAAGATATTGTAACATAACTCAATTTTGGCTTAATATAACTGGATCTTAGTAATAACAGATATTGAAAATCACAGAGGTCGCTTCGCAAACGAACAAGATATTCTAACATAACTCAATGTTGGCACTATAAAATATATAAGACATCATATTACTTATATGCATTAATATAACTGGACGGTGTTATGAAAAAGCACTAGTTAATCCATTCTGTTTAAAATTTAATTATTCATATTGAAAAGTCTCACGAGAAACAATAAACAAAAAGTAGGTATTTATGCAAAATTGGTCTGTAATTTGTTTCAGAATACCGTCCATTAGTAACATTAGTACCACAGTGGTATTAAGTGTATAAGCATGTAGATATAACTAAACATATGATATGAAGATCAAATACTACAAAAAAAATAGCTTTATTTTTAATTTCATAATGAAAGCAAAAAATTCATTTCAATATTTAATCGATTTGCAAAAGAACGTAATATATTTTTTTTTAATAATATAGTTACAAAAATCTTTTTTATGAAAGAACGACCGAAAAATTATTTTTCGCTTGTTTTCAGACCCTCAAATTTAGATCCGAATTATGTGTCAAATGATTAGTTATACGACAATAATAATTATTATTACAGAAAAATATTATTGTGAGCATATGATTGGTTTTAGAAATACAGATGATCATGCGGTCAGCCTTCATTCAGCAAGTGCCTATGAGTTGACTTAAGATTTTTACTGCATTTGATCCATCAAAAATAATCTATACCAACATATAAAATTATATGGTGTTGTATTGCTCACAATAAGCTTAACAAATCAGCGACCCAAAAAACCTTTACATATTATCAGAGACGTTGGTTCAGTAAAAATCTAAAAGGCATACTTGCTGAATGGAGGGAGACCACTATGACTGTGTATTTCTAAAACCAATCATATAGTTCATAACATAACTAATCATTTGACATTATAATTCGGTTCTAAAGTCGAGGGCCCAAAAACAGGTATTTTTTTATTCGTTCTTATTCGGGTGACGTACCCAACATATTTAACGAGGTATAAAAATAAATTGTATTTATACATTAACCTAATAGCTTTTGTTTAATGCACACAAAACCAAGCTTTTTGTAAGACAATATTAAAATGTCAATATTTGAAAAATTGCAGCACAATTTTATAAGACGCGATCAAATGATAGAGTAACAATTCAATATCACATTTTTAAGTAGTTACCTTATTGTGCACAATGAAAATCAAAAACAAAACTTGCTTCGCTAAAACTAAATAAACAATAGACTCGACAACTACTAATTACTTTTTAAGATTTTATATTATTATTTGTTCAATAATTATTATCACAGCCGTTTTTTCAGACTTAATTAATAAATGCATCACTCCATGTGCATAAAAAAAGAAATCGTGAATCCAATATAACAAGATTATCACACAGAAAAACATCCTGATTTGATTTGTCAGTAATACTCAGTTATTTATCACAACACTTTTGCTATGTTCAGGATATTAAAAATGTTGTGAGAGAAATCTAGAGTATTAGAACAAATATTTCAACATAAACTGAAATTTAATTCACTATAAATTGATTAATAAGGAAAATAGATTAATAATGAAATGAATATTTTAAACAGTTTTAACGAAATTTTTGGAACCTTTTCTTTGCTTTCCGTTAATATGCAATGCTAATTCTTCCAGCAATTGACGAAAGATTATTGGATTTACATTTCTGCCTAGCATAGTAAGTAAGAACCAATCTCCATAATGCATTTCATTAACAATCTCTCTAACAACTTCTTTCTTTACGGCTCGAGCTTGAGCCATAAGCAAGTATATTTTCAATTTGCTACTACTGATACAAGCAATTCGAAAACCCAGTGATATCAGTGAAATAAATGATAAAATCACAAACCAAAACCATATAACTGCATATATTTTTTCATTGATAATATTTAAAGGTAGAACGCAGAGTGCATCCCTATCTTGTACCGTACCGCTTGGTCCGTAGTTTTGGTATGTACATTTCGCCATTTTGGGAAATATGTACGACACTGGATCTGCGCTCACATTTGATTCAGATTGCGTTGCAAACGCTGCAAATGCTGGACCGTATCCAAAAAAACTTCCGCCCAAAAAATAATTAATCAGAAACATCTGACCAATCTGTAAAAATAAATCGATTGTATTCCATGTCAATTCACATTATGTAATAATAGAAAACTTACCACGTTGAATAAGTTCAACAACTCGCAAATTACGTAAAACATTGCGTAAACGTTGTGAGTATGTAAGTTACTAATGGCTAAATAATTTATTATTGTGCTCTTCCGTTTAATGTCCCATTTATCAGTAATTATGGGATCTCCTAAAACAAAATTTTTAAATGCGAAATAATTTATATTTATACTTATTGTAATTTATATAATATTGTTAAGCAATTAAGATCAGGCCTAGACGCAAACATTTTGCTAACGAACAAGTTCTTTGACCTCTAGTATCGCTTTTTTTACAACAAAAAGAAGTGCAAAAAATATTTATATAGTGGCGGGTTTTTTTTCTATATTTTGGCGGTTTCGTAAGGCATCAGTTCAGCCAGAATTTGCTCGGTTGTCCATTGATATTATCTGGGCCTGATTACGGCTATAACAAGCAGATCGAAGCTACGGTCGATACGTACCTAAATCCGATGCTAATGATTTTAATCTACCTCCTTCCCACACTTTCCATAGATGATGAGGTAAATAAAACATAGCGGCCTGTAAAGCGAGTACAAAACAAACCCACTGATAATATTTGTGATGAACGATTTCATCTTTATCAGTACCAGGACCAACTCCCTGATACGGAATATTGAGGGCACCTGAAAATTAAAAAATAATTAGCACTCATTTGACTTATACTTTTAAAATTTGTAAATTTACCTTTGTGATGCTTTTTGTAAGTAAAAGTACTAGTTATCCAACAGTAACTATCTAAGTTTTTTCCCTCTGTCTCACAATCTATTGGATCTCCAAAATATTGTTTGGACGTTACAAGTATTGAAAAAAACATTAACATCATCACGGTAAGTTTGTAATGCAGTCTTGAAACACTATTGTCAATTTTAACATTTTCAAACTTGATTACAACATCTTTGACAGCTCTTATTATTTCTATCATAAATGCTGTCATTTTGAAATATCTTATTTAAAACTATTAAAGGCACCAGAAAGTCCGATAAATATCAAAAATGACAGTAAATACAGTTAAAATATAAAATTAATAAACGTTTGCAAGGAATGCTAAACCCCGCGTCATGAACAAATCATATGTTCGAACTTAGGAACTTCAAAAGTTAATGTTTAATTATTAAACTTGACATCGGTTGCTTTTGATTTATGTGACTAAATTACGAAACATCAACTGCATTCATATTATTAGTATAATTATTATATAAGTACGTATTAAGTTTTTTTTTCACAGAATGATCTTTTTTTCAAAATTATACCAACTGAACTGAACACCAACTATATACCATTGAGCGTTAATAAAAATATGATAGACTAATAATTTAATAAATGATTAGTGAATAACCATGTGAATACATGAATCTCTACATGAATAGTTGAAACTGTGATGTAAAGGTGCAGAAAAATCAGTGGCGGCGCTAGGATTTTTTGTTAGGGTGGGCCAGTTTTGAGCATGGTGATCTGAAGGTGGGCCAATAACATCCCCGAAATTTCAGTGCTCGGTAAAATTTTAACCCAAGTTCTTGCTATAGAATTTATATAGAAAAAACTGCGGAAATTTCGGGTGTTAAAAACGTATTTTGAAAATTAGACATAATATGGGATATTAATTACACATAATTATGCACATAAAGACATGTCTATATTTGAATAAATCTTTAAGGTTCAAATGTGTTATTGAGGGCAGTGTAGCCTAGTGGATAGCGTACTTGGTACCAGCCTCTAGACTAGACTGTCGTGGGTTCGAATCCCACCTGCGCTCATGGATGTTTTGTGATGTTATTTAGTTTAATGTAATGTAATCTATTAAGACGCTAGTGACCTAAGTTGTCGACGCGTCTATAATCTACAATAAATAAATAAATCAAATGTGTTATTAATCAGTTTATAATTCGTGAGTTGAATCATCATTCATCAGTCAACTCACGAATTAAAAACTGATTAATAACACATTTGATTTATTAAATAATAGAAACATGTTATGTTTCTATTATTTAATTTTTAAAATAATTTAACGTAGATTGGGGATAATGCCAGGGTGGGCCAAGACAGTTTAAGGTGGGCCATGGCCCACCCTCTGGCGCCGCCACTGAGAAAAATAATTACTTTTAAGTTTTATGGACCATTAATAAAGGCTGATTTACACTTATTACGCCATTCCTCAAGAAATTCGCCTATTTCAATTTTTTTAATCATAAAACTATGTTTCTCAGTCTTCCAAAAAGCAAAAACCTCGCATCCTATTTAAAATTATTAATTTCAACATAGGTACATTTAAATAACAATACATGAGTTAGGTAATTGTGGACAACAATATAATAATTATTAATTAATTCAACAATGAATTTAATCCACAAGGCATCCACTAGGTAGTGATTAGTATTTCTTAATCTTAACATATCAGTCAGCATATTATGCCATCATGATTGTTAAACGTCAAACGATTGTTATAAGATATATAAGGAAAAAATCAGAAGCCACTGTCGGGACTTGAACCCATAATATGCTGACTGATATGTTAAGAAATACTATTCACTACCTAGTGGATGCCTTGTGGATTAAATTCATTGTTGAATTAATTAATAATTATTATAGGTACATTTTTTTAATATTTGCTCCATTTAAAAAAAAATGCATTTTCGAAAAGTGGCAATTTTTAAAGGATAAACTTTTTTATACTCGCTATCCCAATGCAAAAAATCATGAAAATCCATCCACTATAACTGGGTTACAAGGTAAAAAGCTAAAGTAACTGCACTAGTACCTAAGTACCTACTAGATAGTACTTTTCAAATTTTAAATCGACAAAAAAATTTAAAAAAAATACCTGTTGCTAACTTGCAGGTCACACGACCACATTATTAGGTATAGTAAAATTCCAGAAAATTTGAGATAAAAACTGCTAAAAAGTATCTACATTTTATAAAAAAATATTTTCTAATGGAATTTAGACAGTTAAAAAAATAAAGGACACAATTGTTAAATTTATGAGTTTATATAAAAAAAGTAACAGCTTTTAATTAATTAATACCTACCATTAATTTTATAGCTTTACACACAATTTTATTCGTATTTAATTACTAGATAAAGGAAGATTCAAACTAAAAATAATCTAGCAATTGAGATGCCGACATAATTTAATATAGGTAGGTACTAGGTAGATACCTATTTTATTTACTTTTAAAACACAAATTATACTTACTTTTGCTTAGATGGATTTTTTTCTAGATGAAGATTATTAACAATTCATAATTTATTATAAAAAGCAATCAAAGGAAGGACATGTCATTAAAACCCATTGTTATGAATAATGTGTTTTTTGTACCTACAGCATTACATTGCTAAATTAATATAAATGTTAAATCAACTAAAGATTTCTTTTAATGTGCAATTTTATGCACACATTGAAGCATTAAATATTATAGAAAAAGTATTCAATTCTATTGAAAAGTTAAACAAAGCAATTATTTTTAGTGTGAGGAAGTTTGATAATCTAATTTAAATCCTCAATAGTCAACAGTTAACCATTAACCAAAGTAACCAGACCTCGTTCCTCACATTAAATATAAACAAACAATAAGATGAACTGACCAGTAAATGAACGGTACCCAGTTAATGAACAATATTACCACATTTGTTTGTAATAAGGTCTGTTTTATTTAAAATACATTCACTGTTTTTTTTAATTCGAGTACGCCTGTGCAGTATATTGTTAATTTACTGGAACATTCTAAACTAGTTTGAGGACTATCCAAGAATCATGGTTAAATGTAGGTATATCCTAGGATCTATTGATTAGAAAAAGAATCATCAAAATCAGTTCACAAATGCAGGAGATATGAGGTAACATAACTACAAAATTAATTTGATTACTATAGAAAAAAGAAACTACTGAGTCGA